>JARLTB010000253.1:2317500-3750000 GCA_030141615.1 Unio pictorum
TATTTTTATTTTAATTTATTTTTCCCTTTTTTTTAATAAAAAGTTTGCTTTATATATACATATATATATATATATATATATATATATATATATATATATATATATATATATATATACTCTGTTCGTCCCCTCGAATAAACTATTGACTATCGTAGAAATTTTGCTCTTCTTTTTTTCTCTTTCTGCTCTTCTTTTCTCTTTTCTCCTTATCTTATCCTGTTCTTTCATTTCTTTATTTGTTTTCTATTTCTTTTTTGTGTCTGCGTTGTTTGATTTCGGCTGTTCCGATGGGGATTTATTTAAATTTTGTTCCATTATGTTTTATTTGAGTTTTTTGCTGTTGTACTCTATCTCCTTCGGTCTTCCATTTTGTTTTCCCTGTTGAGTTATTGCAGCTGTTACCTTATGTTGTTAATTTATTGTTGTTGATTTAGGAGTGCTACTAGTCATTTATTATTGTTTGTTTTTCTTTCCTTTGTTGTTGTTCCCCTTTATCCTTTTGTTGTTGTATTCTCCCTATGTCTAAATGCAACCTTTGTACCATGTTTTAGCCACACATGCATGCATAAAATACAACCTTTTAATGGTTTCAAAGTGTACCTTCTCTATTTCAATGGTTATTATTTCATCATCTATTTGCGTTGATGGGATCATCCCAAGTCTTGCTATTGTTGCTTTAACTCCAAATATGTATTCGAACTGTTTCACTTCAGCTTCTAACGATATATATTGAGGGATGTCTGAAATTTTCACCTCTCCAGTCAGCTTTTTTATTTTTCGTTCAATAGGTGCTGGTTTTTCCACGTTTATGATCCCTTTTTATGTTGTCATTCGTCCATATGGTAACACGGGTTCTTTCCCTTTTGTGATTATGATATAGCCTTGATATCCTAAAGGGTTTATGGAGTAAATTTTCTTTATATATCCTGGCTCCATAGTTTTTATTGCTGTCATCACCTGTTTTGTATGTGGGAAATCATCCCTAGGTATTTCGGCCATGTTGAGGAACTGTGCTCCTTCTCTGGAGATTGGATTAAACAGTCTGCTCCGGCTTTCTTCCGCAAAAGGGGTGATTGTTGGAGTGCATGAAGGTCTGTGTAATTACATTATTTTAACTTCAAATGGCCGATTTTAATTTGGGGTTTGTAAATTGTGATAGGAAAGGTATGCGGGTGGGAGTGTTGATATTATTATGGTGTAAGGGGTTGATATATATACAATTTTACAAAATTACTTAGAAACAGGGGGAAAATAGTCTGCAGAATGTATCGATATGTAAAACAATTCCTGATAAGTATCACCTGGCCGTTTACATCCAATCAAATTGTAGAAAAGGAGGTCAATCCATAAAACTGTAAAGTATTTAGAGGTCTCACGTCTTCCACGTATCATTACGATATATCAAACAAGTTCTTCCACCGACTCAAAGGAAAACACATATGTATTGCATTATATATAGTATGTAGACTGCACTTTAAATTACGTTTTAATAGTTTCAGCTACATTTATTAATGAGCATGCAGCACACCACGTTGAGTTTAAAATTGAAAATGAAGACTTATAATACATATCCAATGGAGTAGCCTTTTCCGTAGAAGCAGAGTGGTTTGCCCGCCATTTTTATACAAGCCTTTATTTGTTAAAAAAAAACTTGTATTGCATGCAAAAAACTTCGAAATCAAATCGCTTTATGGTGTCATCACGTGCTAATTCACTGCTATTATTTAAAAAGTCATTATTACAATAATGATAGGAGAATCGTTAACAACCAGATTAACTAGAGAGCGATTGTCTACGATTAAAAAGTTTATCCCGGTGAGAGATTCGGTCAGAGATAAATTACAAGCTCGACAAATATCTCAGGTTGATTTTATAACCGATACTGAACAATTATTTAAGTCTGTTACTACGGCTACTGAGAAAGCTGCAATTGTTACTGAAATAGCTAAATTAGGGTATATTAAAGATGAAGATTTTATAACTCTTTTTTACCACTGTTTGACTTACGATCCTCTGCTGGTTTATTTGGTTTTTAATATATCCTTTTCATATCTCTCTAATAATTTTAAATGCCGATCTATCTAGTTGTCCCGATGAATTATTAAATAAACAACACCACCACGTAGAATTGTTACACATTCTATTTGTTTGTGTTGTTTATTTTATAATCTCTCTCTCTCTCTCTCTCTCTCTCACTGTGAAAAAACGGGATTTGTGAGAATCAGCTGGTTGTGTCAGCAGTGTGGCTGCTATAGCTGATATGCTACTAATGCGAAATTTAACGTTTAAGCAATGCTGTCCAAGTTGTGACTTCAGTGACCAATTAATCCTTCATTTTGATAAAGATCGCCCCATCCCACACATATATATCATATATTTTCCCCTCCTTTTTCATAATTATTACTTGCCATGCGATCTTAACTCCTGTGTTTGTCCTCATTTAATATGAGGACACTTTGGGAATTTAGATACTGAATTCATCTTTTCCAGTTATTTGCGATAGCTCAAAACGCAAGTTGAAAACTAAACCTGCAACCTTGGTTACAAATGAAAATGTCTTTAAATATTAATGGGTGCAAACGGGACGTTGTGAACTAAACAAGGAAATGGTTTCTTATTTTGAACGTAATCAATATATAATATTGGACTTAATGAGCTTACGACAATTAACATTGTGAAAAGTAATAATTTATTCTAGACACTGGTTACAGTTGAAAGCGCTAATGTCTGTGAGAACAATGCAAAGGTTTGATTGGCAGCATACGAGTTAAACCCTGTGTAGGTGTATTCCAGGTTTAATGTCCCTGTCCATATTTAAGCCGGAACATTTCTCAGGGTCATCTTCCTTGATAGCGATAGTTCAAAACGCAAATTGAAAACTCTACCAAGATTGGTCTATTTCTTTGACAGGATGGCCATAATCGGCAATTTATATTAATGTCGTCTTGCGTCAGTTTTGCCCCCATATCGTTTGCAATCATTAGCACAAATAACTCTGTAGTTTCTCTTTCGTTCACTATTTTGATTTCGATTTCGTTTGCTTGCTTTAATTTCGTCAGAATCTTTGATGTCTTCATTTACTCTAGTTTCTGAGTTTTGTTTAGTTTAAGCGGGCTTTGGCTAGATATACCATATATACAAATACACTGCTTTTGCGAATATTGATGTAGGTCATCTAACTGGTTCTCAATTACGTTAGTTTAAAGATCTACATGAACTTCAACAACTGTAGCTTTCAAACTTTGAATTTTAGTGGAAATTATTTGTGTATTTTATCCACAATCCCATCCAACAACTTTATCAGTAGTTTCTGGTGTTTTGATGACTGTTAACACTTTATCAACAAAATGATAAATCGAAAGTTCACTTAGCGCCATGTTAGACGCAGTTTCAGAGCTAATACGATCAGTACGCTAGCAATTCAAGTAATTAGAGATGGGAGACTAACTGTATGGAGTTCTTTCTTGCTTTATTTGCTTGGCATTGCACGAGGACATCAGAACTGTATCCTTCTTATCATGAATATATGATAAAAGAAAAGTACTCGCCTGTCAATTATGAATATCCTTTACAAAAGTAATTCGCATCTGTGATCAAACAAAACTTTATATCATGTCATTAATAAATATGACCTATTTTAATAAATTAGAAGGTTGAATTTTCTTGTTAAAAATGAGCTATTTCAATATGGGCATATGTACTCAGATATACATGTGCAACGCATTCTTAGCTTCCAGTATGACTGAAAATGTCGTTATTGTTGTTTGTTTCGTAGGTTGTATAGATTTTACTGCTTTTAAGGGTCATGATATTCTTATCAGGGTTTATTTATGTTAACTCTCCGCTAATTCAAGAAACGTATCGTAAACGGCGCGAATGAAGTACATCTATAAATGTGAAATGGCACATTAATAACAAATAGATTGGCGACAAAAATATTCGTAGACGTGGATGCCATGCATAACTTCTACATGTACTAATGATACAATGTGTACGCATGCATATTTGTGTTGTTGTTGTTGTTGATGCAGATTTTATTTACGGAAATATTCTTATTTAGCATGGCTTTATAAGAACGTAATCTGAGTTTAGTTAGGAAAGACGTGATAAACCAAGACATTTCTTTTAAATTTTATTAAAAGTGTTTAATGCAACAGAACAAACAAAGACCTTTAATGTGTTATAAAATGTGGAGAAACACATTGTAGGATGTGATCAGGTCAGGTTGCTTGAAATGAAAGAAAGTCGTGCGCAGATGAAGTCGGCCTTACTATTTCGTTAATCGGAGGAATTGTTATAAACTTAATTCATAATCCAACATGTTTACAAGCAAATATGGTGGATGTTTGTTAATTTTACAAAGTTCTCATCAAAATAATATTCCTGCACTATAACATTAATTTCAATGATAGTAAATAAAGACAAGATTTTTTTTGATTATATTATTGCAATACATAAATACTGTTAGCACATCATCGCAATTCAGGTTACTTGCAAATTACCACCTTAGTTACTACAGGCACATCAGCACATTCAATATTGGAATTTATTTGGAATATCGCTGCACTTGGAACTTCATACATCTGGACATTTGATAGAACTCATATGAGTATTTAGGATTTAATTCACAGTAAGTTATTTTTCAAGATTAACATTGTATTCTAAGAAAATAACTTTTTTACTGAATTTTACAAAACATTGTTGGTTCTCTATCACTTTAGTTACATAGCTTACGACTATAAAGTACTAACACAGTGACGTCCAATTTGATGAATAGGGTCACTTATAATGCTAACACCATTTAGACATAAAGGGCTAAGTGTGAAACTGCTGCAAGTATATGTTCGTAATATTTTCCCAATATCGTATCAAGCTTACAAACGATACTTAATCCCGACTTCTTCTTCTTCTTCTTCTTCTTCTTCTTCTTCTTCTTCCTCTTCCTCTTCTTCTTCTTCTTCTTCGTCTTCTTCTTCTTCTTCTTCTTCTTCTTCTATCTCTCTCTCTCTCTCTCTCTCTCTCTCTCTCTCTCTCTCTCTCTCTCTGACATTTGATAGAACTTATATGACTACGTTTATGCTTCCTTTGGGAAGGAAGACGTAACCAGTGGCTGTGAAAGGCACAATGATTTATTTTGCTTCAGCCTACAACCAGGGTTATAAAAGGAAATTTCTTTAAATATTAATGGGTGCAAACGGGACGTTTTGATCTAAACATGGAACAGGTTTCCTATTTTGAACATGATCAATACATATTATTATACCTAATGAGCTTATGACAATCAACATATTTAAAATTAATGTAATTTATTCTGGACACTGGTTACAGTTGAAAGAGTTAATACCTGTGAGAACAATTTAAAGGATGGATTGGCAGCATACGAGTTAAACCCTGTGTGGGTGTATTGAAATCCATTCTTAAAGCCTTTCATACATCTCTCAAAGATATCTACGAGGACGCTTTTACTCATTCACACGTATCTTAATGTCCACGAGGACGTCTTTTACGCTTTCACACATCTCTCAAAGACGTCATGGAAACGTCTCTTACGCATTCACACGTCTCTCAGAGATGTCTATGATGACGTCTTTTACGCTTTCACACGTCTCTCAAAGATGTCCATGAGGACTTCTTTGACGCATTCACACGTCTCTCTATGCCCACAAGGACGTCATTTACGCTTTCACCTATCCCTCGAAGAATGTCTATGATTGCGTCCTTTACAGTGTTATACATTTCTCAACGATATTCATAAGGAAATTTATTACGCTTTCACAGATCTCTCAACGATGTCAACGAATAATGTGTTGATGCTTTTAAATCAGTAGACTAATGACCAAATGACTTAAGCTGAACATTCGTAAACACTTTGCAAATGATTTAAGCTTAAAACTTGCCAACACTTTGCAAAGGACCAATTTGAATACGTATTATATCAGGGGTGATTGGGAATGTATCCACCTTTCTTACTGAGTCAGATGTTCTTTTATTTTGATTTGTCAATATGTAGCACAAAGTTTATAATAGAGCGACTTCGAGTGCCCAAATATAACGTCAGTGAGTGACTATAAAGGCCGAATAGCATGTCAGTGTGTGACTTCGAATGCCCAAATATCAGAAATTGTAACAATTTGTTAAGTAATATAAACCAGTCTGAAGTAAATCAGCACTAGTGTGCACGCATTCAAATGGATAAAATAGTTGAATACAGTATGGGTTTTGTATACTATTGTGTCTATTATAAACCATGAATGTAAAGACCAACTTTCTTAAAACAAAATTAAAATTCATAGTACTATGACTTTATGGACTCAAAACAAGTAATAAAAGAGAGTCAAAAGTAACAAGCTTTGCTGTCATTCAAAAAGTAATGTATTTCCCTAGAACACAAAGTGAAAATGTAAAAACAAAATCTTATGGTATTTCGAATTAAATTCAAAATACTCACATAATTACTAATACAAGTCCTAATGGATACATTTCTGACTAAACTTTAGAGGTTTTCCAAACAATTTTTTCAACGTTGAAGGTGTTGATGCGCTTGTAGTGGTCGGTAGTCTTTAATACACTAATGAACAAGTGACCTGAATTGTAATGATGTGCCAACAGTCGTTTGTGCAATCACACTAATATAATCCAAGATTTCCTTCTTTGAATTAACTATTATTGCAAGTTAACGCTTTCCAAGAATAGTATATAGCACTTTTGTATTTCAGAGAAGAATAATTGGATTAATAAATTGAACTAATTCAAAATACTTAATATAATAACGATTGATTTCCGCACAAAAGGTATCTCACGAGTACATTTGTTTTCCAGTAAACAAGATTATATAAAAAATAAGATGCAAAAATCTAAGTTATAATTTGAAGGTCTGTTACTAAACTTATACTAAAGAGCATGGTAAACATAATTTCCTTTATTAAGACCGAGATAATGTTCCTAATATTTAATCTAAACTCACAGAGACATATAAACTAATATATTAGTTATTTACAGAATACATACAATGATTATGGTCAAGTAGACAATGAACATGATTTTGGACAAAGTCAGGCCACGAAATAATGATTTACATAACCCATAATATATAATGAATAAAATGACCAACAAACTATAAGTAAAGAACATTAGCATAACTTTTTCGATTGTTTTGCAAATAAACTATGTTTTGGGAATAATACAGATGCTGCAATTGTGCTTTTCATATCTAACAATAACTAAGCCTTTTCAGGTACCCCGAGTGGCCGAGTGGTCTAAAGCAATCTCCCTTACGGATCACTGTCATCTCACCTCTGTCTGCGTGGATTCGAGTCTAAGATTCGGCTAATGTTGGTATGTGAGAAAGCTTGCCAGTAGCTTCTTGTGGGTCGGTGGTTCTTTCCGTGGCTTTTCCCGGGTTCTTCCTACGCCAATAATATTGGTCGTCATGTTTAGCCTATCATGTGCTGACAAATGGCGTTAAACCCTACAACAACAACAACAAATAATTCTTTTCAATGCTCTATTATTTATAAATCACAATGCCTAACATAAAATAACTAGATGTAAACACCAACTCTAGTAGCTTTGAAAACCGCAAGCTTTCCATAGTATATCTCGTTAATTCTGCAATTCTGACAGTGAATCGATGGGAACAGGTTCCATGGACATTTAGTCAAGACTGAATACGACATGAGCCAATGGTGTCACATCTATGGATTGTTGTGCAAGAGTGACCCTCCGTTCTAAAACATCAGACCTCATTGGTGTAGATCATGGTGGTGTCCACCAGCAGGTTGAGAAGATGTCTGAACTATGCTCATTGTTTTGCAAGTTTCACATATTGGTATTACTCTCTGGATAATGTGAAGTAACTAACTAATGTCTACATATGTCACATCAATTACAAGGAAAATATAACTAGAAACGCCTAATTCCCAATAATATCCATATCTTTATACGCTAAACAATCGTACCTGAAACAATCACATCATTGTGTAAGTTAAAACATTTTTTAGAGGGAAATATAAGAAAAATATCCTCTGATACTCTGCCTGCCCATTTTTGTATGCATGGTGGAAGTTTTTTTTTATAAATAGGGTACTCATAATACGTATAGATCATATTAGATAGTAAAATGATACGGAATATTGTCTTTATTTGGAAAATTTATTTCCACAGTAGGGTGTATTACCTTTCCACTATTGAGAATATGCGGTATTTAATAATAATAATAATAATAATAATAATAATAATAATAATAATAATAATAATAATAATGATGATGATGATGATGATGATGATGATGATGGTGGTGGTGGTGGTTGTGGTGGTGGTGATGATGATGATGATGATGATGATTATGATGATGATGATGATGATGATGATGATGATGATTATCGTGTAAACCAGTCTCAGTGTTAAAAGATCATTACGATATAAAATTTGCTAATATGACATCATCTTTGCTTCGGATTGTATATTATTAGTTCTTTAGGGTAAATCCAAATGGCGGTAGTTGAATATGCAACGGATGTTCTGATATGTACAGGTCAATGCAAACTTGTTTATATATAATATCTTCTAGGATATAATCCAATGGTGAAAATGACCGAATCCCTTTGAATGTTGTGAGATACGTACTTGATGGTCTCAATAAAAGAAAACAAAACTTGATGTTTAGTTTTATATTGGCGATGTAACGTTAAATTTGAATGAGTCTACAAAATTGAGACTGGGCATTTATTCTGTCAATTGTACATACTTTTTATTTCATTAAGTATATCTGTAATTTGAAAATGCTGAATGTAGTAAGCCACGTGTACATCTTATTTTATTACGTCGAAAAGGATTTTGAAAACACAGAATGTATTATGCCACATAAACACTGTCAATAATACTTAAATGAGCCAGTACTCTTCCCTTTATTTTAACGGTTTTATGGACTTGTTAAGCATAACCCTTGGTAATATAAACTGGTGAACTTGACCTTGGAAATATAACTCAATGATACTAGAGAAAAAAAAAACAATATGGAACTGCTACATGCCATCATGTTTATCTTTGTATTCCATAGGGCTTCATAATCGTATTAATACCACACACACAAAAAAATTCATTTATGATCTTGACCTTGCAGATGTCACCTCTATTATGCAACCAGCATACTTTATATCACAAGCTAAATATCTGTTCTAAGTACACCCCTCTATCCAGAATTGCTTTAAGTTATGCGACATACTTGAGAAAACCATCAAGCCCATCATTGGCCTTGACCTTGAATATAGAGACTATAATGTGAAACATAAGTGTGCCCATAGGACTTATCAATTAGAAACTATTCTCCTTGTTAATAAAGATTGTAACGACTTTTGTACAACCTATGTTAATTGAATGTTACACCAGCCTATAAAACAAAGTTGTAACTTGTAAGGAGTTTACATTTCAATGTTCAATGTAAAAACGACACCAATGAAAAGAAATCTGTCAAAATTATTACGACTTCCTGTTTGTATTGTATACAGAACTTTATATATGAATTAATTTTCCGTAAGATACAGGTGTCTAATTGGATATCATAATATGTACGTTTGTAACCTTTTACAGTTTTTCACTCGAGAGCAACAATTAACAACGATAATAGGAAGAAACATTTTCTATCATAGCTTTGCCATCGTATTTCTTTATTTTGCTTACAAAACATTTTTTCGTGTCGTTACATCTATTGTGATTCTAATAAGAAAGTATTAAAAAAATATTGAACAAGTATTTAATTCTCGATTTTAATACGCTACCACTTATTTTATATGAAAATGTAGTTTAATTGATTTTAATGTTTGCATTGCCTGAGACAATTCTATTAACAATAACGTTTTTTATGACATGGAACGCCAAAGCCAGATGAAGAATGGTGGTCGTTAAAGCCATAAAGTTCCTCATCAGCAATTAACAAAGGCCTAATAAGACACCTTGTAGAAAGGCATGTTAATCAAACCTCATTAATAATCGGTAATCACATCTCATCCATAATCGGTAATCACATTTCATCTATAATCGGTAATGACACCTCATTAATAATCGGTAATCACACCTCATTAATAATCGGTACTTTGTAATGACGGCTTGCCTGTTCATTGTATAAAAGGCTTTAAACCACGAAAAGAAATGGATTTGTTTTGTACTTTCTGGACTATATAGTTTAGAAATAACCGTTAAATGCATATTTCTACCTGTAGGTAGACTCAAGATAGTTCAATATAAATCTTTCTCATGTTCATGTTGACTTGACATTGTTGTCCAAATTGCTGAATATTAGTTGGTTATAGAAAGAAAAAGATCTCTTTAGACACTATATGCTATGATGCTATGTTATAATTTGCATGTTACTGATACACACACACACAAACAAACACACACACACACACACACACACACACATATATATATATATATATATATATATATATATATATATATATATATATATATATATATATATATATATATATATAATGCGGTATGTTTGCAAACATAAAAAGGTGCATAAAATGCTTCTATAACTAAATTCATATTAAAACAATAGAAAGTCTTACCAGCACATTTCCAAATCTTCTCATTATAGTATAACACTGTTTACATATTTTTTTAAACTGTCTTATTCTTAGTCTAAAATTTACGAAGAAGACAACCCAAGCGTTTGCTTTTTTATAAATAGCAACATCAGCTCAATGCATATACCAACGAAGGGTCTCAATTAACCGGACAGAATAAGTGAGGCTCGCAGTTTTTGTTGCCCTATCAATATTAGATTCAGCTGTCAAAAGCACGTGTTTTATCCGCCTCGAGACCCTAACTGCTAACCACGAGGTTTGGCATTCATAAGAAACAAAATCAGACACATGCTGAGCAAGGACACGACCCTTGGTGAGAGCATCCAGTCACTCTTGTGGAAGTAGGGTAACCATGGCTATCGGCAATTTAATTGCTATCAGCGAATAACTGCAGTCGTCCAGAAAACCAAAGCGATACTTAATGACCGAAATCCCATCATCAACAAGTGCACTACGTTCGCTGTCAATGTGGACCTTTTGCCGATGCTAACATCATAGAAAAGCCCGAATCTACTTAATCCGATGGAGTTGTTTTCATTTCTAGGAATGGGATCTATTTGGTGTCGTCGAAAAGTCATTTTAATGGTGACATACTGGCCGTTGGTCAAGTTCACAAAGGAACGAGCCATGACAGTCTTTACGGAATTTTATATGCATTCAAATAAAGCTAACCGGAATGTTTAGAGATCTAATTATCTAGGTTTCAAAGGCAAACGGTCGCTACAAAAATCTGCATTGTGACAGTTTATAGTGATGTATATTAAGTAGTAGGGCATCATGCCACAGACATATAATATGAAGATCCACCCAGTCACATTATCCTGACACCTGGCAGAGCAGTCTTATTACTAAGCTCGTAGTACTGAGTGCCTAGCGAGGCAGCTGTTCGTACCATTTGTATGTCTTTGGTATGACTCGGCCGGGTTTCGAACTTGCGACCTCTCGCATCCAAGGTGATATCAAATAGAAGGCTGATGATAATTCTCGGTTCGCCCCTCGTTTCGCATAGATAACTACGTTTATCCGCGTAGGTACGAGTCTCGGGCGCTGCCAAGGTGAGTATGTGCGAAATT
Organism: Unio pictorum; assembly: GCA_030141615.1. Classification (NCBI taxonomy): domain Eukaryota; kingdom Metazoa; phylum Mollusca; class Bivalvia; order Unionida; family Unionidae; genus Unio; species Unio pictorum. Next base: position 2,329,166 of record JARLTB010000253.1, read on the forward strand.
CTGTCAATAACTTCCTGTGGGTCGGTGGTTCTTACCGTGTACTTGCTGCGACAATTATACTGATCACCATGTATTGCATATATTGCGTTAAACCCCAAAACAACGACAATTTTCCCCCAAAAAGTCCGTCAAAGGATTTTCTCACCTATGCCATGCAAACTTGTAAAACAGTCAATTTAGTTCACTAAGAGCCCGCTTAGATGGAATTGTTAATGACAACAAAAGAATATTAATTTTTGAGATAGCTAAACGTTTTATCACTGTTGGCTTTCCTAATGGAGTGGAAAGCCTGAATGATCAGGCTTTTAGCATCCCTAATTTCGGATGGATATGTACGATGCATAATTGATAAATGTGGAAAAAATACATTGGTTATATCAACATTTAAGTCATCATGTAAATAAACTATTGAGAAGAAACAATAAATTCGCAGATAGTTTCCAGATGCTATTAAATGTATAAATATGGATTTGGAAATGACAATAAAAAGAATATTAAATCATGAGATAGCTAAACCTTTTAGCATTACTGTCTTTCCAATCAGATAGAAAAATATCTTGTTTCGCTGAATTAATGGGTTTCTTTTAATTTATCTAATTGTAGACGGACGAATGCAATGAATAACTTATGTATATGGAATGGATATATTGACTGTATTTAAGTCATTCGTTAAATAAATTATTGAGGACAAATAATAAACAATAAATTTGGAAAGAGTTTACAGAGGTCATTAATTGCACAAATATGTTGACATCTAAGCGCGTTATCATGTTTTTTTTATAACAAATCAGATTGTAGGTTTCTGTATGTACTGCACCAGAAATATTTGAATACGCAATGGTAGTCATTCTCAATGTCATCTGAAACACAGGTAATGCAGATTATTTCTTCTAAATCTCAATTTTGTCAAATTTAATTCTTCTTCAGGGAAGCTTAGGTTTTATATCATAGTCTTGTAGAGAACCTTTTATTAATTACATAATGGAAGCTGACGTAATTTTCGAAAATTAAATTTGTTTTAATAATATTGTGTTTGTTAGAAGAACTGATACAGATGCTGACATGGCATATTAGTTTTAATCTCATTGGTCAATTATTTGATAAATGTTAAACATTTAGTGTCTCTTTATGTAGATGATCGGCAGTATTTGGAAATATTTTCAAGAAACCATATATTGTAGATAGTTTAGATTCACAGCAACTTAGATCCAGGACCGAAATAATCTTTCATTTACTGGCTCTTACTGTGTATAGTTCAAACTATAGAAAGAAAAATGAAGGGTAACTGGAAGAAATACAATGTCTACATGTCGCTGAAGGGAATGGAACAGGTTCGCATGTCTCTCAGAAGTTTTGTTTTGTTTTTATGGTTTAACGCCATTTTATCAGCACAAGGTAAGCTATACATGGCGGATAGTATTAATGGTGGAGGATGAACCCGGAAAACCCCGAAAAGAACCACCGACCCACGAGAAGATACTGGCAAGCTTTCTCACATACCCACATTGGCCGAATCTGAGACTCGATCCCACGAAAATAGTGGTGAGATGGCAGTGATCCGTAACAGACAGCACTTTAGACCACTCGGCCACTTGGGGCCCCTCCATCTCAGAAGTACTCACTACAAGACTAAACTGTCTGACCAGCTAAGCTGGTTAGTAAATAGCCTAATAAACAGCTACACTTTTCTTCCCATATCTTTACATTCGTCCTCTAATCACCCAGATTTACATATCATAGCGGTGTCTATTGTGTTCACTGTGCAATCAGGTATGATAGTTTTTAAGAGCTAACACATGCAGCAAGAGTGGTTGCACACTGTAGGGGTCGGGTACGGGACCTAGTCTGTCTGCCACACGGTCACGCCAACTAAAGCATCAAGATTAAATATGATGTTAGCAAGTAATTTAAATATTGAAGTATACAAAAGGTTTTCACCACAGTGCTGATTTAGTGTGGTTTGTGGTCGATAGTTGCCCCGTTTCTGAAGACGTCAAAATAACACTAGTTGTCAACATAATGGTTCTTTAAAGCGCAAATAACCATTTGTACTTTCTTCCTAATCGCCTAATGAACACAAAGTAAAAAATTATAATTTTACAATCGCAATATTTTATTGTTTCACATTTTGCGTATGTCTGTGTGTGTATGTGTGTATGATCCATCAGAAAGCCTTTCGAAACCGTAGATCGGTACTACGCGCCATTCACAACAAAAGCTGCCCCAAACACCAAATACAAAGTACTATTTCGAGCTCATATTACTAAACACTTCTATGTAGTAATATTACGAAAATTCTTTACGTTAAAGAAATTAGAGATGGCTCATTTATAAAACTGATTCATACTACCATAATGGATCTCGAATAAAATACATTATAACGTCTGGTTCTAGAAAATGGACACGTGTACCAGTTGTCTACCCCTACATTAATTTTCCTGTTGCGAAATAAAATCACCATTATTTTATCAACTTATGTTTGCTAATCAAAAACATGCACGCAGGTACGGGTTTTTTGTAATAACATATAGTTGACTAAATAATTGACACAAGTTTTATAAGTTTGCGTTTAGTAAAGACGGGGTGAGGATAGGGGTAGGGTCGGAGATATTGGGAGGATGGTTCCATAATAAGGTTCTTTTTTATAAATCAAACAAACTCAACTGTACGTTTATGAATCCTGACAGGCAAGGAAGTCATTTTGAAATCATTTCGATTATTTTAATTACGCATGAGAGATTCTGAGGTTTCAATAAAAAAAATTCTAACTAAAACTGATGTTCAACTGGAATGATAGCTAGTAAGAAATGAAAAAGATTACCTGCCTTACTACACACCTTCTAGAACGACTGGATCGCCGTCTATTTAAAGATACTCCACTCCACCCCAAATTACATCCTGTCGGTAGCAATAAAACAGCAAAGGCTCATAACAGAATATATTTGATCATTTAAATGGACACTAAAATAAAAATAGCTTTGTTAATACAATAAGCGACATCTACATGATCATACATTATATTTATAGAACTCTGGTTGAGAGTACACACTTTCACTACACTTGTCTTATCGGATAGCATGACGTGGCTAAATAAGCAAACAACACACAATGGAAACATACATATCAAAAAGCTATATTTGGCACCAGACAATGTTCCTTGTAATACACAAGTGGGTCACACAAAAAAAAATCTGATGCATGAATCTGGCTTGAGGTCCATGTTTCCGCAGTTTCAGGAGACACCAAAACAACAGCAATTCATTGTCAACTGCGAAAGCGCAAATAACACAAATGATTTATCTTCTAATGTCCTAATTATCACACATTCACTAGATCAAAATTTTACAATCACATACTGTTTATTGGTTAACATTGTATGTGACCCATCATAAGCATTTCAAGCCTAGATTGTCATTGCACGACATGTACCTCAGAACGCGACACAAATCTAATACAATGAATAATTCCAAGCTAACATTATTAACACTTATTTATTCAAACATCTGAGAACTTTGATTGAAGCTAAGAAATCAAGGAGCCTCCCATTTATCAAAGATTAAATCCCGCTACCACAAAGGCTGGTGAATACTATACATTGTGACCATTGCTCCTATAAAATTAAATATTCACAATAATTACTCCCCATAATTAGCAAATAATAGCTAAAATCTAACTAGCAATAAACGGCAACGTAAAATACAAATATCACAGACCTAGGTCTATACAATACATCGACAAGCTAAGAAAGAGGGCAGACTTACTTCACTTTGTAGACAGATTATATAAAAGTATATGTGCTTGATATATCTGAGTACCATGAAAATATAACGTTCATTAATGTTGAGTTTAATGTCATGATGTCTTGTATACAGAGATTACCGCTAAGACAGATCTCAATGTATTTACAAATATTTCAATGATAAAATGTACTGGGTTGAGCTCCAAGTGAGGATTCAGATAGCAAAGCTTAAATTCATAATGATTCTACATTGAATCAAAAGGAAGATAATGAGAAGATATTATGTCTTAAAATTTGTGGAAAGAAATCTTTGTTATACAGCATTTGTTTTGCAGATGGAAAATAGTAGTACTATAGTGATAAAGGTTGCCAAAAGGAAAATCCAAAAGAAAATGAAGTCGAGAGCATTGCAAATATGATTCCACGTGATTTCAGACTTCTCATCTGGTGGTTGTGACTTTGATTCTGTAATTACAGAAGCTGCTTCTTCAGGAGGAACTTTGTAACCAGAATCGAAATTAGGAACTTCACCCTGACTCTGCGTTGCCGGACGGACTTTGTTACGTCTTCTGCATCGGACTTTTTCCACGATCCCATGAAGTTTGATCAGCCATGCTGGGATTGGGTCCTCATCGGCCTTTCTAAAATTCAGACGAAGTATAAACAGCGTCAAAATGACGATAACGGTACTAAAACCAGCCATTAGTACCAAGTAAATTCCGAGGAAGGAAACATTTTCTGAATTCTGTGGCAGTGTTGCTGTGACGATTGTCAAAAAGACGGCCAGAGCAAGAAATACTGTCACAGAAAACGAAGCCTTTTCTCCGGATTCTGCCGGAAGTACGAATATGCAGACATTCAGAAGAGACAACAGTATGACTGGTAAAATTACATTTAACAAAAAGAAAAGTGGTTTTCTTTTTAACTTGATTGAAAATACAACTGCAGCGTCAGCGTATTCCTCTAACGTGTCTACACTCGTGTCAACAATTGACCATTCAGAATTTTCCTCGTATTCATCCAGGATAATTCCCCCCTTCCCCTCCGTAACACGTACTTCATTTTTAGTGTAACTCCATGCCGTGAAGGTTAATGTACATGTTTGAATATCAAACGGAAAGTAGGTAATATCAATTCCGCAAGTGGACTCAAAAATCTGCAAAAGAAAGTGCGACATTAATATAAGCCAAATAATTGTTTCAAAGTTTAATGATTTGTTTTTCATTCTCAGTAAGTTCTAAGGAATTTCTCATCTAGATGGTTCAAAATGTAGCTCACTCGCACGGCACATTTGTGGCTCCTGGTTCGATCCCTGGTGCAGCATAAGGATACAGTTTTGTCCCATCAATGGTCGTTGAGTACAAGATATCAACTTCGCTGTCAAGAGTTCGATATCTCAGCATTATGTACACCTTGGCGGATCGAGCAGATATATATTGTTACGTATATTTGATTTAAATCAAATATATTTTGTTTGTCAGATTTCAAATTTGACATTTTGGGTTTAAAATTCGTTAGTTGGGAGAGATTTTCTAGAAATGGATGACCTATGTACTTTACAGGTAAATAACAGATGTTAACCTTATTTTCTGACCTTGCTTCAGAGTTAAACAAGCTTCTAAAATGATTGGTTGATTCCAAGGACATTAGAGCTTTATTTTAAAAATGATTGGTTGATTCCAAGGACATCTTTCTGGGTCGTGCTGGTTTCGTGATTTCTTGAACGTAGGTTTGTTCTGATAGTTTCTAGAATATCACGTGACCCCTTGTTTACGTAAAGAACCAGGTATTTAAATTATTGTTTTCGAGAGAGCAGTTCAGTAGATGTTGGGCTTTTATAATATTCAGTTGTGTCTTCTTTTTGAGTTATTTTTAATTACCGTGTACTGGAAATTGTGCCAATTCGTTTGAAGCAAGAGGAATTATTTTATTATTTATCTGGAAAAGAATATGTGCTCATAGATTTTAATTTGGATTATTATTATAAAACAAGAACTGACTACATCACGTGACATCGTCGTCCATATTGGATTACATCGTCAAGATTCGAACCGGGAACTATTAGGACATTTATTTATCAGGACCCTTGCAATTCCACTAGTGGATTATATTGTGAATATTCATTTTGGAATAATTTTTGGACTTGATTATATAAAACCGTAAGTTTATTTATTTTCTTTTATGAAAATATTTGTACTTAATAAATTGTTTGTTAAATTTAACAAGCTTGTTATTTTCACTTCTTTCTTTGTTGCTGCTTATTCGAGCCATAGCACGTAACAATATATATATATATATATATATATATATATATATATATATATATATATATATATATATATATATATATATATATATATCATTATTAGTCTCCATTAGTACATAATGCCACTAACATATAGCGTAGTACATTTTACACTGAATAGTTGGGACAATTGACCTAATAATGATATTTTATATGCTTAACAATGGCAATATGACTGAGTACTAGAGGGAAGCCATGACAGGTGTATTTGAGTGAAAGGTATTTGTGCAACACAGACCGACACTGGAAAATTGCTTATTCATCAGTCCATTCAAGTTGTGTGCTCCCCTATTCTCGATCATCTAGATCATTGCCGCCACATCTAATGAATTTCACCGACCCGAAGCACCGTACAATTTGCAAAATATGCCAAGGTGTATATAGGTTAAAAATATATCGGAACATTGGCTAGCGAAGATGACTTCAAATACGATACAGAGAATCTTATATATGTGCTCATTTCAAACGGATGTATGAAACGAGTCGAAACATTTTTATCTTTGCGAACCTTGAATACTTATTCTATTTTGTCAACCACAGTCTAGCGTAGTAAAAGTGTATGTACATGCAGTTTGATGCCTCTAAACGCATTTTCTTTGAACGACGTTAATACGTCAACGTGTGTTATTAAACATGCTATGTATAAATCATCATATGGGTTTCTTAACGTAAATAACACAGTAGCTATGTTATAAATAAGAATTTGTCAGACGTAAAATAGCTTTGTTAGAAAGAGTTTACAGAAAGTTGAAAGGGAACAAATAAGTCAAAGACCACTGAAGTTGATTAACCACTTTTTGTAAATGATCTTTCCATAAATCTAGTCCGTGATTCCCAAATGGCTAACGAATTATTTTGAAAACTAATTTTTACTAATGTGTCGGGAAACTACATTACAATCTTCAGATTTTCTATGTTAGGCCCATGTTTACATCTCACCAGTGTAAATATTATAGCTGAGACTACACTTAAGAAATTCGATTTCTTTAAGTCTGATTTCAAGTTCAAGTAAGTACCTCCGCTCCATTTGTTTCAATTCAATGAAAATATCGACACAATTGCAAGCAACATATATTCTTGAGAATAATGAATAATTTTATAGGGAAACAATAATATATTTAATTATGTTTAAATATACGGTTTATCAAATAAGATAACTTAAAAGTACAAATTAAGGTAACCTTGTTCGACCAGCATCGTGCTAGTAAAGCTGTGATAGCAAATCTAAAGATGTTGTCGTCGCATATACATCTTCAGTTAAGTTGAACAAGTATGCGACTTAACGTTATCTCTGAGTGGCGTTTTAAGTGTTTGCGTTTAAACAACGAATTAATTAATATCAATTTAATTAATATTGATATTAATGTCGTTTAACTGTTTATTGATTCATTCTTCAGTTATTTAATAAATCTGCATTCATCTTCATTATTTACTATATTGTTTAATATAATTCTTCAGTATAAATGTTTGTTTAAAAGTTCCATCACGAACTGTATGGCAACAATCAAATAATAGACCAATATTTAGCAAATTTGATTTAAGTACCAAGAGGTAATAGTACCAATCCGAATGTTTGAAATTAATTAGCCATATCTTTAAAAAATCTCATTGGGTTTTTAGAACGTTTCGCATATACTTTAATCCACTGATAATATATGGGCTGATTCCTACATGTTTAGTGTTATGTCCAGTGCATCAAGAAGTCATACATATCTAACTTAGAGCGTACGATAAATGCGATTATTGTTAAAATGCAGAATAAAACGGAATACTTTATACAACAGTATACACTTCAGTGTCGCGAGAGGTATAACTACATATATTGTTCCGTGCTAGACGAAACGCCACTAACGAATTTGAATAAGAAACATGCTCACTCTATATTCTGTTCTTTTAGCAACGTTTTCTCATTAAATAACAAAACTACCACTATTTCTTTCCTGCTTTTGTAAAACTCGAAGACATTCTAAAACAGACTTTGGCAAAAATGGGTTTCTATCAGTAATTGTATAGAAAGAAATACCTACCCCAGGAGGATACCAAGACACAGAGCCATCACTCAACACGTAAACAAATAAACTGTTGGAGCCAAGTCCTTTTAATTCGGATACGCCATTTTGCAGAGATATATCCGGTTTCCACACGTTGTCTTGAGGAATGAATATACTCGTCAGGTTGCCGTAAGTTGCTGGGGTCCATTGTAGATAATAATCGTTCCATCTAATAATAAGGTAACCGGAAGTGGTCAATTTTTCCTTCTGCGAGTCAAAGTCTATTATGCTTGTAAGATAAAAATCAATAATAACATCGGTTGGCTTAGTTTGTTCGTATGTAGGTCTAACAGCCTTATTATAGGCAGACGCATTGAAAATTTGGTATAAAAGATTCTTTGCATCATCCGATGTTTGAGCGTTGATGTTAGTCATGTACATCATCACTATGAATGTCATTACCATTGAATTAAGTTTCTGAAGCTCCATATTCTCTGGGATTGACCACGAACGTATCTGCACTATAATATATATGACACTGCTTTAAAAGAACTAGACAAAACACTTGTTTAGCAGTTAATAAATAAATGTATATTTCTACTCCAAACAATTGGTCAAGGTCCAGATACAGTACAATGATTTTAAATGTACTTTTTTATACTTGTTTTAAATACTTGTGACAGTGCTTGAGTTTTTAAAATACATCAGCTCTTTCGGCTACCGATGTAAGCTTTGGTATTGCCTCAGCAAGTCTTTTCCTCGTAATTTAACGGCATTTTATTGAACGCCAGAACAATAATCAATTCAAACGACAGGTTATTGTCATACATTGACACATAGTTTTAATGAAAAATGCCAGCGTCGCAGTAAGTTGAGTAAGCATCCACACAGATATCAATCGGTGTTTTGACTCCAAAATCAATATTAGGCAAACAACGTATGATTGACAAAGAGGGTTTCAAATTTCATCTTCAACCTAAAATATCTTCAAGGGATTTAATTAAGGCTTATTGGGTTTAATTATTTATCTGAATTTTAAACACGCTACATGAAGTATAACAATATCATTAATATTTAAAATTGGTACATAAAGTTTAAATACATCACAAAATTTTAAATAAGGTTCGTGAATGATTATTGCATCATTGAAATTTAGGTATGATACACAGCAACGAAATTTAAATACGGTACATTGATATTAATTACATCACTGAATTTTACATATGGTACGTCAGTATCATTACAGGAGTATAATGACATCAATGAAATTTAAATATGGCACATTTGGTTTAATTACTTTGTTGAAATTTAAATATGGTAAACGGGGTATAATGGCATCATTTATTTTAATATATGGCATTTAATTACATCATTAATATTTGTCTTACAAATAAAGTCACCAAGACTTCTCAAGCTTGTTTCTTTTAGTTTCAATTTCTACTTATTAAAGTATATGCTTAAAACGTTCAGACTTTTAGCTATGCTCCGATTGTTTGTACTCGAAAAATGTCGAGGATATGGGATCAGGTCTTTGTTTGCATTTGTCTATATACAGCAAGCACTAAAATGCGCCGGTAGATCGTGTTCTAAACGAGCCATTTAACTTGCGAATTCAAGCTATACTCAGACAACACGCCCTACTTGTGTAATGTAAGTCCAGATTTGCGTCGACGCTGATTGCAATGAGCTTATTGTCATATTAGTGTAAAGACATGTACGTCACATGATGAGCGTCATCAGTTAGAGCCAATGGTCAAATAACTAAATGTCAAACTTATGACAAATGGATGTACAAGCAGTTGAAGTGATCTTTATCTCCAGTAATTTAATTTTATTTATTATATTGAATAATCGGAAACAGCAAACGAGAACTCAGTACATATAATAATTTATGTCTCTCTCGGAAACATTATTCTTTTCTCTCCCTCCATCTCTATCTCTGTCTCTGTCTCTCTGTCTCTCTGTCTGTCTCTCTCTTTATTGCTTTAAATAATAAAATAATATATTTGCGAAAGGATAAATAACAAGTGAACAAATAAGGAAACAGAAAAGGAAAAGATGGAATGATCGTTTAAGTAAAGATTCAAAGGATATTAGTGGCGACGGAAATGAAATGAAAGTGGTGGACTTTGCCCAATCTTCTCGTGCCTAGGCTTCGATATGTTAACCCTATCTATACCATTTTTGGATCGATCAGATGCTTGGGTGCTTTGTCATGGAGACATCTATCGGACTTTATCAGTTGTCGCCCTTAGTAAATAATACCAAGCAACCAATGGCACGTGAACAACTTGGTTTTGATTAACACTGAATTATCTGATCCATCCGCCAATGTGCAGATCGGATTGACACATCGAACCGTGTGGATAGCAATGATGAATTTGCCCGTCTTATTCACCCCTTACTTCTCTTTAGTATCTTCTATCTCTATTTCATTCTTTCTTTCTTTCTTTCTTTCTCTCTCTCTCTCTCTCTCTCTCTCTCTCTCTCTCTCTCTCTCTCTCTCTCTCTCACACACACAGGAAGGGACATATAGTCATATGTGTTAATATAAAGTGTTAATACAAAATGAAATTTATGCGGTTAGTGTTCATATAGTAATAGATGACGTGCTATCAGTACAAGAATCACAGCATCTGTGAAAAGTTGTACAGCATAAATCATGTTTCTTCTCCGGAAAGTAATCCTGCAAAGACATTTGCTATGAGGCACCGCAGCGGAAAAAAGCTAGTCAAATGAGAACGTTGCTCTTGAAATTTCGATGTCGTATGTCGTGAAATCCAATATCACGTGCTAGATCAAATTGCATGTTCTTAAATTTCCTATTTCTAGATCGAGATTTAGATTTTTTATCTTGGATTACACAGTAGTGGTTTAAAATTCTATTTCTTATCTCGACGTTTCACAGTGTATATTTTGAATTACACAGCGATGATTGAAATTTCAATGTCATTTGCCGATAATCCGAAATTCACACGTTTTATATAACTGTTTGTTATAAAAGTTCCATTTCAAATGGTGAGTGTTTAGATTTCATTTGTTGAATTTCACAGCAACGAGAATCAGCACTATTGTTTAAAAATAATGCGGTCTGTTCTCGAGAGTAACCACTAGCGTTGAAATTCATAGTACTTCTTATCCTGTGAATAGTAACTTTCAAATTGCAAAAGTATGAAATGTAATGGCCCCTCACACTTGAATACACGAATGATGTATCTTAATACTCGATATTATTTTGAAGCGTTAGTGGACATTGTGTAATGTTACTTTTAACATCAACGCATCATTTCACCATATAAAAATAACAATCTTGACAAGCACAATAAAATGTCCAACAGCCGCTGTATAATTCAGCAGATACAATCTAAACACTCAACATACGAAATGGAACTTTCAGCACAAATCAATGTGGTTCTACATATTAAATTGCAATTTTCGACATATGACATTACAATTTCAACAACCGCCATGTAATTCAGAATATACAATCTAAATCTCGACATTGGATATCACATTTTCAAGCAGCGCTGTGTAATTCAACCGATGAAATCTGAAAACCCAACATATAAAATGGAATTTTCGAAATAAACTGTTTGAAACAATTCGTAAATTAGGAATTATCGCCGTATGCGTGAATTTCGAACCACCGTCGTGTAATTTAAACGACATAATTTAAAACCTCGACATAGAAAATATAACTTTCAACCACTACTGTTTAATTCAACAAATATAATCTAAAATCTCGATGTAGAAAATGAAATTGTAAGGACAAGCATTTTGATACAACACGTGATCTTTTAGTTCTGGACATATGACATTAATTTTCAACGGCAACGTTCTGATTGGACCAGCTTTTATTCCGCTAGGACGCCTCATAATTAGCATCGCAATTTTTTTAATTGATTTTATTGTTATAGTTGATCTTCCTAATTTTGTCTGCAAGTTTGGTCTCTGTAATAGTGTAAGATATCTGAAGTGTTTGCATGCCATTGTAAACAATGAAAGGGAGAGAAGTCAATTTGTCAAATTGGAATATGATCGACGTTCGCTAGATACGAACCAACACAGATGGCCAACGGGATTTGATCGATTTCCGCGTGATTTAACTTATTCATATGATATTGAAAGATATCTTTATCAAGTGGGATAAGTCATGATATATTAAAACTGTAGCGTATGTGATTATGAAAATATACTGGATCAAAGCCCCATTACAGAAAACGAGAAAGCTTAAACAGGATTTCGTAACAACATGGCTCAAATTGTATGCATGTGCTTGACGCAGCAACGTGTTAAATCGACTTTATTTCTCAAAATAAAGTAGACCTCTTAACTTGACCGGATATTTTCACTTTTGGAAACTACATGTACTTCCAAGCTCAAATGAGCGATGTAGAAATTTTATTCTGAGGTCGCCAGCTTCTGGACATATAAGTACATTATCCCGATCCTGTTATCACCCTTTTTGACACCAGCAAAAGTAGATTTGGGTATAGAGATAGAAGGCTAATTGAAATACGTGGACTAATCGATTTTTATAGGTTTAAGTACTTATTTGGTTCAGGGTAAACATACACCAGCCTAGTATCGTGTTCGCCGTACGAGTGACCGGCCAACACTCACACTGCCCGTAACAGATTATGAAAGTTCCACTCCTCTACCCTTCTTTATTACCCTAAGACGTAGGGTCCAAAGTTTTAAACTTTACGTCAACTCTCAGGTAGGCCTAAGAGCAAAGCATTTTCCAAAATATGTGGAAATCGCGTCAGTAGTGACATAGCGGATTATTTTCAGATGCACACCGACAATCCTCTATTTTCCGTACAGAGAGACACCAATTCAAAGATATTTTTAAGTTTTTACGTACAACTTTCGTAAGCGATTAATCATGTTTCACTAGCGAAAAATACGTACGGTTTTCAGTACGTTTCCTAGACATTTTTACTAAACTTTGCGACCGCACATAGTTACGCAGAAGTGCCATTGATTTTAGTAAGTATTCTTTGTTGAGAGCGAGAGTCATAGAGCTGGTTGTCTTGAGACACTCCCTTCCCTGACTGACGAATGTCTGCCACCCAGTGGGCCATTATCTAAAAAAAATTATCATTTAATACATTGTAACACTTTCTCAGTAAAAGTAAAATATGTAATCTTTAATATGCGTAATAGCATATTATCTTGATTAATTCCAAAAGTATAAATAAGTGCAATATTAAATCAGTAATTTACCGAAATTCCATTTTAAAAAATCACGAGAAAAATTACCCTTTCATATAAGGTATGATAGGGTCATGTAGTTCTGATATTCTGGGGCATTCCATTCAGAGTGGTTTAGAATGTACTAATGGGGATCAAAGAGAAATTAAGATGCTGAAAAATCTGTATATTCTTTAGTAGAATAAGTGTTTTCCATTGCCAATATTCATTTTTTTTAAAAACTAAAAATGAAAACAGTTTTATCACTATATTGTAGAACTAGTAGCTCAGTTCCACTTATTTTTCTATTTTAAGTTATAAAATTACGAAGATATGTTCATGTGCCACGAATGCAGATCAAAGAAGAATAGTCCAAATGTTCGTTATTTTGGGAGAAGAAAATAAAAAATAATTACTAAAATGTTATGGTGTTCTACTTATGCCAGCTAAGCATGAGTTGTTCCCGTTGAGTAGGTGCAGCTTAATCCTGCTCTGAATTTGTTTCATTGGGTTAATTGTTAAAATGTGTATAAAAAATAAACAATAAATTGATTCAGTGGTCTAAATATCAAAGTTGTTCAGATGTAAATAAATACAAATATTCTGCGTTTGATAAATTACTATGAGGTCAATAAATTCCAGTCTGATTTATCAACCAGCTCGCTTGGCAGGCTGTTGAATTTGTTTTCCAACGTGATTCTGTAACTGATAATCACCAGGATATAATCTTCTCTGGTAAATAAAAATCAGATTATGAAACATATTTCAAATGCTGATTACAGTTTTGGTTTTGGGGTGAGGTGAGTCGCTCAAAAAATACAGCGCACTTTTGCTATGGCTTCCAACTTTAGGTTGAATGAACCCTTCAAATATGAATGCACCAAACCAGGTTCAAAGTATCTTCATCCGTTGTACCATCACAAGATATCGTTAGTATTTCTTATATACCAATCGGTACAGAAATGTACACTTCTTACAGACCGTTAAAAGTTCGAACATATTTATAATTGTTTGGCAGAAATATTTTTTAAAACCGCTAAACAAACTTTTAACGTTGTTGTAAGTTAAAATCTAGATTAGGATGAAGATGAATACAAATATTTTTTTTTTCTTTTTCTAATTTATATCTAACCTAATAAATTATACAATTTGATTTCTCTTCAGTAATGTATTAATTAAACGAATTTTGTTTTAAAGTTTTTCTTATGCTATATAGTTTAAATATTGAATCGGATATTATGATCCTGGTTATACGAAGAATTGTAAATATGCGTGTGTGTGTGTGTGTGTGTGTGTTTGTGAGAGAGAGAGAGAGAGAGAGAGATGGGGGGATGAGACTTTTGATACGATATCCGATCTAAAGAAATGGATCTTCATCACGCCCCGTTGTATACAGCAAGGGTCGGCAACAAGCGCGTGCTGTCATTCGCGTGCCACATAAAACCTGTGTTTTGTGTGGCACGCGAAAGACAGCCAAAAATCTCGATTTGAAAAGTGTTACTCTCTTATTGGTTGCACGCGCTCGTTCGTTTTGTAATTAATCCGGAAAATTTGGCACGCTATGTAAAATAGGCTGCGTACCCTTGGTATACAGTGTCCGTTTTAATCTACGCTAAAAGTGCTGATAAAGACGATATTGCCAGCAGACATAAATGATCTCATTTTTTCAGATTTTGGTCTTACAGTGCAAATAATTGAAACAAAAGTGAACTTAAAACTGAATGAAAACTTGCAATGAATATTAAGTAGCTTCAGAAAGTTGTAGATGATGTAAATGATTGTATAAACGACACAACATATTCACTTTCTCATTTAGGGAAGTGGACACTGCTGGTGTGTCATTAAGAACGACAGCCTGAAGACCTCCATTACTTTTAAATATTGGGGAGGAAATACAGTTTCATATTGAACGTGAAATAATCAGATAACAGTGTTAATGTAGCTAAATGAAGAATTTATACCTTAAACGTTTCCTTCAACAAGTAAGTTCAGGTCTTCATATTCAGCAATATGCAACTCGACATCCTCTCTGACACACACACACACACACACACACATCTGCAGTTACATACACGAGGTCTTTAAACTGAAATGATATATAGATTTCATTCGTTTTAACCATTTAGTATCTGGTGGTAAATCATATAGAAACAGGACGGTCACTAATTCAAATGCTACATACCATGAAAAAGTATCTTAAATAACAAATTGCCATCTTAACAAAGATGGCATTCAGTGGTAAGCCCATTGGAAAATATTTACAGGAAATAGTACACGCATTTCATTCTGTTATAAAAGTAATTTGTTAAAATGTTAAATCTATGGAATCTGTATTCCCAAAAGCTCATACGTCCACGGCAAACATTTTTAAATGAAAATGATATAGTGCCAGCAATTACAAAAGATGAAATTGTTTGAAAATTAAATTGAAAACTAAAACAAAATCGAGTTGCAGTGAATCCGGAGAGTATTTTGCTATATTACCTAATGATATTTCCATAGATTACAAGTGTCATGTTGTAACGAATTGTCGTGAATGTTGTCATGAATGTTGTCATGAAGTGAAACATCAACGTTATTGATCATGATGTTTGTATATTTGTTGACGGTATGATTTAATTAATCTTTTCTTCTTTACGGGTTATATTAGTTTTGTTAAACAAATTAATATTTGTTCAGATTACAATAGCATCATTTCCACAAATGCTCCTTAATACTTCACTGTTAGCCTTAGTTAATGCATACTTTTAAGATTAAAATACATCCAATAACTTTCTTGCCAATCAATAGTACTTCATATAGACTGGATATCTAAAAAATATTTTCTTTCATGTAGTTGTAGACGTGTCTGTTTCAACACGTATGCACCGGGAATCCGTTCGTGACTTAACAAATTGATGTCACTATATTTGTTCTTCAACAAAATGTTTCCCTTTGGCAACCTTTATCACCCAGGGACAATATTTTATATAATTTTTCACCTGGAGTACAAACCGTTGCATTTCATATTGCAATATTTAAAAATAATAGTTGAATGTATGTTAGATGTTATCTTATTTACATGACAATATGACATCAAACGCAACATATATGAATGCTATATCTAAATAGTACTTGGATATACCAAGCATATATACATCTATATACCATCTTTCAACATAGGGTAAAATGTGATTTCTCTTGGAGTGTATTGACCTTAACCTAGGGAATGTACAAGAAAATAGATTCTGATAACTACTTGTCATAATGGATGCCAACGAGTTGGCATTTGGTTAGTGGATGTACAGTCAATTGGAAATTGCAGATAGCGTGTAAAGTTTTTATTGTTTTGTAGGTTTGTGAAAACCTGTTCTAAACGTGTAGAAGTTAAAATATAATGTTATAAATTAATAAATACAGTAATTCCGCCTCCCTGGAGTATGGAAGTGTTTTTGGTTTCTTGGTGGTTTGAATAACGAAACTAATGTATTCAACTGGATATACCAGATGAATCAAGACAATATTACTCATGTTGAAAATTTCATGAATAGTTCCTTTCAGAATCGAATGCAGTTCCTTAACAAATTACATATGTCTCTGCTGGTAAACCCTTCATTTTAGGAATAATTTTATAACCTGCTATATTACTAGACTACGATTTACTTATCATATTATGGGGAAAAAATCTTTAAATTCAACGGTTAGTAAGTGTGGCTTTGTAATTTAAATAATCTAGTACATTCCCACTTTGTTAGTTGTATTCCCTGACATCGTCTATCGTTTATACAATGCATGCAGATACATAACAGATATTTCTACAATTTGTGTATCTTACCTTCAACGCATTTGCTTGTATTGTCGTAATTGTGGACAGTACCAAATTAAACGGATTGCCACACTAGTGATCATGAACCAGTTACATACACAGGCTATTACACACGGACTTATGAAAACTACAATCAGTATATATAAAAGTTATTAGACATAGGAAAATGAAAACTACAACAAGTATACATACACATCCTAAAAAACATGGGATTATGAAAACTACAATAAGTATATATATATATATATATATATATATATATATATATATATATATATATATATATATATAATATGCACACACGTTATTAGCCACGTTGTTGTGAAACTTACAATGAATATACACACACAGGCCTTTAAACATGGGGTTATGAAAACTACAATGTGTATACATAGACATGTTTTTAGACATAGGATTAAAAAAATACATTGTTCATGCATTCACAAGTTATTAGACATGGGATTATGCATACTACAACGAGTAAACATACACAGCCTATAAGACATGGAATTAGGAAACTACATTGAGTATACATACAGAGATTATTAGACATGCGATAATGAAAACTACATTTTTGCCAGAATAATATGAATCTCACTAAAAACAAATTGGCTGTCTAAGTTTACTTTATTGAAACATATTTCTTTCCTTTTGAATGTTCAAAGTGTTGGAAACATACGTAAATCTATTTGGGGTCAATATCTCTGCTATGATAGATAACATATAGTGTTGTTGACAAAATCAGCAATGACTGAGCACTGCCTGTTCCAGACTGGATATGGGATAGAGCACGGCCTGTACCAGACTGGTTATGGGACAGAGCACGGCCTATAACAGACTAGTTCTGTCTGTGATTGTCTTCCAAGTTGTTCAGCTCATTACCGATCGATTTACTCTCAACATTTGTGTTCAGAAAATATTCATGTCCCATAATCATTAATTGTTTTAGCGGTCAGGCACAAATCAGTTTCATAAAATAGAAGTCGTTGTCCAGAAACATAAAAATATGACCCTTTTCAAAATCAGACATAATATACGGAGATTTGTATGACGTAAATATGTTTTGATTGCTGATACTGTTGAATGTTCGTTTCGTCTGTTCGTGTACCTACTAGTAGACATTGTATTGCCCCCTTGTATCAGATTAATTATATGTCTGGTCTGTTTCACGTCATCTGTTTATTAGTTTTCAATTCTATTTCAATCATGGTTCAATCAAGGTGGATGTTTCTTTGAAATAGCAAACAATTAACTTTAACAGCACATTATGTCATAACGAACTGTGCCGCTGATGATGAAAGGTATCGGTTCTTCACTCGGTTGCTGAATCAACATCGCCATTATCGGTTAAAGTGTGTTGTAGTCAGAATTGAGCAAAGAAGTCCACACTGGTTCCATCAGTCTGTTTTTGTGTTGAGTCTTGTCTCATTTTATGTATAAGGTGCTAACATGATCGGGGTAACGTACATATATCTCCAGAAGTTGACGACCTCTGAATACGAATGCTCATTTTTTAAGTAAAATACATGAAGGTTTTTATAGTGAAAATATACGATCAAGTAAGAAGTATGCTTTATTTCGTTAAACAAAGTCGATTTAACACGTTACATTGAGCATATGTGTAAGATTTGAGGCATATTGTAATAAAAACTTGACTGTTTGAGCTTGATCTGTTTCTGTAAAAATTGATTTCGTCACCACATATGATACAGTTTTAATATATTATAATTTATTCCAATTTCTTATAAAATCATTTGGTTAAGCTAAGTCACGTGGAGACCGTTAAAATGCCGTATCCAGCGTTCGTCGATCATATTTCGTTATCACAAACTGACTTGTCTCCCTTTCATTGTTTACAATGGCAGCCAAACGTTTCGGGAATCTTACATCGACCAAAATGGCAGACAAAATCTTGAAGTTGAGCTCCGACAATACCATTAGATACATTATCGTGCTGCTAATGCCCCACAGGATGACTTTCCCGAGAAGAAACAACATATCGTCTGAACAATTTTTCACAAGGCCCATTTTTTTATAGAATACAGACGATGTGATTCTTGTAATAACAGCGCGTAGACTAATACAATTTTGCACACTAACCGCATAAATCTCATATTTGGTTACTAGCAAACTCTATAGGGAATATTATATAAATTATGAAGTGTCAGTTGGCCGCGACTGATTGTCCTCTTTTAAAGTAATCATCTAAAACACTGTAGAATATATTTATAAGTAACATTCATTTCTTGCTGTGTTCTAGTATACACATTGAACGAATTTTTTTTGGATGAATCTCTTGATTTTAACTGTTACGTTTCGAATACAGGTCCAAGTTGATTACAAATATGTCATTTCTGCATGATCAATATATACAATACGACGAATTATATAACGCCTTCCATAAAATATATAAATTAAAGCATACAAGAAAGAAAAACGAAAGAATAATGACGTACACGAACAACAGAGTCATAACGTGTTAATATTATGGCTATCCTTGCCAGAAAGGAATGTTATGATCAGATTAGATAATATTAACTTGATATTATGAAATATGATTTATGTGAACACTTTATAATAGCACATATGACATATGGGGGACAAAAACGATTGAAGAATCAGACGAGCAAAGTTATCATGGCTAGCCAAGATTCGATGTGTCAATCCTATCTGCGCCCTCGCCGATCGATCAGATAATTCAGTGCCTAAGCATGTTAGTTTCGCTGGTACCGCATCCAACCAAAATCAAGTTGTTCAAATTTAAACACTATGAACTTCCTAGATTATCGAAATAAGGGGAGCACACAACTGGAATGGACTGATAAGTCAGCAATTTTCCTCCGCGGGTCTGTGTTTGTACCTTCGCTTCAAACTTATAATGTTTCCTTTTGAAGTCGATTACCTCAACACGTTTCTGCCGATGTACAAGGTAACAATGCACCGCTCTTAGATGCCATTGGTTAATCGGCGTTATATACTAATTCGGACAAAACGGATGAAATCCGATAAATGTCTCACTGACAAAGCACTCAAATATCTGATCGATCCACAAAGTTATATATAGGGTTAACATATCGGAATATAACAGTCCACCACCTTCCTTTAATTTTCTTCGCCAGTATTATCGATTGAATCTTGAATTAAAGTACCATTCCATCTTTGTTTTACTTTTCCGTTTCCATATGTATTCTATATTTGATTTTATGTTAAAAAAAATTTTTAATTTGTCATCTTATTATGTTTTGCATAAAGGTGAGAAACGCTGTTGGTTCTTGATAACTAGTTTCTTATCATTTCGCAAATATATTGTTTTTTATATGCAAGGCAGTACAAGATGTTTGGACTAAGAGAGAGAGAGAGAGAGAGAGAGAGACAGAGAGACAGACAGAGGCAGAGAGAGAGAGATGGGTGGCCGAGTAATGTTTACGAGAGAAACATACATGACCATATCAATTGTCTACGTGTTTGTTCTTTCCGAGTATCTAATCCAATAAATAAAATTAAAGTACCTAGAAAAAGTTCGCTTCAGCTTGCTACAGTATAACCAATAATACATTTATGTGCCACGAGTTAGAGATGTAGTTACATGTATTTGACAATTGTGACGCTGATCAGGGGACGTACTGTCTTTACCATAACATGACAAAAAATCATTGCAGACAACGTCGACACACATCTGAAATTGCATTAAACACGCAGGACAGGGTCTGCAACGTTGAAGTCACCAGTAAAATTGACAGCTTACAAAGTTAAACTAAAACGAAACAGACTTAGTCTTGTAAACTTTATTTGCTCGACTAGCATGAACAACGTCAATATTAGACTCCATGTATCATAAAAATCTAAATGATGTAATTATACTCTATGCACCATATTTAAATGTCAATGATGACATTATACTCCATGTACCATTTTTAAATTTCAATAAAGTAATTATACCCCATGCACCCTATTTAAATGTCAATGATGTCACTATACCCCATGTACCATATTTAAATGTCAATGATGCCATTATACCCCGTGTACCATACTGAAATGTCAATGATCTCATTATACCCCATGTACTATATTTATATGTCAATGATGTCAGTATAGCCCATTACCATATTTAAAGGTCAATTACGCCATTATACCCAATGTATCATATTTAAATTCCAATAAAGTAATATTACCATATGTACCATATTCAAATTTCAATGATGCCATTATACTCCTGTGATTATGCTGCTGTACCATATTTAAATATCAGTGATTTAATTACGCTCAGCGTAACATATTTAAATTTCGTTGATGTATTTATACCTTGTGTATCATACCTAAATTGCAATGTTGTAGTTATACTTCATGTACCATATTTACATTCCAGCAATACAGTTAAACGTCATGTACCATTTTTAAATTTTAACGATTGAATTAAAGGCCATGTACCGTGTTTAAAATTCAGTGATATAATTAAACCCAATTAGCCATATTTAAATTTGCGGTTTTGAGCTTGAGTAGTATTGTACTAAAATTTCAGGATTACTCACAAAGATAATTTTAAATAGATAAGTGTAGTTTGTCGACACAATCTTTTTACATTGACGTCACTAAAACTGTCTCCATAATTATTTACTTCTATTTGAACAGTGACATTCTTTAGACTCAAGTCCCATGTAGATAATAAAAGTTGAATGTAAAATGTGAAACCTTTCGTCAATCATACATGATTGGCCTAATATTGATTTTCCATTCAAAGCAATAAATCATATCTTTTGTGTGGATATATACTCAACAAATTGCGACACTGACATTTTCCAATGAGACACGACGTGTCCATCCATGACGGTTACCTGTCGTTTAAATTGATATTCGCGTTCATTATTATTGTGTTGAATACAATATTATCAAACCACGAATAAAAGACTTGCATTGTATTACACCAAAGAATATATCGGTAACCGAAAGAACTGAAGATCTTTTAAAGTGAACGTGGACTTGGCACACACCCATATATGAATCAAAATAACTTACCGTGATACAGTTTAAATAATCGACAATGGCTTGTACTGTCTCAAACGTTTAGAAGTGTAAGAAAGAACGTTAAAATTATTGTATTGTATCTTGACCTTGACAAATTGTTTGGAGTACAAATATACATTTTTTATGGACTGCTAAACAGGTGTTTTGTCTAGTTCTTTAAAAGCATTATCATAAATATTATAGTGCAGATACGTTCGTGGTCAATCCCAGAGAATATGGAGCTTCAGAAACTTAATTCGATGGTATTGACATTTATAGTGATGATGTACATGACTAACGTCAACGCTCAAACATCGGATGATGCAAAGAATCTTTTAAACCAAATGTTCAATGCGTCTGGCTATAATAAGGCGGTTAGACCTACATACGATCAAACAACGCCAACCGATGTTTATATTGATTTTTATCTTACAAGCATAATAGAATTTGACTCGCAGAAGGAAAAATTGACCACTTCCGGTTACCTTATTATTAGCTGGAACGATAATTATCTACAATGGACCTCAGCTACTTATGGCGACCTGACGAGTATATTCATTCCTCAAGACAACGTGTGGAAACCCGATATATCTCTGCAAAATGGCGTATCCGAATTAAAAGAACTTGGCTCCAGTAGTTTATTTGTTTGGGTGGAGAGTGATGGCTGGGTGTATTGGTATCCCATTGGGGTAGGTATTTATTTCTGTACAAATATTATCAATTGTTATGGTGTTTAAGAACAATCATTCTCACTCGAATTTTAACGCTCTCCTCACGCATCAACAAAAATATGAATTTGGTTCAAATGATCTAGGGGAATTCCGGACAAAACCATATTTTCGCCAAAGTCTGTTTTATTCCGTTTACATGCTTTTGCAAAAGCAGGAAAGAAATCGTGGTAGTTGTTGTTATTTGATAAGGAAACATTGCTAAAAAGAACAGCAAAACTGAAGTAAGCAAGTTTCTTGTTTAAATTCTTTAGTCGCTTATTGCCTAATAAGAAACAATATATGTAGGTATAACTCTAGCGACATGAATGGTGAGTAAAGACGTGTAAAGTATTTCTGATTGTTGTAAGAACAAAAGTATGGAAGATCGACGGCAGTCTTCGCAATAATATGTTTTCCATGCATGCCTCTGCTTTGTAAAGTATTCCGTTTTATTAGGCATTTGCATAAGAAAAGCATGTATTGTACACTTTAAGTATATAGGTATTTACGACTTTAGGATGCACTGTACATTACTCTAGTCAGCCATATATTCTCAAAGTATGTAAATAATACAAAACGTTTCTAAAAAGGACATGAGTAGTTTTAAAGATACGGCCAATAGATTTTCAAATATTCAAGTTAATACTAGTGATTTGGGCTAGATTAATCAAATTCGCCATAGACTGGTCTACTAATTAACTGTTGCCACACAGTCCGTGTTGGAACTTTAAAAAATAATCACACCGAACATCGTATTAAACAATATAGTAAATAACCGGTATGAATGCAGAGGTATTAAGAAATGAAGCATGAATCAACAAACAGTTAAACGACATTAACATTTGTACAAACTACTTTGAGATTCCAATGGGTTTCTATAGGGTGATATTGCTTTTAATTGATTCGATATTTCAACTCTAATAAAGTTATTTTATATTTAACAAATTCTTATTTATAACATGAATGCTGTGATATTTACATTAATATACCCATGCTATGATTTTCATGTATGTAGCACTCGTACTAAGCCCTCTTCAACTTATAGATGACGTCGTAGCGTCATGCAAAGGAAAGGCGTAACGATGTAGGCATCAAATTGTCACAGTAATTTTACTACGCTAGACTGTGTTTGGTAAATTAGAACCAGTATTCAATGCTCACAAAGACAGAAATGATTCTACTCGTTTTATAAAGTCCGTTTGAAATAAGCAGTCATTTAAGAATATTTGTATCTTCTAACCGTTGAGGCCATTGATGGACCATCACCGTATCATTGTGCTACACCAAGAATCTAAGCAAGGGCAGCAAATTTGCCATGAGAGTATGCTACAATTTTAACCATTCTGAAGAGAAAGTCCGTTGAATGTATTGAGAATGAAACAAAAAATCATTGCAAATTAAAAACAAATTATTTAGCCTCTGTTTATTTTGCAGATATTTGAGTCAACGTGCGGAATTGATATTACCTACTTTCCGTTTGATATTCAAACATGTACATTGAAATTCGTGGCTTGGAGTTACACAAAACAGCAAGTAAATGTTACGGAGGGGACGAAGGGAATTATCCTGGATGATTACGAAGAAAACTCGGAATGGTCAATTCTTGACACGAGCGTAGATACGTTACAAGAATCCGCTGACGCTATAGTTGTATTTTCAATTAAGTTAAAAAGAAAACCACTTTTCTTTTTGTTAAATGTCATCTTACCAGTCATACTGTTGTCTCTTCTGAATGTCTGCATATTCGTACTTCCGGCAGAATCCGGAGAAAAGGCTTCGTTTTCTGTGACAGTATTTCTTGCTTTGGCTGTCTTTCTTACAATCGTCACAGCAACACTACCACAGAATTCAGAAAAAGTTTCCTTCCTGGGAATTTACTTGGTACTAATGGCCGGTTTTAGTACTATGATCGTCATTTTAACGCTGTTTACACTTCGTTTAAATTTTAGAAAGGCTGATGAGGATCCAATCCCATCATGGCTTATCAAACTTCAAGTGATCGTGGAAAAAGTCCGATGCAGAAGATGTAACAAAGTGCTTCCGGCAATGATGAGTAAGGCTGAAGTTCCTAATCTCGATACTGTTTTCACAATTTCTACTGAAGAAGCAACTTCTGCAATAAAACAATCAAATTCACCAACACCAGATGAAAAGCCTAAAATTACGTGGAATCATATTTGTAATGCCCTTGACTTCATCTTCTTTTGGATTTTCCTTATAGCAACCTTTATCACCACAGTGACAATATTTTCCATTTGTTCAAAAAATGCTATATAACAAAGAACTTCTTTCCACAAATCTTAAGACATAACATCTTCTCATTATCTTCCTTTTGATTCAATGTAGAATCAGTCTGATTTTAAACTATGCTATTTGAATCCTCACTTGGAGCTCAACCCAGTACATTTTATCATTGAAATATTTGTAAATACATTGAGATCTGTCTTAGCGGTTATCTTTGTATACAGGACATCAGGACATAAAACTCAACATTAATGAACGTTATATTTTCATGGTACTCGGATATATCAAGCACATATACTTTTATATAATCTGTATATAAAGGGAAAACATCTGCCCTCTTTTTAGTGGTACATGTATTGTATAGACCTAGGTATGTGATATTTGTATTTTACGTTGCCGTTTATTGCTAGTTAGATTTTAGATATTATTTGCTAATTATGTGGAGTCAGTATTGTGAAATATTTTACTTAACCCTATAAATTATCAAGTTGATAGAAGCAATGATCATAATGTACAGTATTCACGAGACTTTGTGAGACCTCAGTTTAATTTTTCATAAATTTGAGCCTCCTTGATTTCTTGGCATAAGGAAAAGTTCTGAATTAAAACTATGCCAGATCAGTTTTTGTATTTGATACAGTGGGATATTGACTGTTCATCTAACGCCACAAAGATCCAATTATGTTTAAAAACAAATTTAATTCTTGAAAATTACTTAAGCTTCGGTTATATATTGAATTACAAACATATGACATACAGCTATAGATTTGCGTTGGAAGAATGAAGGTGACAAAATTTAGATTTAAATAAAGAATAATGTGCAATACCTGTGATTCACATAATATTGTTAATGAATACCATTGCTTATTGGAATGTTTCTATTTCAGTACATACAGAAAACTATTCTAAATTTCTTTCACAACTATGCTAACGTGCTTAGATATCAACATATTTGTACCATGAATGGCCTCTGTAAACCTGTTCTGAATGTATTGTTTATCATTTCTCCTCAATAGTCTATTTATCTGATGACTTAAATATTGATACAAGCAATATAACCGTTACACGTTCATCAGGTCATTCGTTGCACTCGTCCAAGTACAATTAGAGAATTTTAAAAAAACAATTAATTCAGCGAAACAATATATTTTTTATCTGATTGGAAAGACAGCAATGATAAAAGGTTTAGCTGTCTCATGAATTAATATTCTATTATTGTCATTACCAAATCCATATTTATACATTTAATAGCATCTGGAAATTATCTGCGAATTGTTTGTTTATCATGTCTCCTCAAAACTTATTTACATGAAGACAAATCTTAATATCATGTTCCATCTGTATCAGTGATCATTGTACATATGCATCTAAAATTAGGGAAATTAAAAGCCTGCTAATTCAGTGGAACGCGACGTTCTTCCACTCCATTACGAAAGACAATAGTTATACAAGTTTTAGCTATTTCTAAAATTAACATTTCCGCCTATGCGGTTACTCCGGGAACAAAATAGACTATATTACAAGTTTGTATCGCATGGGTGAAAGAACAAAATCAAATGAAATCATAATTTAACGGAATTTTACGGGTAAGATTGCTCTTGGTTTGTGGTTTAACGTCATATAGGCAATATAATTTTCGGAGGAAAAACCCGGGAAAACCCTTTTATGAACCACCGACCCACAGGAAGCTTTTATCAGCTTTATCACATAACCACATTGGCCGCTTCAGAGACGCGAACCAACGTGGACAATTGTGGGAAACGGGTGTCAAATTGGGAATTAACATTAGTCTTCTATTTTATGCAATATTTGACACTTGGAATTCGAACCACAAGTTAACATTGGGGAGACATTTGAAGGTCAAAAGTGTTTATAGGGTCAAATCTGACCCTTGTGAGTAAACGTGAATTAACATGGGAATGTCACTTGTGTGGCCAAATGTTTATTATAGGATTTTAAGGATTTATAGAGTAACAAGGATGTGTGGGACCAAAGGGGGAGAATGATGGAATAGGTTTTTGAAGTTTGTCTGGAAAACACATACATACACAAAGACTTACAGGCAACACGAAGAAAGAAACAACTATGAAATAGTATTTTTCTGAAAACGGCCCTGGTTTTTTGTTCATCAAAGTGAGTTAACATAATCGCATCTCTCTGAATTTCTTCTTGTCTTACAAGAGAACCCCACAACAAGACCGTTTTTAGACAGGCTTGCCTCTCCACATAAATCTTTTTCTTCCAAAATAGAAGTGTCCTTGATCTTGGTGATGGCCTATGCCACGTCCACGTCATATCGTAAGAAGAGGTGATTCCATGAGACAAGGCGTTTATATCTATAGTCTAAGATCAGACAGAAGGAGATTAAAATGGTTCACCAATCTAAAATCGCGTTACAACATTCGGTCAGAGCGCGGAGCCTTTCTTAAAATCCGAATATTGTTGCGTGACGTCATATGTCATATATAGCAGCGCCAGCGTTCGTGTACAGTGAATCGATGAGACATAGTTTATATATTGCTGAAACTTGATAAACAATGTATCTGGATGTAACAATGTATCTGGATGCGCTGCGATGCATACGATGCATACGAGAAGTGATGGCGTGACATCTACAAAGACAATATTAGTCATGCTACCATGGCTCGCCTTAGCAAGAGTTTTTACCGGCACCACTACTTTCACCGTCTTCATCCTCGTTACCTTGGTAGAGGATTTATCAGTTAAAGTAATATGTTGCATGTATGTGCAATTACTTTTTAAAACTTATATATAATTTTACAATTTAACACTAATTTTCCTTTACTAATGTCGTTTCAGTCTTGATTATGTTGAATGCTCTGTACCGTAACTGTCACCAATAAACTTCCAGACAAAATTAACGATCTCTATGGTCTTGTACAATGGTGGCCACATACTAAAATTAGGTTAAGAAAAGAGCACGTCGAATGGAATCGTCATAATAAAGAGTTGTACGAATTTGTTTTTGAATATGTGTAACTTTCATTGTACTGGATCACACCTAAGATTCATTTTGTTAAACAATGTCTTCGTACTTAACATTGATTTTTGCAGTATGCTTTTTTCAGAACGTCTAAATAATGACCTTTCAAAAGCACATACATGTATTCGAATGCAAGTGAATGTTGCAAAGCGATCTTACTACATAGGGGCTTACTAAAAAAACAACAATTGTTTCTATGGTGATATTCATAATATCAAGTTTAATACCAGTTTGAAGAAATCGAGCAATTGTATACTACGAGCGATTGGGCGTTAGAGGCAGAAAAACGAAACTGAACTTTGTTACAGTGTGAGTGTAGTTTGGTCTAGTTCAAACGATGTACGGTAGAAATCGAAGGTTGTAGTGTGGCTAAGACGATTAATCGTGGAATTCCACACCTGCGAGAGTGGCGGTGGAACGATTTGATTGAGTAACCGGTGGGTGTTAGATCCGCGCACTTGGGCTCATCGCCTGATGCTTCTAGCAATGTTTCTGTCAGGAAAAAAACGTCGATATTCTGATCGTTGATAAAAGTAAATATTTCAGTGAGCTTTTCCGGTGGTACTATTGATTGGGGATTGAATAAACCGATATGCAGTAGTATACCTTGCATAGTTGACACAATTAGGATTTGAATTAGGTTATCTAAATTAACGGCCGAGTTTGTAAAGTGCTATGCCAAAAAGGAGATACTGGAATTCTTCGTCCTGTTCTACGCCGGCCAGCTTAAACACGTTTCTTTTTTCGCGTATGTTTACCTTTAAGTAACGATAAATGTTGTGCCAGGTTTTTTTGGCTAGTACACAATGTAGTGTGGAGAGCCAAGAATAGATCATTTAAAGCGAATAATGAGGGTCTATCATTGCATAAAAAGACTGGCAAGTAGCACGTGATTGCGGTTTGTTCCACAACAAAAGAAGTTGAAGCAGTGGATCAAGA
The DNA here is from genome assembly GCA_030141615.1 of Unio pictorum. Taxonomy (NCBI): domain Eukaryota; kingdom Metazoa; phylum Mollusca; class Bivalvia; order Unionida; family Unionidae; genus Unio; species Unio pictorum. The sequence goes on from JARLTB010000253.1 coordinate 2,358,100, forward strand.
TTGCTGTGAAAAAGTCTAATTGTTCTCGTTTCCAAAACAAGAAGAAACGCATTATAACAGAACAGTCAATACATGATGAGCACAATAACATAGGCGAAGACACACAACAAGCACATGTATCATGCAAACCAGCACAGAACCGCTGCTTCAAGACAGTTAAGCCTTAGCAGCCATTGTCCCCAAAAATCACATATATTGCGATTAGTGTGAAATACTCAGATAAAGGACCTTTATATCAAATCAACACTAGAAACCTGAATCGATATTTAATAACGCAGCACATGTCAGTTCACCAATCATGACAGTCAATAGTGGTCTAATATTACTAAAAAAACACACGATTCTGTACATAATGATGCATACAATTATTTACTCACAAATGTTTGGTTCGTTGCTGTACATTGTACATTGAATTTAAATGCAAATATATCATATAATAAATTCATATCCATACAAATAAAAGAATGTAGATATCGTCAAACCGAACAAATTTTGTACATAATGCAATAATATGCATATCTGTCCAAAACACCATTTTGGCAAAATGCCACATTTTGAATTTAAGCACACCTTGATTTTGATAGGTGGCTGAATTAGGTTAATTATCCAAGAGCAATAACCATGACTATGTGAACATATGTTTGTCTCTGGTCTACATCAGAGCATTCTTTTAAAAATTACATTAACGTTGCGTAATTAGTACGCATATTATTCAGATAAATTTCATAAACATTTTTTGAAAACAAACACGAATTATAGGCTATCGGTCAGTAGATGCAATATTTTCTTTTGAGAGGTGTTTTAATGTGATTTGGATTTTAACGTAGCTTTAAAAATATTTCAGTCATATCGCTATGATGCCTGCAGTGTGGCAGTTTTTTTGTGATGTCTAGCACTGGGGCATCATGCCGAAGACATGTAACATGATGTCCCACCCAGTCACCATTATCAGTCCTAATGCAAATCTAGGCGTGGGGTGGGTAGTAAAATGTTGCGAATAAACACATGCAACACTGATTTGACATTCAAGCATAGATTCCTACGTTTCGTGTTTTATGAGTACGAGTTTCAAAATGGAATTAACCCCACTGTCAAAATACAGACAGAAAATTATATAATAAAGGGAACAAATACTTAAACAAAAGATGTATTTGTATAATGGATTTTCCTGAGGTATGAGTACTTTTGATCTCCCCTTTTATTGAACGCAGCCAAAAGTGTAATTGAAGGAGTTAGAATAAAAGTTAGGTAAATGGAAATCTATTGCATTTCCTTGTGCTTTCGATATATGGCATTCATGTAAAGGACATTGTCCTGGGGGCACTGATGCAAAATGTCATGGGTGTGTTTGTCTCTTATAGACTTTGCAATTTTCAAGATGTACCCTAGAATGAGTTCACCTTCTATGTGGCCAGATGAAGCATGCAACATTAAATGGGTATGCAATAAAAACGACGTAATGCAAAATAAGTCAGCAATCCTGTCTCTTGTGTAACAACTGGTGTTGGGTCACTCATCACGGTACAGTTCGGGGGAGGGGGATCGCAATACATGGTTAAAATAATTAATGCACAATTTCGTATGAATTTCATACATTAAATCTGGCAATATCACATCGCAAAGTTTATTTACTTGATCAATGTTTAGTTTAAATGAATTTCTATATAGATGAAACTATCTGATCATTTGGAAACAATCGAATTATATAAGAGGAACATGTAATTAGGCAACGCTGGGTATGGACTTGGTGTCACCCTGAAGTACAAGTTATGTGCTTCCACTTTTTATGGTCACTCCACAAAATGTATTAGTAGGTAATTGATTTCAAATGGGCAATTAAAGTTCCACTTTGCCCTTTGACTGTTCGACTGCTTTGTTTCAGTCATCGTTTTAGGATCAGCAAGTATAATGTTGATTTTAGCTAGAGGCAGTCAATAAATTGTATCCTAGCTGATATGTGACTGGTGATTGCAGAAGATGTCGAAGTGCTCTGCCCATGATTGAAGTATCTTTATTGTGTCAGTGAGCATTCTGGCGCTGTCAGCATTCAGTATTGTAGATGTTCGTGATGACTGTGGCCTTTAGATTTTCTTATAAGCATCATCGAATTCTTTCATGACATTGTTATCTGCGTTGGACTAAATCTAATTGCTCTATCAGTTTACATTGGACAGTCATCTTGCAGCCGATGCTTCTCATTCAGAAGTCTCTGAATAGCAGCATCGTTCTCATTAGACCAAACTTGTTTTTACGTGCGGGGTTACAAGGAGTTTGGATGCAGATGAGCACACATGATCTCTAAATGCTGTTCATATTTTCATCGGCCTTATCGACGTTTTTATAGATTGTATCCAATTGGTTGCGCAGTTCTACGAAACATGCCTGTTTTAAATTATCCTTTTTCAGTTTGGCAACTTTGATTATTTGGAGCAGGTTTTGGCGACCTGATTCACAAGAAAGGAATTACCAGAGGGAGCCAGATATAGCTGTCCACTCTTTGACAAGAGTGACAAGTAGTTCCATTCACTGTTACATACCACAGCAGGTGATACCTGACCTGAAAATACGTATGAATTACTAGAATAGTGTTGCATCAACGGCAGTTCATGGATTCGTATTTCAACACTACAGTAAACCCATGGACCGTAAATATTAATTTGTTTTCTTTAATGTCGAGGATCCTGTGATGAACTTTTAAGTTGTTAGCGAGAATATTTTATCACACACTGACTGGGATATTTAACGCGTACATTACAGCCTCTTAGACATATGGCGGGAGTTTTAGACGGTCGTTTTTCCGCCAAAGGCAGGTCAGGGTTGGTCTAGGTAGTGTCCTCGACAACGTTCTTTGTCGTGGAATGCTAGTCCAGTCTGATACAGAAATCTTTTATTCTGTTTTCTAATAAAATTTCCGACGCTAAGCCACCCATCATCATCTATTCCCCTGAGGGATGGTAAGCCGGTGCCTGCCTACACAGTTCGTTATTGACCGTTGCCACCTATGAAAAATGTCCGCTTGCCCTGGAAACCTCGAGCATCAGATCTTCAAAATTCCGGTTAACTGATTGGTATGCATATAAAATCAGTAGAGACTGCCATGGCTCGTTTCTTTGTGTACTTGTCCAACCGTCAATATGTCGCCATTAGAATGATATTTCGGCGTCGACATTGTGCTCTCAGACTCGACGTGTTATGCATTGAAGGAAATCATGAAACACCCACGAACGGTAGTCAATGTACTGCTGCATCGAGGTTGATTCTCCGTTTAGAATAAGCAGGTCTGTAACAAACATGATGGAAGACGACATCAGGCTTGTTTAGCTTTAAAGCAGATACATATTACCAGGCCAGAATACTGTACAATACGACACTAGTTGGAATGAACGGCAGATGACACACATGTCCAAAATGTGCGTGACAACATCAAACACTTGTTGGCGAACGTAATCAATTATATATACATGTCTTTTAGTGACATTCAAATTCACACATAGCGTAATAGTATTATATTGGGGCACCTTAGCAACAATGGTAATCCCAGTGAAAAATGTTGTGGATAACCCTGGCAAAAAGATTTTTACGCACCCCTTGGGCAACCACAGCGATAAGGAGAATTTAACATGGGTAATACTGGGCCTGTATATCGACAAGGGAAAGTGGAGCTATTATATAGGGATAATAAGAATGGAATAGGTGAGGGTGATGTCACGGTACTGAACATTAGTAACGATGTAGCGAGGGACTGACCTAAACACGCGCTATTCTAGGAGATACAAATAAAGTCGAAATATAGACATATAGAACACCTATAAAGCAAAGAGAATAAATATATTTTCGATGCAAATTATTGGCCCTGAAATCGGGCGATGGTTTTGTTCATACCATTTCGTTAACACAGAGAGCATAACAAAGGTCTTCTCTACATCAAACTACTTCTGACTTCTTGACCGTAGATTGTGAAATACCAGTAGGTGAAACACAAAATATGGCGAAATATTAGGGATTACATTGTATTGTATTGCTCTTTCTGCAAACGTCAAGCTAAGCACTCATATTTTAATGAATATTATTCATATATACGTACAGACACTAAAGTTAGTGCTGAACGTGTTCTCACGCATTTTTCATGAAATCACAAACATACTATTATGAACGGTGAATGCCACCAATGGAACTGTCTTTTATATAATTATGCATATTGCGTTTTGGGGACCATATTTGGGGGAAAAAATGGGTTAGCACACCAATTAACTTTCTGCCATCATGACAATACATTGAAGCTGAAATTAGATATTCTTATCTCACACTCAAGTATGAATAAGAAACGTATCACTGTTTTCATTACTTCTATATTGAAATTTCTGAGTAATGTGGTAAAGGGGGAAGTTTAAAACTATGTGGAGAAACTATTCGACATAATGGTGGACTAAGCTTTAACCTATGTGTAGAAAGTGTTCGACATAATGGTTGGCTAAGCTTTAAACTATGTGTAGAAAGCGTTCGACATAATGATTGACTAAGCTTAAAACTATGTGTAGAAAGTGTTCGACCTAATGGTTGACTAAGCTTTGAACTATATGTAGAAAGTGTTCGACATAATGATTGAATCAAATATATTTTCTGAGATAAATATTATGTTATGTTTATGCCATAGGTATGTTCATTGCTTGTCAGCAGTCTTGTAAACTTTTATTCTTTAGACTGGTATACCCGTTTTTATTTATACCAACAACTTGAATTTACTCCAGGCAGTGTATCAATAACTCATCTGCTAGCCTTAATACTATGAATTTGCTTTACGCTTTTAAAGAAACTAATGTATCATATCTATAACATATACTGTTATATTAGACTGCAAATAAGGTAGATATGTACTTTTGAAAAAGTGTTTACAGGGAACATACGTTTTCTGGTTTATGTGATCATCTTTCTGTTCCAGTTTGCATACTAGACATTACATATTGGTTTTAAGGTGTTGGATCATATATTCTAGAGTCTAACCCCAGATTGACCAAATACATTTATCTGATATTTCTCCATAAATTGACATTTTACATTTTTTTCCTACAGTGCTTTTGATCATGATGAGATACCAGTGTTGTGAGTCGAATGTTGCATCGTGACAACGCCATGTTTTTACCATATTTTTGTTCTGACTAAATCGTAATGTTTGCTCTAGTTCACAACAACCAAATGCCAAGACAAAGATTACAGTTAGCAGAATTTAACAGTCTTTTCACTGAACTTTTCACTGTATCTTATATATTGGGCTATCAATTGCAATGTACCACCATGAATGTATTAAAATATGCCAATAATGTATATATTGAAATGTACATGCATATATCTATTACAATATGCCAATAATGTGTCACTTGAAATGTACCATAATAAAATATGTCAATAATGTATCTATTGAAATGAACTAAAAGCAGGACACAGTTCCTCTTATCTATATTTCAGTGAACTGAAAATGGATTTACGTCAAGTAGTTTTTCAGGAAGAGTACATGGAAAAATCGCAACTGAGTTGCTATGAAGTCACACTTATTTTTGATGTATGGAATTTGTGTGATATTGTGCTTACAACAAACTACGAATTTAAATACCTAGTAAATAAAATATTCCTATGTTAGGGCAAAATGACCCGTCCCACATCCAAGAACGTACTCATGAAATTGGCTTTGTGTACCATATGTACTCAGAAAAAAGCCTTTGTGTACCCTTCGTACTCTTGAGCTGTCCTTTGTGTATTTTTCATACTGATACATACCATTTGCGTACCATAACCATCGTTGAAAAAGCCTATCCGTACCGTATGTATTTATTTAAAAACATCTTTGTGTATCATAAGACCCTGTGTGACTACATATACAAAAATTATCCGCTATTTACCGTTCATACCCATGAAACAGTCGTTGTGTACAACATGTACCCATGAAATAGCAATTATGTAAGATACTTACCTATGAAATAAAGGTTGCGTACAATACGCATTCATGAAATATCGTTGTTTACAATACGTATTCATGATTTATCCGTGGTTTACCTTACCTATCCATGTAATAGCAAAAACATACCATACCTACCCGTGTAATATCATTAGTATGCCATACTTAACCGTGAAATATCATTAGTATGCCATACGTACATTTGAAAAAGCCGTGTGTTACCATAGGTAACCATGCATCTCTGCATTCTGACAACTCTCTTGATTACATATGTAATTACCATAAGAATTGAAAGTTATTGTCCTAGATTGTACAATTTAGCGAGGAATTATGAGCAAAAATGAAGGTTGGAATAATTGTCAGCGACACCTGTTGTAATAAAGGGATATTACAGTTAATGTTCCAGTATGAAAACAGATGCTCGGTATCCGGTATTTTGACAGTCCAAACCAACGGGATATATCCAAGGGACCGAACCACCGGAGGATAATCAAACCAGCAAATCAAGAGTTAATAAAAAGCAGTGGCAAACGTCACGAAGAAGTTAGAATTGCTTTGGAATGCCTGTCATGATTGCAACCATACTAAAAGATCATCGTCGACTGGGCGGACCGGATGTAAATATGATGTTAGGTTTGTTCATTGCTTGTCAGCAGTCTTGGAAAATGAACTTGCATATATTATCCGGTCACTTTATGTTTTGTAGACTAGTATTCCATTTTTTTTTTGGTACCAGCAATTTGAACTGATCCAGGCAGTAAACCAATCATTCATCTGCTAGTTAGAGTGTAAGTTGTCGAAAGAATGGAGCATTTATTCCTCTTAGTATACCGATTGCTCTGCCGACATTTGAGTGTCTCTGACTACACCAACTGCTGGTAAAAGCATCTGCTTTTTGTTCTTGTTTTTTTTTCTCTTTTTTTATCGAAGGAAGAGAGTAATGGATTTTAATATAATAAAAGAACCAGTTTCAAACTGGGCAGGTTGAAACGTTATAATTGGATCAGAATCTGTGGTGGACTAAATAGTGAAGATGTTCCTTTGAAATTGTCAGGTTTTGACTTAGTACTGCAAGCACATTTGAATCAATCGTTTCTTTTCTATTTGCAGGTCACAATTCGAATATTAAAATATTAGGATTTATTGCTAGGTCATGCTGAAGTAAGCATCAGCTTTGTGAAACATGTTTTGGTTATTCATTTTGTTCAAATTTTTGCATTTTGGCAACCTATAGTTTATTACATTCACTGGACCTATCCAATAAACTTCCTAGAAATTTACGTTTCTCGTTCGCTAAGTGAAAGAGATGAAGAGTCACAAAAGGTAATGTAAATTTATCGTGCATGGAAGCTTTGTATTGTTACGAAAACATCAGCATACAAATGAGGAGGACGGATTAGGGTTAGTGCGGTTCTCTTCATGTCAAAATGACAAATAAAATTAACTGCTAAACAATAACATATTTACAAACTTCTCTGTGCTGCAGAAAATAGATAGCCATAATGCTTACAAAACCACTTTTCTATTCTTTATAGAGATATAACATTAGTGCATGAACTAATAGGAATCAATGGCCATTTTGATTAAAAAATGTACACAATATTATAACGCGCTATCCAATCTGATACGGTATGCCTGTATCTTCTCACTTCCAAGAATAGTTCCTTCACTTCTTAAGAGAGTCAGGATTTGTGTCGTCTCGTCTCATCTTGTCCCGTGGCACCAAAAGACATGGAGCAGAGATCTCCTCAACCTGTTTGTTGATACTCCTAGTAGTTACCACTGAGGACGATTGTTGTGTTGCAGCATAGATGGTCCCTCTTTCACAACAATCCACAGATGTGGTACCATTACGATTGGCTCGTGTCAGTCTTGACTAAATGTTCAATTAACCTGCTCACATCGATTCACTGTCGGAATTGCAGAATTAACGGGACATAATATAGAAAGTTTGCGGTTTTCAAAGCTACGAGAGTTGGTGGTGACATCTAGTTTTCTTTTTTAAGGCATTGTGATTTATAATTAATGTAGCATTTAAGAGGCTTAGCTATCGTTAGATATGAAATGCACAATTTCAGCAACTGCATTACCTTCAGACATACTTTATTCCCTTAAATGTAATACCATGGATACGTTTATAGTATTGGTTTTACCTATTGTGTGTTACTATTTTAATTCAATATATGTTATGATTATGTAAAGTTATATTTTATGGCCTGACCTTGTCCAAAATCAAGTTGATTGTCTACCTGACCAGAATCATTTATAATTTTAATTATGTAAACAACTAATACATAGCTTATATTTCTCAGTGAGTGTAGACACTGCACTAAATGCAATTGAAATGCACTAAAATCAGGTTTTACGTCAGGTGGTTTGGCAGGGAAAGTATATGGAAATATCGCAACTGGAATATGAATTTTGTGTAATAGTGTGCTTACCACAAGCCACGAATTTAAAGCCAAAGTAAATAAAGTATTCCTCTGTTAAGGGAAACTGGCCCTTCTCACATCCATGAACGTCCTCGTGAAATTGGCTTATTGTACCATATGCCTTTGCCTACGTACCCTTGAGCTGTCCTTAGTGCCTTATACATACTGATAAATACCTTTTATGTACCATAACTACCGATGTAATAACCTTTGCGTACCATACGTACCAATTAAATAATCTCAGTTTTGTACCATACATACCCATGAAATAGACATTGTGTACCATACATACCCATGAAATAGACATTGTGTACCATACGTACCGGTGAAAGAGCGGTTATTACAATATTTTCGTCTGTAATAGCCGTTGCGTACCATACGTATTCTTGAAATACCATATGCACCTATGCAATGGCCCTTGTGTGCCATAAATACCCATGAAATAACCGTTGTGTACCATAAATACCCATGAAAAAACCTTTGTGTACCATATGTACCCATGAAATAACCGTTGTGTACCATATGTACCCATGAAATAACCTTTGTGTACCATACGTACCCACGAAATAAATATACCAAAGCCTTTGCGTACTATCAGTTTGGGATTAAACGTAGATAAAGACTTACAATATTTGCACGATGTAAGGTATTAAATCCACTGAGGTAGATTTTTGCAACTTGTAAAACAGGTATGTCGAAACATTTTACGTGAGACAACACATTGTATTGGGATTTCTTTTAGCTCACTCACTGTAGCTGTTTTTTAACTTACGTAAAGTTTTTCACTACCGGTTGGTACAAGTCACTCAACATTGGCTTTTCGGATTCTAGCTACAATTTCTATATTAGACAACCCCAATTAAACAATATGTTACAACTGAATATATCATGAAGAGTTGTCTTCCTTGGACAGATTGCTAAGCGGCATGCTTAAGCCAGACCAGTCACATCTAAACAATGTCCTCATGTATTTACTATTATGCAGTTACCAACATTGCAACCGCCAATATGCATCATTTGCCACCACCTCCATTTTCTCTAGCACCCACATCATCTCGTATGTTTATTAATCACATCCGTGTGAAACACTTCAGGGCCGACCAATGGCTCGCTAAAACAGAGGAGACATTTTTTAAAATGTTATCTTTATTTCAGATAAATTTGTCGTTTGAAAGCTTTTGTTACAGATCGATTTAAGTCCTAAAAGAAACGTCTTACGGAACCTTTCCCAAAACTCCTTTTTAATAAAAGAAAAATATCAAACAAAAATCTAATTCCTCATGATTTCATTTTCTGCAATGGGAGGTAAATTGTTTGTGTTATGTTGTTTTTGCTAAAAAAAAATGTAAGCAGTAAGCACTGCAATGTTATATATTCATTATCCTCACAATTTAAGAAATCATCGTGTAATGTTTCTTTAATGAGTCATAATATACTCTCTTGTATCATTATTCACGCATCCATCTTGTATTATTATTCACGTATCCATCTTGTATCATTATTCACGTATCCATCTTGTATCATTATCCACTTATCCAGTTATGATAGTTACTTTAGTTGTATTGATGTTGCTAATTTAAGCCTCTGACTTCACCTGTTAATATGCACATTCTGTAAGCATCGTGTGTGTGTGTGAGAGAGAGAGAGAGAGAGAGAGAGAGAGAGAGAGAGAGAGAGAGAGAGAGAAGATTCATTATAGGAGTAAATGATCATCGTTGGGTATTTATCCATGTGTACATTTTACCTAATCACTCAAAAAGCAAATAAAGTCCTAAGTATGCTATTTTAACTTTGTAAGTGATTAGATACAAATTACACATCGATAAATATCCAACAATCTTCAATTAATCCTTATAATTTCATTTACTTTCTTTCTGTCATCATATCAGGAGATTCATTAAGAAAACATTAACGTTTAGGTAGCTTTAAGCTTTCTTTCACAATCCTCTTCACTGCGAGAGAATACATAGCTTCATCGTCGTTAGCCAAATGGTCAATTTGTCTGTAAAATGTATTATTACATGAAAATTGACTCACGTGGCTTTATGGCGTACTGTCAGAGCGGAAAATGCCAGATAACTTGGGAGCTTGTTATGATCTTTTTTTTTATTTAGAAAAGGGTTGATGCTAATTCAACGAAGCTATTCCTGTTTTTAGCATTACGCGTGAGTACTAAACGTGTTGTTATATAATTTGAATTCGTGTTTTCTGCACATTTTAATCTTTAGTGATATCCCCTGCTAGCAATTTGTCTCTGACCTTTAATAACAGCTGCTGGAGTTTTGTTATTGAAGCTAAAGACAAAAATTTCTTGAGATTGGTTTGAACAGTCTGCCTTGGCTTTCTCTCGCAAAATGGGTGATTGTTGAAGTGCATGAAGGTCTGTGCGATTACATTATCTGAACTTCAAATGGGCGATTTTAATCTGGGATTTGTAAATTGTGATCGAAAAACAAGAAATGTATGTGGGTAGGAGTGTTGATATTATTATGGTGTACGGGGTTGATATATATATATATATATATATATATATATATATATATATATATATATATATATATATATATATATATATATATATATATATATATATATATACGACGGAATGAAACGAAGAAATATATTCAACTCCAGCCTTATAGAGGTTGACCTATTTTGGTAAAAAACAGAAGAATTATTTTAAACTCAGTCATTTTACGTAGTATTAGATCATCACGATTTTGAACTCTGTGACATGTACAACTTGAAATGTACTAATGTACAACTTGAAATGTTCTGATGTACAACTTGAAATGTACTGATGTACAACACAACTTGAAATGTACTGATGTACAACTTGAAATGTACTGATGTACAACTTGAAATGTTCTGATGTACAACTTGAAATGTACTGATGTACAACTTGAAATGTTCTGATGTACAACTTGAAATGTTCTGATGTACAACTTGAAATGTACTGATGTACAACTTGAAATGTTCTGATGTACAACTTGAAATGTACTGATGTACATTGGTTGGAGGATATTCTATTAAGGAAGCGTGATGTGTTCTGAATGTATTTACCAATACATCGAACGAAAGTCAAACGCAGTCTCAGAAATCTGGATGATTTGGCAAGGATTCAATTGTCTGTATTACAATACCACCTTTGGACACCTTCATATAAGACTCCTTTCACATACAGGACAATATTTATCATGACAAGTTCTTAGTTTTACTGAAATAAGTAATTTCTTTTATTAAATTGCAGTCTGTTAATAAAAACAAAAAAATGTGTGGTGTTTTTCTTTACAAACAACACTGTCGCTAAAAAACACTTAATAAAATCTTTGTAAATGGGTAAGATGTTAAATATTCTAAACCTTGTTAATTTTAGTTGATACTTTGTCACGATATCTCCACTCTAGCGGTACTATTAATACATCGTGCATGTATTCCATGGTTGTGCATATAATAATTTACGATGTCATGGGGTAATTCGGAGTACCTATTCACTAAGTTGAACTGAGGTCGTGGGTTCGATCCCGGCCGAGTAATAACAAATACTTTTTAAAAAATGGTACTAACAGCTGCCTCGCTTGGCGCTCAGAATTAGGAGGTTAGTGTTAGGACTGGTCGGCCTGGTGTCAAGATAATGTGAATTAATTTGGTTGCGATCAGAAAGTCTGTGGCAGACTCTAATCTAAAAGTAAAATTGCTAAACTTAAACTATAAAATAGAATTGGAGTTAAGGAAGCTCGAACTTCAGGAAAGAAAGAAAGAAAGAACAAGAGCAAATGCAATTAAAATGAGAGAGAGAGAGAGAGAGAGAGAGAGAGAGAGAGAGAGAGAGAGAGAGAGAGAGAGAATATCAATGTAAAATGAAAGAAATAGAACTGAGAAGTAAAACGCACATTCATACTTCAAATCCAAATTTAACTTTTGATCTTGCAAAGAACGTTAGGTTAGTGCCCTCTTACAAAGAACGACAGGTAGACAAATATTTCACTCGTCTTGAAAATGTTTCTGAAACCAGATAAAACGTTTTGTATGTATACTGAATATAGGAAGGTGAATAGTGTGACAAAGACGTATTCATTTTCATTACCAACAATCGATGACTGTATTGATAAGATCTGAAATACCACGTATGTCACCAAATTCGACCTTATGAAAGGATTTTGGCAAATTCCACTAAAGGAAAGAGCAAAGAAAATTTGGCAATCGTGACTCCAGATGGACTTTACCAATATAAGTGAAACAGTAAACAACTTAAAATGAAAATGATGGTTCTAGTCAGGGTCGTGTTAGGAGTACATGATATGAAGATCACGTGACTCCTTTCGTGAATCGTGATTTTGCAATTTGGGTATTTGTTTCGACACTTCGTATTAAAACACGATGTAATCTTTGTTTCAGTGAAATATTCTTAGTTTTGGGCTTATGAAATGACTTTAAATAATTTTATTTTGTTGTGGCCAAGTTTTGTCGAATCCATGTTAACTTACCTTCAGTTCAGTTAGATTTTAAAGGATTAATTCGTATATCTGGAAATATTTGATGCGCTATACAGAATTCTTGGACAAGACAGTTTATAAAAATATTATTTGGATTTCCAACACCGGAGTGTTAAATCTTGTGATTCTACAATGAACAATAGATCAACAAAAAAAACAGACTTCAGCATAAGTCATCGTCTTCAATCTTGAATTTTCCAAGAAGACTCGAACCACGTCATCATTTTCCATCTTTGAATTTTTTCAACAAGATTCGAACGTGAAAAAATTAGAACATTTCTTTATTAGGACTTTTGAAATTTAATTCATGGATTATTATTGGATTATAATTGGATTTGATTCTTAAACCTCTAAGTTCTTTTTCCATTTTTATAATCTAATGCAAAGGAAATAAATTATTTGTTACATTTTGCAAAGCTTGTTTTTTTTTCATTTTTTGTGTTACTGTTTATTAGAGCTTAAAAACGTAACATGATGATTTCGAAATTACAATGTCATGTTCAATGCCACCTTGACCCTTAACAAGAATAAAATGTCATTATCAAGGCATCTTTGACCCTTGACAAGAATACAATGTCATTATCAAGTAAACCTTGACCCTAATGAAGAATTAAATGTCATTATCAAGTAAACTTTAACCCTTAACGGAATAAAATGTCATTATCAAGGAAACTTTGACCCATAACAAGAATAAATGCCATTATCAAGGAAATCTTGACCCTTAACAAGAATGAAAATGTCATTATCAAGGAAACACTTGACCCTTAACAAGAATAAAATGTCATTATAAAGGAATCTTTGAAGCTTAACAAGAATAAAATGTAATTATCAAGGAATCTTTAACTCTTAATAAGAATAAAATGTCATTATCAAGGAAACCTTAACCCTTAACAAAAAATAAAATGTCATTATCAAGGAAACCTTGACCCTTAACAATAATAAAATTATCAAGGAAACATTGACCCTTAACAAGAATAAAATGTCATTATCAAGGAAACCTTGACCCTTAACAAGAAACAGATGTCATTATCAAAGAAACATTGACCCTTAACAAGAAATACATTTCTTTATCAAGGAAACTTTGACCCTTAACAAAAATAAATGTCATTATCAAGGATACCTTGACCCTTAACAGAATAAAATGTCATTATCAAGGAAACTTTGACCATTAACAAGAATAAATGTCATTATCAAAGAAACCTTGACCATTAACAACAATACAATGTCATTATCAAGGAAACTTTCATCCTTAACAAGAATAAATGTCATTATCAAGGTAATCTTGACCCTTAACAAGAATAAAATGTCAATATCAAGGAAACTTTGACCCTTAACAAGAATAAAATGTCATTATCTAAGGAAACGTTGACTCTTAACAAGAAATAAATGTCATTATCAAGAAAACTTTAACCCTTAGCAAGGATACAATGTCAATTTCAAGGAAACCTTGAGCCTTAACAAGAATAAAATGTCATTATCAAGGAAACCTTGACCCTAACAAGAATAAAATGTCATTATCAAGGAAACTTTGAACCTTAACAAGAATAAAATGTCATTATCAAAGAAACTTTTACCCTTAACAAGAATAAATGTCATTATCAAGGAAACTTTGACCCTTAACAAGAATAAATGTCATTATTAAGGAAACTGTGACCCTTAACAAGAATAAAATGTCATTATCAAGGAAACTTTGACCCTAACAAAAATAAATGTCATTATCAAGGAAACATTGACCCTTGACAAGATGGGCGTTGGTGATATTATTGATATTTATGGTATTTTAATTCACTGTGCATTCTATAAGAATTTAAATGTGAAACATCACATCCTCGTGTAAAATTTGTACAGTGTAAAGGCTAGCAATGATAACGACATTTGATGTTTTTAATATTTTTAGTTAATACCTGCAACGGTTGGTAATTTCATACTAAGGACGGTTGGTTATTTCATGCTTGGGACGTTTGGTAATTTAATAGTTGGGACAATTGATAATTTAATAATCGTGACGGTTTGTAATTTATTACTTCGGACCGTTGGTAATTTATTACTTTGAACTGTTGGTAATGTATTACTTTGGAATGTTGGTAATTTAATACATTGGGCTGTTGGTAATTTACTACTTTGAACGATTGGATAAATATCACTTTTGATTATACTTACCATCTCCTGTGTAAGGGATGTAATTGATACATGGGGGTTGTTACGTTCACAAAATTAGAAAAAATATCAGAAGTAATAAAACATGCAACGTTACTCACATTAAATCATAAGTTTCAGGATAGGAGCCATTCAAGCTGACAGCTGTATATATTATTTTCCTAATTTGATAGCAGTAAATATTCCCACATAATTTGTTCTTAACGCGACGAGAATCATTTATCCGTCAAGCAAACAGGTTTTCCGTCATGAGGGGCAATTTTTATCGACTTTATGCTCTAAAATATGCTTTGGGGAAAGTCTAATACAATACCTTATATAAACGAATAAATGTACAGACCCAGAGAAGAAACGACTCGCTTTGGGAAGTGTATTTCGTGTACCATGATGAATTCGTTAAAAATATTATCATGTGCTGATGAAACCGTATCCTAATGAAAGGAAACACATTTGCATTTAATTATAATTAAGGTCACTGCATAAACAGGCTTTCGTTTGTGGCGTTGTGCTTTCATTAATCTCATTTTATTACCTTTTCCGTTACCTTAAATAACACAGCGTAATGAACAAGGTAAGCATTGTGTCAATACATGTTTAAAAACAGAAAAAAGACAATTATCAAAGACTATGTAGAAAGTGTGTATAGATAATGATAAATGGATCTGACGTTCACCTCCTTCTTTATTTCTTTTCTCTTCACATAATCCTCTGACTGGTAATCATTGACAGGAGCCAGTAATAGTCAAGCACGAAAGATCTGAAAGATATTAAATTTCACTCTCTAAGAAAGTATAACTTTAAATCCAAAATTGAATGCAGTTGTTTCATAGTAAGAACTCTTTCATAAACTGATTTAAATGTGGCAAGAGTTTAATGACGTCGTGAGCCACTGTAGTCAGTTCCTCAACTTAGGAGCAAAAAAATGAGAAAGATAGCACGTTGGCACGTTAATGTTGTTTCGGTAGATAAGTCTGAAATAATAACCAGTCTTCTTCCGGCGCAAAATCTTGATCAAAATGCAAATTATAATTAGTATATTTCAAAGAAAAAATTAATGCTCAATTTACCAGGCTATTTATTGCTGTAATTCAATTGCTAAATCCTGACAATATCTTGATAAACAAAAAGTTATGTGGATTTTTTCTATGATCGATTCAAGGCAGAAAAGACGAAATAAAAAATATCATAACATACACTACCTGCATCTATATATGTCGTATTTCTACTAAAATGCATCTTAAGTTCACCGTGTTCTTTATTTACTTGACCAAGTTTGTTTTGACAACGACCATGCGTCGACATTAGAGTTGAGGTATTTCATAGTAGCTTCCGATTCTAATTTCGAATTTAGTTTTTTTTTTAAAGTGGACACTACATTTATGTTCCAAATGAATGTTCAGTGTCCAATATTATTAATGTCGCAGAGCTCCGTACAAATTAACAAGACTTCAAATGATTGAATGCAATTATTGCATGTTTGCTTGTTTGATTAGGATTTTTAACGTAGCTTTATCAATTTTTTAGTCATATCGCTATGATATCTGCAGTGAAACAGTTTATAGTGATGTCTTGCACTGGGGGCATTATGCCGCAGACATGTAGCATGATGCCCCACCCAGTCCCATTATCCTGACACCAGGCCGACCAGTCCTAACACTAACTTCTTAATGCTGAGCGTCAAGCGAGGCAGCTGTTAGTAAGTCTTTGGTATGACTCGGCCAGGGATCGAACCCACGACCTCCCGCTTCCGCGGTCTCTCTAACCACTAGGCCACCGGAACGGTCAGTTATTGCATGACAGTATATACATGAAAACAAGAGTATTTTTTATTACATCCAATAATTACATCTTTAGCTTTACATGGCTGAATGATAAATGCATGTTACATACGGTTGGATGCACAAATATGTAATGAATAATTAAAACAAGATTCCGTGACATTTGCGAGTTCCTTCTTACGCTGAGATGAGAACGTGTTATTTAATTTCTTACGACTTTAATGGCCTTAATCGAAGTAACAGAAAAGAGCAAAAACTAAAACGTTTAGTAAAATTCAGCAAATAATTTATTTCACTAGAATATAATACAGAGCGAAATTTGAAAGGAACTTACCGTTATGTGAATTAAATACTCCTAAACGTTGTATCACAAACCTAAAAGTAAAGAGCTTTCCGAATGAATTCCCACGAAATTCCGGATGAATTCCAATCATGAATGTCCTGATATACAATTAGCCTGGAATAATGTTGATGTGTCAACAGTCCAGATGTATAACAATGAAATAATTCCAATAACATCTAAATGATAAAAAAAAAAATCTCTGTAATGTTAGTTGTTTTTTTTACCGTATATCGTTTCGTTTTTTCCTGTGAAACGTTGATATGTAGTATGCCCCACCTTTCTAATATCACATTTAATCATTTGTTTCTGTTGAACGCATGAATTATGGTTGATATAACACTTTAACTAGTGATTACATAGTTCGTTGATAATAAATAAATTGCAGCACAAGTAATGGAGGATAGTTATTGAAAAGTTTGACAAGATAATCTGAGCTGTTCTGAAGGACCGCTTATTGTGGATTAATGAGACGATATTTTCAATATAGAATTGATTACAACAACAATTTTTCTCCGCTGATTTTATCAGTTGTTAAGTTTTCAATTTCAAATTCTAATTTCAAGATTTATTTAGTCGTTGGCGTAGAAAAGATCATGCTATCCAGCAAATTAATTTTCCAACTGCAGATAAGGTTGCAGGTAGCCAAGTGACAACTCTGGTTTACAAATGTATTTTTTTAAGTCTCCAAAATTAAACTGACAAGGTAAAAAGGGCGTGTTGTAATTGTTTTGAGAAGAGAGAGATGTAAAATGAACTCCAATCGCAAACACCTCCGCACACCACGTTCTGACCCATGTATGTGTGTGTGGTGTATGTGTGTGTGGGTGGGGTGGGGGTATTCAGGGATTTCGTGCAAAGATATATACAATATGGTTGCAAAGTTGTCATACTAGTTACAAATTTCAACTTACAAGTATGTGTTCCCTACTTTACTGCTACCCTGAAGCCTTGGAGATTTCGACATTTTGTTTCATTGTGGAAATCGACACAGAAAATATCGGATATATATATATAATTTCTTAATGGAAATTTCCATCAAACTGTTAACAAAATTCGTTTCTAGAACACTCTAAGGTCAGAATCATAGCTGTATCTAGAATTAAGATCAGAGTAAACATGTTTACTAAACATGACATTATTCATGTAGGCCCAAACTCCTACCCTCAATTATTGAAAAAAGTCAATCACACAATACAAATTAAAATTACATTATAAAATACATACTTGTTCTTTTTGAGAAGTGTTCAGTATATGATTGATATTCATGAGACAATCATCATAGATCGATAACAAGAAATATAACAAAGTCTACATAGTTTTAAAATATTCCTTGACCAAATTTAACATAAGATTAATGAATTAAACATTATTTACAGCTTCGACCAAATTTACAATAATAATAAAGACTTTAACATTATTTGCAGCCGGAAAAATATAACAACCCACTTAAAATATATATTTGAAAACAAGACTAGTGTTCATCGCTGTAAAAGATAACATATTCACTACACCACAGATGAATGATGAATACACAAAATGGAAGTTGTCCCGCTTCACATGCATGTTCACGGACTTGGCACTTCATATTTATTGGGCGACTCGTACAAACCATGAGAAGAAAAGATCATTTGTATTTATAGCCCATTTCTGATCTGAAAACTATTATTTGTAACTAATATAAGTGTGAATTATCCATATCTCAGCTACATTTTCTACTTATCACGTTAAAATATATTAAATAATTAGTTTTGTCAACGCTTTATGTGTATATGATTGTATGGGATTTATCAGGGAAAGCGTTATTCTGTGACATTGACAAGATGACTAGTGTTTGGTGCTTCTACAAGTATAAAGTATCGAGTTGATGTTAAGGAATCAAAGTATTTTAAGTTAACAAGAATTATTCGTCTTTATCTGTTCCAGTGACGACCACTTCGTTCACCAGGTACAGTGTACTTAATTTCACCGACAATATTTTGGTAAAATTGGGGGGAGTCTAGGACATCTCCCCCCCCTGACATTCCCCCCCCCGACTCCCCCCCCCCTTGACATATTCCCCCGGACATTTCCCCCCTGGACTCCCCCCATCAAATTAGGGCTCCCCCCCCCAGTCATTTCCCCCCATTATCTTAAAACTTAATTCATATTTAATTATAAAGCTTATATTAAGTTATCTTAAAAGAAAAAGGTTATTTGAAATAAAGATAACAAGATTTGTAACAAGAAAACCGAGTTTGGGATTTCCGGATTAACAACAAAACACTATTGTAATGGTAATGCAAATACAATATTTAATGATATATGAAAATAAGGAAATAAGTATGACTGATACGTGCGTGTATGGGTCCAAATATTGGACGAATTAACATAATTAGCACGATCCTACTAATGCAACAAATACAAATGCAAACACATTGTCATATACGGTACCAGAACAAAATGAAAATACGATTTTCACAATAGCAAAACAAATGATGTTTCACTCAAAATAGCGAATTGATAGTTTACTCACTCCAAATAGTGAACTGACATTTCATTCATTCAAAATAGTGAACTGATATCAACAAAGCAGATATCTCAAGATATCTCTTCACCTCGAAAATACACACACAGGCACAGCACAGCACAGCACTGCACACGCAGTAAGTAGTAAGTGTTAAAGAAAGTTAACATTTTCACATATAAAAAAAATGTATTGTTTAAAAGTTAATGTTGTAAGCAATTGCTTTTAAGTATTCTATGGTGTCACGATTGTCGAAGTCGGCGACTATGTTTGCAATTCTCGAAGAACAGTCTTTGTACTTCTTCTTTGGTTGTTCAGGCAAATGTCCACCGAAGATCTGATTTAGGTTGACATTATTTAAGCTCTGTTCACGTTTAAGAATCCGAAGGAAGCTCCAGATATTTGGATGATGACAGGAAACTGCGGACTGCATTTTTCTATGCCAACCTTCCACAGCATTGTTTGTTCTGGGCAAACTGTTGGCAACACGTGAATGCACACTCCAAATGCTTTTATCGAACACCGCTACTACACGGCGATTACGACAGAGACGACCAATGTAGTTGTCCTCAAAATAATCCATGACAGTGGCAAACTCCTCTGACAACGATTCCTGAAGTGTTTCGAACAATTCGATTACCTTTTCGCTTGGAATGAATGCTAACGCAGCAATCATCCGAATTGACAAGGCAAAATCTTCATCATTCTGGTATCGATCCTGCAGTCCAATAGATTGAACTTTTCTGAATATATTTTGTGCAAGATGGAAGAAGCAGCCATGTATTTCAACGCTTGCAAAACACTCGAGCAGCAGAGAGGGTGAATCCTACAACGTTTTCAGACAAAATTTTGATTGAAATCCTAAAACGAGCCGTCCTATAATCTCATTTTAACCAAAAAAAGGGCGAACCCTACAACGTTTTGAAACAAAATTCGATTGAAATCTTAATGAGCCTTCCCTACGAAATCTCATTTTAACTAAAAAAATGAAAACGAAGATTTTTACGATTTTTTAATTAATTTTGGTCGCAACTTGTTGTCATCCACCCTCTCTGCTGCTATGGGTTAATAATTATTTTACGATTTCAACCGAATATTTGATCCAGTCCGATACGATATCGTGTCCGAGGATCATGCAAATTTATTGTTGCGAATCCGTGCGGAGTCGACTGAGCATGACTAAAGAAATCTCGAAATTGATTGAAGTCCATATCAGAACACCATGTCTGCCATATATTTCTAAGAGTATGAGTATCAACGCCGTTGAATACAGAAAGAATATTGCAATTATCTCTGATGACTTTTGGAACCTGAGTGTAGCGTTGAGTGACATATATCACGTCAGTGTTTTTGTGACGCCCCCGGGAAAAGATCCTAGCAGGATTTTTTTGTTTATCCAACATTATATCGTCGTATACGACTAAATTGTTAATATCTCCATCAATATCATCAATACTCGGTGCTTCATCGATATCGGTTATAAAATCAATGGCGTTCTCACCGCTAATTTCTGATGCATTCTCGTTAAAATCTTTTAGCACTTCATAACATCGTTGATCATCTACGCTAGGAGCAATTAAATACAACTTATCCCACTTCATCCATCTCATTATTAAATTGAGCAACAATTGCGTTTTACCGGATCCAGATGGCCCGATTATAATCATCCGGATAGAGTTTGGTAGCGCTGCATGATGCTTAATTGGTTCTCTTGTTTTAGTCGCTGAAAATCAATTATATCCATATTTCTATACATAAATTATGGATCTATATTGTGTGAAGTGCAAAACGCGTACTGGCACAGATGATGTGACGACAGTTACAACTAAAAATAACCGATCAGCGCTTTCTGGTAAATGCATGCAATGTGGTACAAAGAAATTTAGATTTGTGTCTATGAAATCTGATTTTAAAAAAAACGAGGAGGTGATATCGCAGCCAAATTGGCAAAGCTCCCTGGAACCCCATGGGCAAAGTACCCCGGAGAAAAGCACCTTCCCGGATATAGCTACTGTGGACCGGGAACCAGACTTGATATCAGACTCAATAATCAAAATCAACCCAACCTCGGTGAAGAACCAATAAACGCCATTGATAAGGCCTGTCACCTTCATGATGTTGCTTATAAAAGCAGCAATCTGCAACACAGGCATCTAGCAGATGTGAAATTAATTCATGCGTTAAATGCTATTCCTGATAAATCCTTCAAAGAAAAATTGGCTTCATTTTTAATAAAATCGGCTATGAAAAGTAAATTGATGTTAGGTGCCGGTAATTAATAATATGGAATTAATTTATTATTCCCCAAGAGGATACTGGAGGGGTAAATCAGCAGTCCATAAACTCGCTAGCGCTGCAAAAGTGAAAAAAACCACTGCGGCTAATTGGTTATCCAGACAGGCACTATGGCAAATTTATCTACCACCGCCTAAACAAATTCAATTCTCGCATTTTGATGTGACCGCTCCTAATGAAGTTCATCAGGCTGATATATTATTTCTGCCACATGATCGTGGTTACAAATACGCATTAACCGTAGTTGATATTGCAAGTCGATACAAAGAAGCAGAACCGTTAAAAACAAAATCAGCCACTGAAGTCGCTTCTGCATTTGAAAGGATTTATCGACGAGGTCCTCTGCACTGGCCAAATCTATTGCAGGTTGATCCTGGCAAGGAATTTCAGGGTGCAGTATTATCTACAATGAAACATCATAATGTCACCATACGATGAGGGCATACTGCGCTACATCGCGATCAGGCCATTGTAGAACGATTTAATCGGACGATTGCTGAGCGGTTATTTGGATATCAATACGCAAAAGAATTCATCCAAGAAAAAAGATCCCGTGAATGGGTTAAAAGATTACCATCTGTGATTACTGCACTGAATAACGAGATTACTAGAACAATCAACATGAAACCTATCAACGCGATTAAAAAGAAGTCAATACCCGTACAACCACAAAAAGATTTCAAAGAACCAATTCTTGGTAGTAATGTCATTGTGAGGTACTTATACGAACCAGGAGAGCTTGAAGGGGGTAGAAAAAGGGCTACTGATCCTATTTGGAGCGTCACTACGCATAAGATATCTAGTATAACACGATCTACGGGTAGACCTCCAGTCTATAAACTGGATTCAACTGCCCCTCAGCGGGGTTTTACTCGACAACAACTACAGGTAATTCCCGAGGATACTCAATTGCCACCGCATGGTCTTAACTAGCACCGTTGCGTCTATTGCACTCAAGACAAGTCAACATCACATTATTTCTGACATGACCGAGACTGTTATTTTTTCTGTCTACGGTGAATTGGCGAGGATCCTTATCCGAATACTGCCAACGCATTATACAATTGCAACTCGCGCAGTGATTATTCTGTTGTTTCTTCAGCGTAATTATTGATTCAGCATCAATATCAAATTCTCGTTGTTTTTTTTTGTCCTGTTGTTTGTAACCGGAGAGTTTTTTATTAATGATGCTAACATCAATATCATTTATTGTGGTGTCATTATCATCGAAAACAATTCTTCGAAGCTGATTTATTCTTCGTACTCTGGATACTGCGAGATAGACTAAATTCGACCATTCGATGTGATTATCCACCATCCAAACAATTGTATCCGATATAGTCAATCCCTGTGAAGAGTGTATTGTTGCTGCGTATCCTAGAGTCCACGGGGATTTATTAGCACGCAATGCATCTTCAACGACATTGATATCAACCAGCACAATATCATTTAATACGAGAATCTGCTTTTCACTCTGTCCTGGAATATCAACTTCAATATTCTGTTTTCGTGTATCCGATGGCCTATAACAAAGGGGTACTGGAAGCGTTGCAAATTTTTCTTTATGCAATTCAAATAACTTCATCTGAAGTGTGTCCCTGACTATTTTTCTACTTGCAATTATCAAATCATTTGGTCTCCATGTTTCCCAGAAATCATTCATTGGAGTTTCTGAAATCACTTCACGCGCTATTTCGCATTGGATTCTATCCGGTTGTAATCTAATTAGCGCTTTGAATTCTCGTAATCGTTCATCAATTGATCTATAATCAGTGGTGATTTCTTCATAGTAGTCTACAAAACCCCTTAGCCATTCATGTGGAGATGCACCGACAAATGGTGGTGGTTGGCCGTGATCACCGCACATGACGACTTTTGTGTTTTTGTTTAACAACCACTCGAGAAATATTTGTAATACATCTAATGACACTGTGCATATTTCATCCCAAATTATGATTTCAGGAATGAATTTATCACCCATACGCTCAGGAGTCCATTTGTCACCCTTCCATCGAAAGAAACTATGGTAAGTACAAGCATTTACCCCTCGCTGTATCATCTCTCTGGCGAGTCTGTGAGTCGGTGTTAGCACAATCATGGTTGACCGACGAAATAATTCAATTGCACGAGTTGTCTTTCCTGACCCACCACAACCGTTTAAATAAACTGTTTTATATCTACAGATTGGATCAGATACCGGTGGTGCATTAGAAAATTCTGATTGAATTTCAATACGGTTACAACAAAGATATTTATCATCCATGGCAACGTCTGCGGATTCACAATACTCATGTAGCATCTCCTTTTTAAATCGCCAACACCCCCAATTTTCTTCGGGATCTGTGAATTTAGCTACAGCTGATTTGTACTTATTGTGTATATACATCGAATCAGTGGCCACTCTAACCGCGGTATTAGGAAATCTATTTATCATAGAAAATAGATTAATAGAAGCATAGGCTAGCATTGAACTTCTCAAATGTGTGTACTGGGAATTATATCCATCACAGTAGGTAACAACCGTACCCATTTTCTCACCATTGGATAGAAAAGCATCCTTACGGGATACAAGTTTTCCCTGCTTCATTAAATCCGCTACAATAAAATCGTATTCAGCGACGTCTATGATCAACCGCGAAGAATATTTTGCGTTGTCGTACCGTCCACCTTGAGTGAATTTACCGATTATTCTTCGTCCAAAATCTTTTGCTTGTTCTTTTTTAATTTCAAATAACTTCATAGACAAATTCATGATTTGTTCTTCATTGAAATCAGGGAATTGTTTTCGCTGTTCGCTGATTATACGATCTAGATCGGGTTGTGGTAGCCAAACTTCTTTCTGAGCTCGATAGCATATAATAGCCTCGGAAACAATCAACGATATTAGCATACCACAATCAATCATATATCTCAATAGCACTATTGGCATCCAGGCCTTTTCAGATAGATGTCTACCGAGCCAAACATAACTACACGGATGTAACCCTGTAGCTAATTCAAATGATATCACACGAGCGAATCCGGTTAAATCAAAATTAGGCAATGGTCCATTAATCGCAACACGAGTCATTTCATGTGTTGGGTGTCCAAATCGTTTGAAGTACTCAGCGCATTCCCCATACCCGAGAAAACTTCCGGGATAACACGCGGCTATATCAATTGAAATCATACCATCACGTGAGTATTTCGTATTCCACAATCCTCCATGACCAAATTTGACGCAACTCAATTTAACATCCTCGAGAAAATCACTTCGTGTTGGACGCCATGAGTTTTTTTCTCTTGCGAAGTGAGCTACCACTGATGGAATAGTAAAACTATCCGTGAGTAGTTTTTCATGGGAATTCTCCGGTGAAAAATCACTAGCGATTTTTCTCATTCTGTTATCTAATTCTTCAACGCGATATAATTCACCATTTGGTTTTACAAATTGATCGAATCCTATTTCGGGATCTTCATCACTTCTAAGTAACCACACTGACACAGGATCATCCTTACACAACGCATTAATAGCATCAAATAATCTCTCTTCATAGAAAACATCCCCGACGAATTTCCCGGAAAATTCCGGGGGGATATATTTCACGGTTCGTTCTCGTGGAAATACTGTTACCGCAGGTGTCCACGCGTGTTTGTTATGATCAATAATTTGTATTGGCGCTCCATTTTTGTTATATTTCGGTTCGTATAAAACCTCTCCGGTTATCGTCATAACTGTTATTGGAAATCTTAATGATGTTTCTAACTTAGCTATATCAGAAATCTTTGCACCATGCTGTTTCACTGTCAGTTCCCATTCGGTTATTTTCCTACGTCGCAGATCAGTTAGTTTATTTCCTCGGGATGCATTTGTGAAGTGCTCCATTACCCGTGTTGCTACACAATTAAGCCCTGACGAATATTTCATAGGAGCTAGTTTTGCGATATCGGGTTTATCATTTAACGGATATATCCCATAAACCATTGCTGTTACGGGATAAGATCTTTCGTAGTATGGTTTGTCAATGCCGGTTAGAATTCCTGGTTTGGAATCTCTACTCACAATGACAGCTTTTTTATTCTTGAGGATTGGTTCAAATTTATCCCTAATAATCCATTTGCCATCGACTTCAATAATGAATTTGATTCGGAAAAAATACCGTTTTTCCCCAACACGTGAAATTATCACTGCTGCTTTTTCATCATTCATGGTAGCGTCAACAACACCATCAATTCGAAATGTTGACCAACAATAGGATGCTCCATCACGTTTGAATTCATTAAAACAGTCTCTGATTTTACTAATCATGGCTTTATCAAGAATTGTATTCTTTGGTGTATTAGAAACTATATCGAGATTGAATTGAGCATCTTTCCAGGATAATTTTTTGGACGTTTTTCTTGGTTTATCGAGATTAAATCTAGGATTGATTTTGTTACGTTTTTTGGGTCTATCGAGATTAAATCTAGGACTGATTTTCAATAATCTCTTAAACTCTTTCATGTTTCCGTCTCTTGGACGTTTGTTACGTTTTTTGGGTCTATCGAGATTAAATCTAGGACTGATTTTCAATAATCTCTTAAACTCTTTCATGTTTCCATCTCTTGGACGTTTTTTGGGTCTATCGAGATTAAATCTAGGATTGATTTTTAATAATCTCTTAAACTCTTTCATGTTTCCGTCTCTTGGACGTTTTTTGGGTCTATCGAGATTAAATCTAGGACTGATTTTCAATAATCTCTTAAACTCTCTATCAGCATTAAATTTAGCATTTCTCGAAGTCAATCTCTTGAACTCCATCATGCTATAATTAAAACAAGCATTTAAATGAAAGATTTTTATATAATGAATCACTGCAAGTGGCTTATGATTGGATCAGTAACCCCGTGTAACAAATCATGCAGAAGTGAGTTTTGTGGGTATCATATGCAAAGCTTTCGACGTGGAAGCCTTGGTCCGTTACCTTGTATTCTATGTGGAGTTGGGGTCAGGGGGAAATCACGGTTGTGTTTGAATTGCGGTGGTAAGCGATACAGGGAGTTGAAGCGTTATTATGATAAAAGAATAAAAAATGGACAATCAATCAGAAATTTTGACCCTGACGCTGACAAAGTCAGTATCCTTGACGCTGACAAAGTCAGTATTCTTGACGCTGACAAAGTCAGTATCAAGGATAAAATCATAAGAACTCCTCAAGACTACATCGAAAGATTTATCATTAAACCAAACGATGAATTAGACAAACAATAGTATTATGTATACGAATGAACCAAGAATTCAGACAACATCCCTTGATTACAAATTATGAAGCATCCAGTGATGGTACTGTCAGAAACCGTAGACTAAAGAAACCAGTTGGTGCTGTGAATAATCAAGGGTATTTGAAGTTTCGCGCTGGAGAGAAATTTTATCTCAATCATCGTTTCGTGTACGAGTGTTTTAATGGATTGATCGAGGATGATTTTGTTATTGATCATATCGATTCTAATCCAAAGAACAATTCTTTATCAAATCTACAGGCTATCACACAAAGTGAGAATTTGAAAAGAGGGAAGACTGGGAAATGCTCGAAAAAAGCGAGACCAGTAAAATCTTTTAATACAGCAACTAATGAAGAAAAAGTATTTCAATCAATGAATGAAGCCAGTAGGCACTTCGATATTTGTTCACCCTCAGTACGAAAAGTTGCAGAGGGGATAACCAAAACGGCGATTTCAAAAGGGACGGGACAAAAAATTCGATTTAGTTACGTCTAATGCGTCATATTTTTCATTTACAAATATATCATTATTATAGAATAATGAATTCTGAAAACATGAATAGCATTTTATCCGAGATTTCAAAATTGAAAAGTTGGGATATTGAACTATCAGATGGGTTAAATCCTGATCAAATCATGTCTGATTTTCAGGATATTGAATACGGAGTTAACAACAATAAATATATGCTACCAAAGAAGTATGCGCTCATCAAAAGAATTCAGAATTCTATTCGGGACTCTCTCGCATTTTCCAGTGACGTAAGTGTGTTCGCTCCGTTGTATACCATCGTAGAACGAATACGAAAAGAATTGGGGTACGAATACGAATTGAAAAAGGAGGTTAATTCTAAAGTTAGAAACCTACGGGCGTTAATTCAAGAAAATGAACAATTTTGATTGACCGACCATTTATCATTATTTGATTGACCGACCATTTATCATTATTTGATTGTGACCGTCCCTCATAGAGATTTTAATTTTTTTTTAGCATTTTTTGATTGATAATGTCAGAAACAGTGAATAAAAAATTGATGGCTGGTTCGGATTGATCAAAAATAGAATGGCGAAAGTGTGATATTAATTATTTTTATATACAATTTCCACACTTTCGCCATCATTGATAGGATGAAATAACACTTCCATGACCATCCGATGGTGTTAGGTCGGATTGAAAAATTGTTTTGCAATTGAAAAATTGTTTCTGATTTCAAATAATGGTCAATGAAGCATTAACAACCCGATTGGCTCGTGAACGACTGGATGCAATTAAGAGATTTGTACCAATTCGTGACTCTGTACGGAATAAACTGCAACAACGACAGAGTCTTCAGACTGATTTTGCTGCGGGATCTGAAGAATTGTTTAAACCAGTAACAACAGCAACGAAGGAGATAGAGCGTGCTATACTGGGAGATGATCCTGACGGTAAAAGAAAAGAAGAGGGTCTTATTCCTGTGTTAGAAAAAATAGCAAAAAGAACTAAACAAACAAAAAAATCCTTGCAATCACTTCCTCAGGATATATCAACCGCTTCGAAACGAACATTTAAAGGATTTCAGGAAGAACTAGTTAGTGGACTACCTAAATCAATTATATTTACCGAGAGCGCTAAACAACAAATTCTCAACGAGGATATAGACAATTTAGGTGAATTCGCTGCTAACAGCTATGATTCACAAGAGAAGTTTTTCACGGACAATTATTCGGATTATAGAATGTCACATAATGAATGGGCTGATATAGTGTATGAAATAAATACTGGGAGTTTAGATAGAAGGATGAAGGACTACAGAGACTTCAAAAGAAAATTTCAACTCCAAATAAGACAGCCATACGATGAGAAAAAATTTCTGGGGAGTGGTCTAGTTGGAAACGCTAGCGTTTCATGTCCTGGTAGTGTTCTCAGTGATATATCACGATTAGAGGTTCTTGTAGGAGGGTTCCGAGCCGGAAATAACTCACCGGAAATAATTAATGAAGCAGCTGATATCTGTAGACGATTATTTCAGGGTGGTATCATGGATATCAGCACATATCGAGATTTCATTGGCGAGTTAGTGGAAAGTGGGTATCATAGTGACTGAATTGAAAAGTCATTCGATTAGATAAATAACAATTAAAAAATTGTTTCTGATTTCAAATAATGATCATACACTACAATCATGATAAACCAACCCCCGTCTACGTAGTTAATTCACGGTTTCCGGTTTATAGAGCATACTACGGAGATGGTTTAGGTAATACCATTTTAGGATTATTTGCGAGAATGGCTCCAAAAGTGATGCCGTTGGCTAAACAATTAGGAATGAAAGCAATTGATGTTATTCGTGATAAGGGTATTGGTGCTGTTGGAGATCTTGCTGGAAAAGCGTTTTCAACTGCGAAGAATAAATTAACATCATTAGTGAAATCACGGATGAAATCTAAAGGATTTTCAAAACCGTTACCGTCTACAGCGGAAATGCCTGCAAGTGTTAGTAGAATTATAAATAACGCAGTAGATGAAAAATTAGCGTCGATGGTTTTAACCCCCGACCAAAGCAATATTGCAAACATGATAGCAGGAAGTGGCTTTAAAAAACTACGACAATGAAATGGAAAATCGCGATTTAGACTCTGATAAATAGAATAAAATGTTCAAACAGTCACGTGATCCAGCATTTGATATAGACGCCCCAGTTGGCAAGGATGATTCTGTACGCGATTATCAATATTACGCCTATCATGCCATAGACTCAAATAGTCGAGCAAGAATTGATCTTCAAGTCCATGATACCAGTAAATACTTTTTACCCGCTGAAGCGTTTATTGAAGTAGAAGGAGAAATTGTAACAGCTGCTGATACTCCTGCTGTACCAGCACCGTATCCAGCTGGTACTCAAGTCGGTTTTGTCAATAATGGTATCATGGCGCTATTTGAGAGTGCTAGATATCTCATTGATGGAAAAGAAATCGAGTCGATAGATCGTGATGTTGATGTGGCTACAACAATAATCGGGTTAGCGAGATATTCCGATGATTATACAAGATCAGCAGGACCTTCTATGATGTTTGCAAAAGATAGTAGGAATACCGCTGGAGGAAATCCATTTGTTGTAAGACGACCAAAGAATAATGCTGGTGCCGCTGATGTTGATGTTGAAAATATGATTATAAACAACGACCCTAATTTCAATCTAGGAGCTGCAACACGAAACTCAATGTTGGGAGTAGGGCGTAAATCATTTTCATGCGCGATTCCACTGCATCATATATTTGGATTCTGTAGAAACGTCAGAAAAGTTATCTATGGAGCGAAGCATACAGTATCGCTTGTACGAAAGAGTGATGATAATGACGCAATCTGGAGGATTCCAGCAGACAATGCAAATCCAAATGCTGATGCCGGTAAAGTCAATTTAACAAAAATATCATTGTGGATGCCAGTGTTGACTCCAGCAATCACCGCAGAAGAACGATTACTATCATTTATGGACCAAGGAGGAAAGTCGTTGTTAAGTTGGTTATCAGTGAGTACAGATGTGAAGCAATCAAATAACAACGGGTTATTCACTTGGAACCTAGCATCAAAACAAGGTGTTGCTGCGCCACGTCATATATTCGTAGCGTTACAAGATAACGCACGAGTTGGCAATCAACTCTCCAGCCATATGATATTTGATCAGTTAGGTGTTAAAGACGTCTCACTGAGAATAAACGGCCAGCAGGAACCATCCGAGGATATACAACTTAATTACACAGAAAATCATATCGCACGAGTTTATCATCGTCTGTTGTCATTTATGGCACGCGACCAAAATGTGGATACTGGTTTGCAAATATCACAATACGACTTTAAAAATCTGTATCCGATCTATTACTTCTCACTGGAACATCTCGATTTGATGAGACAATCTGTCGTTGATATACACTTTAGAGCTAATGTGCTTCGTGGTGCTATTGCTGATTATAGAGCGGTTGCTGTTATTCTCAGTGATAAATCAATGCTACTCGAAGGTGTTGGAGGAAGAATGAGAGTGGTAGATGCCCCAGTAGAAAATCTTTGATTTTCAAAAACATGTAATTGAAATCGTAAACGATTTTCTCGATTTAGAATCAATCTATTATGTATAATGTCATATAGTGTTATTAGTGTTGCGTTAACTCCCGGTCAATTAAAAAAATTGCAATCAGAATCGGCTAAGCGATGTGGAACCACAATCACGTTGAAACCCAACCAAATGACTGGTGGTGCAAATAAATTATCACTGACAACTCGTCAGGTGAAACATTTCAATGATGCACTTGCAGCCAAAAAAGGTGTTCAGATTACTCTCTCTGCGGCTGCTATCAAAAATATGATTAAAACAGGCGGTATATTTCCATTGTTAGCTGCAATACCAGCATTGATTGCAGCAGCAGCCCCAGCGGTGGCTAAAGCAGCGGCGTTAGGAGCCGTTGGTACTGCAGCAGGAATGGCACTGAAGAAAGCAACTGGGAAAGGATATAAAAAAAAGGGACGATCCGTTCACGGATTGGGTCTAAGACTACCAGGAAACCCGTATTCGTGGTACAGCGGAAAGGGTCTAAGACTACCAGGAACCCCGTATTCGTGGTACAGCGGAAAGGGTCTAAGACTAGGACCGGTTTATTAATTGAGGAACCTATGGTTCCCAAATCTTCGATGGTTCCCATGTCCAATTTTGATTTAATGGATGCTGCTAAAAAACTAGCGATTAAAAACTTCAGAGGTGTCTTTATGAAAGATCAATTACCACATCAACCAAACAGCGTTGAAACCGGAATCATTAATTTAGATAACAGCACCGGACCCGGAACTCACTGGGTTGCATACGCTATTGATCCACGTGGGATTGTCTATTTTGATTCATATGGATTAGCCCCACCAAAAGAGTTTTTGCGTTATATAAAAACCCTTCCAATGAAGACTTGGTATTCTACGCTACCAACACAACAAATGAATGACCCACCAATATGTGGCAGCGAAGTATTAAATGTCCTTGACGCTATTTCTAACTCCTTGAGTAACCCAAGCGGAAAACCACCACATATTGTCGTGAATGAATACACTAGTAATCGCTGGAGAAAATCGAAGATTTTTCAACGAAGTCGTCAAAAACGATTTTAGAGAGAGAAAGAGTTTTACAATAACATGATTGATATTTGGGGGAGATCATTGAAACCCAAACCCGATGGCACTGCACCCCCTGATTCTCTCAAGGATATAAAAAAAACAATCAAAGATGAAATCGCTGAGACGTTGAACTTAACAAGTGTTGACCCGAACGAAATAGTTGTATTTCAGGACAAACAGGGTAAATTGAAATCCAGTGATGTGTCGTTGGATGATATTTTAGTTAAACAACGAAACGCAATCGAAAATACTATCGCGCTTTTTTCCGATCAGGGTAAATTGAAAACTAGTGATGTGTCGTTGGATGATATTTTAGTTAAACAGCGAAACGCAATCGAAAATACTATCGCGTTATTTTCCGATCAGGGTAAACTCAAACCGGGTGTAATCGTTTCGACGATTACAGATCGATTAAAAACTCTCAACGATGAGTTAAACAATTCTCTGTTTGTACTAACAACACTTGAATCTAAAATTGAAGAAAACGGAAAACAGTTTATATCATTTCGTAGAAATATCATTGATAAATTTATTGGAACCCCGTTGGATAAAATTGAAATAAAACTCCCTGATATTAAAAAATCCATCGATGAGACAAAAAACTTCATCGAAGCCGTCAAAGGTGATTTTTCGAGGATGATAACAATCATTGAAAAAACAAAAATTCCTCATGAGAAAACCAACAACGTAGTATATACAATCCAACACGGATCATTTGAGTGGACACCTACAAACAACAAATTAAATATCACTGCAACCGTTAAGGGTATTTATCGATTAACACTAGTAACACCATTAACTCAATTTAATATATCATCGTCGAGTTCATCCGGGGTTAATAATACGATTTCAACGATCATCGACAAGGATACAACTGAAAAGTTCACTATAACAGCTACTGATAAAAATTTGATTGGAGTTTCAGCAACCTGGTATGTGGAATTCGTAGCGGATTTAAGTAAATAACTAAATCGTTCGGATTTCACAATTGAAAACGCTAGTGTTTTTAAAATAAAAATGATTTCATCAACGCAATGTCGCTATGATCAGGTCAGAGAATTTCAGAATAGACTCAAAACCCTCGCCGAGGAGTATCAAATAAAAATAAAAAAATACCGACGAAAAATCACTGCAATTGATGTTATTATATACTCGGTGTCAAGCGTTCTCACTGGCGCCGGAATAATACTTGCATCGGTTACAATGATTGCCCCGGTCGTAGTTCCAATTTGCATTTCTGCGGTGGCTACAATCGGGGGTATATCAACCGGGATAGCAAAAAAGATATCATCATGCAGCCAGAGTAAACTGCAGAATTACTTACTTCAATTTCATATTGCATCAACCGCATATTCGCAGTTATCCCTGATGATATCGTCGTCACTCGATAATACAATTATATCAGATAGTGAATTCTCAGAGATGGTCAGTATTTTTGATTCCGCGATATCGAAATTAGAGCGACAACATGAGTATAATAACAATGACAACACCGATGGAATCAGAAAACACGAACCCAAAAAACAAAATGATCTCAATAATATCAACCATACCAGATTGTGAGTTCTCAGTGATGGTCAGTATTTATGATTCCTCGATACCAAAATTAGAAATAAATCATGAGTATAATAACAATGACAACACCGCAGGAATTACTTCAACGAATAGTGGAGAACACGAACCCAGTACAAACAAGCATGATATCAATAACATCAACGAATCCAGAATTCAGTGTGAATTTCCCTAGCCCAGTTCCCGTGAAGGAGATAGCGCTAGCAAAATTACGAGTGTATCACAGTTGGCCTAATATCAGATCAAAATCATTTGGTGGTCAACAACCGAATAATTCACTGGTATTTGCAAATAAGAATAAAGACGACGGTACCCCAGACTGGAACGTCGTTTCGATACCAACAGGGTCATACCAAATCGAACAAATCAATAATGAATTCGCGCGTAGAATAAAATCGATTACTGGAAAAGAATCAAAAATCGCTATAACAGTTCATGAACCGACGCTATCATCCGCAATTGAAATAAACTCAGAAGAATACGTCGTAGATATCTATCAGAGTTCTATTAGAACCGTACTAGGATGGCCTGAATTACTACCAGGGGGAAAAACCGTTGATTTACCAGAACCACAAAAAACTGATTATATCACCGACAGAATAAAATCTGATAATCCAATAAAGAGTTATCAAGATCGCACAATCACTAGAGATTTTTTTAAGATCTTTCACGATAATGTTGGGGGAGGGAAATTTCTTGTTGCTGACGATCTTAAAATCGATGAAAATTTCACAGCAATGAATAATGATTTTTCGCTGTTGTTAATACCCCTTAAATCCGGCTCTCTCACCCGAGATGAATTTATCAGCGTCGTAGAAACATGCAACAAAATTATCGACGATATGGAAACATTTAACCTAAAAATTATTCAGGATATATTAGATGACGATAATCCCTTATCGAGAACAGAATTTGCACTGATCTATAAAATCCCCGTCAAAGATATTCGTGAGTTTAAACTACCAGGATATAATATCTCAAAACTACAAAAATCTCTCAGTGATGCCATCGATGTTGGTTTTAAAATAATTCATGATGCATGGAAAAAAACATCATCACCGGAAATAAAAATCCTCAAACACAATAATGACCCAGATGGTGGCGGCAGGCATATCGCTCCGTTCAACGTAAATATTTCATCGGTGATTGCGCTCAATTTAGTATGTGATGTTATCGAAGGAAGCTATCAAATTAATCTCGAACGATCAAATCAAGCTCAGCAAGGATATATTCTTTATTCGTTTGCACCAACAGCTCCTCCAGGATTTTTAATTATTGAAAACCCAATTAATCCTGTCTACATGCGATGCCATAATGATTCATTAACAAGAATTAATTTCAAACTCACAGACCAATCTAATAATCTAATTGATCTACAAGAGGAGGTGTTAGCGATTAGTTTGTTTGTGAAATCCTAAAAGGATTTTCATCGTAAAATAATTATTAACCCATAGCAGCAGAGAGGGTGGATGACAACAAGTTGCGACCAAAATTAATTAAAAAATCGTAAAAATCTTCGTTTTCATTTTTTTAGTTAAAATGAGATTTCGTAGGGAAGGCTCATTAAGATTTCAATCGAATTTTGTTTCAAAACGTTGTAGGGTTCGCCCTTTTTTTGGTTAAAATGAGATTATAGGACGGCTCGTTTTAGGATTTCAATCAAAATTTTGTCTGAAAACGTTGTAGGATTCACCCTCTCTGCTGCTACTCGGTAGCTGCATTAATTGCAGCCTTTAAGAAATCCGTCGTAATTGTTGTTGGATGAACTTGAGGCTGCAGCACTTTGATTTCTTCAAATAAACGACAGTAAGTAACCTGTGTTTTGTTTGGTAGGAGAACATACAAGCACGGAACAATTGATCCAGTTACAAGAGCTTGTACTGTATATAATTGACAAAACAGTTCAGGTACCACCTTGAAAGTTCCATCCATGAACCAATGATGTGAATCTTTAATCAAATTTAGTGTGCGTTCTGTTCCAAAAATCAAGATTCGGTTGGGGTCACCACATCCGCTGTCGTAGAGTAGAAAATTTTCTCCATCAGCCAAACTCTTGTATTCTTCTGGAATTTCAAATGTGCGGTCGACTGGAAGAGGGTGAACTGCATTCTTCTTCTGTTTAACTCTTCTGATGTTTCTCCGTAGATGTCGAATTGGCACCATCTGAACTGCAGCTTGCTGGCTTAGTTGCTGCAATTCTTGACCCAGAATTTGTTGCGATGTTTCTTCAGTTTCCTCTGCTTTTCGTTTGATACTTGCCCGGACAGTCAAAACCTCACAATGAACCGAATCAGCAGTATGAGTGTGCTCATGCAGGTAACTAACTACTGACAGAACTTCATTTAATTTAACTTTTGCCCTACATTCACTTATATTTTTTCCTGCACCTCGACGACGCTCACACTCATAACTTATAACATTGTTTGCTAAGCTTTTTTGTTTAACATAAACAAAACCATTTAACACAACTTTATTTTTTCCTCGAATACTCGCAACAGTTTCCAACTACATCTCATGTGTTTTTCAAAAAATGTATTGGTTTAAATTGTTTGGAGTTTATATAGATACAGAACAAGTAAGACAAACCCATCTTTACAGTGCATTGTTACATCATAATCCGCTTATGTTGACATCTGGCCTGAGTACTGTACTAAAACAACTACAATTAATTGAACGATGGCTAATCCTTCTGTTGTTTATCTTAAATATACCAAATATGCACAATAAATAAAGGTTAGACTGAAGCTTCTTCATACTTCAAAGAAACCTCCCGTTCTACAGTGAGTAAAAGCATGATTGTATGAGAGAGAGAGAGAGAGAGAGAGAGAGAGAGAGAGAGAGAGAGAGAGAGAGAGAGAGAGGTCAGGAAAGTAGATATTTTACATTTGATAATGCATTTATTTCAGGTGACAACAGTCATACCTATGCACTAACGGTGATGCGAGGTGCGAGTATACATCAAAGCTAAATGTTACTATATATAAATAAAGTAGTATAAAGATAATGGGGGGGGGGAATGACTGGGGGGGGGGAAGTCCTATTTGATGGGGGGGATAAGTCCAGGGGGGAGATGTCCGGGGGGATATATCGGGGGGGGGGGAAGTCCGGGGGGGAATGTCCAGGGGGGAGATGTCCTGATACCAACTGGGGAATATAATTAGACGATATTGTCACGTTCAAGGTAGAAACAATATTTGTAAGTGCTTAATTGAACCCTATATTCAACAATATATATATATATATATATATATATATATATATATATATATATATATATATATATATATATATATATATATATATATATATATATATATACGATTGGAGGATTAAATATGTTTGATTGTCACAGAGATGCTGCGTTAAATAATTATACCCAATGTTTGAAGTGCATTGTAGATAGCTTATCCGTCTCTGTAACGTATTCTGTTTTCTTTCTAATAATTTTCTATTTATTCTCCTGGTCAAAAGTGACCTTTCAATCATAAATGTTTAGGTCATGCAACATACAGAAAACAATTATCTCATTCTGTGAAAAATATTTCCTTCACAGGTAGCTAATCACATATTGTACAGGAAAGAACGTTCCACGACATAACATGAATCATACTTGAACGGTATGAAATTGGCACAAGAATGTTACACTCGAAATGTTCTTCGTTAGCCAAATGGTAGACCTGCTTTATCGAATTTGCAGAAGGGTAAAAAATTTGTTATTAGTGTTTGTTATGTGTATTATATATAAATCAATGCCAACGACGATATTTTACACGCTATATTGATGGTTGTTGCTTTTTTACCATCTTATCGTTTCGTTTTGTGCCCGAGAAACGTTGATATGTAATATGCCCCACCTTTCTAATATCACATTTAATCGTTTGTTTTTGTTGAACGCATGAATTATGGCTGATATAACACTTTAACTAGTGACTAAATAGTTCGTTGATAATAAATAAATTGCAGCACAAATAATGGAGGATAGTTATTGAAAAGTTTAACAATATAATCTGAGCTGCTCTGTAGGACCGCGTGTTATGGATTAATGAGACGATATTTTCAATATAGAAGTGATTACAACAACAATTTTTCTCCGCTGATTTTATCAGTTGAGTTTTAAATTTCAAAATCTTATGTCAAATTTTATTTAGTCGATATCGTAGAAAAGATCATGCTATCCAGCAAATTAATTTTCCAACAGCAGATAATGTTGCAGGTCGCCAAGTGACATCTCCATTGTACGAATGTATTTTAAGTCTCCAAAATTAATCTGACAATATGGTTAAAAAGTTGTAATACTAATTACAATATGTTTTCCCTGCTTGACTGCTACTCTGAAGCCTTGGCGATTTCAATTTTTAATACGAGTTACTACGTTTGTTGAAACACGATACCCATTTAACTTTGAATGTCCGTGAGGTAAAATAAAAATGGAGGAAACCAACGAGGTTTATGACTTTCGTTGGCGTTAATGACATAAGCTCAAACGACTTTATTTTTAGATGAGGAATGTTATCTCTAGCACAAACCAACGGATTCCTGGAAGCTACGTACAAACTGTGTATCAGGAGGCCAAGAACGTCCGTTCACAATTCATGAAAGTCAATAATTTAACACTGGGCATTTTATTTAAACTGGTCAGCTTTTCAACCTGCTGCAGAAAAGTGTCAAAAGTTACGAAAGTTACAACTTTGCAAGAATATCAAAATTTGTAAACGAAAACAAATCAAAATAAATTAAGAGAATTTTTTTAAAAATTGTAAAAAAAAATCTAAGTTAATTTCCACTAAACAGTTAATAAAAAACGATTACCCCACAATACACGTGTTATCAGTACTTTTTAACGGTAGATTTTCATAAATAAACAAATAATAAACAATTTGAACAATTTTTAAATGTTTCAAACAAAATTGTAAATATAAATAATAACCTAAATATTTAAGACAAAACTAATAGCAAGATTGGAAAATAAACAATTTTGCAAATTTATATTTTACATTTAATTATTTCCCCAAAAAGTAGTCCAATATTTAGATGGTTAGGAAAGTTTTGTCGGGTACCCGACGTGGAACTACCTAGCCGGGTCGGGTTTTACCGTGCAGTGCAAATTCCAGCTGGGTACATACTGCCAAGAAAGGACACACGTCCATCTCTAGTCATGACACATGTCCAAAAATTCAGGCTAATTATTATTTGTATGATTGTTGTTATTATTGTTTTCTTGGACGATTGTTGTTATTTAATTATGTTTTAAATATTATTATTAGTAGTAGTAGTAGTAGTAGTAGTAGTAGTAGTAGTAGTAGCTGTTGTTGCTATTGAAGTAAAGAGGAGAGGAAAGAAAGGAATAACATGAACGAATGAATATACCTAATGTGTGCATGTCATGTGATTATCATTTGTTCATTCTTCAGTTACTCTCCCCATTATAAGCACTAGTCTTAAATAAACTTTATTTCAAAGCAGTCCATACAATATTTAGCAAAAGTGTACATATTGGTGTTGAGGTCAACTTATTATTACGTACTTCAGAGCTTAAGACCAAATTTGCCGGGCACTTGTCCGAATGTTTTACAAGATGTTCCCCTTCCTGTTGAAGAGTGAGTTGCAAGAGTTACCCGTCCTTGTTTTTATTATATTCAAAAGAATGTTATTATCGACTTCACTGCCTATGCGTTTACCAAAGAGCCACTGGTGCATAATGCAAACACGATATAGGTCAACATATCTGTTTTAATACATGGCTCCTCAATACATATAAAAGAAGAGACACGGTTTAGAAATTGTAGTTGCACGCATAGTCCTTGATTTCATAATGATAGTTTCGTTTATAGTTAAGCATTGCAGTAATCCGAGTGTCACTAATCGTCTGAGTTAGACATGGAGAAATTAAGTGAGATCTAATGTAAAAATGTTATTATTTTCGTCTGGTCAGATCAGATACCGTTAAGCTGGATCCAGATCAAAAATATTGTCGACGTTGTGCAGCTTATTAATATATTTTTACACAAAAGTAAAACAAAGGACAGTAACTTGACTGTGAAAGAATAATTTAACCCGTCTCAGTTAGAAATAACCTTCGTTCTAAATGATCTTGCATGCATTGTGTGATAGTGTGATTCGTCTGAGACACTTAAAATATTAATTTCGAATGAAGCTGGCAACTTCTTTACTTGTGAACAGTAATTACATACATAGATTCTATTAGGACCCAGCTACAGTGTGCCCCCCCCCCCCCCCCGTCTGAGAGAGAGAGAGAGAGAGAGAGAGAGAGAGAGAGAGAGAGAGAGAGAGAGAGAGAGAGATACACGCGCACAGTGGCTATAACATCTTTCTAAAATCCATAACCTGCAGTGAAACTACATCACTGAACGCCAATTTATGAATTAGTGATGCTGACATGTGAAGATTAATTGGACAATGACTGCAACAACTGAGGGTGTGAGGTTCCCATGTCTGCACCATTGTCATTTCTAGGCAGCATTATTGAATTTAAGTCCAATAATCCAATTTAATTACGAATTTCATTCACACTTTATGCCGAAATATTCAGAAAGTGTAAATAATGGGGGAATTTAATAAATTAGAACCTGCATTGACGTTTGGACCCGTACTGTGTGAACGAACTCGTTTGATATACCTTATGAATACGTCTTGACCTAACAGCTTCGACAAATTCTTAAGCCATACTTGTTCTTTCCGTCATTCGGAACAAAACACTTACGTAGTTTCGTGTATGGACAACCTCACCTGAGAAACAAGTATCACTTGTTTACAATACTTCCCTCGAGGGTGTCGTATTAATTAACTATTAGTTATGTACGTACTATTATATTGAATTAGTTCTGTTAAGACCCTAGTTTGACGTCTTAATATCCCGTTGCTGCACGCATTCAGGAAAATGTGTGCTATATTGTCTGTGTAGTTTAAGGCTGAACCCCTCTTGTAGAATGAGGGCTAATTATGATGTGTTAATTTGTAATTAAAGTCCGCATTGATGTACTGCTCTTTCTGTAATATATACGCTACAGACATATTACAAAAGCATGCATGTTAACAACTTTCCATGGCATCCTATGGTATTTCAGTCATAACTCTTAAAATTTATTCAAAGGAGCATGAGGCTTATTCTTTAAAACAAAATAGATTTATATATGTCTTACATAACCTTCCTTAAAAGAAGCTATTTTTATTAAATGTATGCTTTGTAGTTTAACTAAATACTTTTCAAAGAAGCTTTACATTTCTCTGTTCATCGTATATTGTATACAGATAGAAGAAATGTGCATTTTGATGTGAAATATAATCATGTACGTGCCTTTAAATTATGAATAAATTTCAATTAATGTTTCATAAAATTTATGAATAAAGGATGTGTGTCGTTTATAAGTGTTTGCAGAAAAAAGTTACGCAGCCTTCATTGTGATCATTCATGGGTTTGTTTAAAATTAGTTTATAATTGGTGACAATTTATTTTACAAGAAGTACTTCTGTAGTAGTTAAACAATCTGAAATTTACGTGAATAATGTTTAATCTTAATCTATTTACTGAAGACAAAAACTGTCGTGTGATATTAATTATTTCTTCACTACAATATTCACAAGTGATAAAATAGAATATGGTTTTTCTTCTCTTTTTTTCTTTCTTTCTTCTCCCGGCTTGAAAGTTAACAGATATGAACTGTTCGGGTTTGTGGAATTTCAGTCAGGGCTAGCAAGTTTATTTAAGTCACCAGCCCGGGGCCTGTGCGTAAAACATTTATTTCACCACTGACCAGTACATTACATAATCTATTTTAACGAGGCATGTATATACTTACAGATTTGTCAATACGCTAACTGTAGCCTGTATGTAAAATATACTGTAATTGAATCATAGAAAGGAAGCTTCTTAATGTTTAAATGAATTACGTATGATTTCCTTCTCGCAGATTTATTTTGTGTGTGTGTGGGGGGGGGTAATGAATATGCTATTTACATATAGTACGATTGAACCTCATCTTTCTTAAATTAATTTATTGCATTGTGGCAACAACAAAAATTGTTTGCATTGGACACCATCACTTGATCATTTTCACATTTTTGCACAGCACACATCTCATCAGTATTTATTTTAAAATTACATTTTTTTGTTGTTTTTTTTTAAATTCCAAAATATGAAATATGAGCACCTTCTTACTGCTGTACTTTTCTGCTGATATGTCTTAAAAACATTATTAAAACATACTTCAACATATATAGTTATGAGCATATCTCGGAAGCAGATTCAACGTATGAATGTACAACCCAAATCTGGTCTCCTGTCTGTCTCGCTTGCCATTTTTCTGTTTGTATACAAGGACTGGCTAGTATAAGGTCACGGAGTCTTTTTGAAACTCAGTCTACGTTTCCTACTACCAGTCCACACAAGTTGTGTAAAATAGGCGGGTCGGATATAAATATTGGGCGGGCCGTATACAAAAGAAGCACAACCGTAATGGTTTAAAAGCGACATTCATAAAGTTAAGTCATTTCCGTCCAAATGATCTGATTACTACCAACTGTAAAAATATATCGAGCAAAACCAATGTGTCAAAATATTACAATATAGTTTTAAATTAGTCACTAATTATAAATAACAAAGCTTGTTCAAAAATATGTATTGTTTATTCAGCATGACTAGAAAAAAAATGCAACAGGGCTCTGCTCTCAACCAACTTGAACAGGCACTGATGCAAACGTTTACCTGTAATTAACTAATTAAGTAATTAACCTACCAAAATACAATGTACTTTCTCGAATCAGAGTGCATTTTGTAGATTAAATGAAAATGCGCTTGACAAATTAGGTTGTTCTCCTGCAACCTTTTAATTGATGATATACCTGCTAAGATAAACTAATACAAGTTAACAATTCACTCAAAGTATGCCTACATTAAGATCAAGTTTCTTTCGGTATACACGCATAAAGAGAAAAAATAAATAAATAAATATATGCTTGTACTAGAGATTAATAGTGTTAATAATTTCTAACGATAATACATCCAATTACAGCGACGTTTGTACCCTGGCTGCACAACCAGTACGATTGTTGATGCTTGTTCAAACTTATCTCTGTTTTATTACATACTTCGACCACGGCGACCTAGGTTTAACAGAGAAGCTTGAATTACAGAAAGAAAATAAATAATGTCCTGTGTATTTTTGTGTGATGTTTAATTGCAAAGGCTCTTAAATTCCGTTATCTATTTTCTTCAAAACATAAACGTCTTCTTTATACCATTGATGCGTTGATAAGATATGCG
This sequence comes from Unio pictorum, assembly GCA_030141615.1. Classification (NCBI taxonomy): domain Eukaryota; kingdom Metazoa; phylum Mollusca; class Bivalvia; order Unionida; family Unionidae; genus Unio; species Unio pictorum. Next base: position 2,401,280 of record JARLTB010000253.1, read on the forward strand.
CTTTTAACAGTACGGGACTAAACCGAAGCAACATTCTTTTCGCCTCTTTTTATGGTTCAACAATATCGTTTGGTGAATCAAATGGAAGAAAGTAAATTCAATAAATCTATTTTAAATTTGATATGTATCACACCTATAGAGATCGTAATCGGTTGCTCTGTACATAATGCGGAACATTAACTAATATAAAAACTGTTCTATGGACCGGTGACGAATAATAACATTAACATAGAAAATTTGTTCTCGGTTTAGTCTTAGGCCAATACCCGATAGCGAACACGATTATAGACACAACTAGGTTTTTGTCCCTGGATGAAGTATGATATACGATGAGATAACATCTCCTTTCTATTAAAACGGAGGTGCCGGTTGAGTTACAAACATGGTTGTGCCAAATGACTTGGAACCTTATGCGTGCTTTTCTTTTTGTGAAGTTGTCAGTCTGTAAATAAATTAAACATGAAAGCAGATTATATTGGTACTGTAGTGCTTTTAATATTTCCTCTTGAACCTTCCTCTTGGCATCATAGTAACGTCATTTAATTTAATTCGTTGCTTCTTTGTAGTGAAGAACTTGACAGAACCAGAGATAAGGAAACAAGGTAGGTACAATTTCCTGTTTTTCACAGTCGCAGCGAAATTAGTTATAGTATATGCAGTAATTATTGATTTACAAGCTCTCCGATGTTTCGTGTAAGATGTTATGTCTTTGTAACGAAACGATGTGCTAGGCTAAAAAGAAATATCGTTCAAGAAATAAAGATGTACATTGCCGTTACAGTCCATGTCAGGAATGAAAGTCTAGAACAATTAACCTTGTCTTTTATATTTTAGCATGCTCGCTACCAATGTAGCAATGAGACTTCCAATATTATCTTTCGAACATTGTTCCAATTATGAATATTAACATTTACACTTAAATGGTCTATAGCTGAAAAAAAACTTCAGTATTTGTTAGGGTAACATTGGAAAGATTACGACTTCTGTTGTGCTCTTATGACTAGACGCTGTTGAAGCAATTAATTTGGAGCAGCCGTTTGTGACTCATCCGTCCTTAAACGTTTACATGTAACGTTATGAATACCAATTATGAACCTATCATTTCTTTTTGAATTGCTACAAACACAAGTCTGCTCTTTATACTCGCGCAACCCACACGTTGCTTTCCAAATGAAGTACGAACATGACACATACATCGTAAGTTATACATCTATCCCATTTTCAAAGGGAAACGAAGTCTTTCCATTAGAATGCTTCTATAGTCCCTAATTAAAATGACAACATTCGTTCTGGCCGGGTAGATCATCATTTTGATTTATGTTGATATTATCAAGGTGTATTTGGCACATCTGAGCAGAGGTATTCAAGTGTATAAAAGTAAATGTAATTAAATTTTCGGTCTTGGGCAACTTCGGGAGGTTTATTATACATACATTCATGCTTATATATAGATATATAAGATACAGTAGCACAGTGCCTCAACAACCACACTAAGTCAAGAGACTGATGATGATGATGATGATGATGATGATGATGATGATGATGATAAAAAGATAGAGAAACCATCTGACATGCAATTGTTTCTCCGGCAAAAACTTCGGGCTAAATGCAAAGTTATGGGTGGCAATTATTTCATTAAAACGTCAAAAATGTTGTTAAACTTGTATTCTGATGGATTTTTGAGAGTGCGCTTGGAACACATAAATGGGGTTTTAAGTTTGATACATATATACGTACAACAGGGATTTTCCATGGTCCTATGTTCTTATTCGATCGTCCTTTCTTTTCTTATAAATTGAAAATGACAATATAAAAAACATAACATCACAATGAGCATTTATGATATATAGACACAGTCTCTGTATATTTTGATATAGTCATATTGTGCCTTGCTTGCTGTCTACATACTGTGAATATTTTATAGTGTGGCATACTTCGTCACCATATTGTGACACTCGATCTCTGCATATCGTTGCTTATCTATCTATATTGGGGTTTGCCACCAGACAAGGAAATCCCAGTCAACAGGTTGCATTATTTGTCTTCCTAGTGCGGAGACAAATAATGTAATCCCGCATCTGGGATTTCCTTGTCTTGATCCAAACACAGACGTAGGTTATTTTTCTCAGTCAATTTTGTCCAATTAAAACAACCCTGATTTTTTGTAAATATAGTTAACAGATTCAACACATACAATATTGCGTTTCACTTTATATAAAGTTCACCAGGTCTAGTAACCTCTTTTGAAAATCTGAATAACTATCTAAGCAGTATCTAATTACATATGCTACTCGTAGTGAAAGAAAAAACAAGATCAAGAAAAAGTTACAATTGTTATGTGTTAGAAGTATTATACAATGAGAATCTCGAAGCACGTACTATTCTTTTGTAAATACCGCGCATTAATACATAAACGTTAATGGTGGCAACGGGTAAGGCCAAGGTGCACACGTTATACGTGTGGGAAAAAAGAGCAATAAGTGGTTAAAATTTTGTATGCAGATAACATTGAAATTTTGTCAGGTCTAATTTGGGTCAAAAGCTGTGGTAGGCAAAGGTACGATACAGCACAATATTTGATTCACAGCGCAAATGAAGTGTGCATTGGAAATTTATATTTTCTGTCCTGGAAATATGGTAACTGTTGTTATTACTATTTCAATTATATACTAAATATCAATCGTCTTGTGAAATAGAATTTGGGAATGGCGACTGAACCACTCTGAGTGGTACATGCTGGAGATTTCATTTGCAATTACAGTGCAATGTTCGATTCAGCTGTGGATGGTTGAGGGTGTTTGACAAAGTTTGAAGAACGCAGTTCTGACATAGCACATTTCCTTCTTGCTGCCGGCTATGCGGTAGCTCTTGAAAGAGTTTTTAATTTTGTAGCTAATGATGTGTATAGACTGTGTGTGCACCAGTGTATTATGGTACAGTTCATTCCTCATCGTTCACATCGCATCGCGAATTTTATCCTATCTGTAGTTGAGTAAATCTTGCCGTACGGTGTCATTAAATGTATATAAAAGTACCTAATTCTCTAATTGAATTTATGCATCGATGAAAAGTTAACCATGCAAAGAATCAAGAACATGGGATATCCACGTAAATAATGTCAATTCAGATGTTTTGCTTTGGTAGCCATTCTGTTCCAAAATTACAACTTTTAAAAGTGTAATACAGTTAAATGCTTTATCTAAATTGACGATAACAATGTTGTTCGTTAGTTGCATAGACTTTGAAACGCAGTTACATCCTTAGCCTAATCGCAAGAGATATTTGCTATTACGAACTGTATGCAAAAGATAGGTTAATTGTTCGTAGAAAGAGATATACTGTACAGGAGTCTTTCAGGCTCGATTGAAATGAACCTCGTGCTTTGAAATAGTTGAGTGCGCTGGCAATGGTGATGCATTACGTCTTCACTATTCTTGTTTCAACGGGTACTTTCGTGCATAGTATCGAATGTTAGAAATTCCACTTAAAAGGACGTTTCCTTTTTCGTAGAATTTCAGTGACACTAGTACATGCAAATAATAACGTATAAAGCGTAAGTTAAACATGTATACGCAAAATGAATAACATCAGTAACCGTCATCTAATAGTTTGTCTAAAATAGAAGGGGGGGGGGGGGCGTGGAGTACGGTGTTCAGGTTTGTAAAGAATAGACCGTATTATCCTCCGGACGATCAACCATTCTGGTAGTCGAGAGAACAATCTCAGTTTTGGTGCCTTTCATTAAATCGTTTTTTTATAAATCACACTGAAGTGTAGCGGGGGGGGGCAGAGGGGGATAGATGTAACCGAGCGCCAGACTAGCGGGGGCGCCAAAATGGGCTTTGAAATAGGTTGTATGTGGAATTTTTGCGGGGGGGGGGGGGGGCTTCAAACACTCTAGCTACGGCTCTGAAATCACAGCGCAATTCTCATGAAAGGCCATATTCGCTACCTTTGAAAAGATACACTCTAACAAAAGTGGCCTTCCAGTACATGTTATTTTAGTATGATTTGGATGAGATGCATCATATTTATATTTGATTTCTATTTGATAAGGAAAGTGTTCAACCTTTCTGGACACGTTTGTTAATAATGAATTGTGTTAACATTGACACATCATTTCATTCACGGACTGGTAACGTACATTGTGTTAACATTGACACATCATTTCATTCACGGACTGGTAACGTACATTGTGTTAACATTGACACATCATTTCATCCACGGACTGGTAACGTACATTGTGTTAACATTGACACATCATTTCATTCACGGACTGGTAACGTACATTGTGTTAACATTGACACATCGTTTCATTCACGGACTGGTAACGTACATTGTGTTAACATTGACACATCGTTTCATTCACGGACTGGTAACGTGCATTGTGTTAACATTGACACATCATTTCATTCACGGACTGGTAACGTACATTGTGTTAACATTGACACATCCTTTCATTCACGGACTGGTAACTTACGTTGTGAACTAAAAGCATGGGTCAGTCTTGAAAAGAACTACATATTTATTGTAGAAAATTGTAAACCCTGGAGATTGTAAAATATGAATTTTGAACTTTATAGTATTGTGACATATCGTCTAAATTTTGAAAATATTTAATATAGAGTGAATGGTGTTATCTGTTATATTTCTTACTTATAATTTAAATTCGGGATGAGTGGTGTGATTTACTCTTCATTGGCTTTATCATTCTGTCGCTCTAGTACACATTACCTTACACATTCATATACGTTTGTTTGTTTGATAAGGATTTTTAAATTAGCTTTAACAAGTTTTCAGTCATATCGCTACGATGTCTACATTGAGGTAGTTTTTAGCGATGTCTAGCACTGAGGCATCATGCCGCATACATGTAGCATGATGTCCCACTCAGCAACATTATCCTGGCACCAGGCCGACTAGTCCTAAAACTAACCTCTTAATGCTGAGCGCCAAGCGAAGCAGCTGTTAGTACCATTTTTGTAAGTCTTTGGTATGACTCGGTAGGTGACCGAACCCACAACCTCCCGCTTCCGCGGCGGACGTTCTAACTACTAGGCCACTGGAGCGGTTTTGCATATATATATATATATATATATATATATATATATATATATATATATATATATATATATATATATATATATATATATATATATCCGATGATGAGAAAGAAATGAACGACGAACAAGCAATATAAAAGCTATGAATTATAGAAATAAACGAACTGGCTCAGTGACTATTCTCAAAAGTGTTACTCAAGCACCATTTTTGTAGACTGTTTGTGTTACACGTCATCCTAGCAAAAACTGTAATACTTGACATAGGACCGTGTATCTGCTTTTCTTGATTCAAAGTTTCTAGACTGTAAAACATTAAAAATAAACGGTTAGTTATATTTGTATTGCGGAGCTTTATATGCGTCTTCTTGAACTTCGATACCGGTTTACTAAACAAAGTGTTCAGATTCAATTCGTCGCATTTACAATGAGTTATTATACAGAGCTAACTATAGAGAGACAAGGTAGATACATTTTCATGTTTATAACATGTAAGGAATAGTTAATATTTGACTGTTGAACAAAGTAGTAAATCTGTGCAACGCGACGATAGATTTATCTTTTTGGCTATGCTTCTTCTTTGTTGTTTTCTTAGGGCGTCATTCATGTTTTTAACGGAGAGCTCGCTTTTTCTTGTTTTATTTTGCTTGGTCTCTCCACACCTAACACTTTTCATTTATCCGTACTCAGACTGTTAATTTATTCTTGATTAAACTTGAAGATAATGGATACAAACTAATGCCAGTTTCCTTGAGAAAATTAATGTTATACTAATTGTGGATTTTACCTCAAGATTCCAGATATTAACAGTCAAGTGCACACTGTAGATATGACTTGTAATTGATAAATACGCCTGTAGTAAGTTAAACGTGCCGTTTTACAAGTTCTTTGCCAATGGGAAGATTTTGATTCCAAATTGTATTTCAATGTAGATTCCTTTTTTATAACTGTAACTGGAGAGCATCTTTTGACGATACTTTTGGAAATATTATGATTTCGTATATCCTGGTAGGTCTTGACTACGTTCAAACAATTCATGTTTGACGAGCAGTTTGTAGTTCATCCTTCGTAAAATATTTTGCAAATGATTACAAAGTATGGAAATATTCCATATTGTAACACAGTCAACATATCTTCAACCGGGTTGGTTCTTACGCAACCCACACGTTGCTTTCAAATTGAAGTACGAACATGACACGTATATCACAAGATGTACCTTCTGTAAAAAGAAATCAACGTCTTCCTATTAGAATGAATATTGTCCCCCTAATTAGCATGACAACATTTGTTCTGACAGGGTATAGCGTCTTTTTGATTAATGGTGTTGACATCAAGGCGTGTTTGTCACATTAAAGACGAGGTATTCAAAACTAGATCCTGATTAGGATCTCAGGCTTGAGTAACTTTGGGGAGGTTTATTATATGTACATATCCCAATAATCTGACTGACCGGAATATCTACACGTTACAAGAGTTGTAAAGAAACGACGATGGGAGTATAAAAACGGTACAGTGTAGTTTACAAGGGGACTAAGGTAATACACACATACATGACACGCGAAGAAACATAAATATTCAAATGTGGAACAGAAATGGCAAAGTATTCAGAACATTGAAGGCGTCCACACCGTGGAATAGAAACAAATCAACAGGAAACAGCTACCTAATTAGAAAGGTATCTATTAATACATATTAATAAGGCAAATAAGTTTTGATCCAAACTGTTAGCACGGTAGCGTTATACTTCTTGGCATGACCTACTTAGTATTTTGGATCTATATATATATATATATATATATATATATATATATATATATATATATATATATATATATATATATATATATATATATATATATATATATATCCTGTATAGATACCTGATATATTTTATATTGGCAGAAACATTACATTTCGAATCGTGACTTCTCCACTCGAGAAAATATGTTGGGTTCTTTCATGCACTAGATTAAGAAATATACTTTGTATTAACGCAGAAAAGAAAATAATAAATATCCGTCGTATATTCTGTTAACATGGAGATATAAAGCTTCAAAGTTACTCACAATATAATCATGAATGGTTTTTAAATTCCTCAATGAAAGTCTATTGGATTTTTCTAATTTATAAGAGGATTATCATTTATCCTTACTTGTTGCTTGATTGTTTTATAATATTACTTTAGGACAAAATATATAAATATATGAATGTGTTGTGGTATACTCATGTATATATATATATATATATATATATATATATATATATATATATATATATATATATATATATATATATCTTACTCTGCTATCAAATATTGTGAATTCACTATGAAGTCATATTCGTTGTTAAATCCAAGTTTGCAACAAGTAACTAATTTAAAGACCCAACGAAGAGCACTTCTTCTGTGGATCGAACATGACCTCCTCCCTGAATTGAAGTACCAACGAAAAGTTAACTTACCGAACAAAAACTAAATTTGATACCAACAAAATCAACAATACCATGTGTCACTAGCCATTCTGTTCCAAGTTACAACAATAATAAATATACCTACGACTATATGCAACTTGAGGATAATGAAATCTCTCTTTAGCGTTTTAATTACATAATTAATTTTAATTACAGAACCTCAAATTGTGTATACATAATCACCATAGTCTCAAAGGTATTTGCCACAAATAATAAAAAAATCTTCAATTTTACCTAATATATTATATACACATCATTAAATTCCTAGAATTGTTTTTAGTGCGACCTCTAATTTTGAACTTACTTTCATTTGTTACATAACATGTACATCCTTATTTGCAAGTTTTAGATTACATGATGGAAAAAATACGTGTTCTGTTGACACATTACATCATTCATGAACTAGTGACGCATAATTGTGAGTGTAGCCTTCTACAGCAATAAATATTGTATTAAGTCTACATAGGATTAAAAATAGTTAGTATTATCATCTGCAAAAGACAGAGTGCACGAGCTAAAGGATTCTTGAAACAAATTTGCGTTATGCCGATATCTTTTCTCTGTGAAATTATCAGCTTATAAATTGATCTAATTTGTGTCCATGGTTACTATATTGACTATAATGTCATTTAGTATCTCACTTCTTATATTCGGAATGGTTGGTGACAGTTTTATTCAATTTTGGCATTCTGTGATAGTGGTACATACATACATATGCTTGTGTGTATTGGTGAAGATGGATAAATGAACGAAGGACAGGAAAGATATGGTTTATTGCATTAAACATATTGGTTTACTGACTATTCTTCTTAACAGTTTGTAAATGCACTCCTTTTTGTAGGGTGGTAATACTTTCTGTAGAGTGGTTAGAAATCGTATAGGCTAAACCAGCACGTCACTGGCATTTCCAACGCCAGTCTGATCGATCACCATCGTGATATATATATATATATATATATATATATATATATATATATATATATATATATATATATATATATATATATATATATAATGTTTATAAACATGTCGATGTCATATTGCCATTCGATGTTTGTTTATAGAATAAAAAGGCATATGTTACTGGTAATCATATAAAGAGTTTTGTTTCTCAAAACATATGCTTCTTTCGTCAACGTCACGCGTATACTGTAGTCCAAGTAATATAAATGTACAATTCAGTATGCATACAACTTGAGAATAAAAATATTCATTTTTTCACTGTAGATATTACGAGCAAAACAAAACAGTAAACGTTGTTTGATTTCAGCATTTTTTAATTAAAATTTAGTGCGTGCTTATAATATATATTATTTAATATTTTCGCTATAATTCTAACGAGAACCGTATTACTGTATTCACTTTAATAATTCATTCAGTCTCACCTGTATCATGATGTCTATCACAAAATATCAATTTAAGACACACCGGTAGACACACCTCAAACTTTCAAAGTGTATCGATGAAAGGTCCGCAAGACTTCATATAATGTATATTCTTTGATTCGAGAAACTTCTTATGGCTAAATACACATATGTCTATTTTTGATACATGCAACGAAACGATACCTAAAATTACTCTGCATGTATTACATTGTTTAAAGGGTCTCTAACAATTACTTGTTTTGTACTCAATAGTTTAATGGGTCTCTGTCTAATTATTCTACATGTATTCGATGGTTGGGAATTGTCTTTGTCGAATTGCTATACCAGTATTAGATCATGTATATTGTCTTTTCAAGTAATCCCCGTTTTCGATGGTTTAACTTGTATTTGTCCAATTCCAATACCTGTATCCGACGGTTTAAATTGTCTCTGTCCAATTACTCCACATGTATCCTACAATCCTATATGTATTTGATGGATTAAATTGTCTTCGTTCAATTATTATGTATGCACTTGATGGTTTAAATTTTAAATTGTATCTGTCCAATTACTATACCTGTATTGGATGATTTAATTTTTTTCTGTCCAATTAATCTACTTGTGCTCAACGGTTTAAATTGTTTTACTCCAATTACTCTACATGTACTCGATTCTTTAAGTGGTCTCTATATAATTATTCTACAGGATTGGACGGTTTAAGTTGTTTCTTTCCATTTATTCTTCCTCTATATTCTAGAAGATACATTTTCTCTGTAGATTTGTGTATGATCTATAGTATGATCTATAGCAACAATTCTTCTTAGGTCATACTGACACACTAAAGATTCTATGACGAAATAAGGCGCCTTCCTATAAATTTTCCTCCACAATAACATTCATTAAATTTCATAGAGCAAAGTTATTCTGTTTTTTCCAAAGACATAGACACAGTAACGTATTAAGATATTCTGGAATCCTGCGGCATGGCCGGATACTACAGCACTTGATGGAGAGTGTTTTGACAAACACGATTCCAGAATCAGACATTACATCTGATAGCTTGCAATTTTGAGTACAAGCTCTATTTGTTCGTATGTCTCGTTACATTGTATAGACGTGTTTCTCAGTTTCAGTCCAGTGCATATTTACTTATATATAGCAAACCTGTGCAACTCATGACCAAAAAATGTTTTTAACTAGTATGATAAGATGATAAACATGATTATGTTGGGCAATGTTTCTTCCCGTTATTTGATAACTTACGTCCTTTCATGATATGGAGAAAATCTGACTAATGTTAGACAATGTATTTTCCGTTATTTGATAACGTAGATGATTTTTCCGACAAGGCGAAACACTAGCTTATCTCAAGCCAGATACCCCGTTCCTGTTTGATAACATACTTTTTGACATGAAAAGATGTAAAAACAGGATTACGCGTGAATTTGCATCTTGTTGCTTATTTATCATGCGTCTTTTATGATGAGATAAACAAGCCACACTAGTGGTCCTACATCATGTCACTGTTAAATAACATGCTTTTAACATAAAATGTCTGAACTATTTGTCTTCTTAAAAGAAAAAACTACAAAACCAGAATCGCTGTCCAAGGACAATATTCATTTTCAGCTGTTGAACTAATGATTCGCACCATCGAATGTAACATTGAGGAGCAAACGCATTGAACATAGAAGATTATGAATTGTGCCGTTTATGTGACTTTACGTACAAACATCATCGATATCGTATTTTGATGTTTTGGTGTTAGTCATTTGTAACTATTGCAATCTGAATTAAATAATTCCCCACACACTGAAAAATGATAATATATGATAGCGAATTATTATTCTAAATGATAGCATTTGCAGAAAGGAGTTTTAGCGAAAACATATATTCGGTTTTTGCGTTAAAAGTTTTCTATATTTGATATTTTATCCGACTAACGTTAAGAAGAAATAAGATTATTTTTTATGTTTGAAGTTATCACTCCTCCAATTCTCGGACACACTAGAACGTTCTCACTTCTCGGTCTAATGTCTTGGTAGAAACAAACTGAAGCCTAGGCTACACTAAAATATGAAAAATGAAATCTTGTACGACTGTAATGAAATACATTCTGTGAAGCTAATGTTATTGTATGCAAAACAAATTAGTATAGTAGTTCAGAAATGTTTGGGCAGACATCGTCGACGATTTGCCTTTCCATTTTACTGTACAGGTTTTCGCGGACGCTACAAATCTTGCGCTTCCACATGCCAACATAAATAGTGTGAAATGCAGGTGTGCTGCCGTACAATTTACCAATAGCCTCACCTATCGTTTCATATATAAAGTGGGACTTAATAGATCAGCAACTAGCTCAGCATATAAAACCTTGCATTATTATTTGTTACAACTATAATTAAGTAATGTTATGGCAATTAGATAACTAAACCCAATTTACATGTTGGTACTCAATTTACAATTTAATGAACCTGCCAACATATAATTACTCTTATCAAATGGGCTTTGTACATTAAGTAAACGAATATGATATCTGATATATGTCACAATTTGTAATTGGATGATCCCTCTATTAGGTGGACTATTCAGTAACCTACTGACTGTTCAAGGGTTCTTTTTAAAGACTTTGAAAATATTTATTTTTCAATTAATCTTATAATTTATTATTTTTAGCCGCATAAACGTATTAAAATATTTACGAATTATTAAGCATTTTCGTCTCTCGTCCAAGTTTTCTGTACTTGGTGATATCATCTGCCTTTTCGGAATGTAAAGAAGAAATGATTTGTAAACAAGGGCGTGATCAACTTGGAATGACTTTTAGTGTCCATGTCATCGTTCTGTGAAGAGACTAACATTCTAGGTATTTAAATATGGCTGATGTATCGGTATACTATTTTATCAACCTTGTCACAAATCTAGATTGATTCAATATTTTATTTCAGAAATAGACTTTAATTTTTAAAAAATTGGAATTATGCGACGACAGATTAAGGTCTATGTTGTTTGAAATTAGTCTCGACTAATAAACGAGTGAAAACGATCACTGCTCTAGAACTGTTTCTCTATAAGGTAACGAAATGACATAATGTGCATGATTTTTAATTTATGCTTGCCTACCAGTCTAAAAATTGATTCGATCGATATTCTGTAATATCGTTCATATGCGCTGTCATGCATCATCCTTTATCTTTAAGAACACAAACCAACGATACAAACTTCTGTTTATACAATTATACAATTATTCAAACCAGGCATCATGCAAAATAGTTGGGTTCATTGCCTTAATTAATAGTAATCTGCCGACTAAGATTTTCTAAACAATAATCCCGATTATGATGCGATATATATATATATATATATATATATATATATATATATATATATATATACATATACATATACATATACATATATACATATACATATATATATATACATATATATATATATATATATATATATATATATATATATATATATATATATATATATATATATATATATATATAAATATATATATATATATATATATATATAAATATATATATATATATATATATATATATATATATATATATATATATATATGTACTGCAATTTTACATTCTTATTTCCATTAGAAATTACTCTGTCGAAAGCCCCCTAAAATATATATTTATTGGGATTATTTACGCAGTTGAACTGTTACTGGAGTAGGTGAGAAAATGACTGTTTCTTCTTGTCGTGGACAATGTTACATAATCACACTGAAACAAACGTGTGACCCAAACTTTCAAAAGATAATCAAGTTTTAGAAAACAAGAGAAATCGCAAACAGACTCGTAATAATTGCGTTTTTATCGCCTCTTTTCATTTCTATTCCTAAATTAAACTTTAAAGATATAAAACATTATTTTATAAGAACAATCGTAGAAATTTGTTCACCACCTAGATATAATGGTTTTATTTTGATAATTGTTGTTCGCTTTTAGAGGAATTAAGTTTTGATTTAATTACTTTTTTTTTTCGAATCACTGACGTCAATTCTACATCTCGTTACCTTCGTCCGGTCAGCTTTTATTACAAATTGTAGCACACAGTAAACATTTTGATTACTATGTTCCTTCATGACAGAAATAATATATTGTGTGATGAAAGAGAGTATTTGTAGAGATTTATAGAAAGAAAAGAAGCATAAAAGATACACTTGAGCCATCTGACGTCCTTCATATCTACAAAAAATACAATAAGAATTATTAGCTAATAAAATTCATTTTTCAGCAGGCTTTGTTTTCATTGTTAGGTCCACTTTGATACAACATAGATGACCCTCAAAAAAATAGGATAATTTATTACGAATTGTGTATTTTGACGCAACTTTGATAACCTTTGATTTAAAAAAAAACATTCATAAAATGAGTTTCATATACGAACAGTTTAAATACTAACAGTCCTGAATATTAATCACAAACTGGACATTAGATAGACATCGATATTTCACAGGCCAATTTCATAATTTCCATTGACATAAAGACAATATCATAATTTCCATTGACATAAAGACAATATTATACTTAACATTGACATAAATATAATATCATACTTTCCATTGACATAAAGACAATGTCATAATTTCCATTGACATAAAGTCAATATTATGCTTAACATTGACATAAAGATAATATTATACTTTCCATTGACGTAAACATAATACCATTCGTTCCATTGAATTAAAGACAATATCATATTTTCCATTGGTATAAAGACAATATCATTATTTCCACTGACGTATAAAGACTCTAGAAAGCAGAACTGGAGACGAATTACACAGTCTCCTGTATGTTTTTGTTTGTACATGCAACGTGAATATAAGAAATGTATGATTTCAGACATAAGATAGAAAAGCGACATCAAATAATAAAATCTTAGCTCAATTGTTGCATTCATGCAACCATAGAAAGACATTTAATGAGGTTTATCAGCTATCTTTGCACACCATTGGCTTACATAAATTGTGATTACACATCATCTTCTTGTCTAATATTAAATTCGATGACAATCTTAGTTTGCTTTTAAGATACGTTTTTCCTTCTAAGATGCACTCAAAACTATTACGTGGCACTGCTTGTGTGTACGTATATGAATCATTTCACAGCGAGTATGTATTTACAAGATGCATACAACAATGAAGCCTTCTTTCCACTGATTTGTAAGAAACGTATATTGACGTATATATTGCGCTGCATTGTTGAAAGTTTCTAACACGAATTAAAGTATCACTAACTAAATTTAAAACGCTGATGCTCTTTGGAAGCTATCATATATGTATTGTTAAGATTTCAAATAGACGAATGCGTTTACGACGGTTTTAAAAGCAAGCGATATTTGTTTAAGAATTGTATACAGACACATATTTTCGATGATTTTTCATTTCTAATGATGTCATTAGATGAAAGACGTTCTAATATCTTCAGCAATATTAAATATTGATATATGTGTACTTTATGAGGGGTGTTTGCATTCATTATTCCAATTAATTGCTTTTTAAGTAATTAGCTTTTAATCTTTTAGAGTGGAATTTCTCGTAAAATGTTACTTTGATAATTGTATCCTGTAGGAATGCAAGAGATTTTCATCCTTTACACATTTATCCAGTCATCATTCATGGAATAGATATTTAATTTATAACACATTGGTGTTTGTGAATTTGTCTATACACATTTATCCAGTCATTATTCATGGAATAGATATTTAATTTATAACACATTGGAGTTTGTGAATTTGTCTATACACATTTATCCAGTCATTATTCATGGAATAGATATTTAATTTATAACACATTGGAGTTTGTGAATTTGTCTATACACATTTATCCAGTCATTATTCATGGAATAGATATTTAATTTATAACACATTGGAGTTTGTGAATTTGTCTTTACACATTTATCCAGTCATTATTCATGGAATATATATATAATTTATAACACATTGGTGTTTGTGAATTTGTCTATACACATTTATCCAGTCATTATTCATGGAATAGATATTTAATTTATAACACATTGGAGTTTGTGAATTTGTCTTTACACATTTATCCAGTCATTATTCATGGAATATATATTTAATTTATAACATATTGGTGTTTGTGAATTTGTCTTTACATTTATTATTTTTATACATCTCTTCAACTGATATTGGAAAATTAGTAAGGGCAATAATGTGATGTGATCAACAAAGATATATTTAACATTTCTAGTGAAGGACCTACGCCTAAAATTCACGATCTACCGTGCACGTGACACTCAAACTAGAAATATATGTAAATGAAGTCGCAGATTTAATTGTAGATAAGAAAACCAAATGAATAGACCGCACGACAAAGTATAATAAGTGGTGTTCGCCTAATTCACACTTCTTGTACGTACTACATATATAAAAAAAATATTTGTATATTGTGATATATAGCTAGTCTAATCCAAAATACCCCAAATGTCTCTAGATGCCATATGTTCAAAGATTTAATTTAACATATATATTTAAAGTGATGGCATTCACGTTGTAGCTTGATCCTTCAAAGCCGTTAAACATTCAAGTTGATATGTTTCTTACTAACCTAACCTAACTAGCTTACATAAACCCTAAGTTATTCAATTACGTCTTAATGTTTATTTATATAAAGTGTATATCTGTTTTGGTCGTAGCTTGTTTATTCTAAAAATAAGTTCGAAGTCTTACCCTTTATATGACGATGCTTCTTAGCACTACCGTATGTTCACATATGATAGCATTTAACGGCATCTTATTGTACAGGTGAAAAGAATAAATAATCGGCTTACTTCAATTTGAAAACCATTATTATCCACCTTCAAAGCTGAATGACATCAAATTTAAAATGAAATAAGTGTACTTGCAGCATTTAAAAATCACTCTGTAAATGAGAACTTGCGTTTTGTAAAATAATTATTAATTGATTGGATATATTTTTTTATTTATATCCTCTGTTAAAAACTACACAATGCAAAACTAAATGTCAAAACTAAATGTCACTAAATGCAAGGTTTTAATTTGTATAGGATGGTTGGGCTTGTGATAAAATAACAGTCTACGTTTGACGCTAATCAGTTTGAAAGGTTGTCTACTGAAGCGCTCTTGCTTTTTCATGTCGTATGAAGTGGAAACAGCCTAGCTTCCAACCCTCTTCTCAAACTTATCGCTCGATTTATCTTGGCATCCTAGATAACTGCCTATTTCGCATGTATGAACGGACCACCTCTGATGAACGGTCACTCTTAAGATCTAATACTTACCCAAAGACCTTTATGCGGCTTTGTCTTACGAGAACGATGGGAGATAACCTGTTTACATAATTTCACGTAAATTCTTCATTTATTGCAGGGGAAATTTACCAAGAATGTACTAGTGTCAAAAGCAAATGAATTGCTGATAAGTTTATAAATGTACTGTAACAATATCAGTGACTACAGGGTAATGTGTACGAAGATGGAAGTGTGACATACATCTGATGTGCTTCCCTTTTCGTAAAGGATATTGGGTAAATATATGCTTTTATCAGATTAGACAGGACATTATCTTGAAAAGAAAAGAATAATAATATGTTATGGATGTACAGATTATATATGGTACTATTCGTATACAGTAGAATATGTTACACACACAGTATAAAGTCAATCAATGAACATTATACTAGGAAACATTTATACTTATAAGAGTTCCACGTGTCTTTTTGGAGAAAATTCCAAATTATGTACACAACCAGAATCTAACTTTCCGCATACTTCTTTCCTTGCTGGCAGGAATAAATCAGGTAACTTAATACCTAATTGGCAAGAATAGATTATTTAAACTATTCAACATTTAATTAACTTAAATTTTTATATAAACACTTTATTGTCCTTTGATTCCAACACGAACTTTTATCTCGAAATATTGTTATTAACTAATTTGTAAAAAAAAATATTTAATGTCAATTGTTTATCTAATTTCAATGTATGAACTAACTTTCAATATCTCATCGCCTGTCTGTCTACATGTCTGTATGTACCAAAGTCAGAGACGTTATTGTCATATATTCACATAATGATATGTTGCAACTGTAACAATTATCTTCAAGGAAGAAGTTGTTTTATTTGCAAAATAACTTTGCACACAGTTATAGTAACTTTCTCAAAATATGAACTTGATAAAATTATTTTAATTTAAACAGAGAAAAGATGACCTACATACTGTGAACTAATAATATATATTGTTTTGTCTCATGGTACGGAATACATCTTAGCATAGTCTCTAATTAGCCAGTATATCTGCTGCTAATTGGGCAAATCTTTCATGATAATACAAAAAATGTACGGATCGGTCATATGGATCTCATCCATTTGTAAGGCAGATCAAACAACAAAGTTTTCTTTGTAAACAAAAACGCTTAATAACAACTGCAACCATGTGCAAACATTGCACTAAAGTTTAGTTTTCCATAATTTACGTTTTTCTTTCAGTTAAAATTGAAGGTAAAGACGATTAAGAGTATATGAGCATGTGCCAACCCTTTTTATTTCCCATGCAAAATATTTATTCTAATGATGTGACAAGAACACAAAATATATAATCTTTTCTCACAGAAAGACTAGATAGTGAAGAACCCCCCCCCCCCCCCCAAAAAAAAAAAGCAGTACTTTCATCAAGTCTACTTTTATTGGTCTAAGGTCCATTTAAACTGAAAATGCTTTGAAATCCCATTATTGTCTTCAGGCCGTGAACAGCTGACACTGTCATCGGTATGCTAAATATTTTTTACAAAATTAACAAAGCATCCCAATAGCTGCATGATGAAGCCGTGCATTCATTGTGAAAAGCCTGACAGTGTAAAATAAGTAGTTTTATATGGAACATGTAAGTTTAGTAAACCTATTAGAAAATTGATATACTCTGCACCAAACTTCACAATCAGGGATTTCATCTGAATAGCGGAATATGAACTTATATCTGACTTTTATTTACTTTTCAGGTGAAAATACATAATTATATGCCAAAGATGCTAGTAATTACTCTTATCGCAGCTATCATTAGAAAATTATAAATGGCAAAAAATATTTTTTTAAAAATGCTCTATGTTTCATTGAAGTGTTGACGTAAAGTAAAACGAGATAGCATCTCTTCTATAATGAAAAGAGAAGGCGCATGTGATTTACAAACAGGGGCGTGTCAATTGACATGGTACCGGATGGGTGCTTCCTATGAGCAACGTTATCAAGCTAATAACAAATTACAATGGCAGGTTAAGTATGTGATTTTGAACTCTGTATACATCATTCTGAGCATTTTGAAGGTGGGGCTTTACTGTGTATTTAAATTGCATTAAAGAAGTCACCGAATCTAATTTTTAATGTTGCGCTGTTATTAGAAGACAGTTTTAGGCAAAGGAGGTAAGTAAACTATGAAACAACCCTTTACACTGTATCAAACGTTGAGCCGTGTTGTGCACCGTGCCTGCAAAATATTCGCTAATGTAATGATAATTATAGAAAACTTGCATATTTTTTCCATTGAACTCTATACCGTTTTATGCTGTCTTTCGTACATTGTACAATAAAGCTGTTTTCGCCTCTTTTGTAAATTGTATATTTCTGAATAGGTTCCGACAAAGCTATAAACGCAGTATACGCTGTATGGTTTAATACAAACATTATATCCAGACGTTTCATTAATTTCATTTTTTTAAAGTGGAAAAATGAATCCATGGGATGATTTTATTGACCGTATTTTCCGTGGCAATATGAATTCATTTGATGGCTTTATTGGCTGTATCATCAGTGGAAAATGAATTCATTTGATGACTTTATTGGTTGTAGTATCTGTGGGAAAATGAATTCATTTGATGACTTTATTGGTTGTAGTATCTGTGGGAAAATGAATTCATTTGATGACTTTATTGGTTGTAGTATCTGTGGGAAAATGAATTCATTTGATGACTTTATTGGTTGTAGTATCTGTGGGAAAATGAATTCATTTGATGACTTTATTGGTTGTAGTATCTGTGGGAAAATGAATTCATTTGATGACTGTAGTGGCTGATTCATGTAATGTTTATCTAAATGACTATTTGTTTAAAACATCGCCAGACGTTGACGATGAAAGCTTAAACCGAATGACCGGCATTTAAATTTGTTGATGCATATGCATTCTTCTGGCAATTCTGTTATGTATTCCACTGACACCGACATGCTTGTTTCCTTGAAGCTTACAACTGTTATTCTGAATGTTACGGTGACAAGACTCTTGTAAATGTAATTTTTGTCTATATTATATTTTGACTGATACGATAACATGAGTCATGTCATTTTCATGATTGTCTATATTATATTTTGACTGATACAATGACAAGAGTCATGCCATTTTCTTGTCTTGTATATATTATATTTTGACTGATACGATAAGAGGAGTCATGTCATTTTCATGATTGTCTATATTATATTGGGACTGATAAAATGACAAGAGTCATGTCATTTTCATGTCTTGTCTATATTATATTTTGAATGATACAATGACCAGAATCATTTTTTTTTCACATCTTGTCTATATTGTATTTTGACTAATACGATAACAGGAGTCATGTCATTTTCATGATTGTCTATATTATATTTTGACTGATACAATGACAAGAGTCATGCCATTTTCTTGTCTTGTATATATTATATTTTGACTGATACGATAAGAGGAGTCATGTCATTTTCATGATTGTCTATATTATATTGTGACTGATAAAATGACAAGAGTCATGTCATTTTCATGTCTTGTCTATATTATATTTTGAATGATACAATGACCAGAATCATTTTTTTTTCACATCTTGTCTATATTGTATTTTGACTAATACGATAACAGGAGTCATGTCATTTTCATGATTGTCTATATTATATTTTGACTGATACAATGACAAGAGTCATGTCATTTTCTTGTCTTGTATATATTATATTTTGACTGATACGATAAGAGGAGTCATGTCATTTTCATGATTGTCTATATTATATTGTTACTGATAAAATGACAAGAGTCATGTCATTTTCATGTCTTGTCTATATTATATTTTGAACGATACAATGACCAGAATCATTTTTTTAACATCTTGTCTATATTATATTTTGACTAATACGATAACAGGAGTCATGTTATTTTTCAAGATTGTCTATATTATATTTTGAATGATAAAATGACATGAATCGTGTCATTTTCATTTTTGTCTATATTATATTTTGTCTTGTCTATATTATATTTTGACTGATACAATGACAAGAATTATGTCATTTTCATGTTTGTCTATGTTGTATTTTGACTGATACGACGACAGGAATTATGCCATTGTCATGTTTGTCTATATTATATTTTGACTGATACGATGTTAGGAATCGTGTGATGTTCATGTTTTGCCTATATTATATTTTGACTGATACGATTACAGGAGTCATGTCATTTTCATGTTTATCCCATTAACCTAAAAAAAATATTATATTCATTGTCTGTTTCCACAAATTCAGCAGTAAAATTTAGCATGTCTCATGCTCATTATTTTTTTAATTATAAATTCATGCGCTAAAGATGTTCGGCACATACATGAAGATGGTAATGTAAACGATGCTAGAGTGTGGCGCTACAAAGAACATAATAATGTAAGGAATATGGTTGTGTGGTTCGGCATAGAAGATGGGAATGGAATGAATAAGGATCTGTGGTACGGTAAAGAATATGGTAAGTTTAGGAACAGTGCGTGCAGCACAGCTATGTGGACAATAATGTTAGGAATCGGAATGTATGGTCTGCCGATAACATGGTAATGGAAAGAATATTTGTATAACACTACAAAGAAGATGGTAATATAAGGAATAGGCCAAGAATATATAAATGCATGGAATATGCTTATTGTACGGTAAAGAAATAACAATTAAGGAATATGTGTGCGTTGTACAGGCAATAAAATAGTACAGTAAGGAACATGTGTATATTGTACGATAAAGAAGATAGTGTTGTAAATAATGCGTGTACATGGTACGACAAAGAATATGAATATTGGATGAATTATGAGGGATTCACGTGTATACACAAACAATGTACATTTTGTACAATACACTATATATATATATATATATATATATATATATATATATATATATATATATATATATATATATATGGGTGTGTGTGTGTGTGTGTGTGTGTGTGTGACGAAGTGGATGATCCACTGCCGTTTAAAATATTTACCTCCTTTCCATCAGAATATATCTTTTACATTCTTCAACATGACAAAATCTCTTTATGACAAGGTAGAACATGATCTATGCATGAATATTAAGGTTTCTCACGTTAAAGCGGAGTTATTCAAATAAGCTTATGATAAATACCATTGATTTCGTTCAAATTTAAGAAGGCTTTTTCATATCCAAGTTAATAGCAATTCGACACGAGTGTGAATGACACTAGGGAACATATGTATCTTACGTAAAGCGTTATTTAATATAAAGACATATGTAAGGTCTCTTGGATATAGATTTTATTACTGAACCTGACAGGGTAATACCAGTACCACTGACATCTTTAAGTTAAACTAACAATGCAATATCAGTACCATTGACACGAAAAATAAATTGACTTGACAATGTAATACCAGTACCACTGACATCTTTAAGTTAAACTAACAATGCAATATCAGTACCATTGACACGAAAAATAAATTGACTTGACAATGTAATACCAGTACCACTGACATCTTTAAGTTAAACTAAAGCACATCTCTAAACACTATCTTAGTATACCAATAAAGTTCACAATCTACTGAGCGATCAAAACGTGTGTATGTGTGCATTTGATTTTGACGGGGGTGGTGGGAGGGTGGTGGTGAAGACAGGCGAAATATTGGTTAACGTGCTTAAGGATAACCATCAGTATACATGATCAATGCTTCGTGTCATTGCAAATACTTTATGATGATGTTCCCTTGGGCAAGAACTTAATTCCAATGATCTAATCGAAAGCTGCGGCTGTTCAATTGGTAGAGCGTCAGATTCATAATCAAAGAGTCCCGAGATCGATACGCGCCCAGACCAGTTCAAAACGATTTGGTTTGTTATTAAGAAGGGCACATCACTCCCATTTCCTCGGTATGATAAAGCCAATAGTGAGCTAAAGGTGCTGATTTTTAATAATAAAAACAACTAATAGATAAAAGTAACATTTTTGCTCTTTGCCGACAAACACCAAATCTACGACACTATGTTATCTTCATAATTTTTTTTTCGATTTGAAATGCAACGGCTGCTTATTACCACATAGAGAGTTTAATTTCCTAGCTTGAAACATTGGCAATTTAATAACATTGTAATGTGACGGCATCGTCTTGCTGGTTATGAAGAAGGAAATGGCTTTGCAGATACAAGTAGCATTTAGCAGTGATACTAATTAAAGAGTTACAATATGGTCACCACGTTTTCATATGACGTTACTGCTGATAACTTACAAACGCAGGGAAAAATATATTCCTAAACGTTTTGTCATGTTTTTACTGGCTGTACTACGGTCTCAGATTTAAGTATGCACGCTGAGGATACGGCAAAGGCAAAAACCCAATTCTGGTAAATGACACAGGTAACGTTGTATTGCGTGTCATAAACCTGACAAAATTCTGAAAATCTGCTGCCCTCGCAGCATAAACAAAGTATGTCCATCTTTCCATACTAGACCAGTTTTGGTCACATCTTAAAAACTGATGGGATAATTGCATATGTATATATATATATATATATATATATATATATATATATATATATATATATATATATATATATATATATATATATATATATATATATGTGTGTGTGTGTGTGTGTGTGTGTGTGTGTGTGTGTGTGTGTGTGTGTGTGTGTAACGTAGCAATATTTATTCTTTTGTGAATACTAAACATAACAAAGTAAAATATGCCACCACGCTAATTAATTATATATTTTTAAAACATTGCAAAGGGATGCAGAGATACATTTGGGCCACGTTACGGATATCTATATTATATATTAATTTATAATATAGTTTTTTTTAAGCTATGTGGGTTATGACATTTATATCTTGATTCTTTACATTCGGTGGCTTTCTTGTATGATAGTAAACATACATATACAATACGTGCATAATTTCATTCATACAAAAGGAGATTAATTTGGCGATATCAAAAACTCTTTCGGTCAAGTACTACACGCATTCATTTGAATGGAATTCACGAAAACATCACATAATACTAGCAGTGAATTTTTCCTGTAGAGATATCATGATCGCCCTAGTTGTTGACTAACCATTTTATTTTAGGAGATCAGAACATGACTGTTACATAGTTTCACAATTTGTTAAGTTAAATTTTCTAGAATGTTTCTCGTGATTCAGACTGAGCGCAAATAGAGTCAATATAAAAGAATTAATACATTTTGATTCTTCATTTCACATGCCAGTTTTTTCATGAGCGGAAATCGGTATATATTTATATGTTCCTTGGATTTGCAGAGTGTAAACCTTTTATTCTAAAGAAGAACGTACCTTGATGATTATTGGATATTGTTTGAGGATTTGAACATTTGCATAATTCAGTTGGATTGTATGAAACGTTAAAGGACTTTGGTGTTATTCTACCCTCACGTGATTACCTTGGAAAAAAATCGTTTGGATTTAGACCTGTGATTCTTCAGTGGTGCAAGCACGTTAGCACATAAACAAATTTAAACCTTCATTCGGAAAACCTTTTGTTAGTTTCCTGATTAATTTAAAATCGATCGTACAATCTGGTATAACATTCTATGATTGCTTACACTGTACGTTATCTTTAGTTATTTCACCCTGTTTTGATTATATATTTCATGTAAATAAGTATATATTTTAGACTACGTAGTGCTTGTTGGGTTAAATCTTGTCTTGTTAATTAGTTTAAACCCCTATACGTAACATGCAGATAGTTTATTTTGGTCCTAGAGAAATATCAAAGCACAGGCGGACCAACATACGGGCACGCTAACTAAACAAACGCTACCGCTAAAACTAAGGAACATTTTTTACCTCACAAAGAACACCCCCCAAAAAGCAAATCCCCTAAAAATAAAAATAATAAAACAAAAACAAAGAATCCTAAAACAAAAAAGACAACTAACAAAAACAACAACATATGACATTTACTGGTGAGGCTGTACAACAGTGATTTTCACATTTTGTGATCTTTAAAGGTCAAGTAGTAACAAAAACCGAAACTTAAGTAATTTTCATAATGTATTACCTTTTATTTTCAGAAAGACCTGTATGTCATATAATGATATCGAAGGAAAAAATCTAACAACAACCACAAAAAACCACTTAAATCTCGCACAGTAATTGTCACTTTACAACATTTACTGACTTTTGTGACAAGTACGGGCGATACGTGATTAAAAGATGAGTAGAACAACGTTCAAAGTTAGTACACGCGATGTATTTGAATTTTTTTTCAGGCATATGTAGTACAATTAAGGTAGAATATAAAAATAATACTGGAAAAATTTCTTGGTTTTTACCTCAAATTCATAAGTTCTTTTGTTTATGATCAACATGTAATCAGGTTTTTAAAAATACATAATTTAGCAATACCTTGCTGTCAACCTATATAGCGCTAACTTTATTTCTTGAGAATAACCAAATCGTATTTCACAACAATTCGGTAACATAATTGCTTCTTTCGGCGACAGTAACCGGCAGATAAATGTAAAATAATTTTATAATTTAATAAAATCATTTCTTATATTAATCGCCATACTTTCGCAATCAGCTAGATTCTTAAATGTGCCAAATATTATGCACAATAGATTCAGTTACTTCCACTCTTATGTACAAAACAGATTTCCAAATGTATTGCCAAATTGACTCACGCTTATGTACTGTACCAGATTGTCATATGCATTGCCCAATTGATTCGGTTGCTATCACGCTTATGTATAATCAACCAAATTGTAAACTGTCAAATGTATTGTCCAGTTGATTTACTGTTACAACCACGCTTATGTAAGCGTAACCAGATTGCAAATTGTGCCAAATGTATTTCCAAGTTGATATGCAATTACAACCACGCTTAAGTACAGTCAACCAGATTGGCACATGTATTGCCCAGTTGATCCACTGTTACTACCACGCGAACGAAACTTGAGCTTAGTACGCGAAGCTCCAAGTCTACAATATGTAATAATGAATACACGACTGTACGGCAATGATAATTTATATAACAAGATCTGCCACGTGATAAAAGCTAGTATTAAATTGGCGAAGTCAATTTAGTAAACATCTGAAATTTGATATGCACGACATTACAGCTCGCCGTTGGGAGATCGGAGCATTCCCTGATGCGTTCAAGGAATACGTCTGTTTTCAACAATGCACACTGGTGAAGAATGTGTAATTAGTCTTATCACTGATTTGATAGTGAATACTTAAGTGGTACAAATAATAAGTTAAGAAATAGTCCGGGTTTTCGTCAATTGTTGAAGTATGATATATTGTACGATAGCATCTTTCCTTTTTGTGAAAGGGGAGGCGCTAGTAAATTACAAACAGGGCTTGCGAGATTTACTCGGAGTCGCACTGCTGATTTCGTTGATCAAAGGTTTCAGCTTGTAAACTCGGAGAAATGTAGGTTTTATTTATGAAAGCGTAGTCCACAACCGCTTAGCAGCTTTAAATTTCTTCGAAATCAAAATCAAATGTGACCATATCAAATTATTTGTGAACGAAATATAAATAAATAAAACTGAATTAAATACAAAAAACGAGGTAAATACACTAGATTAAACATGTCATCGTAGCTTTGACTTTGGACTGATGACCTGGCATTTAGATTTTAACTTTTCAAGAAGCATGATGCATTTATTTTCTCTCTCAGTTAATAATACTCTCTATCAGTTAAACAAGCTCTCCTTCCGTAAAATACTCTCTTTCAATTAAACAGACTCTCAGTGTCAATTAATTCCTTCCTGTAATGGTTACATTTTTCGCTCAGAAGATCAATGAAAGTTGTAGAACATTTTCATTTCCATTATCAAACTTTAGTCAGTTATCTTTTATCACCTCCTTCGAAACTTGCATTATTATTATTGTAAACATAATATAATGGTTCGTTAAAGGCCTTTAAATTTCGATACAATGAATGCACAATTTCATCATTCTATGAGTGCCAATATTATATTGTGTATAGAGAATGAAATGTAAAAATGCATTCTCATCCTGCCCCTGATGCATCTGCGTAGGGATTATATACATGTTGTTTGCTTGTACTTGGCTTAAATGGCAAGACAGTGTAACAAGTCTGTAGCTAGTCTCCATATTGATTAGTCAGTGACGTCACTCGTACAACAGTGATGTTATTCACATAACTGCCTGTCTGGAATTTCATAAACCTTCCCCCCCCAAAAAAAAAAAAAAAAATAAAGAAAGAAAGAAAGAAAGAAAACAAACTGCAATGATCGGTTAGTTTGCGTCAAATCAGTGTGATTAATCATGGATAAAAGTACAACATTTTGTATCTTTGTTCAACGATAAAGAACTGTGACGCTGTAGTGAAATACATTAAGGTTTCGTTTTCTAAGTTATCAATAACATCATGAGATGCATGACGTCACATATAATATTAGATTTAAAAATAATGCATTTTAAATAAGTTATTTAGCTCTAACATATCGTGCCATGGGCTTATCACTCATGTACCAATGTTTAAATTTTTTATATTTTAGATTGAGGTCAAAACCATAACTGTTGGCACTTCCTCAATACAAATAATTGGATAATTTTACAACCGTACACACCCGTCACCAATAAGTCAGGTAACTTGTATGGCTGTAAGGTATTACTGTATTTCAAAAGCCTAATATGAACCACTGACGATTAGTGTTTCAACGCTTCAAGAATTACCTTTCTGACTATTCACATAACTTTGCTAACAAGAGAATGCTTATCAAATAAAAGCTGCAATTATCTTTTTTCTTAACTAAATGCATCTTTCGTACACTCAGTTCCTGACGAATCCACTTAAAGAGTCATTGAATTAAACGTGGTCGATTTCATTGCATGTTTCTCTCATTAAAGTTCACTTGTTTGAAATCGGATCTTGATTGTAATTTCGATCTAAGTTTACAAAACGGAAAATTATACATGCTCCGGTTCTATTTGATGCCTTTTCCAGTCATTTAGAATACTAAGCTCTCTGCAAACTGGTATGTTATATATATATATATATATATATATATATATATATATATATATATATATATATATATATATATATATATATATTGTAACTCGGAACATGCGGATCGTGGTGAATAAAACAAATAGTTTTGTCTTAACCACAATATACACCACTTCCACTTTTAAAAATGGACATGAACTTAATTTCATGGACGAAATTCCATCTCTTTTAAAGACTGGGTTTTAAGTTTACTTCAAGTCCTATATCTTAGTTTTCATTAAGGAAATGATGAAATTAGCGTTTCGTGGAGGTATGGATACAATTATAAGTGTACACGCCCCTTTTCAAACGGATCTACGTTGGTCATTCCTCTATCTCGATATTTATTAAGACTATTCCAATACAATCATTGTTCATATTTCTGTCATAATGAGTGTTACTTGCAAATTCCAAATCTTGTTCAAGGCTAATCCATAAATACCGTGTGATTGTCTCGGCTGCTTTTGACAAAAACTGACTTTGATCTTTCAATCACCATTTCAATCCAGGAGTTCTAAAAAAAATGAACAGCAATAAAAACATACCAATACGTAAAACAAAAACCGCAATATATTCTTTCTGTAACTTAATAATATGCCACTTCATCGCAATGTAAATTTATGTAAAGGCGATGAGATCGATAGTTTTATGTATAAGCCAAGGACACATCATTGGATTTAATGACATTTAAATCGGATAATACTATTACTAAAGTATCATTTGCTTTACACATCGGATAATACTATTACTAACGTATCGTTTGCTTTACACATCAGATAACACTATTACTAACGTATCGTTTGCTTTACACATCGGATAATACTATTACTAAAGTATCATTTGCTTTACACATCGGATAATACTATTACTAAAGTATCATTTGCTTTACACATCGGATAATACTATTACTAACGTATCGTTTGCTTTACACATCGGATAATACTATTACTAACGTATCGTTTGCTTTACACATCGGATAATACTATTACTAACGTATCGTTTGCTTTACACATCGGATAATACTATTACTAACGTATCGTTTGCTTTACACATCGGATAATACTATTACTAACGTATCGTTTGCTTTACACATCGGATAATACTATTACTAACGTATCATTTGCTTTACACATCGGATAATACTATTACTAACGTATCATTTGCTTTACACATCGGAAAATACTATTACTAACGTATCGTTTGCTTTACACATCGGATAGATTAATTTCAATGTATTGTATTACCATATTTACAGCCTATGGGATTCTCAAAACTTAGCAACACCCATCCTCCAAATACGCAAGTAAGCACATAAAAGGTGGCAATGTTTCACAGTACGTATCTATACGTATGCGTGGATCAGAATACTGTGCATTAATACAAAATGAATATCGAAATTTCCTCGTACATAAAACATTAATTTAAAAAATGTAAATGTATGACAACTGATTTTAAAAAGAGACATGGGGAGAATTGGGGCAACTATAAAGGGTTTTCGTGGCGGGGACTGCAGGAAGATCATGCCATTAGGAATTCGGTCTAGGACGATTATTGGAATCTTTTAGTATCTATAATTTAAGTCTGGAAGATGTCAAAGATGCGAATGTTTAGGTCAACTGATATTTTTGCTGATCCAAAAAGCAAGACATTCGTACTAACAGGGATATATAATTTGTTAAAAAAATGGGTTAGTCTCATTCTTGGTACTGTATGTTTCTTACAACTAAAAATGTAATGTCAGGCAGTCTCATTGTCCTCTTTACATGTATACAATGGGTTATGAGCAAGAACATTTGAAAATAAATTATTATTTAAATCAATGCAGTTATTTCTGATCCTAGTATGAATAATTGATTTCATGTTACTGGTATAATAATATAGTGGGCTACGGTTATGTGCATGCTAAATTTGACTTTTAATTATTAAATAAACCGTCTCATGTTCTACTAACTCCATCAAAGTGTTCCATACCCTTAATTTAGAAGATATATGAGAATTAATTGAGATCTCTAGCCTAGCATGCATTAATTGAAAAGTATTTATATTTCTTAAATTACATTATGTTATGGGCCAGACTAACAGAGGTACAATTTGTGAAGATACATACTCTATGAAAGTTTCTTCTTTCCGATAATGGGAGCCGACTGATTTCGATGTAAATACTGTCAGTACGTCTAGTTACAATTCCCCTTTTCAAGTAGTCTTTCGAATGTTAATTTGTCATCGACACAGCAATTATTCAATATTAGTTCTAGGAGAGGGTGTATTGTAAGAAGTAAGGTCTTTATAATATTTTACATAGAATGTATATAATGGAACTCAAAATGTTTAAAATCTTGTATGCATGTAAGCAGATGTTATCAATGTTTCGAAAAGCTACCATGTTTAGTGAGAATCAGACTAGATAGTTATGTTGCTCAGCAAAATGTTTGAGTTCATTCTAAAACTCAAGCTCGGGCAAAATGTAGTATAATTAGTCGAGAAAACCATACGTTTAGTCTTAGTAGGTAGGAACCTACTAGCTACTGTTGGTATTAGATGAGAAGTACGCTAGTGAACTAACAACAGCAAGAAGTCTAGTTACTCTTATCTTTACGGGGAGGGATGGGGCTCCAGCAAACACGTTTATTGGTAGATCATAGGTATTAACAAACACTTCTGAAATCGACCAGAAAGATAGTTGCTTAGCAACTGATCAAATGAGGATATATTCCGTATGGTTTCAATTTAAGAAACCAAACCTTTATTCAAACTACTGCATAAAACAAAGATGCTTTTAGGGTTTCTTTCACTGAATTGTATATTTTGGTCAGTTAGAGTAGAAATTAATAGCAACATAGGTGTACTTATGCTTAAAATAAAGCAGTGATGGAAAGAGAAATCCTTGTTTGAATAATGAGATGAATTCTAGTTTAGACAACATGTATCTGAAAAAAAGAAACATTCTCGGTGTCAATAAATCGGTTGTACGATTTAATGAAAACACTGACGATTGCACATGACTCTATCTTTGCTTTTGATAAATTACACACATTTTTAAACTGAGGACTGACGCATCTTAACAGTGTAGCCATGCGATTGTATTTAATTTCTTTGTCTGATGTTAAAGCTTGATTTATATGATGCTTGTTTGATAAATGTTGCCGTTCACCTTTCCTGTGGAAGTGCTGTCTCATCTCTTAAGTTAGGAAATGCTATAAATAATATCATAATTTAGCATCAGGAATCCGTTGGGCGCTTAGGATGGTAGGCAAACTTGAATCAAACCAGTATATAGTACCTGCAGGGAATAGCAAAGTCGATTTTTTTTTTAACGATTACCGCCAGCTACCACAATTCATATCAGTGGTTTGGATGATGCCTATAAATAGCATATTATACTGTAATTGTCGTTTTCCGCAGTAAATTGTTTTTTTTTATATTAAAATTCAAACTCGCATATCCAGAGGCAAACGTATTGTAAGTGGGCAAAGTATTTAAGTTTGTGCTAACTGCTGAATTCGTTTCTTTTCAGATCGAATCCAGGATGTTCCGTAACTTACTTTTTCTTCTTCTGTACACAGCATTGGTAAGTAAATGTGCTGTAAATTTTTAGAATGGAAGCCTGCCAGTTTAGTCAAGGCTAGTTGATAATTACAGGAAAATAAAAATAAAAACTCAAACGTGTTGCAGACGTGGCACATCGTGCATAATTAAGTAATTTAATTCAAACATTTATTTAATGTTTTGATAAGTAAACTGTGATCTATCCCTCCCCTCCATTTAATCAGAAAAATGCCACATTCTGTATTCCTGCTTGTAATCTTAATATTATTTACACAGTAAGATCACCTACCCCAATAAGTGAACATAATGTTGTATTAACTGTTGAAATATTAAACTAGTAAATGTGTATAGGTTATTTTCCAGAGACACTGTTGTGTTTGTGTGCTTGTATGTCATTTAGGTTTTTAACGTAGCTTTAACCAATATTCAGTCATAGCGCTACGATATTTGCAGTGTGGCAGTTTAAAGTGATATCTAGCACTTGGACAACATGCCGCAGACATGTGGAATCATGTCCCAACCAGTCACATTATACTGAGACCAGTTGTAGCCTCTTTTTTCTGAGGTTAGCTGCAAGTACCAATTTTGAAAGTCTTTATTATGACTCTGCAAGGGATCAAACCCGCGAATGCATGCATGAATATTACAAAAAGGAACACCTTT
Source organism: Unio pictorum (assembly GCA_030141615.1). Classification (NCBI taxonomy): domain Eukaryota; kingdom Metazoa; phylum Mollusca; class Bivalvia; order Unionida; family Unionidae; genus Unio; species Unio pictorum. Next base: position 2,432,650 of record JARLTB010000253.1, read on the forward strand.
AGAAAAAAAAACATGCAAAATATTATTAATTAATTAAATTATTATTATTATTATTATTATTATTATTATTATTATTATTATTATTATCTGGTCCAAAGTACTCTAACTTTAGCAGTTATTAATATGGGGAAAACGAATATTGACAGCTGAGGTAAAACCAGCTTCTGAAAACGCATTGAATAAACTTCGAAATACATAAACGTTAAAAAAAATATATCAGCTCTCTTCTTTTTGTTTCGATTTACGTCTGTCTGAATTATAGAATGCAAAAATGGCTAGGAGGAGCTAGCAGTTGCTGTTTTATATGGGTTTTCTTCTTTAGTAAGACAAAGATGTATACTCTAACCCAAAATTAAATCCATCAATCACACACCAAAAATATGAATTAAAATTATGTTAACGGTACCTAAGATATACAAGATCTTTTTAATTTAGCCAGTATAACCAGCTAACAAAACCAGGCAAATTCTTTTTCCTGTAAATTTCGAACCCTATGCAAAGTAAGAGACTGTAAAATACAGCAATATGCTATAATTTGAGGTTGCTGAGAAAGATTTTTGTGCTGCTCTTGGAATATAAAGAACAGTTATTTTGTCGATGGATGAAACGTCAGTTCTTATTATAAATGTATAACCTTCATTACGTGACTCTATTCTTCGCATATGTAGCCGGATATTCTTCCGCCAATATCTAACCAGTTTGCGAAGTATCACTACAATTAAATCCGAGTATATTTACAAGAGTTAGAGTTATTCGATTCGCATTGGAAAGAGACTAGGATGTTTCGAATATTCTGTATATACAACTAGTAGCATTGTGTTCCCATTAACAATAGGTACTGTTTTCGAAGCAATCCGTATTTCAAATAGACTTTGTGCATAGAAACACAATTTTGTCTAAATGCAGCATAAGCTTTATTTCATAGCCCTCAAACGATGAGTGGGTTTTTATTTAACTTGCATGTTTTGATTCAAAACTAACTGAGGTTACATTGTAATATATTTGCAAATATTATACCCTAATCCTTGTTCTTTTCAGGTGCCATTTGTGGATGGGCTCTCACAGGAAGGTGAGGATATATAAGGGAAAAAACACCGCCTTTAAGAATGCTTTAGTTCTTAGGTTTGAAAAGTAATGAAATAAAAACAAATCTGAACATTTTATCAACTTAGCCTTATGATATGTCCAATGAGGTCATGAAAATAACATATATTACTAGTAAGTCCTGGAGTTATCTTTTTTCATTTTCCAAATGTAACCCAACAGTCTGCCAAAAATGGAGAATATTTGCAAAACCTAGTTAGAGGATCTATTTCATTTCTGGTATTCACCTACATAACAACTTTAGTGCATATAATTATATATGAAAATGCGACATGATACCACATAATGATATATGAAAATGCGACATGATACCACATAATGATTTATGACAATGCGACATGATACCACATAACTATGTATGAAAATGCGACATGATACCACTATTGTGCATACAAATTGTTAACAGTGATATATGCCCTTGTTTCTTGACGAATGACGGACTTTAAAGACCTGTAAAACCATAATATATACGATTGTTTTAACCATACATATTTCAATATTTTATTTAAGCATCCTTTACCTGCGCAAAAGATCCAAATAATTCAAATCTCGCGATCGTCACATTTAGTCTACTAAAACACGACGATATCGTGCATTGGGTGTACGGGTATAACGCCTCCACAACCTCGCAAGCCTCCGCCTATAAAATGACGGCATGTGTTGCCAACGACTCTGCTGTAAATAACTCTGCAACGGACCCCATTCAGATCATCGTCAAAGTAGATATTGCAGCAAGTGTTCAAACGTCGCCAGCAGATTCTTGTGGAATCCATGTAGAAACTGATGTAAGTTCGTCTCGTTCGACACGGATCTAATATTTAAATCAAACTGATTAGCATCATATCGTGGCATTTCCTTCGTATTAAGTGTTCTCAGTTTTCGACTCTTATTTTCTTTCCTATGCAATATTGTACTTTTATGCGTGGGTTTCTAAAGATTCGCTGTCATATTTTTTAAAGAGTGTGCGTTTCACCCATTTAGTCTCATTTAATGTACAAATTCATGTAAACTGCCTAAATTTATTGTTCAATATTTGACATGGGGATCTTACCTTGGCGTTTCCGGGAGTTTAGCCTTCAGTGACAACCATAATCATGGATATAGCCGCGATACAATAATGCCTTGTTTTTTTTTTAATATAATTTGATCTGATCCAGCAGATAAATAAGAGCAGTGAGTAATAATAGATTTGTATATCAAATTAATGTTGAATCCTTGAGCATCTTAAAGTTTTCCTCATTCTATGTTCTTACTAAATATGATATTAAGACGCTGATCTTAAAAGCTATTATGTTCTTGTCGTATAGCCATCAACCTCTATCAAAACCATCAGGCTTAGGTTTCGTTCCCAGGGATTCGCTGACGTCGTCACTTCGACAGACAAATTTTACGAGATAGCATGTATATCCAACAATCTACAAGGGGATACTGTTTCAACAGTTGGCTCCAAAGCGTCGTAAGTTTACATTTTTAATGTAATTTATACGTGTAAGTTTCTTTCAAAAGTAGGAAACTGGTTTTCCGTTAAATGTAGGATTTGTGGGTCACGATTTAGTCTTTTTTTCTCCATCAAATGAAATTTAAAAGCATTGTCGTCTTAAAAATATCAAACAATCAAACTTATCTAAATGTTGATGATTTAGTTATTACAAAGGATAGATTTACAATTTAAGTATCGGTTGCTGGAAAAAACGTTTAAGCCAATCAGAAGTGCTAATATATTTCACTCTCAAGCATATATTAATAGTAGTCATGCGTAAATGCCACATGGGCGTCGCATTGTTCACTTTTGTTTTCTTATTTGTATATGTGCTAGTGTGTGTACTATACATGTTTTGTGTTGTTTTAATAAACAAAAATCGTAGCTATATTACTTAAATGTCTGTACTTCTTAGATCTCTCGATGTTGTCATTGTAAACGAACCACAGAGAAGGACACAACTAAACGTGTTAGAGAAAACAACAAGGAAACCATTGACTCAAGTCACACTTGGACAGGAAATCTTTCTTTCATTTGAATATGATCCTGGATCAGTTACTGAAGGTAAACATGAACAGAACCTCTCTCTCTCTCTCTCTCTCTCTCTCTCTCTCTCTCTCTCTCTCTCTCTCTGATCAGGTCTGATACAGTTTAAGACGTGAAGATTTTCCACAAATTACAAGTCAACGCATGTACATTGCAGTTTAGCACTGAAATCGTCCACATTAAGATACGATATTTATGTACAAATTGGCGGTTAACTTGTTCCAACAATTGGTAAGACGAGTGGAAAGCGAAGCTCGTATGTTCATTTTTATCTCTATTTAAATGATAAATGTACATTAGGGCTTCCTTTAAAATTTAGACCTACAAAATTGTAAGTACTGTGCTTCAAGTTAGTGCCCATTAGAGGAAAAATAAAACATGTGAGAATCAAGTCTTTGAGAGGCAAAACTGTTCAAAAAATATGTAATCTACAAGATCTTGAAAGCGCAAAATTTGCATCGTTTATATTTTCTCGATTCTACCGTGACGTCACATGGAATTGATCATTATTCCGTATACAGAACAATAACCCATTTGGCAGTCGAAAGACTCGATTTTGTCTATGAAGCTCTCTGGAACTTTAAACGAACAATACAAAAATGATTCCTGGCTTCAAATCGCTTATATACATTGCCGCCATATATAGCCTATCTTGTGCTGAAAATGGCGTTAAACCATAAAAAAAAAAAAAAAGCCAAAAAAAACCCCAAACAAACAAGGAAAGTATTAAAATATTAGTTACTAGCATTTGGCAGACTTTTTTTATGACACAAGATGCCCTTCTAACGGAATCAAGGTCTTACAAGCACTAAAGTTGGTGTTGATATTACCCAGATGTGCGAAAAAGACAAGTTCAGAAGGATGAGTAGTCTGTTTCAAATATGTAATGGCGTTTGAGAAGAAAAAAAAGGATTATATGCAACATTTCCTCCAAATATTGGTATTTCCTCTCTTGTCCAATGCCTTAGTTTTCATAAGACTATAACCATGTGTGTATGGTTCATGGGCAGAACTAATAAATATGTGATCACTAATGCTCTAAAATGTGTTTATCAAAATATATATCAGTAATCAATGGTTTTCAAACATTGGTACTAGCTTGTAGGGTTCTGGTCGAATGAAAGGCACTCAGTCGCAGTACATCTTGGAGCTTACTTATTTGTTATTTAATTAATTTCCTATCTACTTACTTACTTTTCCTTCAGCCTACTAGTAACGTTAATCAGGAAAGAGAACAAATATCCCCTATCCAACATTCAAGACCTTGCATCATCTATTTTCATGATCTCTGCGCATGCTGCTTATGATATAAAAATGAGTTATTCCAATCTTCATTGTCCCATGCCACTTTTCAGCAGTCTTTCTTCCGTCCCATTAGTTGTCCTGTTGGTGATTACCATGTTGTTTTAGAGCTTTATGAAAACATCACATTCCTACAATGAAGAAGGCAGAAATGGTACATAGAATGTCATCCGTTGACCCTTTTTTTATTATTGATTCCCGCCTTTTAATGAGAGTTTTACCAAGACATCCTAAAATAGAGATGGCCAAAATGATACAAAGATTGACATCCTGTTTTTACTTGCAGGTCCAGATAATTATGGCACAGAGTTTTACGTTGGTTTCCTGGGAAATGATCCACCTGGGAATGAAGCATCGACAGCTACTCTAAAGTTGCTGGTGTATGCACGATATAGCACGGTTACCACATTTATCACTGTGGAGACAAAGAGTGGGACGGAAACAAAATCCACGAACTCAACTGCTGCCTTAGAATTTACAATTCCTGCAAATATGATGGGATGTTCAAATGAAGGTGATGCGGAGATTGTTGAGAAAGGAGTGCACGTTTCTGCCACTCGTGAGGTAGGAGTTGTAGTCATCAACTCGGAAACAAAGTCGCTTGGCTATTACACTGCTCTTCCTGTTGATGTTTTAGGTACTAGTTACTACGCTGTCAGCTATAGTTCAAGTGCTGGTTCCTCTGAAATGATGGTCATTGCTACAGAGGACAATACTCGTGTTAACATAACCATTCCAGCCACAAAAGCGTATAGTGTTAAAGTCCTTAATTCCACATACAGTCCAGGCAATACGGTATCTATAACCCTGAATAAACGATATGTCTTTCATCTGGCTCAAAAAACTGAATCGCTCACTGGTTACTACATTGTTTCAGACAAGCCTGTGAGTGTCATTAGTGGCAACCGAGTGATTGCAATAGGTACAAATTTATCCCGTGCAGATCATCTCGTCGACCAATTGCTGCCCACAACAAGCCAAGGCAAACATTTCATCCTGTTTAAAGCCCCTCCTGGCGTGAACGATTCTCGCGTAACATATTACAAAGTTATTGCGATGGAAAATAATACAACCATCACAAAAGGGGATTCTAACAGGACTATTATTGGAACACTCGCACAAGCAGGAAATGAAAAGGAACTGCCAATCACCAGCGAAAATTACGAATTATTTGCAGATAAACCTGTCATGGTAGCACAGTTTTTGTCCTCTCCTGTTTCAGGTAAATTGCTTTCAAATATCATCGATTCCATATTCTCTGTTTCACATTGTGGGTCAAATATGGTAATGTGCTTCATTGACGTTTGTGTCACGATACAAGCGGTACGAATATCCAAGCATCATTTTTGTTTCGAGCAAGTCTCATATTTTTCGTTTGGTCTTATTCAGAAGACATATAATTATTGGGAGCCTGGCTTACAAGAGAAGAATGTTATTGTATTGTTTTCATGCTTTATAAGTAAAACTTTGGTGAGAGAGAGAGAGAGAGAGAGAGAGAGAGAGAGAGAGATTCATAACTTTCTCTTTGTTCTACAATTATGCTCAGTACAAAATAATTCGCTTTTAATCTTATGTTTCATCTTTCATTCAAGAACTCAAATATGATCCTGCTATGACGCTGATACCGTCTGTGGAACAATGGGGAAACAGTTACACATTTCCGAGTTTTGACACAGGCACAGGGGTTGTATTTATTCTGAAGAATTCAGACCTCCCCAAACTTGTGGTCAATGGCAATACTGTAAGCATTCCCTCAGTGGCTGTGACAGGTAATTTAAGCTCATTTTGTAATGGTCTTTTTCATCTTGAAAAATACTTATATATATTAATAACCAATAAAATGACTACATGCTGCAGAGACAATTGTAATGCAATTCAGGAACAATGACAACAATAATAATAATAATAATAATAATAATAATAATAGTGATACTAATATTAATAATTATGTGTGGGTGGGTGTATTTTGGATTTTTTGCATGGCTTTTACAAGTTTTCAGTCATAGCGTTATAATTTATGCAGTGTGTCAGTTTATAGTGATGTCTAGCACTGAGGCATCATGTTACAGACATGTCACATCATGTCTCACCCAGTCATATTATGACACCAGAATGCCCATTTCTGTCACAAACATCTTTATGCTGAGCATCAAGATAGGCAGGTGCTAGTGTCAGTTTTTTAAGTCTTTGGTATGACTAGGCCAGGTTTCGAACCTGCAACCTCTCAAATATGAGGCGGATGTTTTAACCACACAGACCAGTGATAATCATTATAAAAGAAAAATCATAAAATGTTGTGGATGGAGATTGATGGGGTTAAAAATGGTTCTGGCCTCAAAACTAAATGGAAGTAGTACAATTGCAAGCATTAGTACCAGTGCAGCCTCTATCAATCATGTACAAGGTGGTATCATGGATTGGATTAAAGAAGAAAAGGCATTGATTAAAAGACAAGAACACCATTTTCCATCTATGGTACACTAGACCCAAGAATTATTATGAACATACCATATATTCCCATAAAGAAAGTCAGCAGTACATATCTGATGAACGTTAAAAAGAAGTAATGGTAAAAAGAGCTGCCTTTTAAAGTAAATCATTGAAAAGTATGAAGAATCCGTAACCTTAGTAAAAGAGAAATGCTTTCTATTAGTGAAGCAGATAATGTGCATTGAAAAAGACATCAGAATAAAGGAGAAAAGGCAATGTTTGGACATTTTTTTAGGGAAACAGCTTAACATGACAGCAAAGCAGCGACACCTGAAGATTGCTCCAACATGGAGAACAAAAGAAATAAGTTGGAAGAGTTATAATAGTAATGCAGTACCAAATTCTCATGATCAAGAAGATAAACACAGGCATACAAAATCAAGATGTCTCATCATTTGTGCAGAATGGGGGGAGTAAGGATGAGATAGACAATCACCTGACCAGTGAGTTCAGTAAACTAGCTTTAGCATGAGAACAAAAAGTTGGCATGAAAAACAAGTGATATGTATATGCTGCCAGTTGTCTAAAATATATTGAAGTAATTACACAAACAAGAGATATGACCACAAGGCATACAATGTAACTGAGAACAGCAACAGGAACATCCTATGGAATTTTAACATCTGACCAAGAGCAGATGCTACAGAAGGTCAGATATAGTACTGGTTGACAAGATGAGGAACCTGACCTATATAATGGAGTACTAGAGTAATATCATGTCTTGCAGAAGGAACAAGAAATAGCAATCAAGTACAATGGCCTTTGCTAGATAACATATAAAGGTTTTTTAAAGGTAGACATCAGTTGCATTTGGAGCATGAGGATTGACACAAACTATAAAAATGGCACTAAAAGCCAGACCTTCTCCAGAAAACAACTCTCCTGGGAACATTAAGATTATTGGGAAACGTCATTGAGATATGAAAACATGAGTACAATACCATTTTCCATTTTCCTCACTCACTCAGCCTTCACCTCATCATCATCAACAAGTAGAAGACCTTGAAAGTGTAGGTCCAATTAATTTTCCCAGAGTTATTTTGCATCAGCTCCTACTTTTGTTTTCATTCTTGCTCATGCAGATTACTGTTAATGACCTTTTAATTAAAAAGATGATGAAAAGACTAGGTCATAATTATATTCTTATATCAATTTAAAGAACCTGAATCTAATCACAGTCATTTGTGTCATAAAGAGGTTGTTACTGGTGTTACTGAAACATTTTTCATTTTGTTGTCTTCGAATTGTGTGTAAACCAATAAGCATTATTTTATTGGTTCAATTTTAGAGATAGCAGCAAGAAGGTCTATCAGTTTCCAAAATGAATCATTCTTATTTCAAGAAAGAAAGAAAACTGTGGATGTCATCACACTAGATTTCTATCTGGACATTAATTATTCTGTCAGGTTCTCATCTTCTATTTCTTTTATTATTTGTTATTTTCTCATTCCTTTGGCTGAATGCTAAATTTGTATTGGTTTTGCTTTTTGTTTCTTTGCAGGACCAGCCGATGCTTACAGATATGCCACCATGCCAATTTTACCCACTGGTACGTTCAGTCTTAAAATCAATGGAAGTGATACAGCCGTTTTCCTGGCTGTTGGTTATGGCTATAAGGACACTGAAACTGGTGGAGTATATCTTCCATTTGGATATAGATACACAAAGCTTATGGATGTAAGTATAATAAGTAAACCATATGAAAACAATCCCTTAAAAGCTCTAATTTGACTGAGAACCCTTTATATGAAGTACATGTTGGTCAGCTATAAATATAGTCTTGTGAAAGAGTCAAAGGCACCCATTATATTATCTCATTCAAATTTTAAGGAAGTATGGTAGCTCATTTGGTCCAGAATCAAATGTATTCAATTGAAGCTAGTTCAATTCAATTCCACTGCATTCTGTCACTGTGTGTCCATGGGGAAGGTTCTTAGCGCCTTTATCCTTGGCACTTTAAAGCCAATACTGTGTTGAAAAGAAGCCAATAATTCTAGCTTGAATGATAACATTGGACAAGAGATGAAAAAATGTATTAAAAAGGCAATACTTTTTTTAACAAAATCTGTAACTTCATTCTTATAGGCTTTAAATAATTACATCATATTTAGAAAAATAAATGAATGTTAGTCAAATTAATACCACATAAGAATCTTTTAAAAACAAAATATCAGTGTGCAACCATCTTTGTGGTTAAATTTCACTTTTACTAATAATACTATTATTCACTGCAAATTTTAAAGAATAACTAATTGGGAATAATTAATTAGAACTAATTAATTATGATGATCACTTTTGGTCACTTTTTCTGAAGTGTTATATTGTGATAAGACCTTGTTCATTATTATTATTATTATTATTATTATTATTATTATTATTATTAACAATTAAACTAATTTAATGTCCGTGTGAGACTAGAACAATGATACTCATCAATACATTTGACTGTGACACTTGGCTTTGACATCCTAATAGTTTAAAACAATGGTTCCTAACTAACAGGTCATGATAAATAAGGGTCATGAGGATGTTCTCGATAGTTGTGAGGATTTCTTTAAGAAGGTAGAAAAACTTATCAAAATGTGGAAAAGTGATCAAAAGGCTCAGAAAACTTTTTGGGGGGGTCAAGTTAAAAAATTTGGATGGGAACCGCTGATTCAGAACATTCCTCTTTCATTTTTTATTATGCTAAATTAACTTAGTCCAGATAATTCCATTCTTGATTTTAGTGCACTAATACCACAGCAATAAATGGTGATCTTTTGGACAATGACTGTGATGGTCTAATTGATGAGGAGATGGTCAATGGTTTGGGTAATATATCTCTTATCTACTTGACTATATGTAATTTTAAAAATCTAGTACATTGTATAGAATTATCATCTGAAATAGTTTGTATATACTTGCTTATAAAATGACTCCAACTGCAAACTGCACAGAATCAGATCTGTAATTTCAAAATGCATTGGCAGATCTGGGTCCATACAGTTTGTTAGGAGCAATCAGTAGAACAAACAAACTAGACTGATTAGCAGGCACATTATGCTATGGCAGATCAGTTGAACAAACAAACTAGACTGATTAGCAGGCACATTATGTTATCGCAGATTAGTAGAACAAACAAACTAGACTAATTAGCAGGCACATTATGCTATCGCAGATCAGTTGAACAAACAAACTAGACTAATTAGCAGGCACATTATGCTATGGCAGATCAGTAACATTGTTGTTTGCAGTTTGACTCAACTCATAAGCTAGTATAGATGGTACTCTATGGCATGTTAATGCACATATCTAAGTTGAATATGCATACATGCATTTATCAATATATTCTGATACAGTAAACAAAAGGGTACAAAATGATGACTACATGTCAAGATAATGAAAACAGCACCATTCAGGCAACCTGAACAGTGATTGCAACAGTACTAAATGCAACCACTCAGTCACCATTAATAGTATAATTATATTTTTGAAGAAAAAAATATTGCAGGTTTTAACGTATGTCATTAAAATGTCTAAAGCTACTAATGCCTTTGTCTTTATACCTATAATAATACAGCTGATTTGTGTTAAAAGTACACACTTGAAAGAAGTTTTCTTTAATTGTTATTAAAAAATTAAAATTGACTATGAATCATCTGTAGATGTTTTCCTTTCCATATATCTGACTGTCTACATTTTAATATAATAGTAAATCCGAGTTTTCTATGAGTTGGAAATCATTTTATTGTTGGACTGTTACTGTCCATTCAAATATAATGATGCCAGTTAATATGATGCTTCCAAAATAAAAGTCCTTGGAAACACCTTTTGTCCACACATGATTGATGTACAAAATATAAATAATTCCTTCGAAAAACCTTTTGTCCACACATGATTGATATATAAAATGAAAGTAAATTCTTGGAAATACCTTTGTGCATACATGATTTACATACAAAATGAAAGTAAGTCCTTGGAAATACCTTTGTCCACACATGATTTACATACAAAATGAAAGTAAGTCTTTGGAAAAACATTTTGTCCACACATTATTGATGTATAAAATATAAATAATTCCTTCGAACACCTTTTGTACACACATGATTGATGTACAATTATAAATAATTCCTTCAAAACACCTTTTGTCCACACATTATTGATGTATAAGATGAAAGTAAATCCTTGGAAATACCTTTTTCCACACATGATTTACATAAAAAATGAAAGTAAGTCCTTGGAAATACCTTTGTCCACACATGATTGATGTATATCACGTCCATCATGAAAATGAGGAGTACAACCAAAATAAGAATGTTATTTCCACAATGGAGGAAACTCAGTATGCATAAATTGATTTTTTTTGATGGTATGCAATTAGCAGTTGTGTTATTAATTTATCTATTTCATTTATTCAGATGATGATGGGGATGGTTTGGTTGATGAGGACACCATTGCATCTGCAAGAGGTAGACTACTTAACTTTGTTACAACATTGATAAGTGTTTAATTTACTTTCAAACTCCAAGACATACATCATGTTCTTTCATTTCCAGTTCAATTCTGTTTTCATAGAATAAACTAAAAGATATGCAAGCCAGCTGAAGAAGAAAAAATATTTTTTGACAAGTAAAAAATACATGAAGAGGTTAATGGATAATAATTCTTAAAAATAGAAAGGATATGTCAAGTAACAGGACATGTTTTATGTTTGATAGGTTTGGTCAGCTATTGTTATGAGACCTGTATTGCATGCATGAAAGATGGTTCCCTACCATTGTTACACTGTAACTTTTCTACCCTAAAATGTATCAAGAGCTAAATTTCCTTTAGATTTTAATTTCTTGAACTGCGATCAACAGTAGACTGAAATGCTTGTAAAATCTCATGCATATAATATGCTACATACTTTTCTATTAGTGAAACCACTCATTTTCTAATGTTTTTTTTCTAGATAATATCGATTTCATAAAAATCCGGCCGAGGAATATTCAAGCTTCTGGTACAGCAGACTTTACAGCTTTGACCAAGGCTATTACAGGATCTAATGGGTAAGTAACACACACACACAGACACACACACAGACACACAGACACACACTGCATCTGCACACATGTATCAATAGTAGGTAACCATCTTTTATACCTGCAATAAAGGTCTTATAACAATAGCTGACGAAAATTATCAAACATACAGCATGTCCTGTTCATTGACATATGCTTCCTTATTTAAGAATTATTTACCAGTAACCGCTTCATGTATATTTTACTGGTCAAAAACAATGCGAAAAGGAGGATATAGAGGAGGTCTGTATAACAATAGAAAAAGAAAGGTTTTGAGAAGGTTATATAATAGTGCAAAACGGATAATTTGGAGGATGTTTATATAAAGATGCATAAGTTGTGAAAACAGAAATTAATTAGTTTTTCATCTTGTCCACCTTGTGAAACTTGTGTTTTGGGAGCATAAAATAATGTCCTCAATGTAGCAGACATTTGATTTAAACAGGATTCATTAATCATTAGAAATAAAAGCAGTATCAGCTACAAAACTTTAGAATAAAGGAAAGAGCAAACACAGATATGCATCAATACATTGATAAAAGGTCCAGTTGCCAAATACCTACTTAATATAATCATGTTTATTCACCAACTTGATGTTTACTTTTGTTTTTGTCCTCATTTTGTTATATTTTATTTATTCATTGAATGGATTAGATGGAATTAGTTCTAAAAAGGCAATAAAGATGAGATAGCCAATACTTTGACCAGTTTTTGATTTAATCGATGCAGAGTAGTGAAATGCATTTGAAATAACTATATGTTGAATTCACAGCAATGAGTAAATGGTTTGCCATTATCCCAAAACTTAATGACATCTTGTAAGAAACATCACTCTATTTTTAACACATCTATCAAAGAACTTATATGTTGGAAAAAATAAGAGAAATATTATTGATATATGCTAAAAAAGTTTGTTACTCATCAGTTTACATGTAAAGAGCATTCTTGCAACTGGTACCACATATAACATATGCCTGCTTTGCAAAGCCAAGCACAATGAATTAGTACAGTGTCATAGATTTAATTCAGCCCTTTATAAATACATCCCAGATTAATTAATCAATGTATAGGTGAGATATAGATCTGTATGTGACAAAATAGAAGAAAATAGTACTATAAACAAAAGGAGTAAAAGTATATTAAATTAAATTACAAAATATTTACTATTTATTTACATAAGATATTTGCACATCTGCACATTTTGTCCAACTCCAATGAAAAATAAGGTGGTTAATTTGTAGTCTTGACTTGGAACTCAACTTGTATGTGCATACATGTTATTTTTACCTTCTCTTTTTTGTAGATGATACTGCTTTTCATTAATCTTATATATCTTTCAGATGTCGGCTAGGAACATCTGGGGAACCATTCTACCCAGCTGCTGAGTGTGCAAAGAGTGCTGTGTCCACTGCAGATAAAGTTGTGATAGATTGTGGCTTATTTGAATCTGTCAGGTTTGAACAGTCCAACATGCTCTATTTTCAAGCTGCATTAGACTATTGCTTTAGATCAACAGATCCTCTGTGTGCAGTGAGTATCATACACTTTTAATTTGATTGTATCTTTATTATTTGATGAACTGATATAACCCAGATTGCCATAGAAACAATGAGGTGAAAACAATGTATTTGTTAAATGTGCTATTAGTATTAGAGCATGTTTTAAAAAGTTCTGAATACTGATAAGTGAGGTGTACAACAAAGTCTTATTTTAATCAGCAATATATATCAATGTATCTTTGCAAAGTACTCCCCACGCAACTCTGCACACTTTCTCAGTCTCATTATCCCATTATTAAATGCACTTTTAGGTATATTGTTCATTCACTGAAAAAATGCACTTCCAGATGCTTGGCACCTTTCCAAATGTCTGCAACTTGGCAAATCTTTCATTGAATATTTCAGTCAAAAATCACTTTGAGCTAAATCAGAGCTGTATTAATCAGGGCTATAAAAAGGCTGTATAAATCAAGGCTACTTAAAAGCTGTATAAATCAGGGCTGTAGAAAGCCTACTGTACAGTAGGCATGTGTCCAATAAGCAATTTTTAAAGCCACACCATATGATATAAGCATGTTGATAAACCAGGTCACCAGCTGGATCTGGCCCACAGGCCACATGTTGCACATGCCTGCTTTACAGTATTATTCCTTATTTCAGACAGTTTGCTATATACAATGTACAGTATTATTCCTTATTTCAGACAGTTTGCTATATACAATGTACAGTATTATTCCTTATTTCAGACAGTTTGCTATATACAATGTACAGTATTATTCCTTATTTCAGACAGTTTGCTATATACAATGTACAGTATTATTCCTTATTTCAGACAGTTTGCTATATACAATGTACAGTATTATTCCTTATTTCAGACAGTTTGCTATATGCAATGTACAGTATTATTCCTTATTTCAGACAGTTTGCTATATACAATGTACAGTATTATTCCTTATTTCAGACAGTTTGCTATATACAATGTACAGTATTATTCACTCTTTCAAACTGTGTGCTACTAACACTGTATAGTATTATTCTTTCTTTCAGACATGCTCTACCAGTATTATTCCATCTTTAAGGCAGTGTGCTTAGTAACATAAATTGTACAGTATTTTCCCCTATTTCAGAGTAATATAAATACAGTGTACAGTATTAATCCCACTTTCAGTACTGTATCCTTTTTCAAACAGTATGATACATTGTACAGTATTATTCCATTTCAGACAATATGCCAACCAGGGGCTATTGGTAAAAGAGCTGTAAACACAGATAACGTGCCAACTGTGAATACGAGTGTGCTTGTTACAACATCGTATGGAAATTCTGCAAATAGCAATGGTAAGTGTCTTGGGCATTAGGGCAGAAACAGCAGGTGATGTGATAAATATAAACCTGGAATATTGTGGTGATAAATTTGGTATCTACATTATTGCAACCACCTTACTCATAGCTTCCCAATGCAATTCAAATGACACTGGAAATGGAGTAAATATTGTGTTCACATGGATTAGGTCTATTGTACAGTGTTTTTGATAATATTGAGTAATAGAAAAGGTTACTGGATTAATTGTCAATCAAAACCATTTACAGTAGAAGTGTATCTTGAAATGCTACATGTCTTCGGTTTTAGCAAGCAAACATGTCTAAACGAATATTAAAGGAAAAGGTAAAACTGGGATGCTCTGTTGATATGTTCTAATGAGAAATAAAGGAAGATAAAAATGGGATGTTATGCTGGCATGTCCAGATGAAAAATAAAGGAAAAGATACAATTAGGATGCTCTGTTGATATGGTCAAATGAAAAATACAGTTAAAGGAAAAGATAAAACTGGGATGCTCTGTTGATATGTTCAAATAAGAAATAAAGGAAGGTAAAAACGAGATGCAATGCTGGCATGTCCAGATGAAAAATAAAGGAAAAGGTACGATTGGGATATTAAGCTGCATATTCAAATCACTGGTTTTCAGATGACTGGTGGCAAACATCAGAATATGTGTTTGAGACCACTGAAGAAGAGAGTGCTAGAAATATAATTAAAGCTGCAACTGGAAAGGATGGTAATATTTCACGAAAGCTTCTATGCTGATGTTAACATATCAATTTATTTTCACAGGTGATGCAAGCAGCAACAGTCCCAATGTGAATCCTGCTCAGTGTGTACAGAATACATACATACTGGTTATTTTAATTCTGTTATTGATAGCATTAATTTTGTCATTTACATCGACTGTGTATTTCTTTTGTAAGTTTAGACGAGAACGAAAAAAAAAAGAACATAACAGATCCTGAAATAAACAATTCAGTGGTAAATTATTATCAATTTAGATAAGTTCCAAAAACTGTATGCTATGCCAGCAGTGGAGAAATATATATATATATATATATATATATATATATATATATATATATATATATATATATGAAGTGAATAGGTCTATGTGCTGGTTCACATTATTAATTATGAATAAATGTAACAGAATATTAGTTATGTTCATCCTTGATTTATTTTCTCAAGCAGTTGAAAGAAGAAAGAATGAAAATAACTGGCATCCTGTTTAATTTACAAATTTATTTTCCATAAATTATTTTTGTTTTACTGGTAAATACAATATTTGTTAAAATTTGATGAAATTCTATGATTATCGGAGCTGTTGAACATTTAACATTGAACATGACTACGTGCCTCACTCTAAACTGGGAGTCTCAAATATGTGGTCTGTTGTGTTTGTTTTGGAGCTGACAGTGACACCTGGAATTTGAGGAATAATTAATAATGCAAAGTTTTTCTTCTTTCCATCCAGTTTTGACAAAAATGTGATAGTTACATTATTTACATCTTGTTTCAAACATTTTGACTGGTTACCATTTATTGGAGATATTTTCACTGTATAAAAAGATTTCAGTGATGCAGCTCTTAAGCCTGTGTACTAGGCTCATCATGGCCTCACATGATCATTTGATTTTGAGACCCTTGTATTAAATAATATACTCATGCAGAAGCAAAACTGTATGTTTAACAGACATTCCATATAATTTGTAGCATTCATGTCAGCAAAGAGGAATAAAAGACTGATTAACTGTCCTGGATCTTATAGTTGGGTGGTACTTATATTTGACTTTTGTTGAAGAGGTACCAGGTTAGATTCTCAGTTGGAGTATGCTAATTTCATTTCTAGTTACATTTGCTGCTGTGACAAAACCTCAACTGTGGTGAGTGGGGGTGAGATTATTTACTACTTTGGGGAGTAAGACATGGTTTAGAAAGATTTGTGGACAAATATTAATTTAAGTACGAGGCAAAAAGTGTCTATGTTGAGGAATGTAAAGCCATTTAAGCCTGGCAGTGCAGGTGATCCTGGCTTTGTTTAGAGCAGCCTTGAGCTTGATTCTCTTGATGTCAATGAAAGAGCAGATAATTAGGGTTAGAATAATACTTATGTTAATGTGCTAAAAATAATTCTTGTTTATATCCCAATAATGAAATCATGGCATGCTTTCCGAATATGTTTTTATTGCAAGAAATGTAATTGATACAATTGATTTAAGGCTGTTTTACATTCTTTAAACATTTATTCATGTGCCATGCTCTATTGTACAGTTTCTAAGATGTAAGTAATACTACAATATTGTCATTATGTACAAAATATGCTGAATGGTAATTTTTACAAAATTCAGCATCAATGACTAATGTATGAAAAACCTGCTGCAAAAAATCAGTATGTACATGTATGTATATTTCAGTTTTGAGATATTAAAATATGTTACTTGCAAATATTTTACTTTTTCTTCATATGGACTGCACATAATTTTGGTGAGCTGTATTAAATCTACCATATATTATACTTGTTATTATCTCATTTACAAATGCAAACAACTTAGAGCCTGATCTGTCATCACAGAATATGCCTGTAGTTTAGGGTCTGTGTTTTTTAACTGATTAGTCCTAACAATCTGCATAGACACAGATTTGCCAATGCATTATGGGATGGCACATCTGGGTCTGTTTAACTTGCAGTTGGACTTGACTTATAATGAGTATATGTATTAATAACATCGTTTAATTAATTTAAAAAAAATATCTTTATCTTTTTTTTATTTCAAATAAATTTATTGATTGCATGTAATTTTTAAGATTTATAAATATTGGTTAATTGTATTCATTTCACAGAGGTTGGCAGAACCTGAGTGGGTTAGAAAAAGTTATGTTTTACATGTATATGATGACACTTTGTTCATATTTTCTGCTCAAAATAAAATATTATATATTTTTTCTTGTCCTTTTGTTTGATTTTATTACAGATTTTAAATTAAGAATATAGATACACAAGACTACTAGATGCCTGAGTGACATGAGATTGTTCAAATTATATACTACGGAATATGAATAAGACAACTGGACGTACATATTTTATATATTTTAAATATACATTTATATATCTGCATGTATATTACAATATAATCTGTGCAGAAATATAATGTCAACAAGGTCAGCCAATCAGCTGAAAGAAAATCTCTCAAGTATGCTTAGATGTTGCTGGTATATTGACCTACAGTTTATTTTTTCTTTTATGTTGGTTCCAGCAGCAAATAGCACAGATCCAGATCTGTCATTATGTAATCTTTCAGCAGATCTGGGTCTCTCCAATTTATTTGGTCTGAGTAACCTTTACATCAAACAACATAGACCCTGATTTCGCATTGCATTGTGCGATGGCAGACTGGGTTTATGTTGTTTATAGTTAGACCCAATTTAAATACAAGTGCAAATAGTAGTTCTATATCTTAATGACAAAAGTACCAAAACTATCTAAGTTTGTTCATAAGTACAGAACTGCTTCGGTGGCCTAGAGGTTAGAGCATCTGCCATGGAAGCAAGAGGTCATGGGTTCAATCCCTGGCCGAGTCATACCAAAGACTTACAAAAATGGTATTTACAGCTGCCTTGCTTGACACTCAGCATTAAGAGGTTAGTGTTAGGACTAGTTGGCCTGGTGTCAGGATAATGTGACTGGGTGGGACATCATGTTACATGTCTGCGGCATGATGCCCCAGTGCTAGATATCACTATAAACTGCCTCAATGCAGACATCATAGCGATATACTGAAAAATTGTTAAAGCTACATTAAAAATCCTAATCAAACAAACAAACAAACAAATAAGTCTCTGATTATAGGCAGTATATATCTACATAAAGACCTACAATGTGTACGAGTCTTTTTTTATAGGCAGTATACATCATCATTAAGACTTACAATGTGTAGAAGTCTGATTATATATAGGCAGTACATACACATCTAAATTAAGACTTACAATGTGAATAAGTCTCTGATTATAGGCAGTATATATCAACATTAAGACTTACAATGTGAATAAGTCTCTGTTTATATGCAGTATATATCTACATTAAGACTTACAATGCATGTAAGTCTCTGATTATAGGCAGTATATATCTACATTAGGACTTACAATGCATGTAAGTCTCTGATTATAGGCAGTACATGTATATATCTACATTAAGACTTACAATGCATGTAAGTCTCTGATTATAGGCTGTATATATCTACATTAAGACTTACAATGCATGTAAGTCTCTGATTTTAGGCAGTATATATCAACATTAAGACTTACAATGCATGTAAGTCTCTGTTACTAGGCAGTATATATCTACATTAAGACTTACAGTGCATGGTCCTTTGTTTATGAGACCAGTTGTTTTGGTGAAATTAGAGACTGATGACTCAGAGGTAGATTTAAATCCAAGGTATGATTATGTGCCACACATTAATTAATTGCCTTTGTTGTTAATTTTAGTGTGTGTTTGTTTTGGATTTTTAATATAGCTTTAACAATTTGAGTTATATTGCTAGGATGTCTGCAGTGTGGCAGATTACAATGATGTCTAGCACTGGGGCATCATGTTGCAGACATGTGGCATCATGTCCCACCCTAACACATTATCCTGAAACCAGAACTACCACTCCTAATACATGTACTAACCTCTTAATACTAAGTGCTTAGTGAGGCAGCTGCTAGTACCAATTGTATAAGTCTTTGGTATGACTTGGCTGTGGTTCTAACTTGCAACCACCCACATCCAATTCTGATACTTTAACCTCCTAGACCATAGGAGTGGTGGGTTAATTTTAATATTACAATATAATGAAAACTAAATTTGATTCATTAACAGCAATATCAGTGTCAGTTTTAGATTTAGTATTTGCTTTTACAATCTCCACAAGTTGTATATTCTCTCATACTTTTACAGTCTCCACATTTTGTATGTTCTCTCATACTTGTACAGTCTCCACATTTTGTATATTCTCTCATACTTGTACAGTCTCCACACTTTGTATATTCTCTCATACTTTTACAGTCTCCACAGTTCGTATATTCTCTCATACTTTTACAGTCTCCGCACTTTGTATGTTCTCTCATACTTGTACAGTCTCCACATTTTGTATATTCTCTCATACTTTTACAATCTCCACAGTTCGTATATTCTCTCATACTTTTACAGTCTCCGCACTTTGTATGTTCTCTCATACTTGTACAGTCTCCACACTTTGTATATTCTCTCATACTTTTACAATCTCCGCACTTTGTATATTCTCTCATACTTTTACAGTCTCCACAAGTTGTATATTCTCTCATACTTTTACAGTCTCCACAAGTTGTATATTCTCTCATACTTTTACAGTCTCCACAAGTTGTATATTCTCTCATACTTTTTCAATATCCACAAGTTGTATATTCTCTCATTCTTGTACATCAATACAAGTGTTTGTAAAGGTATCATCTGATTGCATGCAGGAGAGTTGTAATGGCTAACATCAGACCATGATTACCTCTCTGGCTTACACAAAAATCACTGTCAAAGTTTTAATCCTCTGTCAGTATATAGTAAAACCTGTCATGAAAGACCACTGCTTTGAGAGACCATCTGCCTTGAGAGACTTACTTTTGGGCAGAATGGGTGGTCTATCAAGAAAATGTTTGCTGCATTTTGCAGGGTTTAATTTTGTTTTTTACAGACACATATATATCTTAATTTTGTCACAATCTCTACAGATAAAGTAGGTAATAAAACTTGTTTAAGTGGAAATAATTCTGAAATAAAAGCAGCAGAATCAGAAATACTAAGAGTTCTATGGTTTCATGGCAGATTCATCTTTGTCAAGTACTTATTGGTATATGCATGTTTTTTGTGTCCCAGTTCCTTGCATGAATAATAATTTATTTGTTTGCCCTTCTCCTGTCATGTAATCTTTTTCACAAATATAGAAAAGATTTTTGAACAACAATTTGACCAGGGCCCTGAGTGGTCGAGTGGTCTAAAGCGCTGTCCATTATGGGTCACTGCCATTTCACCGGTCTGCATAGATATGTGAGAAAGCTTGCCAGTAGCTTTTCGTGGGTCAGTGGTTCTTTCCAGGGGCTTTCCCATTTCTTCCTCCACCATTATTATTGGCCACCAAGTATAGCCTATGTGTGTCAGAACTGAGCAAGATTAATATCTTTAAGCTTGCACTCAATATTCACTCATTCCAAGCTGAATCCAATTTGGGAGCAAATTTGAAAATCCAATTTTAATCATGTTTGATAAAAGCATTCATATAAGCAAATATTGCACATAACCAAGCCTCTTTAAGACCTTGATGATATACTTGTAAGCACACAGTCAAAATGTTATTAAGATCAGCTTAGAAATAAAACCTCTCAAGTGGCACTTTCAGATGAATGTATGACAGACAAGAGACAAAATACACCAGACTATAGGCACACGACCTAAAGACCATATGGGCTACAGAAACATGAGTTTTGTAAAGCAAATACCTGATTGATATTTCATTGTATTTGTTTGTTTGTTGGGTACCCTGAAGAGTTAGAAACTAACTTATGATATTGCTATTTGTGAGTGCGCCATTTGTTTTGTTTTATTATATGGACATGGTAGGTTATATGAAAAATCCAAGTTTATTATAAACTAAAAGAAGCGCAAACACTGGGGTTGTTAAAATGATAGCAAACAGGATTGAGATTCTGTGAAATAATTTTGGGAAAATATTTTAAATTTGTCATGAAATAGGCTGATTTTGTAACTTAATCTCACAGAGCAAGAGAAAATTGATAACAATTTATACAGACTCTATAAATAATATGGAAGGTATTTGTAAAAGAAAGCCATAAAATGACCACAAAACAATACTATTGTTATCATTCCATCAGTTTCTAAAATAAAATTTGTTATGTTTTGTGACTGTAACACACAAAAATAAAAATAAAACAAATACCTACCACTATTTCACCAATTTTGAGACAATCAAAAATATCACATTGTCTTTCTGAACAAAGAAAATGCTCCATAACTAGAAAACTTAAATAATTAAAAATAATATCATGAAAAATAGTTTTTGAATTATTAAGGAAAATAAAATGCACAAGTCACTGCATTTCAGTGAATTCCTTTCTATTTATCCTCATTTTTTAAAAAAAATTTCTTCAGTAAATGCTTGTTTGTTCCTCTGAATACCGAATAATGAAGCAAATATTGAAGTACTGGAAGTTCATTTTTGTGATTAAATGATCAATATTTTGTAAAGCAAAATTCTTTAACATAGTTCTAGGTTTTGATATTCATAGCAAAATTCTATTTAAAATGTTCACAGGAAATTCTGCTGCTTTTAGTAGTCTCTTTTCACATTGATATAGATAAATAACAATGCAAAACAAATAATGACACTTTGATGGGAGCAATAGGAAGCCTTATTGCACGAATGGTGTAATTTAGTGAAATTTAAACATTATATCAAATGAGTTTCATAGTAAAACCCAACAGTGTACACCAATATACAGTTTTCAAAATACAGCTGTTCAGGTCATACTTAGAGTACCATGATCAGAGCACACCTCCCAGCTGCTCTGTACCCTACACTGGCTATCCATTCATTCCAGAATCAAATACAAAATTTGTTCTCTGTGCTACATTTCACTGATGGACTCCACTCTAACACCTATCTGGCCTCACCAATGTGACACACCAGCATGATACTTACGCTTCTCTTCTGACAATCGTATACTCATTATTTCCACAATGAAAACAAAGTCATATAGACAATGTTGTTTTGCATACCAGGACCCAGCAACATGGAATGAATTGCCCATTGAAATCAGACACAAAGACACAGTGATCTTTTTCAAAAGTGCTCTTAAAACTCACTTTTTTTGACAGCAAGAACAATCTTAAAGACCTAATAATGTTTCCTACCTTAAATATTTTCAGAACTTTATTTATGCTTTTTAATTGCACAGTGGTTTTTGTTTTGTTTTTCTGTAGTCATATCATAAGAGATGTTGTAAAGTGCTTAGAGCTTCTAAAGATTAGGTTCTATACAAAGTCCTCATTATTATTTTTAAACAACATAATGATATATTTATTTTAAAGTATATGAGTAATAGATGCCTTTCATTATCATGGGCTGTATTTGAAATATGACATTATGTTAAGAGAAATCAAGTCAGAATCTAAATGTGAATATGGAATGAGTTCTTTCAAAAAAAACAAAGGGTTTAGGAAAACAAAGAAATTAATTTTCTTAAAGAAATTACACAAGCAGAGGTACCTGTTACAATAGATAAACATTTGTTTTGACTTCTGAAATTACAATGCAATCCACAAGCACAATGGTATTGGGGATTATCTTAGAAAATATAATCGATTCTAACATGACAAACACCCCAAATTCGACTCATTTAAACTGATAGACATCTGCTGGCCGAATATATGTACTTCAGCATGAAATCATTTCGGTATACCATTGAATGCACACTCCTGTGATGATGTTACAAAGTTATATGTTTCCTGGGGCTACTGTTGATTGGAAGGACCTCCAAAGGTACGAGGTAGACACCTGTATTTCACATGAATTCTAAAGGGAGACAAGTGAGTTTCATGTCAAAATAAATGCATCAAACTTTGCAGCATGAATTTATGAATTTAATCTTTAAGATTACTGGATGCAGGACAAAGAGATGTGAAGATGACAATAATGATTAGAACGATGATTTTCACAAGAATATTTATTCAGATCTCATATATATATATATATATATATATATATATTTATATATAGCCAAGTTATCACAGGCTTTAAACATAATGCCTAAATAAGCATACAACATTGCAATAAATGATACAAAATATGAATATACAATAAATACTTCTGATGCATGAATAAACCCTATCTAAATAAAATAATATTCCATTCATAAGGCACTAATGTAAATCACACAGAATGGTTCTATGTCATATCACTGCAAACATTTCTTATAAACTTTATTTCATAACTAAATGACATAACATTGAATTTCTTTGCTTTAGACTGGTACTAACGTAAATCACACAGAATGGTTCTATGTCATATCAATGCAAACATTTCTTATAAACTTCATTTCATAACTAAATGACATAACATTGAATATCTTTGCTTTAGACTGGTACTAATGTAAATTACACAGAATGGTTCTATGTTATATCACTGCAAACATTTCTTATAAATGCAACTTCATTTCATAAGTAAATGACATAACAGTGAATTTCTATTCTTTAGATTGGACATAATGAAGAATAGTACAAATAATAACACAATGTTTGTTCATGGTCTATATACTGGAATTTTTATCATTACATAGACAATATCAATTAACATTAATACATTGGCTGTATATAGAGCAGATATAAGCTTATTAAACAGCTACACTTTGACCACTTGCATTACAACAATAAACACCATTATCTCTAATTATAGTTAACTATTTGCACACACACAGACATTATATATATATATATATATATATATATATATATATATATATATATATATATATATATATATATATATATATATATATCATGGCAACAATAGCACCGAAAGATACCTTATTCAACTTAACAAGTCCACAAACCATTATAAGCAACTCACATCCTTGTATGAGCTTTATACTGGTAATGAGCATAATTCCTTATTTAAATGCTTTCTTAATCATTCCCAAAATCTCATGGAAAATAGTTTGTAGATTTCTCCCAGATATCCTGCCTCAAAATTTGGAATATACATATTTCTTCTGACCTTTGTAAGTGGTCTATAAGTCCTCATTATGTACTTGTCTTCAGATGTACATGGGTTTTGATTCTCACTCATACTTTCTCTCCAATTTAAAGGTATAGCATTGCTTAAACGTTTTTAACCAACAGTACATCTCAAATGGAATAATGACTATTAGGCTATCTGATCATCTCTTCTTGGATTAAATCAGCTATCTGAAAGGTTTTAGTCGACTGTAAATACTGCCATCTCAAACTAAATGGATAAAGCTGGTAGGTGCCATTGTGAGTATGTCTCCTTTCATTAATGATCAATGTCACAAAGCATTTTGGAAACTTTACTGTACTATTGTAAAATCTTTGGGTTTTTTAACTTTTGCATTTACTTTACATACACCCACCTATTGTAATGCTCCTATTGTGATGCACAACTTATGTCCATGATGTAGATTTTTGTTAGGGTCATTTGTAAACAAATTTTGACCATAATTGTAGGTGAAACTTTAGGATAATATCTGTAAACATGTTAACATATCTTTTTGACCTTAGAAGGTTCTAGAAAGAGACCAATGTTTATGAATTTGATGGGAAAATTACCCAAATCATAATCGTCATTTTTATATATGGGTTGTAAAAAATTAAATTATTTATTCCTTAATCTAACATCAATCTAGTGGTATCACTTAAGGTTGTGCTTAAAACAAATGTGAAAGAAATTATTATTTTAAAATTATTCATTGCAATTACAAAGTACTAGTTGATATTTTGGACTAAATCTCTATTTTAGAATTATTGTGCATTCATTCAATGACATTCAGGATCGTATCATTGTGATGCATCAAGACTATTGGCACATCATTAAATACTGTGATTCCCTCAGAACACTCTTTACTATTGGACTTGTGATAAAACTTAAAGGATTATTTAGGACTTTATTCACAATACTGTAAGTTTCTGTTAAAGTTTCACAATGTATTCTAGGGAAATTAATTATTTATTAAATATTTTTTTTAAAAATTCTCTTACTTAGTTTAAGACTATAGAGTCATAACACTGATTGAAAAAGCAGTGATCAAAAGATCAATTTTGCTTTTGTATCATAAATAGTATGTAGGAAGAAATAAAAATAAAAATTATGCAAAAAATTATCAAAACATTAGACACAGAAAAGATCTTTTAAAATCAATAAGATTCTAACCTATAACATATTCAAGGTAAAATTAATTCTCTATGATACTTTTCTGATGTTTGCATATTTTGTAGTAAATGCAGCTAAACCTGGGGTTAAGAAAGTTGAAAGAATGACAATTTACTTTGAGTATTTATCCCCAAATGAATTTTATAAATTTCCTAGGTGAATTTTAGATTGAAAAATAAACTCAGAACTATCACATGAAAATAATGTATACAACAAACAGGCAGACATTGCCCTAAAACATAATAATGAAATTTAAGTAAAAGAATTTAAGATATATATATATATATATATATATATATATATATATATATATATATATATATATATATATATATATATATATCTTCTTAACTCGAGATGTTAGATAATCTACATGCAGTAGTTTGGTAACTTCAAAAACTAAAAGTTGGAGGAGATGTCCTTGATACCGCAATGCAATTTTACTTGATGGTTTCTGATTCATTACTAGAATACTGGGCAATGTAACTGTGCAAAACAAATACATCTGTATCAATATATCCACTGAACAACTTCAAGAAGGAGCATAAAGTTTTAAGATAGCAAAGCTGATACATATTCAAACATACACATGCATGCATACATACACATGCATGCATACATGCACATGCATTTATGTGTGCAAGTAAATATCATCCAATATGACATTAAATGGGAAAAATAAATTTTTCATGATGAAAATCACAAATCAATCAAGACAAAAACAATTTCATTTTATTAAAAAGTTTGTTTTCTTTTACTTTTAACTATATCAAGGTCAAATATTTGTTAACTGATAGAATTTCTAACTTCCTGATAATACTGAATCATTATGCCTGAACTGCTGCTGGGAGAGGACTGTGGGAAGTTTGTTGAGGAAGTGATGTCCTGAGACCTGTTGTCTTCTGAGCTTTGGCTTCCTTCTTCCTTAATGACTGCATTGCCATCACACGGACATTTTCCCCACCCATTTGGTTCTGGAGGAAATCTGTTATACTTTCCAGTGCTGAGTCCATCTCAGACTGGAGCTCTGATATCCGAATGGCATTTGTACTAGATTCTTCCTCCATGCGGTTTAGCTCTGACTTATTGTACACTCCACGCAGCTTTAAGTACTCCAACATTGCACAGTGCATCTTCCTTTGCAAGGCATGTAGCTGTAGCAGAGAGAAAAACAATTATTGGTACTTACAGTTTTAGATTTTTTTTTCCCTCTAAAATATGATTTAAAATGGGGGTTTCCACTATTGGAACAATTATTAAACAGAGGCTTGACACCATTAGATCAAAATTTAAATAGGGGCTTGCCATCATTAGATCAATATTTAAATAAGGGCTTGCCACTATTAGATCAATATTTAAATTAGGGCTTGCCACCATTAGATCAATGCTTAAATAAAGCCCCCACCATTAGATCAAAATTTAAATAGGGGCTTGCCATCATTAGATCAATATTTAATAGGGGCTTGCCATACTATCAGATCAATATTTAAATAAGGGCTTGCCACTATTAGATCAATATTTAAATAAGGGCTTGCCACTATTAGATCAATATTTAAATTAGGGCTTGCCACCATTAGATCAATATTTAAATAGGGGCTTGCCATACTATCAGATCAATATTTAAATAGGGTCTTGCCATCATTAGATCAATATTTAAATAAGGGGTTGCCGCCATTAGATCAATATTTAAATAGGGGCTTGCCACTATAAGATCAAATATTTAAATAAGGGCTTGCAATCATTAGATTAATATTTAAATAGGGGCTTGCCATCATTAGATCAATATTTAAATAAGGGTTTACCACCATTAGATCAATATTTAAATAAGGGCTTGCCACTATTAGATCAATATTTAAATAAGGGCATGCCACCACGAAATCAATATTTAAATAAGGGCTTGCCAATATTAGATCAATATTTAAATTAGGGCTTGCCACCATTAGATCAATATTTAAATAAAGCCCCCACCATTAGATTAAAATTTAAATAGGGGCTTGCCATCATTAGATCAATATTTAAATAGGGGCTTGCCATCATTAGATCAATATTTAAATAAGGGCATGCCACCACGAGATCAATATTTAAATAAGGGCTTGCCACTATTAGATCAATACTTAAATTAGGGCTTGCCACCATTAGATCAATATTTAAATAAATCCCCCACCATTAGATTGAAATTTAAATAGGGGCTTGCCATCATTAGATCAATATTTAAATAGGGGCTTGCCATCATTAGATCAATATTTAAATAGGGGCTTGCCATCATTAGATCAATATTTAAATTAGGGCTTGCCACCATGAGATCAATATTAAATAAGGGCTAGCCATACTATCAGATCAATATTTAAATAAGGGCCTGCCACTATTAGATCAATATTTAAATAAAGGCTTGCCACTATTAGATCAATATTTAAATAGGGGCTTGCCACCATTAGATCAATATTTAAATTAATGCTTGCTACAATTAGATCAATATTTAAATAAGGGCTTGCCAATATTAGATCAATATTTAAATTAGGGCTTGCCACCATTAGATCAATATTAAATAAGGGCTTGCCACCATTAGATCAATATTAAATAAGGGCTTGCCACCATTAGATCAATATTAAATAAGGGCTTGCCACCATTAGATCAATATTAAATAAGGGCTTGCCACCATTAGATCAATATTAAATAAGGGCTTGCCATCATTAGATCAATATTTAAATAAAGCCCCCACCATTAGATTAAAATTTAAATAGGGGCTTGCCATCATTAGATCAATATTTAAACAGGGGCTTGCCATCATTAGATCAATATTTAAATAAGGGCTAGCCATACTATCAGATCAATATTTAAATAGGGGCTTGCCATCATTAGATCAATATTTAAATAGGGGCTTGCCATCATTAGATCAATATTTCAATAAGGGCTTGCCACCATGAGATCAATATTTAAATAAGGGCTTGCCACTATTAGATCAATATTAAAATAAGGGCTAGCCATACTATCAGATCAATATTTAAATAAGGGCCTGCCACTATTAGATCAATATTTAAATAGGGGCTTGCCACCATTAGATCAATATTTAAATTAATGCTTGCTACAATTAGATCAATATTTAAATAAGGGCTTGCCAATATTAGATCAATATTTAAATTAGGGCTTGCCACCATTAGATCAATATTAAATAAGGGCTTGCCACCATTAGATCAATATTAAATAAGGGCTTGCCACCATTAGATCAATATTAAATAAGGGCTTGCCACCATTAGATCAATATTAAATAAGGGCTTGCCACCATTAGATCAATATTAAATAAGGGCTTGCCATCATTAGATCAATATTTAAATAAAGCCCCCACCATTAGATTAAAATTTAAATAGGGGCTTGCCATCATTAGATCAATATTTAAACAGGGGCTTGCCATCATTAGATCAATATTTAAATAAGGGCTAGCCATACTATCAGATCAATATTTAAATAGGGGCTTGCCATCATTAGATCAATATTTAAATAGGGGCTTGCCATCATTAGATCAATATTTCAATAAGGGCTTGCCACCATGAGATCAATATTTAAATAAGGGCTTGCCACTATTAGATCAATATTAAAATAAGGGCTAGCCATACTATCAGATCAATATTTAAATAAGGGCCTGCCACTATTAGATCAATATTTAAATAGGGGCTTGCCACCATTAGATCAATATTTAAATTAATGCTTGCTACAATTAGATCAATATTTAAATAGGGGCTTGCCACTATTAGATCAATATTTAAATTAGGGCTTGCCACCATTAGATCAATATTTAAATTAATGCTTGCTACAATTAGATCAATATTTAAATAGGGGCTTGCCACCATTAGATCAATATTTAAATAAATGCTTGCCATCATTAGATCAATATTTAAATAGGGGCTTGCCACTATTAGATCCATATTTAAATAAATGCTTGCCACCATTAGATCAATATTTAAATAAATGCTTGCTACTATTAGATCCATATTTAAATAAGGGCTTGCCACAACAATATTTAAAAAAAGGTTTGGCACCATTAGATCAATATTAAATAGAGACTTGCCACCATCAGATCAATATTAAAAAGAGGCTTGCCATGATTAGATCAATATTTAAATAAGGGCTTGCCACAACAACATTTAAAAAAGGGTTTGGCACCATTAGATCAATATTAAATAGAGACTTGCCACCATCAGATCAATATTAAACAGAGGCTTGCCACCATAAGATCAATATTTTATATTTTATTGTATAACATTACTCTCTCCACAAACACCAATGTAAATGCTCACCTGTCGGCAATCCTTGATATCATTCTCTAACTTTACTTTCTCCTCAAAATTATTGAGAAGATTGTCCTTGAAATTCATGTGCTCATTTTGCAGTGTCCTGTATCTAGAAGCAAGGTCTTTATTAGTTTGAAGGTCTTTCTTTTTCTTCTCCTACAAAACGATTTGGAATGATGAGGTTGTTACTGAATAATAAATGTGTACAGATACATGCTGCAATAATAATAATAATAATAATAATAATAATAATAATAATAATAATAATAATAATAATAATAGTAATTTATTAGTAAGAAAATTAAATATGTCATATATGAATTACAACAGATCAATACACATATTACCACTAAAAGGATCTGACAGGTGATTAAAAGTCATATAGAAGCTGTCGCTGATGTGATGCCAATACTCCATCGGCATTGATAATTTTTGTACTAAAAATTCTAAAAAAATATGAATATGCAAAGTGAACTGAATCAGAAATAAATTTGTTTACAGACTTGCATATGTCAAAGTTTGGCAAGTCGCTGAGTCTATTATTACCACATGCAAAGGCTTGAAAGTTTAAATTCGTTAAGGCCTTTTTCAAGATTTCACAGCAATATTTAATGAAGAAGTGAAAACAGTGATAACTGATGCTAATAATAGTGACAATTGATACTGATAATACACTGACAATTGATATTGGTATTATATCAATAAATGATACAGGTAATACAGATAGTTGATACTGGTAAAATGGTGACAATTGATACTGATATAACATTAATAACTGATACTGGTAATGCAGTGATAATTCATACTGGCAATATATTGATAATTTATATGGGTAATACAGTGACAATCGATACTGATATAACATTAATAATTGATACTGGTAATATATTGATAATTGATACTGGTAACAGCTCGATAATTAACAAAGTAACACAGAGATAACTTACATTGGTAACATGGTGATAACTGATAATGGCAATACACTAATAATTGATAATGGTAATAAATCGATAATTGATAAAGTAATACAGAGATAACTGACACTGGTAACATGGTGATAACTGATAAAGGCAATGCACTGATAATTAATAATGGTAATAGATCGATAATTGATAAAGCAATACAGAGATAACTGACACTGGTAACATGGTGATAACTGATAATGACAATGTACTGATAATTGATAATGGTAGTAGTTATAACTGATACTTGTAATAGATTGATAAGATATACAGGTAATACAGAGATACCTGATACTGGTAACATGGTGATAACTGATAATGGTAATACAGTGATAAATCATACTTGGTACTGGTAATACATTGATAACTATCCAAGTAATACAGTGATGAAGTGTAATAGTTATAGTTATAATGTGCAGGTATATTTAATTTATTTGTTAGTTTTAATTTCATTACATGCTATTGTAATGTAACATTGTATGTTTGACTTGACCTTGTCCAATATTGAGTTCTTTTCTGCTTGACCTGATTGGCTTTTTAGTTTTTGTTAAATTTCATTTAAGTCAACAACTAGTACATAGCTAAATTATTATGAGCTGAATATCAGGATTATTATTCAGGTAAATAAGAAGAAGAGCATATGTTGATTTGGGTCAGAATTTCAGAGATTCATAAGTGAATGTTACAGGTTATCATGTTGTAAGTAAACAAGGCTCATTAGATCATTCGAAAAGGTTATTTTCCTTTTTTTTATAAAAAATATAGAAAATGCTAATTGTGACAAGAGGTCAAGTAGTGGACTATATAATCTTGTTATTGTGAGGATTTGGTCAATCATGCTTTAACATCTAACTCCTTCAAGTTATATTATGTTCTGACCAGTTTGGGCTGAATTTTAGTTTCTCCCAGTTAATGATATCAAGTGATTATTTTCTCTGGAAATATGTAAGTGCTCTGATAAATTTTTTTTTGATAAAGATAGTCAAAGGAATGTATACTGAATTCAAATTTTTTTATTTCTGTGATTCAACAAAAGACTGTTGACACATCAACAACACTGTAATAGCTGTAACAGACATGATATTGTCTCCAGTTCTTGATCTATTCAGGACTTGTACTGAATTTTATTCAGGACATTAAATTACTAGGACTTGTGTCTGATTTAATTCAAGATTTTTTTTTTTAAATTTAATTTGCAATTTTGTAAGGTCATTTTTTTTTTCATTTTCAATTTCAATTCTAGGGAAATAAATTATGTTAAATGTTACAAAGCTTGTTGTCTTTCACTCTTTTCTGTTACTTTTTTTTAAAAGCATAGACTCACAACATAATTGATAATGGTGATACATTGATAATTAACAACTGATACTGGTAATATAGAGATAAATGGTAATAGAGTGACAATTCATACTACTAATACACTGATAACTGATACAAGTATTATAGTAAAACCTGTCTTAAAAGAACACTGTTATGTGAGACCACCTGTCTTAAAAGATTTTATTTTCAATGCACAGATTTATTTATTATATAGTCTTGCAACCTGTCATGAGAGACCACCTGTCTTGAGAGACCATACTTTTTGGACAGAAGGATTGGTCTTTCAATACAGGTTCTACTGTACAATGATTATTCATAATCATATACAGTTATAATTTATAATGGCATTACAGTGATAATGGGTACTGGCTATATGGATAATTGATTATGGCAATACAGTGATAATTGACACTACAAATATGGTAATATAATTGATAATGACAATCCAGTGATAACTGATGTTGGTAATGCAGTGATAACTAACAATGGTAATAGTAATACAATGATAATTAACAATGGTAATTCAATGATAATTGACAATGATAATATAGTGAATACTGATAATGGCAATATGTTGATAATTGATAATGGCAATACAAAGATAACTGTGACTTATAATACAGTGATAATTGATACTGGCAATACAGTGATAATTGATATTGGCATTACAGTGATAATTGACAATGGTAATACAATGATAATTGACAATGATAATATAGTAAATATTGATAATGGCAATATGTTGATAATTGATAATGACAATACAAAGATAACTGTGACTTATAATACAGTGATAATTGATACTAGCAATACAGTGATAACTGATTTTGGCATTACAGTGATAATTGACAATGGTAATACAATGATAATTGACAATGATAATATAGTGATAATTGATAATGGCAATACAAAGATAACTGTGACTTATAATGCAGTTATAATTGATATTGGCAATACAGTGATAATTGATAATGGCAATATGTTGATAATTGATAATGGCAATATGTTGATAATTGATAATGGCAATACAAAGATAACTGCAACTTATAATACAGTGATAATCGATAATGGCAGTACATTGATAATTGATAATGATAATACAGTGATTGTTTTGTTTTTTCTTTGAGCTCAAAGTTGACTATGACATCAACTACTGGTTTAGTTTCTGTGAGTACATAAGTGGCTGATGAAGCTAATTTGTGTTCTGAATTGTCTGTGGCACTCTGGACAGGAGGTGCCGCTTGGGTCTGCTATTATTGATAGAAGATGAGTTCTGAGTTTAACACTGCTCACATTGTTGCACTACTTCAGCAATTCTCCTCAATTCAAATTCTGTAGCTCCAGTATGGATGAGATTGCACCAGGTGGCCTGATCTTATGTGAGATCTTCCCAGTTCTTAGGGTCAATATTGAGGTGTTTCAATGATCACCTCAGAGAATATCTGAGGTGTTTCTTCTGACTTCTCTGAGTTTGCTTCATCCTTTTTAAGCTTCACATAGAAGATCTTCTTTCATACTTGCTTATTTGATATCCTGGTGATGTGGCTTTCCCATCTCAGCTGTGATTAATCAACAAAGAATGGATGATTGGGATGCCTGCCCATGTGAGGTGAGAACCTTAGTGTCTGGTACCTTGTCCAGCCATCTTATTGTATCATGAACCTAATAAGACCACTCCTCCTGCCAAAAACATAACGAACTCTCAAGTCAGGTGATTCCTCATGACTGGTCATAACATTATATATTCAATAAATCTGTGCATGGAGAACCTGGTCTCTCAAGACAGGTCATCATTCATAGCAGTGGTCTCTCAAGACAGGTCATCATTCATAGCTGTGGTCTCTCAAGACAGGTCATCATTCATAGCAGGAGTCTCTCAGGACATGATCCATTGTAATAACTTTGATACTAATTCAACCATGTCATTATAACTTACCTCTAATGCTTGTTTCACCTTGTTTCTGTCTTCCATAAATTGTTTTTGGTTTGATGCATTAGTTTTAATCCGTTCTGTAAATAGAAATCAGATCCAGTTATTAATAGAAACTATGTACCACAATTCAATGTAGGCATTCCATCATATAATTTGTAATTTGTGTTATCTTGATAGATAAAATTTGTGTGAAATGTATGTTAAACTTTATATCCTACATTTTACTTTAATTTTGTAACAAGTTTAGACAAGTTGAACCATAAAGACATGTTTTTCTTAAATGGCATCATAACGTTGCAATGATGGAGAAATCAGAAAACCTGGAGGAGACTGATATCTCTGCTGAGAGTGGTACCTGTCAATGAAATTGCAATAGACTGCAAACCAATTAGTTTACAGACATGGTGTGTGTCATTACTTGCTTAAGCAACTGGGTGGGAACTTGCTGACCAAAGAGGAAATATGATAACATGTAATGAAACAAAAATTTAATTATTTATAACTTCAAATTTTTTCATCCAATTTTCATGACATGCCAACAACCTATGAGTCCTGTTTTAATTGCTTGAAAACTTTCAAAAATATGAGCATGTTTTAAATAAATTAATAAGTGAACAAGTAGATGGGGGCCAATTTTTTGGGTTTGGATACACAATAGCAGGGGTAAACTTGCAACCATATGGGTTCAAACATACAAGTTAAAACGTACTGTGTTATCCTAGCCATTAAATGCATGTGTGTGATGAATATTAATGACATGTGTGTGATGAATATTAATGACATGTGTGTGGAGAATTATTAAAAGCATCTGTGTTGGGAATTATTACATGCATGTGTGTAGTGAATTATTAAATGGATGTGTGTGGTGAATTATTAAAGGCATGTGTGGTGAATTAATAAATGCATGTGTGAAGTGAATTATTAAATGCCTGTGAGTAGTGAATTATTGCATGCATCTATGTAGTGAATTATGAAATCCATGTGTGTGGTGAATTATTAAAGGCATGTGTGTAGTGAACTATTGAATGCATGTATGTTGAATTTTTGAATGTATGTGTGTAGTTAATTATCAATGGATGTGTATAGTGAATAATTAAATGCATGTGTGTGGTGAATTATTCAAGGCATGAATGTAGTGAATTATTGAATGCATGTGTGTGGTGATTTATAAAATGTATGTATGTAGTGAATTATGAAATGCACATGTGTCATGAATTATTCAAGGCATGTGTGTGGTGAATTATTAAATGAATGTGTGTGGTGAATTATTTAAGGCATGTGGGGTGAATTATTAAATGCATTTGTGTGGTGAATTAATAAATGAGAAATACATTAATTTGTGAAAGCATTAAGTTATTCGTGACTATTAAGAGTTAACATATTATTTCATGGAAAAACTGCAAACAAATACATCCAATTGGTTCTAAAAGTGTAGGATGATTATGTATATTTTTATTGCATATGTGTGTGTATGTGTGTGTGTGTGTGTGGTAACTTACGGAGCAGATCATCATATTGCTTTCTGACATCCTCTTCCAATCTTTTTACAGTATCTAGCTGAATAGTAATTTCCTTCTTTTCTGCTCTATTAAAAAAGGAAAAAAATAACTAAGACAAATTCATCATGCTCTTCTGTAAACATAATTCCAACCAAGATTTTAAAACACACTGCTATTTTGAACACATGCTGACAAAAGGTTACCAAATCTCACAGCTTTTAGAAACGACAATAGGACCATCAAAATACAGTGGTGAAAATTCAGAAAACTGTGACCTGATGAAATTAGTATAATTGTATGTGTCCCAAATTCACCAATCATTATGCTTTGGTTACTCACCCACTAATATAAAATCTTGAAATAATTATTTAAATGATCCATTTGCTAAACCTTAATTGTATTTGCTAATAGTAACTAAGTGGTTATGGTACCTTTAATATGAGATTCTCACCAGAAAACTGCTATTGCAATAGGTTGAAGCCTGTGTCTGTTGCTATATGTAATGCTAACACTTTTCCAGTCCTATAAGTATAGACTATTCAGTGGAAATCACTGCTTACTAGCGTTGTTCTTTAAGTATACAATTTAAATTGTATACATATTTTAATGCACTTTTGAAAAAAGAAAAGAGAAAAAAAATAAGAAAGGTAAATAATGAAACTCATTTATAAAGAAAGATCAGTGCAACTTTCATGATATTCAAAATGGCAGACCTTTTTTTTTTGCATGTCTGATAGGGATAAATTTAATTCATGTTATGCTTCTTTTTAATATCTGATTCATTCTTTTTGGTTTTTTCAAATGAAAAGGTTCATTTTACCCTCTTAACAGCCCTAATATCTGGTTTAAATGATTTTCATGAGTAGTTTTATTTTCCTCTCATAAAATATTACAATACCAATTAGAATTAAAATGGTATCCCTGTGAAATCATATGTATATGCCAGCATCATGATATTACATAAAGAAATGGTTATTGTTGTTATTGTTGTTGTAGGGTTTGATGCCATTTTTCAGCACATGATAGGCTATACATGGCGGTCAGTATTAATGGTAGAGATAGAACCCAGGAAATTGCCTGGAAAGAACCATTGACCCACAAGAAGCTCCTGACAAGCTTTCTCACATACCAAATTGGCTGAAATCTGAGACCCAAACCCACCCAGACAGAAGTGAGACGGCAATGATCTGTAATGGAGAGCACTTTAGACAACTTGGCCACTCGGGGCCAATTAAAGAAATGGTAATGTTAAACTAAAAACAAAATGCAATTATAGAAAAATATTTGTTTTTGACAATGTTTATTAGTAATACATTTCTTGGTGATTATGCTCTAAATGTCTCTTAATGGGCAGTTAGAAATTATTTTTGTATTTCACTTGAGATAATGAACTCTTTCCTCCGTTGTTTTTGCATACAATGTTGTACATTAACAAAACACGCTTCTAGTACATGAAACATTGTTACATGCTGTTTGATATTTTCCATAATACATAATTTTATCATTTGACATTAAAAAAATACAAACAAGACCAAAACCTAGTTAGAAAACAAAAATGTCACATGCAGTACTAAAATAATAGATACATTTTTTAAAAAATTTCATTAAAATCTGATATAGGGCCAATTTTAGTCAAAAAATTGAACCATGTTTGATCGAAAGAATCATTTTTAATAATTACATTGTTCATTGTTTTTACCTATATACTGAAAGAGTTTGAAACTTGATTGATGTCACTAAATCTTCCAGATACAATGGCTTCTGTGTGACTTACTCTAACTCAATAATGCTGTTTTGGGCCGAGTTTAAAAGTCGGTCCATCATGCCTTTTGACTTGTCCATATCACCTATCTGATTATTCATCACATCTGTCTTCCACTCTATGTAATCCAATCTCTTCACATGCTTCAGCAGATCTTCCTAAAATCAAAGCAAAAACTAAATGCGTGCATGAAAAACATGTATGCTTCCAGTGCAGATCAAATAGTCAAAAATTAATTTAAAAAGGCAGTAAAATCTAATCAGATCATACTGACATGTATAATGGGTGCCATCTGTCAACCTGAATCAGATTTTTCTAAAATTGCGCAAACACGGGTGTTCTTATAAGTAGTACAAAAGGTTTATAAAAAAAATAAAATACAGCTGGAAAAATTGCTGCAATAGCCGGAATATCTAATCAGGTCTTTAACATATCTATATTAGGGTGCAGAAAAATCCAGTTATTTCTAATGAGCAATCTTTCAAAGAACTTTCTCAGGGTGGATGGATTCTGTGGCTCATAAGATTGGATGGTGTGTAAGGTCAGTTTTTCTGAGATCAGTGGCTCAGAAGACATTATAAAGGTGTATCTATAGACTGATTATCTGAGATCAGTGGCTCAGAAGACATTATAAAAGATTATAGATTGATTATCTGAGATCAGTGGCTCTTAAAATTGCACACAGGTACACAGAAAATTTATAAAATATTCAGTGGCTCATAACACTGTATGGAGGCATATGGACAGTTTATCTGAAATTAGTGGCTTGTAAGACTTTATTGAGGCATATAGACAGTTTATCTGAAATTAGTGGCTTGTAAGACCGTATGGAGGCATACAGACAGTTTATCTGAAATTAGTGGCTTGTAAGACCGTATGGAGGCATACAGACAATTTATCTGAAATTAGTGGCTTGTAAGACCGTATGGAGGCATACAGACAATTTATCTGAAATAAGTGGCTTGTAAGACCGTATGGAGGCATACAGACAATTTATCTGAAATTAGTGGCTTGTAATACTGTATGGAGGCATATGGACAGTTTATCTGAAATTAGTGGCTTGTAAGACCGTATGGAGGCATACAGACAATTTATCTGAAATTAGTGGCTTGTAAGACCGTATGGAGGCATATGGACAGTTTATCTGAAATAAGTGGCTTGTAAGACTGTATGGAGGCATATGGACCGTTTATCTGAAATTAGTGGCTTGTAATACCGTATGGAGGCATATGGACAGTTTATCTGAAATTAGTGGCTTGTAAGACTGTATGGAGGCATATGGACAGTTTATCTGAAATTAGTGGCTTGCAAGACTGTATGGAGGCATACAGACAATTTATCTGAAATTAGTGGCTTGTAAGACTGTATGGAGGCATACAGAAAATTTATCTGAAATTAGTGGCTTGTAATAGTGTATGGAGGCATATGGACAGTTTATCTGAAATTAGTGGCTTGTAAGACTGTATGGAGCTTATATAGACAATTTATCTGAAATTAGTGGCTTGTAAGACTGTATGGAGGCATACAGAAAATTTATCTGAAATTAGTGGCTTGTAATACTGTATGGAGGCATATGGACAGTTTATCTGAAATTAGTGGCTTGTAAGACTGTATGGAGCTTATATAGACAATTTATCTGAAATTAGTGGCTTGTAAGACCATATGGAGGCATACAGACATTTTATCTGAAATTAGTGGCTTGTAATACTGTATGGAGGCATATGGACAGTTTATCTGAAATTAGTGGCTTGTAAGACTGTATGGAGCTTATATAGACAATTTATCTGAAATTAGTGGCTTGTAAGACCGTATGGAGGCATACAGACAATTTATCTGAAATTAGTGGCTTGTAATACTGTATGGAGGCATATGGACAGTTTATCTGAAATTAGTGGCTTGTAAGACTGTATGGAGGCATACAGACAGTTTATCTGAAATTAGTGGCTTGTAAGACTGTATGGAGGCATATGGACAGTTTATCTGAAATTAGTGGCTTGTAAGACTTTATTGAGGCATATAGACAGTTTATCTGAAATTAGTGGCTTGTAAGACTGTATGGAGGCATACAGACAATTTATCTGAAATTAGTGGCTTGTAATACTGTATGGAGGCATACAGACAGTTTATCTGAAATTAGTGGCTTGTAAGACTGTATGTGGAAATACAGACAATCTCAGTGAGATACAGAGCCTGACAATGCCAAAGTTTAATGGTGATGAGGTAACTTCCTTCCTTGTATTGGTTCAGTATTATTGTTTAAACCACCACAAATATGATGGTCACAACACTTGGAAAGACTGGTCAACAATTGAAGTCTTAAATGAGTTTTGTGTTCAAAAAGCATAATATATGTACAGTTATCGAAGCAAGCCTACAACTCAAGACCTGCAAATCCGAAGTCAATCACTGAGATGTGCAAAACATAAAAATATTATATCAATATCAGTTGGACCTCAAATGTCCTGTGTAATATGTATTAGTTACAATATGACTGTATACATCTTCTTTGATTTATCTTAAATCATCTGTTAAGTTAGAAAGCCTAAGAAACTGGCACATGACCTTGACCTTGAAGACAGGAACCCTAATATCCCACACAACACACCTGCTAAAATATACACCAAATTGCATTGTTTAATCTCAAATAGCTTTAAAGTCATATAGTGGAAAATAAAGTGCGATGGAAAGCAGATACTGATACGTTAGATCGCTTGCTTCGGTATGCAAAATACTTTGATAGAAAGCACATGTATACCACATTTTCCAGTCAGATTAAATAGCGGTTAGAACTAACGAATCAAACCTAGGAATGATTAAATTTGGAAATTATCTAATTTAAAAAATAAATTATAAGCACAATATTCATAGGTTTTTTTTTTACAAGAGAGTGAAAAAGAGAAGAAAACTTGGATAAGTACTCACCCCTATAATAATCTTGAAAAAGCAGCATATGTAAATGGTAAAACTTTAAAGAGAGAAGAAGAGAGAAAAAGCAGAAGAACAGAAAAAGACACATAGAAAAGGCAAAGATATTAAGAAAATGAATATAAAAATTATAGATACAAATAAAGCTATATAACTAGAGATATAAATACAGAATATACAAATACAGCTATTGAAAATAAAATTACAGATAAAAATGCATAATATACAGACACAGATACAAATATAAAAACATAATATACATATCAGAATAATAATAATAATAATAATAATAATAATAATAGTAATAGTAATAATAATAATGAAAACTTTGTATAGTGCCTAATCTTTCGAAGCTCTAAACGCTTTACAACATCTATAATGACATGACTACAAAAAACGAAAAACAAAAACAAACAGCATGAAATTAGGAAACATAAAAAATGCTGAAAATATTTAAGGTAGGAAACATTATTTAGTCTTTAAGTTAGTTCTTGCAGTCATAAAAGATGAGTTTTAAGAGCACTCTTGAAAGGGATCACTGTTTCTTTGTGTTTAATTTTAATGGACATTATTTCAAGAATATACAAAATTTAAAAAAAACAAATACAGAATATACAAATACAGATACAAATACAAATACAAAAATAGAATACACAAATAAATATACAAATACAGGCAGAATACAAAAAAACACTCAGGTAAACAAGTAAACAAAATATAATGATACAGAAAGACTGGTCAGTAGACAACAGACTGGGTGAAAAGTTAATAAAATTGATGTAAAAATTATTTAGTGGACTGGATTCCATATAGTGGTCACCATTTTAAGCTTGAGTAAACAGGATATTCACCTTTCTAGGAAAGGGAGGGAGAGATTGAATAATATGATCTGGTAAACATTTGTTTAGAAATATATATATATACTAAAAAGTTCCTTTCTCCATGAAACATGCCCACGCACATACATACATACATACATACATACATACATACATACATACATACATACATACATACATACATACATACATACATACATACATATATACATATATAAATACATCAAATACCCAATCACATTAACATTAATTAGAAGAATATGCAAGAGATGGAAGAAATGATGATCATTATAACTCTGTGTCACCCTTCAGGAGCATGACTGCTCTACTAAAATGCTGAACATAAGGTTATCACAACAAAATTTACATGTTTATAAGTATATAAGGGTGATACAAGTGGGATCTGTACCTAGTTAAAAGTTTCCCAGGAGAATTGAGCTTAGGTGAATCAAGTTAAAGTTGCAAGTTGAAGCACTGGCCTGAACCTTTGCTGTCATGAATGTGCATCGTAGCTGTCTGGGCAGCTACTTGTTGCCTGACCATAAAAAGCCCCTTTCTTTGTGACACCATGTCATGCAAATGTAAGCTGAAAGAAGATGACTTGGCATGCCAGCCAACTTACTCCCATATGTCCTAAATTGAGCCATTATGTTTGAAGATCTTGCTTATGGAAATCACTCATCGACTGTGAGCTGAAATCTTCAGGAGTTGTGCATGATCCTGTGAGAGTTCATGGTATGCTAATCTAATAATCTCCTTAAGCAGGTGGCACTTGAAGGTTATGTCTTGCTTTCCTGTCTTAACTGGTATGAAAAGCCTTTGACGGCCACCATATATATTATGCTTCGGACTCAGATATCATCTGAGCATGCATATTATTTCCTGCAGCTTTACCACTGTCAATGGATTAATAAAAGCTGAATCTTTTAGGGTGCAGACTTGATGGAATATTTATGAATAGATCTAGCATCTGTCAGACCATAGGGTGCAGACTTGATGGAATATTTATGAATAGGTCTAGCATCTGTCAGACCATAGGGTGCAGACTTGATGGAATATTTATGAATAGGTCTATCATCTGTCACACTATAGAGTGCAGACTTGATGGAATATTTATGAATAGGTCTAGCATCTGTCACACTATAGGGTGCAGACTTGATGGAATATTTATGAATAGGTCTAGCATCTGTCACACTATAGGGTGCAGACTTGATGGAATATTTATGAATAGGTCTAGCATCTGTCAGACCATAGGGTGCAGACTTGATGGAATATGAACAGATGGAGAGATGACTCTTTATGAGGCAGTTGGCCTCTCATTGATAATGAATCAGTGAGGACATGGAACATGCCCTGGATGTGCTGGACTTGTATATTTACATAATATTGGGCACACCCATGAAAATACTCCCATACCATAATGAAAATGTCCAGTGATTTCATCTCTCCTTGTTTAACATGGTAGTTCAATACAAACAAAATTCAATATATTTCTCAAAGATATAACTTTTTCTATTTTTCTATCTTCGAACATGTTACCTATAGATATGTGATGCTTCATTCCATCTATTTTTGAAGCCTACATGAGTTGGCCAAAAAAGAAATCATCATTCATTGCTACTGTGTTAGCAGGGATAAAAAAATCACAGGTCATGTATGCTAAGGTAAGAACTAAGTGTAGTTATTTCAATTATGATTTATATTTTAATCATTAATCTAATAAAAAGTATAGTTTCTGTGATGAAATTGGGATGGCAAAATATGTTCTTTTAAACAGTCCAAAATATTCTGATTCAAAGATCACATCTGTCATACACTCATACACCCTATGTATTCTTATTGAAAATATAATGAAAATATTCTTGTCTGTACTAAATTTAATTATACCATCAGAATAATATATAGTACATTAGAAAATGCCAACATTTTGCATTATCTTTGCTTTTTTTTTTTCTGGTAACAATATATAGATATATATATATATATATATATATATATATATATATATATATATATATATATATATATATAATTGTGAAGACAATTCTCTAATAAGCTTGTGCTTTCTACTGAATCCCAAACATATTGTGTATGTACTATTTTGTTTGGACAAAGTGTTTTAAAATAGACATGTTTTAAAGTAAGTAATTATGTTTCTCTTTACCTTGTGATGGTCATAGTTAGGCTGAATTTGAGCGATTCTTTCATTAAATCGCTTTTCTGACTCCTCCTGTTGTTTCTTTGTTTCCCTGATCTGTTCTGTCAAGTCAGACTTCATCTGGCATTGTTAGAAAAAAATAATAAGAGTACGCAGCATTCTAACGAAGTAGATCATCTCATCCAAAATTTAGATATAATAAAAAAAAAATATTTTACAAAGTTCAGGTAACAAGCATTTAGAT
The DNA here is from genome assembly GCA_030141615.1 of Unio pictorum. Classification (NCBI taxonomy): domain Eukaryota; kingdom Metazoa; phylum Mollusca; class Bivalvia; order Unionida; family Unionidae; genus Unio; species Unio pictorum. The sequence continues at coordinate 2,476,346 of JARLTB010000253.1, forward strand.
TTGTTAAAATCACATCATGTGATTAAAAAAACTTATTAGTCTAAGATCACAATACTAGAAATAAACTAATTATGAATTAGTGCACCCCTCTTGTATGGCTTGACAATATTTGTGAACAATTTGTAAATAAATTCAGACTTCATGAATCCATAAATGATAATTTCAATACTTGTATTAAAATTGATTTACACAAACAAAGAAAAAAAAACAGAAATAAAGTGTCAAGTAAAATACATGACACTTTCCTCACATTGGTCTATCTATGTACAGCAGCCAAGAGTGCTCTTTTTTTTATTTTCTTTTTATTCATATCGTCAAAGATGTTGTAAAGCGCTTAGAGCTTCTAAACTTTAGGCACTACACACAGTCATCATTATTATTATTATTACTATTATTATCAATAATACCATATATGCTTGCTTTATAAGACAAGTTCAACTGCAAATAACACAAACTCTAATCAACTGCCATATAATGCAATGCCAGACCAGGGTCAATGCTACTTGTTCCACTAATTATTCCAAACAGACTACAGTGTACATAGACCCAGATCTGCCAGTGCATTATGTGACTGCCACTTTTTTTAGTCTGTGTAGTTTGCAGATAGACTTGACTTATACAAGAGTATATATGGTATCTAACATGGTCAGGTTTTAAATACTGTGAATCAACTATTTTTCATGGGATATCAAATTTTGTTGGACACAAGTTTTCATGGGATATCAAATTTTGTTGGACACCAGTTTTCATGGGATATCAATTTTCATAGGATAAATTTTTTTGTTAGAACACCAATTGTTATGAGATATCAACTTTTATTGGAAGCAAGTTGTCATGGGATATCAAATTTTGTTGGACACCAATTGTCATGGGATATTAATTTTTGTTGGACACCAATTTTCATGGGATAATATTTTTTTGTTGGATGCCAGATTTCATGGGATATCAATTGTTGTTGGACACTAATTGTTATGGAATATAAAGTTTTGTTGGATACCAATTTTCATGCAATATAACTTTTTAGTGAACACCAATTTTCATGGGATATCAATTTTTGTTGGACACCAATTGTCATACAATATAAATCTTTGTTGGACACCAAACATCATGGGATATCAATAATCACTTGACAACATTTGTCATGAGTATCAATTTCTGCTGTACACCAATTGACAAGGGATATTAATATTGTTGGACAGTCATGGGATATATTTTTGTTGGACACCAATTGTCATGGGATATTAGTTATTATTGGACACCTATTGTCATGAGATATAAATTTCTGCTGTATACCAATTGTCATGGGATATCAATTTTTTGGGATACCAATTGTCATGGGAAAACAAAATGTCATGGGATACCAGATGACATGGATTTCATGGTAGCTATGAAACAAAAATAAAATCCCAATGAACAATGAGGCTTCTGTGTAAACAATAATACCCTTTTCCCAATACACAAATTTCAAGTTCAGACAAAAATATAATTATCTTTAACTTTATGAAATGTGTTACCCACAAAAATTAATAAATTTAAAGTAATTAATAAAACAATTAAAGTACAGAGCAATCTATTAGGTTAATTAATTCTAATGCCAAAGATAGTTTGACATTCACTTATTGGATAGCATATTACTTTCTGCATACTTACTATATTTTTCTCCTCCTTAGTTTTCCTTAGTTTTTCCACCTTTGTTTTCACTACACTAACGGCCTGAGTAACTTCATCAGCAACTTTCTGAGCCTATAAGTAGAATAAAATACATCCAACAATCTGAGTAGAGGTAAATATCTTGATCACCAATGTTATGAATATCTGATTTGATATATATGTTTTAATTTAATATTGTTTGTCAGTTTTAAATTATATTTGATTCTGCAATACATGTTATTGTAATGTAAATTTATTCACTAGAAATGATGTTTTTTTAGAAAATCAGTTAACCGAATTATTCTTTTGCAAACAAGTAATGTTGACCTAGATCCTGACTTTGATTCAAGGTAATGGAAACCATGTAAAAAAAAGTTTTATTTTCATTCTAAAATGATTGGCTATTGACAAGGGTCAAGATGGGACTGGTGAAGAAGAAAACAACTTGCTTTTCTTAAAGTAAGAATGATTGGTTCTCGTCAGGGTTATGCTAGGAGTACATGACATAAATGATCATGTGACTCATCCCCCCCCCTTGTAATTTCGCACTTTGTGGACTCTTTTCAGAACTGCATATTAGAATACAATATAGTCATTGTTTGATTGAAAATTAGTTAGTTCTGGGCTTTAACAAATGACATTAAGTAATTTTCATTTGCTGTTTTTGAATCCATGTTAACAATTCTTTAATTTTAAAGGATTAATTTGTATCTCTGGAAATATCTGATGTGCTCATACAAAATTCTTGGAAAAAGACTGTTCAGTAAAATCTTATTTGGATTTAAAACACCGGAGTGTTAAAATCTTGTGATTGTACAAGGAACTATATATAAACACTAAACAGACATCAGTATACGACTCATCATTTTCCATCTTGGATTTTCCAACAGGACTCAAACTTGAATCTATTAGAACATTTCATTACTAGGAATTTTGTAATTAAATTCATGGATTATTCTTGGATTAGTTTTGGATTTGATTCTTAAAACTGTAAGTTCTTTTTCCAGTTTTACAATCTTTTTCCAGGGAAATAAACTATTTAACTTTTTAGACAACATGTTGTTTTCACTTTTTCTTTGCTACAGTTTTTTAAACTTGTAACACCATGTATAATAAATCTGCTTAAGGGCTTAATGATGGATTAATTATCCTGTTAAAAAATGTTTTATAATCCATTTTTCTCTTCATTAAAACAATGCAATTATTACTGAATTATACATGTAATATGTCTGATTTTGTTCATTTAAGGTTCCTTTTTAGGTTAAAACTCAGACATTTTAGTGATTTTCACATGTTGCATGGTTGGATGTCTCACTTTGCCACTCAACTCTTTTATGGAGTCTTTATTCTGCAATGAGTTTGAAAATATAATAATATTAATGCCTATGGAGTTTTATTTGAGAAGAACATGGCTACAAATGTGTGACGGTTTTGCTCAATGCTGATTTTCTTTGCTGGCTTTAAAAAGAAAACTTACCTGGTGTCTTGAAATTTTGTGAACTAAAAATATGAACCATTATTAAAAATATGCTATCCTGGAAAATGAAGGGTTTGAATATTAAGGTGAATGCATTGTGAAAAAAAGATAAATGGTAAAGATATTGCATTGTTCCATAAAAAGGCACACATTAAATAAAAAGCCATCCCACCCCATCCTGGAAATACAATGTCGACAATTTTCTGTAGAAACCACAAACTATGAAAAAGTCTAAGAAATGCTCATTTGGATCATCCTGGACATCAAAGCAAAAAAAAAAACATCAAGAGAACTAAGCACTGACTGGTACAGTAATCCAACATACCTTGGTTCTCTTTTCCTTGATATCTATTCGGGCTTTTTCAAACTCTGTAGAGTCAGCCTTGATACGTGCCTCCAAAATAGTTTTGGTGTGAGTTTCATCCATCGTCTGTTTCCGAAAAGACTCTGCTGTGGCCTATGGTAAATGCATATGTTTGTCAATAATACACAGCGGATATTCTCTTTCTTATGTTAATTATACACAATATATTTAATTGTGTGGTAGTAAAAATGTGATATTTAATGAATGATAAAGCCACAAGTTAAAACATATCATTTCTGGTACTAACTCGCTCTCTGGCACAACACGTTCAACCCTACACCATTTTACAAATTTGCCTCATTTTCAAAGGCTGATCAAATTAATATTATAACCTAAGAAAGTGGTAGGATTGGGTTGACTTAAACTTGTCACAGTTAATTACATTTTTGCAATTTTATAAACTATTTGACCCTATCTGAAAACAATGCAAGTCTGATTCAACAATGCATTGCAGTGGGTTTATCACTGCTTTCAAGGAAACAAAGGCAAATAACTTCAGAGGAATGTGAATGGCATCTGGTCAAATTTCTTTATTATCAATGATTGATTTCCACTTTGTAATGTGAGGCAGTTTCTTTTATTGGTTCTAGGTTACAAACTATGTTTTGTTTCTACAGGTACAACTTTTGTGGAAACACACAATCAAGCAACACACTGCATGATTGATGAGATATCTTATATTTTCACATGTGAAAATATAGTGACAAAATTTTTCACACGAGAAAATAAAAGGACATATTTTTTACCTGTGAGAATATAAGGATTTATGAATGAAAAAAAAAAGATAATTATTTCATCAATAAATTTCTATATTTCACAAACTGAAGGGTATGATAAAATCTATTATATAAGTATCCATGGGGTATTACGTTTATGTAATGAAGAATTAATATTAAATTCTTCACCCTGCCATCATCCAGCGACATATTTTATCATTCATTGAGCTCATTATGAAACAATATCTTATTAATATACATAAATAGATTGATTCTATAGTTATGCATAGCAAGTGACGGTCAAAGCTTCCATGTAAAGATATAACAATTTTTATGGCAAGGGGCATAACTCTTTCCAAGAAAATAGTAGACAAGACTAAATATATAAAAGATATAAATCTAAGAGACAATGTTTACACTAAACTGCATAAGAATGCATTGAATCATTCTTGAGCTACAGTATGTCAGTTAAGATCAACATGAAGCTATCTCTAATGGGCCATAACTCCATCTAAAGAAAGCAAATGTTACAAGACCCATAAAAGGCACTTCTATGTGTTTGAAGCAAAGTTGTATATTATTAGATGAGAATATGTTGTTCTTGAGCTGTGCTGATTAGAAGCAGCATCTCATTTAAGGACATACAGTTAACTAACAGACCAAACAAGGGCAATAACTCTATCCAACACCCCTCTCAAGAAATACATGTGAAGGTTTGTGAGAAAATGTATGAAATAATACCTCAGAAAATGTTGAACAGTGAATGAACTATACAGATTACAAAGACTGACTATAGTGGAGATAAAAATGCACATTTACCAGATGTAAAAAGCAATATGTCTACCAAATGGCAGCCAATTAAATCTAATGAGTTCAGAGTTCTTGTAGTTTCAAGAAGTCTGAATAGACAGACACACAGACAGGCAGACTGATGGACAGATAAAAGAGGTTAATTTAATACTGCTATTGGACTCAAGCATCATAAAGCATGGCCCGAGCAAGACTTAAAATGGATCTTGAAAATGCTCTATACTACGGTATAGTAGTTAGAACACTACTATATTTAAATTCACCAGAAAGAGGTTTATTTCTTGTAGGGGTGAGGAATGAACATTTTGTTATGTACAAAAAAATTTTTTTTCATCTTCTTCCAGCCTCAGACACATTTGCAACCTATCTGATCAAGGACCAAGATGACTGAAAAAGAGCTGAAGATTTTTTTGACAAAATGTTTCTTAGAACTTGTTGCAGATAAGTTAAGGCTATTGAGAAGTTATAAAAATGAAGTTTTTCTATTTTGAGCAACACTGCCAAATGACATTAGTTGTATGAACTTGAAAATCCATACCATGCAACAATCTTTTTCAAGTTTGGTATAAAAATAACCATGAAGATTTTTCATATGGATATTATAAAGAGCAAAGTGCTGTTTAGTTGATGCATACTGCATAAGCCCCAATACACAACCACTCAACACGGTACCATGCACTCATACATAGCTTCAGTGCAGGTAATACCTAATGTTGATTTCGTAAGAATTTCATGATGCATAAATATCCTCACAAACATTACTTTTTAGAAGAAGACTGATGAGTGAAAATCTGTATTAACCTTAAGGCTTTCCTCTGTTTTGAAAGCCTTTTGTTGCTCAAAGTGCAGCTGTTCACGTATGGTCTGATTGATACTGTAAATTTTGCTGAAGTCTTCCATCATTACACTCATTTGCTGTTGTAGCTTTATTTTCTCCCGTGTAATACGAGTTAAGTTCTTCTCATCCTTCACCTTTTGCTGTTCACTGCAAGATACATTCAAACCTATTGACCACATGTATATTACAGAAACATGCAACAAGGTAAAGTGAAATAGGATCTATTTATACATCAATTTATTTGTATTTATAAACCATATATACCCACTTAAATGTTGAGTCTAACAGAAAACAACATAGATCATAATCTACTGAGGCATAATGTGTCAGCATATCAGGGTTTAAGTTCTTTGTTCTACCAATTAGTTCTAAAACTCTAAAAGTTTACCACAATTCCTTATAGCTGGTTCCTTTCAAAATTATCATTGAACACTAAAATACTTGTAATATTTAAAATCATTTGTGTCATACCTGTTGAACAAAGAAAATAACATCCTACTTTTTTCTATAATGTTTTTTTACCCCTCTAGTGGCCTAGTGGTTAGAACATCCACCTCAGATGTGGGAGGTAGTGGGTTCGATCCCTAGCAGAGTCATACCAAAGACTTACAAAAATGGTACTAACAGCTGCCTCACTTGGCGCTCAGCATTAAGAGGTTAGTGTTAAGACTGGTCGGCCTGGTGTCAAGATAATGTGACTTGGTGTGACATCATGCTACATCTCTGTGGCATGATGCCCCAATGCTAGATATCACTATAAAATGCCACACTGAGCACATCATAGCAATATGAATGAACAATTGTTAAAGCTATGTTATAAATCAAAATCACATGCATATACCATATCAAATTCATTTGGTTCCAAAGCTCACTTTTTTAAATATCATGTTTTTGTACAACCTGATAAAATATACCTTGTATTTATGAAAGAAACAAATATATATTTCCTCTATGTATTTGCCTTGCCAAAAGAATTGAAAATTACATCTCTTTAGATAAGGTCAACAAATTCAACACTGCACAAAAAAAGAGATGTCATAAATCATTTCAAAGATACTAAATAGTACATACAAAATCTTGTATTCTGCCAAAAAGGTAAAACTACATGTTAAAATACTGAAAAACCTGTTTTCAAAGACCATGGCTATGACAGACAACCTGTCTTGAGACCTCATTCTCAAAATACTGAATACTGACTGTACAGTGTTATGACCTGTTGCGAAAACTACCTGTCTTGGGAGACCATTATTTTTGGCACAAAAATGAGTGATTTTTTTAAAAACAGGTTCTGATGTATTCTTATATAAAAATTTAATAATAATTATTCCGATTATTAGTTCACATTCCAAGGTCCATGAAGTCAATGAAATATTTACATTATCAATTAACAAAGATCATATAATTTGTATTGTTGTTGATAAATTATAATTTGAAAACACAGCAAATATTAAAATTACTATTGAACTTAACAATTTTAGTAAGTTTGTTTTAGCATTGATGAGGCATAATGTTATTAGTGACTTATGTGACTTACAATAAAAGTATTCTCTCTAATAAAAATACTATACATGTTCATTCAATTAGATTCCATGACAGGAGTAACGTTTATTCCTTGAACAACTGTGTAAAGTTTGATGACAGCAGGGTCTGGTGTCATGTCAATTGAAAATGAATACTGAAAAAAATGCATTTGATAATGTATACCTGTGTAAATGACTCATTTTAAGTTACTGTCTATAAATGTTTACAAAACTAAAAACTAAAAATTAAAGTGGCTGTCACTGATATAGGACATGTACATATCTGGATGTATAGGGGGTTTCACGGTTCCAATGGAGTTACTGATTGCAGTGCCTAAAATTACCTCCCTTAGTAAAAATTGTAAAATTTTCATATTAATGACATTTTAACTTGTTTCATTTTCTTTTAAAATTTTTAAACATCAAGTATTGGACGGTACATGCAATAACTTTCAAATTTGCTGGGGTCTTTAGACAAGATTTCCATTTGCCACCTGCAAATTCATTTAGAACAAATGTCCTGTACATACATAGTGTGTCTAATATATATATTTCTCCAAATTGTATACTCTAAAATTTCCATCCTTTCAAGGAAATAAATATAAAAAAAATCATCAAGGAGGCTCATACGTGCACCTGTCTGTTCAATCACGGATGACATTTGTGCATTTTGAAAGAAACTCAAAAAGTTATTTCATGAAAAATATAATTAACATTAATATAAATGCAGAAGTCTAAATAAATAATAAAAGAACCTTAAGAAGTTAGAATTTTTTTTGTTGTCATTCAATCTCAATTTACTGCTATGATTAAAGCTGTACAAAAAATAAACATATTTTCAATATTCTTCAAGCAAGATAAATTTCAAGAACTTTTTACACAGCGATACACTTTTGCACAATCAAATAATACAAACTAGTATATAATGTAGTAATGGAAAGATAATGAAGATCTGAAATGGGCAGAGAACATTTGTTTGAAAGCTTGCTGCAGTGCAAGTTAGTGAAAAAACTAAAAGGTGTAACAACAATTGATCAAATATTGATAGAATTTCTTTTTAAGATAATGAGATATCAATCCTGCATGCAAAATGTGAGCGGTTTGTCACATTTTCTTGATCTACATCTGCCATCTTTAATTATTGAACTGTCTGGAAGTGAGCTTCACCAATATACCCTCTGGTGAGATAGTAACCATGAAACCTTCTATAGAGCAGCAATGTTAAACCTATAAACCGATGCAACAATTATTTTTGTTTTACATTCTGTCTTGCCATGTGAATGATGTTCATCTGTCTGCCCAAGCGAATGTTGTCAAATCTATCTTGTCAAGTGAATCCTGTCAAATCTGTCTTATCAAGTGAATCCTGTCAAGTCTCTATAGCAAACTAAATCCTGTCAAATCTGTTGTGCCAAGTTAATCCCTTTCAATTAGTCATTCCAAGTGAATCTTGTCACAATAAGAAAGCAGCAAGAAGGCATGAAAGAAACAATACTGTTTTCAGCAAGGAATGTTATGTACACTGTCAGCGACCTAAATTAGCTGCCAGCAGAGAGCCTTTTGAAATTTACAGATAAGGAAATTTCATTAGCTTTCCATTAAATAGCATCATCTTATTTTATTGCATATCATGTATATGTATAGAGATTATTTTAAACATTGCAGCCTTATCTAATAGTTCCAAAGTCATACACCTCACCTCTGTGTGTGTGTGTGTGTGTGTGTGTGTGTGTGTGTGTATCTGTGTCTGTATGCCTCTGTGTGTGTGTGTGTCTTTCTATGTGTATGTATGTTAGATCCATGACATTGGCATGGCCTTCAACATCATACAAAGGTTATTAATATTTTGGTAACAATAATAACTGGGCAATATCACAACACAAAGTTTAAAAGCACACAAAAGAATAATTTCAATTTAATCTCTAACATTGAAATATAATTCAGAAATTCTGTTGTAGTACTTTGTCTTGAATTCAGCATGTCAGATAAACTTGCAATGAGCAATGGATGACCAGGAAGATATATTTCCAAAGATTTACACAGTCAAAAAAATTAAACAGATTCAAATACGGCTTCCGGGAACATTCTAGCAAATAATACCATTGGTAAATTCATGCCAATATCTTTTTTCAGAAACAATCTGCATGCTTAAGTTTTACACTTTTGTTGAAATTTTATAATTATGCAATAAATATATGCATTTTGTATCCAGATTGCAGACTTATATGGTATCTTGGCACCAAGAAAGAATGAAAACAAGAATCACCTACAGATGACATATCACCAGTGTTCCTGACTTATATCAAGATTGTCTCAGGTTTTATCCTACATATGCAAGTACCCTATGGTGCAGCACTCACAATTCTCATGCTATTTATGCTAATTCTCATGCTATTTATGCTAATTCTCATGCTATTTATGCTAATTCTCATGCTATTTATACTAATTCTCATGCTATTTATGCTAATTCTCATGCTATTTATGCTACACTTTCTTTCTATGGTAACATAAACAAGAATCCCATTGCCTGCACATTAAGCTAATTAACATTAATTTATGACCTTGACTCCAAGGTCAAAAAGTTAAGCAAACATGTCATAGAATCAATTACTTTATCTTCATAATGACTCATAGAAGGCATGATAAAAATAAATCGATCTCATGATCTGGGAAATATAAGAATCTGAAAAAGCTTTAGCCAAAATAAAACTTCGAATAAAAGTTTTTATCGCTGTGACCTTGGCACCAAGATAATAGAGCAAGCTAGCATGTAATATAATTAACTGTTTTAGGTTCATAATGATCACACTAAGTATGAAGAAAATCATTACAATTTATTAGGAAACTAAACTAAAACATGTAACCCGAAACCATTAAAAAATGCAATGACTATGACCTTGACCTTATAATCAAAGCAGCAATCAAGCATGTTGTTTAATTAAATGTCATTCCTTCATCATGATTTATGCCAAGTATCATGAGCATCTATTGAGCAGTTTATCAAAATAAGCACAAAAAACATATTTACCAAAAATGTTCACAAAAATGAGTGTGACTTTGACCCAATGTAAAAAAGAAAAGTGAGCATGACATATAAAGAATTCATATTGATTTATGCCAGGTATAATGAGAGGCTATCAAGGATTCTACCAAAGAAATACAACTGAAAAACATTAATAAAAACCAAAACAAACTATTGATGCAACACTTCCACTTCCACTGTCACTATTGGAAAAGTGCTGTGTCTTGTTTCAAACTGCTGTAGGTATGACAAATACTGAATGCAGGCAACTGAAAAATCAACATTAATGCACTTCTATGCATTTATTTACATAAATACCAATTTTCATTAAAATATCTTGTATGGTTTGAGTATTGCTCTTGTAATGTAAACTTTAAAGAGCAGGAACAGCAGACATCAGGGAGACAAAATGATTTGTTGAAGATTATAAATATAGGAAATCTGTATTTACAAGGTGTGAAGAATATGATCAGCTCCAGAAATGAAATGATGGATGACAAACAGTAAAAAACAACATAAAAAATATTGAAAGTGACAATTGGGAATAGCATATGGCATATCCACACATTTACATTACTAATCAAGTAAGCGTACCATCTCAGTTAGATATATTTAATGGTTTTACCTGGAAACAAAAGTGTGGATAATTGATGGATGCCTGGACAAAAACTTTAAAAAATACTGGAACTGAAGAATTGTGTATAGCAAAATGTAACAAATGCATACCAAATTTCATATCATGAACAATTTTGGAGTTAATATATAACTGGGATAAAAAGAATGTGAAAAAAAGTTGGTTGGATCAACAGACGAATTGAAACAATGGTATAAAAGTATTGATGTTGAACAACTGTGAATAGTAAATGGCAATTTTGAACTTCTTGTCTAATATGTGTACCAAGTTTTAAGGAGATATTGAATGGTTTGGGTGTTTTTCATGGAATGAATGTATGCATAATGGAGAGACAGATAAATAGACAAACACAAAATATATTAAAACTAATAAAACTGTGATGAGACAAAGGCACATCTGAACCAACAGGATAATATGTATACCAAGTTTCATCAAGAAATCTTAAATTGTCGTGGAGTTATGCTATAGAAATGTATGTGTTTTCAAACAGATGGACTCTTGACAGACATACAGATGGACAAAGCAATAGTTATATTGCTCAATATTATATAATGGAGCTACAAATTAAAACAAACTGACCATTCTTTAATCTTGTCAGTTAAATCCAGTACATCCATTTCTAACTCCTTTCTGACATTACTTGCATTCTTTGCTTCCTTTACCATCCTCACAATGGTATTTTGGTACTGAGTTGTCTTTCCCTCATACACACTTTTCTAAAATATGAAGAAAGTAAGAATTCAAATAACTCCACTGAAAATGCAGAAATATTCATGACATCACAATGGACATAAATGCAATTGAAACCATTTATGTTGGGCAAGTCAATAAATATATAAGTCAGTAAATACAGAAATTTCTGGAAAATTTGCATAAAGATTTATTTGGAAATTAAAACTTGTCTTCAGGACTTTCTGTAATAAATCTTTGAGGAAACAATACAAGTGAAACTCAAAACACTGATTTCACAAAGGATTTCAAATGAACATTTTAAAAGTTTTCAGGCTGTGAATAAATTCATAGTGCATACACACTAGTTCAGTAATTTACAATCTGACAGATTTTCATCATACTTTCAAAATTGTTTGCTTTATATATATATATATATATATATATATATATATATAGCTAAATAAACACAATAAACAGTGTAATGTTTATAGGTAAATAAACATAATAAACACTGTAATGTTTATAGATAAATAAACACAATTAACTGTGTAATGTTTATAGATCAATAGTCACAATAAACAGTGTAATGTTTATAGATAAATAAACACAATTAACTGTGTAATGTTTATAGATAAATAGTCACAATAAACAGTGTAATGTTTATAGATAAATAAACACAATTAACTGTGTAATGTTTATAGATAAATAGTCACAATAAACAGTGTAATGTTTAAAGATAAATAAACACAATAAACTGTGTAATATTTATAGATAAATAAACACAATAAACTGTGTAATGTTTATAGGTAAATAAACACAATAAACTGTGTAATGTTTATAGGTAAATAAACACAATAAACAGTGTAATGTTTAAAGATAAATAAACACAATAAACTGTGTAATATTTATAGATAAATAAACACAATAAACTGTGTAATGTTTATAGGTAAATAAACACAATAAACTGTGTAATGTTTATAGGTAAATAAACACAATAAACAGTGTAATGTTTAAAGATAAATAAACACAATAAACTGTGTAATATTTATAGATAAATAAACACAATAAACAGTGTAATGTTTATAGATAAATAAACACAATTAACTGTGTAATGTTTATAGATAAATAGTCACAATAAACAGTGTAATGTTTATAGATAAATAAACACAATTAACTGTGTAATGTTTATAGATAAATAGTCACAATAAACAGTGTAATGTTTAAAGATAAATAAACACAATAAACTGTGTAATATTTATAGATAAATAAACACAATAAACTGTGTAATGTTTATAGGTAAATAAACACAATAAACTGTGTAATGTTTATAGGTAAATAAACACAATAAACAGTGTAATGTTTAAAGATAAATAAACACAATAAACTGTGTAATATTTATAGATAAATAAACACAATAAACTGTGTAATGTTTATAGGTAAATAAACACAATAAACTGTGTAATGTTTATAGGTAAATAAACACAATAAACAGTGTAATGTTTATAGATAAATAAACACAATAAACTGTGTAATGTTTATAGGTAAATAAACACAATAAACTGTGTAATATTTATAGATAAATAAACACAATAAACTGTGTAATGTTTATAGATAAATAAACACAATAAACTGTGTAATGTTTATAGGTAAATAAACACAATAAACTGTGTAATGTTTATAGGTAAATAAACACAATAAACAGTGTAATGTTTATAGATAAATAAACACAATAAACTGTGTAATGTTTATAGATAAATAAACACAATAAACTGTGTAATGTTTATAGATAAATAAACACAATAAACTGTGTAATATTTATAGATAAATAAACACAATAAACTGTGTAATGTTTATAGGTAAATAAACACAATAAACAGTGTAATGTTTATAGATAAATAAACACAATAAACAGTGTAATATTTATAGATAAATAAACACAATAAACTGTGTAATGTTTATAGGTAAATAAACACAATAAACTGTGTAATGTTTATAGGTAAATAAACACAATAAACTGTGTAATGTTTATAGGTAAATAAACACAATAAACTGTGTAATGTTTATAGGTAAATAAACACAATAAACTGTGTAATGTTTATAGATAAATAAACACAATAAACTGTGTAATATTTATAGATAAATAAACACAATAAACTGTGTAATGTTTATAGGTAAATAAACACAATAAACTGTGTAATGTTTATAGGTAAATAAACACAATAAACAGTGTAATGTTTATAGATAAATAAACACAATAAACTGTGTAATGTTTATAGGTAAATAAACACAATAAACTGTGTAATGTTTATAGGTAAATAAACACAATAAACTGTGTAATGTTTATAGATAAATAAACACAATAAACTGTGTAATGTTTATAGATAAATAAACACAATAAACTGTGTAATATTTATAGATAAATAAACACAATAAACTGTGTAATGTTTATAGATAAATAAACACAATTAACTGTGTAATGTTTATAGATAAATAGTCACAATAAACAGTGTAATCTTTATAGATAAATAAACACAATAAACAGTGTAATATTTATAGATAAATAAACACAATAAACTGTGTAATGTTTATAGGTAAATAAACACAATAAACAGTGTGTTATTTAAATGTAAATAGTCACAATAAATAGTGTGTTTTTTAAATGTAAATAGTCACAATAAACAGTGTGTTTTTTAAATGTAAATAGTCACAATAAACAGTGTGTTTTTTAAATGTAAATAGTCACAATAAGTTGTGTAATGTTTATAGATAAATAATCAATATAATCAGTGTATATCTTATAGGTAAATGGACACAATGTCACTGATGTGATTAAGCAACAGAACAATTGTATCAATATAAATTTTGAGATCTTATATATTTTATCATTTTCTCATATATATATATATATATATTAGGGCATAACCAACTTTTGATCCGGAAATCGGATTCCACCGGATAGTATGAACTTCCGATTAATCGGAGTCGGACAAGGCAGGAACGACCGATTCGGATAATAAAAATAATAAAGTTGAATTTCTATAGCACCGTGTCTAACACTGCGTGTCATTCAATAGTGCGTTAAAAAGGTTAAATAAGAAGTCAGAAAAGTCCAATATGGTCAACACAACCACGCTGTGAGACAATCTATTTGAACTGACGGGTGAAAACCGGAAATGAAGCCGGATATGGTAAAGTACTAAGTAACATGCTGGACACGGCAAAACCAGATACCAGAAACCCGGAAACGGAAGATGAATTTTTTTAGAAAAAAAATACGGATTTAGCATTTCCGATTAATCGAATCGTATCCGGAATCGGAAAAATTTCATGCCCAAAATCTGGAATCGGAAATCGGTAGAAAAATGCTAATCGGTTATGCCCTAATATATATATATATATATATATATATATATATGCACTTATTTTTGGTTATCTATACTGCAGAGTCTACATGTGCTTATTTTCCATAGAAGTTTTCCTATTTTCATGTATGCATTTGTTATGCACTCTTTTATTAAGCTTTGATTAGAGCTCAAATAAAGATGTGATCTTGCAAATGTAATGTCTCAAAATACATGGCACATGGGGACTAGAACACTTTAGCCCAATTAAGTGACTGTCCCAATTATGTGGAGGAGTTAAAAAAGTATACATGTATTTTCTTCTTTAAGATTTGTCCCAAATTTTTAAAAATATTTGTTTTTGCATGCTGTATATACAAACTTATAAGTCATGTCCAATTGCAAATAGCACAGACCGCAAGTCTGCTATCCCATAATGCATCAGCATTTTAGGAAGGCAGGACAGGATGTGTATCTTGCTTGTAGTTGGACTTGACTAAAAACAAGTACAGATGGTATTATTCAGAAATAAAAGGAAATTATAGAACTGATATAGTTCTTGAAATGGGAGCTAGTTTGAGCATTTAATACACTGATGTCAAATAGCACAATTTGATGAAATGCTACAACTGCATGTACCAATTATCATAGAAATATATGTTGTAATGGGCTGTAAAATAATCAAGATTACCTTGAACTTGAAAGAATCTGCCAGATTGGCATTCTCAATCTCCAGATTCTGTTTTTCGAACTCTAGTTCTGATTTTTTGGACTGCATCTCTCGCACCTGACAAAAACATAAAATATATTTTTTTTAAGTGTTTCTCATAATGCTGACATTCCAAGGACAGGTATAACAAACTAAAATCTCTTCCTATGCACAATTTGTTCTCATTAAATTATGGATATGAATTTATTACTCTCGATGTTAAAAAAAAAACACCATGACAAGAAAACATTTTATTAATATTAAATATTAAAGTTGTATAGACATCAGATTTTATTAATATTTTTTGAAGAGATTTATTTGATTATATCAAACCTAACATTAATACACTTATATGCAATTTTAGAAGTAACAAGGCATCTGAAAATATTTTATATCAGTGAAGAATCATGGCTAAAAGTGCAATATCATAACTGAAGGAAATGATGAAAGTCAAAATTGATTTAGGCTTCTGAAGAATTATCAAGACCCATACCAAATCTAGTTTCAAATGCTAAATACCATGCAAGCATTACTGGGTGGAAAGAAATCTATTGTACCAAGGTATGTACATGTGTATAGAACACAACAACATTACTAACACTATACAAATCAAAACAAGTACATGTATTTATAATATTAGATGCAAATGTACATAAAACTCCTTCTGTAGAGACTTCTGGGTAAATTCTTTGGTTGCAAATTTTATTTAAAAACAAAGTACCATGATCCTTCCCAGAAATATTTTTCATGTAAATTTTAATGAAATAATAATAATAATAATAATAATAATAATAATAATAATAATAATAATAATAATAATAATAATATTATTATTATTATTATTATTAATACTAACATTAATGGAAGAGGGTGACACAATTAGTTGCATAGAACTAATCCTTCTTTTGACCCTCTATTATATGCATAATTATTTACATTCAAAGAACATGTGCATAGTCACACACACACACACACACACAGACACACAAACACACACACAAACACTGATAATACGCTATAGATAAATGTTAAAATACACATAAAATTTAAATGAACAGGCTCCAACTAGGTACATCATGTAAATAAAGTACAAATTTAAGTAGTTAGAGAAGAAAGAGGAAGGTAAGTAAATTTGTACATTAAGTTTTAATGTATTTGTCAAATTTTGAAAACTTTCCTTGAAGAGTTTTTTTTAAGTTTGTTTTGCGATGAAAATGTGGTAAGCTGAAGATGATCTTAATTTGTGAGTGTTGTCTTTTAGTATGAAATTGTTCATTGAGACAAAAGGGTGCTATAGTTTAAAACTTTAGTCTAGCTATTCTGAAAAATATTGGTTCACTTACTGATAACATTTTAATATCATTCAATGCATTTAGGATGTTTTCAGCTTTATCTGAATTTGCAAGATATTTTTTGCAAGCAGAATGATTTGTAAATATCTTTGTCAGAAGTGTTTCCCCAGATAACATTACAGTTGTCTAGCTATTGCTGTGTATTGTATTTTTAATAAATTAACCTATGTCAAATTAATAGATATGGCCTTATTTTGCTAATTAACCACAAACATAAACTTACTTTATGACATATGACTTGAATATGTTCATTCCAATGCGAAGTGTTGTCAACTTTCACCCTTATGATTTTGACCTTTCACCCTAAGGATTTTGACCTTTCATCCTAAGGATTTTGAACTTTAACCCTAAGGATTTTGGCACGGATAATCATTTGCAGTCAAATTTCGAATTTAATTTTTAAGTTGTTCTCTTAAAAAAAATTCTTTGATTTGGTAGTAATCAATTTTACTTTAGCCTCAGCTGCATTTACTAACGTGTCATTTTCCATATAACAGGAATCTGTTCTATGTGAGGCTATCTGAAGGGAGACTTCAAGGTCTGAATTTAGCTGTTAAAAATCTGATATGCCAGTAGTGTTGTATCATTGGCATATAAGTCAGTAGATGAAATACAGCTGCCTAATTTCATTGGCAGATTTTTTATGAAAATAAGAAAGAAGAGGGGGCATAGGATTGATCCCTGTGGTACTCCACATATAATTGGTTCTTCATTAGAAAAACTGCCATTTATGTCAACACTGTTTTCTCATTGTTAGATAAGATATAAACCAATCAATTGTTGAAATGTTACACTGATAAATGCTCAATTTGTTGATAACAATATCAAGGATAAAAGCGTTTCTAAAATCAACTTCCATGGATCCAACTAATTTTGCTTGACATAAAGCAGTGATCCATCTGTCTATCATGGATACAAAGACTGTCTCACAGGAGTGGTTTTCTCTCAACCAAGTCAAAGTTTGATAGGTCCTGAACATCTTTTTCAAGTTTTTTGACAGAACTGGTAAGAAAATGTGGAAACTTTGGATTGTAACAATTCGCGTATACAGTCGTCCCTTGCGGTTAATCAGTTCCAGACTCTACAGCGATAAATGAATTTCTGCGAAGTAGGATTCTTTATTTATAAATCAAATATTTTTGTAGTTAGAGCATAGAAAACCTGTTCACGACCCTCTAAATACGGATTTTAACATATTTGAAAAAACCGTAATAGAATGAAGCTGCAAAAGTCAAAGCGCGAGAGACGACTGTACATGTATTACCCTATCACATTTTCTAGGATATCACAGTCAAACATTGGGATATGATTTAATGGTTTACAAAAAGTAAAAAAGTACACAACAGTCTCAGAATTTTCATGAGAATATTTAGATGCTTTAGTAGGGTGTTCTGAATTGTTTGGGTTATAATGGCACTTTAACACAATATATTAACTACATCACATAGAGGAAATGGAATGTAAGTGCTTTTCCCAAGAACACAGAACACAATGAGGCAGATAACCTGTGATGGCCTGTTTCGAAAGCACAAACCTTGGATTATGAGTCAGAAACTAAACCGACACAAATACTGTGGCTTGCTAGCTTGGGAATAGGTGGAGCATAAATGGGCAAGAATGAACAGAACTGAGATGGGGAAATTCCATGCGACATCTCTATTTTAAACTAAAATATTCTGTAGATTTTGCATTCAATCCCAAAGTATTTTTATTTCTGACTTTTCCAGGACATTCTCATGCCATTGTTAGATATTTCTATATCTTTACATTTTTTTCAGGACCTGGAAAGCCAGAAATATCTTTCCATATTTTGTTACAAGTTTTTCAAATATAATATTGCAGAAGCCTTTGAGTAAAACTAACCTTGGCTGCCTGAATTTCCTCTGCTGCCTTTGCATTCTCAACCTTGACATCCAAAACCACAAGTTCCTGCTCATTGTCTTTAAGCTGCTGTTGAATATCATTTATCTGATAGATATATGTATTGTATGTCCTCTTAGCCTCTGCCAGTTCATCACTGAAGGAATGAAAAAAACTATGGTCAATTTTTTTCCTGAAAATTAATCCTATGCTTATGCTATAGGCAATGAATAGTATAAACAGATAAAGTGATCTCGGAATGAACAATATACACAGATGTAGTAGTAATTTTAAAATAAATAGTACAAACATATATCATAATAACATTGGAATCAACAATATACACAGATGTAGTAATAACATTGGAATGAACAGTATACACAGATGAAGTTATCATGGAATGAACAGTATACAAAGATGTAGTTTAGTAATTTTGGAATTAATGTATAAACAGATGTAGTAATACTCTTGGAATAAACAGTATACACCAATGTAATAACAATAATGATCATGGAATGAACAGTATCCACAGATGAAGTAACAGCAGTGATCTTGAAATGAACTGTATAGACAGATAAGTAGTAAACATGGAATGAACAGTATACACAAAAGTAGTAATAATCTTGGAATGAACAGTATACATAGATGAAGTAATGGTCTTTGAATTAATAGTGTAATGTACTTCACTATGTAAGTAATGTGTAATGTACTACATTATGTAATTAATGTATAATGTACTTCATTATGTAAGTGATGTATAATTTACTTCATTATGTAATAATGTATAATGTACTTCACTTTGTAATAATGTATAATGTACTTCATTATGTAATAATGTATAATGTACTTCATTATGTAATAACATATAATGTACTTCATTATGTAATAATTTATAATGTACTTCATTATGTAAGTAATATATAATGTACTTCATTATGTAATTAATGTATAATGTACTTCATTATGTAATAATGTATAATGCACTTCATTATATAAGTAATGTATAATGTACTTCATTATGTAATAATGTATAATGTACTTCATTATGAAAAAAATTATAATGAACTTTATTTTGAAGTAATATATAATATACTTCATTACATAGTAATGTATAATGTACTTCATTATGTAATAATGTATAAAGTACTTCATTATGAAAAAAAATTATAATGTACTTTATTATGAAGTAATATATAATAGACTTCATTACATAGCAATGTATAATTTACTTCTTTATGTAAGTAATGTATAATGTACTTCACTATGCAAGTAATGTATAATGTACTTAATTATGTAAGTAATGTATAATGTACTTAATTATGTAAGTAATGTATAATGTACTTAATTATGTAAGTAATGTATAATGTACTTAATTATGTAAGTAATGTATAATGTACTTAATTATGTAAGTAATGTATAATGTACTTAATTATGTAAGTAATGTATAATGTACTTAATTATGTAAGTAATGTATAATGTACTTAATTATGTAAGTAATGTATAATGTACTTAATTATGTAAGTAATGTATAATGTACTTAATTATGTAAGTAATGTATAATGTACTTAATTATGTAAGTAATGTATAATGTACTTAATTATGTAAGTAATGTATAATGTACTTAATTATGTAAGTAATGTATAATGTACTTAATTATGTAAGTAATGTATAATGTACTTAATTATGTAAGTAATGTATAATGTACTTAATTATGTAAGTAATGTATAATGTACTTCACTATGCAAGTAATGTATAATGTACTTAATTATGTAAGTAATGTATAATGTACTTAATTATGTAAGTAATGTATAATGTACTTCATCATGTAATAATATATAATGTACTTCTTTATGTTAGTAATATGTAATGTACATCATTATATAAGTAATGTATGATATACTTCTTGATGCAGTACTGTATAATGTACTTTATTATGTAAGTAATTTATATTGTACTTCATTATGTAGTAACGTATAATATGGTTCTCTTTGTAACTATGTATAATATATCTTATTATATAGTAATATATACTGTACTATGTTATGTAGTAATATTATCATATACTTCATTATGTAGTAATATATCATATACTTCATTATGTAGTAATATATCATATACTTCATTATGTAGTAATATATCATATACTTCATTATGTAGTAATATATCATATACTTCATTATGTAGTAATATATAATGTACTTCATTATGTAAGTAATGTATAATGTACTTCATTATGTAGTATTATATATAATGTACTTCATTATGTAAGTAATGTATAATGTACTTCATTATATACGCATAATGTATTGAGAGCACTAGTCATCTCAATCTTTCTGTATTCATGTGAGACCTGGACCCTGACAGCAGAATTACAACGAAGAATCCAGGCACTTGATATGAGATGCTACAGAACCATTCTTGGCATCTCTTACATGGACCACATCAAAAATGAAGAAGTGCGAAACACCATCAGGCATAAAGTAGGCCATTATGAAGACCTCCTCACTACTGTCAAAAAGAGAAAGCTGAAATGGTATTGCCATGTCACTAGAGCCAACAGTCTATTCACAACAGTGCTGCTGGGTAGTGTCCAAAGTGGTAGAAGGAGAGGTAGATAGCAAAACAAGTAAGTTAAACAGTGCCATGGCAATTTGAGTATAGTGCTTTGTGCAGGCATACCATGTTAGCCAATCAACCATTTGGAAAACATTTGCATCTGATATTGTTAGTTGTATTGTAAAACCATCAAAAATAAATTAAATAATAGTTCTCAAAATATTGAAATATATGAAATAAAAATAGCCTTAAAACTAAACATCTGCTTTGATATCTGATATCCTTTATTGACTATATTAATTCCACCTTCCATCCTACACCATGTACCCTGTACAAAGGATCTTTAGGCAGTCATAGGCATATCATTTACCTGGAAAGTTATGCTAGTAGTAGTCCATACCCATGGTAGGTTCAA
Organism: Unio pictorum; assembly: GCA_030141615.1. Taxonomy (NCBI): domain Eukaryota; kingdom Metazoa; phylum Mollusca; class Bivalvia; order Unionida; family Unionidae; genus Unio; species Unio pictorum. The sequence continues at coordinate 2,498,282 of JARLTB010000253.1, forward strand.
CCAAATGAAAACATCAAAGGGTAGAAGCTGACCAAAAGCAGCCACCCAGTAATCTTAGTTTAAGAATGAGTAAAACTCATATCACCCATTCCTGTAAGAAACCTAATGATACGTGACACCAGGAATGATCTGAAACTTCAAATAACATCAGAATGAACAAAAGGATATGTTTCAAAGAACCAAATAATTATCAAGAGAGATAGAAGCAAAATGAATTACGGTAGACTTTGAATAACGCTCTCAAGTGTCATTGAGCATCACCCAGTGTCGCACCAATTGTATGCTGATGACATCCAAATATATAAGTCTAGCCACCCAACTGAAGTTGATGCAACCATCCATAGAGTAGAGAAGTGCATTTCTGATGTGAAATCATGGATGACATGTAACAAGCTGCAAATGAATGATGATAAAACTGAGGCTATTCTGATCACAAAACAAAGACTTTCTCATTCACATCCTTTTCCTCAGACAATAAATATCAGCAACACCAACATTAAATTCTCACAGTCAGTACGGAACCTAGGAGTTACTCTAGACAGTACTCTCACATGTCACCAACATGTCATGAACATATGCAAGGCTGCATATCTTGAATTGAGATGCATCAGTTCCATTCATAAATATCTTTCAGTTGATGCCACTAAAACACTTGTGTGTTCATTAGTACTTTCAAGACTAAACTATTGTAATTCAATTCTGTCTGGTTCATCACAATATTTACTCCAGAAACTTCAAAAAGTTCAAAACACAGCTGCATGGATCATCTTTAGAGTACCTCGATCAGAGCACATCTCACCACTGCTCTGTACCCTACACTGGCTATCGATTTGAATCAAACACAAAATTTGTTCTCTGTGCTATGTTTGAATGACAGACTCCAGTCCAACATACCTATCCAGCCTCACCCATGTGTATATACCAGCTAGATCCTTACGCTCTTCTTCTGATAATCATATGCTCATCGTTCCCAAGGTGAAAACAAAGTCATATGGACAACGTTTGTTTGCACACCAAGGCCCGGCGATGTGGAATGAACTGCCCATTGAAATTAGACACAAAGACACAGTGATCCCTTTTAAGAGTGCTCTTAAGACTCACCTGTTTCGACTGCAGGGACAAACTTAGCGACCTAATCATATTTTGTATCTTATATGTTTTCAGCATGTTTCTATGTTTTCCAATTTCATTGCTTTTGTCATTTGTTGTTCTGTGGTGTAGTCATATCATTATTGATGGTGTAAAGTGCTTAGAGCTTCGAAAGATTAGGCGCTATACAAAGTCCTCATTATTATTATTATTATTATTATTATAATGAGGCAAGAAGAACTGGTGTACACCTTGTGTAATGAGGGAAGAAGAATTTTGGGGTACACCTTGTGTAATTAGGCAAGAAGAATTGGGGTACACTTTGTGTAATGGGGCAAGTAATGTTAACAATACAGAATATAATGGCCAAAGGAGGTTATCAATGAAGACAGAGTCAACAATTATGACAAAAGAAACTGATTTATTGGATATAAAATATTTATTATAAATTGCTGAAATTGGATATCTGCAGTATTTAAAATATTCTACTAAGGACTGTGGACCACATTTAAATTGGGACATGGCTTTATTTTTGACCCCTGAGGACCCCTAACTGATGTGACAATAGATGGTAGCTGGATACTAGGTTGATGGGGCTAATTTCTTGTAAGAAGAGGATGTACCTTATGGCATTGAGAGCACCTCTTGCTTGGTCCAGTTCATATTTAATATGACTTCTCTCTGTCTCAGCTTTACTTTTAGCTTCAGCAGCCTTAGCCTCTGTTTTCTCCTTTCTTACCTTCGTGGAGTTTAGCTCTTGGTCAGTCTGCATGAAAAGAGTCGGATATTTCTGATGAATATCTAAATTCTTTAAAAGTTAAATGCTAAACTCTGACATTTTTAATCATGCAATCTTAAAGGAACAAATGGATGCACATATATTGTTCAATCAGAAAGATAAAAATTTCAGTAGTGAGGGTCCCTGTTTCTGAGACCATCTTTATCTTGCACTGACTCTTTATTCACAACACGAGTACATTGAATGGAACATTAGATTCTTCCCAAGGTAGTCAGTCTTGTACTAAACTTACTGTGCAGAAACCATTATTTCTTACTAGACTTACCATGACTATGACATCTGATCTTTAGAGGTCAAATTCTATGGGTTTCCTGATTAACATCAGTGTCTGTTCAAGAAACTAACTATTAAACAAAAACTTGTTTTTAAAATTGGAGTTATGATGACCTTGAGATTTGACTTTTTGCCCATCCTGAAATCAATTGGCCATTGCCATACCATAAGTGATCTCAACACACTTTGGTCAAGCCATGTTGTCTAGCACTGAAGTTATTATGCAAAACCATTGTACCTCTTTGTTGTCATAGTGATCCTGACCTTTGACACTGTGAACACCAAATCAATAGACTTTTTTCTTACTGAAATCATAAGCAAGCCAGAAATTTCAGTAAATGTATTATGTTGAAAAATGCAGAAATGATTTTTCACTTGTAAGCCACAGTGAGCTTGATCAATGACCTTTTGACCCAAAATTAATTAATTAATTGGCTTCTTCCTCAATGCAATTTGAAGTCATCTTCAAATTTTGATCCAAAACTGTGATGTAGAACTAAAGTCATGGAAACCATTTTTCCTCTTGCAGTCACTACAATTGTGACCTTTCACTTTCAACCCAAAATAAATAAAATGCTCTTAATTACTTCAAATGTGATCGTTTTTGAAACTTTAAAAAATAGCAAATCTTTTTTTTTAGGATGGTAAATCTTTTCAAAAACATTGCTCTACTTAAGATCTAGGATGAGGTCTATCTACATCTGAAAGGACTTTCAGTGTTGTAATATAGTGGCAGTAATTTGTTTTCCCATGTTTTGCCATAGTTCCGTAACTCCATAATTTAAAGGTCATGTCAGTAAACTTAACACGTAAATCAAAAAAGTTGTCAGGTCTACTGAGTTAGGAACTGCTATAAATAGAATCTCTGAAGAAAGAAAAAATTTTTATCAACAAATTGATATTCCTGGATTAATTTTTTAAACAGCCAATGATCCAATAAGTATTATACCATGATAATCTTTTTCTTATAAATCCATCCCAGTTCTGAAACTGTGAAAGGGAACTTAACAAGGGAAAAATACAACATGAGCACCACAAGGTAAACATCTGCTGTATATTAATGTCTTTAGTAGTCCTCCACATTGGTACCAGTACAGTATAGATGATTGTTGACCAAAACATTTCAGTGCACATGACCTGCATTTAAGGTTGAAATAAATTTAATATGTATATACATGTACCATTATTTTCTTATTAGACTTATCATGACCTTGAACTATGATCTCTAGAACATAGAATCAACAGTAATTATGCTGCAAAACCCATTTTTCGTTGAATTACAATGACAATGACCTTTCACCTTTTAACCTCAAAATCAACAGGCTTTTTTCTAACCAAACTCTGTTAAGGTACATGGTTAATACTTGAAATTTATGAGCTGAAAGCAATTTCTTCTCTCTGTCACTGTGATCATGACCATTGAACTGCAAATCAATTTGGTTATTTCCCAATTGCAAGCAGTCCATGAAGTATGGTCAGGGTCTGTGATGTTGAACTAATATCATCTGCATAAACCATCTTTTTTTTTTTCTTTTACAGTGACCCTGGCTTTTGACCTTCTGGCTCCAAAATTAAAAGGCTCTTTCCTTACCCCAAGTGCAGGATCTTCACAAAGTTGGTCTGAATATGTAACAGTGAATTTGGACATTTGACCTTTTAACCCCCAAATTAATAAGATTCTTCCTAATCAAAGATGCTAACTTTGACCCAAGCTTATGATGTAAAACTAATGTTACTGCTCAGAAATGATTTAACTTATTTCCGTCAGAGTGATCTTAACCTATGACCTTTTAGGACAAAAATTGAAAGCATTCTTTCTCACCTCAAGAACAAGCATTCCACAAAAGTTTGGCAACAGTGGAAGGTGGAAAACTTAGTTATTGTGTAAAAACATGGATAGGCTATATCCTTACATAATACACTGTGCCTTATGGTGGGTATATAACAAGTTTGTAACATCATATGAATAAAAAAAACATTTTTTACCTACCAGAACATAGATAAAAAAGTGATGGATTGATAATGACAATAAAGAGGTCAATATTTTATAACCTTGAGGTTGCATTAAGTTTAACTTAATAACATGCTTTTATGTCAAGGAAGCATTTTAAAGAAAGATAAGAAATAACTGATCTGAGGCTATCTTAGGATGAATATAAAAAAATATTTACATTTTTGTGAATACTTTTATAATATGGGATAAATTGTTTCACAAATGACACATAAAATGCTTGAGGACAGCTTGTGAATTTGCCAGTAATAATTTTAATGTTAAGATAACAGTTATTGTAAAACAAGGGCAGACAACTCAAACATTTAAAGTATGTACTCGGATATAAGACACGTCCAACTGCAACCTGCACAGACCCAAATTGCCCATTGCATAATGTGCCAGCCAATATGGGTCTGTACATTTTTTTTTATAGGAATAATCACATAACAAGAGCCTAATATGCAGGAGTGTTGTGATATGGCAGATATGGATCTCAGTGTGCCACACTGCAAAAGTTGTTTGTCTTTAATCAAAGCATAAATACACATATGCAAAGTAAGGAAACAAGCCATGAGCCACAAAACATGTTGGCACGTCATATGTTGGTGCACCCCTGATCAAAAGTAACATACACAAATATGCATGTAATTAAACTGACTGTAAAACTACTAGGAACCAACAAATGTAAGAAAACATTGGCTTATTCTCATTTCTTTCTAGTCCTTAAACATACAAGGACCTGAAAATGTTCAAAACAAGAGATTACTACTTCTTAAAGATATTATAAAATCAAAGAATAACCTTTTTCTATGGGTAATGTGTGTGTGTGTGTGTGTGTGTGTGTGAAACTCACATTCTTTTGTGCATCTTTAATTTTCTGCATAGCTTCTTGTTCTAATTCCAATTTTTCATCTACAAGAGGACTGAAAAAAGTGAAACAATTAAGAAAAGAAATCAGCTGGCAACTTATGCATTTGTTTGTAAATTGGCAGTAAGACTTTCAACTGAAAACCCTAACTTGCATTTCAAACAGGCAATCAAAAACAGAATTATTACATGTTTTGCAATAGGTGAAAAACCAGAAACTTTGTCTAAGTATTACTAGGCAATTAAAATCTTTAAAAATTTATAACTGATTTTCTTGTCCTCATATGATCATCAAAAATGTGTGTTTGATGTGATCAATACAACAGCACATACAGGCAGATGAAAAAAGAATAATTAGCCATTTTAATGTGTCACATAATGATAATAACCATAGAACTTCGATTAAAGTAACTGATTCATAAATATTTTCCAAAATTTATACCTGAATATTTTTAATTAAATGTACCTGTTGCAATGAATCTATCTTAAGGCAACATAAAGAATAAACATGATTCTTAGTTAACACTTGCTTTTATGTTTGGAACTATCAAAATGTCCTCAAATTGTGTCATATCTTGAAAAGTGCAGAGCATGTTTCTTTTGTCTATAGATTTTGTGCCAGTTACTGCATGGAACCAGATACAACTTTCCCACTGTACAATGCACCTTATTGTAATGGCATTACGGATATAATGTGGTACCATTAAGGACACATGACCATAACTATACATTGTATAACACTCTGGGATGAAAGAAAACAGGGTGAAGCTTAGTGTTTTATATGTATTTCTTTTTTAAAACACCATTATTTGACAAATTTTTATAGTGTCATCTATACCGCTGTTCGCTATATTATGATATTCTCAATATATGATATTCTCAATATATGATATTCTCCATATATCATGGTTCCATATATATTACAGATCTCATTATAATAATGAACATGATCTAGTACATGATGCAGTCAGAAGTTATGGACAACCACTAATGTATAATAATGAGAGAGAGAGAGTTGTGCTGCACAATCATTATTTATTCTTGACTGTGCAATAAGTTTTGAACTAGTAGATGGAAGCATTAAAATTTTAATGCAATGTATATTCTTCATCAGCAACTGACAAAAATACTGGTTAAAATTTATAACAATTAACAATCATTGGTTCTAAATGACAACTAACACAGACTCTATGGGAAGAAGGTGATGAAAGAAGAATGGCTTCCATGAAAAGAAAAAGAATATTAACATTTGGGTATTTTGGTCACAAATTAATGGCACTACCAGACTTAAGAATTATTTTGAAATATATCTGGTATGTAATGAATTGTTTAGGATCTACTTTTAACCCTCAAAATTATTTTTATGAATATGATTAACATATACTTTGGTATTTACAAACTTTCAACCTGAAAATGTCCTGTATCAAAATTGATTTACCCGTAAATATAAGGATGCATGAATGTTGATATCCCAGTTTTTCCTGCATATCATTATTAACTGTTAGAACAACAATTCTTGGACAAATATTGAATATATTATTATTATTATTATTATTATTATTATTATTATTATTATTATTATATATATATATATATATATATATATATATATATATATATATATATATATATATATATATATTCTTTCTTTTAAAGTAAAACAATATGCTAAACTTTAGGAAAATTACTTACACAGAACATACTTACATATGATTTTGTACAAATGCAATGTCTTCTTTTAGTCTTTTATTGAGTACTTCTGCTACCCCAGTTCTATTATTTAACCTGGTTTCATTCCTCTTGTTGTATGCTACATGCCAATTCAGCTCATTTAGATCCACAGTGCATGCTTCATGTTCTGTCAATCATACAAAAGGTTGAATAAACTAAAAGTTAAATTAAGGACAACAAATCATTGGCTATTTTGTACAACACAGCTTCAATCAAAAAGATATTTTTTTCCACTTCATAAAAATATTGATACTGTTATAATTTGTTGATAAAAAAAATAATTAACTAAACAAGTAAGTACTAATATCACTATATAAGGCAAAAAAATATGTCCACTTCCATGTAGTTAATTTTTGAATATGTTCTCACGAACATACTAAATTTTAAAAATGTCTAAGGAAATCATTAGCATTTAAATATTCGGAAAGATAACAAGTTATGCAACACTTCATGCACACTAACATGTTGATAAATCAAAAAATGGTTGTGTAAATTTTTCATTCTTTAAACAAACATTCACATGAACTCCAGTTTTATTCTTGTTTATTTTCACCCTTTTACCTGACCCCCAATTGAAAGGTTTCTTGTAACATCATCAACTCATGTTCCTTACCGCATGTACTCAGTTGTAGCACTGCTGTAAGGCTGTTTAGACCCATCAGTCATCCATAATAACCAGCCATTAGCATATGAGAACATTGACTGGATCTTGTTTTATTTCCCTTAGTAAAGATTGAAATCCAATCATGAACAAAAGGAAAATGAGTCATACTAAACATTCCAGCTCAGCTTTGTTTCACTGTATTATTAGTGATATATTGTGATGTATGTTTAAGTGTTACCTTGTAAATTCAAGCCATGTTTTCCATGACCAGGAGCAAAGATGTGCTCTTTCAATATATTGCATAAAATCTTCACATTGTGCACTGAAGCCGTTAAAAGGAGATTTCATTAAAATGCAAATTAAATTTAATGTGATACAGTCATGAAAGAGTTAATTTTTCTTTAGGTGTCATTTTATTACCAAATATAACATTATAGCATTCTTTCTGCTAAAGGGAGATAAGCCACTGCAAGAAGTGAGCCTTGATAATTATCTTCCTTAAAATCACTGCTTTTAAAGGTCACACCCAAAATATTGATGTATGGCAGAGTGTTTACCAATAAATAATATACTGATTCTTTGTAGACCATATGTCCAAGAAACATTAATTTGGGATTAAAACCAAATTTTTAAAAAAGGCAGGTTACATAATGTTTCTATGGCCAACTTTAGATCAGAAATTATTGCTCTGCACCAAAGTATATTAATTTTGTAAGGTATTTCAACCATATTTATTTTCTGTAAAAGTACATGAAATCCATATGTGAAAGAGTACACTTGATTGGTCACTGTGATAAAGAGATGTATTGGTCCGATATTAAAATATTGTTTCATGTTGGTTTAGGTGAGGCATGCAAATTTTTACTGTCAAAAGTTTAAGCTGGGTAAGAAAATGTCAATTACAAACTGGTGCAGAATTAAACTGTTTTATGTGTGGTTTTTATATAAAATAAAAGCACTTATATGCTGGCATGCATGTTTATGAGTCAACGATGAATTCAAAAATGTCAAATGTCTTAATAAACTCTCTTCCTGGAAAACTTGCACACAAAAACACAACTGCAGTATAAGCAAATCTGCAAGTTAATGAGGGACCTCTGAAAATTTCTAATGGTGGTGCCATCCCAAATGGATATAAAAAATGAGAATATGAATGGTGGTTGAGACTGTTAAATAGTTTAATTTTTGTGTTAACAAATTGAGAATAATTGTAAACCAAATTCTTTTTCGAATGAAGTGCTCTCTTAATTGTTTAATTACCTTAATTATCAAGATAAATTCGAACTGAAAGATCACTAACAACATTGCTCCAAGAGATTTTGACACAAATCACCTCTAGAAACATTGTGTATTACATCACAGCTTTTGCATATGAATGTGGATATATTCAATTGTTATTGCCAATCCTCAATAAAACAAGTAATACTTGAATAAAAACACATTTTTACACATTTAATTTTTGAAACCAGAATTGTCAACACTGAAGCTTGTTTCTTTACATATTTATTCTATTAGTAAAATACTGCTGGCGTTGCAAGTAATAGTGACAATTCTGCTAATTCTTGAGAAAATCTCTTACAGCTAAAATTCAGGATTTTCAAGTTTTCTACAAACTTTGGAACTCACGTCTCCATAATAAACTGTATCAGTGAAAGAAAGTTTTCATGCATCTAGCACTTCTTGCCTGCTTGCATCCCTTTCTAGTGTTAATCACATTTGTAAATTAGTAGAAAAAACACATATCAATATTAAATATTTTAATTACAGTAGCTACTACATAACATTATTTCCAAAAGTATGAAACTGGACAATAAAATTGAGTTGACCTGTCACACTATTGTGACCACTAGCTCTTATGCAGGTAGGTTTTGCTTGTTGTTAACTTTTTATTTATTACTCCACCCACCTTTATTTTGATTTGATACAAAGATGTAACTTATGTGATAATACAAAGCAGGTCAACTTACAATTGATTGTAACAATACAAACAACACTTCTGCAGATTGGAGATCAAAATAGTCCACACCTAATTAGGTTTTCAGAAATGCTCCTGGCCATTGGTGTGACAGTAAATTGACACCATCCATATTTTGAATAATATAATTTATTATGATTACTCTGAAACCAAATTAAAACATAAAACTAAAATACAAATTTAATTTGACAAAACTTATTTAACTGGTATTTATTTCTTAAAGTACTGACACACTCATGGATTGAAATATCATTGATTGTTGTTATTTATGGTGTACTGAGAATATTTTTGTACTGAAAACTTAAAATGACTTCTTAATAAAAGAATGACGAATTTCGTTGTGTTGAATCAGATTTTCAGTCAATAACTCATTTTTGATAAAAATGGAGTGAAATATTGAAGTTCAATCGCTAGCTTTTATCATGATTTTCCTCACACTGAACAAAATAGGGGCCAATTTTTTTACCAACTTTCAACAGACAAAAGAGTGCAATCCAAGCCTGACCTCATGTTATAAGTTGGCTCATGAGTTATCCAAGTGTGCTTTATTGAGTGATGATAAGTGTAGTATGATATTAATTGGGAATAAACACATACAATCAGAGTTAATGGCAATTGGGGATATCATTAATGGCACCAGTTATGCTGTTTGAAGCTGGCTGGATTTGACTTATACGGGAGTGTATACAGAACAAATGATTACTATAACATAAAATTTATGTCTCTTTTGAACAACATGCAGCTGTTCCAAAAGCAAAATTCTAATTCATAACAGTTACAAGAATATTCTTCATTTAAACAGATAATGTAACCTACCTTTTTATGTCCACTAATAGTAATGAAATGGACAATCAACATCAAAGGTGGTTTACCTAGCTAAGGAAGGTAAACTTGTTGTGGAGAAGTCTGGATAATTGTGATTTAACTGTATTTACCTAATTCCACAGCCTTTGGTAAATCCCTGAGTTTCTGCAAAGAAATTTCATCAATTTTGTTTCCTAGTGTGATGACTCTCTCCTTTTCTCTCTCCAAAGCGTTAACCGTCTCCTGCCGATCATTTTCTAGCCGTGCCATCAGAGTGATAACTTCATCTACCACTTCCTCTGCCCCCAGGTATGGGATCCTAAAACCATCTCCTCTTTCTGAAATAAATGTATGAAATCAGAAATCTTAAATTTATCATAGCTCCTTCTCCCTTTTGAGTAATGTTTTACATTTTTCAAGAAGCAAAGAAAAAACATCAACAAGGAAAAGATATAGTCCTGTAAATTTTAACTGACTTTAAAAGAGATGTAACAAAAGTAAAGAAATTCAGAATTGTAAATGACTTTCATTGCAAATGATGTAAATGTTATAATATGGTTAAACACTTACATGTACAGTAAAAATGAAAATATATTTCAGGTTAGCAATGAACCTACAACATATTCTAATTGATTTTCCACACAAAATGAAACAGAATTTGAGAGTATCTGAAATACAATGGCTAAAAGAAATCTGCAAGAGAATAAAAAAAAAAAAAAAAAAAAAAAAAATTGTAAATTCAGGAACAGATGATAAAGTCTTTCTTCCCATAAATTATCAAGTGCATCACCAAACATGACAAAGGTGGTAAAAGAGCCACAATTGGTAACTGAAACAGCTGAGTTAAAGACATTGGTGTCTTTTCTCTACATGCCATACATCATCATCATCATCATTATGGGGCCCCGAGTGGCCGAGTGGTCTAAAGCGCTGTCCGTTACGGACCACTGCCATCTCACCTCTGTCTGCGTGGGTTCGAGTCTAAGATTCGGCTAATGTAGTTAAGTGAGAAAGCTTGCCAGTAGCTTCTCGTGGGTCGGTGGTTCTTTCCGGGGTTTTTCCGGTTTCTTCCTCCACCACTAATACTGGCCGCCATGTATAGCCTATATATTGTGCTGAAAAATGGCGTTAAACCATAAAAAACAAAATCATCATCATCATCATCATCATCATCATCATCATCATCATCATCAGTCTCTTGACCTAAAGTTGTCATCGAGGCACTGTACTGCTAAACATCTGACTAGTTCCCTCCACTTGTCTCAATCACGTGCCAATGCCTGTGTTTCCGCAAAACTTTTCCCGGTCCATTCTGTGATGTTGTCAGTCCATTATTTTCTCTGTCTACCTCTCCTTCTGCCACTCTGGATGCTGCCCTGCAGAACTGTTGTGGATAGACTGTTGGCTCTAGTGACATGGCCATACTATTTCAGCTTTATATTTTTGACGGTGATGAGGAGGTCTTCATATTGGCTTAGTTTTGCTTGACTGTGTTATGCACTTCTTCATTTGTGATGTGGTCCATGTAAGAGATGCCAAGAATGGTTTTGTAGTGTCTCATTTCAAGTGCCTAGATTCTTTGTTGTAATTCTGCTGTCAGGGTCCAGGCCTCACATGGATACAAATTGATTGAGATGACCAGTGCTCTCAATACTCTGATTTTAGTTTTCAGACAGATATTCTTGTTTCTCCAGATGGGTCTTAGTTTTAACATAGCTGCCATTGTTTGTGCTGCTTGTGACAAAATTTCTGCTCTTGATCCCTCTTCCATGATTATGGAACCAAATTGAAGATATTTAAATTGGCCCACTGTTTCCAGTACCTGTCCTCTGACTTTAATCTTGGCTGAGATTTGTTTGCCACTATTTGTCATCACCTTTGTCTTCTCAGTGCTTATCTCTGTTTCAAATCTGGAAGATGTTTCATCCAGGTTCTTCACTAAGATGGCAAGCTCATCTTCACTGCATGCCAGCCCATCAATGTCGTCTGCAAAGAGGAGGTTGGTTATGTTACACCCTCCAATGCTGACTGTCCCACAGTGTTTTTCCAGGGCTTCACTCATTATGTGCTCTAAGTAGATGCTGAAAAGCGTGGGTAACAGGAAACAGCCTTACATACTCCAACTGATGTTTGGAAGCAGTCCCCCACAGATCCTTAAGAAGTTACTGCATTGATAGCTTTGGCATACAGCTGCTTTATGGTATTGATCAACTTTTGACCCATGTTGTATTTCTTCATTGTGGGCCACAATGCCTCATGCCAAACTCTGTCAAAGGCCTTTTTGAAATCTATGAACACATGATAGATGTCTTGTTGATGTTTAGAGTACTTTTCACACAGAACCCTAAGATTGAATATTTGTTCTGTTGTGCTTCTTCCACTCTGGAATCCTGCCTGTTCTGTAGTGATTATTTCTTCTGCTTGTGGTTTCAGTCTGTTCAAGATGATCTTCAGCATCACCTTACTAGCATGGCTGATCAAACTGATAGTTCTGTAATTTTTTTGAGGAGTGTTATAATCAGTGACTGGGTTCACTGTGTTGGCCATTCACCTGTCTGCCAGATTTGTTGCAGATGTTTGTTAGTAGCTCTATCACTGATCCCCCATTCTTGATAAGTTCAGCTGGGATGTTTTCTACTCTAGCTGTCTTACCATTCTTCAGTGCTCTTATTGCTGACTCCACTTCATCTTTGAGAATGGGGAAATCATCATCATTTGACTGTGGACTGATGGTTGTAGAGTTCTTTACAATACTCAGTCCATCTTTCTGCAATGTCACTCGCTTCTGTGAGGCATTTTTCACTTTCATCTGGAATGGTACTGACTCTTGGTTGCTTCTGTCTGGTGAGGTCTTTCACAATTTGGAATGCCTTTCAAACTGTTATTATAATGTACACCCAGTTATTCCTATTATATACTGTTACAGCAAAAAGGCCTTTGATTTCCGCTTGAAATAATAAGTTTCAACAATGTGCACCTTGACCTGCCAGTGTATTAACTGAAGAAAGACCTTGGTCAATGCTGTTTGTATTAAATCATGAAAAGTATGGAACAGTGTGGACTTGATCTATCAGTGCATTAACTGAGAGCATATCATGGTCAATAATGTTTGATGGAAATCATGAGAAGTGTGAACAGTGTGGGTCTTTATCTGTCAGCGTATTAACTTATGACAGGTCTTTGTTTTTGATGTTTGTATCACATCATGGTAGGTATAAACAATGTGTGCCTTGATCTGTCAATGCATCAACTGATGGCAGATCTTGGTCAATGCTGATTGCATCAACTCATGAGAGGTGTGAACACTGGACCTTGATCTGTCAGTCATATTTTGGACTACATTGTTTGCAGTACACATAGTGAACCTATTAATATTCTAATAGTGCTTTCTGATGAGGGAACCATTATTCTATTGTATTCTTTGTTTGTTCTTGTTGTTTTGGGTTATTGCCTTTTCTCAATTAAAGATATGGCAGCAAGTATCGCTGGTGGAGGAAGACCCAGTGAAAATCCAGTAAACACCACTGACCCATGGGAAGATTCTGGCAAGCTTTCTCATGAACCCACATTTGCCAAGCCTGAGACTTGAACCCATACAGACAGGGATGAGATGGCAGTTATCGATAAAGGCCAGCATTTTAGACCACTCTGCCACCTGAGGCCCCACATGGTGTGGTTATGTAGGGTATAGTGCTGGAGTCAAAGGCAGGGGCACTTTCCTGTATCATATGGTATGTTTAGAGGACAGTTTCCAAGGAAGAAAGCAATAACTAATTAAATACATTACATGATATCATGTGACATCATACAACACTTTGGTATAGCAATATCATCTGATGTATAATTGTTGATATCAAGTATAGCATCTCGTGACGAAAGAGGAATGTATGCTGAAATTTTAAAAAAAATATTCACATAGTCAGCCAATCATAGCTCTTGAATTTACAAGAAAGTGTATTAAATGACTGTTAGGTCTTCATCTCCTTGCAGGTGCATGTCAGATGTTAATAATTTACAAGTTACCAGATACACAAAAATATTGCTGTATTAAGTATGAATATGAATGTAAATGGAATTCTGTTACTAGATACCATGTTACATGATATATAGCTTAGATTTGGTGATGTAAAAATAATGACTTCTGTTTACTCACTAAAGCATGAACAAAACACTAGCTGTGGGAGGCTCGTTAGTCACAAGTTCTCTGGCCATGAATTTGACCATAACCATAGAACTTATAATGTCAAATTTATTTTAAGATGAGTCTTGTCAGGAATATGTCCACCATCTGGAAGCACTCTTCATCTGAAGAGGTATGTGAAAATGAAAACCTGCATTCTGTCTTGTAATTCATACTATGTGACTGAATTGTTTTATAGGGTGAATGTTTTAGGTCAGACATGATTTTATAGCTGAACAAACAGTTTTTTAAAACAGTGGGATTACTTTTATTGTAGACATATTTATGTATGAATGTGAATATATAAAAATAATAAACTCAAACATTGATTCTTTATGAAAGAAGAATTTAATGTGTAATTTGTGTGTATGTTAGGCAGTTTGTGTGCATACAAGCATAATGTAAATCACTATATTTGCATGTGAGTGTGTTTCATGTATTGCATAAATCAGTTATTGAATCTCGTTATTACATGGAGTCATAAAACTCCATATAACAGAGACATTGAAGACAACAGTGACGTTGCTTTGAGTGATGATACTGGTTAGCTCAGTGTGAGGGACTAAAGGTTATGGACCAAAGATATTGCAGAACAGGGAGGGATTCTTAAGCAGCTGGGAGAAATGGACAACATATGGCTGTTCCATTACCATTTGCCAGGAGCTGCTGATTATAAGTATTTGTGGTCATCACCTGGATGACACATACAACAGTATCATATATATTGATGGAACAAACACACACATATTATATATATATATATATATATATATATATATATATATATATATATATATATATATATATATATATATATATATATATATATATCATGGCTATGGATAATACCATATATCAATCATATCTGTTGATAAATCCATGCAATGATTGTATTGCTAGCATAAAATATAAATTTCCTTTTATTTGTTGATTGCATCCATCGAGGTGTGATGCCATTTTGTTATGTAATAGTCTAGCTTATGAGAGAAGAAAATAAGGGCGTCAGAGATTCAGTCATTATTAATTTGCATTAACTTCTCATTGACTTGCTGGATTGACATGTATTACTTGATCAAGCCCCACCCAGTTTCATATTGTAACATCTGAGGTCAGTGCTGGTAAACTTATAATATCATATTTCCCGTCATGTACAGGCAGATAAAGGCAGTTTCGTGAAATATGTGCCTTTCAAAATATCAAGTAAATATTATAAACAGGCTAAACAACTAGGCAAACATAATAATATATTGTTACAGCACCAGTGTACAAAGAAACTTAAAACTGTATAATGTATCTTGAGCTGAACTCAGTATTAAGGCAGCATAAAAATATTTGCTATTTGACCCCCAAAAATAATATGTGTGATTCTGGTCAGTCAACCATCACTGTTTCTCACTGATGCCCTTAACACTTTTTTCCCCAAGAAAACAAAATCACATCAAATATATAAAATGTTGAAATAAAAATACCATAATTATAAAACCAGTCTTATAGGAAATACATATTTGTACCTTTCACCAAAATGATAAACCAAACAAATAAATTCTATATAGCGTCCATTCCAGTACTGAACTGATACAAACTAACATATCCATTATAGCAAAGTATTTAAAATATCTGCATGAAATTTTAATGTCTGAAAAATTACCAGATTCATCAATAAATCCCACTCCAAGAACTGACAACTCCAAAGAGACCTCTGTAGCATGAGATGTTCTAGAACTGGCAACAAAGACGGGATCTTCTCTTCCACCAAAACGAAGCTCCTTCCTTGATGAACCTGAAGTTAGAATAAAGCATTATTTTATTCAACACTGCATCACTGCTAACTGTATATATTCACTTATAAGTTGATGTCTTGTTACTGAAAACATTATTCATACTGAGAGAAAATCTGATAACTCTAGAATAATATTGGAAACACTATATGTCTGCAATATGTAAAAAAAATAATGTCAGCTCAAATATTTGTACATTTTAATTCCACTATTCTTATCCAGAAATGTATATATGTTATACATTGTTATTATCCAACTCATTATGGTTTTCAGTAAACAATACCCATACTTACATGTACATTTCTTTAAAAATCTAACAATATAAAGTATTATCCACCACAAAGAGTCCATCAATGTTATTTATTGTGGGTGTTTACTAGTAGGTATTTTTATTTCATTTTTATTTTTAAGTCCAAAAACAGTATAGTATGTATTATATTGTGTGCTTGCTGTACAAACATTTATTTATTTGTGCATGATCCAATAAGAGTACGAGTTTCTTATGAATTTTCTTTTAACATGAGGAAGACATAATTTTCAAGTTTTGATTTGATCATAAGACAGATCTAATTCCCAAGTGAAGTTTCTTAAGTTATCTGAGAGTGAATATGGGATGTTAAATCCTAGCTTGCAAATGCAGCAACCATTTTCTTTTTTTTTTCCAGCTGGCAACTCTTTTGATGGAGGTGCAAATGTTATACATGTTCAGTTCCCAAGTATAGTCCTATATTCAATTAACTGTGGATGCTTTCTTAGAGAAATTTTACAACTCCCTGTACATGTCTGACCATAATCACTTACATGTAAATGCAGCACCCACTTGGTTTTAACAGCTAATCATTCTTTAATCAAGCCATTAATTTGATACTTGTTCTATGCCAATTAGAGTCCTATATTCAATTTACTGTGGGTGCTTTCTTAATCAAGCCATTAATTTGATACTTGTTCTATGCCAATTAGAGTCCTATATTCAATTAACTGTGGGTGCTTTCTTAATCAAGCCATTAATTTGATACTTGTTCAATGCCAATTACAGTCCTATATTCAATTAACTGTGGGTGCTTTCTTAATCAAGCCATTAATTTGATACTTTTTCTATGCCAATTAGAGTTCTATATTCAATTAACTGTGGGTGCTTTCTTAATCAAGCCATTAATTTGATACTTGTTCTATGCCATTTAGAGTCCTATATTCAATTTACTGTGGGTGCTTTCTTAATCAAGCCATTAATTTGATACTTGTTCTATGCCAATTAGAGTCCTATATTCAATTAACTGTGGGTGCTTTCTTAATCAAGCCATTAATTTGATACTTGTTCAATGCCAATTACAGTCCTATATTCAATTAACTGTGGGTGCTTTCTTAATCAAGCCATTAATTTGATACTTGTTCTATGCCAATTAGAGTCCTATATTCAATTAACTGTGGGTGCTTTCTTAATCAAGCCATTAATTTGATACTTGTTCTATGCCAATTAGAGTCCTATATTCAATTAACTGTGGGTGCTTTCTTAATCAAGCCATTAATTTGATACTTGTTCTATGCCAATTAGAGTCCTATATTCAATTAACTGTGGGTGCTTTCTTAATCAAGCCATTAATTTGATACTTGTTCTATGCCAATTAGAGTCCTATATTCAGTTAACTGTGGGTGCTTTCTTAATCAAGCCATTAATTTGATACTTGTTCTATGCCAATTAGAGTCCTATATTCAATTAACTGTGGGTGCTTTCTTAATCAAGCCATTAATTTGATACTTGTTCTATGCCAATTAGAGTCCTATATTCAGTTAACTGTGGGTACCTATTTTATCTCCCTGTGATCATTCTGGACAATAAACACCTATTCATCTGTGGTTATTCTTTAAGGAGAGTTCACCGACTGTATGACTAAAGTGTCAGTTACATACTCTCAGCTTAGTCTCCACATAAACAATGACTCATATTCCTGAAATGTCAGTGTTTCTGTCAGTTACTGGGTACCTTGTCACCAAGGATACTGTACATTGTAAATTGTTAAACTTTGATAGTTTCTCCAATATGGAAAAGAGTAATATTTATGATGGTTGTTGTTGTAGGGTTTAACACCCTTTTTCAGCACAAGATAGGCTATACATGGCAGCCATTATAAATGGTGGAGTAAGAACCTGGGAAAACCCTGGAAAGAACCAACGACCCACGAAAAACTACTGGCAAGCTTTCTCGTGTACTCTACTGTATTATAATTTAATATATATTTAAGTGAAAATTTATATATATTGCTCTGAAACCAGACACTGATAACATCTAGCCCCAATTTCACAAAAGCCTTTTCAATCTATGTTCAAACCAGTTAAACTAGTTAGATTCATGGGCCACAAATCACCAACATTACTCAATCAGATTTTAAATGTTTGATTGGTCAAAATTTTGTCAGACTTAACTTTCATTCAATCAGATTACTGGATTAAAGTCTTAAGATTAAGTCCTGACTTAATTTATGTTGGAAAAATCTGTTCCAGTGATGTAAAGCTAAGCTTCTGTGACACTATACAGTGGTTTGGTTAACTGAGAGTCCAGCCCAATTTTATCACATTAAATGTACAAATTAAATCATTATAGCTTCAAATTTTTGACATAATTATCTTAAAATTTTCACTTAAATATATATTAAATTCTAATACAGTAGAGTAATTTTCAAACAAAATGCCATTCTTACTAATGTGTCATCCAGAATATATTCTATAAGTGAAAAGTTTCGGTGGCAAATTCCACATTCCATTTAAAACAAGAAAGTGGGGAATTTGCTGAATATAGGAGGAAAGAAATAAATAAAGGAAAAAAAGAAGGTCAGGCTTAAAATGTGATTTTTACTACTGTAGAAAGTTTATTAGTAGCTTTAGCCTCATTCCACTGAATTGTCATTATAGAGATTAAACTGTACAGTTCTATCGGATAATAATGCTACACAATGGATCCTTAAAAACACACCATGTTATATTAGGAATGTCCAGTATCAAGTCTGTAATCATACAGAAAACAGGATCCATGGCCCTGCTGTGCCACATGAGGAACTATGCTAAACTACCATCTATACCTGCTTATAAGTCAGATTCAAGTTCAAGCTGCATAGACCCTGATCTGTTGTTGCATAATGCACCAGCATCTCTGAGTCTGTGCAGTTTGTTAGGAGTAATCAATAGAACATAAAACATGGCCCCCAACTTTGCATGTGTATCATTTAATGGCAGATCGGGGTCTATATTATTAGCAACTGGACTTGACTTATAAGCGATGCTTGATAGTAAGGGGCCACTGTATTTCTGTCTCATTTATTTCCCATCATTCTCTCACAATCTGCTTATAAACAAATAGACAAGGCCATCCGACAAATACAGACAGTCATGTATCCATACCTTGTCTTTGTGATATGCGACTAACCACTTCCTCTTCCCTTTCTTTTGTCCAGTCATCTATCACAATCTGAAGCAACTCCAGGTGTGAAATGGCTTTACTGATGCATGGAGAAGTTACCTTTGTCAGCTCACAGCTCCGCCGCCGAAACAGCTGAGGGATTTTAGGCCAGTTATCAGGAAGTGGATAAACCATATCTGGAAAATAAAGCCTTACAAATATGAAGCATGAATTATCAGACCATCAATGGCAGAAAATTGTTGAAAACCAAAATCTGGTCACAAAACAGATGGATTTGTTATATCAAACAGTAACAGGAAATGCTCATTTATTTTAAAATCAAATATTCTCATATAATAAGTTGCTAAAATTCACTACAAGGATGGACTCGAATTGAAAATGTAAGATGAAAGTCACACATGGTTATCTAAGACATCTACATATGACTCCACTTTAAATGCAAAAGCATGATTCAACTGTAAAAGCATCTATTCAAATGTTTTTGAAATTTTAAACTCATCTGCACTAACTATGTTTCACATAGCTTACAATTTGTTCTTGACTAAATAATCATCAAAGGTACATTTCATGTATTAATGTGTGTGTGTGTGTGTGTTTGTGTTTGGGATTTTAACATAGCTTTAACAATTATAGTCATATTTCTATGGCGTCTGAAGTTTAGCAGTTTATAGTAATGTCTAGCACTGGTGATTATGCCGCAAACATGTAGCATGATATCCCACCCAGTCAAATTAGACTGACACCAGGCTGATCAGTCCTAACACTAAAAGCTTGATGCTGAGCATGAAGCAAGGCAGCCACTTGGTTGGAATTTAAATCCATGACTTCCTGCATCTGAAGAGGATGCTCTAATCACTTAGGACACCAGAACCGTTGTTTTAATATGAAATCGTCAATACCACTCACGTATAATAATATAAACTTTTCAATACTTTTTGTGCATACTAACATATAAATTTTCAATACCACTCATTTATAATAACATAAAGTTTTCATTATTACTCATGTATAATAATATAAAATTTTCAATACCACTCGCGTATAATAATATAAACTTTTCAATACTTTTTGTGCATACTAACATATAAATTTTCAATACCACTCATTTATAATAACATAAAGTTTTCATTATTACTCATGTATAATAATATAAAATTTTCAATACCACTCACATATAATAATATAAACTTTTCAATACTTTTTGTGCATACTAACATATAAATTTTCAATGCCACTCATTTATAATAACATAAAGTTTTCATTATTACTCATGTATAATAATATAAAATTTTCAATACTACTCATGTATAATAATATAAACTTTTCAATACTTTTCATGCATACTAACATATAAATTTTCAATACCACTCATGTATAATAAAATAACATTTTCAATACTTTGTTTGCATACTAATGTATAAAATTTTCAATACCACTCATTTATAATAACAAAGTTTTCATTAGTACTCATGTATAATAATATAAAATTTTCAATACTACTCATGTATAATAAAATAACATTTTCAATACTTTTCATGCATACTAATGTACAATTTTCAAAACCACTCATTTATAATTATAAAGTTTTCAATAACACTCTTTTATAATTATAAAGTTTTCAAAACCACTCATTTATAATTATAAAGTTTTCAAAACCACTCATTTATAATTATTAAGTTTTCAATAACACTCATTTATAATTATAAAGTTTTAAATAACACTCAATTATAATTATAAAGTTTTCAATAACACTCATTGATAATTATAAAGTTTTCAATAACACTCATTTATAATTATAAAGTTTTCAATAACACTCATTTATAATTTTCAATACTTTTCATGCATACTAACGTATAAAATTTTCAATATTACTCATGTATAATAATATAAAATTTTCAATACCTTTCACGCATACAAAACATAAAATTTTAAATACTACTCATTTATAATAACATAAAGTTTTCAATATTACTCATATATAATAATATAAAATTTTCAATACTTTTCATGCATACTAACATAAAAGTTTCAATACCACTCATTTATAATTCCAAAGTTTTCAATATTACTCATGAATAATAACATACAATTTTCAACACTATCCATGCATACTAACATTAATTTTGTATACTACTCATGTATAATTACATGAACAAATTTCAAAATTACTCATGTATAATGACACCATTTTCAATGCTACTCATATTTAATAACATAATACAATTTTCATTACTTTTCATTGTATAATAACACACTGTCAAACATAGGTCAATAAGCATAATGACCATGGTATCTGGCTCCAATTCGTGTCATCAAAGTAGTGTAAACAAACTCGACTAATCTATTTTGTCACAACTCCATTTCATGTCATCAAAAAATGTATTAAAACTTGACTGATCTATTTTGACAGGACTCCATTTCATGTCATCAAAAAAAATGTATTAAAACTTGGCTGATCTTTTTTGACAGATGATAATGAGAATCTTCCATCACATCTACATAAAATGTATTAAATTTTGTGACCTTATTAAAACAGACTAAAATAGTTCCAATTTGCTTCACACATTTCATATTAACTATTAGCATTCTCATAAGCCCTTATATTTATCCAGATGACCAATTATGTAGATAAATCTGTCTAAAAAAAAGTCTGATAATCAACCTGTTATGTTCAAATAAATAGAATACCTGCAGTTTCTGCTGCCTCTGATTCTGCTAAAACAGCTTCATCAACATCTTGGACTGAATTTGGACCCTTGCCATTGGTTTGAGAAAGTGCTTTACCTGTTGCATCAATGAAAGCAAAATTGTGATTCCAATCAGTGATCATCCAAAGAAAATTTATCCTGACCTGAAACTCATTTGAAATAATTTATTATCGTCCCAAACTAAAATTGTTATTGTCAGTTAAAATTGTGTATCCACTAAACTTGACCTTCACCTTTTTTATGCTAATTGGATTCTAACTCTTCTCAGCAGAATCAAGAAATATTTACCTATGGAAACTCGCAATCTATACTACAAGTCATATATTCTTACAACAATGGATTACTGTTCTAATGTATGGGGAAACTGTGCTAAATCTGAGCTTGACAGGATTTATAAACTCCAGAAATGAGCAGCACATGTAATTTTAGATACATCTGTTGATCATCCCTCAAAAGCATTATTTACAAAATTGAAATGGTTCACAATATATGACAGGAAAGATTTTCACAAAGCAGTTCTTTTATATAAATGTCTATACATGGAACTGCACCAGAGTATCTTCAGGACATACTCAGGCCTTTTTCAACACAATACCAGTTGAGATCAATATCACATGGAAACCTTCTATTACCAAAAACAAGAACAGAGCAATTCAAAAAGAGTTTACAATACTCTGGTACAGTTCTGTGGAATAAGATTCCACTACATGTAAAATCAGCTGAAAATATTAGAGTATTTAAGAAGAGATATTATGAGCATGCATGTGTTTCTAATAGATAATGGAATTTAGTATTTTAATACTAAACATGCTAAAATAAGCACTAATTATTGCTATCTTCTCACAATGTGCATTTGTTATACTCTCATTAAGAGGGCCTCAAGGGAGAATAGTCCTTGACTAATGAGTCACCCTCGATAAATATAGCATTTTTATTATTATTGTCTCAAAAAGTTACAAAAGCCAAATGCAAAAGTAGTTGACCATGAAATCTGGAGTCACTTTGTCAATATGCTTTCTGCAAACATTCTTTTCCAATTGTTTCTGAACAGGTTATAAAATAATTTTTGCAAGGAATATCTTTTTGTGTATCCGCAATTCCGCATCAATATTAGATGATAAATGAGCATCACTTATCCAATACTAAATGTAACCATTGCATAATGCTTTCTGTCAAAGATGGTTTAATTATTTTTTAATAATTATATTGATACTGAATGACATATTAGCATCATTTGTATCAATCTGCTTCTGCTTTCTCTCAAGTTTGATTAAATTCTGTTGATTGTTTTTGATACAAAGTTCTTTACAGACTTTAATCATTTTAATAACCGTGGTCTTATCTGAAAACAAATCAAAATAATTTGCATACAACAAGAAAGCACTTACAGTATTAATGCTTTTGTCAAATTCTGTTTAATGGCTTTGGTGATGTCATCATGTAACATTTGTTCTATTTTTAGTAACAGTAGATATATCTGATGATGGATCAACTATATGTCAAAATTTGAAAGGCCTTTGTGTCTGAATATTTTCTTTCTACCTTGGTGCAACTCTGATACCAATTTTTTGAGAATTAATGTTAAGTGTTTTCTTTTTCTAGTAATGGTAGCCATATTTGACAACAAACAGGCATCACTTATCTAAATTTTAAAGAACTGCATGATTGTCTACATGCTTTGTGATAAATACAGTCAAATTATGTTGATTGGATGGTGAGACAAAGTTGTTTGAAGGATTTTCTTACTTGTAGTAATGGTGGCCAGGTGGCCTATTTCAAGGTGGACTGAAAGACTGTTTATATCATTTTAAAATCATGTCATGTCAGGAAGCTCTTTGATAAATTGGGTTAAATTCTTTTGAGAGGATTTTAAAAAGAAGTCATTAAAAGTTTTTATTTTAATTTTAGTTAAAGTGGCCATATTTGATGGTGCATCAGCATCAACATTTGCACCAGCTTGGAAAATTGTATGCCAGAATGCTTCCTACTAAATATGTTTCAATCTGGTCTGGTGATATTTTAGAAGAAGCTGAAAATAGTAGTTGTTAATGGTTGAAAGATGGATGAAACTTGATTTTGACAAAGTGAGAGGTACATTGGATGCATAACTATACCTGAAGCTATGAATAGGTGAGTTAAAAACTTAAAAAGTATACCATATATCAGTTTGTGTCCTTTTAATGATTCAGATGTTGCTTTTGATGGTAATTTTAGTGACATTTTGGCAGAAGCCATTATAAGTGGAAGAAAAACACTGATAATGGATGGAGATTACATATCCTGCAAAGAAATCAACAAATGACTGCATAAGATGGAAACAAGTAAATTTCTGATTCACTATTCTGTAGCCAATACATCTAATATTCAAAACCATGATAAAACTTTCTTTTTACTAAACACCATCAATTTGGACACCACTAATAATACTATTACTCATCACAACATCATGCTAAGTATTAAAATATCGCGTTTCTTGTACCACACAATGAAAAATATCTACTATTAATGTATTTTTTGTTGTTGTAGGGTTTAATGCCATTTTTCAGCACAGGATAGATTGTACATGGTGCCCAGTATAAATGATGGAGGAAGAACCTGGGAAAACCCCAGATAAACCACCGACCCATGAGAAGCTACTGGCAAGCTATCTCAAATACCCATGTTGGCCAAACCTGAGGCTCAGCAGTAATCTTAGAAAAGAAAATATCCTCTATCAATTAAGGTATGTGAAGTTAATATCTACAGATACAGTATTTTCATGCATATAACGCGTGCGTTATAAGCGTTTTTACAATCAGCACAACCCCCCGGCGTGGTATATGGGTAAGCGTGTTATCCAAGGTTTTTTTTTTACAGCCAAAAGTGCATCGATGAATTTCAAGCAACCACCCTAATAAGCCGGTCACAATTAATAAAAGACTTCTTTCATACACAAACAGTATAAATGAGGTTTATTCAAATCTTTAAGTAGAAAATAAACAATTTGAAGTTGACAACGTGTTGCACTGCTTGTGCGTCTGTACGTTATGGTATGTATAGATTATCTTTTATTCGCATGAGGCATACACTAACTTGCATTATAAGAATGTATTTCTTGTAATTTTTATGTATACAAAAACCGAGAATCTGTTTAGAATCGGATTTCTACAAACGATAATCGGTTTTGGAAAAAAAAATAATTTAACATCCCTATACAGTACTGGCATGCATGAATTCCAGCCAGAAATTAGCGGAAACCAGTAAATACACATAATTTTATAGCAGTTGCAGTTGCCTAATATTACATGGCTTTTATGATTGTACCGGTAATACAGGTGTTTATTACGAGCTGAAAGGGATAAAGGCGCCGGCGTTAAATCGCTGGATGGTGAGTGATAAACGATAAACAGCCTCATAACACATATCAGATGAGGCACATCTGGCAGTCCTGTGTTCAGGCAGGCCTGTGTTGGTTACCACGCAGTATATGCATGGCATGCAATCCAAGATATTTCTTACACAAAGTAATTGCTGCGCGTTATCTGTGTGTGCGCGTTATACACGTAGGTGCGTTATATGTGCAAAAATACAGTAGTTACATCAGCTGATATAATTACATGTGCATGTATGTTAGTACATATACATAAAGTGTCCCAAAATTAACATTGTGACTTTGTTCATGAAAGGTATAGCTTTTCTTTTCTCCAATAGTAAAGGAAAAAAAGAAACAATCTAGACCTGTCTAAAATGTTATTCAACAGCAATGTGAATTTAGTTACAATGTCATGCATACTGTGTAACGCAGGATGTTTTTAAAAAGAAATCATTTATTTGTATGCATTTCCTATTTATCCTGAACTTATTCAGTACTGTAAATTTATATTTTGTAGTGTAGCAATTTTAACTGTTTTGCATAATGTCACATTTTCATTGGTACCTATATTTGTGAATTGGGCACGGGAATCCATTGCTTCCACAAAAGGATCACTATTCATTGGGTCTTTAAATATATGGATTGTATCACCTAGGAAGGCCACAAAAATTGATTCCCAGCAAAAATTAGTGAACTCACAGTATGCACACTGAGTTAACAGTGAGAACAAGGTCAGACAAATAATAGTTAATAATTTTTAATTGGATTGATTAATCATTGTAATTATGTAGATTTTGGTCAACTAACATAATCCCTACTTCTGCATCTGGACCCTGCCATTTTTCTAACTGGACTATTATTTTCTGAAGATTGTGGATCAGAACCTCTTAATATGTATTTGGAAAAAGGCTCTGATAAAAACAATGTCATGCATCTACCTGAAGATGTTACTAGTTGTAAAGCAGAAGTGTGGGACTCTGGAATGGCTTGCTCTTTCCTATCTTCATAGCTGGCAAATGTATTCCTATTTTGCCTTGACACCACTCCTTGGATATCTGGATCAACATCCTCCAATCTAACTACTTTGGATACCGACATTGTTCAGGCTGTCATCTGCAATGTATAAAGCACACAAATTATTGTCAATCATAACATCTTTACATGCATACCAATTTTTAAAATTTATTATAGAAACTTAATTCACACAAATATGGTTTGGTTTGTTATGTAAGGATAACCTAACACATTTTTTCAGCATATAATTGGATATATATGGCAACATCTATATCTGGTGGAGTTAGAACCTATAAAAAAAATCCAGTGGAAGCTACTGGCAAGCTTTCTGACACCCAATTTGGTTGAGCTGAGAGTCGAACTAATGCAGACAAAAATATACAAGTGATTTGCATAGGTAAGTGCCATAGACCACTCGGCCACCCACCCCCAAAAATATGAATCAGCATAAGTACATGTAACATGATGCAATGTAATACTAGATCCAACAGCAACTTTATGATATCAGCTTAGATTAATGAATGTGAGATATCACTCACAGAGCTTGGAGTCTACACCTACTTGTAACCCAGACCCACAATATAAAAATGACTTGTCTTTTTCTCAGCCGCTTTTTTCTAACAAAAATGACAAGCTTAATCTGACAAGATTCAGTTAGAATTATGGGTACTAGCAGTAGTTAATGTTGTTGTAATAGCTCTTATTGTTGATTAACTCTACATACTGGCTGCTAATTGAGTCAAACTGCAAACAACAAAGATCCTGATCTGTTGTAGTATAATGCACCTGTAGATCAGGGTCTGTAATATGTGTTTCACTGATTACTGCAAACAAAATTCACAAAGCCAGATTTTCTGACACATATGCTACTGCAGATCTAGGTCTTTGCAGTTTGCAGTTAGGCTGACATATTATAAGCAAGCAAAAATGGTTGTATGTTGTCTACATCTATCTACTTCTTGCAAAACAACAATAACTCCATTTGACTGTTATGTTTTGTTGCTACAGCTCTGGTGGAGAATAAAAGTAAATAAATGAGGCTGAAAACAAAAACAAACAAAAATATAATAAATAAATAAATCACGAAGATTAAAGAACAATTGGAGAAGAAAAATATGCGATAATGGAGAGTTCAAATTATTTTCAGTTCTAAGTTCTAGACATTTGGACCACCAGTATGGTCATTGAATTCCAATCCAACATGTGCTAGACATCTTTAAATCTTACTTCCAATTTGGCCCCATGTTTATTCTTAAATATTCAGACTGCCCAGCCAAAGCTTAAAAGGATATAGGTTGGGAGCCCAGGCTAATACATTTAGTAATGAGTTGCAGGTAGGTAAGAAAAAACTGTTAAATACATCTGAAAAGCTGTATTCTGCCTAAATTTTAAAGAAAATTTTATTTTGTTCTGGAAGATGTTGGGGTTATGAAATTAGGTACTGGGATGTCCACAAGTCTATTGATGATTATCTGTTTCCACAGATGACGAGCTTGAAATTGTTCAATCACTTCCTCTATTTGGGGCATTTATCAGAAGTGTATCTTCCTGCATGATGCAGCTGCAGCTCAGCTTGGTACATATCCTATTTCATGTATGGGCAAAGTACTCCAAATTGAGGCCTTTGTTTGTAGACTGTGGTCTGTGGGCCTTGGCTTGTGGGCCTTGGTCTGTGGTCTGTGGGCCTTGGCTTGTGGACCTTGGTCTGTGGGGTGTGGGTCTTGCGTTGCTGATACATCAATTCCTTTACAAAACTTCCAGCATACTGCTAGCTGTTTTCAATGCTCTGTCAATTTGCTTGTGCCATGAAAGATTTGATGAAATATCAGCATCTACATATGAAGAATAGCTACTGGCTTTGACAATTTAATATTTAAGATTTATTATATCAGAATTGGGATCCATTTGGTGATTAATCTCAGAATTGTACACACTTGCAATAAAATATACCCCATTTTCCCTCACACAATGGAAGCTCAGTCAGATCATTTTGAAGGAATCTGAAGTTTCTGGTGGTGCAAATTATCAGTTAAAAGTTGAGTCTTGGATGAGGTGCAATCTGGCAATCTGGCATATTAATTAATAAGTGGGAAAGAGGAGAAGCCCAGCAACCATTTTGTGTTTAAATACTGTACTGACTATGGGACCTTGGTGAAAGATGCACCAACCATCAACAATTACAATTACTTATTATTTTCTGTCTGTGTGCAAACACTTAAACCATCTGTAGATAGAACTTTCATACAATAGTGATTAAGCTTTCTTGACAATCCTCTACTCTGGCCTACTAGTATTTGTCAATATCTCTGGCACTGGGTGTATTTTTTGTCTCTCAAATAGCTTGTTTGTCATTCTATAAAGAGATTTTACAACAAAAAGATATTTTAAAAAATCAGGTAGCTGATGCCCAGGGCCCCTTTAAATCTAGATTGGACTTCCCCCATATTCTGAGCAAGTTGCCCATTGGGGCTGTCAAAATAATGTATTATCCACTTTGCCTGAGAGAAACCTTGAGCCTGCCCACAAATGCCAAATTTTCATTTTTAAAAGGTATTGAGAAACACTGTTATATTAAAACTCAGACCTCTGCTCTTGTTCCCTCCATCTCTGTCTGCTTAAATGACTCGAAAGTTAAAACTATATGCAGTACTATTTCTGTTCTCTGCATTTCTTTGGTTACCTATAATTAGCATTCACACTGCATGGAACAGGTGTCTTCTTCATGAGTCTAAGACTAGATTCAATGAGGACTGCTTTTTGGATTGAAATTCATGGCATTACTTGGACTTGTAAAAAAACACATCAAGTAGGCTGATACAAATCTAAGCTTTATTCTGCAGGCTCCATAACTACTTGATCTATTACTAGTATGACTTTATGCATCCAGTTTGCCAGCCAATATCAGTTAGCTCCAATGTTGGTTAGTCTACAAGAGAGACAAATTTATAGCCATGACATGTACTCATGGTCATATTCAATAAAATGAGCACATAAATAAATCATTGCAACCCTGTTAATGTACCATGATGTTGGTCTATACCAATTCACAGTCTTTTTTAAATTTCAACTTCATTATGGTAGTCTCAGCTTTACCATTTTTATACAAATCTTTTGCATCTAAGATTAAATGTCAGGAAAACTGGTTACTTGTTTTTAGCTATAGTATTCTCACACCATTCAATTTATTTGTACCCCCCCCCTACTGATTTTTTAAACAGAGAGCATCAAGGATATATGGATAAAAACATCAGGTGATGAGCCCAAGTGGGCAGATCAAACACCCACAGGTTACTCCATCAAGTCGATCCCTCACCACTCTTTTGGAGATGGAATTGACATCATTGCTAAGAATTCCATGATAAAATGTCTTAAACAAAACACAACTTTTAATTTCTGCCAAACAACACTCACACTGGAACAAAGGTCAGTCCATTTTTTCTGCCTCTACCGGCCTTTTCATAGTAGAAAAAACAAGCTGAGTTTCTCTTTTTGGAGCAGTTTCCGAATCTCTTGGAGTATGGAAATTCGATAGGTGGCAACCTGATTATTTTTGGAGATTTAAACTTTCACTTTGATTGTCCTGGAAACCGCATCAAAACTCCTAGATTTCATTCATGTTTTCAACCATAAACAGTCAGTTAACCAGCCACCCATAAACATGGTCACATTTTAGACTGGATTCTTCATAGACCTGATGATAATCTTCTATGGTCCAACCTTTTATCCCATAAACTTGCATCAGATACCCTCTGCATTATATGCCATCTGGACATATTAGTACCTAACCTTCCAACTTTATTTAAAAATAAGAGAAACCTCTGTATGATAAATAAAACCAAATTAATACATGACATCCAATCAACCTTAATAACTTGCTTACCTCATAGAGCAGAACAACTCGAGAACTGCCTGCATTCATTGCTTGAAAAACATGCCCCAGCCAGTGCAGTATCAATTCAAAAATGTTCTCCATGGTATAGCAGTGTTACTGTTAGGGAGAAGCTTCACAATGCTAAAAGAGACTGCTGTAAAGCAGAGAGGCTTTGGCTTTTCAACAGACTCACTATTCATAAACAAATCCATGAAGCCATAAGAAAAACGTCACTAACATAGTCCATTTAGCCAAATTATCCCACTACAGTATTAAGATCATGGAGAGTTCCAGCTGCAAAAAGTTCTTCAAAATTATTAACAAACAAATATCAAGGAACAAATGTATACCACTTCCAACTGCCTTCTCTCCAATAGATCTTCCAGACCTGTTTGCAAATTTCTTCTATGACAAGGTACAAACAATTAAAGATAAGCTTGACAACACAATTGCAATTGACTTGTCATCACCATACAGTTGCGATACAGAATTTCAGCGACAACCATTTGCATAATGTGAACCTGTCTCTATGGATGTAGCACGGACAATCATGATGAATTAGCACGGACAATCATGATGAAGAGTACATCAAAGTCATGAAAACTTGATCCAATTCCAACATCACCACTGCTCGAGTGCTTCGATCCAATATTGCCTTCAATAATTGATGTTATTAATACCTCTCTCTCAACTAGGGAATTCCCAACATTTTTAAAAACTGCCATTGTAAAGCCTCTGCTGAATAAACCGACACTCGACCATAATGAAATAAAGAACTACCGCCCAGTTTTTAATCTCCTGTTCATATAAAAAATCTTAGAAAAAGTTGTTCTAACTGACATTCTATCTCATCTGAATTCAAAGGGTCTTTTCATATTATGCAAATCGTCCTTGCCACAGTACTGAAACTACTCTTCTGAAAGTAGTTAATGGTGCAAACACATTTTTTACCGAAACAGACTATTCTATAAATGAAATATGGAATCAAGCAGTCTTTAGATTTCTTTACATCTGCAGCTTCTGTCTGCACTGAAACATCAATAATTTGACAATGATGGGGATCCCTTGGGCAACATTCAGGTCAGAAATTATAAATCAATGAAAGAAATGACCAAGTTTTGTGCACTTTTTATATCCTTCATGTTTTTCATTTTTGAATTCAGAAGTGTGGTATAAACAAATGTGAGGGTATACGAATAATATAAGTAAATGATGATAACATGAAGGACAATGATGATGAGATGGAAGAGCTGGGATTTTCCTGAAGTGAGGCACGAGCAATTGCTCAAGACCGACCTAGATGGTGGAAGATAGTTGCAGTCTTATGCTCCAGATGGGATGAAGAGGACTATAGTACAAGTCACATGGGTCATGTATGTAACTTTACTCATTTTAAATTAAATATAAATTGTTCTTATAAATTTTAAACTATTCTTTAACCAAAGTCTATTCATTCCTGATTATTGACTCCTCTGCACCTTAATGGTCAACAAGAAACTTCCGGGCAAAAATTATCTATTGCTATGGACTTTTACAATGGTGTCCATATACTAAACTTAGGTCAAAAATAAGAGCACTTCAAGTGAAACAGTCAAAATCTTGTGTAGTACAAATTTGTTTATCAAAGTGCACAGTTTTCATTTTGACATCACAGTGCATAACATTCAATCCACATTGTATTAACAATGATTAATGCTGTATGCACCTAACAGGGCATTTAAATAATGACAATTCCAAAAGGAATATGGATCTATACAAATCAAAATGATTCTAAGTGAATACTTGCCACTTAAAGATATGTAGAATCAAATTCTAAAATGTGACACCCATTATTGAATAGTCGATTTTGAATGCCTACATAACCCCTGTGACTTTTACCTATAACTAACTAAATAAATGCAACTCTAAGAAGAAGCGATGGTGATGGGATAGAGTTTAAACCCTTTAAATTTGTTCATTTGCATAAGCAAAAAACTTAATTACGTTAAAAAACGATTGAGATCTAAATCATCTGGTCGTCAAATCAACATCAAAATACCCACAGTAATGCATGCTTCTCTCCTCTCTAGCTTATTTACCACGATAGTGTACAACTTCATTTTGTTTATTGTAACATCTTAGGTATATTTTCAAATAAGATAAAGAAATACTTAACCTAAAACATATACAATTTCTTTCGGAACTGTTCGATGAAAAAACTTTAATTTACGGCGACTGTTCTAATAATTAACGACGATATCATTGATTTCGATCCTCCATTTTGACGCCATACTTGTTTCCATGAGCGTAAATATACGGAAATTGCCGATTGGTCTAAAACTCGTCCCCACGTGATGCATTTCAAAATGGCGCTGGGTCACAAAGCTATTGCATATTGTAATCGATAAAGAAACAACAGCAGTACACAAAACATGTTGAAATTAAGATTTGAAAAGTATACAAAACAAAGTTTCTCGAAGCGATTGACAAAAAAACAGGAGGAATAGATCTCTGACAAATGCCGCCAAAATTGTGAGTTGATGTTGATTAGAGTGCACCTGCATTCGGTAGACTGCTGTGAAGTCTGATCATTTTTTTGTTGTTTTGTTTGGGATAACTAGTAATCCAATCGCAGAGTAGCCTGTATGATGATGTTTTTAGCGATTCAGTTATTTCGTATTTTATGTAGGTTCTTGCAATATAGCTTTATAGATCAGAAATAAGAAATTGTCGTGTTGACTGTTGAAGACGTGTCTCTTAACCGTGTACACCAACCCCCACCACTACCTCTCCACCCTGCACAAAGTAAAGGCAAAGTTATTGGTGTCATTACATATAAAATAATGAAATTCTTGCTTATTATTCCATCCTGTGTGATTAGCAGCTAGTAATACATATTCTTTAAATCCCAACTTTACAAACAATAAAGTAGTTTTTGCACACAATCTCATTTGTTTGCACCCCCTTACTAATTTTGAAAATAAAAGAAATCAGGGTCATAAAATTGCACAAAACTTAGTAATTTCATTCGTAAATTTATCATGTTTAACCTCTCAATCGGAAAGGCATCAAAACACTAAAGTTTGTGTTTAAATCAAACATCAGTTTCTTTACTAGCATGGTCACCATATATGCATCGGCCATTCAATGTTTACAAGCAACAGCTGTGATGCAGTTCACTGGCTTCCATGAATTTCAGAATTACATATTTCTAATCTGATCAATACAAAAATTCTTCCTTTTTATTTGTTCAGTTTTCGTGGAAATGTTAAAGTTAAACATCGCAAATATTGGACATAGAAGACAGCTTTTATTAGATTGGATTGTTCTGGAGACCAGAAATGGATAGTGTGCAAGTCTGTCTGTCTGCTTGTTTATGTTGAGAGTTTCCTTTTTTTTAAAAACAAATTGAAAGTGTTCGGATCCCCATGGCGACAATTAGGGTAGAATTATTGATGAATGAAATGATTAAGTTTTGTTCATTTATTATATCCTTGCTGCTTTTTATTTTTAAAACAGGTAGGGTGGGGTATAAAAATATAGCTGCCAACTATGCTGTTTTTTTTTCCTTCTTCATATTTGTCCTGTATTTTGGAACCAAATACATGTACCGATATACATTTTGGGGGGCAAAAAATGTTGTTTTTTTTTTATTTTGAATTTTTATTTTAAAAAATCCTTGGAATTTTCAGCTTAGATAGAAATGTATCACACATATTTAGGAATAGAGTTAAACAATATGATTGGTTCATTCAAAATCCAGGCTACCTTGCCAGCCATTATCTACCATATTGGATTTTGCAAAGAGTTACTGCTGTCATTGTATCTCAACTTTGTAATATTCTATATTTTAATCATGTTGATTAGGAAAGCAGAATATTCAAAATTTTCGTCAGGAAAAAAAAGAAAACAACTGGAAGGACAATTGTGCCATCTTGTGTAGATTTGTGAAACCATCTGATAAAGAAGAAAACTTTTGCAAAATGTGTAATGTGATTTATCTATATGTTATGAAGGTGCCCATGAAATACAAGAGCACGAAAAAGCTAATAATCGTCAGCTTGCTGCTTCATCAAACACAACTAAGCCTGAGCTTACGACATATGTAAATACCAGAGAGAACCTTAATGTAATTCAATCAAAATTTGGTTTATTAATTTTCTTTTAGAAATGAACCTTTCTCTTTCAGTTTACAAGTATTGCTGACGATTTATTTCGCACATGTTTTCCAGAAATTAAAATAGCAAAGGATTACTTGTATGCTTGACCAAAAACACTTCATTAAAAATCACAGAATTGAGATCATCAATGAAGGTTAGTACATTGGAATCAATAACAGTTGGGTGTAAAACAAGGTCTGGAAAAGACTTCCATAAACAGCTTGTGCCTGAGTGTTACACTCTTGCACCTTTTGAATAGGCATTAAATGGAACATAGTACCTGTCCAGAATGTACCGGTACCAGTGTGCAACACATGCATCTTTGACATTAAAAAATTATGTAAGGCACTGCCCTACTTTACTGATAGTTGTATATGTTGTAAATAGTCACATCTACATTAAAATTTTAAACAGTATTTATTTCTGAAAATTAGTATTTTTTGTCACAAGCAGTCAGTATTTGTGTACTCTGGGGTTAGCAGCAGTTTAAAAAGTGTTCAAATACTATACCAAGATTATTGTGCTATTTTGGAAGATAATTCGTTTAAACCTTGAACAAGCTATCATTATTGAATAATAATTGGTAGACTTTGCATGGAGATTAAATGATGATCAAATGTTAAATATTGTAGTGGCCTGAAGTTGTGAACCAATGTATCCCTAATCCAAACATTTTATAGTTGAGACTTTCCAAGTTCCAATCAATTTGATTGCATGTATACTATCATGCATTGAATCAGTTTTTCAAAAGAAGCATTGTTGAACATGTTTTATTGAATTGTGGTAATTTAACAACCACAGAGGACTTAGAAAGACTTGATCACATGTAATTAATTTCAATGGCAACCACTGTTACTACACATCTGGAAATGTACGGTAGTCCTTTCAGGTATGCCAAATTTGCTTCTGGAAGGGTACTGCAACTTTTGCTGGTGGGACTCCTGGTTTACTCCAAATAGGAGTCCTGAACTTGTAGTTTTAAAGTCGTAGTGAGACCTCTGCAACCAGTCTGCTCTAAGTGTAGCACACTGCCTTATAAACATTGAGAAATTACAGGAATTTGCGAGGTTATCAAATTAATAGTCATCCGAGTATTTGGATGTACTATTTGCTGGATCTGGGCATGAACCAAGTAGTAGGTGCGACTCCGGAGAGTACCATTTGTTTCATTATTGTATGCGAAGCTTAAACTTTATGTGTACCAAATACCGTATATATAACCTATAAGATGAAAATTTTTATTATTAACTAAAATTATTATGTATTAAAAAACTTTTTTTAAGTTCGATATTTATTTAATTATTTTACTTGTAACCATTCATGAGTGTATCCGAATAGTACCAAAAAACCGGATATTCTGTCGAAGCAAATGTCCGAGGTGATTTCCGGTTAGGCCCAAGGAGATATCTCATATCTAACCCTTATGTACTGCTGATAATAAATGGTGAAGACTTGATTGACAAGAGCCACATGAGAAAACAAAAGCCATCATACTTGATGAATTGAATTTTTATTTTTTGGTGCACAAGTCTAATTTAACTTTTTACTTCACAGCTGAATGTGTGATGCCAATGCAATATGGATTAAGTTTTATTGTCCCAATTGAAAAGTCGCAACAGTATAATTACCTAATAGTGGATGTCTGCTTCATCATGTGGAATATTTTTTTTCCAGTTCACAGTGCTATTTAATATTCACACACTCATCCACTAAATGCATTGATATAAGATGAAAGATAAATTTCCAAGTAAAAATTCCTGTTTGAATATTTAGGTGTTTCATAGGATATAAAAACCTGAATGATATAGAAATTTCAGTGAATGACTGATTGATCTTATAAAATTGACTGGTAATAATACATGTACCTAGTATTATATTGCAAAGTGATTATCAGTAGTGGATACATTTACTGTAAAATAAAAAATATCTCTTCTTTTCATAATTATTTTTGGTTTTAGCTTCATATTGGGGAAATTTCTTCTTAATCCAATGTGTTGGAAAATGCTGTCAGTAAGTTTGCGATGAAGAGGGATGGTTGGAACTGACTGAGCACATAAAGAGTGATTGTCACCACTTTAAGAGGTCTTAAAAGAAGTAATTACCGTATTTTCCGGCCTATAAGTCTATACTTTTTTACTTCAAAGTCAGATCTTTGTCTTATCCTCCAAATCGACTTATATATGGATTGTGTCATTGAAAGTTTATATAAGTTACGTTCGTAACTAAGGTAATAAAATGAACTACAACATGGATGTGCTTTCAGTTATAATAAAACAATGATGGACTGTTTATTCAGCTGTGTGAATTGATAACAGAATATAGAAGTGGTTTGTTTAGAAGTAAAATCACAATCATGTTAGCATCGGTAATGCAATTTCATGATTGCCGGTAATTTGGAATATCATACAACGATACCATTACTAGTGTTAAATACAAAGCCAAGATTGACCTGGCCTCGTCTTATTCTCCGAATTGACTTATATATGGATGAAGGATGGAAAATTTACAACATTGGTGAATTCGACTTATACTCCAAATCGACTTATAGGCCAGAAAATACTGTACTTCATCTGTGGGACAAAATCCTCATCTGACAATGTGCTCAAGACTTTATTTTATCTTAGCAAGATTTTTTTATCTCAAAACTAGGGTTGTTAAACGAAAATCGGAAATCCGATTATCGGTTTTGAAAACGATTATCGGTTTTTGTTTTTACAAAACGATAATCGAATTAAATATTTTTTTACCATTTTTTGTGAAATTTTTTTAAAATGCCAGAAAATAATTCATTCATGCATTTGTTTAGTGTTTACATTTTAATACAATATGGCCAGCAGATAAGAAGGTGTGTTTGTGTATAATTTGTGAGCGCTCCATGCAGCGTGTTTGTAAATGAATACATTTATTGTTGACGGATGTCAATAGTTAGTCGACCGACCAGTCACTAAGTTCTTTGATGTCCGAAATTGACAACAGTAGACTGTTAATAGCTACAGTCTCTGTTGTTGAGGACTGGTCTCTGCTGGTTGTGCCTTTTCAAGTTTACAAATATGGCTGGTCATATAAATAAATCTGATGTATGGAAAAACTTTGAAAAAATTTCATCAAGCATGGCTCGCGCTGTAAACTATGTTCACAACAAATAAGTCGGTGCGGTGGTACTACTACTGGATTGCATGCACATTTGCGTAGCAAACATCCCGGAATTGCGGCTCCTTCAAATGTTCAGCCGCGATTAACAACATTTATTGGAACACAAAGAAACTGTCCTGATAGTCATCAAGAAAAGGTTACTTCTGCTGTAGCAAAGTTTGTCGCTGAAAACATGCTACCAATTTCGATTGTTGAATCCAATTCCTTCTGTGATTTAATGGCTTTGGTGGAGCCACAATATCGTCCTCCACGCCGTCAGACGATGCGCGTCTATACGTTATGGTATGTAATGAATATCTTTTATTCGCAAGACGATATTAACATCCCTACTCAAAACAGCAATTACTGCACACTGCATTTCAAGCTAGTGGAACCACTATAACGTTATAATTGGGGTCCAAAAATTGGGTTGAGTTAATGCGGGGTTTTACAGTACTTTAATCTTTTTCAGAAAACACCACTTTGGCATATATATGTATATTCTTGTCTAATATTTTAACAAATCTGGGTATTATCGGACACATTAAATGAAATGCAATAATAAGACTTATTCAAAATAATGGACGGCTAATATATTTATCGGTTATATTGCTTTGCATTAAATAGTTTTACTAATTTTTATTGTTTTTTTCCCCCTAAAATACACAATAATACTCCGACTAACATTATGAATATGGTATCAGCATTGTTTGCTATCATGCCATCGTGGCATGCAGTTCATCCATAATGCATGTAATTCCATTGAAAAATTGCACAGATTTAAAATATTCAATAAGTTTGTTCGAGATCATTGTCTCTGAATTCAATGTCCAATATATAGCATGAATAGAGTATTAACACCATTTACTTACCGTCTGATATAGTACCAACATGGCATGCAGCTAATCCATAATACTATTGCAAAAATTGCAAACATATTTAAACTATTCAATATTTTGTCACAGATCATTATGTGTCTGAATTCAATGGGTAAAATTAACAGAAAATTAGGTTAAGAAAAACGAGCCACTGATATAAAGTTTTATAAGCTGTATGCATGTACAGTTTCATACCCTTTTCAATTTTCATCTAATAAAGACGACATTATTTACTGGTCAAATGATTCCATCTAATAACACTGCCATGCCCTGAAAACATGTTGGTAGCTTTCGTTTTTTTATGTTGATTAAATTGTGAGAATCTTGTATCAACCAGCACATTGTCTGCTGCTTGGTTGTGTATGCAGTTAAAGAAGAAACACATGTCGGCAATTATTTTAGCAACATTTGTATACAGAAATAAATAATTGAAGGCAATCACAAAGACCATTTACTGGCTTTACTCATGGATCAGTAATAAGTAACATTTCCGATGATGTTTACTTAGGCATAACAATTCAAAAGCGTTTTACACACTCTTTCTCATACTTTATCATATTATATTAGAATTCATACATGATGCCTTCCTCAAAACCATAATAAATTTTTTTGGCACAAAGTGCAGAGAACGACTTCTGTTTGTGAACTTGCTTTTCCATAATGGTAAAATATTTTTTCTTATATAAAGAAAGGAAAATTAATAACAATTTCATAAGCAAACCCCAAATACATGTAAAACCCGAGAACTAAGTGCAGTAGGCCAGCAATGGTCACAAGTCACTTTAATAATAGTTTTTAAGCTGAACGCATGTACAGTTTCATACCTTCTCAATTTCCAGCTAGTAAAGTGGACATTATTTACTGTTCAACTGATTGCGCCTAATAACACCGCTAAGCCCAGAAAACATGTTGGCGGCTTTCTTTTTTTAATTTTTTTTTTTATTTTTTTTTTTTTATTAAACTGTGAGAAGCTTTTATCAACCACATTGTCTGCTGCTTGGTTATGTGTGCAGTTAAAGAAGAAACATGTCAGCTATTGTTTGAGCAACAAGCATACAGAATTAATTGAAGACAACCACAAAGACCACATAATGTTTATTTTGGCAAAGCACTTCAAAATCGTATAATAATATTATATTAAAATTCATACATGAACTCTTCTCCAAAATGATAATAAACGTTTTACACACTATTTCTCGTACTTAAATTTCTTTTAAATCTCCCTGTACAAGAAAAATACACGTACATATATTAAAAATTTCATGAACCACGCCACGATCATATTATATTCAAATTCATGGGAGATCTCTTCCTCAAATTGATAATAAATTCTTAATACACTATTTCATGTACTTTGAAGGAGAAGAAAAATCATGTGCGAATGAATTGATAAAATTCAGGAGCCACGCCTCGACCGTGTTATATTCAAATTCACGTTTTAGCGGGGTTCCACAGTACCTTGAAATCATGTCACAAGAACTGTTCCATCTAGTGGGCACATCAGGTATGAGTTTACAGGTCAACAAGTTTATAGGTCAACCCATGTCATAATCCCAGAGAATGGCTCTTCTGTCACAATATGGAAGCTCCATCTTAACATACA
This sequence comes from Unio pictorum, assembly GCA_030141615.1. NCBI lineage: Eukaryota > Metazoa > Mollusca > Bivalvia > Unionida > Unionidae > Unio > Unio pictorum. Next base: position 2,538,484 of record JARLTB010000253.1, read on the forward strand.
GCCCACGCATTCTCCACCTTCGTACTTGTCTCATCTCAATCAATCTATCCACTATAATGCGTGCACATCTTCAGCCCGCTGACCTGATCCAACCCACGAACGTGTTCTGTCTGGCTCTGAGGGCAAATTAAAACAACACAGAAATGTGGCTCGTGAATAGTAATTACATTAAAGTAGTTGGTGTTTGAGTCCCTCAATTGGTCTTAGAAAATGCAATCTGGCCCTTGGTCGAAAAAGATTGTGCACCCTTGCACTAGAACAAGTTACATTGCATCCTTCAGGCCAGAAAAGATTCTACATCCAAGGTCAAGCTGCCAGGAGGAGAATATTTTGTGATTGGTGCAGCAGTAGAAATACGTTGATCCTAGCTGTCCCACTGTGAATCATGGTACTGACTTTTTGTTCCAGAGAAAAGGATGTTCAATATTTCCAACACAAAAGTTATCTCAGGGCACAGTACTTGGTTTGAATTCACACCATGCCAATCTCCTAAGTATTTACAATGGCAGATACCTGTCTACAACTCTCTTATGCACAGGTGGAATCTGTTGTGTTCTGTGGACTTTGATTGAACCCACTTGTGAACCATTGAATGAGGCTTATGTCCATGACCCAAGACTGTTTTTGCTTGCCTTGCCTCTGTTAGAAAACGGAGTTAGCTTCAAGTCTTGTCTGATGCACTGGCTCTCTTTGGTTACTATCAATTACAATCCCATTGCTCTTCTTGGCCAATCAAGATTGTAGCTAAATCAACTGTATTGGTATTTTAATAGAGATCCCCAGTCTTCAGACCGATCTGTTTCTGTGGATGGTCAATACAGACTCTGAATGCTTTGTTGGGGCACTATGTTCTATGTCAATGCTTCTAAGAAAATATACAGGTTCTAAAAGGTCTTCTTCCTCTGAAAGGTTGTATTGATATTTGGCTTGCACTTTCTTGTAGTGGATTGTTATTACCATCAAGTGTTTGTCAATCTCATGCTGATAGAGGCCTTCTTTATGAAATTAAAATTTTGAGGTTTGAGCGAACACAGCTAAGGCACATGTAGACCAGAGTAACACCAACATTCAGCAATGGTGAACACATATTGTCTGTTTTTTAATTAACACACCAGTCAGTCCACCTAACTGATATATACTGCCATGCAATAGCAATGGGTTATCTATTTCTGCTATTAAAATGTTGTTAGTCGTTGTTCGAGGGTGGGGTTGTAGTAATCTTTTTTTAATGATGTAATTTTTACCTGACATTCTTCACAAATGCCCTCCTTCCACTCCATGCTGATGTCCTGACTTGATCATCATTTATGGAAAAGCATGTTTTGTGCATTGGCATATAAGGTGTATGAGTGGACCCTGTCCTAATGACAGTTCTTCAGTTTATGGGAGGGTGTAATCACATCAAATTAACAAGGTTTTTCTTCACAAAAGAGAATAGAAATAAGATGGGTAAGTATTACATAATAAACACCTTCCAAAAATTACCAGTGTGAATTCCAAATTTATAGTTTAGTTCTAATCTAAGAAAATAATATTTAGTATAAATAATGAGTTGCATTAATAAAAAGATTTATGATATATTTCATAATGAGATAAAATTTAAAATTTTATTAGTGGGAGAAAATCGATATCACCACATTGGCAATATGACTTCAAAAAACTAATTTCCCATCCCATTTACAAAATATTTTGCTTGTATGTTTGTTGTTCAAACTTTTACTTCCATAGTCAGTCTATTTTTAATGTTTCTTCAGATTCTCTCATCCTCCCTTCCTTTCTCTCTCCATCTAGATCAACATTATCCAGATAGATCAATACTTTATGTGTAGTGTACATTTTGTAATTGGTGAGGCATGCCATAAAAAAAATAGTAAACTCAACAACAAAAATGTATGCTTCACCTATGAACTTTTTAATAAATGGTTTCCAACATGAATGATTCGCATTGTTAGTGGCTGTTGTTTCTGTTTAATAATCAGTGTCACCCATACAATTCTGTAAAACCTGTTGCATTGTACATTAAACAGTAAAAGTATTGGAGCAAAACTGAATGAATGTACCAATTGTAATAAAAATGTTTAATTAGCAACGTTAGCTCTCATTACAATCATGATTTTAAAAAAAAATTGAGTGCTGCATCAGTTGCAAACTAGGCTTATCAAGGCCACAATTCATGTTTGAGTAAAGAAATAAAATACTCAAAATCTTTTTAGGAAAAGTCAATATCATTCTAAAATTTTTATTTAAAAAGATGTGCCCGGAAATAATTTGTTACTAGTTCCCACACCCCAGCAATGCTCACTGTATCAGTATGTGCTTGCATTGTGTTGATGAAAATTTGCACATGAAAACTGATTAATTCTGAAGTGTTATAATATGTAAAAGCTTGATTTCTATTTTTTTTTACAAATGGTGTTGTCTGAAAATTGTTTCCTCTTTGTCAATGGGCAATGCAGCTGATTGAGAAAAAAATTACGTAGTTTAATTCGGGTTGGGGGTTGTCTCAAAAATATATTAGAAAAAGGAAATACAATGTAACATAATTATTATTAGATTTAAGAGAATGTTTCACTTGTGCACTGGAATTGTTTTATGTTCTTGCTTCTTCGCCACACATGACATTACAATGTTTATGCATATGAGACATTTCCTTACATCATTTCCATTAATCACTACATGTATAGGTAGGGTAGAATTTGGTTATCTTTTATACTTCCACTTGTTATCAACACATCTCAGATATATTCTGCTGGTATAGTAACATTTACATCAAACACAATGGAACTCCATTTTGATATTTCCATATTTGTTTTTCAAATTAACTTTGCTTCTCATTAGGTATGTCACTTAGTTGAAATTGTTACAACTATGCCTGGACATTGTGTATATACAATTTGTGTTGTTCGGTCTACATATAACAAATAACACTGCATAGAAGCATACTTGCTGCTGCATAAAGTGCTGGCAGATCTTGGTCTGCGCAGTTTGCAATTATACTTTTACTTGTAAGTGGGTACAGATGATAATTTTGTTATTGGCTTGTTCTAAAATAGTGGTGTGCATAAAAAGAGGTCTAAGTCAGTATGGTGAGCAGATGTGCATTTTGCACCTATTCACCACTCATACTATCTTGTGTCAAGGATAACTGTCACCCCACTCCATGTAACATTAACTTTGACGCAGTAATTAGAGATTACAGATCAGAATAGTCCATTCCTACACACATATATTACATCCATGTTTCTTGGTGTGATAAAAGCAGGTGCAATATATGAGGATATTTTCCATATCAATGCTAGTAGACTGATATATTTTGTATTGTTTGACCTTCCATGAAGTACATGTAACCTTGCCTGTTTTGGTTTCAACTATACCAGTTGTCATTACAATAATTCCTTTGCAGCTCTGACTGTGGCGGTTTTACCGAAGTTTGTCGGCATTTTTTGGCTGAAAAGTTCTGGTTCTGCCAGTGTTTCCCTTTACCCTCATTTGCACTTCAAAGACTACCAAATCTTTAATTTGAACTCCAGTTTTGATACCAACGTTTGGTTTTTACTCAGTCTGACCCCCAGTTTTGACACCAAGGAGACTTTTGACTCTCAGGCTTGGACCCCTAGGGGACACGCTGCTGGTTCCTTTATTTAGATGATAAGTTGTGGGATTGCGTGATTGAGGTTCGTGGGTTATATAAGGGAAATAACCTGTATTTAAAATAAACACAATCGTTTACAGCTAGTGTATGATATCTCCATTGATGTTTTGATTGCAAATGTAAAGCATGCTTATATAACCCTACTACCTTGAGATAGGTATGTCAGCACTGCCACTCTAGAGAAAAACTGACATTTTTCATTTTGTGTACATCTGTGTTAATTTTGACACTATTTATTATAATTTAAAGATAGATAATTGGTACATTGCAGGTAATGAACCACCATGTTTTCATTTAAAGTGTCATTTTTACATTCTTGGTACTAGTTTTACAACCTTTTACCTCTATCTCGACTGCTCCAGTGACCTAAATGATTAGAGCATCTGTCTCAAATGTAGAAGGTCACTGGTTTGAACTCTGGCAGAGTCATACCAAAGACTTATAAAAATGGTACTTGCAGCTATCTTTCTTGGTGATCAGCATTAAGAGGTTAGTGTTATGACTGGTTGGCCTCGAGTCATGCTAATGTGACTGGGTGGGATATGATACTACATGTCTGCAGCATGACGCTCCAGTGTTAGACATTACTGTCAACTGTAGACATCATAGCAGTATTGCTGAATATTTTTAAAGCTACATTAAAAGTCCAAATATCACACATACACACACACACACACACACAGACTTGTATCTCAAAAAGTTGAAAAGTTGTAAACCATGTTGTTGGCACTTGGGTTGTTCTGAATATTGCATGTAACAGGATGTAGCCTGAACTGAAGGCTCTTCTTTCCATGGTTTACATTTCCTGTAAGATTTAATTGCAACACACAAAAAATTAAACAGTAACATAGAATAAAGCTTCAGTTGATAATATGATCAAAAGTTTGGTCATTTGACTTTAATGATTTGTCTTAGATTATCTTAATTAGCATGTCACTAATTTTGACTTGGCTGTATTACACAGAAAAGTATGATTACTTTGAATGGTTTGTATTACCTGTTCTGCATCATTACCACCACATTTGTTCTATTTTGTTCAATACAATTTTCTTTACATATTGCATTTTCATTTTGAAAATTTGTAATATAATCTGTTTATTAATTATTATTAGTACATGTATAATCTTTATTTCTTGTTTTCTTGAAACAGTAAATATGATGGATTTTGACTGATACAGAAGTGGAGATAGATGGAAACTTGGACAGCGTATGACTGACATGTCACATAGGCAAACCAGGGATAAGAAGAAAGGTACTTCTGTATTAGAATTTATTTTCCACTGACCAGAATTACAATGCTGAGATATATAATCCACAGAGTTTTAATTTGAAATTTCAGCCTTTAGTTTTGTTAGCATATTTTTGACACATTGAAAATAAATAAAAATCCGTTTCTGGCACTACCAACATTGAGCTTTGTAATTATTAAATCATGGTGAAAATGCCCCCTAGATGAGGTAATTACAGTCGCTGTGCTTATGGAGCAAGTATTGTCACTAGCTTGTTCTAGCCGGTGTTACACCCTACCCTCTCTAGGTGGTGATGTAATGCCGTCATTCAGATGGATCATGCTATTGTTTTAAGACATGCATTTTAAGCCTCAATTTGTTCTAATATTCCCTGTTTATATGGCCTTGTCTGTCCATTTATTAATACAAGTTTACTGTCAATATTCCTCATAAGCAACATGGAACTTGACACACCCATTCAGCTAAGGGTCTAATTGGTCTTAAATGAATTTGACATTTGGTTTGGCCACCACGATGATCATTTATTAAATGTTATTATTTCCACTCCTAAACAGATACTATATTTTCTGGCCTCTCAATTATATGCGGAGTGCAAGCCAGATTCACCAATTTTGTAAATTTTTCATCCTTCGTCCATATATAAGTCAATTTGGAGTATAAGATGAGGTCACGTCAATAACTTGGCTTCATATTTTACACTAGTAACTTCCGGCTTCATGAATAATAATGGTATCACTGTATGATATTTCATATTACCGGCAATCGTGAAATTGCATCACGGGTGCTAAAATGCATGTGATTTTACTCCTATAAAAGGTACTGCTATATTCTGTTATCAATTGACAAGGCTGAATAAACAGTCCATGCAATGAGAGCAAAAATGATAAGTTTCGCAGGTTTGATCTTGAAAATATTGAACAGGCACAGGAAGATATGTTTTTCAGTTGAATATCAAGATTCGGACATAGAAGTTTTTGAGATTGTATTGTCAGAAGAAGAGGATGCTGATAGCGATGATGATAAGAGTTCTTATGAATCTAGCAAATTGTAGCGATGATATTAATTTTGTAAATAGTATATAAATAAGTTGTGAAAGACTTGGACAAATAGAAGGAAAAAAATACATCAAACTGTAGGCAGATTAATTTGAAATAATTTTTAAAAATTTTGTGGGTTTTTATTGGATGTAAGAAGATAAATTAAGGTAAAAGTGAATGCATGTGCATGATATTTACAAAATTATCTAAACAGGTAAACGTATATGGGGTACAAGCAGCCTGACACAGCTTAGTGCTGCTGGGGCAGAGCAGCAGTGATACTGATAACAGTGCTGGGGCTGAATGAGTTAAAGGTCTAAAGTGTTAACCTGATTATTCCAGTTGAAAACCAGTCTTGAGTGCAAGAATTTGTACTTATATGTGACCTGTTTTCGAATATATTGATTATTGAGCTATTTGATTAACATAATGGGTTCCGTAATCCATGTATAAGTTGTTGCAATTTTAATGACATAATTCATATATTATATAAGTCGATTCAGAGTAGAAGATGAAGACCTGACTTTGAAGCCGAAAAAGTATCGACTTGTATGCCAGAAATTATAATAGTCATATCAACATGGATTTCACAAAAAGATTTTTAATGATGTCTTGTTAATCCTATATATTAATAAAAAAAACTGTCAATCAGACACCCAGGAGCCATCTTAAACATATTACCACTACACTTCTGGAATTGTGTGTTGACCAGAAGACTTTTTATAATGTCAAGATGATCAAATATGAAAATGGTATTGTTACTACTCCTGGTTGGTTTGTCACTTTGAGATTGGGTTTCAGTATTATACTTCTTAATGATTCTTAGTTGGTCGCAAATAATACAGTATCTGATTTGATATAGTATATCCACTGTGTCAGCCATCTTGGCAATCATATTGTAGCTACTTCTCATCAATAAAAGTCATATTGACATAGGTTTTCACCAGGTTATGGTGTCTAGCTGATGCTGATGTAAGATACAATATGGCTGTCACAGTTGACACCATGAAAATCTTTTTATGGCTATTCCTCTTGAAGTGATGGTCATTATGACACACTTCTTCGCTAGCCAAGGCTCAGATATGTTAACCAATCTACACCTTAGTGCTTCATGTCTGTAAATTTCATTGGATGCAGTGACCACTGCATTCACTCAAAACCAGGTTGTTAAGCTTAAAAACACTATTCCTATTAGGGCATAACAGATTAGCATTTTTCTACCGATTTCCGATTCCGGATTTTGGGCATGAAAATTTTCCGATTCCGGATACGATTCAATTAATCGGAAATGCTAAATCTGTATTTTTTTTCTTCTAAAAATTTCATTTTCCGTTTCTGGTATCTGGTTTTGCCGTGTCTAGCATGTTACTTAGTGCTTTACCATATCCGGCTTCATTTCCGGTTTTTTACCCGCCAGTTCAAATAGATTGTCTCACAGCGTGGTTGTGTTGAGCATATTGGACTTTTCTGACTTCTTATTTAACTTTATTAACGCACTATCGAATGACACGCAGTGTTAAACAAGGTACTATAGAAATTCAACTATATTATTTTTATTATCCGAATCGGTCGTTCCTGCCTTGTCCGACTCCGATTAATCGGAAGTTCATACTATCCGGTGGAATCCGATTTCCGGATCAAAAGTCATTTATACCCTAATTCCTATATGATCGTGTCAAGAAAGGCACAAAACTGGAGTGGACTCGAAGAAGAATTTTCCACTCTCTGATACGAAATCATACTTTTGATGCTAGACTTACAAAGTACAGTAAAACCGGTCTTGAGAGACCAGGTTCTCCATGTACAAATGTATTGATTATACAGTGTTAGGATCTGTTATGAGAGACCATTATGTTTTGGCAGAAGGGGTGGTCTTTCAAGACAGGTTCCACTGTGTCCTTTTAAGTCAGTTTCCTCCACCATTTTTGGCCGATGTACATTGCACTACTATTTTAAGTTGGCATTGCAGAGGCAACTCATAAAATTCAGTATTGTGAGGACAAAGCACTGAAATATTTTATTGATCTGCCAAGGTTTGGATAGGTTAACATCAGAACTAGCAAAGCTGAATGACACATGGATTTTCACTATAAACAAAATGCTTTATGATATCTAGTTGGTTCTAGTTAAAAATGGTGACTATCTAGGATCCATGATGGCCACTATGGCACCATCTTGAAAATCATTTTAACTACTCCTTCTGGATGGATGGTCGCTATAAGTCTTATTATGATGTCTTGTTGGTCCGAAATGAAAATGTTGCCAATATAATATCCAGTATGGGCACCATGGAAACCATCTTGAAAATATTGTCACTTAATTATATCAAAGATGATTTCAACACTCATCAGTTAACACATTAACCCCTGGTGCTGCATTTACGGGGTAGGACTAAGGAGGTAGTAGCCTACTGCCAAGCTCTGTAGCATGAAGGTTATGTATGATAATGGGAATGACTTGTTTGCCTTTTGAGATAGAAAAGATGAATTTTCCCCATTTTAGTATGGCTGGATTTGGGAGGTAGCAGGTTTTTATCTCCAACATTATAGTGAGCAGGTAGGTATTCTTGGAGAAAAATAATTTATTGAAAAATTTGCTTTCTATTATTACCACATAATATTTGAATGAATGTTACATAATAAAGTAAAAAGTGATTCTTTTTAAATTGTATTATGTGTAGGATATATTAGGTACTGAATGGAGACGGCTACTTTAATTAATGAGATAAAAAGGAAGGGTTTGAATTGATAGCATGAGACTATATAATGTTTTGATAAGAGCAATGTTGGGTAGATAACCAATAGGCTTATCTTTTTGTATTTAATGAATCGCATACATTGGAAATGATTTATTTTTATCTATGTAATTATTTGCTAAAAGATTAGTATGTATGTGTCTCCTCAAATACATGTTAAGAACCACCTGTGGATGGTAGATGTTTCAGTAGATCAAGTATGCATGTAGTAAAATTTACACCTTGTTGTTTTGGGTTTAATTCCCTTTGAGCACATGATGTTCTGTAGATAGCAGCCAGTATAGCTGCTGGAGGAAGAACCTGCAAAAACTACTGACTCGCAGGAAGCTATTGGCAAGCTTTCATGCATGCCCATGGTGGCCTATCCTGAGACACAACTCAACATAGACGCTCAGCATCCCATGGATCCTTTAAAAAATCCACACAACTAATCATTATGAATGAGTGACTTCTATTTCCAGTCATGAGTGTAATAGAAATTTCATGATTTAACATTAAAAATTGTCACTGATCACCTTGAAATCATTAGCATGGATCAGAATGGTGTTTAAAAAAAATTACTTTTGGGTGCTGTCTCGTTGGTAGATTTCAATAGACCAGATGGATGGCCAGTCAGATTCATTTACCATGTTACTTATTTGGGTGGAGCTTACTTGCCTGAAACCTGTATCAAAGTAATGACTTGAAAGTTAGCAAATCTAGTATACTATTTTTACTGGAATTTTGTGAGGACACCCTAAATTAATTGTTAATGTGTAAAAAAAAATGCACTATGTTCTGGGACATTTTTTTTTTTTTTGGAGTCATAAATTGTGGAACACCTTTTTAATCATTTGATAATTACATGTCAGAAAATGCACTCCAACTGAATTTTTAAAAAAATATATCATTGTGTACTGGATATAAAACTGCGGCAGCATCTCGTCAACACAACCCTTCTCATGCACATAAACAGTCCATTCTTTCGAGACTTGAATATTGTTTAGCTTTCTCATACCATGAACAATTGTTTCAGACAACACATCACCTAAAGCACAAACTGCAATGACAAGACGTCAGTTGTTTTTTAAAATCTGCACTAGTCTTGCTAATTCTCACACATTTGAGCCCCGTGTTATTGTCAGTCTGTCCATGAATACGATCAGTGTACATTAGAGTTTCATCCATGATCATATTGTTATCGAAATGATCCTTGGCTTCAGTGGTAAAAGTTGAGAATGAATCATGCCTTTCTAGCAGGAATGTGTAGTCAAATCTTTATAGCTGGACCAGGCACCAGCTACTGGGCACAGATTAATAATTACCAGTCACCGAGCCATGTTCTTTGGGGATCAGGTTTTTAAAAAAAAAAACACTGCCCTCTCCTGTCTGTTGAAGGGAATTGGTTCATCATTCTCCTCTTCCTAATGTTCCCTAGCTCCACGCACACACACACACACAGACACACACACACACACACACGCGTTAGTAAGTCTTTAACCCATGAGCAGTTCTAATTCAGAATCTCCTTTTCTAGAGAGATATGGAGCACTCCAGTGGCCAAGTGGTTAGAGCATCCATTCCAGATATGAAAGGTCATGTATTCAAACCCCAGCCAATTCATACCAAAGACTTCTAAAAATGGTACTAACAGCTGCCTCGTTAGGCACTCAGCATTAAGAGATTAGTGTTTAGGATTGGATGGATAATGTGACTGGTTGGGACTTCATGCTACATTTCTGTGGCATGATGCCCCATTGCTAGACATCACTTTAAACTGCCTCACTGCAGATATCACAGATATGACTGGAAAATTGTTAAAGCTACGTTAGTTGTTAAAGCTAATTTACAAATCTAAATCACACACACACACACCAGAGAGAGATGCTGGAAACGGATAGTCCTTTACCTCAGGACTGCAGGGACATCCTCACGTGTTCTTAAGATAGAATCAGCAACAACAGACATAAAGGCATGGAAGTCCTTGGACTCATCCCCCTTACTTAAATATGGAGGTAGTTAGCCATTAGGAATTGCACTCTTTTCTTGCATTATCTTTCTCACACACGGTTTAGTTGGGCATCACAGATAATGTAAAGGCGAGTGCCACTGAAAAGGAATAATACAGATTTCTTGTATGGGAACATCCTCTATCATGGACTCTCCTTTTACTAGTTAAAACCAGTTCGTCTAATGGAAGAGTTACACACCCTTCTTTTCTTAGGAGTGGTTGAGATTGTGGAAAATGACCAAGCTCAAGTTTTCTATTCCCAGATTATTTTGCTGCTGAAAGATAGGCGTGGAAAGTTTTTACTTGTCATTGAGCTTTCAGCATTGACCAAATTTCTTCAGGACAGAAACAAATTCCTTATTTTTCTAGTATCTGTTTTTGTTTGATGCCACAGGTCTCACTGTTTGCTGAATTCAACAATGCAGTTCATAAGTCACATATTATTACTATTTAAAGTTAGTTTCTTGCGGATCAAAACTCATTTTGATTATATAATACATGTTACTATTCAAAGATTCCCTCCCTGCACTTTGCTCAGATATCCTGTGGTCTAAGTCCAAGTCATTAGAGGAAGGTATTCTGTAAGCTATCAGACTGGGATCATGTTCTTTTCAATTCTGGCCTTCCAATTACCAATTAGAGGAGGGAGTATTTAGTTGGAGACTTGGAGCCACAAAAATGGAAAGATAGGGGTGGAAAGTTTTTACTTGTCATTGAGCTTTCAGCATTGACCAAATTTCTTCAGGACAGAAACAAATTCCTTGTGAAGAATGTCATAAAGCCTTTTAAACTTGGTGGTCTCCATAGACTGCAGGATGCATATCATCACATTCCCATCTTCCCACCTCCCAGGAAGGTCCCCTCCAGTTTTGTCTTTGCCAGGCGGTACTGTGGGTCTATACCATTTGGCTTTACCTGCATCCTGAGAGCCTTTACCAGGATAATGGGGGTAATAGGAGTTTTTTTTTGGTTCTCCATTCTCCAGTATTTCAACAACTGGTTGATGTACATACATCTTACTAGATAATTTCGAGAAGGACCTGTTCCTCATTTGATTGATGGTGACTCACCTGGGTCTGATTCTCAATATAGAGGAAGTGGATCTTATCTCATCCCAGGACTTAGTGCACTTGTTGGAGAATTTCCTGACCAATCAAGTGAGGGTTTACATTCCACCTGACAGGATCTTTAAAATTCTGTCCCTTAAAGTGCATCTAATTCCCAGTACTTCACTGACTGCTTCTTCCAAAGAAGTCTGAAAGCGGCTGTGGATCTGGTACCCGCTTCACTTGTTCCTGCTTCTAGCAAACTGTAAACTAACTGCTCAGGTACCCAGTATTGGCTTTAAATCCTAGTTAACATGATTTTCATTACCACTTGAGTTGGTAGCTACATTGGCATGTGTTTTAAACTGGAGTCCATTTTTTGGCATGGATTCTTGACCAAAGTTCAATTCACAGCCCCATGTCACACTCCCTTCTGTTCACATATGAATCAGATTAGTGAAGCAACCTTCATTTAAAAACAGTCTAGAAATACAGATAGTTTTCCATTGCCCTACTTCAGTGTGTCAGCCTGATAAGATATGTGTCATGGTCATCTTGGGCAGCACATCAGTAACAGCGTACCTCTGTCAAGAGGCAGGTACATATGCTCCTGTTTAAACAGAAGTCTGGAAACGCATTCATTGGGCAGTCTCGGAGGAAATAACTCTCAGAGTCCACTATATTATGGGCTAAAAAATATCATGTCCTAGCAAGGCCATGTGGTCCTTGCAGAATATTCTCTGCATCATTCAGTAGCAGAAATGCTTCAGCTGGAGGGGAGACCAGTAGTGGACTTCAAGACAACAATCTCCTTTTTATGTCTAACCAGTGCCAGGTAGAGAGACTGGGTGATGGATGCATTCTGTCTGAAGTGGAAATTTCTGTATCATCCTTTCTATCACTGGGTGCTCTGCCATTGGTTTGGTCCCTTGTCTTTTTTTTTATCTCATCATGTATTTTGATAGTGATTGATATCTCTAATCAATGCCGAGATGGAACCTTTCATGTGTTCTTTTAGGCATTATCTAAGCCCACTTGCAAATCTTTGAGTAAAACCTTCGTATAAAGTCTTCCGTCTCTCATTACCATGGGCTTCATAACTTGTCAGTATGAATTTTTTTCTGATAACATTATCTGTTATAATTTAGTTTTTCTTCTTTGGCAATCTTAGTTTCTGACAAGGAATTAGCTACCTTCAGGAGCTCCAATCCTTATTGAGATTCCCGGTCTAAGTCTTGTCTGTATTTTGATGATCAACTCACAGATAATGACATATCTTTCATGGGAATTCAAGCCCATGTGCTTACTGCTGTTGCTGCATCTTGGACCTACTTGAATCCCTCATTGGATTATTTTTGGAGGACCAGTGTACCTTTTCATTATTTTACCAAAGTGAATATTCATTAGCTCTAATCTTGAAAGCACAGCATGTGGCCAATCCATCAACCAGCTGACTGCAGTTAATGTTTCTTCCATAATGGTATGTGCATTTATTTTTCTAGTACCTGTTTTTGCTTGATGCCACAGGTCTTTCTGTTTGCTGAATTCAGCAATGCAGTTCATAAGTCAGATATTATTACTATTTAAAGTTAGTCTTGCGGATCAAAACTCATTTTGATTATATAATACATGTTACTATTTCAAAGATTCCCTCCCCGCACTTTGCTCAAATATCCTGTGGTCTAAGTCCAAGTCATTAGAGGAAGGTATTCTGTAAGCTGTCAGACTGGGATCATGTTCTTTTCAAGTATGGCCCTCCAATTACCAATTGGAGGAGGGAGTATTTAGTTGGAGACTTGGAGCCACAAAAATGGAAAGCAGAGCAACAGTTGTGTTAAGTATTACATAAATAAAATTAGGAATCAGCCCCTACCATCAGATCAACACGGGTCCTCTGTTTCATTGGGAAAAGCACTTTACTCCAACTGCTTCGGCACTAAATAAAACCAAACGATACCAAATTCACTTTCTATGTAGAGTCTGATGAGTTTTATTCTTATGTGTGCTACATGTATCTGTGATATAGCATCCAAAACAGCTGTCAGACTTTCATTTTGGCGTAAACTGAAATTACTGCCAAAATGTAGGTCCAGCACTGATGTATTTGTCACAGGAACTACTGGTATGCATTTTTTTTTTTTAAATGGTCCTTCTAGCCAACAATTAATCCCATGTTTAAATACTATTTTTTAACTAACATGGGATGTATGCAACAAAAGTCTCCATGAAATAAATAAAGTCTGGAGATTTGATTTGTTGTTGGAATTTTTTTTATAGTGGGGTGGGTTGTATATGGTGTTGGACAATGCAGACTTCTTAATTTACAGATCCAGTCTCAAGTGGAAGTTGGACCATCATCTCAAACCTCTTTGTGTGTGCTTTTGTTTTACTCAATCATATGCCAAAAATTGAAAAGTCATAAAAATGGGGTAAATATTGCCCAATCAGAATGCTCTATATAATGTACACGTGTCTTTCCTGTATCTTGTGTGATAGTGATCAACCACAAAATCTTGACAGTTTGTTGCTTTCGGTAAATGTAAAATTTCAAAATACCTAGATAAAAACAAATTTCTGCATGTCATCAAGGACCTCACTCTGTTGCCGGGATATGCAAATGAGCCAGCCAGTATATATCTAACACACTGGTAATCTGCATTACTGGCAGCAGATATTGTTTATGTATTGATGTTGCTTACATTTTTTTTAGGCTTCAGGATATGCAGAATAAGTTCTTGACTCAATAGTTGCACTTATTTGGTCGCTTTTTTTGCTTGGGCCATCAGCTCCCATAAAGTGTCTGCAGATTACATTTGCTTTAGCCCCATCTGCTCTGTGGCATTTTTAAACATCAGTCCTTAAGAGCATAACTCCTGGGCAAAGAATTCTGCTGATTCCCTATATTGGGTGGTGCTTTTTGCTTGACCCTGCTAGGTGATGTGAATATTGTGAGCTAGTGCAGTGTTGATTGAGAGAAGATATTTAAAACTGTTCGCTGTAAAAGATCTTAGTAGCACTAATTTTTGGCACATTATTGAATCCATGTTTTCGAGAAGCAAGATGCAGGAATCATCTTTTTTATATTATTTGCTTTCATTTCCTATACCCAGTGATTAAATTTCTTTGTACTTTGGATGAATCATTTTGAAGATAAGGCACTTCATTAGCAACATGCTTGCCTCTTTGATTTGGGGGTTAATCATAGAAAATGTACACAATGTATTTTTTAATGTTTTTTTTTTATTTAATTTCTTTATATTTCCTAAATCCCATGATGGATTTTGTTTAAGCTTAAGATAAATCTTTAGGAGACTAAGACAATTCAGTGACATGCTGGCACATGCTTTTTTTTACCTTTGGGGTCAAGGTCACAGAATGACAGCAATTCTTTCATGGGCTTGGTATATTTTTGGTGTAGGCCTTTTTGTTTGATTGAAAATATGGCACATGGTGAAACTTGTCTGACCAGGAAATTTCACTGCTGATTTTTGAGATAATTCTGGCCAAAATTTAATTATCTGTTGCATGTATATTGATGTATTGCTGTTTAATTTTTTTTCAGTAATGTACGTGAAGCTACCAGATGGTGTAAAAGTCATATCCCAAGCAGAAGAAGCACCACCACAACAAAATGGGGTGACAACCACCACAAAATATGAGATAGTTAGGGCTCCAGAATCAAATGACACAGATAGCGATGGAAAGGACATCAATGGTCCAAGACGAAGTGTTCGACAGGCTTTGCGGATGAGAAAGAAAAAATTTCCAACCATTCCCAAGATAACTATCAAGTCCATAATGCCCCATAAGGGTGAGAACTATGAAATGAACCCTGTTAGAATAATAATGTTATTATTTGCTCGTTTTGGTTACCATACATGTTTTAAAGTGATGTTTTAATTCCTAAGATCATTTAATAATGCATGATTATCACCAGTTTAGTCACAACAATAAATTGTGACCATATTCAAAGAAATCAAAAGAAACAAAATTGTTATCTTAAGTAAATATAGAGAGAATTTTTTTTTAAACTTTGCATACAGTTGGAAGTTTTTTTTTATTCCCTCAGTGCCTTCACCTTGATTGCAATGGGACCAAAATCTTTTTAGGGAATTCCAGGTCATTGATATACAGTACATGCATTTTAGATTATGGAAAAGTCATGTTCCTATGGTGGAACATAATCCATTCATGCTGGTTTTGCCATGGACTGGTTATAGTGATTGTCTTGGATTGTTCATGTCGTTTCTTATAGATTTTGTGTTAAGTTTTATTGTCCCAATTAGAAAATAACAGCATTATAATTATATATTAGTGTGGAACTTAACTTATACTTATATATTAGTGTGGAACTTACCTGTTGGATGATCTACACTGACAGTACAGAATTCTCTTTTGTGTTGCACACATTTCACAAAATATGCAAACTTAGTGATAGTAATTTTAATGAGAGAGAGCCTTTTAAAGAAACAAAAAGAAAAAAATCACAAATATTAGTTGGCTTCGTTCAGTTATTAAAACAAAAACTGCAAGAAATACTTTGATTTATTTTTTCAATCCCCCAGTAACTTTAAGATTATGCTTCACATGTTCCTCCTCAAATATACACCGAGCTATTCAAAATAAACCTCAACTAATTCTAACCCATGTGATTTTGACACGCTTGTTACAGAAATTATCCTTAACATATGGACCTACTGGAGCCAGGTTTTATACTAGAGTCAGTGGAATCGGTCAAGGAACCAAGTTATCTTTATCAGAATACTTCAATCACTTTAAACTGCATATATTTTATGATGGGAAACATCTGCATCATCAGGCTATTGCATTTTTAAATGGTGTTCAACAAGCAAATGGTTTAGACAAAAGGGACAATAAACCTCTTAAAAAGTCATAATAGTACAGAAGAAGAAAATATAATATATTCATATCCAACAAGAATGGCGACAGTTACTTCTAGTGGACATCGTGTTGTGGATTTGAGCATGCCACATTGCAGGATAGAATACTGGCATTGCTTTGCCTTTTTTGTCTTTACGGATTACTTCAAGTCGATAGACATCAAGAAGTTATTCAGTTACATAGAGTTTGGAATTGCAGTTTGTGAAATTGTGCTTGAGGTAATTAAGGCTAACGTACACTTTACAAACTTGTGACTTGAACACGGTGTTTACCATTGGTATCTCAGTTTTAAATCACGCTTCTGGACTTTTCAGAGCACTAATTATCCACCTTGTCAATTGCAGTACAGGATATTTTGTTACTGAAAACTGTTCCAACATAAGGAAAAATATAAAATGCCTTGCTGAGAAGGCCTTGTTAGGGTTGGCAGCCTCTGTTTTGTACTTTTAACTCTACTTGCTTGCCCATATGACACATTTTCTCAGGAACATGATATCTTTACTTGTATTCAGACTTTGAAATGTGTGATGCACCATTCTAGTACCAACATCTTCAAAAATGTACTTAGAATTGCTGGTTTGGTCCTTTAATGACTTTAATATTACCAATTAAATGAATAGGTTGAAACGATGAAAAAGCATAATCAATTAAATATTTTTGGTTGGAGACAAATTTGTACCAATTATCCTTTTTAGGAAGTTGGCATGAATACAAATGAAACACTTTATGACCCAAAATATGAACAGGGTTTAGCACAGGGTTTAGCACTGATATTTTGTCTGTACTGGCCCAGGAGGCACTTTATGATTGGGAACCACGAATGTAAAAGTCAAACGAATAACCTTTGGAATCCAAATTTGAATTAAATGCACTAAAAATCCAAGGTTACATGCCTGCGGACATTTTATGTACTTGGCATGGAAAATAAAGGGTGGGGCTAATTATTAAGTGTGGATGGGGGGGTAAAAATGTTTTTTGGGGGGGGGGTCCATTATGCAGTAGGCATCCATCATTTATCAAGGTGATTTAAAGTTCAACAGAAATGCGTGCTATGAGAATCTGTTGATATGTAATAGCACCGATTTAGTTTTGTACAAGAGTTCAAGGATCCACGTCTGATACAAGAGGTTGTGGGTTCAAACCCTGGCAGAATCATACCAAAGACTTCTAAAACTGATACTAGCGGCAGCCTAACTTTTTTGCTCAGGATTAAGGCATTAGTGCTAGGACTGACTGGCCTGGTGGTCTGATAATGTGATTATGTGAGACATTTTGCTACATGTTTGTCGCATGATGCCTAATTAGACACCATTATAAACTGCCACATTACAGACCTCATATTGATAGGACTGATTTTTTTTTAAAGGTATGTTATAAATGCAAATCACACACACACACACTCATTCATTAGTGTTTATTTTGAAACATAAAAGCTTCATTGGCCGGCATTTCTAAGAACTATCCTTATTTAAGTAACTTAAGATTTCCAATCTATTTGCTTGTCATGGGAAAGGGGGTGGGGTGGTTGGGAGAAAGAGAGATGGATGGGAGGGGATATGGCTTGAAACAAATTGTTTTTAGAAGAAGAAAAACTAATTTAGATGTAAATCAAGGCTTTTAAAGTTCTCTCTACTTTTAATTTATACAGTTGGTTTCAATTTGGAAAAATAAACAACAAAATTAGGGTTTTTTTTAATGCTAGAAACCTATTTTTTTATAATAGGAGAACTTAACATAAGTGTACCTCTCAGTCCAACTTTGGTTTTCACAAACTAATCTTTTTAGTTTTAAGGTGTGTGGTTTTGTGACACCATTTTCATTCAGCATTGTGTCCATTTTGAAATGTAAAAGCATGACACCGAACAGGCACTGATAGGAACTGTTAAACTTGAGGCAGAAGTTGCAGTAACAGGTTTAGCAGCTGACTTCAAAGTAAGAGTGTCACTCCTGCCAGTGCCAGGTGATGCATGTAGATTTGTGAAAAAAGTGACAGGAAAAAAAAGTTTCTTTCATTCAAATCACTTTGTTCATGATGTGTACAATGTCTATTGATAGAGCCCAATTGTCAGTACAGTGTACACATTTCCATTTCCATGCATTACAAAAATTCATCCTCTATCATGGACACATTATTTTTAAAGTTTATGTGTAAAACTACAGAAGAACTATAATGTGGCATAGCTCTTGTATCTTTTATTTTAATATGTAATGCTACTTGATTCTTAAAAAATAAACTTTGCAAAGGAGCAAAGCATGTCATAATCTGCCAGTCATTTTTCTTGCACATGTATAGTATATAGTTAGTACAGCATTTATTTGTAATCTCTTTTTAAGTTTTATTGGTGTTACTGCTTTCTATATTTTCTTCAAAGCAGGTCTGGGAAAGAAAAGGAAAACTAGGAGAAATTAAAAACCTTTACACAAAGCACTTTTATGAAATATCATTTATTAAGAAAGAACATCTTAATACCTGTACAGTATTGTGTAAATTTCAGCATTTGTATATGCAGGCATGTACATGTAATCAACAAATAGATATGCATGTTATAGCTCAGCAAATTTTCTAATGTATGCTCTGTCATGGACAGAGGTGGGAAGAACTTCCACTTGAATGAGTGGATTTCCACTGGACTTGGAGGAAGTCCACCAGACTGAGAGGACATCCTCTACTTGTAATGGACACTTAATCCCTTGCCAATGAGTCCATGTCAACAAGATTACATGGGCAATCCATAATCGATGATGCATGTACTGTGGTAAGATATTTCACACCTAGGTTTTGTTTGTCATTGTTAGATAAAACGTGTCAAAGCAATTCACCGCTCCATTGGCCTAGTTGTTAGAGCATCCACCTCGGATGTGGGAGGTCGTGGGTGTGATCCCAGGCAGTCATACCAAAGACTTAACAAAAATGGTACTAACAGCTGCCTCGCTTCATGCTCAGCATTAAGAGGTTAGTGTTAGGACTGGTTGGCCTGGTTGATTGATTGATTGATTAATTTAATTTTAATGGCGTACCAGCACTTTTAGGCTATTTAGTGCCATATAATAGGTTATATGTTTAAAAATGTGAAAGGCTTAATATCGACCAGCGATATAAAATGTCATGTACATTATAGTATTTATCACGCGTAGGTTGCAGGTTGTATGAACGATTCTGATTCTTGCAATGACAACCTCCACCCTACGGATAGTTCTGTTGGAAGGAGTCCATTCTCCCAGGGTTGGTTTGATGGCATGAAGTTTGTTATTGACTGCATCATCCCATGACACCTGCCACTTCTAACGTAGATACTTTTTGATACAAGGTTTAAAATCAGTAAACGGTAATTTAAAATCCGATGGTTCTTGGGATAGAGCCATCTTAGCAGCCCGGTCTGCTTCTTCATTACCTCTAATACCAATATGGCTAGGTAGCCAACAGTATACTATATTGTAGGAGGTACTAAGCTCTGAGTTTTTGACCAGAATATTGACTAATAATGGATTATCCAGTTTTCTGTTGTGTAGTGACTGAAGCACTGATAATGAGTCACAGAAGATAATGCTATTTAAAATGCGTTTCTGTTTGATAAATTTCAGGGTTGGCCTGGTGTCAAGATAATGTGACTGAGTTGGACATCATGTTACATATCTTCAACGTGATGCCCCAGTGCTAGGCATCACTATAAACTGCCATAGTGCCAACACTATAGCAATATGACTGAAAAATTGTTAAAGCTACATTAAAAATTTAAATTACACACATCTCAAAGTAATTTCTTAGTAGTAGATATGTTTAGGTCACCTGTGGACAAGGCCAAGTGAGCTTATGGTATGGGTGCCCTGCTTTTATTATAGCATCATATGCAGTCCATCATCTGTCATTTGCCCATTAACAATTGCTTTTTTAAACTTTATGTAAACTGCTGGGCAAATTTCAACTAAATTTGGCACGGATGATTTCAAGTATGTACAGATGAAATATGCCTGTCATAGCATACATGAAATAATTTGAAACAACATTCTTAAAAATGCTCAACAGAATTTTACTGAAGGCATCTTGGCATAAATTATTTTCAGGTATATCCAAATGGTATTTATGAGTTATCCAATATTGCCACCATTTCTGGAAGCAGAATTTTTTTCCAACTACACCATGTTTTAAAGGAGTTTCAATGTTTGATAAATAATGCTGATATTCATTAACATATGGATGAAGGTATCAAAACTAGAGAACAGTGAAACAATTATTTTCTTAATATATGCAATCATATCCATCAACACTGAAAGAATTTGTCTACAGAAATTATCAAGTCTTTGGCCAACTGCTACTGCTCTTGCAGTTGGCTGTTAAGTTGAGTAGTTGTTGGCCAGGTAAGTAAACTTTAGCTTCTTCTTTTGTTGTGCTGTAACAGTGACACCTTAGTTTGAAACATATTTCCCATGAGAGAAAAAAAACAGACACATAAATACACACATCAGGGAGAGGGAACATCATTAGTTGAACATATTGTCTGTTCAACAGTTTCAAATATAGTACAGCTGAAATTTCAGTTGGAAAAGAACAACGGGTTGCACAGTATTTTAACATGCAAAAGATTAATGAGAAGTATTCTGCATTTCAATTACTTAAGTGATAATTAGCATCCACCAAGTACCTTGAGAGTTGAACCATTCACACAATAATCAACTGTTGAAGGTGACAGTAGAGTATATGCAATAATCATGAATAGTTAATCTGACCATTCCATTCAATGGTATTTCATCATTTTCTTATAGAACAGTGATTGTCATTGAAGGCTCTTTTTTTTTTTAATTCATCACTTGAATTACATTTATAAACCATTACTTGGTATTCTTACATTCGCGTTTTAAAATGTTCATGGAAAGTTAAGGTCATTTGATAGTAGAAATGAAGATAAAGTCTGTCGAATTACATTAGAATCCTTAAGAAATGTTTCAGTTGCAATAATATGCAAAAACTTTGATAATCCTGAAGGTATTGAAAAATTAATAAAATATTTGTGGCACATACCATATATGAAACATCTTTATTTTGATTGATATAAGCATCCCCTGCACAGCTGCTTAAATATTATGGTTAATTATCCTATCATATAAAAAATTGGGAACATATAGAAGCATTAAATAGAACATATTAAATGAAATCCCACAATATCATGAATGCAGATCCGACACGTACACATTTTAATATTGCTATCAGTCTCTGTCTCGTCATCTCGAATACTTAAGAAGGTTTACTATGACCTACATATCACATTTTACAGGGGATTAAGTTTTTATATTTAGCTTTTGATAGCAACTTTATTTAATCCTGTGTACATGCTGCTCTTATCTAGAATTGTAAAGCTTGGTGATGGAATGCATCTTGAGGAACATTGCTTTCAAATTTTGAATAGTAGGTCATTATGACCCATATTTTACACTTTATTGATTGGGGGGATGTTTGATGGTCATTTCTCATGATCCACTGACGCTTCGGTCATACAGTTGATGAAGAAATGCATCTCTCTTACTACCACTCCTTACTATGAAAGACGTTCATTGTGATCTATATTTCATCTGTTACTGGCTTTGGTTTAGTTTCTTTATTTAGCTGATGACCACCAGTTTTTGCCATGTTATTTGAACCCTGACCCACATAGAATCATGAAATTTGATGAGTGGATGCATCTATACAATTTTTAGATTAATATTTTAAAATTGAAGTCACTCTGATATATATTTCATAGCATATAGACTGTGGATATTTAGTGTTAAAAGTTCATTTACTGGCTGCTGTTTGTCTACCAATCATGACAATTGCTAATTGCATGAATTTCTGTTACTATGACAACCTTTTAAACATAGAAGGTAACTGTGACTTAACTTTTGCTTTACTAATTTTGGTTATGTATTTGTATTTATGATGAGATAGATTGATCCATGTATACATCCTAGTCCATTCATAAGGTCTTTCTGTCCAGTGCTGTTTAAAATTGTAATAATTATATTTACTGAAATATATACTTTCAATGTTAATAACTGTAGAATATATTGATATTGGCTATTCTTATTTGTTAATTTTGTTATGTATATGAGCATAGGAATAAGATGTGTTTGCGTGGTTTTCAGGTGAGGCCTAGCCTGTGTAACTAATCATTGTAGAAATTGATCATGAATTATGTACTGCTGTCATTCACTCCACCATTACTCAAAGCCTGTATTTTACTTTTTCATGGGGTTGTCAATTATCAATGCTTCTCAAACAATTTAAGAACAATGATTACAAAGATTAATGCAAAACCTACAATAATCAGTTTTTTAAATTAACTGTAAATAGTACCTCTACTTTAATATATATATATATATATATATACACGCACGCACACATACATTCACGCACACTATCATTGATAGATCATGCGATGTAAACATTTTTCATTAAAAGGAAGCATTGTTTATCAAAGACACAGTTTACATACATATACTTTATTTATATCATGTACAAATACACATAATTGGATAGTGGAGTTAAGATTGACCGCAGACAAACTTTGTGTTGAAGGAGTGAATGAACTCTTCACATCCCTGCCCAGTGTGTCTGCTACAAAATGTAGTTCTTTACTTTTTGTGGCAACTGACAATCCTCACAAATTGATAAGTTGCTTCCTTTTTTTTTTGAGATTCTATTTTCATTGATTTTGATTAAATAAATATGAGATACGACTGATTTGATTAAATAAATATGAGATACGACTATGATTTGATTAAATAAATATGAGATACGCCTATTATTTGATTAAATAAATATGAGATACGCCTATGATTTGATTAAATAAATATGAGATACGACTATGATTTGATTAAATAAATATGAGATACGACTATGATTTGATTAAATAAATATGAGATATGCCTATGATTTGATTAAATAATTATGAGATACGACTATGATTTGAGTAAGAAAGATGGTTTAAATGAAAAAAGTAGACCACAACAAATATGGCAGTCATTTTCTTGAAAATTGAATACATAGCCATTCTTTTAACGACTTCACATTAAAATCGAAGGGAAATATAAACTAAGTGAAATTTTGAACCAACAAAAGGTAATTCAAATATTTAAATGTATTTACAGTTGATTAACATTGCTACCAACCATACAATTGATTTTGTCCTCAATATTTATCTTCATACATTTGTTTCTGTTCTTCATTTTTCTATTTTCCCTTTCCATTGGCTTGTTTGACTGCAGATGCTGCTATCATTTATAGGTTTTATGTATTAGCACACATCTTCCTACGATGGTCCATAGAGATAGTGTGAGAGATTTATCTGTGGGGAGACTTACTATAAATGCGTTTTTGTATCTATTTTCAATCCCTACGCATCTTTATTGGTTGCTAATTCTGCTGCCTTACCAACCAAGAAAGAAAGGGATAATATTGAATAATCTGTTCTTACAACCTTATTATAGATTTTAAAAATTAAAAAAAAAAGTGCTAGAGAGGTTACATTATATGTGTGCCTCCTAACTAAGAAATGTATTGTGCAGTCTCGACAGGTTATTACAGCTTTGTGTCATCGATATTGTGAACATTGTATTTAACTCCCTTGGAAAGTGTGCAGATACTGTTATGATGGCCTAGGTTACTTGATGGGAATTAATTTTCATGAGTTTCATTAGTCTAAAATTATTTTGCTGTCTCTCACTCCACAGATTTCCCCATATTTTGTCACTTATGAGAAAGATAGAGAAAAGGATTGAGATGAAATTGTGTTGCTTGTTTATTTCATTTAGAAAATGAGGATTATATAGGCTACTGTTGAAATTATGTTTATATATGTGTATTTTTGTGGGCAGATCACAATTTGATATATTGGTATATCAAATTCCTTGACATCATCACTTTAAAGCCATGTTATTTGTAATGTATTGAAATACATGTACATGTTCCAATACTGTGGGTATATCCAGCTGTATTTCGTCCATGGCTTCATCGCTTGGCACTCAGCATTAAGCGTCTAGTGGTGGGTCTGGTGGCACGATAATGTGACTGGGTGGGACATCATCCTACATGTCTGCAACATCATGCTAGATATCACTATAAACTGTCAGACTGCAGACATCATAGCGATGCAACTGAAAAATTGTTAAAGCTGAAAATCAATGTTGAAAATCAAAATAACATTCACCCATGGCTTCTGTGCTCTATTATCCTTTTGATGAATTCATATTTGCTTGTAGTAGTAAAGTAGTGTGATAAATGAAACAAGCCAGCTACACAGTATACTAACCTAAGTCTGAAACCAGTCAGGTCTCTTTGTCAAAGGTAAATACTCATGAAAAACACCAACACGAAAAAAAAAAAACAATTAGCACAGGAAGCAAAACCATCAACAAATGTGAATTGATGCAATTAGAATTCTGTTTTACCTTTTTCCTGTGTTAATTGATTAATTTGTATAACCATGAATAACATGATTTTTATAAATATAAAGACTGTATCACTGTGTCGCTGCAACTATTTATAACTCTGAATTGCACTATTTTTATGAGTACAAAAGCAACTCCATTTTGAGTAGAGTTAATGCCCTTTGTAACATTAACTTCATATTTCGCATATGATGTAGTTTGTAACTGATGTGGCTCAAGAACTACTCAGCAAATTTCTTTTGCAATTGAGAATGAGCACTGTCTCATTTTTTCATATGCCTTTTGGGGGCTTAGTCTGGTCTACTCCAAAATGGAAAGAGTTAAAGCCCTTGTTTTGTAGATTCTTGTCTTCACATAAAAACTTGGGATGTTGTTTGAAATAAGCATAGCTCAAGAATCTTTGAACATATTATCTTGTTTTTTATCATTTGAATTCAGCGTGCAAATCTGTTTCTCTTGCCCTCTGGTGTATTGCAGTTTTGCAATAAATGTTATGCCTTGTTTAACAAAGAAACAAGATTGTTAATCTTAAGTTAGTTACTTCATTTATGATCAAAATGGCAGGGTTGATGAAAAATCGTTGTTGCTGATATATTTTTAAAAAAATTCCCAACATTGATTGTATCAAAAACTGGAATAGAAGTTAGTTGGGCATGATCTGTTTCTAGTATCCTCAATACACAGCAACCATTCTGTAACTCTGAAAAAAGTGTATGTCGTCTGTAACTGCTTAAAAAAATATTATTTTATGTTATTTTTACTTTTTTTAGGTTACAGATCTCCTTGGGATCATTTTGACTCTAAATTTTATTGAGAAAATGATGTGTATGTAAACCATAAGAATATTGACATAATTTTAATCTGTACAATTTCTCTTTTGTCAGAGGCCAGCTTCACAGTGTCTGAGAAGCCATCTGATAGTACTCCTAATAAAACAAGTAATACACTGGAGACCAATGGACCACAAAACAGCAGCTCTAGTAGTGAGAACGGCACAAAGTCTGACAATGATACCAGCAGTCTAATTACCAATGGAGAATCAGGCAAAAGAAAAACACTCCGAGAATATTTAGCTGGTTTACCAGGATTTAGTATGAAGGTAAAATTCTATCTAAAATTAAAACCTGTATTATTTTATATTTGCAATACTGATTCGACTAAGATACATGTCTTACAGAAAGAAGCATAATTTCTTCATACAGTGTGGACAAATTGTTCTATAAAAAGAATCAGGCACTGAGTCAGAGTGTGTGGACCTAACACCATCAGGTTACTCATCAAGTTGTTCCCATGCAATTCTGCAGAAGTGGAATTGCTATCATTGCAAAGAACTCCATAATTCACCATCTTAACTACACTACAACTTTCAGCTTTGAACACACTTTGTTTATACTGGTCTAAACCTCATTCATAATGGAACAAAGGTCAGTCCAATTTTTTTTCTGCTTCTACTGCCCTCCTCCTAGTGGAAAAAAAACCAAACTGAAATAATCTCTATTTGTAGAAGTTTCCTAATTTTCTGGAGTATGGAAATTCAATAGGTGGCAACCTGATTATTCTTGGAGATTTCAACTTACACTTTGACTGTCCTGGAAAAACGCACATCAAAACTCGTAGATTTTTACTCACATTTTCAGCCTCAGTCATTTACCCATAAACATGGTCACATTTTAGAATGGATTCTTCACAGACCTGACACTATTTGTTCTACAACCTTAATTAGCATCCCACAAACTTGCACCAAATGATCTCTGCATCAGATGGTATCTCAATGATTCTGTCTCTAATCCTCCATCTCTGTTTACTACTAAGAGAAACCTCTGTATGATAAATAGAACCAAAATAATGTATGACATCCAAGTAGACGTAATATTACTTAAATATATTACTTGCTCATATTCTGGCATCACTCGATGTTGCTTGGATTAAATATTGTTTTCATTTACCCATGTTATCAATACTTTTCTGTCTTCTGGGAAATTGACATCATTTTTCAAAACTGCCGTTGTAACACCAACACTATATCTTAATAATTTAAACAATTACCGTCTTGTTTCTAACCTATTATTCTTTTCAACATCATATAAAAGTTGTTGTATCCCAGCTTGTATCTCATCTGAATTCAGTCTTTTTCGCAATGTACAATTTGCATATTGCCCTCACCAGAGTACTGACACTGTCGTTGTGAGAATAGTTAACAACCTTCTCTAACCTCCTTGACTTAGCATCTGTCACATTAGACCATGATATATTACTTAACCATCTCCAGTATGTATTTGGTATTTGTGATACAGCCTTACTTTGGTTCTGCTCTTACTTAGTTAACAAGGACACTGTGATCTCATTCAGGATTGCTCTCAAAACTCCAATTTTTTTTTGACTACTAGAAGAGATTTGAAGACTTAATTTTACTTCCTTAATTATTGTCATGTTTTTTTTTGGGTGGGGGTGTAATTTCATCGTGTTTGTTTAAGTAATCTTGCCATTGTATATCTTTTTGTGTGTTATCTTAAAATCGTTAAAAAAAAAAGTCCTTAGAGTTTCTAAAGATTAGGTGCTGTACTAAATCCATATTATTATTCTTCTTCTTCTTATTATTATTATTATTATTATTATTATATTGTTGTTAAATTGCTAAAGCTACGTTAAAAATCCACATCACAACACATTATTATTATGTTCTGAGAAAGTACATGTGCACACACCTGTTTAATTCTTGTCACAGCATTATTACTTATCAATACCTTTGACTTTTTCAGCTAATGTGCATATAATGTGCCTAAACACACATTTCTTTTGAAGGTTGAATTGTGCATTTTATTGTCGATCACCAATGAGATCTTTTAAACTTGTCCAGCAAATGCGTATGTTGCTATATATAAAAATACCCTCCCTTCATAAATTTATGTGGATGTATTAGCAAGAAATTAAATGGATTCTTGTGGTCATGGCAAATATTTTTTATTATAGAAATAATGTTTCTTTATGCGCATTTGGAAGTACAAACATATTTTGACTAGTGATTACATGTATGCAACTATTTACTCGTGTTACAAATTTCATATACATAAAATTAAAAAATAAACATGAAGCAACTGTTTTAAGTATTTGTTTAATATGGAACAAGGTAATGTTTAATATGCATTGATTTACGATGGTAACTGTGGCAGTAAAGCACTTACTGTTGCAGTGCTCAAATAAATTCTCTTTAGACACAGGCCCTGGACTGGTGACTTAAACAAACTTACAAGCCCTGACTGAAATGTCACAAGCTCGGACAGTTAATGTCAACTCTCAATGGGGATGAGAAAAACTTTATGATTTTTGGTAGTACTTCCACACCTCAAATAAGATCTCCCGATTATTACATTATATCTGTCAATTTTCATGTCTAAAAAAAACAAACCATATATAAATAGATCATATGCAAAACACAATAGCCATATTCTGTTTTATTACTTGTGAATACTACTGTGAAGAAATAAAAATATCAGACTACAATTTTTTTTCTTCTTCAGTAATAAAATGTTCAGATTAAGCCTGATCCACTTAAATTTCAGATTTGTCAAACCCCCTACAACAGTACAATAGTTCTTTTTTAAATTGTCACCAATTAGTTTCAATCCCATGAATGATCACTGTGAATGCTGTGTAATTTTCTCTGCAAACAAACTCGCATCTCCATTTCTGCCAAAGAATTCAGTCATTAAACACCTGGCATTCATCTACCGTATATGTAAATTTTAAGTACCATGATTAAAGTCAAAGAAGGAAAAAAACAAAATATTCCCCTCAGTATATGTGCCCCCAAAGAACTTATTCAGAGTGAATATTTTATTAGTAAACAGTGTTACATGCCCTAAGAGTTAAACCTAAAGAAATAAGGTGGGATATAAAATGTGGGAAAAACAGTTGCCACATGTACGGTAACTTGTGACTGCCAATTTGAACTTTTAAAATGGAGTCATAGGCACCATAATTCACAACAAAATAGGGAATATTTCATTTGCCAATCAATTGCTTTTGCTTATATACACACACTGTAGCAAATGTTTTCTTGGAAAGTATGTCCGAAGGGCAGTCCTTTTCAGAGGATAAATGCAATGATAATGGTTAATTGTTAATTAGTCACACTGGCCTTATGCTTGTGCACTTATGACTAACCATTAGTAATTATGCAGTTTAACCACAGCTGATTAGAATATGAAAATGGGGGCTTGTTCTGGGGGGAAAAAGGCATCTCACAGGGAGAATCGGTGCGTCCCATGGGCACATGCACATTGGGGCACGGGGGTGGGTGGGGGCAATAGCCACCTCCCCCAATTTCACCATGTTTTGGCCTACATCCATAAAATTTTATGGCTGCCCCTTGCGTCACACAATGTTGAGATAGCAAATATTTAAACATGAATTTAATAAAAATGAATTAGACTTGAACACTGTTCCCATAACGGAAATAATCATACTTTGCTTTCTATATATGCATTAAAATCTGACTTCAAAGAACATTACCGCTCTTAACAAGCTTCAAAAATATAATACATAGTGGCTTAAACATTCTCATTTAAGGCAATAATATTAATAACTTTTAATCTTGTACATGTATCGGTTATCTCTTTGATTTACCTGTAATGGTTTGCTCCACTTCCTGATCCTACCTATGCAAATTAGCTCAATCGGTTGATCCACTGCAACTTTCAGCACATCTCGCTATTGTCAGCCTGTTAATGTGAAACTTTGATTTATACCTGACCTCTTTTCCTTTAATTGCCACTATTTAAATTGCTCAATGGACAGTATAATATCAATTTCAAATCATTATAGATTGTTGTTAATGCATACTACATGTAACAGTCATAGATTGAAAGTTTTGTTTATAAGATTACTGAAAATTTCTCAAAACACAACCATGTCAGGGAGTTTAGGAGGACACAATTGTATTTGTAGCAAAACTTCTATTTGATTAAAATCAGATCTCAATTTCACATAGGACATTGGTAATCTGATTAAGATTGCACCGTGACATGGCATGAATGTCAATAGACTAACAAGCTTGTCTGCACTTTTTTTCTTTTGTCTGCTGTCAGAAACAAAAAAGCAGAGACCTATTTGTTGGTCTTAATATGCCAACATCTTGAAGTACATTTATTCATTTCATCAGCATGATCAAATTTTCTTCAGGAAAAATGGGTTTTTTTTTCAACAAGCTTGACAGCCACCTCACTTGAAATAAAGGATGGACCTGAACTAAAAATAAGAAGGTCCCTGTATGTTTGGCTATTGGATACTTTTAGCACTGTGTTGTGCCTGTTTTTATTATTCACCCCTCTCCATTTTTTTTTGTACATGCTTTATTTATTTCAGTTAACTGAATTAATTGGTTATTGCATGGTTTGATATATAACATGATCATATTTTATGGACCCACACCATGTTATAGCATGGTCATACTGTATGTACAAGCCATGGCTAAATTGGCAACATAATTGCTTTCCTATATAAATTTGGTCCAAATTTTGAACTGTATTCTTGATACCATTACAGCCAAGGAAGAGAAGTAATAAGAAGTTGAGTCATGCTGCTCAGATTGCTCAGACAAGAGAGGGTTGTATAGATTTGGAGAGTCCAGATTCCATCCTGGTTCACACTAATTTGAGAGTAAGTTTTATTCTCATTGCTCTGTCTCCTCTTTCTCTCCTCTTGCTCTCGCTCACAAATTACAACAAACTTTTAAAAAGCACTCACAAAAATTATTGGCATATTCAAGAAGTAAGGAACAGTTCTATTCATTGAACAGCACACAGGCATTCATTAGCTGAGTTTGTAAGGTTTATGGGGTGGTTTGCTGAGTATTTTTGGGTAATTTGGAGCTAAACCACTTTAACTTTTAAATACTTTAGGCCCATATGACCCAATGCTTTGTGTCCAGGAATTCAGAGCATCCATATATTCTGATATTTTTACCTGGACTGCTAATTTTTAGTTACAATATGAAGAAATAATCCCATAATTGATTATTTTTAAAAAGAAGGATGTTGAGAGACAGTCAGTTACTTCACCTGATATAGCTAATATTATGGCATGGATCCATTTTTATTGTCCATTGTGCATCACCAATCATTTTTTCAAAAACCACAGCGCCAAATTTCATTAAAGGTTACCTGACAGCATAGGTATGAAGGCCTTTCAAGTTTAAACACAATTGCTAAAAATAGAAGAAAAATGTGAAACAAACTTTAAAAAACTGATGAACATAATTGATGGCATATGACATAAAGATCTTTCAGGCTGGTACAAAATTATGCTCTTCCATTATCAAATATAGCCACTGTCTTTGAAAGAAACCCAACAACTTTAAATGACTTAACAAAAGTGGCTACACCAAATATGATAAAAATATTCAGGTATGAATGCATTTGAGATCCATGCCAAGTTGAAGTTGTTCATCCATTAGTGATATCTACCATTGCAAAAACAATGTAAACCTTCTGGGTTCTTCTCTTTAAAAATATGTAAGAAACCAGATTTGCTGGAAATGATAAGTTTTTGTAGATGTGATAACAAATTCGCATCAGTTATAGAGGCTCTTGATAAAAATAGGAAAATCTTCCATTGACTTCTCAGTAACATAGAGGCTCTTGATAAAAATAGGAAAATCTTCCATTGACTTCTCAGTAACCTTTGACCAAATTTGACAAAACCATTCTGGTACGAAGGCCTTTGAAATTCATGCAAATTATGCAGATCTTTCATTGGATATGGTAGCCATTACTTAAAATAGAAGTTGGACAAATTATGACATTTTCAAAAACCACGTTTTATAACGATCAAATTTTACAGAAAGTATCTTGGCATGACAACTATTTAAATTTATGCAATTGACACAGATTTGTCACCAATATAGCCACCTTTAAAAATAAAAAAGAATCTTTCAAAATAAAATGACTGAAAAGAGATTTACCGAATTTGACAGACACGAAGACCTTTTAATCTGATACAAATGATGACAATCTACCAACATTTATATCCATCATTTCTTGTTTTAAAAATATTTTCAAAAATCCTTCAACAGAACATATCCTGGTTATACCTAAAACACTCTGTCTTGAATGCCTTTCTTGTTTAAATACGATGCAAATCTGTCATCAGATAAAGCAGCTGTTAATAAAAAAAAAAATGGAACTGCCTTATCAATGTTTCTTGAAAAGCATGAGACAGAGTTTGACAAAGGGCTTTCAGGTTAAAGCATCTGCCTTGGATGCAGGAGGTCATTCTATCAACGGCCGAGTCATACCAAAGACTTACAAAAATGGTACAAACAGCTGCCTCACATGGTTTTCAGCATTAAGAGGTTAGTGTTAGGACTGGTCGGCCTGGGTGGGACATCATGCTACATGTCTTTGACATGATGCCACAGTGCTAGATATACTATAAACTGTCACAAGCAGATATTGTAACAATATAACTGAACAATTGTTAAATCACACACACAC
This sequence comes from Unio pictorum, assembly GCA_030141615.1. Taxonomy (NCBI): domain Eukaryota; kingdom Metazoa; phylum Mollusca; class Bivalvia; order Unionida; family Unionidae; genus Unio; species Unio pictorum. The sequence continues at coordinate 2,571,030 of JARLTB010000253.1, forward strand.
ACACACACAAAAGGCATTCAAGCTTAAATACCTTTCTCATTTATTCTAATGATGACCATCCCATTACTGAAAACAGAAGAACCATTTCTGCAACCTTATCTGAAAAACTGTTGCACAGAATTTAACCAATTTTAACAGAAACTATCCCAGCGTAAGGGCATTTCAGTACTGAACAAATAATGCTGGTGTGCTATCCGGTATCAGTTTTAAAAAAAGAGAGAGACCTTGAAATTTTGTTCCTGATCCTGATTTATTGGTTAGTTGGACATAAGGCAGATATCACCCAAGTGAGCAATATTGATGTCACTTGGTTGTCTTGTTTTGAATTGCATATTTACTGCTATCTACTGGTAAGACAATTAGTGCAGCTAGTTTATCAAGTATCTGGAAGTTTTCCTTCAATTTTAAAGCACATAATTTGAATGCATATGTCCAGAGGATTTGCAGCCTTGAACTTGAAATAGACTTTTTGGTAATACAGATGTTTGTTCATCACTTTCGTATATACCTGTTTCAGGCTCTGATAAGTAAGCACACATTTTCCTTGCTGCCGCCGAACTATCAGTTTAAGCTGATTAACTTGCTGCCAGAGTGTGACAAGATTGTTGGGTCAGATGGAGGACTAAGGTGAGACCCTAATATGATTTTTAGCAAATTAATAAGTATGGTAAATTGGATTTTATTGGATATTCAGATATTATCATGTGTGCAGGTAGGGATGTGTTTACTGTTTCAGCTCTTTGGTTTAGGCATATCAGAAACAACATTCAACCTGATTTGTTTTTTAGGAAATCTTTAAACTGGTGCAATGTATTTACACTTTGCTGTGTCAATTTGCTAGATTCTGCATGTAAAACAAGGCCTTTTTGATGAGGAAGATGTGGCTGCAGTATTGTCCAGTAATGTGAAATCAGTTTAGTTTGCTTTGGTGTTTACTGCAGAGCAGCATAGGTATGGTATGATATTTAATGCCAAGGCAGTTGGATTGCTGACTCAGATGTAGGATTTGAGCCAATGCCATTCTGTTGAAAATCCAGCATGTTAGCCTTGGAACCACAAGGGTTTCGGCCCTCATTGGTCACCTTTTATGATATATAAAATGGCACATTCTTCATTGCTGAGCCTGCATTGCACGGATAAATAACCATTAAGAGTAAATGCACATAATTTACAAGTACATTTAGCTAAGTAAAAGATATTATATCGACAGTTATTTTTTAACAGCAAATCATAATTTAAAGTTATGGCATCTTTGATTTTTATATTATGATATAACAACCCATTGATTAAGATGAGCTCATAGTAGGTGCATCAGACTTCTGTGACAGAATGCACAACTGAAAACCACTTCCTGTAGGATCATAGATTTTTGTCTTGTTTTTTTTTTTTTAGCAATGTATAAGGCATTTTGTGACATTTTATCAGGCATTCAAAGATGGGCAGTGTTATTTAGTCCTTTGGGTTTTCTTTGAAAATCATATTAAAAATAAGAATGTTCACTTTTATTTATTATATTATTAAAGTGCTGCAAACTAAAACTTTGGTGGTTGCTGGTCAGATGTACTTTTGTTTTCAAGCCACTTCTTATGTATTTTAATTTTGTTTATGAGTTCATGTGATCAAAGTGTTCCTGACAGGTTTTTATTACACTTTAACATGACCAAGATTTAATAAAGCACTTCTAGTTTAAATCTAAAGTAATTCTGGATTGTAGATAATTATTTTCAGAAGAAATTCTTGTAAATTTTCTTCTGACCCATGATTTTGGAAAGGTGAAAAGACAATGGTAATTTTTCTCACAGTATTGCGATTGTTGATAACAGTTTTGCTGTGGTTTGTGTTTATGTTCTTCAATTAAGTGGAAGTTCACCATGTGTGCCTTTTTGTATTGTATATACTGTGGAATAAATACTGTACTTACTTGCTTATTCTTCTAGTCAAACAACATAGATCCAAATCTAGGTCTGCATTATGTGTTTTACTTATTTCTCCCAACATAATGCATAGACCTTGGTTTCCCAGCATGTTAGGCAAGAGCAGATCTGTGAAGTTTGCTGTTTAGTTGACAAGAATTTGCCCACCAATTAGGGTGAGCTAGAAGATTCCAGAACACTAGATCAAATTGGTGAAACCAGTACTTTGTATGCTTGTGGTTATTCGTTTCTTTATCATATGCCGTAATGTGTGTACTGTTGATGTTAAGGAAGACTTGCTATCACATCAGAAGACTGAGTAATTTTTCTGTATCTGTTGGTGTCAGATTCTTTAAAAATGCTTGGTTATCCCCCGATTAAGTTTTCATAGTTAAGCTCTTGAGAGTTATTACCATTTGTAAATCTGTGTACATTGTATGCACTTTTCTCTAAATGCCTCTATTTACCTTCAAAGGCACTAGTGTTGTGAGAAAAATAAATTTGGATGTGTTTTGTATTTCTTGATATGGTTGGTATATTGTGAATTTCATAATTGTGCTATATGTAGTGACATTGATTCATAGTATTATTAATTGGAAATCATTCTAATTCACATTGATCTATTGTGAATTTAACAGTTTTTTTATAGGGGCCTTGAGTAGCCGAGTGATCTAAAAAGCGCTTTCCATTATGGATCACTGCTATCTCACCTCTGTCTGCATGGGTTCGAGTCTCGGAACTGGCCAATGTGGATATGTGAGAAAACCTGCCAGTAGCTTCTCGTGGGGTGGTGGTTCTTTCCGGGGGTTTTCCCGGTTTCTTCCTCCACAATTAATACTGGCTGCCATGTATAGCCTATCTTGTGCTGAAAAATTGCGTTAAACCCTACAATAACAACAGTTTTTATACTCAGTAAAGCAGATTGCAAACCACATTTTCCTTTATTACGTGCTCAGTTTTTTCAACACACATTCTCATTCAAGTTTAATTTCATTCAGCTGTCATTGATCATTGTAAATTTTATTAGCAATCATGCCTACTAAACTTGTGCTAATGTAGCTAGCTTTATTTCAAGCATGTTTGAAAAAAAATCCATATCACACACTCAGAGGAACCTCAATAATCTGGACTCTGTTAAAAAAATCCACAATCCAGATACGAAAAATCAAAATACGGAACAAAGTGTAAAATTACTATAAAACTTGTCTCTATAATCCAGAAATAATCCATCCAAAAATAAGAAAATTCAAAAGATAACATTAAAAAAATACAGTCATTTTGATAACACAGATTCAGCTATGCAAATTTGGAGGTGTGTCAATGTACCACTCTCTGATTGGTCAAATTCTAGTGGTATGTTAAGGTTATCAATTGATCACGTGATCATGTGTGTGGAAAAACTAATTAGCGTGACCATATTGTAACCAGCGATTGTATAAACAATGTCTATTTTAGCTAGTCACCAAAGTTGGTGTTAATAATTAACTAAACACACAGGGATCAAATTGTCCATGCTTTTTGACATAACATAGTTGATAAATTAAGTGTATCATTAAGCGTCTTTGTTGCTTACCAATTGTATGTAACAACCACATTTTATTGATGGCTGTACAAATACAGTTGATTGAATTAAGCTGTGGACAGTATAGGGCTTCATTTCTGAATAAAATGGGAACATCAGAGTTCTGGTTCACCCTAAAGAGAGGACGAGGTCTCAATATACAGTCATGATATTTTCAATCTGGAAAAGCAACAGTAAGGATTACTTCATTAAAATTAGTTTACCCATCCAAAATTATATTTTACATTACAGCTTGATGTAGAAGCCTAGAACATTGAGAGATAATGTTAATTTATTTTTATTTGAACATCAGGATTTCTATCTGAATAGGACCACAGCATCCTCATGTGTGTTGTAAGAGGCAACTATTGGAAGCAGGGTTTATGATGGCCCAGTGACAAGTGTACCAGACTTGCAACCAAAAGGGTCTGTGTTCGAATCCTACTGTTGGATCAGCCAAGGATGGCAACTGTGGTGCGCCCTTTGATAATGCACTTTATTCCAATTGCCTTGCCACAAGATAACCTACTTGTCTTGTGTGCCATAGAAACACTAATCAAATTAATCCATAATGGCACCAGTTACTCAATGAAAATAAATAGAAATCTTAACATAAAGTGAAATTTTAGTTTATTATTATAACAGCAAAACACATTTTCTTAGGTCTGTTCCAGTTGAACTTAAATGGTACGCAGGGAAGGCACTTTTTAAAAATAAATGTATGCCAGGGTACTTAGATTGCAGAGTTTATATGAAAACAGTATTTTAAAAAGTCTAAATTGCATCTTTAGGTGATGACTCCACATTATTAGTGTCTTTCCTGGGTCCGAAGAATATTTGATTATGACAGCCCTTATAAACCTTTAATTAATTTCCCTTTTTTTTTTCCAGGATCAGTAGTACAGCATTAAACAATGAGTTCTTCACCAAATCATGTCAAGAGTGGAGAGAGAGATTAAAAGAAGGTTGGTGCTGGATTTGCTATCTACATCTGTATCGATTACCCGAGGTTGCATTCTGTATTATAATGTTGTATTTGGTTTCCTGTTACATAACATTGTGTTGACCATAAGACCAAATTAACTTCTGGCATGGTCCTGCATATGTTGTGTGTTGTCTTGTCAGAAGTTTCTATTTTTGTCCTTGTTAAAACCACTCGACTATCTTCAAACAAACTAGTTTTTACAAATGATGCCGATCCATCATCAGAAATGTTACTATCTTTACTAAATATAGAGATCTTTGAAATAAAATTCTTACTCCAAAACCACTAAATAGAAGTTGACAAAATGTGACAGAAAGCATCCTGGCATGAACACTTTTCAGGTTATATACAAATGATGACATTGACAATTAAATATAGCCAACATTACTAAAAATAGAAAACACTTAAAATTGCTTCAAAATAGAAATGGGGGGACAAAATTTGACCAGGTTTGACTGATGTTCTTTCAAGTTTGTACAAATGATGCCATTCCACCATCAAATATGGTTGTTATTATTGAAAACAAAAATTATTTAAATGACTTTGACTCCAAAGCAGAATCTGACCAAATTTGACAGAAACACCTTGGCATGAAGGCAGTTATATTGTCTGAAAGCCGAGTTGATTTGTCATCAAATTTGATAGAAACATGTTGGCATGAAGGCATTTATATTGTCTGAAAGCCAAGCTGTTTTGTCATAAAATTTAATGACCATTACTTAAACTAGATCAGTTTTTCCACTGAACAGAATTTGGGATTGACAAAATCAAAAAGTATTTTGGTTTAATACTAGTATTGATGACCAATGTTAAATATGGTCACTGTTAGTAAAAAAAAAAAAATATAAAAATCTTTCTATGAATAATTCTCAGAAACTGAAAAAAATTTGATGAAATTTGACTGAATGCATTATTAGGGTTGTTCCATTGAAAGATACCTAGGACCCAGGGAAGGCACTTTTAAAGTGGGGTACTCGCCCATAGATCCATTTTGGAATTTTCTTATTTTTGAACTATGAATCAAAGTACCCTGTCATACATTTTTTTTTTAAACTGCCTTCCCTGGTTATCATGTATGTTTTAATGAAACAGCCCTTATATTGAAACATTATGCTGATTTGCTATCAGGTTTGAATGCGGTTACTAACAATAGACACCTTAAAATGATGATTTCTAAAAGCCCTGGTCAATAGAAGTTTACCAGATTTGATATATGGCATTCTCCCTTATATCTTTCACTCCCATGCCCAATTACATTGAGTTCTTCCAGAAAAAAGAAAACTCTTATAAATGAAACTGAACTATCATGTTCATATCTGATTTCACTTCGGAACTGTATTATGGATGTATTTACAGTTCTCCAACTTGTTCTGAAAACATGGTATTTTTTTATGAGCAACTTATTTTAATTCATTGTAGCAAGAACCACTAGTTTTTCCTTAAATTTCATATTTCCTGTTGCAGAACTCCATTTAAGAAGTTCTTAAAGAGATGTTCACAAACAAGAGGGGCAGATGTATTGGGTCACTTTTATTCATACCAAAAGGTTACTTTAGGTGACAAAAAGACAAAGGGAGATAAATGACTGATTATACTTATGATTACATCTGTTTAGCTCTGTTGGGATTAAGGCTAAGTTTGTTTATTGTATGGCCTTGCTTCCATATTGCATTTTTCAGTATCAGCTATTTTCAATTTCTTCTCAGAAACTACCTGACCAATTTCAACAAAACTCATCACAAAGCATTCTGGCAAGTAGAACTTTAAAATATTTACCAATGATCTCAGTCCACTGTCAAACATGACCACCATTGCAGAAATAGAAAATAACTTTTAAACAGTTTCTGAAAAAACTATGTAACAGAATTTGACCAAAGTGAATTGAAGGCATTTTTGCCTAATGAATAAATCAGATTAGTACAAATTATGCCAGTTTATTATCAGATATGGCAAACAACAATCTCAAGACTTCTTCACAAGTGTTGAACAAAATATAACCAAATTCATTGATAAGCATCCATGCATAAAGATCTTTAAATTTTTTATGGATGATGTTGATCTACCATCAGGAAACTCGTACTAAAAACAGAGCAGTCTTGAAACAATATATTTGCAAAATCTGCTGAACAAAAGTTAACCAGCTTTGACGAAAAGCATCATGACATCAAGACCTTGAAGATTTGTACAGATTTTGACATATGACTCTAATAAGCCATGTAATTTGGCCACCTTTGCTCAAAATAGAAAACTCTGTAACAGCTTCTGAAGATCTGCTCAACTAATAAATAAGTCTGAATTTTTTTTCAAAAGTGTGTTCTGGTAATGGTGTGAATAAACATTGGGCGACTATTACTTTCTGTTTGGATAATTTATTATTTTTTGTTGGTGTTCAGCTTGTCTTGTTCATGTCACAGTTTGCAATATCTACTCCAGAAACTTCAAAAAGTTCAAAACTCAGCTGCTAGGATCATCTTTAGAGTACCACAATAAGAGCACACTCATCCACTGCTCTGTACCCTACACTGGCTATCCATTCGATCCAGAATCAAACACAAAATATGTTTTCTGTGCTACGCTTCACTGATGGACTCCAGTCCAACATACCTATCCGGCCTCACCCATGTGTATACACCAGCAAGATTTTTTCCCTCCTTCTAACAATCGTATACTCATTGTTCCCACAATGATAACGAAGTCATATGGACAACGTTCTTTTGCATACCAGGGCCCAGAAACGTGGAACAAATTGAACATTGAAATTAGACACAAAGACACAGTGATCACCTTTTTCGACTGGAAGAACAAACTTAAAAACTTAGTAATGTTTCATACCTTAAATATTTTCAGCATTTTTTATGCTTTCCAATTTCATGGTTTTTGTTTTTTATTTTTTTGTAGTCATATCATTATAGATAGAGCTTCTAAAGATTAAGCACTATACAAAGTCATTTTTATTATTACTATTATTATTATTATCCCTATTCACTTTTGTTATTTGAGTGTACCGCTGGGTTAGATGAATCACATCAGTGTTTTTATGCCTACCTCAAGAAAATATTCTTGCCGGAATAGACTGTTTATCTAGCTTCACATCATTATACACTACTAAATTATTAATAATGCTATATATAATGTATTATATTATTCTGTTTGATAAGGTTAAATCTATTTTATTGGTGAAAAATGCTCTGGTTGTTTTTTTTACAGAAATATCTTTTGTTTTCTGTATCTGTCAGGTTTCATTCTTCATTTAGATTTTGTCAACAATAATAATTAAATGAAAATATATGAATCACAAACTTCTCTTCTTCATTTCCAAGTATTAGTTAACTTCTATAGCATTTAGCCAGTTTTGTTTATTGGGGCTCCAGCCTAATGATCAAAATTCAACAATAAACTATGTCACTCACGTGATGGGTGCGTTTTTACACTCTCCCAGGGTTGATTTGGTGGGGGAGAGTGTTTTGTGTTGAATGTAGATAGGGTCCCATCTCTATGTATGTATGTATGTGCCATCGTGCATGTCCCCCAAATAAACAGTAGCATATTGAGCTCTATCTCTAGTGGTGAGGAAGGATTCCCCATACATCATTCAAAGAATGTCGAGCCATAAGAAAGGCTTTGTATGACAGATCTTTATAAAGAATGCCCCAAACAGCATTCAAAGAATGTCAGGCCATTCTTCTACTTCAATAAATGCTTCAGCGGGTAAGAAATATTTACTTGTATCCTGAACTTGGATTTAAATTCTTCCCGTTTATTTGGTTGTATTGTGTTATAAGAATAAAATTAGTAATTATGTACAGATTCATCTTTGAGAAGCGGTGCATCCATATCAAATGCTGTATCAGGTATGCGTTTGAACATTTTATTTTATATTTCTTGATCTAAATCGTGATCTCACTGACCTTGTCAAACCAATTTATGCTATTAAATTTGCAGTAATATTTCTTTGTACATCATCATGCAGCTTGATTTATTATTTTACTGACATTCATAGGCATAAATTCAGTACATGCCAGTTTCACTGGCTGCAGTTTTTGTTGTATTAATCATGTTAGTCTTTCCTTGGCTGCAGAAAAAGCAGTACTGGCAACATTAACAATAACACCAGGAGCTTTTTCACCAGTAACATTAATAGCTTTCATCGATAATTGTTTTGCGATTGGAGCTATTTTGGGAGCCATTCGTGCAAATAACCCTTGAATAACATTACCAAGACCATTGCCATAAGTTCCTTTTTAGACTAGTATCATGAAATTGTTACTTGGAAGATTATAGGTTCACAGGGTAGTTGATGTATGATCATCTTATTTGTTATCTATATATCCAATCATGGTGACAATTTGTCACTACGATAACCATCAACAAGTTCATCAATAAATTCCTGGAAGTCTCTGATATCCATAATACTACCTTGAAATAATCTTCAACAAATATCAGCAGCTTCATTTATTATTTCCAGCACACGCTCCTCCTGTGAGAACTTCTAATCATGCTGTGTCAGAAAGAATATTGTTAGGGCAGGCAATAAGACGACTTCTGTAGAAAAACCTATACCAGTAGTGCCATTGTCAGGCACATCATAAAATGTTTCCTTTTCTTTTCTAGAAGGTTGTGACTTTTTATGTTGTTCTGTTTGCTGCTATGGTGGAGGAAGTTGATATTGTGAGCTCTGTTGTTTCTGAGTACTTTCATATTCTTGTATTTTATTTATGTATTTGAAATTCGATCTTTGTCATATTTTATACAATATATCCACTTATGCCAGGTATATCTTTCTACAGATCTATTATGTTTGGGTTTTAAGTATCTTTCTTTAGGACAAAAACCTGCAAAACAAAATCAGCTAGATCAGTTAGATTATCATTTTTTTAACCGCATTAATAGTCACATTTTCAGATAGTGTAACTTCTTCCGTTTTTTTTTCTTTAGTTATTTTTTTCTCTGGTAGGGTCAGCAACTACTGTTTATGGTTGTAATTGTGCAGCAGCTATATCAGTTGGAAGATCTAGTAAAATCTTTTTTGTTTGTTTAGTTCTTCTTGCTATTTTTGAAGTCTGCTCAGCAGTTTGTTTTGATACTGGTAGAAGATCCTCTTTAATGGCAGTTGTAACTGTCTCAGTAGCTTTTGTGACAGGTTTGAATAATTGGTCAGCACCCTCTGCAAATTCAACTTGAGATTCTTGTCGTGCTTGTAATTTTTGTCTGACAGAAGCAGAGACTGGTAGAAATTTCTTAATTGCTTCTAGTTGCTGTCATTCCCATCGAGTGGTTAATGCTTCACCAACCATTATTGATCTAATTTACAGCAGCAGGGAAGGAATGACCTCGAATAAGTGTCCGGGTGTTCAGTATAATTTATCTAATGAAGCGTTTACCTTATTATAACTCTCGGATTGACTAATGGACACTTCTATTATAAGGTCGGCCCACCCTAAATAAGTCTCTGGGTGGTAAGTATAATCGACTAACAAAGTGTTTACCTTCAAAATGGAACATATTTTTCTTTACTTTCACAGATGGACACTTATATTATAAGTTTGGCTCATCCTCTGCTGCTTATGCTAGCATCAGAAAAGATGTGTTAATTGTGCAAGATAAATACTTCTTTTGCTCTATGCGTTGTTTTAAAAGTGATAAAATGGGTTCATGTTAGATTTGCTAGTCCTGGAATGTGCAACATTCATCTGGCCAAATAAATGTTTCTTTCAGTAAACTTTAATACTATTCATATTTATATTTTCGACATTTCTGGTTACAGGAGAATTTACTCCTGAAAATCAGCAGAGGATCAAAATGGAAGTGGAAAGAGAGCAGAGTAAAATTGATCCTTGGAAGGTAAGTATGATGGATATACACTATAAAGCTGTCTTCATACAGAAGTTTATCTTATTACACAGACATTTACATAAATCCCATTAAATTTAGTTTTATTTATCTTCTCAATTTTAGCTTTTGGCTAATAAGAACCAACTAAAGTGTATTCACACAGGCATAATAGGCATTCCTTATTTTGGTAATATTTGCTTTATAACTATACCTCGTTATAACATATGTCCATATAATGTGGACTTCTTTATAATGCAATACAGCTAATGTGAGGAAACTTGATACATGAACAGCATGCAGGAAACAGTTTCTATTTCATATTGTTTACAGTGCATGTAGACTAAACAACTTTTTTAATGACAGAGTGTAGAGTGTATGCCAGCATCTTCCAAGACAGTTTTGTTAGTTTTGTTGATGATAAGGCAGAAGTTTGATCACTGTCATATAATATAAATATAAAGAAAAGTAAATTATCATTTAAAAACTAATAGTGTTGAAGCCAGTTACTGGTACGTCTTGTAGCTCTTTACAGTCAAATCATTGTAATATGTAGAACTTTTTAGGGCCCTGCATTAGAAAGAAGGAGTCCAATTAATTGCCTCATTTTCTGATTTGCTGTGTACATTGTCTCATGAACCTGGATGTGCTTTTTTATGGGTTGGTTACTTGAACTCAATTTTGGATGGAGTTTTGGCCCTTTATGGTTAGCTTGGCATCTTCACATGGGACATTATTTCTAACTGGTGGAGCTCAAGATCCATTTAATATATTCAGATGCAATATGGTATGAACATTGTTTCATAGAATTCATCTGCCTTTTATTGGTTTAATCTCAGCTTGTTAATTTTGGACAGAGTTATTGCCCTTCTCAAGACATTTTTGTGACTTGGAATGTTGCTCGCAGATAGCAAGATGCAAGAGACATTCAGTTTATTTTCTGATACACTTTTTGCTTTGAGCATTGCTTCATAAACTTTCTTGTGCCATTTATGAGTTTTCTCTCATTGATGCTATTATTGCCTTTGTTGATTGACCTCTTATTTTAATCTGGGATATTTTGCTTGCATTGGTGAGACCTTTGAAATAGTTGGATTTTGAAGCATTCCACATTGCAGTTTATTGGTGTTGCTATCATGACTGGCCATCTTCTATTAACATTAGTTTCCCAAAACAAATTAGTCTCTTTAAGACCCTTGTAGTTAACCAGTTACTTCATCATGCACCCATTGCTGATAGTTATCCTCAGATGATGGATGTGCTTGTATTAAGTTGATGGACACATGGAATATTTGTTTTCTGCACAATAACATAATACCAGCTGCATTATAATGTATATAATCAGAGGAGCACAGGTTTATATATATATATATATATATATATATATATATATATATATATATATATATATATATATATATATATTTCCAAAGGTTATGCTTTCACCCAGAATTGTGATGAAATATTTGATATCTTGCAAGGACCCATCATAATGCTTTTTTTTTTATTCTTCAGGCCAAAAACTTTGAACCTATCTGGGGACAAAAGTGAGTAGACATATTGTAAAGTTACCTTGTATGGGTACATATTTGCTTATAAGATTTAATTTTTTTACCTGTGCCATAAATATGGCAGAGGCATTATAGTGTTTGGCTTATGTATCCTGTATGTGTATTCATATTTACATATGTGAGCTTGAGCCTTGGGCTTGGCCAATGTGGGTATGTGAGAAAGCTTGCCATTAGCTTCCCATAGAGTAGACAGTAACTACAGAGATTTTCCTGGATTCTTCCTCCACCAGTTATACTGGCTGCCATGCATAGAATATCTTGTGTTGAGAAATGGCGTTAAACCCAAAGCAACGAGATTCATTTTTATGTACACCCAAAATGTGTGTGTGTGCAAGCTAACCATGTATCTATACCTAAACTGTGTTAAGACAAAACATGTTATTGACATGTGGTCACTATGTGCATATCATTTTGTTGTCATGCTCTAATGCATATTTGGCTGTAATATCAATTAAATCTAATGGTATGCTTCTTTGTCTGTTGTGAATCATGTGTGGTCTTCTATCCATTCACAGTGATCATTGACAATTTCTCAAATATTATGACCATTTTGCTCTTGATATTTGCAGGAATCATTCTGCCATTGAGGCCTTTCATGTTCCTTTGATATTGGTCCATCATCCAGTATGATAACCATTAGTGAAAATTTAATAATCTTTTAAGAATTCATTACAAGAACTTGAACTGCTTTATAGAATTAGAAAATTTGACATGGCTTTTGGATATATACGAAAGATACCAAATTCACCAACAAATATTGCCACCAGTACTAAAAGCAGAAATTCATTATAATGACTTTTTCTCAATAAAGTACTTGACAGAATACAACTAAATTGGACAGAAAACATGTAGGCATGGAGTGGGTCACGTTTGTTTAGAAATAATACTGATCTTTAACCAAAATAGGAATGAAAACCTTTACATGACCTCTCAGAAACAACTCTGCAGAATATCCAATTTGAAGTAAAATGGAAAAATGTTTAAAACATTTTTCTCAAAACCCGCATACAAGAATTTGACAAGGTTTGTCAGAAATTGTGGCACAGAGAACTTTGTAAAAATAATGCTGATCAAATATAGCTGCCATTATTATTAATAGAACAATCTTTAAATGGATTCTAAAATAAACTGAAGTATAGAATTTCACCATACTTGTTGTGACTTGAAGAAAAATGGATTTTGTGAACAAAAGTTTGTTCTGGAGTAAGTTCCTTGACCAGGCTGGATATCTTGCACCTGAAGTAAGCAAACAAATATTAGATTTGAGGTTTAGTTTCAGGTTCAGTGTTATAAGAAAATATTGGTTTTTGCCAAGTAAATTTTATTACAGACTGATTACCTTGACAGAGGTCAAAATCATTGAGACTAATTGGACAGTAATCTTCACAGAATCAACCATATCCAACAAGTGCCTACATAGTGGACTGTTTAACAAGGGCTTGATGTATAAAACATGATGATCTTGTTTGAAAAGCGATGAAGCTACATGAAGTAGTAAAACGCTTGTCAGACAAAAGTTTCATTCGGTGTTCTTGATGTTAAGGTTGTATTTACAGAAATCTCCATTTCAAGCTATTTAGGTTGTCTCTGCTGATTTTATTTGTTATGATTGTGAAGCAAAAGCGAAATGTAAGTATCCTTTTGAAGCATTTGATGGCTGGATCAACATAAAGAGCTTCTTTAACACCAGTGATTGTTGTCAGGATTGCCTGAGGCAGTTAAAACATCCAGGTGGTAATTGATTTCAGTTGAAATAGTTAAATAATTGAAAATGTACTGGTTTGAGTTTCTCTCAGTTGGTTTTTAGCATCAAGTTGCTGAAGTCCACTAGTACAACCTAATCTTGATTTTGAAGGAAATGAATACCTTGAGAATGCACAGACAAGCTTAATAAAATGGCATTAAATTTTGAATTACAAAAGAAAAATCTACACAATGAGGCAAGCTGTTAAAGAAAACACTACTTGATAATGATTGAAGGTTAAAGATGTACAAGATAAAATTTAAATACTTATTAGAATACTCTAAAATATTATGAAAATACTTGAAGGTTATATGATGGGAATATACATACTAAAATGGTCTGCTTGAAACAGTGTACAGCAAGATGTTTTTCTTCCATTGTAATTCACTAGGGTTATGTGTTTGATTATATCTTCAGGAAGTTATAAAAGTAAATATTTACAGAAACTTTTTCATATTTCAGAACTTTAACAGATGTGCCGAAGGCATCAAGCTCTACTCCAGTTCCGAAAGCTTCCTCTCCACTTAAAGTGAAGGCTGTGAAAAAATCTACATTAGTGTCCACCATGTTAAAACAGAGGTCCATATCACAGACTGTGCTTGGAAGTACTGTGTCTCACACCCCCTCCACATTAACCCAAACAGTGTCTATGTCTCAGGGAGGGCTGCTTATGAAGGTTCAGACATCCAAACCTACCTCAGTTAGTACTGGAGAAGAAAAGACTGTTTCCAAACTAATATCAGCTCCAGTTTTGCAGCAAGTACTAAAGAGACCTGCTCTTAATAGTATGCTGAGTGAAAGTGATCATGAATCACTTAGTGTAGCTAGTCCTCCAAAGCAGCAGAAACTATCGATACAAACACCCATTCAACATCTGCATCATAAGCAGCCACAACAAGCTCAAGCTAAAACACTTGCACAGATCCGTGCACAAACTCAAGCTGCCAGGATGCAGAAAGTTCAACAAGCAGAGGGAAGAATGATAGCCTCACAGGCAGGTGTTGCAGTAACACATGCAAATGTAGTACAACAAGGACATGTTCAGTCTCCAGAGATGGATGGTCAGACACCAAAAATAGTTGTTCGTAGTATGCCAACAACCCCTCTACGTTCACCATCTGGAACACGGACTCTTGCACAAATCAAAGCTCAAACCCAAGCAGCCAGGGCACAAGGTCAAGGGCATACTAGGACTTTAGATCAAATTAAGGCTCAGACAAAAGCTCGGGTGCAGATGCACACTCATTCCCAACAACAAGTCGAAGCCCAAGCTAAGCTCCATGCCCATCTGCTTGCCAAGGCTCATGGCATTACCTCACCCACGACTACCTCCTCTAGGATACATATTCCAAATATTATCTTACCACCACAGGGTCGGCCAAAACAGACTATTAAGCTCCCTATCACAAAGTCTGACAGTTCCTCTGAAGGTGTGAACCTTAAAAGATCTATGGAAATTTGTAAGCAGGCTTTGGCACAAAGTCAGAGAAATTCAAATAGCAGCATGGTGTCCTTACTTCCAAAAGGGAATTCACCCGAGTTAAGTGATTGTAAAGAGATCAGTGATGCTCAGCCTCATCAGACACAGCAACAAGGGGCTGGGCTGATTAGTTCTAGAAGCAACAGCCCAACTTTAAAACCGAGTGTCTCGAGAGTATTGTTTTCACAAGGAAAACCAACAAGTGTTGCTGGTGACACAGTCAGAAGTGGAATCTCAACAACAGCAAATACATCAATTAATACCTCTGTCTTTGGTGCAGTGCCTCATAACTTAGGCGTATCAGTTGTAAGTGGAGCTCCAACTCAGAAAAGTGGTGGTAGCTCTGAGGTGTCTTTTGTAGTTCTTCCCCAAGGTCTATCTGCCCCAGGTAATTCATCAGCCTCACAGCATACAACAGTATTCACAGTGCCTGGAGGACAACAGTTTATTGTCACCTCTGGTTTGAATAACAGTGTAGCTGGTTCCACCCAGACTTTGTTGCAACAACTGATGCAGTCTGGTGCAAGAATAGTTTCCAATAAGGCTTCAGCTCCACAGAGAGCTGCAAGTGCACCACCACAGAACAGAATTCAAAGGATACCAACCCCAGTGGGGACTATTGTAAGGTCAGCTAGTGTAGGTACTACAGATTCCAGTGAACAAGGAGATCAGTCAAATTCCAACAGGAGTGAAAATGTTGTTTTACAAATTCCACAGGATCAGGTTAATTTTTTATCGAAAACTGGCACTGCTACAGTACCAGGCCGTGATGGGTCTCGGACAGATAATCGGCCTGTAGTAGTCACATCTTTTGATGGTGACATGTCTAAACTAGTCGTATCAGGAGGAATCCAGATCAACTGTGGTAGTGCCAAGGCAGTGTCTCAGTTTATAGTTGGTTCAGAAGAGACCCAGGGAGGAAAAATCATAACCAAGTCTGTATCAGGTTTGAATATTCCAACCATTAGTAATGTCAATAATGTGCATGTCATTTCTGCTGGCAGTAAAGACCCAGATATAGGTGGCAACAATGTAATAATACCAACTTTTAGTGTGACTAATGTTTCAACAGCAACATCAACTGCCCCGACAGGTCAGCCAACTTCACAAAGTAACTGTGCGTGTAGCCTGAAAGCAATGGTGACATGTCAGAAGTGTGGAGCATTTTGTCATGATGATTGTATTGGACCTTCAAAACTTTGTGTTACTTGTCTCATCACTACATGAGATTTAATGTTAGTAATGAAAGTCCATACTTGTTCTCTTGTGTGATAGACCATGCATGCTTTTTTATTTAATTATCACAATCAATTTACATTCTTTGTTGTAGTCATTTACTCAAACCACTGTTGCCTATTTTTTCTTCTATTGGAGTGATTAGCCAAAATAGCCATTGGCTATTAATTTTCGACTAGGTTTTTTTCTTCTTCATCTTCTTTAACCATTACAAAGGAAAAGGCAAGCAATGTGATTACCAGTAAAATTTATTTTGTTGATAAGTTTGGTTACTACTGGAAATGTTATTAGTTGAAATCTTGGCTTTTAAGGCCAAACAAAGAATTAACAAAACTCTGAATGTCAGATGTAAAAATGTGGTTAAATAGTATGCATTGGTAATTTGATATTTGAAAGATTCTCAGGAAATCAGTTTGTTGTATTTGAATATGTACAAAATTTGGTACATACAATTATGTATTCCATCTCAAATGTGTGGAATATTATCATACTTACATAAAATCCAAATAGTCTTTGCTCACTTTTAAAGATTTTAGAAATGTTAGTTACCCGACTCTGCAGTTACAAGGTAATCATCCGATCTTGCATTTTATTTCAGTTGAGCATCATTTCATAGTTATTCATAACTCACAGTAAGCAGGATGTTTATTTTACACAAATTAACCCAGTTCACGTAAGAAAATATTAAATTGATGAAATTAATATAGTTATTTTTAACCTTTCAGCATTGATTTCAAATTTACCTGTATATTTTTGCTGCTACAAGCACGGTACATTTTTTAGAATGGCGCATTTGATCAGTAAAAATTATTATCTTTGGACACGTTCCAGATATTTCATTCGCATTGTAACATATTTCTTGTTCCCCACTGATGAGTGGGGGAACATGCACAAAGCCAGAAAAATTATTGCATTCAGAGTTGTGGTCACTAAGATGTTTGATATATTCTTAAAAGAATAATTAACATTTTGATGACTAAGATGCAGTTCAGCATTTATGGGTTTTTTTTTTGTTGTTTACAAATCAACTCATCTGATTCAGTGAAGAAAAAGTTTTTTTTCCATCAAAATTGAAGTTGAGGATAAAATATAAGATTAAATGTGTGGCTTGCTTGTTAGTCACTTGTCTAAATTTGTTTCTTTCTTCCTCATCTTATACCTTTATTTTTCATCAGATAATGAACTGTTACCTCTCTTTGTAATATATAAGGAGCTATTTGGTTGGTTGGTTATCTGTCAAAGGAGATCTGTCCATCAGTTTGCACAAGTTTGATATCACTTTTCCAACATTGAAACTTTACACGCACAAACTTTAGCTGGTCCTAAATAGAAATGGTACTTCTCGTGCATTCATTATGGCCACTGTCTTGAAAATCTTGTTATTTCTTCTCTTGAATAATATGATATCAGCACTGTATTTTATTTTTCACCATAAGTCCTCTAACATTTATAAAGAAGAAAATGGTCTTGTCTTGAATATCTGGGTTGTTTTCAGACAGTAGAGCATCAGTCCCTTCGAGGTACTCTTGTTATGATTGCTTAGCAAGACACCTATTATTGCCTTTGGTCTTCAGCCTAATTTTGATGGAATTGAATTACAAAGTGGTAGGAATGTTCCTTTTTTATCACAGCCATCTTCCATCTTTATTTAAAGACGAGAGGGTTTGCATTTTTATATTGCATCAATAAACTATAATTTTAATATAAAATATTGAATATTCACATTGCAGTGTTGTACCATGAGCTTCCCATAGGAACATTTTATCCGCTCCAAACTGCCAGTGTCCCAACACTTAACAAATTCTCTTGATGATTCAGTGGGAGGACACATATGTAACATATCCCCCTGTCAGCTTGATCAATGTGCAGCACTGTCAGTGATATTTTGATATTTAACATATCCCCCTGTCAGCTTGATCAATGTGCAGCACTGTCAGTGATATTTTGATATTTATATTTCATTTCATGCCAAGATAACAATAGTACCATTTCCTCTTCAAAGCTGAATAACGTAGTATAATTATTTTTAGTGTAAATCAATTGTCCTGTGGTCAGTTGTATATTTTACATGGCAACAGTTTAATAGATTAAGCATTATTTTTGTTTGTTTTATCTATAATCATGCTATGATGTCCTAGTGGGCTTAAATTAAGATAGAACTGATGTCTCATTTGAGATGTTGATTGACTTGGTTTTTATTGGTTTAATCTTTGGATGATGATAATGAACAAAGTCCTTATGTCATGGCATTTTGGTTATAGAACTTAATATTTATTGCTAACAAATTATTGGAATTTATTCTCAAGATCTCAAAAGATTTAGTTTTCCAATATCATTGATACTGGAACTTTTTTTCTTAGTTTTTCTTAGGCAAAGTAAAGGATGAGACCAGTAAGCAAAATTTTTAAGAAACTTAGGTGGGGTGAGTGGTGTTCTGGAAGCAGAATGGGATGGAATGTGGAGGGGGTCTAGCCTGTATATTAAAATTATGGGATTATATCTAGTTAGTTCTGTTAAATACATTTTAACATCTAAAACAAATTGTTAACAATCTAATAGACCCTTTTTAAAAAAAACTGAAAAGTATTGGACAATACTATAATCTGTGTCTACATCCCCGTTTGTTTGAACCCCTTGCCGATTTCAGTAATGAAAAGCATAAACAAGATAAAAAGTCAATAAATCTTACTCAATTCATTCATTGATTTATAATTTATAACCTGATTGCGACCAGGGTGTTCATAACAACTTTATCGTCTGCGCATCTGATGCTTAACGAAAGTTTTTATACTAACATGACACCATATTGCACACAATTTGGGCAAGTCTTTTTTTCTGCAAATAGAGTGACGTCATTGCTCCTATTTGGTTACTCCCAGATACTTCCATCAATTACGGTAAGGTTAAGAGTTATATCCCTTTGCCACCTATAAAATCTACCTTCTATGTACATGCATGCGTATTTATGCATCTGCCCCTTTGCTGAAAATGGACTTTTCCAGGAACTGGAAATTGATCTCGAGGATGGCCATGGTGGTAATGAAAACTTTCGTTAAGCATCAGACGTGCAGACGATAAAGGTGTTATGGACACCCTGGTCACAATCAGGTTAGAAATAATAAATCACTGAATGAATTGAGTAAGATTTATTGACTTTTTATCTTGTTTATGCTTTTCGTTACTGAAATTGGCAGGGGGTACCAACAAACAGGGATGTAGACACAGACTATAGTCTAAAACAGAACGGTAGTGCTACTCTCCATACAGATGTATATTTGAATTTCTCAAATTGGAATCATTTGTTTCAGGCCATTACATACTAAATTGCTTAAATTTTTGATGATGCATGTTAAACCAATGCCAGAGAGAAAGACCAGAATATGTTGTGTAAAAATGGTGAAGACAGAGGGTACAGAATATAGGAACCAAACTCACTTGTCAAGTTCAACAGTAAATTGCACAGACCCAGATTTTCTGTTGCATAATGTGCCATGAGACAAGGGTCAGCGCAGATTGTTAGGAGTAATAAATGGAAGTAAAAACTTAAATCCTCATTTGCCAGTACTGATGGCAAATCGGGGTCTATGTTGTTTACAGTTGGACTAAACTTCAAAGTATGTATATATGGTTGACTGAAGGCTTTAACTTTGATCAAAAACTAGCTTTGCCTACCATCATTTTCACATTACACAGTAAAGCAAGCTCCCTCCAGTGTCGATTTACACTTGTCATTTAGTTTAAGCAATTTGGTATATATGGGTAACGCTTTCTACTCTATTTAATTTTGTTTACCTTCTGATATATAAAGTGTTATCGATTTACATTTTGCCCATTGCATCCTGCAATTCTGTATATCATGAATTTTTATTCTTTTGACAACATTTGAAGGACTTTTGTTGAAAACCAATTTGGTTTGTTCTTTATATATATCCGAGGCAGGTTCAGTTTTAACCAGTGTCCATCAAATTTTGCCTATTTGCTTGTCATTCTACTTCCACTTAATAACTTTTAAAAGACTGAGGGTGTTAAAACCAACTGTGATATGGGATTACATTACCATTATTCAGAAGACTATTGGGGTGGGGAGTATTTGTACTGTTTCTATGAGGATATCTTTTTCTGCAGAACAAATGTCTACTTACTTCAGATGTCTAATTACTGGAAAAATGTTTATCAAAATAATAAGTGACGTTCACTTAAGATGGAACTTGAGTGCATATGATCTAGAGCTGAAATGAATACAAAATTGTTCCTGTGCGAATATTAGTTGATTATTTGAATAGGATTATAGTTATTCGTTGTTTAATTGTGATTTTGAATATTCATTATTTGAATAGTATTTTGAATATTCATTATTTGAATAGTATTTTGAATATTTATTATTTGAATAGTATTTTGAACATTCATTATTTGAATATTATTTTGAATATTCATTATTTGAATAGGATTCAGACATTTCAATCCTTTTTTCTTTTTCGTCTTGGTATTATTGATATCCCAACACCGAGCCATGCTGCATTTTAACACTGAATAATTAACTTAAATCATATTGAATAACTTTGTAGGGGACATGAGTAAATCTTTTATGAATTCAAATGAAAGATCAAATGAATGTAGATGTTAATTTCCTGTTTATCTTGGATTCAGAACAAACATAGGTGTTCCTTTAGTGCTGAAGATGAACATTTAGGAAAGCAGAAACTCAATTACATGTTACAGTTTAAACGATTTATCAGAGAAGTAATAATAATAATTTAATAAAATAAATTCAGATACGTTGATTGCAGGTCTCCAGACTTGATTGGAACAGTTTATACCTGACATGACTGGTGAGACTGGCTTTTTGACTGGCTATAAAATAGTAATAATTTAATCAAATAAATTCAGATACGTTGATTGCAGGTCTCCAGACTTGATTGGAACAGTTTATACCTGACATGACTGGTGAGACTGGCTTTTTGACTGGCTATAAAATAGTAATAATTTAATAAAATAAATTCAGATATGTTGATTGCAGGTCTCCAGACTTGATTGGAACAGTTTATACCTGACATGACTGGTGAGACTGGCTTTTTGACTGGCTATAAAATACCCCAAGTCAGAATTTTTGGGACTTTATTTTAAGCCATAAGAAACTTGTATTCTGACTTACAATGGAACTGTTTTAACTGAAATCAGTACATGTGGATTAACATTATCCTTTGTGTTAAATGTATGTATTAGTAGATGTGAAATGGCTTGGTGGTTTCTCAACACAGTATAATATAAACCCCACCAAGGTATTCCCTGTATAAGCTTTGTATGAGTTGAACATTAAGTTTCATGGTTATTATAGAAAAAATAAAATTATAAATTGGAATTTATGCTGATAACTTCAGTTTTGTATTAATGTGCAATAGAGTCAACTTAAATTATCCTGTTTCAAAGTCGTATGGGTCATGTGCATCTTAGTAACATATGTAGTATTGGCTTTCAAGAAAGAAATGATGGTGTCAGATTTTTAGCATATTGGTAATTCCATAGCTGTATAATGACTTCAGAACTTTGATAGAACACCAAATGTAAAATTATATTGGAGTCAGTTTTTTGAGGCAAGTTTATCGGGAGTGGTGAAAGGCGAGTGGAAATGATTTATGGTATTGACTATAACTGCTCTTGATAAAACCAATGTGTAACAACAGTTCAAAAAGTTTTCTCAGCTTTGCTCATTGGCTTTGATATGACCCTTTTTCTACCAGTATGTTATGTTAATTATCGACTTGTTTTATTACATATCATCTTTTGAATTATAGAGTGAATTGAAATATTATCTTGTGAACAGTGTGTGTATTCAGAATTTTGAATTTCAGGTGATTCAGCCAGTTTCAGGTTGTTCCCTTGTACACTGATTTTTTTTCAAAATTGCATAGTTCACAGTTTGCCACATTTCATTCTTTTACAAAATGCTGCCATATGCACTTTGTGACCAATAACAGTTTTCTATTTTAATATTCTCCAAAAAGTATTCAGATGTGAATGTTTGGATATTCATTTCTGCTCCAGTATGATATGTGACACATGCTGCTGTCTTTATGGCCAGTTTAGGGAAATGTTTGAGATTTAAAGTGCTTGGGAGAATAGAGTTAATTACTTTGTGGACTTGATTGAATATTCATGTAGCAAGGTAAAACATGAGTTGGAACAGTGCACATACTCACTCTGATTAAATGTTAATCTACTTAAAAGAAGTAAATCAGATAGGCACTGATTTGAGATCATGTTCTGTTGATCTTTTTTGATTCAGCAGTTAGTGTTTCATAGCTGTGAAAGGGAGATAATTTGGAAAGATATAATTCATAATGATAACTCCTGTCATAAAATGCAATGCATTGTCTGATAGGCTGCTTAAAAAATAAGTGGATGGAAAATTCCAAGGTCAACTGAACATGAACATGTTTGGTGCATGTCAGATCTTCCTTGTGTAGGAGATCTTCATTTTAATTAGAATGTACATATATTAATTTTTCACTATATTTTATGCTTTTTTGCTTTATACATTAAAAGCCTACTCAATTCATTTGCATAGGTTATGTTTCTAACATGACATACATACATTTCCTCTAGTTTAAATAAACATACAAACAATTAACATCATATGGTTTCTGTGAACTTATTTTATCTGCACATGTACCTGAATACAGATGCTGTAAATGATGTCATTTAATCTTTGTAATGTACACTTCTTATAAGTATACAAAATCAGTATTCCATTTAAACATAATGCGAGCAAGGACATTAAAAGGGTGTAAAATCCTAGTAAAATCAAAATAACTGACAAAAACAAGTTTGGAAATTTGGAAATATATTATGGAGGTAGAAAATATTGGTAAACATAAAGTGAAATGCATCCTTTGTGCAACACAGTCCACCTAGGTGGTAATACTGGTGCACTGATAAGTTGTCTACATCACACAAATGTATTATTCATTGAAATTGGTTTCTAGAAGATCCCTGGTCAACAACCAATTACAGCTTTCAAAAATGCTGATACTTTCTTCATTGTAGTTTTTTATAGTTTGTGTGCCAGTGTCATTGATGTGCTTTGACACGATCCCATGCTGGTACTATTTAATCACCTGATGTAACACCATTATTCTTGAATTAACCTAAATTTAGTGTACTTGTGCGATGTGGTATGTATATACATGTTGATGGAAATCGAATTGATCAATTTTTAATGTAGAGTAGCAGTTTGTTAGGGATGAAAAGTACATCAGCAATTACAGGTACATAAATATAATGTGAAAATAAATACTGTAATGTATTCTTGAGTTTAAGTCTTGTGTTGCTAATTTCTTGAAAACTATTGAGTAAAATGGCGCAAACTTGTAAACTTTTTAATTTTAAAGCAAGATTTGTATTTAGTTTTTAACATCATTGATAAAGTGTCTGATTATCTTTCTAAATTTCTTGTTTGAGAAGCCACTTTTGATAGACTTTGGAAAATTTTAGACAATATTTAAACAGATTTCTTTTCATTAATCATGTCTAAATATTTTTAAAAAGAGGATTTCGGTGTAAACATTATATCCCTTATGCATAGATACGTATAGACACTGTTCATGCTTTTTTAGTATAGAAATTTTATCATAAAAGTGAACAGGAAACAGTAGTTTATTTGGATTGCAGATTAAAAAGCAAACTGTTTTGACAGAACACACTAAAATACTTAATGAGTATTACAACACATAATGCCCATGTTTCACATTCCAACATTCTGTACAATGCCATCACGATTCATATATTTATTTTAGATGTCCTGTGTCAGCTGGCTCTGGATTTTGTAAAATAGTTAAGGTAACAATTATTTATTTCAGCTAGGAGATCATATTTCTGATCTGATTTGGATCCAGTATGGTAATTAAATTGATATCATGAAGATCTCAGCTAAGACCAATTCTTAGTAATGGGTTTTTCTAGCATCTGATTGGTTCAGCTTATCACTGTGCTGGAGATATTTCTTATCTTATTTGATCAAACATGGAATATAGATCTCTGAGTATTTGAAAATAAGATCCACATCCATTAAAGGAGTTGATCTTGCATTTGATTAATCTTATTACCATTCTGGAGGCCAGATTTCTGACCTGATTTTGGTGAAACCTGGAGCATAGGCTTATATCATCAAATTCGCGCATGTGCTTTATAATAGATAGTATCTGTGCATAACAATGAGGTGATCACATGACTCAGCTTTTGCCATATCACCGATTTGATTTTGATTAAACTTGGAATGTGGTCTTAAATTATTAAGATCTCAGTTGAGTTTGTTACTGGTAGAGACCTATGCATATTAAAATGAGGTAATCATGAATCTGATTTGCTAAAACACTAGAGCCATATTTCTAATGGAATATGGGATTATATCATCTTTATTTATGACGAGACAAATTTGATCATGAAGCTGAGCCACACATTAATGAGGTGAGCTTAACACTAGCAATTCTGTTTATGATCAGATTTTGATCAAAATTGTTTAACAGCCTTGTATGATCAGTTGCAGGGGTTTGAAATGGTTGATTGTTACATAAACCAGGAATGTGACCACATGCCTGATTTGGCCTCATATTTTCATTTTAAGCTTATGTCTGATGTTTAAAAAATGAGAAACTGAACACTTTTTGGGCATCAGCAGGCCAGACTACGCTATCTCAAAGTCATGTCTGTTTTTTTAGGTCACTGCTTATTGGCATTACAAAAATAATTGATTTTTGCAAAATCTTTTAATTCTTTCAGACTAATTGATTCATTCATGAATTCATCTTTATCCATGCATTAGTACATGCAACATTATTTGGAGCCAGGGCAAAAGGAATCAAGTTCCATGCCCCAAGACACACCACTGCAGGAACCAGCCAAGACTGATTTGGTCAGGATTCATGCATATATGCACTGATTGAAAAGTAGATATATAGGAATTTGGTCAGAAGTAAACATTAATGTTAATATATGTTCACAGCATATTATAAGCACTGAATTCTTTTTATTTACTAGTATTTTACCTGAAAATATCCTCTCACCTTTTGAGCTTTCTAGTGCAAAAGATCTCTCATAATCACATTTTTTGCAGTTTGCATAAGATTTAAGGTGATTAGTCCAGCTTCTAGATCAAACAGAAGTTGACATGAGTGTCATTTTGAGATGTACTCCTTTGATATCTTTCTCTGTTTTTTTTTTAACAAGGGCCATACATTCATTTTCACATTTGTTTTAGAACAAATCAGGTTTTCAGCTGGTGTTGCTTTAGGGCTGAGTTGTGCACACATACATTTACAAGAGCTTTTTGAATCATCAGCTGTATCCATTACAGGCTCATCAATTTAGGCCCCGTCATGGTTTCTTGGTCTATGATGTTTTGCGTTTTTTGTGGAAACAGACTATGCAAGACAGGTATGCACCAGCGAATATTTTAAGATGATATCAGTTTATTGGTTAAAATAAATATGTTTGCTTACCTACTTTGCTTATCAAATCAAACTTATTCCCAACCCTCATATTTATGACTGTCCAGGTGGTAATAATTGCTTTGCCCAACTTGCCTAGCAAGTGGAAAATATTTTCTTCCAAAGTTATATAGCCCAATGTTTATACAGAAAAAAAAGGAAGAAAAAAACCCAAAACAACGTCCAAATGTGTCTGGACAGTTTTCTCCAAATTATCCTTACTAGCTTGAGTGACTTAAAATTTTTGCCTTTTGATGTCATACCTACAGTTTTACTATTTGAGAACATATATTCTACAAGACCTGATTTGATTTCATTTATAGGTGTTTAATGCAAAATGTTATTCCATGCTGAGATAATTGGAGTAAATTGTTTGTCCAGAGACACAATAACATCTAATTATGCATGGGCATAGTTGGATTTGAACCCGTGATCTTTCAAGAATGCAAATTTTGTGATCATAAAGACTTTCAGAGGAAGTTATTGTATCTACAATGAAATATTTCGATATTAAGAATTCTCTTTCCTTCAGGGGTGGGTTTATAAAATTAATTTTTTTGACATTTTACTAGTCTATTCTGTTTGATTTCATTATCATTGGCTAAACCAGATTGTATCCCTTTACTTTCAATTCATTGGTGTGAATGTTTATGGATCAGGCATCATATCTCTATTAAAACTGTTTTGAGTTTGTACTGCAGAATTGTGTTGAATTTTGTGAATAGTGTTTTAATCATAATGATGTACTTTCACTATCACTATGCAAAAATGTTGAAAATAATGTAATTATTATGTGTACAAGTTATGTCATTTTGCTGTCTGAAAGAAAGTGAATCTTGATTCGTGAAGTGCTTGCATTGTAAGAATAGATTGCATGATTTATACTGTATATGTACTCACAATTTCAGTAAAACTGTAAGTAACAAAAAGATCGTGATCTGCCATAGGATAATGTGCCAGCAGATCAGGATCTATTTTGTTCGTTCTACTGATTACTTGTGACAAACTGTACAGACAGCTGGTGTGTTAAATGATAGCAGATCTGGGTCTGTGCAGTTTGCAGTTGGACTTGTTTTATAAGCAAGTACATTTTTACATCTTTCCATTCATTGCATCTAATATCCTGATATTGCAGTGTTAAGCTCTAACTACAATTTTTTTTTGTGTTCTAAAATGATGCCTGTAAAGTTCAGCCTTAAATATGAGCCACTTGCTTGTAGTTTCATCATTCTCATTAACTGTGTTTGCCTGTAAGGTGCAAGAAAGTGTTTTACTAAAATAGAAGATGACACAAGTATTTTGTGAACTTGAACTGTTTTCAGTGTTTAAGGAGGGTTTATCACTCATTGTTACTTATATCTTACCTGTGAATGGTGACACATGTGTAAATTGCTTTTTTTAAAGCAGTGGTGGTGGTGGTGGTGGTGACAGTGGTAAGGTTTTATATTGAATTCCTTGAAATTATCTGTTACATCACTTGATACTTTCAGGTGATTGATTGGAATAACATTACATTACTGAGATCTGACATGTACTGTTTCACTTCTGCTGGCAGCATTGGCAGCTACAATGTAAAGATTTTGTGTAAATATTTTTTAACTTCCTATCTTGTGGATCGGTAGCTATTTTCAGTTGCAACTCTGGTGCAGTTTTAGTATACCCCATATGTACTTAGCTGTAAATTTAGTCCAACTGCATAGAACCAGAGAACCAGATTTTCCATTGCTTATTGTGCCAGCAAATCATGATCTAATTTGTTTTCTGATTACTCCTAACCAACTGCAATTTATGTGGCAGCAAATCTGGGTTTGTGCAGTTTGCAGTTGGACTGGATTTATGAGTATATATGGCAGGTCTCAAAGTTGTATCCATTTGTGTCACATCTACTTGAGCAAAAAATGCATTATCCTTGTGATATCATTCACATGTGAGAAACTGTGTTCTCTGAACCCAAGTTTTTCCCCTCCTTTTTGTCAACCAGTTTCCATCCAACAGAACTACTTACGAAATCAAATAGGATTATATTTTCGTGAAATCTTTTATGCAAAGTTTTGTTTTCTTTAATACAGAATGCAAATTTTATTAGCATTTAAGACATTGTTATGTTTCAAAGTTTACATAAATTCATTTGAAAGAAAACTGGCTTGAGCAATTGGATTCTTTTCCGAACTGGAATTTTTCTTAATATTACCAGCTTTTACTGTTTTATGATTATACCTGTGTGATACATATACATGTAATATTTGGTTCTAGACAGACAAGTTATTTTGTGTGTGTGTGTGTGTGTGTGTGTGTGTATGTGTGGAGAAATTGAACCTCTGTAGTGAATAAATACTTAAAACCATTATTTATTTTAACTGTTTTAAACTGAATAAACAGTGTGCAGAATATTAGCTTAGGAGTGGAAATATGCTCATTATTCTTCTAAATTCATCTCTGAATAACAATGACATTAATAAATCAACACATTAAATAAGAGTTCACAAAAAAATTCCCTTTATACTACAGTATAGGTGAATATATGTGTTGTCGATACTAGCATACATGGTTACATACATGCCAGATCTCCTGGCAAATAGAAAGTCTTCCACCTTCTTTTTTCATCAGAAGACTTCCTATGCTATGTAAAGGAGAA
Organism: Unio pictorum; assembly: GCA_030141615.1. Lineage (NCBI taxonomy): Eukaryota > Metazoa > Mollusca > Bivalvia > Unionida > Unionidae > Unio > Unio pictorum. The sequence goes on from JARLTB010000253.1 coordinate 2,599,466, forward strand.
GAAACCTGCTGCCATTCTGAAAATTAATATGTTTATCATGGTAACCATCTTAAAAATGTGGTTATTGTTACCACTTCTAAATGGATGGCAATATTGATGGGGATTATGCCAAAAGACTCTAGATGATCCTAACCGAAAATGGAACAAATATGTTTATATCCAATGTGGCTGCCACTACAACCATGTTGAAATTATTATTGATATACTTCCTAAATGGATGGACATTTTAAAAGGGGAGGGGGTCCACTGACATTTTTTGGTAATGTTTGGTTTGTCTTAATGAAAATGGTACGAGTCTGAATTCCATAGGGCTAATTTGAAAATCTTGTCACTCAAGATTATTACAAATGGTTGCAATACATGGCATTTGAAAAAAAGAATAGCCTTATCTCAAATTCTTGGAATTTTTTTCTTCCAGTTAAATGTCAGTTCCTTCAAGGGATTGTTGTTTACATCTCCAAAAATGTTTTGGAGTAAGAATCTTGTCTGCCAAAGACAATCACTACACGTATACTCACCATTGCACCCTCATTCTGCAATACATTTAAAACATTATATACAGACTCTTTGGATTTATCCTCTTGACTGCATTGATAATATTAGAGGCTTATTTATGCTTTTGGATTACCGTATATACTTGCTTTTAAGACTAATCCAACTAAAGACTGCACAGACCCAAATATGTGATTGAAAAATGTGCTAGAAGATCTGGAAATGTGAATTTTTGTTTGGAGTAATCAGTAGAACAAACAACAAGGACCCTAACCTGCAGGCATGTTATGATATGGCAGATTAGGTACAACTGGTAAGCAATTATATATTGTATTGAAAATTATGGATAAACTGTATAGATAATTAATGCAAGCTGTTTGTGTACAGCATAGACAACTTCGCATATAACCACAAAAGCTTTATGTAATCATATTGCTCCCATAGGTGATGTACTAGCAGAGCTCTTTCTTGAGAAATCATTGATAGAGAGTCTTACCATATGACACTGCTAATTAAATTTGACCACCAGTGACCTAATTTCATGACACGTTATAATTCTTCCTTATTAGTTCAGCATATTAGTACAGGACATAGATTTTACTATATCACAGAATAATTTGAAATTCCTTGTTGTTTATATTCAGACTAGACATATGAATATAAAGAATATAAATGGACAGACCATTTTATTAAAAAGGAAAACAGTTGCAATTTGTAAGAAATTCAAATAAAGTTGAATAAGAAACAGTCATGATTCTAAAACATTGATTAAGTAAAACTTCTGTTGACTGTAGAACAATGAATAATTTAGTGTTAATTTGATGCACGGCAACATCTATTGGTGAGATTCCATGTGTAATATTTAGAATTGGTCATACACACATTTTCATCTCAGACCAATATCTACTAGGTTATACATATCATAAAAAACTGGTTGGTTGTTTTTCTAGTGAACAATACTTACAGTTCCTTTCAGTTTGTGTAACCTGTCAGAATTGGTTAGAGTTGATGCTGCATCTTTATTCTGCAGTATAACAATCTATATTTTCATGAATCTCTTGTAAATTTAAAAGTATAGCCTATATTACTCGCTTAAAAGTCGAATCCAACTGCAAATTGCACAGACCCATATCTGCCATCGCATAAAGCATGCACATTTCTGGGTCTGTGCAGTTTGTCAGAAGTAATCATTAAAACAACCAACATAGACCATGATCTGCGGGCTTATAATAAAATGGCAGATCATGATCTTTGTTGTTTTCAGTCTGACTCAACTCGTGTATTTGAAAGAGAATTTGTAGAATTGCATGTATGTTGGTGGAAAACACATATATCCTGAAAGTTCATGTTTTTGATTGTCATTTGATTTGTGACAATAATTTCTATGAGCAATAGGGACAAAGATAGAGAAGTTTCATCATCAACCATGTTAGTGATATAACATATAGGGTTCCCTGATAAGTAATTGTTTTTCGAACATTACCTAATATTAATTTAATGTAAGTAAAAGTTTCTGTAATATTTTTTTTTCACATTTGGGTTATAAGTGTTTGAAATAAAGATATTTAAGAAAAAGCTCTTATGCAACCAGTATGATTTGATATTGATATTTATAAATGACTGTTTGCTTAATTATTTAATTGACTTTTCACTGGTCAAGTGTTTGACTAAATGATATTTGTGGGTTTTTTTGTAAATAGGATGAATGATACAATTTATGACTAATTTGAAGGTATGAAATAAAAGTTCATGACATCATTGTATTTGAGCTTGTGATTTTGTTCATTGCCATTCATCAGGCATGCATATTTGACTTTTGAATTATCAAATACACCTTGCCTTTTACTGTGGTTATGCTCAGAATAAATCTACTATCCAGTTGGTATATTATATTATCACATACCTTGCCTTTTCTACAGGTTGATTGCAGAATACTAAATAATGAAAACTCATGTTAATTGTATAAAAAAAATGAATGATTAAAGCTTGTGTTGACTGCAGAACAGTGAATAGTAAAAAGTGACTCTCTCTCTCTCTCTCTCTCTCTCTCTCTCTCTCTCTCTCTCTCTCTCTCTCTCTCTCTCTCTCTCTCTCTCTCTCTCAGTGTTTCAATGTTTAAAATGTGTCTGACTATGGAATTCAGTCTTGTATAAATGCAGTCTATTCTGCTGTTCATCCTTAAGAAAGGGGTTTTGAAGATAATCAAAGACTGGGTGGCACGGTTGTTCAAATTTCCCAAAAGACTGATGAATTTTTCTCAACAAAAAAAAATTATCAGTATGCATCAACATTGCTTTGGGAGAATGTCAAACATGCAGGTCTGAAATTTGATCAGCACCTGCAAAAAGGAAACTGCTCTTTGATGAAATTGTATTTTGAAAACACTTAAGCTCTTATCACATTGTATGTAATAGATTGTTTAAACATGTTCTTTACTTTTTTAATTGAGCCATGTTTTCATTCGTTATAAATACGTTGACTGTTAAACAACGGGCGGTGCGTGGTCAATGATAAAGTAAAGACTGAAGTGATAGGACAGAAAGAAGAGTAATGAAAGGAAATGCAGTAACTTGTGCCCCTTTAAAGCGCATGTTAGGCAAATAGCAGGCAACAAAATATCTCAGGGCTGAATTGTCCAGACAGCGAAATCTCTGACATAATTAAATCACCTCATCGGTAATTTTATTAAAGATGATGTGCTTTCTTGTTGTCGGAGATTTCGCCGTACTTTATTGATAAAACGTCAGACTCTTGTGGTGTTATCATTAGTGTCCCCATGTGGGTCTGGTGCTCAGATTGCTGTACTATACTTTTTTAACACATTAAACCGTAGCGCCGTGTTTACGGGGCATGAGGTAGTAGTCTACTACCAAGGTCTGTAGCGTCAAGGTCATGCAATGTACACTAAAGTGGGTGGTATTATAGAAAGGGAGACAGATTTAGCTCTGCAAAGATGCCAAATAATCTGGACTAGTTGCACTACAAAATACAGAAGGGAAAAAATTAAATTTTTGGGACCCGTTTTTTCCCACCCAAAAATTCGCCAATGGTCGGAATTCGTTTTGTGTCCAGATTTAAGACTTTATGGCCACAGGTCTAAGGCAGACCGGCCTGAAGTGCACACAGACAGGTGAACCTGTGCAAAAAGTCGGATACGGTGGACATTTTAAATAAAAAGTCTTCTCCATGCGAAAATTATGTGTCCGTTAACTCCAAAGTTTCACCTTCTGCTCATGTGCCAGCAAACTAACCACTGGAAAACATTTTTTTTTAGCACAACTAAGCATTGGGCTAATGGAAAATTGCTTGGAAGACGATGTATTAGGATGTTTTAAGAAATAGTCCTCAAAATGCGTTTCATACTGACATTTCATGCGAAAACAGCAAAAACCTCCAGGGGTTAATGTGTTAAAGTTTGTAAAGTGTTGATTTGTCATTTCTTCTGATCAGACATGTTTTAAAGTTTGAAATGATCCATCAGCTTTAATATTTTCCATCATATAACATACACAACTCGCCTAATGTTGTGCTCTACAGTTATGTATTTTGCAAAGAATCTTAAGGAAAAAGAATTTCCCTGGATGTCCTCACTGATTATACTGGCTATTGAATAACAACCTTGTATGTATTAGGTATTGTTCAAAGAACCATTAATTCACTTTATTTTGGTATATGATTAATGGGTGTAATATGGGTTATTAAGTATACAGCTTGGCCTTACTCCAGAATTGCATCCGCCTGGTCATTTTCACTTCCTGGACTTCAGAGGTAAGTTGTAAAAAGAAGATCCCTAACTTTTTTTTACATTATATGTGTAGTAATTCATCTATTGCACTTTCAGAAACTCGTATTGTCTAGATGAGCAAAATTTTAATAGGTGCTGGAGATAGTGTACTTTAGACTATTTTTTTAGCATATTGCAGCAGTGATTTTAGTTAGACGTGTGTTTAGATCATGTACAATTTCCATAAGTACAATATCCAAAGAAATGTCAGCCATATTACATCAAAGCAAGTAGTAGTAAGGGTGAACAGACCAAGTTTTCAAACAAAAAAAAGCCTCTACAGGAGAGGACGCGGACACATCTCTGATATTTGTTAAACTAAAATCTCAAACAGAGAGGGTGAAAAGACCGAAACTATTTCAGATAAACTAATATATAACAGTTTCGGTTTCATACGAGGACGTTTATTTGTCAAACAGAGCATGTGAACAAACCCAAGTTTTTAGACAAAAATAAAGCCTCTATGATGCGGTAAATCAGACAAAAACTAATTAAGACTAACTAATAAATGACATTTTCGGTTTCGTACGAAGTTTCTATTTGGCAAACCAGGACTGTTGCGTCAAAAACAGACGTATTTGTTGTCGCGGTGGTGTTAGCTGTTATGGTTTAACCGAATAGTTTGATCAATTCCAATACGATATCTTGATCTAGGGTCACGCAAATTTATCGCTACAAATCCATGTGGGATTGACTGAGCGTGACTAAATAAATTATAAATTTATTATAATCCATGTCACCGTCGCACCAGGTTACATGAATATTTCTAAGTGTATGTTTGCCAACTCCATTAAACACGGCGAGGATATTACAATTATCCTTGATCACATTTAGTACTTGAGTATACCTCTGAGTAACATATATCACATCAGTATTTTTATGCCTACTTAGTGAAAATATCCTAGCGGGATTTTTTATGACTGTCTAGCATCCCATCATCGTAAATAACTATCTTGTTAATATTTCCATCAATAGAATCAATACTCGGAGCTTCTTCGATATCGGTTATAAATTCAATAATATCTTCACCGGTTATTGATTTTGCTCTCTCGTTGAAATCTTTTGAGTACATCGTAACATCGCTGATCGTCTACGCTTGGGGCTACAAAATATAATTTACCCCATTTCATCCATCTCGTTATCAGATTAAATAAAATTGTGTTTTATCGCTGGCAGACGGACGAATTATAATCATTCTGATTGAATTCGGCAGGTTCCCGTTGTCGGGTAGCTTAATAATTAATTACATTCATGTTATTATAAATAAATTATAAATTAATTATAATGTGTTCAATGTAAGACGCGTACTAGCACAAACAAATTGACAACAATTACAACAAGCAATAACAGATGAGCACTTGCCGGTTGGTATGTACAATGTGGTACAAAAAAATTTAAATTTGTTTCTATGAAATCGGGTAATGATTTTATAAAATAAATAAAAAATCAGGAGGTGATATTGCAGCAAAATTGACAAAACTCCCAGGGATTCCATGGGCCAAATACCCAGGGGATAAACACCTTCCAGGATATAATTAATGTGGCCCTGGAACAAGACTCGATATCTGACTTGATAGCCAAGACCAACCCCGACCTGGCGAATATCCAATAAACGCTATTCATGCTCATGATGTTGCTCATAAAAGTAGCAATCTGCAAAATAGACATATCGCAGGTGTGAAATTGATTCATGCGTTGAATTATATTAAGAATAAATCTTTCAAGGAATCTTTAGCTAACTTGTTAGTAACATCTGCGATGAAAGGCAATCTGATTAAAATCAGCTGTTACTTACTACGCCACTAACATCTGAACTAACTCGATATGGGGTCATGTCCAGGCGACCTTTGCATTGACCAATCAAAACGTGACTGGCAAACCAGTAACAGTATTTAGCAGACATCGTGTCGGATAGAACGAAACCGAGAGATATCGAAAGACAATAGAAAATAGAAACCCCCTCGGTGCAAATCATAACACCAATAAAAACGTATTTTCTTGGAAATATTTGTGTTTTGTGCGGGTTTTCGTTCATCCAGATAGAAAGGATTGAAGACGGCAGCTAGATTAAAAAGAAATTTCTGGACAGAAAACTTAAAGTTAAATTCGGAAAGAGTGGAAAACATCGCGCGAGTTACTGAAGTAAGAATCGCTGCAGATGACGAAAGTGGAGTGTGCCAAAAATGTTACAGATCAGTTGAAAAAGTGTTAAGGTCATAAAAGGAGGTTTTAGAGGTAAAGAAAAGGCTAAAAGAATCCTCAGAAACTGTTTCAAAAACTTTACTCTTAAATCTGCCTTCGCCGAAACGAAAATCCATCAAAAAAAGGATGTTCAGAAGTCCAGTTTGCTTCGCTATCGAACTGATGTATGAAAGGTCCAATCCGATTGGTGGAAATTTTAATTAGTATGTATCATGCAAAGGTCGCCTGGACATCACCCCGTATCGAGTTAGTTCAGATGTTAGTGTCGTAGTACGTAACAGCTGATTTTAGTCAGATTGCGATGAAAGGTAAACTGGTATTAGGTCCTGATAATTAATATTAATATGGAATCTATTTATTATTCCCCAAGAGGATACTGGGGAGGTAAATCAGCAACTAATAAACTCGCCAGTGCGGCAAAAGTAAAAAAAGTTACTGCGGCGGATTGGTTATCAAGACAGGCGATATGGCAGATTTATCTAACACCGCCTAAACAAATTCACTTTGCACATTTTGATATCAGTGTCCCTAATGAAGTTCATCAGGCTGATATATTATTTCTGCCGCATGATACTGTTAATAAACGACCATACAAGTATGCGCTAATCGCAGTTGATGTTGCGAGTAGATACAAGGAAGCTGAACCATTGATGACGAAGGCGGCATCAGAGGTATCTGTTGCATTTGAACGAATTTATTGATGAGGACCTTTACAGTGGCCAAATATATTACAGGTTGATCATGGCAAAGAATCTCAGGGTGTAGTGTTATCAATAATGAAACATCATAATGTCACCATACGACAAGGGCATACTGCAATACACCTCGATCAGTCAATTGTTGAACGATTTAATCGAACACTTTCTGAGCGGTTATTTGGATATCAATACGCGAAAGAATTCATCGAAGATAAACGATCTCGTGAATGGTTCAAGAGATTACCAGATGTGATAACTTTTCTAAATAATGAAATTACTCGAACAATAAATATGAAACCTGTTATCGCAATCAAAAAAAAGTATATACCCGTATAAAAACCGTGAATTTTTTTTTTCAAAGCAAGGAATACTCGGCAATATCACTGTAAGATATATATATATATATATATATATATATATATATATATATATATATATATATATATATATATATATATATATATATATATATATATATATATATGTAACAGGTGAACTTGAAGGTGGTAAAAAAAAGGAGCTACTGATCCTATTTGGAGTGTCACATCGCATAAAATATCTAACATAACAAGATCCACGGGTAGACCCGCAATCTATAGATTAGATTCAACTGCTTCTCAGCGTGGATTTACACGTGAACAGCTACAAGTGATACCCGAGGATAGACAATTGCCGCCGCGTGGTCTTAATTAGCGCGGTGATTTCGATTACACTATGGACAGGTCAATGTTACCTTATTTCTGGTATGACCACGACTATTATCCATTCTATCCACGGTAAATTGGCGAGGATCTTTATCCGAATACTGCCATTGCATTATACCATTACATCTAGTGCAGTGATTATTATGTTGTTGTTTCAGCTTAATTATAAATTCAACATCAATATCAAATTCTTTGTTATTTTTCTTATATTGTTGTTTATAACCAGCACGTTTTTTTCTTATTATATCATCGCTGACAATATCACTGATTGTGGTGTCATTATAATCTAAAACGACTCTACGAAGCTGATTTATTCATCGTACTCTGGATACTGCCAAGTAAACTAAATTCGAGCACTCGATGCGATCATCTACGATCCAAACAATCGTATCGGATATAGTCAATCCCTGCGAAGAATGTATCGTCATTGCGTATCCTAGAGTCCAGTTAGATTTGTCAGCGCGAAATGCATCTTCCACAACACTAATATCAACCAACACAATATAATTGAACACAAGTATTTGTTTTTCAGTCTGTCGTGGAATATCAATTTCAATATTTCAATAGTATGTCTTCGTGAATCAGCTGGTCTATAACACAATGGCACTGGAAGTGTTACGAATTTTTCTTTGTGTGTTTGAAAAAACCGCGCTTAAAGTGTGTTTCTGACTATCTTTCTACTTACTATTATCAAATCGTTTGGTCTCCACGCTTCCCGAAAATCATTTAATGGGGTTTCTAAAATTATTTCACGCGCTATTTCACACTGGATTTTATCCGGTTGTAATCTGATTAATTTCTTAAACTCACTTAATTCTGGATCAAGTGATCTATGATCAGTATAAATTTCTTGATAAAAATCTATAAAATTCTTCAACCACTTATGTGGAGACAAACTGACAAATGGTGGTGGTTGTCCATGATCGCCACACATTATCACAGCTGTATTTTTCAGTAACAATCAATCAAGAAACATTTTTAATATATCTAACGACACTGTGCATATCTCATCCCAAATAATGATTTTCGGAATATATTTCGCACCCATTCGATCAGGAGTCCATGCGTCACCTTTATACCGAAGGAAACTGTGATATGTGAAAGAATTAACTCCTTGTTGTTTCATCTCTCTTGCATGTCTGTGTGTTGATGTTAGCACAATCATGTCTGACTTCTCCCTAAATATTTCGATCACTCGTGTTGTTTTTCCTGACCCACCACAGCCATTTAAGTAAACGGTTTTATATCTACATACTGGATCGGATAACGAAGGAGCGCTCGATAGTTCTGATATTTGATTATTTTTCATGTAATTATCTTCAATCGTAACGTCTGCTGATTTAGAATACACGTGTAACATTTCTTGTTTTATGCTCCATGACCCCCAACGCTCATCGGAATTTGTAAAAAGAGCCACTGCTTCTTTATGTTTGATACCTATAAAAAAATGAATCAGTGGCGACTCTTACTGTGGTGTCAGGAATTTTTTTTTGTCATTGATAGCAAATTGATTAAAACATTAACCAGCATAGACGACCTTAACTATGTGTATTGGGGAGATTCACCATCAATGTAGCTAACAATTGTACCGAATTTTGTTCCATCGGACAAGTAGGCATTTTTACGACTGACAAATATATCTCTAGCTGTTGCATCCGCGATTATAAAATCGTATTCAGCATCATCTAGAATTAATCGTGAATAATGTCGCTTGTGATCATATGCTCCACCCTGGGTGAATTTACCAATTATTCTTCTACCGAGATCCTTTGCATTTTTATTATTGACTTCAAAGATCTCCTTGGATTTTTTTTACAAATCCTTTTCGTTGAGATCAGGAAAGTTTTCTTTGTAATAGTTAATTACACTACCATCCCTATTGGATTGTGGTAACCAAACTTCAGATATGATAATGCCTCACTGACAATCAGCGAGATCAGTATTTTACAATCGATTATATACCGAAATAACACTATTGGTACCCAGTGTTTTTCAGACAGGTGTCTACCAAACCAAATATAACAGCACGGATGAAGTCCTTTAGCGAATTCAAATGATACCACACGAGATAATCCGGTTAGATCAAAATCGGGTAGTGGTCCATTAATCGCAACGTATGTCATCTCGTTGGTGGGATGCCCAAATCGTTTAAAATACCCAACACACTCTCCATATTCAAGAAAACTCCCTGGATAATACGCAACCATATCAACCGAAAAAAACATTTTTAGGATCGTATTTGGTATTCCATAATCCACCATGTCCGTATTCTACACAGCTGGCTTGAACATCTGAGAGAAAAATCATATTGTGTTGACTTCCATAGATTTTACTCTCTGGCGAAATGAGCTGCAACTGACGGGACTGTAAAACAGTTTGTTAGTAATTGCTAGTTATTATCCGTTCGAAAATATCCAAGCTAGTTTTCTCATCTCACCGTCAATCGATTCCGTTCGGTATATTTCACTGTTAGGTCTTACAAATTGGTCGAAGTTACCATCATGTTTTTCAAAACTCTGAAATAACCAAACTGACACAGGATCGTTTTTACTTTCCGCGTGAATGAAATCAAACAAATTCCCTCCCCCAGAGTTCTCTGGAGAGAACTCCACCGGAAGGTACTTTATGGTTCTATCCCGCGGAAATATTGTTACTGCGTTAATCCACGCGTGTGCATTATGATTAATGATCTTGATTGGAGCTACATTTGATTTATATTTAGATTCGTATAATATTTTTCCTGTAAATGTCGCTACTATTATTGGGAATCTTAATATCTTTTCTAGCTCAACTACATTTTGAATTGTGGCTCCAGCATCCGTTACTGTTAGCACCCATTTGTGTATTTTGTTACGTCTTAGAGCTGTTAGCCCGTTTCCACGTAACGCATTTGTAAAATTCTCTATTACTCGTTCGGCTACACAAGTTATCCCTGACAAAGTCAGCAAATTACAGTTTCATAGGTTTCAATTTCTCAACACTCGGTTTTTCATTTATCGGATAAATTCCATAAACAACCGCGGTCACAGGATAAGCTCTCTCGTATTACGGTTTGTCAATTCCGGTCAATATTCATGGTTTTGAATTCTGACTCACGGTGAGAACTTTTTTATTTTTCAATATAAAATCGAATTTATCACGAATAATCTAGTTTGTTGTTTCTGCTAGTACAATAAATTTCACTCTGAAAAATATTTTCGATGTTCAAGATGCGTTATTATTCTTGCTGCCCGCTTGTCGTTCATGGTAGCATCAACACTACCAGAGATTCGAAATGTTGACCAACAGTGAGATGCACCATCGTGCTTGAATTCGTTACACGCTTCATTAATTTTACCTATCATGATTCTATCACTTATTATACCCTTATTTGGTTCATCTATAGAGACTATTGAGATTGAATTTAACATTTTTCAGGGTTTGATTTTGGATAATCTCTCAATCTTCTTCATATTATAATTAAAACAAGTATTTAAAAAAAAAAGAATTTATATATAATGAATCGCTGTAAATGGCTTATAATAGGATCAGTAACCGTTTGTAACAATTCGTGCAGAAACGAATTATGTGGATATCATTTACAGAGTGTGCGACGAGGAAGCTTAGGTCCTAAACCCTGTATACGATGAGTTGTTGGAGTACAAGAAAAACACAATTGTGTCTCAGTTGTGGTGGTAAGCGATACAGAGAGCTTAAGCGTTATGATGATAAAAGAAACGTGACCCTGACATCGTCAACGATAAAGTCATAAGAACACCCCGAACTATATTACTAGATTCTCAATAAATAATAATTAAACCAGATAATCAATTAGACAAATAATATATGTGTATATAAATGAGTCAAGAATGTCAACCACATCCCACGATCAGCAACTATGAATCATCAGGCGACGGTGTAGTCACACACTGCAGGCTGAAAAAACCAATGGGGATGTTGATCATCATAGGTATCTTAGATTTACTGCTGGGAAAAAAAAAAATTTTTTGTCTAGATTCGTTTTTGAATGTTTTAATGGATTGGTCAAAGATGGTTTTGTAATTGATCACATTGATGGAAATCCTAGGAATAATTCTTTATCGAATTTATGAGCTATCACTCAGAGTGAGAATACCAAACGCGGTCATACTGGAATGCATAAAAAAAAATAACTAAACATGTCAAATCTATAAATGTTGAGACGGGCGAAGAATTAATATTTCAATAGATGAAGGAAGCTGGTGAGCATTTTGATATTTGTATGCCTTCGGTTCGATTTGTTGCAGAAAATGTATTTAAGTCCGCTCTTTCAAAAAAATATTTGCAAAAAATTCTGTTTGCATATATACAATGAAAACTTGTATTACCAGCGGGGGATAATTCCACAGTGGATATGTGTATAAACCTATTAGAGTTATCTCTGTTGTAAGGGAAATACCTCTATAACCTTACGGGAAATAATCACATACTATCTTTAATTCTATCCCTGATCTATTTTTTTATTCTGTCAGAGAACGAGTCAAACAAATAAGCATTTACAACAACAATATCCTTTCTTTTATTGCATCTGTCATGAAACCACACTCTGTCACGTTGTCACTAAGACGTGATTGTGTTTTTGCATTCTCTCCGGGTGATTTTAATGGAGGAGAGTGTGGTTTTCAGTTGGATGTAGAGAAGGGCCTCGCGTCTACATGTCTGTGCAGTCTCTATATACCTTAATTAAGATTATATGTTGTGCCGTCTATACATATATATATATATATATATATATATATATATATATATATATATATATATATATATATATATATATATATAATCCTTTGCTGTACCATCCTATATAATCCTTTGTTGTACCGTCTATATATAATCCTTTGTTGTGCTGTCTCTATATACCATAAAATCCTTTGTTGTTTACCGTCCTAATTGTAAATATCTGTAAATACTGTATATGTACTCGTTGAGCCTGCTCGATTGTCAATTGCATTCTAGAGGTTCATATGGGGAATGTGCCGTCCTGAATATAATTGTAAATATTGTTTCATCGTTATATGTTGTGCCGTCCTTGTGTCGTAGTTCACCAAACACACCCTCTTGAGGTTCTAGGCTATTATTTGGCAGATTTTAGGCTCACAACGGGGACTGTGTTTCGTGCTGCCCCTGAGGGTACTGAGATGTTATATGACACCTTTTGGGCTCATATGGGGTTGTGTTGTCTTGTATGTGCGACCTCTGCACTTCTAAGATGTTAAAAGACACCTTAGGAGTTCAAATGGGGTCGTTTATATATGTTTGTATATCTCTAAGCGTGATAAGATGTTATATGACACCTTAGCTCGAGTGGAGATTGTGCCGTCTCTATATACCTTAATTACGATTTTATGTTGTACAGTCTCTATATACCATATAATCCTTTGTTGTGCCGTCTCTATATAATAAACACATACAATTATGAGATAAATTATATTGTGATCAAATCCTTTCTGACTTTCATTCTTAAGAAGATATAACATTTGAAAATAAATATACGCTACCGTCTCAATATAAATTCATTAAACGGATACAACAAGTCGTTAATAAATCATTAGCGATAAATAGTGAAATAGATAAGTTTGTACCTTTGTTTACCGCAGTAGAGAAAATAAAAACTTATCTATCTAAACAATACGAAATTAAAAAGACAATAGATATTCGTGTCAAACAATTCAAACATCTTGTTGAAAATGAAAGTTGTAACACTAGAAGCGAAGACGTCTTCTAAGAACGATGTGAAAGTAGGTCAGTGTTATTTTTTTTTACCCCGCAATGGAATTTAATGGTAAAACAGTACATGCGCTACATCAGCGCTATCAAGTCGTCCGATTTTGTAACTTTCATAACGAACTTGATTTACACGAAATCTTGTGATGGAAATCCATTTAGGATGAAAGATTTTAAGATGTAAATCTTAAGATTTCACATGCAGACTTATTTGTAAAGTCTCTCCCGCTAAGTCCCGTAAATTATTGGTTTGGACAGTGAGTTTAAAATTTATTTTCGTTAATAAATCATTATGATATCGCATATATTTTGGTTTCACCGGTTCTTGTATTATTAAAAATCCGGGTGGAACCAGTGGTGCAAATGAATATAAAATGTATCCTTGCTGGGCCTAATTTGATTTCTCGAGATTTATTTGGTAACTTCCATCAATAACATGACATACTAGATTTACTGCAATCACCGAGTATGCATTAACATTATTAGAAGCAATATACCTACCCGATCCGTCTGGGTCATTATTATGTTTGAGGATGCCCATGGGGTGTATTTTTATCCATGTAGCGAGTATTAGAGGAAAGTCTGCATTGATAAGATCACTGAGTGTGTTTCTTTTAGTTGTTAGGTTGTAAGTTCGGGTATTACAAATGTTGGTAAGTGTTCTTCGGTTATTTTATAATGATCAAGAAATACCTTCTCTGAACTATAAAATATCTTATTATCATACGATATAACAGTTGGAATATGTATTACTCGATCACGAATTCGTAAATTAATGTGCTCGATGTCGTCTATTATTTGATTTATATGCTAAATTGTTTCGATAATTTGTTCTTTTAAATCATCAGAATAGTTTTGTGTAGCACTACCAAAAAAATTCCCTAATTTATCAAACGCACGAGTGAGTTCTGGGTTTATTCTTCCTCGGAAACTATTAATATACTCCTCACTTACAATCATTTTAAGAGTCCCCGTTTTAAAAGCACTCTTAAATAGGTTATAATATTAGTTGGTAATTTTTCACCATTAGATAGAATAAGGAATAATTCCCTTTCCCAAATCGGTTCTCTGTACTCTGGTTCTGCTATAAATTTTTTCACATCTGTGGTAAAATCATTCAAGGTTGGTTCTCGCGGCATTTGATATTTAGGTGGTGGGATTTCAGGCCATCAGAGCACTGTTCTGATTGAACTCTAGTAGATATATACTACATAGCCGGGTGAGTTTATTTCAATCGCGGCAGATAATGTTGGTTCTTAAACCGTTATAGCGATTTTTGATTCTTTTTTTGTAATGGATTTTATTCTACGTTGGAATTCATTATTGATCTGTTCGATTTGGTAATTCCCATATGGTTTAGAAACTACATTCCATTTTGGGTTTTCATCTTTATCCTTTTTACTCGCAAACACAAGGGAATTATTTGGTTGCTGACCACCAAAATGATTTTGATCTAATATTCGGCCATCTGTAGTATACACGTAATTTTGCTAATGCGATCTCTTTATCCGGTATTGCAGTGGGGAAATTCACACTGAATTCAGGGTTGATTGAGGTTATTGAGATCTTGGTTGTCTTTGGCTGGTTTGTGTTCGTGGCTATTTGCTGCAGTAATTCCTTTGTTGATGTCATTGTTGTTATTATTGTGTTGTTTTCTAATTTTGATGTTGCTGTGTAGTAGATGTTCATCATCACAGATAATTCGTTATTTGATATTGTTGTGTCATAAATACTGGATGATATCGGCGACGACAATTGGGAATACGCGGTAGATGCAATATGTAATTTAATTATATACTCGTGTAGTTTATTCTGACTGCATGTGGATATTTTTGTGACGATGCTAAGAATCCCTGTAGTTGTTGTCGCTGATGACACACTATTTGTGACAACTACAGGTGCCGGCGCTGTTACCGCTGATAACAACATACCAGTTCCATCAATTACACTTGAAATCGAATACACAATAATATCAACACTGGTAATTCGCCAGCGGTATTTGTTATTTTCGTTGTATATTCGTCAATAAGATTTGTTAGTTTAGTTTGAAACTCACAGACTTGATCATATCGGTATTGTTGGACATTCATTATACTATTTACTTAAATCAATTATAAATTCTACGTAGTATGTCATTGATTCTAGAGCTAAATTACTTCTGACAGAGGTTATTGTAAATGTTTCCATGACACCCATATCTATTATATCACTTGCAGTATTAATTCCCGCAGATGTAACCGATGACACATTAAACTGTACTGCTGAAAGCAGGGTCAATCTATAGATACCCTTGACATACGCGGTAATATTATTAATATTTTTTTTGAGGTGTCCAGGTGAATATACATGATGTGTCGAGTACACGGTATTGATATTTTGTTTATGTGGTATCCTGATTTTATCAAGCCGTGCAGAGATAGCAGGAAAATCACTAACGATATTGTCCTGTGTTTGTTTAATCGTATCAATAGTTGTTTAAATATCAGAAAGTTTTATTGGGACAGTCAGCTGAGTACCCAAAAA
This sequence comes from Unio pictorum, assembly GCA_030141615.1. Lineage (NCBI taxonomy): Eukaryota > Metazoa > Mollusca > Bivalvia > Unionida > Unionidae > Unio > Unio pictorum. The sequence goes on from JARLTB010000253.1 coordinate 2,615,611, forward strand.
ATTATCCATGGTTTCATCCGATTTTCTAAAATTCCTACGGAGGTATGCAAACGCGCCTACATGAACATCATGTTCAGCTCGCAGCGTTGTTAGTTTACCATCTGTGGTTTTATTTTCGTGTTGCAGCGCTATCAGTTTATCATCCGTGGTTTTATGCCCACAATACTGCGTCGTTAGTTTATTGTCTATGACATACATATTTTTTGTCAAAGCGTCAGTGTTCAACGTTGGATTACCAATTGCGGTAAATTTATTTGAGTTCATGTCGAGGTCACCTGTCATTGTGTCACCGGATGTTTTTAATCTGTTGTTAATACTATCTATCACAGTTGGAAAAAGGACTCCTGGTTTAATATTACCGGTGGAATCAAACACTGCTATGGTTACTCCATTAATTTTGACTATCATTCAATGAAATATTACTTTCAATTTCCCCTGTTTGTCTTGAAATACGACTATTCGTTTCGATCCACACTTCGATTATTTTTTTACATCTCTTGTTGCAGATATTTTCCAGGTGGGATTTTTCAAGCTTGAGAGAGCTCTCCCGTAAATATAAATCATTATATTTTTAAGAGCTCTCTAAAAATCGATTACTCGTGTACGGTTTTATAGTGTGGTTTAGTTGATGATGATATATCTTTAAGTACATTTATTACTTCTTGGCCGTATTTTCGTGGGTCGGTCATTTTCTGTGTTGGTAGTATGGAATACTAGAGCCTCACTTTGTGAGGGAATTTTAATTGATGCATATAACGCATAAATTCTTTAGGTGGCGCTAACCCGTAGGGATCAAAGTAAACAATTCCACGTTGATCGATCGCATATGCAACCCAGTGAGTTCCAGGTCCGGTGCTGTTATCGAGATTATTGATATCGGTTTCAGCGCTGTTTGGTTGTTGTGGTAATTGATCTCACATAAATACACCTCTGAAGTTTTTATATTTTTAATTCTTTGGCAGCATCGAGAAATCAAAATTTGACAGTGGTTTAGTAAACAGTCTCTGGTAGTCTCATGCCTTTTCCACTGCACTATGAATACGGATTCCATGATAGACTTAGACCCTTTCCCTTTTCTTTTATATCCCCGCCCAGTCGCCTTCTTTAGTGCCATCCCAACGGCGGTACCAAGCGCGGCCGTTTTCACGGCCACGGGGTCGGTGGCGGCGACAATCAGCGCTGGTAACTCAGCGAGAAGTTGAAATATATAACCTGATTTAATCATATCTTTGATCGCGGCCGCAGAGAGAGTAACCTGAACACCTTTTTTAATCTTTTTTTAGCATCACTGAAATGCTTAATGTGACAAGCTGTCAGTGATAGTTTATTTTGACCACCAGACATCTGATTGTGTTTTAACTATATCGTAGTTCCAAATGTTTTAGCTGAATCCAATTGCAACTTTTTATTCTGACCAGGAGTCAGAGTAACACTAACGTGACTATATGACATTTTATTTAATACGAGAATGATCTAATTGTCTACATGTTTTCTATTGGCGCATCAACTATACTCATTCGTCTACCAACACCTTCGAGTAGCATTGATTTGTCACTGAGAATGACGGCAATTGTTCTGTAATGACCATCAGCAGGGAGGTTGGTTAAACGAACATCAACGACTGATTGTCTAGTTAAGTCAATATGCTCCAGTGAAAAGTAATAAATCAGATATAGCATTCTAAAATCTAATGATATTTGCAGACCGGTATCTACATTTTGTTCACGTCCCATAAATGTAAGCAAACGATGATATGCGCGCGCTATTTGATTTTGTCCGTAATTAAGTAAAATATTCACAGCTGGTTCCTGTTGACCGTTTATGTTTTAAAGGGACTTCGTTAACAACGAGTTGATCAAATATCATATGTCTGCGCGTTTGTAAATTTAATCGCGTATAATCCTGTAACGCAATAAATATGTGTCGAGGCGCAGAAACACCCCTGATTGATGTAACATGCCATGACAATTCTCCATTAATGTTACTCTGCAGACTAGCTGTTGTTGTTGTTAGCCATAACAGTAATGATTTACCACCTACACTCATAAATGATAGTAATTTTTTTTATTTGCGACGATCGATGGAGTCATTACTCGCATCCGTAATGAGAGTTTTGTTATATTTACTTTACTAGCAGGAACACCGGCATGTCGCCAGATTTCATCATTATCATCACCTTTTCGCACGAGGACAACTGTGTATTTATCTCCAAAGATAACTTTTCTAACATTTCTACAAAATCCAAAAATATGAGACAGTGGAATCGGGCATGAAAATAATCTACACGGTCCCTGCAACATTAATGTACGTGTTGCAAATCCTAGGATGTAATTAGGATTAATATCTTTTTTAATATCAAAGGGGGCAGCTGTTCTATCTTCATGTTCAAAGTCGACTGGTTATGGATCAGATGCAGTAACTTGTGGTGACCTTACCCTAGGATATTGAATATGTTCAGCGTGATCATTACCATCCTTAGCGAACATCATAGATGGTCCGGCCGATCTTGTATAATCATCAGAATATCTCACTAACCTCACTATTGTTGTGGCGATATCAATATCTTTTTGAATAGATTCAATCTTTCAATCATCAATCATATATGTAGCGCTACTAAATAATGCCATAATACCGTTATTGACAAAAGCAACTCGGATATTTGCGTTATATGGATCATTAGCTGCAACATTTGTTACAAGTTCTCTTTCTACTTCAATAAATGCTTCAGCGGGTAGATAGTATTTACTCGTATCATAAATTTGAAGTTCAATTCTCCCTCGTTCATTTGGTTGTATTGCTTTATACTGATAAAACTGATAATTATTTAAAGAACCATCTTTGAGCACCGGGGCATTTATATCCAATGCTGAGTCGGTTGAAGATTTGAACATTTTATTATATATTTCTCGATCTAAATCGCGATTTCAAACCACTTCCCGCATTCATATTTGCAGTGATATCTCCCTGAGCATCAAATCCATCATTTATTCGCTCTGCTATTTTTTTATCCACCGCTTTGTTTATTATTGTACTATCACTCGCAGGCATAATCTCCGTAGATGGTAGTTTTCCCGGTGGTGGTTTTCTTTCCGTCGTCGAATCAGCGTGACTAGTTTTTCCTTGGCCGCGAAAAATGCTTTACCGACAGCATCACCAACAGCGCTAATACCCTTATCACGAATAACATCAATAGCTTTCATCGATAATTGGTTTGCGATTGGTGCTATTTTTGGAGCCATCCTTGCAAATAACCCTTGAGCAACATCACCAAGACCATCTCCATTATAAACTCTATAAACATGCAATCATGAATTTACTATATACGTCATAGTTGACTTGTTTTGATGACGATGTATGATCTTTTTATTTAAATGTTATTTATCTAATCGGGTGTCTAATTGTCATAGACAATCAATCACTATGGTAATCATCAACGAGTTCATCGATAAATTCTCGATATACACTGATATCCATGATAACACCTTCAAATATTCGTCGGCAGATATCAGCGGCTTCATTAATTATTTCCGGTGAGTTATTTCCAGCTCGTATACCCAATATAAGAATTTCTAATCGTGCTATGTCCGAGAGAATATTATTAGGACAGGGAACAAGACCACTACCGTGAGTTTCCAGAATGAGAAAATCCACTTGCAAATTGTTCACCAGTTGCACCATGCGTATCATCATCTTCTTCTTCAGGTCCAAATCCCAAACTTGCTAAAATATTATCTTTTTCTTCGAGTTGCTCAGGTGGCGAATAGGGTGGTGGTTGTTGTTGAGGTTGTGATCTATATTCACTATCAAGTTTTTGGATTCTCTCTACAAGATTAATAAATTGTGGATCATCATTTCTAGCTTATTTTTGTTGTGGTATACACGATATATCCACTTGATAAAAGTATCATCGTTTATGGTAGCGTATTTTGATTTTAAAATTTTATCTTTTCGTACCAAACTTGCTAGTATGGGCAAATTTTCTTCTTTAATTTCTCTGAGCTGTTTAATAACCCCATCATTAAATTTCGTTATTAGTTCAATATTTTCCCTTATTGGTTTGTGTTTAGATGTAAATTCCTCATCAACAGATGGCGGTTGCGCAGCGGTTATATCAGCTGGAAGATGTCTTTTTTGTTTGCTTGGCTCGTTTTACTATTGTTTCAAGATCCGGAAGAATAGCATTTTTTCTCTATCCTCTTCTTTAATATCTCCCAAGATAGCTCTTTTAGTAGATATTGCAGCTTTTTCAGTAGCCGTGAATTGAGTTTGAGTAATTGTTCAGCACTTATTGCAAATTCAACTTGACCTGCCTGTCGCTGTTGAAGTTTTTGTCTGACAGAATCTCTCACTGGAATAAATTTCTTTATTTCCTCTAATCGCTCTTGAGCTAGTCTAGTTGTTAACGATTCTCCTATCATTATTGTTGTATCATATGATTTAATTCATAGCAGCTAACAAAACCGCGACAACAAATACGTCTGTTTTTGACGCAACGGTCCTGGTTTGCCAAATAGAAACCTCGTACGAAACCGAAACTCATATATTTTTTTGTCTGAATTAGTTTTGTTCTGATTTACCGCATCATAGAGCCTTTATTTTGTCTAAAAGATTGGTTTGTTCACATGCTTTCTGTCTGACAAATAAACACCTCGTATGAAACCGAAACTGTTATATATTAGTTTATCTGAAATAGTTTCGGTCTGTTCACCCTCTCTGTAGGAGGTTTTAGTTTGACAAATATCAGAGATGGATTCGCATCCTCTCCCTCTGAGGCTTTATTTTTGTTTGAAAACTTGGTCTGTTCACCCTCTCTACTACTAAACAACATAGAGGTATACCAACATTCTCTTCACTGTGCGTGTTTCAAATACAAACAACTTCACCTTACATGTGTGACTCTAAAAAAATATAACAACTGGCTAGCGTCTTACTTAACACATGACCCCATTTTCTTACAAAACTATCGACTGGTTCACATCTGTTAAAACTCATAAATGAAAGAAATCTTTCCAGAAATGTTCACCTTTGAAGAAACCCGTCTAAACTAGAAAATTGATCATATACAGTTGCTTTAAATAGCAAATAAGGAAAGTACTTTTACGTTATTCTCACGCTTCAGTATCCTTTGGAAGTATATTATCAATTTGGTATCAGTTGAATTAAAGAGCTTATGATAATAATAAAAATGACAAAACCACTTTTATTGCTTTTTTTATTTTATGTTTTATGTACCAAAAGGCGTAATCCATATACAGACTAGCTTAATACGCACGGTGAGCAATAAAGGTTAATGGTTAGCATGTATGCAACTTTTCCCAACTGCCGTGCTTCCAACAGTCAAACTCCATTAACCAGTAGTACCGGGATTTATATCCAAAGGTAGATCTCCGCTTTTTGCACTATCAGAAGAAGAAAAAAAAGCGAAGACCTACTTGTTGGTCTAATCTGAGATTTGTCTTTGTTGGGCTTTGCTAGCTTCGCAGATGGATCATCCTTCCGTGTATCAGGTAAATTTCAACATTTTGCATTCAAAAATTCATTACTCACTACTACAATAATCAAGATTTACGTTATATATATATGGAGTAAACTTCAGCTATAAGGAAACGTTACCACTGCTACTTGTCTATAATCTTGAACAAAGATGGCGTAATCATTCTCACTGAAGGCAGAGGTATGATAAATTTTGTTCTGCAACATGCATCTCTTTGATTTACCAACCTGAATTTGTATTCCTCCAATGTACGATAAGCAAATAAGCCTGACGGTCTCGTTTACGATGGACTTGACGTCACTTAATTGCTGTTCGACTGAGCTTTCAGTGACCCCTGATAATCAATTGGCAGAAGGATTGGCTAGCAATTGAATACTAAGCAAAACTGTACTGTTTATACAAGCTACAGGTTATAGTCACGTATAATCCTGGTGTTGATGAAAGGTTTCTCAATTTTGTTTTGTTCCTAAGATTCATGAACTCTTTGTTTCCCGTCAAAACACAGCTGTATTGCCTGTACTTCGTATACTTTGCCCATTCTGTAATTTATGTATTTCTAACCCGTTCTTGTTTGTTTGTTTGAGTAGGATTTTTAACGTAGCTTTAACAATTTTTCAGTCATTTCGCTACGATGTCTGCAGTGAGGCAGTTTATAGTGATGTCTAGCAGCATGATGTCCCCCACCCAGTCACATTATCCTTACACCAGGCCGACCAGTCTTAACACTAACCTCTTAATGCTGAGCGCCAAGTGAGGCAGCTGTCAGTACCATTTTTGTAAGTTATGACTCGGCCGGGAATCGAACCCACGACCTCCCACTTCCGCGGTAGACGCTATAACCACTAGGCCACCGGAGCGGTTCTTTATAGATTTTGATACTTTTCAAGTTTCAATAGTTTTACTCTTTTCTTATTCCTTTTATTGAAGTAATAGTCGGGATATGCATATAGTTCACATTAATGCATGAATCCGCCCCCACTCCCACCCCACCGAAATCAAAATTAATTGGTGCAGAAGTCTGAACAACATGACACTTAAAAACATCCATAAAAAGCGCAAGTTGTGATGTGCACTGACTATTCAGATTGTGCAAACCTTGATACTTGGGGACAATTTGACAAATAATCTGTTATCTTAGCACCAAGAATCACACCCACCCATGACTGCAGAGAAGCATGCGTGGTGTTTTGTATTTCGTTTTATGTTTCTGGTATGGTTTTGTTGTTGTATTTGTTACTTTATTATTAGCTCACCTGGCTGAACGCGTAAGCATCTGCAAAGCATATGCATATGTACATCCCAATTTAATGTCATCCTTTCTAACCCAACCCCTTCCCCAACCCAACCCACCCCCCCGGTCCTAGGCAAAAGTCTGGGCTCGGTTACACAACACCTGCCCCATCGGGGAAGGGGTTGAGAGGGCTAAATGTGTACAGTACTTGAACAGGGGCTCGTATCGTTGCTTACAATATACCTGTCATACATGTACTATATAGCTAACAGTTATTATTATACTAAATGAATGTCATATATTGTACACATCGGTACGAGCCCCTGGCTATGATTAGGTGTATATTATTGGTAAAGATTTTGCATTTAGCTCGTGTGTTGTTGTTTTTTTTGCACATTGTAAAAAGTACTGTTATACCTGGAATCTATGGGATTATTCTTTATGAGTATTAGGCAGCAAGAAATTTATTTCCTATTGCACTGGTTTTAAAATTAGGGTAGGTAGGTATTTTTTTAATGACTAGTATATCTAATTTACCAAGAACTTCAAAGTACTGGACAAAACCGGCTCAATTATATGCGCAAGTGAGTTTCGGGATTTTTGTAAACCCCTGATGGGGAAGAAAGGCAAGGGTTGGCAGGCAACGAAAAAGTGGGAAGGCTGTCTGACTGAAAATACATTTTGGGAGCGTTACAACTTCATCATAAATGTAGGTCAAAGTTGCCTGTGATGCTTTACTGACTGGCTACATTTTGCAGTGCAAGTTGATTTCTTACGCTCTAATTGTTGTAGACTCATTAAACAATACAGCTGTGTATAGTTGTTTATATCAGTATTACAACATTACTGCAAAGGAAGGTAACCACGACCTTTATTTTACATTATACTTGCTCAGAGCCTGTATAGATCGTGCATTGTGTCTACTTTAACAACTGCGCTTTTAAAGTACTCAGAAAACCCCTGGCTCAGTTTTTCACATATTAGGCACAGAAGAGCTTTTAATGTTTCCAAATGAAAAGATGCCCACCGTTACTAAAACTTTGAAAAGCAAAATTCTTTAAATGACTTCCTGCCACAAACAGGTTTAAAAGTGGATATTATTAGAGGGAAAACTTGTGTACAAATTATGGTAATCTGCTTTCAAATATGGCTACTGTTACTAAAAGTAGAATATCACTGTTGCTATAAATAGAAAAAACATTTAAATTACTTCTTCTGAAAGAACTAGAAAACAGAATTGGATCAAATATTATTATTCTGGCATAAACATCTTTTAAATTTGTTAAAATGCCACTCTAACTTCGGTACGTGAGAAAGCTTATCAATAGCTTATCTTGCGTCTGTAGTTCTTCTCGGGGTTTTCCAGGGTTCTTCCTACACCGTTATGCTGGCCGCCATGTGTAGCGTATCTTGTGCTGAAAAATGGCATTAAGATTACAACAACAAATGCTGCTTATCCACCATCGAATATGGCCTAAACAAATACTGTGAAAAGAACTTTTAAACAACTGTTTATCTAAACCCAGTATGCAATTTAACCAATCATGACAAAAAGCGTCCTGATATATAGAGTCCTTTCAGTTTATACAAATGACGTTGATCTGTCGTAGAGAGAGAGAATCCTGGTACAGATTGCTTTAAAAGTTCTACAATTGATACCAATCCACCACATAAAGTAAACAAACGAAAAACAAAAACAAAAACAAAAAAATGCTTGAAAAGAATTTGGTTCACGTTAACACAAATTATCCTGGCACTGGGGCCTTTCAGTATTTTACAATGCTGATCGGTTATCAAAAGGCATGGACACAGACAAACCTGAAACCCAGTGACAATCGAGGGAATTTCTACAGAAAGCATCCTATTTATGTATAAATCTTGGCTTACTGATATTTTTTTTTTTTTTTTGGGGGGGGGGGGCTTTTATGCAATACTTGAAAATAAGGATTTTTAGTCACTAATCCATAAGATCAGCACTGTATACTGATCCAAGCTAAATGTCGCTGATCCTGCACAAAATCAAACTGAAACCAATTTCGTTTCTAATTTAACACGTATTCTTCAATAGGTTTAACTCAGTAACAGCTATATGTCTCAAACAAGATTCATTGACAGTTAAATGTTCATATTTAATTCCTTCATGACCTGATCAGGTCCTGTTGGGGTGGGAGTGTTCTAAGATATCAAGAGATCAAAGCAAAAACCTAAGTGTCTATTTAATCTAAGTGTGCATTATACCCAATAAACGTGCGCAACATTAAAACGATGGTCAAGTGACAATACGTGCGTGTGTGTGTACGTTGTTTTGTAAAAGGGGGATGGAAAACCTAGAAACTCACACACCCTTGATCGACCCTGTTCGTTATCTGATTCCTCATACGATCAGGATGATAAAGGCACAGTTGCCTTCTGCTTCTTGGTGGAACTGGGTAGGTACCACAGCTTGATTGCGTCTCTTGGTTTATAATCCTTCATGTTTAGCGAGCTGAGGAGCACTAGCGTTAGTATGAAAGTTTGTGCAGTCATTAACGTTGGGTCCTAGATAGCAGAGTCGTTTAAAACATTCGCCTTTACCGATCACGGCCATCTTATCTTTCACCGTGGGGGTTCAAGTCTCTGGGTCTGTCAATTTGGATATGTAATAAACCTTGCAAGAAGCTTCCCTTGGGTCAGTGGTTCTTACATGGATTTTCCAAGAGTCTTTCCTCCACAAAACACACTGGCGGCCACATGTAGCCTATCATGTGTTGAAAAATGATAACACCTTTAGCCATTAAGGACCAAGTACCCCAAATATTTTTCTACTTCAAATACTCAGCACGGGAAGTTTCCTCCATCTTACTTAACCAATAGTATGATCGTATTCATTTTCTCGTGCTTTCTTCTCTTGATCAAATTTACAATCTCACTTCGTCTTGTCTTTAATTTTGTCAGCCGCATCAATCATTGCTTAAGTTTTCACTTTTTTCGATAGTCACTTTACTGATGGTTTATCAACAAAGATATATGTATATAGTATATATGTATATAGTTCATTTACACTTTGAATCATCATTATACCTGTACCAAAACTTTAAAACCTGAGCCTATTCATAGCTTCAGACATTTCCTCTGGGATAGTTTATTTATCAGTTTGCTTTCATAGAGATAAGAAAATAAATGTACGATGTCAGGAAATGTCAAAAATGGCCAATATAACAATACTTAATCTTAATATTAGTTAACATTTTCTTCTCCTTAACATATATGTATGTTTTTGTCGAAGCTTCTAGGTCATTACAACGATGCGGTTTTCTACCATTCTGAATATCATGCAAATAGCATCTAACGCAATTATGACTGGGTTAGAGACATGAATTACTCTTTTATTTCTAAAATTACGCAAATGTTAATGTACCAAAGGAACGAGAATAAAAAAAGAAAATGTAGTTAATTTCGACATCTTAATTGATAATTATTTCATTAATGGGTTTCTAAACGAAACGTGGGCGTCCTTGATAAATCACCTAAATTGATTCATTAGACATCGACAACAAATAAGTTTCAGCAAGGGTTTCAGTTGATATCGATATCATCGAAAAAGAAAGGAAATTTTAATGGTATAAAAGTGTTTGTGAATTTGACGTTTTGTTGGCCATTGTTATACATAATGGGTTTATTTACGGGATTTAGACCAGCTTGAAGCCTCTTTTTGCTTGCAGGAAGGCGAGGCATAACTGTCAAGAAAACTTGACATTTGCGTCATCAGTTACATGTTATCACGTGATATCAATACAATAAATTGTGCCGCTCTGAGACACCTCCTAAATCAACTGGGATAATAATAATAATAATAATAATAATAATAATAATAATAATAATAATAATGAGGATTTTGTATAGCACCTAATCTTTAGAAGCTCAAAGAGCTTTACATCTATAATGACATGACTATAAAATAAAACAAAAATCAAAAACCATGAAATTGGAAAACATAAACAATGCTGAAAATATTTAAGGTAGGAAACATTATAAGGTCTTTAAGTTTGTTCTTGCAGTAAAACTGTTGAGTTTTATGAGCACTCTTGAAAGGGATCACTGTCTTTGTGTCTAATTTCAATGGGCAATTCGTACCACGTTGCTGGGCCCTGGTATGCAAAAGAACGTTGTCCATATGACTTTGTTTTCATAGTGGGAATAAGGAGTATATGATTGTCAGAAGAGGAGCGTAAGTATCTTGCTGGTGTATACACATGGGTGAGGCCGGATAGGTATGCTGGACTGGAGTACGTCAGTGAAACAAAGCACAGAGAACAAATTTTATGTTTGATTCTTGATCGAATTGATAGCCAGTGTAGGGTATAAAGCAGTGGTGAGGTGTGCTCTCGTTGTGGTACTCTACAGATGAACTGAGCAGCTATGTTTTGAGCATTTTGAAGTTTCTGGAGTAGATATTGTGACGAACCAGATATAATTGAGTTACAATAATCCAGACTTGAAAGTATTAATGAACACACAAGTGTTTTAGTGGCATCAACTGAAAGATATGTGCGAATGGAGCTGATGCGTCTCAGCTCAAGATATGCCGACTTGAATATGTTCATGACATGTTGGTGCAATGTGATGAAAGTACTGTCCAGATTAACACCTAGGTTTTGTACTGACTGTGTGCATTTAATGTTGGTGTTGCTGATAATTATTGTTTGAGATAAAGGATGTGAATGAAAATGTCTTTGTGTTGTGATAGAATGGCTTCAGTTTTATCATCGTTCATCTGCAGTTTGTTACATGACATCCAGGATTTCACATCCGACATGCACCTTTCTACTCCTTGGATGGTAGCATCAACTTCAGTTGGGTGGCTAGACTTGTATATTTGGGTGTCATCAGCGTACAACTGGTGAGACACCGGGTGCTGATCTATGACACTTGAGAGAGGCCGAGAGTGTAGAATGAAGAGAACTGACCAAGAACAGACTCTTGTGGAACACCACAACGTAGATCAACTGGGCCGGATTGTATTCCATTTGCAGATACAATTTGTATCCTGTTGACTAAGTAGGACTTGAACCACGGTAAGGCTGTATTCTGAATGCCAAATACATGCTGGACACGGTGACGTAATATATCATGGTATATCGTGTCAAATGCTGCAGACAAACCAAGGAGGGTGAGGAGTGTAATCGTTCCACTATCTAAAGCTGAGAGAATGTCAATAACTACTTTCAGAAGAGTAGTTTACGTACTGTGGCAAGGGCGATATGCAGACTGCACATTGCTAAAACGACCGTTTGAATTCAAATGAGATACAAGTTTTCTAAGATTTTTTAAATATAGATATGAATGAGAGATTAGAAACTGGGCTGTAGTGCTTTAAGTCGTTATGGTCAAGTGTTGGTTACTTCAGCAAGGACTTTGCAATGGCAGTTTTGAAAAATATGGGAATTCACCCAGATGAACAAGAGATATGAATAACATCAGTTAGTGAAGGCAATATTGGGTCTTATCACTCAAGCTGCAGTGATGTTGGAATTGGATCAAGTTCACATGACTTTGGTACACTCTTCATCACGATTGTCCGTACTAAATCCGTAGAGACAGATTCAAATGCTCCTAATGGTTGTCGCTGAAATTCTGTATCGTAACTGTATGGTGACGATGATTCAATTAAGATTGTCTTGTCAAGCGTATCTCTAATGGTTTGTACTTTGTCACGGACGAAATTTGCTGTGGGGTACATTTGTTCCCCGACATTTGTTTGTTTGTTATATATATGAGAGCGATCACGGATCCAGGGGTAAGAAACACCCCTCTTAGTTCTTGTTCATGCAAAATAGCAATTAAATTTATGACATATCGATACAACTTATTTTCAACTATGACGGTTGTTTTTCATTGATATAAAAATAACAAAATATCTTTTTATGACAAATACCGTTTTTAAAGAATTTATGCTTGTTCATTTTATTTTTTAAAATAACTTGTCTAAAATCCCCAAGTTATCACTAAAGTAGCTTTTATGTTTGAAATGTTTTATTAACCTAACTGAAGATCTCTCCACCAAGTTATATAGAAGTCGCCAGAGAGTTTGAACAAACGTTTACTCGGTATACTTCTGTATTATTCGTTGAGTCGACCAACGCGAGCATTTAAAATTGTCGAGTAGCAAACCATTACTCTAAATATTTATCTTCTAATCATAAGTCGTTTCGGCAAGTACACAAGGCTAATTCCACGTGCGTGAAAACTGTTTCGATAATACTCTTGATGCGTGGAGTAACATCTCTCAGTTTGCTCCGCGGGCATTTACTATACCTAGTTAAATGCAGGGTATTGGTAGGTATTCAGTTAACATCATAATAAATATTTATTTAACCATTAAAACCGTTGAAGTCTCAAGTTTTGTTTGACACATCCGACATAAGATCGCCAATATGACTGTTACAATCGCACAGGGCGGTAATTTTGTTACTGTTCCATTAGACCAAGTAGATCTCCGCTTTTTTTCTTCTTTCCCTGACTTTACTGGTAGCGGGATGCGACAGGTCCGGGCAGTACATGTATTTCATACTCAAGTCTTCACCGTTTCTGACTATCGGACGCTCACTAGTAGTTATTACATTTATTTTGACTGACCTTGGTATGAAGTTGATAATTAAGCCCTCTTTTTTTAACACATGGCATTAGATCCATCAGAACACTCACTATTGTAATTATTTATCCATGTCAGAACATAACACCTGTGATTACATCTATAAATGGTGGGGTTTTTATTGTTTTTTATTTTTTAAATTGCTGACGCATGCGTGGAAAGCAGCTTCACCGCCAGGCAAGAACAGCCAATGGCTGGAAACATTCTAGGACTCACAGTACTAATTCAGTTTCCATAAAAAAAAACTATGCATACACCATAATATTAAAAGTGTAATAAATATAAATTCTGAGTGTGCATGACTAAACCTATATTTATCAGTATTTTTGAAACATTGATGTCAGCTTCTATGTTGAGCAAAAATATGAGACAAGACATTTTCTGGACTACATGTGTTTGAAACATGCTTTCAATTCTCCCACTAAACTCTAGACTGCTAAAGGGATGAAATTCCATCAACAAAACCATGTCTATTTGCTCAGTTGCAACCGTTATATACTTTCAAAAGATTCTTGTTCCTTAAAAAATAACTTACATTATTATTCAATCCTGGCCAGCCAAATCCATATAAACTCATTCTGACCTAGATTTGCAGACGGAAAATAAAATCCCTCTTCTTTTAACCCTTGGCATTAAATCCCTCAGAACAGTCACTTTTAAGTATTAATCCTTGTCAGAACAGAACACTAGTGTATACATTCTATTAATGGCCCTGTTTTTGGTTTAAATTGCTGATGCATAAATGGAAAGCAGCATCAGCCCAAGGCAAGAACATCCCTGGAAACCTAGTACATGTAAAGATGAGCCATATCACTTGGAACTAACTATGCATAAGACAGATGTGGTTAGGTTGAGCCGTCACGGCAGAATTTTAGAGAGACAGAGGTAGACGCTATGTTAGAAATTTTTATTAAAAAAAATTAAAAATCTATAATGTGCTGTCACAGTATGGTAAATAATAATAATAATTTATTATTATTATTATTAGTAGTAGTAGTAGTAATAGAAGTAGTATTTTCAGCAATATTTAATATCTACAATAGTAATATTGAATAGCAGATATACACATACTACATGTATATACATGCATAATTACATACATGCATGTTATTAGTAAACTAACTAGATTATTTGTAGTCTTTACATTATCAAATATTATTTCCAATGGTGTACATCAATACGAGAGAATACATGTATGCATCCGTCCATACATACATACATGCATGCATGTAAGCATACATACATATATACATACATGCATACATACATCAATACATACATACTATACATCAATACATACACCAATACATACATCAATACATACATACATACATACATACATACATACATACATACATACATACATATGCAAGCACTCATGCACACACACATACATACATACATACATACATACATACATACATACATACATACATACATACATACATACATACATACATACATACAAGACCTCCTTGTAGATCACATCATTAATTGACATGAATTTGCTATATATTTCTTCGTTTTGTCAAATCTTTTTGATAATTTTTTGGGATGTCTTAATGTCTGTATTCCTTATGGTAGCTTCTGTACTGATATGCTGAAAGCCCACAGGTATCTCACTGGGATTTCCCACAAGAGATCATTGTCCTTCAGTAATCTGACAAATGATTTCATATCTCTTTTCCTTGAAAATTTTGATTTTCCTTTTTCCTGCCTGGGAAGATATATATATATATATATATATATATATATATATATATATACACACACACTAGAGAACCCTTGACATAAAAACATACCATAATATGTGCCTTTTGTGCTTGAAACATGCTTAATCAATAATGTCAGTAAACATGGATATGTTTGATATACTGTAAGTTATTGTGGAAGTGCAGTGTAGATTATTTTATTGGCATGGCATACAACGTTCCCTCTAAGCTGCACGCAGCTGCTCAGGCATCCCAGCGCAGCTGAATTGTCATTCCAATGTTAAATTTTGCTCAATCCAACGTTAAATTTTGCTCATCTCTGTAATGCTTGCGCAATGCGGTGAGCATTGCGCACACGTCTACCATTCGCTTAGAGGGAACATTGATGGCATACTGGTATCTTGAAAAAAATTTTAATCAAAATAAATGTGGAAGGTGCCTAATGTTTGTAATACAATTTAAATATGATATATGATCGTTGGTGGGTATAACTCCATCCCACAGGAAATAGGTCTTTCTGACTTACCTTAATGTTTGAATTCCTTTGGATAAGTTTTATGTTTAGGTCCACATATTTTGCACTGAGCCATGAAGCTTTGTTTATATCAATTTTATAGCGAGTACATTAGCACCCAACCAAAGGTAAGTCACTATGTCTACATTTCAACGTCTGTACAGTTTTTTAAATGTTTAGATTGTATTATGTATTGTTGGCCATGGAAGTGTGCAGTTTTATGTGTGAATGAATCTAGGTTAGTACAATGCCAGCTCACCAACAATTAGGCAACAGTGACCCACATTACAGGGATCAGCAACTTTTATTATACATTAAGAGGTCAGGTTCTTAAGCACATTTGACAGCAGTCTTGTACAAAAATTGTAGTAACAGAAAATACATGTTCTTTGAAAATATTTAAAGTTCTATTATAGTTTTTACATTTATCTGTTTGGGGACGAATTAAAGAGTAGCATATGTTCCTAACGTAAATCATATAAATAAAAAATGTCAATCTGGCACATACATTTGTTTTTAAATAATTATAAAAACGTGGCTAGTCTTGTCACTCAGATGCAAGTTTGAAACAAACTTTAACAGGACACACCTCCAAAATGTATTCACGCAATGTAAAGCAGAACGTTAATACACAACTGTGTAAATATCTTTCTTTAATCACATTTATTAGCTATCATTTTCTTTTTTCAGATGTATTATTTATCAATTTATTGATACTGTTGATAAATATGAATTAGTATAATAAGCGAACACAAGTAGGCAACTCGGTAAAGGTGAAGGTTGTTTATAGGCAACAGAAGCCAAGTCATTTAGTTGTATCAGCTCGAACAGGACAGTGTGATATTTATTCTTCAGAAGATGTCAACGTTCCCCCATTTTGCTACCGATGCCATTCATGTGGGCCAAGAACCAGAACAGTGGAAATCCATGGCTGTTGTGCCACCAATATCCATGGCATCTACTTTCAAGCAAAGCGGGCCAGCAGAACATGCGGTAAGAACAGGGCACTGCCACTTGTCAGGTTATGGCGACCCCAGAAATATAAATACCAGGGTGGTTGTCTAGACCAACAAATTGTTCTCCGCCTTTTTTTTTTTTATTAAATATTTTGACTAGCGGCAAGTCAAAAAAAAAAAGAAAGAAAAAAAGGCGGAGAACAATTTGTTAGTATATGTGGTTGTGTCTAAGACAACGTTTAGGAAGGTTCAGCCCATTTCAAGTTTGTCATTTGTCCAAGAGGATTTGGCATTTTGTTATTTGGTATACACCGATTCACAATTTTGTTAATAAAACAAGAATTTTTTCATATTCTTACAAATAACAGTAACTAGTAATTACTTCAGTGTGAAAAAAAATGATGTAAATTAATTTTTTTCTTCGTAACTATATTTTCATTGTTGGTCTTATTTAGTTTGGGTTAATAAATAGAACAAACATCACAGAACAAGGTATACATGTATATGCAGTTAGTTAGGACAAATCATTATAAAAACATCTGTAACGGTCCTCGTGGACTAAGTTGGGATGGGGTGCTCCCAGTATTTAATTATTATATTATTAATTATAAATATTTATAATTATTTTTAATTTAAAATCCTGGCTTGCTTTTATTACAAATTAAAGTAGTGATAGACAGATGCAAAGCTATGAGCCCCCAGTCATTGATGCCAACAGTTCAATTACTGAATACACAAAAGGTGAAATTCAAATAAAGAACAATTTAATACCATTCAATAACAGATAGTAATTTCTCAAATGAAATTCAATATTCAAAACCCTGTTACTCTTCTTTCACTTGACCAAGTTACGGCCTATTTCATCATCTGATGTAGTGTGATAGATTTTCCTCCTGTCCTGTGTTCCTACTCATCTGTATTATTCTTTCTCTTGACTGGTACTCCATTTCCCTGCCAGTCCATCTATCTTCTGCCTCCATTTTTTCCTGTTCTTGTCTCCCAGAGACTCGGGACAAACTATACAAGGGTATTTCCCATCTCTGTCTCCTACAGCTCCTCTGGCCTTTAAAAGCTTCCTGTATGAACACACAAGGACATTAGCATATATCAGATAAGCCATTACCTTCTTTGGTCTCACATTCGTGCACATCAAAATACCCATACTTTCTGATATGGTATACATGATATCAACTGCGTTTCATGCATATATCAATAGATTTCATCATACCAGTATATATAGATTCTCAATCTTGTTATACAGAACAATATCACATAATCAGACACATTTTTGTACATTATACTTCTATAGAGTGTACACAGATAACCACATATCCTTGCGCTGATATATCCTTACACATTACTCCAACAAAGTATACACAACTAGTCAAATATCCCTATTATCTAATGTTGCACACTGCAACCATTACACAAAGGTATAATTCAATTTAACATTTGCAGATCTAGAATATCACGTGAATAAATGCATGAGGTTACTACGAATTAACCAAATAGCGAATTACAATATTAATTCTTTACATAAACATTGCTCCTATCTCAAAATATGTATGTAGATCAAACACTACAAAGGAATCAAACCCTACAAATGGTAATTATATGTACTAACGATTCTGGTAATGAAATATACATACTGCACATAATTAAAGTATAATTACTTTGCCGTAATAGATTACAACAGCAAATAAGTCGCTAACCTGTCCAAAGATCCATTGTAATTCCCAGGATAACAAAGTTTCCTGCCAATTTTAAATGATATCAGAGTAGCTTATAATTTCTTGCAAGATGGTTTAGCGACTACTGATGTGTAGTTTTTCAGATCTAGATTTAAGCTAGCGATTACAATGATGGCCACGCCTTGCTCAAATCTGAGTGGATGTTGAGTCACGCATGGTCTACATTATTAGCAGACATTGCCCCCTCAAAGGCAGTCTGTCATGGGTGGATTTATGACCTCCACTTGATGTGTTCCTTTGAAGCCAACACTGGCAATTCATCAATTACCTGTGAATCATGCACTGCCAAAATGAGGCACCAGTAACGAGTTCCTATGTCATGTTATACGCACTGGCTTTGACACCTCATTGTTCGCAAGGTTGACATTTGTAACATTTATGACGCAGAATTATTAGCCTCACGGTCTAGCATATAAATATTTTGCAATCTGGTTTTTGTTCCTTACTTACAACATGACAACATCTATGTCCCAGATCTGCTGGTACAAAATGGTAATTGCCATTTCTTAGGACTAACAAATTTCACAGACCCAAATAGGCATTTTGTTTTGTCATTATTAGGTCTTTGCTTTTCATAGTTAGATTCGACCTTTATGCATGTATTTACTGCAAGTATCATGAATAGCATAGACTTCCATCTGCTAGCACATTATGTTCCAATAGATCAGGGTCTGTACTGTACATGGGTGCAGGATATAAGTAAATAAAATACTGTATTTTATGTTAGATTCTTTGTATATATATAAAAAAGATATATTTCTTGAAGTATTTCATTCCTTGGACAGCTTGTAGAAATGTGAAAATATAAGAATGGAACAATAATATAAATTATTTTGCCGGTAAGTCTCTATATTTAACACTTATAAGTATATAGAGATAAATTTAACACTATACATGTAGTGCCATTGTTAGCAGGATGTTAAAGGTTTGTTCATTTGAGGCAAGTCATGTTTGATATGGCCGAGTACTGAGCAGATCGAATATTCTCCAAAACAGTAAATTGTTTATTATTCTTAGTCAAGCGAGGTTATTGCATGAGGGAAACCTGATTACCTGAGAGGGAGAAGCGACATTTGTGAATAGTCATTGACACCTATTTTTATGACTTAATAGTATTAACACATGATAGTTATCAAACACTTACCTGTTTATACATCAATAATACAACTGAAGTGCAGCATAGACCATTCCTGTGTGACATTGGCATACCTAGGATAAACTAATGGAAGATTTTATTATTGCTTTTAACATTGTTCATTTTGATTGAAATAGATTCTTTAATGCCAGAAAATGATTAATTATTCCACAGTACTGGCATATAAGGCTATATAAAAAATTACTACATATTAAAGTGTATATATAAGTAATGTATGTAAAATGGTTCATGTGCAAATTTTGGTGCAATATACATTGTTGAAAAGACCATGGGAGACATTTGTAGATCAAACTGTTAGCCAGTCTACCATCCAAATAAAATTGACATAAACTTGTTTTTGGTGACTTTAGTAGTAATCGTCTATTCTTATTTAAATTACACTAAATACTTGGAAATGTTTTAATACCCAAAGTTTTGGATATTGTAGTCATGATACAACTGGTTGTGAATTGTATCCCAAACTTGTGGATACTGCAGTCAGGATCTAACTGGTTGTAGATACTATAGTATGGATCCAACTGGTTTTGAATTGTATTCCAGTTATGTTGATCCAACTGGCTGTGAATTGTAACTGAGTTAGTTATGATCTAACTGGTTGTAGATATTATAGTCTGGATCCAACTGGCTGTGAATTGTATCCCAATTTTGTGGATACTATAGTCATGATACAACTGGATGTGAATTGTATCTCAAACTTGTGGATACTGCAGTAAGGATCTAACTGGTTGTAGATATTATAGTCTGGATCCAACTGGCTGTGAAGTGTATCTCGATTTTGTGGATACTGTAGTCATGATACAACTGGCTGTGAACTGTATCCCAATTTTGTGGATACTATAGTCATGATCAAACTGGCTGAAAAGTTATCTTCTTTCACAAATTACAATCTGGCTCAGAATTATTTCATACTTCAAATCATATCTTCTGTTGATGCAGACCTGAGCAATTTGAAAGGTCATCAAGAGCAAGTGCTATCATGTCTTAATGTCCTATTATGTGCCAGCAGACTGGGTCTCTACAGTTTGCTTTTTGATTTGGTTTGTAGAAGAACTGATATATGCTAGCTTCAAGTCCAACTGCAAACTACATAGATGCAGATCTGGAGTTGCATAATGTGTCGGCAGATCGGGGGCTGTGTAAATTGTTAGGAGTAATCAATAGAACAAACAGCATATACCCTGATCTGCAGGTACATTTTGGTAAGTATAAGTATGGTATGTTTTACATAATGTTGTTTCATCCTTATCATCCGGCACTTGTTGTGACAGCGGATTAAGGTCAATACTTTTCTGTGTGAATTACAGTTGTACATGCTGTTTACGCTTACCTGTTTCTGAATTCAGGGCTTTGAGTATTCTAGAAGTGGTAATCCAACAAGAAAGTGTCTGGAAAAATGCATTGCAGCTTTGGAAGATGGCAAACATGGTAAGATAAGAATGAAGTAGAGTTATGTCACTTAGGGTATATTGGAATTTCCAGATTGTTTTAGTTCAAAACTAGATGATACTTGCCTATCATCATTTGCCTATTTAGACTACAGCCATATGATGATGAAGTTGAATTAAAGTGAAGCCGGCCATAAAGATCATTTGTTTACTGGTTTGACCATCATTTTATATGATGGTTGGTTTCCCGTGGGGAAGGAATGGTGCCACATCCCCACGGGCATTTAACGCACAAAGTGCACTTGTTAAGTTTGGTCATCATGTCATACCACTAAGAAGTGGCTAATGACATGAATGTAAGACCCTGGGTGAGTGGGAATAGACTCAACACACACTCAACCCTATCAACCGATCAGGTAGTTTGTTACAGTGGTGCAATGGCACCAAAGAATAGCGAGAGAAAAATAGTTTTCTCATATCGCTATGTTGATGGGCTCTGGACGAGGAAAAGGTCCCAGAGGTCGGCCAGCCAATGTCATAGATAGATTTCGTTTATGCCCTGGAACGCTCTAGCCATACTTATTTCAAATTCAGTCCAGTTTTACTAAATTTAATGGACAAAATAAAACCAATAATGTGTCAGCCACCTGTGCAATTGAGTCAAATTCAATAAGTTGTAGAATTTTCCTAATGCTTAACATACCAATATTTCTAGTACATTGTGTACATATTATAAGTCCCTAACAAATTTTTAAACTAAATGTCTATGCGACATGTAGGTGGGTCACTGTTAGGTTAGAATAGATTGTAAATTTTGGAGCAGTGTTTCGAAATGATAATGTCAGATTTTTCAATAGAACTTGTTCGAATAGAGTTCTCGTACCAAATGAGAACTCAATAAAAATAAATGGCAGATATGACAAAGCCCTTAAAAGGGCTATTTTATTAGAAGGTTCCTCAGACCCTGGTATCACTGTCAGCATTGGCATATGTACATATGAAAGCCTTACGTTATCTCATTGGCATATGTACATATGAAAGCCTTACTTCATCTCATTGGCATATGTACATATGAAAGCCTTACTTCATCTCATTGGCATATGTACATATGAAAGCCTTACTTCATCTCATCCATGCATTATACCTAGGTCCATGGCAGTAATTTGAAGTGGGTTTCATGGCATGTCTTCTGTCTTCATAAGATTATGGAATTCACTGTAAGGATTGATTATTACATTTTGGTCTTAATATTTGCAGCTGGAGATTCTTGAACATTCGTCCTTCAAAAAAAATGAAACAACGGCAATTTTGATTCATGAGAGACTTGAGCTTACAAGTATTGATAACCATTCAGTGAATTTTTTGTTTAGACACTAGTCCAGGGCTGGTAACTTTTAAAATGCCCAAAAGCCCTGATTCAAATGCCACAAGCCCTGACTCAGATTCCATGTCCCCCAAAAGTGCTCTTTTTGCACTGTTATTTGTCACACAACTTTAGAAGTGCCATAAGTATTGAAATATGAAAAGAAGTAAGAAAAATAATATTAAATTGACTTTTGTGTTTCTTTAGGTCTCAAAATATTTCACAAAAAGCAATATTTTCCTCCAGGTCCTGTTATCAACCATTGTCCAGTTACTCTTACAGGTTCTTCCTTACTCAATGGATTTGCATCTAAAACATATCTTTACACATTGATGTTATTCATACATAACATGTTTAAGCAATGTTGCATTACTTATTCATGTGTTACTGCCAAAATCATTTTTTGGCCTGACTTTCCTTTTACTCTCACGTCTACCAAAGAACAATGCATAGTTTTAATTGAAGACTCAAAATTCATGGACCAATTTATATATTATTACTTATAACACCTTAAATACATTTGGCTTTAATTACTTGATTAACAGCTTGTTGTGTACAGTGTTAGCATTAATGGTAGTAGTCCGTCACACATCATTGCACCCATTACAGGAACTGCTTTAACAGTTCCATGTGCCAGTAGGTTGATTCATGCTGGTCTCTTTACTATGTGGGTAGAACATGAAAAAATGACTCCATCTTTCTTTTCTAAATTTGCATATAAATGTTTATTTTCTAAAGCAGACAAATGGCATATGTGGTAAATGGCCTTAAAAAATTCTAATTTTGCATTGAATCACATGCATGTTAGAGTCACATGAGGACTAATTATAATCATAGGTCACATGCATGTTATAGTGACTAATTATAATCATAGGTCACATGCATGTTATAGTGACTAATTATAATCATAGGTCACATGCATGTTATAGTGACTAATTATAATCATAGGTCACATGCATGTTATAGTGACTAATTTAATCATAGGTCACATGCATGTTATAGTGACTAATTATAATCATAGGTCACATGAATGTTATAGTGACGAATTATAATCATAGGTCACATGCATGTTATAGTGACTAATTATAATCATAGGTCACATGCATGTTATAGTGACTAATTATAATCATAGGTCATATGCATGTTATAGTGACTAATTATAATCATAGGTCACATGAATGTTATAGTGACGAATTATAATCATAGGTCACATGCATTACTTGCACTCAACATTTACAGCTTTTGATAGGTAAGGGGCATACATGCAGATTGACATGAACAATTTAAGAGATGTTTTTATCAACTTTAAAATAAAATTCTGCATTAAGTCAGCACAATCCAAGTTTCCTTCCTCGGGCAGACTGATTTTTTTCAACAAGCCACAGGAGGGGCCTGGTCAGAAATTAGAGGGCATCAGAATTGGATTTTTCTATGCGTTGCCATTACATAGATTTATGCTCTTGTGGTTTCTTGACCGTTTATGTTAAAAAAAACTCATTGCACATTTGAAAAAAATATATGTATATATATATATATATATATATATATATATATATATATATATATATATATATATATATATATATATATATAGAGAGAGAGAGAGAGAGAGAGAGAGAGAGAGAGAGAGAGAGAAAGAGAGAGAGAATATATATTTAAATGTCTTCCTTTCCAGATAATAATATTGCAGTAAATTTTTTTAATACAAAATTTAATCATGAAATATGGGTTTAAATTCGTAAAATTTACAGATTGGCATCATGTGCCAGTGGGAATTTTCTGCCAACAATCAACACTGGAAGCAAATTAATAATAATATTATAGCATATGCAATCATTTTGATTATTGTCACAAGGTGTTCACTGACTTGTACATTCTTTTTTGATCGTTATTACCTAAATAACAGTGAAAGGGTGTTAAATGTTTGCTTGTGTTTCAGTATTATGATTTAGTGACAGGTTATGTTTGTTTGCATTTCAGTATTGGCTTTAGTTATTATCCATGCTGCTGTTAATATGGTTTTTCCTTCTCAGGCAAATATTTTTTTAAAAACTAATTTTGCCATTATATTGCACAAGAAATGTTGTGCTTTAGAAAATAATCAAAATGTTCATGTTTTGGTGATTATTTTGAAATTCTGCACAAGTGCCTGATATGTACTTTCCCAGTAAATATTTACATTTTCCTTTAATTTGAATTTTCAACTTGTCAGTGAGATGATCTTTCCAAAGCTGTATTATTTATTCTCATTTCAATGGTTTACATTTTTCCAGGATTTGTGTTTTCATCAGGGTTGGCTGCCATGCAAACAATCACCTTCCTGCTTCAGCACGGAGATCACATTATCAGCATGAATGACGTCTATGGAGGTAATGTAAGACAGAGAAAGTACAAGGGAAATTTAAGAGATCATAATTTTGGATGAGTGCCCCGCCTAGCATCCACATATGCCATATCATTTATGATAATGATTTTTACATAATTCATTAATATTTATATAAATTATGTAAAAAGTTCCTACAAACAGAATTTGTTATTAGTTACATTATGTAATGAGTGTCTACAAACATAATTCATTACTAGTTGCATAAATTATGTAATAAATGTCCGCAAACATAATTCATTACTAGTTGTATAAGTTATGTAAAACGTATCCACAAAGAGGATTCATTATCAGTTACATAAATTAATCATATTTAGAAGTATTAAAAAGTATAATTTTATGCCTCCAAACTTGACAAAACCAGTACTCAAGCAGCACGCAGTTACCATAGTTTGAGTACAACTGGTGTAACAGAATTGAAACCGAGTGGGCCTTGGACTAAATGAATAACACAAACACAGTGTGTGTGAATGATGAGACTTCTGTATTCTATGATAAGATGATGGCACAAAAATAATAAATGAAACAATCTGTGCAATACCCGACTCTTGCACACACCCTACACACATTCACAAAATAAAGAAATATCTATATATTTGCATCTAATGATAATGATGATGATTGATTGAGATGATGATGACGACACCGTGCTTTAATTACCAATCACAATGATGATGTCGGTTCATATAACCAATATTCTGTATAAAAATGACACACACAAAAATGTCATAGTTCCGACCCATGTCGAGTGCACTCTGGTTCAACTTCCCACTTTGAACAAAAAAAGGCACAAAATATCACAGTTCCACTTAGGCTCAAATTCCCAGATTCATATAGGCTCAACTTCACCCTCCACCAATTTCAGTCTGGCGCAACTACCCTCCCACCAACTGTCCCGTTTGTTTTCTCGTATTTGTCCCATATTTTGGAGTTGAATACGTGTGTACGTTTTTGATTGCCATAAATAAGTTTTTTAATTTAAAAAAAATTTCTTGGAATTTTCAGTTTAAAATGGGTACTTGGTTCCATTTTGATAGAAATGTATCACATGTATATAGGAATACAGTTCTACAATATGATTGGTTCATTCAAAATCGAGGCTACTATGCCTGTATTTACCCCCCCCCCCCATATTGGATTTTGCAAACAGTTACCACTGTCACTGTATCTCTTCTTCATAATATTCAACTTCTGATCATGTTGAATAAGAAAGCAGAATATTCAGAATTTCTCTAGGATAAAGAGAAGAAAACAATTGGAAAGCCAATTGTGCCATCTTGTGTAGATTTGTGAAGCCACGTAGGAAAGGAGAAAAATATCTTTTGCAAATTGTGTAATGTGAATTTGCTATTGGGCATAAAATAAACCCATGAAATACAAAAGCAAGAAAAATCTAATAAACATCAGCTTGCTGCTTCATCACACACAACTCAGCCAGAACTTACGATGTATATAAATACCAGAGAGAACCTTAATGTAATTGGATCGAAATTCGGTTAATTAAATTTCTTTTAAATATGAACCATCCTCTTTCAGTTTACAAGTATTGCTGGTGATTTATTTTGCACTTGTTTTGCAGAAAGCAAAATTGCAATTGTTCACTCATATGTTTAAACCAAAAACAGTTCAGTAAGAAAATCACAGAGTCGAGATCATCATTGAAAGTTGGTACATTTTAATCAATAATGATGGAAGATAAAAAACATGGTGGGGTAAAGACAAGCTAAACCCACCTAAATCAGTTAATAAATAATATTACAATTGACAAGCTAGACTCATTTAACAAGATAAATCCAGCCTAATCCTTTCACACAAATACATCCAAGAAGCTAAACCCCGTTTTTTTCCCATTTGTTGATTTGGATGTTAACAGTTATAAGACATTGTCTAACAATATTACTGTATTATTTGAACAGTTGTCTTTTATAATCTCATTAGCATGTTTTTGTGTTTGCATAATTTTGCCTTCATCAATAAATTCAGTCACATTTTAAAGTAAATATTGTTAATGAGAAAAGTGCTAGAACCTAGCTTATGCTTGTTGCTCAATTCTCTTGTTTGGTTTTATGTACATTTTATGATGACCTGTGTAAATACTGTTTAAACCAAACTAAACCTGATCATTGAACACAAAATGCATTGGACAAGCTAGAACTGGTCAAATCATCAAAATCATGCCACATAAGCTAAGACCAGCCTAATGATGTTAACAAAATAGGAACAAAACAGAGAAACTATGACCAGTCTAATAATATATCAAACAAATGAAGACCAGCCTAATGATGTTAACAAAATAGTAATAAAACAGAGAAACTACGACCAGTCTAATAATATATCAAACAAATGAAGACCAGCCTTATGATGTTAACATAATAGTAATAAAACAGAGAAACTACGACCAGTCTAAAAATATATCAAACAAATGAAGACCAACCTAATGATGTTAACATAATAGTAATAAAACAGAGAAACTAAGACCAGTCTAATAATATATCAAACAAATGAAGACCAGCCTAATGATGTTAACATAATAGTAATTAAACAAAGAAACTAAGACCAGTCTAATAATATATCAAACAAGTGAAGACCAGCCTAATCATCTTGGCACAAAATTTTACATCAGACAACAACAAGCATACTGATGTAAACACATAATTGTACATCAAACAAGCCAAGGTCAGCCTAATCATTTTAACAGAATCCTAAGTCAAATTAGCTATAACCAGCCTAACTATATATACACAAAATCATACGTCAAGGAAGTAAAAGCCAGCCTAATGATGTATGGACAGCATTGTACATCCAGCAGACTAAGACCATTCTAATCTTGTAAGCACAAAATTGTACAGCCAAGAAAGATCAGCATGAATATGCAAATGCAAAGATATCACACAAGCTAAGACCAGACTAATATTGTAAACACAGAATCGTACAACAAACAAGCTGTGACTAGCCTAATCATGTAAACTCATAATCGTTCAGGAAACGAGCCATGACCCGACTGTAAACACAGAATCATTCATCAAAGACCAGTCTAATTGTGGTAAACAGAATCGTACATGAAAACAATGTAAACACAAATTCAAACATCAGATAAGATAAAACCAGCCTAATTGTGTTAACACAGAATCATGCATCAAGCAAACTAAGACTGGCCTACTCGTATAAACAATAAATCATAAATCAGATATGCTAAGACTAGCCTAATTATGTAAAATCAAGCTAGAAAACCCTCCTAACTGTGTAGGAATTCAGTATATTGTTTATTTATAATACAAAACTGTGAACAGTGCAGACTCAATTCTAGTTTGCTGTCTTAAAGTGCATCATTCAGTCAGTATGTGTTGACTCTTTGGTTAGAATGCTTGACGCAGAATCCATAGGTCCTAGGTTAATTTCTTCCTGGTGGACTGTGGTGGTGTGTGTCTGGGCAAGGTGCTTTAGTTTTCTCGGGTTCTATATGGCCTTTCATGGAGCAGCAAATCTAATGCATGTATTAGTTACATTTGACTGTTGTGTTATTCAGGTTAATATTCCCATATAATTGTTATGTGTAACACAAATGATAATGCCATATGTCACATATACATATCTCATCATAACATCATGTAAGACTTAGGTGTACTGACTGAATTAGAAATATTTTTTTCAATATAATTTCTCTTGACTAATTCTTTTCTTCAGATAGACTTGTAGTTGTTATTAGTAGTGATCAGTGGAATTTCATTATTGTACTCGTTGCAAGTAGAATGTTTGAATCTTCTAAGATATATTTTAATCAATTTCACACCAAGATATACCTTGACAGTGGTTTCTTTCTTATATGGCCACTCTATTTGCATTGGGAAAGTGGTTATGTATGACAGGTGGCCATTCCAGCAAGGGTACTATATTTGTGGGAAATATATATATATGTATGTGCCTAACAATATAGTCTTCAGCCAGTCCTGTGGGACAAATAAACCCAAAATTTAAATGTTTCATTTTCACATCAAATTTTGTATGGATCAGTGGTCTAGTATTCCATTGGAAGATAACTGTCATTTTCCCTTTCCAGATATTGCTTCCCAGAGCATTGCTGTCATTAACTTGTAACTCCCATAACAGATCAGATATTGATTTAACAGATTAGATATTGATTTAACAGATTAGATATTGAAATGAGAATATCTGGATAACAATTTACATAAATCTACTACAACTACATAATAAATAAAAGCAGCATCAGCTGCGGCATCTGTACAGTTAAGATGTATATAAAATGTGTGCATTGATCATGTACTCATAAAACATCAAGTAACAACGTCAAACATTACATTACAAATTGACAAATATTCTCGTCTGAACCATTTTCTTAGTATTGTCATTGACCATTTGCAATTTTCACAAATCATCGCAAGATATACTATTTTTCCATTAAATTGGTATTAAAACTTTATTAGGGTAGAACATTCAACTCATTTAACATGGATGGACAAACAAAATTTTATTTCTCTATTTAAAATTCACAAAATGTGGGTGCAAGCTTTTAATAGGTTTGGTGCTGGAGGTAACTATACATCTGTTGATAGTACTTTCTATTCAACTTCTTCACTGCTTCTTAATTGATCAACTTTCTTGACAATTTTTTCTGCCAATGGATATTCTGATAGTATCTTTTAATTTTTATTTATATTTACAGTGTATTAATTATTTAGCATGTTTGGTCGGAAATTTATTAATATAAGTATGTACTATCAGATATTGATATAGTCCTATAGTTTTGCAATATTTTCATCTTCAGTATATAATGTTGATTCTTTATGCACCTCTTGGGTTTTATGTATGCTCACTGGCAACATTGTTTAGGGTGACTTATGAACTCAGCATTTTATGTTAAAGGAAACTTTTTGGTCATTATTGGTAATCTGATGCTGCTGTTGTATAAAGTCTCTTGACAGTACTCAGTGTAAATTGTTGACAGTACTCAATCAATGTAAATTGTTGACAGTACTCAATGTAAATTATTGACAGTACTCAATGTAAATTCTTGACAATATTGAATCAATATAAATTCTTGACAGTACTCAATGTAAATTCAAGACAGTATTCAGTGTAAATGGTTGACAGTACTCAATGCAAATTCTAGACAGTACTCAAAGTAAATTCTGGACAGTACTCAATCAATATACATTCTTGACAGTACTCAATGTAAATTTGCGACAGTATTCAATCAGTGTAAATTGTTGACAGTACTCAATGTAAATTCTTGACAATATTCAATCAATGTAAATTCATGACAGTACTCAATTGACGTAAATTCTTGACAGTACTCAATAATTGTAAATTCTTTCAAAATCAGATTTTAAGCAAAGCAATGTTATATTTATAACTTTCATAGACAATAGACAAGAATCACATATATATAACTTCCAGTTCTGTTATATAAATGTTATACAAGATGCACATATGTTAATTTAAGATAATCAAATTATACACAATCCTTAATTGGAAATGCAGTGTTTGTTTCAGTTTAATTAGGTGCATGTCGGTGCTATCCTCTTAAAATAGAAATACAGAAGAATCACTCAACAGTAATCAAGTTTTATAACTGCCATATTTTGTTCCATCAGTGTCACATAATTTGTACACAGGTTGGTCAGAAATAAACAATTTGATGGTACTGTAAACGACTTATATATAAGGGGCCCCGAGTAGCCGAGTGGTCTAAAGCGCTGTCCGTTACTGATCACTGCCATCTCACCTCTGCGTGGGTTCGAGTCTAAGATTTGGCTAATGTAGTTATGTAAGAAAGCTTGCCAGTAGCTTCTTGTGGGTCGGTGGTTGTTTCTGGAGGTTTTCCGGGTTCTTCCTCCAGCATTAATACTGGCCGCCATGTATAGCCTATATTGTGCTTAAAAATGGCGTTAAACCATAAAAAACAATCAAACAAACGACCATATATCAATATGAAGTCTACTTTCAGGCATGTTGTTAGGATACATTTGTATAGAATATCAGTTATGTTTTTTATATTACAGCAGTTTATGCACAACACTGACATGGATAGACATGTCAGTTACTATGTAGTTCATTCCTTTTGTCATTAACTTAAAATTTCTACTTCAGGTTCTAACAGGTTCTTTAGACACTGTGCAACTAGAATGGGAATAGAAAATACGCTTGTTGACTGCAGGGATCTTGCTGTGATTAAAAATGCTTTAAAGCCTAATACCAAGGTAAGAGTCATAAATATCTACCCATATTTTACAATTTAAAACCATGGCAAGAGTCATAAATATATATACACTCCCTTTACAACCTAATACCAAGGTAGGAGTCATAAATATCTTCACATACTTTACAACTTAATACCAAGACTTGTATCATATATATATGCACAAAATTTACAACTTAGTACCACGGCAAGAGTCATACATATATATACACCACCTTTACAACCTAATACCATGGCAAGAGTCATATATATATATATATATATATATATATATATATATATATATATATATATATATATATACACCCACCAACTTTACAACCTAATGCCATGGCAAGAGTCGTAGATACATGCACCAACTTTATATATATATATATATTGTTACGTGCTTAAGCTCAAATAAACAGTAACATAGAAAGAGTGAAAATAACAAGCTTGTAAAAACTTAATAAACAATTCATTGAGCACAAATATTCTCCAGAAAAGAAAAATAAACTTTCGGTTTTAAGAATCAATTCCAAAATTAATCCAAAAATAATTCAAAATATAATCCACTAGTGAAATTGCAAAAGTCCTGGTAATAAAATGTCCTAATAATTCCCAGTTCGAATCTTAGTGAAGCATCCAAGATGGAAGACGATGTCACATGATGAAGTCAGTTGTGGTCTTATGAAATTCAGTGAGCACAAATGTTTTCCAGATAAATAACAAAAATCCTCTTGATCCAAACGAATTGAAATAATTTCCAGTACAAGGTAATTTAAAATAACTCAAAACAACACAACTTAATATTCTAACAGCCCAACTTCTACTAAATAGTTCACTCCAAAACATAATTTATATACCTGTTTTTACGTAAACAAGGGTCACATGATCTTATAGAATCTTTAGAACAAATTTACGTTCAAAAAATCTCGTGCATACCGTATGACCCAGATGAGAATCGGTTATTTTTACTCTCAAGAACTAAAAAGAGAAAGATGTTTATAACAAAGCTCCATAATGTCCTTGGAATCAACCAATTATTTTAAAAGCTTGTTTACAACTCTAAAGCCAGGTCAGAAATGAGGTCAACATCTGGTGTTTATTTATAGAGTACAGATCATCCCACTTTTTAAAAAAAATATCTCCCAATGAATGAATCTTAAACTTAAAATGTCAAATTTGAATCTGACAAACAAACAATTAAAACAAAAATAAATGACAAATCAAATATACATAACAATATATACATACACACACACAAGAAGTCATTACAGATCACTCCCTTTTCAGCTGTCTCTGTGGGTTCGAGTCTTAGATTCGGCCAGTGTAGATATGTGAGAGAGCTTCCCAGTAGCTTCTCGTAAGTCGGTGGTTCTTTCCAGTTTTTTTTCCCGGATTCTTTCACCACCATTAATACAGGCTGTCATGTATAGCTTATCATGTGCTGAAAAATGGCGTTAAACCCTACTACAACAACCTTGTTATTGCTATATTAATACATTGTCGTTACTATATTAATACATTGTCATTGCTATATTAATAAATTGTCATTACTATATTAATAAATTGTCATTGCCATATTAATACATTGTCATTACTATATTAATAAATTGTCATTGCTATATTAATACATTGTCATTACTATATTAATAAATTGTCATTGCTATATTAATACATTGTCATTACTATAGTAATAAATTGTCATTGCTATATTAATATATTGTCATTACTATAGTAATAAATTGTCATTGCTATATTAATATATTGTTGTTACTATATTAATACATTGTCATTGCTATATTAATGACTCCCCCCTATGTGGGCAGACAACTTTTGGCATTTTGTGGCTAAGGTCTAGCTTGGAATGTTTACATGAACGAGGTAGCAGTTGTACTACAAAGGTATTATGATTTGGTTAGAGACAAGTTTTTACTTAAGTTTTTCAAAACCCGGTGAATATCACTCAGTAAATTCAGGTTTCTTAGTGTGAACAATGATAAGTTCTTAAGCAGATTTTGAAAACAATGATTTTAAAAAAAATAAAAGCGATATGTATCTTTGTTTTTATCATTTCACTTTATTGCCTTTAATTTGAGATCATAGTTATTATTTCACTCCAATAGCACATTTACATTATTATTGCAGAAAACAACAGCATTGGAATATTTACCACCAATTTATACGTTTATTTACATATTTGAGTAGATGATTTGGGTTGAGACTCCGACAAATCCAACAATGAAGCTGGTTGACATTGAGGAAGTTGCCAAACTGATCCACAAGGAAGCTCCACAAGCCTTTGTTGTGGTTGATAATACATTCATGTCCCCATACTTCCAGGTAGGTTTCTTTGTAATGTTATATATAATCCAAGGCTGCAAATGTTTAAGACACAATGCTGATACATTTATTAGCTATCAAGTAAAGGTAAATTACTTGAGATGTAAAATTTTAAATAGTACTGTGACCTGGTTTTTACACAGTGCCACATATTTTGGACCGGGCGGGACATGATGCTACATGCTGCCCGAGTTTTAAACATGACTATTAACTGCCACACTACAGACATAATAGCGACATACCTTAACAATTGATAAAGCTACTTTAAAAAGATCCAGAACATACACACTAAACATTTTCTGGTTTGGATTTATCTGTTCCTTAGATTAAGACCAAAGAGTCGGGAGAATGTTGTTTTTTTTTTCATCAACTTGCACATTGTTTCCATGCTTTTAGGCTTTTGTTTTGTTGGTCAAAATATTTTATGATGCCATTTATTAGAATTCATCATGGTTATTGTTTATTTTTTTTTACTGAAATTATAGTTTGATTACTAACTTAATTTCAGACAAATGCATCTCTTTCTTGATAACTCACACACAATGGGATACACAAAATAGACGACACTATAATCAAGGGCCTAAGATGATGCCTTTAGACCTCACAAAAAAGAAGTGATGCCATCCACTTTGGCCATGGGGGAGGGGAGGACTGGGCTCTCTAACAACTTAATACTCGTTTTATATTCTCTCAGAAAATGATTGTCAGTAATGCGCTTTTTTTTAATCAAGTTCTTTTTTCTGTATAAATTACCTTTATTTTCAAGATGCCCAACATCTGCAAAATCATTGATACTATTCCAGCTGGTTGCAATAACTTAAAACATGTATGCAGAAACATTACATATTACATTACTGCTTTTTGCTGTTATTGATTATTCTGGTTGCTTGTTTCGTGTGCTTCCTGCATTAGTAGAGCAGCAGAGGGGGTGAATCAGACAACATTTTTAAACAAGTTTTCAATGAAATCAGGCTTCTACGGCCAAGGTGTGGTGAATCGGATAGCGTTTTTAAACAAGTTTTCAATGAAATCAGGCAAAAAAAATCAATAAAATCAGGCAAAAAAATCAATGAAAAATCAATGAAATCAGGCAAAAAATAATAATGAAATCAATGAAATCAAAAAAATGACTAAGCCTCCATTCGTCTTCAACCGAATATTTGATCCAGTCCGATACGATATCGTGTCCAAGGGTCATGTAAATTTATTGTTATAAATCCGTGTGGGGCAGACTGAGCATGACTAAAGAAATTTTGAAATTGATTGAAGTCCATATCAGAACACCATGTCTGCCAAATATTTCGTAGTGTATGTGTATCAACTCCATTAAACACACACAACACATTACAGTTATCTCTAATCACTTTTGGAATCTGTGTGTATCGTTGAGTGACATAGATCACGTCCGTGTTTTTGTACCTGCCTCGGGAAAATATTCTAGCTGGTTTTTTTTGTTTATCTAACATTACATCGTCGTACACAACTAAATTGTTGATACTTCCATCGAGGTCTTCTACTGATGGTGCCTCGTCAATATCGGTTATAAATTCAATAACATCCTCGCCGGCAATCTCTGAAGCGTTTTCATTAAAATCTTTTAGCACTTCATAGCATCGTTGATCATCTACACTAGGAGCAACTACATACAACTTATCCCATTTCATCCATCTCATTATTAAATTGAGTAACAATTGCGTCTTGCCGGATCCAGATGGCCCGATTATAATTGCGCAGATAGAGTTTGGTAGCGCTGCATGATGCTTAACTGGTTCTCTTGTTTTAGTTGCTGAAAAATCAATTATATTCATATCTCTATACATAAATTATGGATCTATATTGTGTGAAGTGTAAAAAACGTACTGGCACAGATGACTTGACGACGATTACAACAAAAAATAACCGATCAGCGCTTTCTGGTAAATGCGTACAATGTAGTACAAAGAAATTTAGATTTGTTTCTAAACCCAAGGAACCTTTAAAAAAAAACGAGGAGGTGATATCGCTGCCAAATTAGCAAAACTCCCTGGAACCCCATGGGCAAAATACCCTGGAGAAAAGCACCTTCCAGGATATAGCTACTGTGGTCCCGGAACACGATTAGATATCAGACTCAATAATCATAACCAACCCAACCCCGGTGAAGAACCAATAAACGCTATTGATAAGGCCTGTCACCTTCATGATGTTGCTTATAAAAGCAGCAATTTGCAACACAGGCATCTAGCAGATGTGAAATTAATTCATGCGTTGAATGCTATTCCTGATAAATCCTTCAAAGAAAAGTTGGCTTCATTTTTGATAAAATCGGCTATGAAAAGCAAATTGATGTTAGGTGCTGGTAATTAATAACAACATGGAATCTATTTATTATTCCCCAAGAGGATACTGGAGGGGTAAATCAGCAATCCATAAACTCGCTAGCGCTGCAAAAGTGAAAAAAACCACTGCGGCTCATTGGTTATCCAAACAGGCACTATGGCAAATTTACCTACCACCGCCTAAACAAATTAATGTCTCGCATTTTGATGTAACCGGACCCAATGAAGTTCATCAGGCTGATCTATTATTTCTGCCACATGACCACGGTTACAAATACGCATTAACCGTAGTTGATATTGCAAGTCGATACAAAGAAGCAGAACCGTTAAAAACAAAATCAGCCACTGAAGTGGCTTCTGCATTTGAAAGGATTTATCGACGAGGTCCTCTGCACTGGCCAAATCTATTACAAATTGATCCTGGCAAGGAATTTCAGGGTGCAGTGTTATCTACAATGAAATATCACAATGTCACTATCAGACGGGGGCATACTGCACTGCATCGTGATCAGGCAATTGTAGAACGGTTTAATAAAACCCTTGCTGAGCGGTTATTTGGATATCAATACGCAAAAGAATTCATCCAAGAAAAAAGATCCCGTGAATGGGTTAAAAGGTTACCAGCTGTGATTACTGCACTGAATAACGAGATTACTAGAACAATCAACATGAAACCTATCAACGCGATTAAAAAGAAGTCAATACCTGAAAAACCACAAAAAGATTTCAAAGAACCAATTCTTGGTAGTAATGTCATTGTGAGGTATTTATATGAACCAGGAGAGCTTGAGGGTGGCAGAAAAAGGGCTACTGATCCTATTTGGAGTGTTACTGCACACAAGATATCTAGTATAACACGATCTACGGGTAGACCTCCAGTCTATAAACTGGATTCAACTGCCCCTCAGCGGGTTTTTACTAGACAACAATTACAAATAATACCCGAGGATACTCAATTGCCACCACGGGGTCTTAACTAGCACCGTTGCGTCTATTGCACTCAAGACAAGTCAACATCACATTATTTCTGACATGACCGAGATTGTTATTTTTTCTGTCAACGGTAAATTGGCGAGGATCCTTATCCGAATACTGCCAACGCATTATACAATTGCAACTTGCGCAGTGATTATTCTGTTGTTTCTTCAAAGTGATTATTAATTCAGCATCAATGTCAAATTCTCGTTGTTTTTTTTTTGTCTTGTTGTTTGTAACCGGAGAGTTTTTTATCAATCATTTTAACATCAATATCATCCATTGTGGTGTCATTATCGTCACCAATGATTTCATCATCGAGGACAATTCTTCGAAGTTGATTTATTTTTCGTACTCTAGACACTGCGAGATAGACTAAATTCGACCATTCTATGCGATTATCTACCATCCAAACAATTGTATCCGATATAGTCAATCCCTGTGAAGAATGTATCGTCGCTGCGTATCCTAGCGTCCATGGGGATTTATTAGCACGCAATGCATCTTCAACGACATTGATATCAACCAGCACAATATCATTTAATACGAGAATTTGTTTTTCACTTTGTCCTGGAATATCAACTTCAATGTTCTGTTTTCGTGTATCCGATGGCCTATAACAAAGAGGCACTGGAAGTGTTGCAAATTTTTGTTTATGCAATTCAAATAACTTCATCTGAAGTGTATCCCTGACTATTTTTCTACTTGCAATGATCAAATCGTTTGGTCTCCACATTTCCCAGAAATCATTCATTGGAGTTGCCGTAATTATTTCACGGGCTATTTCACACTGGATTTTATCCGGTTGTAATCTAATTAGTTTCTTAAATTCTTTTAATTTTTCATCAAGTGATCTATGATCGGTATCAATTTCTTCATAATAGTCTACAAAACCCTTTAGCCATTCATGTGGGGATGCACCGACAAATGGTGGTGGTTGGCCGTGATCACCGCACATGACGATTTTGTATTTTTCAATAACAACCACTCAAGAAATATTTTTAATACATCTTCTGACACTGACTATTTCATCCCAAATGATAATTTCAGGAATAAATTTCTCTCCCATACGCTCAGGAGTCCATTTATCTCCCTTCCATCGAAAGAAACTATGATAAGTGCAAGCATTTACCCTTCGTTGTTTCATCTCTCTGGCGAGTCTGTGAGTTGGTGTTAGCACAATCATATTTGGATTGGAAACACGAAATAACTCAATTGCCCGAGTTGTTTTTCCTGACCCACCACAACCGTTTAAATAAACTGTTTTATACCGGCATATTGGATCAGAAATCGGTGGTGCACTAGAAAATTCTGATTGAATCTCTTTGATATTCCGATAATTATTTTCAATGGTAACATCTGCTGATTGAATATAATCATGAATCATTTCTTTCTTAATTCTCCATGACCCCCAATTCTCGTTGCCAGTAGCCTTAAAATCAGCCATTTTGCTATTTATGTAAAATGAATCAGTGGCAACTCTAACTGCGGTGGTAGGAAATCTATTAATCATTGAAAACAGATTAATAGAAGCATAACCAAGCATAGAAGCTCTCAAATGTGTGTACTGCGGATTGTATCCATCATTGTAAGTAACAATTGTACCCAAATTGGTTCCATCGGACATAAATGCGTCCTTACGATTGACATATAAACCCTTATTCGTTAAATCCGCGATTACAAAATCGTATTCAGCATTGTCTATAATCAATCGTGAAGAATATCTCGTATTGTCGTATTTGCCACCTTGGGTAAATTTACCGATTATTCTTCTACTGAGATTTTTTGCTTCATTGTTTCTGATTTCAAATAACTGTTTGGACCAATCCATGATTTGTATTAAAATCAGGAAACAGTTTTCGCTCTTCGCTAATTATTTTTTCTAGATCAGGTTGTGGTAACCAGACTGATTTCTGTGCTCGATAGGATATAATTGCTTCACTGACAATTAATGATTTTAACATCTTACAATCAAGCATATACAGTAATAACACTATTGGCATCCAGTGTTTTTCAGACATGTGTTTACCAATCCAAAGATAACTACACGGATGAAGTCCTTCAGCCATTTCAAATGATACCACACAAGCGAATCCGGTTAAATCAAAATCAGGCAGTGGTCCATTAATAGCAACACGGGTCATTTCGTGTGTGGGGTGTCCAAATCGTTTGAAATATTTCTCGCATTCTCCATACCCGAGAAAACTTCCTGGATAACACGCAATCATATCAACTGAAATAACGGTATCAGGGTCGTATTTTGTATTCCATAATCCTCCATGGCCGTATTCAAGACAAGACAATTTGACATCTGATAAAAACTCACTTCGTGTTGGTTTCCACGCGTTTTTCTTTCTAGCAAAATGTGCTGCAATTGATGGTACTGTAAAACAGTTTGCTAATAATTGATCGTTGTCTTCCCCGTCCCCAGAAAACTCACTAGCTAGTTGTTTCATTTGATTATGCAGTTCTTCAGTACGGTACAATTCTCTGTTGGGCCTTACAAACTGATCAAATCTACATTCTTCGTCTGAAGTACTATGAAATAGCCACATTGACACAGGATCGTTTTTACTCAAATGGTAAATAGCATCAAATAATTTCTGCTCTGAAAAAAACTCTTCGGTTTGGGATAGATATTTTACGGTTCTATCCCGTGGGAATATTGTTACTGCAGATGACCACGCGTGTTCGCTATGATCAATAATTTCAATTGGAGCTCCCTGTGATTTATATTTCGATTCGTATAATACTTCTCCGGTGATTGTCCTTACTGATATTGGAAATCTTAATGATTTTTCTAATTTAGTTATATCCTGAATTGTTGCCCCATGCTCTTTTACCGTTAATCCCCACTCGGTTATTTTTTTTCGTCTTAGATCAGTTAGTTTATTCCCCCGGGACGCATTTGTGAAGTGTTCCATTATTCGTTCTGCTACACAATTGAGCCCTGTCGAATATTTCATGGGTGCTAGTTTTGCGATATCAGGTTTTTCATTGAGCGGATAGATCCCGTAAACAACTGCTGTGACAGGATAAGATCTTTCGTAGTATGGTTTGTCAATTCCGGTCAAAATTCCTGGTTTTGAATCCTGATTCACGGTGATAGTTTTTTTGCCCTTCAAGATAGGTTCAAATTTATCCCTAATAATCCATTTTCCATCCTCACGGATAAGGAATTTTATTCGGAAAAAATGACTTTTTTCCCCAAGACGTGAAATTATCACTGCTGCTTTTTCATCATTCATGGTAGCGTCAACAACACCATCAATTCGAAATGTTGACCAACAATAAGATGCTCCATCACGCTTGAATTCATTAAAACAGTCTCTGATGGCTTTATCAAGAATTTTATTCTTGGGTGTATTAGAAACTATATCAAGATTGAATTGAGCATCTTTCCATGGTAATTTCTTGTTACGTTTTTTAGGTCTATCGCGATTAAATCTAGGATTAATTTTCAATAATCTCTTAAACTCTCTCATGTTTCTGTCTACTACACGTTTTTTGGGTCTATCGCGATTAAATCTAGGATTAATTTTCAATAATCTCTTAAACTCCTTCATGTTTCCGTCTCTTGGACGTTTGTTACATTTTTTGGGTTTATCGATATTAAATTTAGGATTAATTTTCAATAATCTCTTAAACTCCTTCATGTTTCCGTCTCTTGGACGTTTGTTTCCGTCTCTTGGACGTTTGTTTCCGTCTCTTGGACGTTTGGGTCTATCGCGATTAAATCTAGGATTAATTTTCAATAATCTCTTAAACTCCCTCATGTTTCCGTCTATTGGACGTTTTTTGGGTTTATCGATATTAAATTTAGGATTAATTTTCAATAATCTCTTAAACTCTCTATCAGTATTGAATTTAGCATTTTTCGAAGTCAATCTCTTGAACTCCCTCATGCTATACTAAAAACAAGTGTCTAAATGAAAGATTTATGTATAATGAATCACTGCAATGGGTCAGTCATTGAATTAGACAAATAGTATAGTATACGAATGACCCAAGAATTCAGACCACACCCAGTGATTACAAATTATGAAGCATCCAGTGATGGTGTTGTAAGACACTGTATACTGAAGAACCCAGTTGGTGCTGACAATGGTATGGGGTATTTGGTGTTTAATGTTGGAAAGAAGATATATCGCAATCATCGTTTCGTATTTGAATGTTTTAATGGATTGATCAAAGATGGTTTTGTTATTGATCACAAGGATTCTAATCCGAAAAACAATTCTTTATCAAATCTGCCAGCTATCACACAAAGTGAGAATACCAAACGAGGAAAGACTGGGAAATACTCGAAAAAAGCGAAACCAGTAAAATCTTTGAATACAACAACTAACGAAGAGAAAATATTTAAATCGATATATGAAGCCGGTAAATTTTTCGATATTTGTAGAACCTCGGTACAAAAGTTGCATCGGGAATAACCAAGACGGCTATTTCAAAAAAGAGCGGACAGAAAATTCAATTTAGTTATGTCTAATACTTCATATTTTTCAATTAGAGATATGTCATTGTTATAGAATAATGAATTCTGAAAACATGAATAGCATCATAGTTGAAATAGCAAAATTGAAAAATCAATATATCAAACTATCAGATGGATTAAATCCTGATCAAATTGTGTCTGATTTTCAGGATATAGAATACGGAGTTAACAACAATAAATATATGCTACCAAAGAAATATGCCCTCATCAAAAGAATTCAGAATTCTATTAGAGACTCTCTTGCATTTTCCAGTGACATCAGTGTGTTTGTTCCGTTGTATACTATCGTAGAACGAATACGAAAAGAATTGGGTAATGAATACGAATTGAAAAAAGAAGTCAACTCTAAAATTAGAAACCTACGAGAATTATTCAAGAAAATTGATTACCCGACCATTGATTGCCCGACCATTATCATTTTTTTTTGCCGATCCTCAAGAGGAAATGTCAAAAATCGATGAAAAAGTGAGGAAACTATCAGTATTATTTATTATGATACTTTCCACATCAATGATAGAGCTGTTAAAACACTTCCGTGACCGTATCAAAAATCATCCAACATGTCAAAAAAGTGTGGAAACTATCAGTATTATTTATTATGATACTTTCCACATCAATGATAGAGCTGTTAAAACACTTCCGTGACCGTGTTAAAACAGTGAAAATATTTCATACTGAATAAAAAATTGATGGACGATCAAGGGAAAAGTGTGGAAAGTCACAGTATTATTTATTTTATATACAATTATGTGACTTTCCACAACCTTGATAGGATGAAATAACACTTTCATGACCGTATCAAAAATCATCCGACATGTCAAAAAATAGAATGGCGAAACTATCAGTATTATTTATTTTATATACAATTATGATACTTTCGCCACACCTGATAGAAGGTGTCTCACGATGAAATAACACTTCCATGACTGTATTAAAAATCATCTGACATGTCAAAAAAGTGGGAAAGTGTTTTACAATTGAAAAATTGTTTCTGATTTCAAATAATGGTCAATGAAGCATTAACAACCCGATTGGCTCGTGAACGATTAGATGCAATTAAGAGATTTGTACCAATTCGTGACTCTGTA
The DNA here is from genome assembly GCA_030141615.1 of Unio pictorum. Taxonomy (NCBI): domain Eukaryota; kingdom Metazoa; phylum Mollusca; class Bivalvia; order Unionida; family Unionidae; genus Unio; species Unio pictorum. Next base: position 2,657,608 of record JARLTB010000253.1, read on the forward strand.
AGAAATAAACTGCAACAACGACAGAGTTTACAAACTGATTTTGCTGCGGGATCTGAAGAATTGTTTAAACCAGTAACCACAGCAACGAAAGGGGTAGAGCGTGCTATACTGGGAGATGATCTTGACGGTAAAAGAAAAGAAGAGGGTCTTATTTCTGTACTTGAAAAACTAGCAGCGAAAACTGAACAAACTGAAAAAACTGAACCACCTACTAATCCGAAAAAAACGACTGTTTCTCTGTTGAATAAATTTACTGATGATGCTAAAACATTAATAAAACAATTTAGTTTATTCAAACCAAAGGATTATCAAGCTTTTGGTAATTTTGCTGCTCAAAGCTATAATTCAAAAAAAGATTTTTTAAAGGACGAGTATAAGGATGATAGAATATCAAGTAATGATTGGTCCGATAATTTGTATAAAATAAATAAAGGGATTGGTCGTTTGAATAAGGATGAGATGGGGTACAAGGAATTTCAAAGGGGAATTAGTAATTGTAAAAGAGAACAAATAGAAGAGCGACAACGAGAAATAGAAGAACGACGTCAAACACCAACACGTAGGCAAACAAGAAGACAAAAAAAACAACAACTACCACATGATGATGATGATGATGATGATTATTTACAAAAAACGTATTTAGAAAAACTAGATGAAGCAACTGGTTATAGCGGAAGTGGATTAGGGACATGTCCTGATAGTGTTATCATTGATATATCACGATTAGATGTTTTAATCGGAGGATTCCGAGCTGGAAATAATTCACCGGAAATAATTAATGAAGCAGCTGATATCTGTAGACGGTTATTTGCCGGCGGTATCATGGATATCAAAACATATCGAGATTTCATTGACGAGTTAGCAAATGGGTATCACAGTGACTAGCGTTTCCAATTGACAAATTGTTTTACAATTGAAAAATTGTTTCTGATTTCAAATAATGATCATACACTACAATCATGATAAACCAACCCTCGTCTATGTAGTTAATTCACGGTTTCCAGTTTATAGAGCATACTATGGTGATGGTTTGGGTAATACCATTGCTGGGTTATTTGCAAGAATGGCTCCAAAAGTGATGCCGTTAGCTAAACAATTATCAATGAAACCCATTGATGTTATTCGTGATAAGGGTATTGGTGCTGTTGGAGATCTTGCCGGAAAAGCGTTTTCAGCCGCGAAGAATAAAATAACATCATTAGTGAGACGAAAAAAGAAACAGATATCATTGCCATCTACAGCAGAAATGCCTGCAAGTGTTAGTAAAATTATAAATAACGCAGTAGAACAGAAACTATCATCGCTGGGGGCTCCAAGTGACCAGGATAACATGATAGCAAACATGATAGCAGGAAGTGGCTTTAAAAAACCACGTCGATGAAATCCTACGGATTTTCACGCTAGCGTTTTTCACGATGAAATCCTACAATAGCAATGAAAATCTTTTACAATGAAAATCCGATTTAGACTCTGATAAATAGAATAAAATGTTCAAAAGGTCACCTGATCCAGCGTTTGATATGGATGCCCCAGTTGGCAAGAATGATTCTGTACGCGATTTTCAATTTTATTCTTATCATGCAGTACAACCCGATCTCCGATCGCGAATTGAACTTCAAGTTCATGATACCAGTAAATACTTTTTGCCGTGTGAGGCATTTATCGAAATCGAAGGAGAACTTGTAACAAATGATGCTGCTCATGATGATCCTCCATATGACAATAACCCAACTATCAAAGTTGGTTTTGTTAATAACGGTATCATGGCGTTATTTGATAGCGCTAAATATCTCATTGATGGAAAAGAAATTGAATCCATTGATCGTGATGTTGATGTGGCCACAACAATCATAGGGTTAGCGAGATATTCTGATGATTATACAAGATCAGCGGGTCCATCTATGATGTTTTCTAAGGATATTACTGATCACCCTGAACACAACCAGTATTCTAGAGTCAAGGCAACACATGCTTCTTCAGTTAATCCAGCACCAGCCGGATATACAAGACCAGCTGGTGATTTTGATGTCATAAATAATATTACTAACTACAACCTAGGGTTTGCAACACGCGTATTAACGTTGCAAGGACAGCGTCGACAATTTTCATGTGCAATTCCACTGCATCATATATTCGGATTCTGTAGAAATGTCCGAAAAGTTATTTATGGAGCTAAACACACAGTAGCGCTTGTACGAAAGGGTACTGATAATGATGCAATATGGCATGATGCTGGTGTTGCTGATGGTAAAGTCATTTTAACAAAACTAGCATTGTGGATGCCAGTGTTAACTCCATCAATCACAGCAGAAGAAAAATTGTTATCATTTATGGACCAAGGAGGAAAATCATTGTTGAGTTGGTTATCAGTGACTACGGATATTAAACAAGACAATGTTGATGATATATTTACTTGGCATCTGGCATCAAAACAAGGGGTTTCAGCTCCACGTCATATATTTATTGCATTACAGAATAATGCACGAGTTGGTAATCAACAACGAAGTCATATGATATTTGATCAGTTAGGTGTTAGAGAGGTCTCACTGAGAATAAACGGACAACAGGAACCATCTGAAGATGTACAACTTGATTACACTCACAACCATATTGCACGTGTATATCATAACCTGTTGTCATTTATGGCACGTGATCTAAATGTGGATACTGGTTTGCAAATATCACAATTGGATTTCAAAAGCCTCTATCCGATTTATTACTTTTCATTGGAACATCTTGATTTGATGAGACAATCTGTTGTTGATATACACTTTAGAGCCCGTGTAACCCGTCCTGGTGGTATTGCTAATTATAGAGCGGTTGCTGTCATTCTCAGTGATAAATCAATGTTGTTAGAAGGAGTTGGAGGAAGAATGAGAGTGGTAGATGCCCCAGTAGAAAATCTTTGAACGATTTTCTCGATTTTTCATTGAAATTGTAAACGATTTAGAATCAATCTATTATGTATAACATGTCATATAGTGTTATTAGTGTTGCGTTAACTCCTGGTCAAATCAAAAAATTGCAATCAGAATCGGCTAAAAAATGCGGAACCACAATCACGTTGAAACCTAATCAAATGACTGGTGGTGCAAATAAATTATCGCTGACAACTCGTCAAGTAAAACATTTCAATGATGCACTTGTAGCAAAAAAAGGTGTCCAGATTACTCTTTCTGCGGCTGCTATCAAAAATATGATAAAATCAGGTGGTATATTTCCATTGTTAGCTGCAATACCAGCATTGATTGCAGCAGCAGCCCCAGCGGTGGCTAAAGCAGCAGCGTTAGGAGCCGTTGGTACTGCAGCAGGAATGGCACTAAAGAAGGCAACTGGACAAGGATATAAAAAAAAGGGAAAGGGTCTAAGACTACCAGGAACCCCGTATTCATGGTACAGCGGAAAAGGTCTGAGACTACCAGGAACGGTTTATTAATTGAGGAACCTATGGTTCCCATGTCCAATTTTGATTTAATGGATGCTGCTAAAAAACTAGCGATTAAAAATTTCAGAGGTGTCTTTATGAAGGATCAATTACCACATCAACCAAACAGCGTTGAAACCGGAATCATTAATTTAGATAACAGCACCGGACCCGGAACTCACTGGGTTGCATACGCTATTGATCCACGTGGGATTGTCTATTTTGATTCATATGGATTAGCCCCGCCAAAAGAGTTTATGCGTTATATAAAAAAATTTCCAGTGAAGACTTGGTATTCTACGCTACCAACACAACAAATGAATGATCCACCAATATGCGGCAGCGAAGTATTAAATGTCCTTGATGCTATTTCAGCATCTAGAAAACCACCACACATTGTCGTAAATGAATACACTAGTAGTCGCTGGAAATCGAAACGATTTTAAAGAGAGAAAGAGTTTTACAATAACATGATTGATATTTGGGGAAGACCTCTGAAATCCAAACCCGATGAACTGCAACCCTTGATTCTATCAAGGACATAAAAAAAATAATTGAAGATGAAATCGCTGAGATGTTAAATTTAACAAGTCTTGATCCTAATGAGATAGTTGTATTTCAAGACAAACAGGGTAAATTGAAAACCAGTAATGTATCGTTGGATGATATTTTAGTTAAACAACGACACGCAAACGAGGATACTATCGCGTTATTTTCGGATCAGGGTAAACTCAAACCGGGCGTACTTTTTTCGACGATTACAGATCGATTTAAAACTCTCAACGATGAATTAAAAAATTCTGTGTTGGAACTAGCAACACTTCAATCTAAAACCGAAGAACACATAAAACAGTTTACCTTATTTCGTAGAAATATCATTGATAAATTTATTGGAACTACATTCGATAAAATTGAACTAAAACTCCCTGATATTAAAAAATCCATCGATGAGACGAAAATCTTCACCGAGGCCATCAAAAATGATTTTTCGAGGATGATAACAATCATTGAAAAAACAAAAATTCCTCATGAGAAAACCAACAATGTAGTATACACAATCCAACACGGATCATTTGCCTGGACACCTACAAACAACAAATTAGATATCACTGCAACCGTCAAGGGTATTTATCGATTAACACTAGTGACAACGACTCAATTTAATATTTCATCGTCGAGTTCATCCGGGGTTAACAATACGATTTCAACGATCATCGACAAGAATACAACTGAAAAGTTCACAATAACATCTACTGATAAAAATTTGCTTAGGGTCTCAACAACATGGTATGTGGAATTCGTAGCAGATTTAAGTTGAAAATTGAAATCGTAATTGAAAACACTAGCGTTTTTAAAATAAAAAATGATTTCATCATCGCAATATCGTTATGATCAGGTCAGAGAATTTCAAACTAGACTCAAAACCCTGTCTGAGGAGTATGCAATGAAAATTAAAAAATATCGCAGGAGAATTACCGCAATTGATGTTACTGTGTACGCTGTGAGTGGTGTAATCACCGGAGCCGGTATTATACTGTCTTCAGTAACAATGATGGCCCCGATAGCTGTTCCAATTTGCATTTCTGCGGCAACAACAATCGCTGGAATTATTTCAATAATCACAAAAAAAATATCATCATGCAGCCAACGGAAACTACAAGACTACATAATTCATTTTCATGTTGTGTCCACTGCATACTCGCAATTATCCTCATTGATATCGTCATCTCTCGATGATACAATTATATCAGAGAGTGAGTTTTCAGCGATGGTAGGTATTTACGATTCTGCGATGTCAAAATTAGAAATACAACAACATGAGTATAATAACAATGACAACACCGATGGAATTGGAGAACACAAACCCGAAAACCAGAATGATCTCAATAACCTCAACGATATCAGATAGTGAGTTCTCAGTGATGGTACGTGTCTATGATTCCGCAATATCAAAATTAGAAATACATCATGAGTATAATAACAATGACAACACAGATGGAATTACTTCAACAAATAGTGGAGAACACAAACCCAGTACAAACCAGCATGATCTCAATAACATCAACGAATCCAGAATTCAGTGTGAATTTCCCCTCTCCGGTCCCAGTGAAGGAGATAGCGCTAGCAAAATTGCGAGTATACCATAGTTGGCCAAATATCAGATCAAAATCATTTGGTGGTCAACAACCGAATAATTCACTGGTATTTGCAAATAAGAATAAACCCGATGGAACTCCAGACTGGAACGTTGTTTCCATACCAACCGGATCATACCAAATCGAACAAATCAATAATGAATTCGCGCGTAGAATAAAATCGATTACTGGAAAAGAGTCAAAAATAGCTATAACGGTTCATGAGCCAACACTATCATCTGCCATTGAAATAAGCACAGAAGGATATGTCGTAGATATATATCAAAGCTCAATAAGGACCGTACTAGGATGGCCTGAAATCCCACCCCGGGAAAAAACCGTTAAATTACCAGAACCACAAAAAACCGATTATATCACCGACAGGATAAAATCTGATAATCCAGTAAAAAGCTATAGCGATTATGACAAATTGTATTTTTTTTATTGAATTGGTAGATCCTCCCACTAAGAAGATCTACCACTATCTTCGACCGGATGACATCACTGTAAATTTCGGAGCGATGAATAGCGATATTTCGTTGTTGTTTATATCCCTTAGATCCGGCACTCTCACCCGAGATGAATTTATCAGCGTTGTAGAAACATGTAACAAAATCATCAATGACATGGAAACATTTAATGCGCAAATCATTCAAGAGGTATTAGGTGACAGTAATCCTAAAACAAGAGATTTATTTGCAACAGACTATAAGATCCGCATAGAAGATATTCCAACATTCAAACTACCAGGATATAACGTACCACAACTAACAAAACATCTCAGTGACACCATCGATGAAGGTTTCAAAAAAATCCATGACAAATGGAAAAAAGCAACATCACAACCACAAACAACTATCCTGACACACAATAATGACCCAGATGGTGGCGGCAGGCATATTGCTCCGTTCAATGTGAATATTTCATCGGTGATTGCGCTCAATTTAGTATGCGATGTTATTGAGGGAAGTTATCAAATAAATTTAGAACGATCAAATCAAGCTCAGCAAGGATATATTTTGTATTCATTTGCACCAACAGCCCCTCCAGGATTTTTAATAATTGAGTCCCCGGTGAATCCAGTCTATATGCGATGTCATAATAATTCATTAACCAGAAATAATTTCAAACTCACTGACCAGTCTAATAATCTGATTGATCTACAAGGTGAGGTGTTAGCGATTAGTCTGTTTGTGAGATCCTAAGGACTGGATCAAATATTCGGTTGAAAAGTTTTTACTCATTCAGGATTTCATAATTTTTTGCCTGATCATTGACTTTTTTTGGGACTGATTTCATTGATTTCATTGAATTTTTGATTTGATCCTAATCCATGAAAACTTGTTTAAAAACGCTATCCGATTCGCCACACCTTGGCCGTAGAAGCCTGATTTCATTGAAAACTTGTTTAAAAATGTTGTCTGATTCACCCCCTCTGCTGCTAGTAGTGTGATGCAGCGAACATTTGAAGCAGGGATCCAGACTTCACAACCAAGCAAGATTATTTTTTACAAAAACTATGAATATTGATTCAGTGAGAAATGATCATCAAAACTAATTTTGTTTAATTGTTCTGTTAGTAAAATAAATGCCGTAATTCTGCAGCAAGTAATATTGAAACTTCTCATCCTTGATGAAATCCCAGAGTGCCAATTCAGTAATTTCAGTTTAACTAGAAACTCTGAAACTAAAATCACCACAATGAAAGGTATCTGTGAAACGAGGCTTTTTATTTCCGTATTCAGTTTGATTGGCTACCTTGCTATCTCGGATCACATTTATGAGTTGGTTAAATTAAGGTAGTTGCATTACACAATAATATTTATGACATTGTTCAGTTGATCCATTAAAATGAGTTGACCTGGAAAAAACCGGGGCCACTAGTTCTTAAGTAGGTAGGATTTGCATGTCTTTCAATATTTTTTTTATTAGCCCCTTATTTGATACACTAGACATAGTGAATGTGATAATACAAAGTAGGACAGATTTTATTTCATTGCAATACAACAAATACTCTTTCACAGGTCGGAGATCAGAACACAGCACTTAATTAGGATCTTAGAGAAATGCTTTTGGATAGCTGTCATGGTAGATTGACATATTTATTGTTGGAATACCAGAGGGCACATTGCATTTATACTGATTACGCTTAAACTGAACTGAAGATGGAACAACATGAATTTAACTTGATATAAAACTTATTTAATTTGTATCTGTTTAATTATGTGCAGCCTCCAATAGACTTTATTGACAGTTTCATTGATCAAAATTTTGTTGAATATTGTTAGCTTAGGTGTACTAAGAATGATGTCTGGAAGAAATTTTAACAAAATATATGACTTTTTATTAAAAGTTGCTTATTCCATAATATTAATTAAAATATCCAGGTTCTACTGTTTTTTTTTTTATACAATTCGATTGTGATTTTCTTCTTGTTCAGCAAATAGGGTCCACTTTTTGGTTTTATCTTGTTTTGAAAAATGGAATCATTTTCTGATATGTTATATGCAGGTTTGCAAGATATCAAGGCTCAGTTTGTCAAAGGATTGGTGTACACAATGAACAACTTGAATTTAAAAAAATGAAGTATAGTGCCCATCACGATTTTTTAAGGTGTGATTTTGTTTTTGTATGTTTTCATAAAATGTAGGTTTTTGTACAATTAGTAATATATGATATGTAAATTGAACACATGGATCTAAGTTATTTGTAACTGACATGTGATTGAACACTGACAGCAGTTAGGAAAAGGGGAATTCCAATTTTCTATATTTGTCCTAATTTTTCTTCTACAGCGACCCCTGAGCCTAGGTGCGGACATGGTAGTTCATTCCCTTACAAAGTATATGAATGGTGAGTGGGAGAGATAGAATATAAGAGGATCACAAATTGGTAATGATTTAATATTGAAACACTTGGTGATGAAAAGCTGGAAATTAAAGAAAATTTCATAAAATTTATGTTTAGTAACAATCGAATATAGATCAAATGAGGACTACCAATGTTTTATATTTGTTTTCCAGTGTGACTTTTAGATTAATTTTATTTATGCATACATACACACATGTACAGTAATTATCATTTTATGGATTTTACTTCAAAATGTAAGTTTTCAAAATACGAGTGCATTTCAGACTAGTGTGTCTTCTTTTAATCAAAGCATGTATTTTTGTGCCCACTACATTTACCCACTCACCCACCATGCATCATTTTCTTCAGCTAACTGACTTGGTTATAACATGGTTTGGTCTACAATACGATCCGGTACTATGGACCCAACCACTGTGTTATAGCAGGGTCACACTAGTTTACATGGGTTAGGTTATACATCTCATATACAACAATGTCGATGAGAATGTTTACAATGGTTCCACTTGAAATGTATCATTTGCACTGCTATGGATGTAGTATTGTATATCGCAAAAAAATAATCATTCTGTTTGTTGGATATTCATGTGAAGGGATGATTTCTGGATGCAAAACTTGGACTAAATCTAGACTAAAAATGTTACTTACTAAAGTAATTTAAAACATGATGTACTGGATATTTGCATTATTTGATTTTGAAGAATTCTGTGGTTGGATAACTTAATGTTAGTTGAAAGGCCGACATTTGTCATTTTTCTTATCTAAACAGGTGAGTTATTTATTTCTATAGGTTAACCTTCAAACCATGCTTATCATAGTGTCAGCTACACTTTTTGACCTAAATCAATCCCTCTGTCCATTGTCTAACACCCTTAATTTTGTTTGTAATGAACTTCTGCATGGTAAATTGACCATATTATGATGGATGTAAACCTTTTTTACCTAGTGCCTCATGAGTAGTCAGTTTTGAAAGATGGCTTTTATTTGTAATATTATAGAAATCTGGGGTTGGGTGGGGCGTTGTCAGATGGTTAGGTTCCCCATCATTGATCCTTTAAAATAGTACACTTCAGATGAAAAGCAAGATCTACCGCTTTTAAGCAAATCTCAGGGCAAAATCCTGTATCCTCCCTTGCTTGTGGAATCAGTTAGATGCTATGTACGGTAAAAGATTACAGCAGCACACACTTTGTAATATTGACACAAATGTGACTAATCTCGCACTTTGTAATATGGACACAAATGTGACTAATCTCGCACTATATAATGTGGACACAAATGTGACTAATCTTGCACTATATAATATGGACACAAATGTGACTAATCTCGCACTTTGTAATATGGACACAAATGTGATTAATCTCACACTATATAATGTGGACACAAATGTGACTAATCTTGCACTATATAATATGGACACAAATGTGACTAATCTCGCACTATATAATGTGGACACAAATGTGACTAATCTCCCACTTTGTAATATGGACACAAATGTGAATAATCTCCCACTTTTTAATATGGACACAAATGTGACTAATCTCGCACTATGTAATGTGAACTTAAATGTGATTAATCTCGCATTTTGTAATATGGACACAAATGTGACTAAACTCGCATTTTGTAAATCAGTGTTAGCGTTTAATTTAGTTCAACATTTCAAAATCACTTCGCATGTCTTAGAAACATATCCAAGTGTTATTCATGACCATCGTTTAAAGAGATCTTAATTTGTATTTTTTCAATTCATTTTTGGATGTGTCATCATATTTCTCAAGCATTCAGAACTTGAAATCTTTTTTTTCAAGCAAGGAAATTACTCACTTTATTCCATAAATGTTTCATATATAATCACTAACATTGATTGGGAGAGGAATGAAAAGAAGAAAAAAAAATATGAAAACCTATGAGTAAATGTACACAACCTCTTAACTTCCTAAGTTGTTGAGGTTCACTGCATCAGGATAAATATATGTCAGATTAAGATATACTAAGAAAAATGGGAATGTTAACAACAAACTTTAACATAATTTGCTAAACTCGTTATCCTGGTGTCAAAAACCAAGAACATTGCATCAGGAATTATGGTTTGGAAGGCACAGCAGTTAATGATCTACATGATTATGTGGAGCAATATTATAAGGTTATCTGATCTGACATTAATTCATGGGGACAAAACTGCACAGTAGAGTATAAAGTGCTCACCGAACTGCAGTCCTGTCGACTGGCAAACACGACAGTTATCTCTGGAATTATATTGTCGGTCACCGTAAATGTACTGGTAATCCCATCTCATAGCTGCCAACCCTCATGATTTTGGTGTGAATTTCAGGAATTTTTCCGCGTTTCATGAATTCACATTGCATGCAACAAATTTATGAATTCGCCAATTCTCAACTATTTAAAGTATTTATTAAAAAAGCCGATTTCCTGTTAGGTACTAGTTGGGATATCGACAATGGCCCAGTACTACTGGTCGCAATATTTGTGAGCAAGCATTTGAGCGTATTTTAATATATATATATACAAATAGTTTTACAAATGCTTTTAAGAGAAACTGGGGCCTAACTGGATTTTTGTTTAACTAACACTGATTTAAATTACCGTTCAACAATCCATCTTGATAATGTCTTCACCACCAAGGAAAAATATAGTTTGATTTTTCCTCTGACCCTTTTTACCCCATTTTTAAGTTGGAAATTTGTTTATTGTCCAGATCACTTGACTATATGACCTCATTGACATTGAGATTTGTATAGTCATGTGACTCAGACTGAAAACAGCCAGATACTGGTCAAATTTCAATCACATACTTATGTATCTTCTGTCAGTGGATAAAAGACACGACAAATGCTATGCTCACGATTTTGAGAAAATAAATCATACTTCTGTCAGTATTCATGCAGGTATATCTCGACAAAAGGTCGTTCAAGTTTGTTGGGCCGGCTAGTAAGAGGCTTCCCCATACCGACACCAAATGATGTCGGTCAGTTCCAACTTTTCCATAGGGAATGGACTCTGACCTTACTCCCCAACATAAATGTCCAAAAATAAAAAATGGGGTGGCAATGGTCAGGAAACTCGGAATAGGCGGAAAACATTTATATTGCACAAAAGTAAAGTTTAGTTTGGAATATATCAAACATTTGCCATGCATTCAGCCATCAAACACCAATGTACATCATGCTCTTTGCACGCAGTGTGCCACAAATTTTAGCATTGGGCATGGTGGCAGAGACAATGTGAGGTAACAAAAAGTAACAAAACAAATAGCAGTAAAACAAACAAGTAATAACTTTGGGTAATTTATTTTCCTGAGTAGAGGAATATCTGATTACGTAATTTCAAGTCAACGTGAGTAATCAGGAAGTAAAACTTGTAATCAGATTGCATATCTTTCACTTAAATCATTTACAAATAAAGTACTTGGTAATTTTTTTAATTGTGCATGTACTCCTGAAATATTATGACAGGGTAATTATTATTAAAAAAAAAAAAAAAAAATTACTCCAAATCTATCACTCCAGTGGCCTAGTGGTTCAAGTGTCTGTCTCAGATGTGCGAGGTTGTGAATTTGAACCCCAGCTGAGTCATATAAAAAAAATGGCGAATGCAGCTGCTTTGCTAGGTGCTCAGCATTAAAAGCTTGTTTAAGCATTAGGACTTGTCAGCCTGGTGTCAATATAATGTAAATTGGTGGGTCATCATGTTACATGTCTGCGACATGACACCCCAGTCCTCGACATCACTATAAACTGTCACATTCATTGCAGACATCATAGAGATATGAATGGAAAGTTATGTTTAAAATCCAAAACACACACGCACACACACACACACACACGCACACACACACATGTCATACTGCACTGATGCCGATAATGTTAGCACGTTATACTAACAATAGGGTTCATTAGGTGTAATAAATAGAACATAGACACGGATCTAACATCACCCTATGTGAAAGTTCATCAAAGTCTGTTGTTTGCAGTTGGACTCAATCTTATAAGCGATTATATATGGTGTATACCTCTTAGATGATTGGTTAATTTTTCCAATGATATTTTGCAACTAATCATTCAGAAACTTTTCTCCATAGGAACTTGTTTCTATTTTTGTCCCAAGGTCACTCTGATGTAGTCATGGGAGCTGTTGTAGTCAATGACGACAAGTATGCTGAGAGATTACGCTTCTTTCAGAATGGTGAGAATTATTTAACTGCTGTTAATGAAGTATATTTTTATGTTCTGGTAATTATGTAGAGCTTTTGGTTGTGTCTGTTAAGAATTCAAATAGAAATTTACATTTATCGCACAAATGTTCAGTTGTATAGATTGAATACACGTATAATTTTTCTACATGAAACAAATTTATTAACATCTTATAACATCAAAAAAGATGTCACAAGATCATGCAAGTCAAATTTGAAATGACATCTGATTGAATTTAAAAGCCACTGCAGTGTTCTGTAGTTTTGTTATAAATAAAATAAGTATCTTTGACATGTGACAATGTGTACATTTCTATTGATAAAATGTTATGAATTATTTCAGTGTTTTGCTGCCGAGACTTGCAGAAAATAGAAATTATTAAACTTGTCTGCTAAATATTATTTGTAATGTTTGCCCAAGTAAGATCCTCCTTGTAATAAGCTTCATTGTGCCAATGTAAACGATAGTCATAGAAGCTGCAAAAAATTATAATGATCTTATTTAGCTTACCATATATACTCTGCATAGACCCAGATCTACTGTTGCATGCAGGCAGGTCAAGATCATTGCAACTTGTTAATCTGTTGAACAGAGGATCATGATGTAATGGCTGATTAGAATTTGTGTTGGTTTCTTTTGAGAACGTGCTGTAGAGAGAGCAGTGGTTTCAAAAGAACCATGTTACTAAATTCAAAACTTCTTTTTTGTCTAATTATGGTGAAACATGTTTATGTTATTGGCTCATTTGTTTTAGCATAGGTAAGGCATGGGTATCGCTTATTTCATGAACAGTGGCAGCATCATCAATGACTAAAGTTTTGTTGAAAAAATGCTCTTTATAGTTGTACATCCCTGAAAATGATGGCCTAGTACCGAGTTAGATAAAAAAACAGCAAACAGTGTCCTTCAGTATGTAACATAGTCCTTCTATATCCATGAAGTCTTACACTCCCTCTAAACCATATGTAAGGTTATAGTTATTCCTAAACGAAAATCTTTATTTCAGATAGGTGAGCAGGTGAAGTGTGTCATTCCTTGGAATGCTTGTTTTTCTTATGATTAGTGTAAAGTTATTTCTGAAACTTGCATATAAAGCCAGGAACTGATAAATGTATTAACTTTGAGGAGTACTTCTTACTACTTGCAAAAGTAGAGCAAATTGACCTAGGTTTTAGATTCTGATGATTTTTTTTCATTTGCCTTTATCTTTTAGGTACTTTGCCTGCATGTGTATTAAAATTATTACTAAAACTAATTTTCACAATTCCCAAAAGGGAACCTGAATGATCTTTTTTTTGCTTTGTTACTATACTGGCTTTATAGTCATTAACATATAAATCTCTTCTTATATAGCATTTCATTATGTGATCTCTGATTTTAGCTGATGTTTTTGTTACTTCTGGAAGCCTGTTATTAAAATAAATTTGATATGGATGATTTAATATAATGATAAGCTTAAGTTCTGAATGTAACTTTTTTATTTAATAGCTTGCGGACCAGTACCATCTCCATTTGACTGTTTCCTTGTCAATCGAGGCCTGAAGACACTGCACTTGCGAATGAAGGAACACATGAAGAACGGGCTTGCTGTGGCCAAATTTTTGGAGGGCAATCCAAGGGTGGAAAAAGTTATTCACCCAGGTTAATAAGGGTTTAGTTTTAAAATTATCCAGTTTATGTTTAACATGTACCCTGTTCTGCCTGCACACCTTGCAATGAAAAATTGATTGTCCTTTGCCATTTCTAATACTGTAATCATTACAATCTCATAAGTAAGGTTACAGTTACACTCCTTCGCAGTAGGTCAGAGGTCATTGAGAAAATTGAAAATATGCAATTTGTTAATTGGTCTACTGAGTTTATAGTGTATGGTGGGTAAATAAGAGACATAAAACTTAAATAAGTGACAAAACTCTTGACACAACACAGAATTTTTGTATATTAATCTTTTGAGTTTGTATTAGACATCGGCAAATAAGGGACATAACCCATAACCACAGCTCATTAGTATATTAGTCGATTGAGTTTGTATTATACATAGGATAAATAATGTACAAATTTGCAGTGTAGTTAATGGCAAGTGCTACATTGCATGGGTTATCTCACCTAGTAAGGTTTTAGATATTTAATTCTCATTAATAAATAATTGAACATATTAATCTGATATTTTAATTTTCATATGATTTAACTTGTTTTCTGTGGTTGTGTATAGTTTTGCTTTACGTGAAAAGCCAATTTTTTGGGTATGTTCACATTGTATGCTCTAAGCAACTGACCATGTCAAGATAATGATTTGGTACACTTGGTTGATTGGTTGTTAGGTATTTGGTACACTTGGTTGATTGGTTGTTAGGTATTTGGTACACTTGGTTGATTGGTTGTTAGGTATTTAGTAGTAATTTCAACACTTTATTGAAGCATATAAGAGCTTGGTGTCATTCCAAGGACATGATGGGGCAGTCATCCAGGCAGGACTGTTCAGGTATTGAATTAATTACCATGAATTTATAGTCTGATTCTCTTCCAAGCAGCTCCCTTGGCATGTTTGCCTCTGAGCAGACATTTTCTGGAGCACTTGGGATCAGACTTTGATCATAGGGGCTCAGATTCTTCTGACATTTGGGGGAAAATATCATTCCAATCTTGTCCATACATAAGAGAATCTTCAAAGTTGACCTCATTATGACCTTTAACTTCACCAAAATTCTTTGGCAGAATTCTCCCATATTTACTCATGCATAATACTCACCTAATCCATAATACTTCATGCATAATACTCACCTACCTCATAACATAGCATGCATAATACTCACCTAATCTATAATACTTCATGCATAATACTCACCTACCTCATAACATAGCATGCATAATACTCACCTAATCTATAATACTTCATACATAATACTCACCTACCTCATACTATAGCATGCATAATACTCACCTAATCTATAATACTTCATACATAATACTCACCTACCTCATACTATAGCATGCATAATACTCACCTAATCTATAATACTTCATACATAATACTCACCTACCGCATACTATAGCATGCATTATACTCGCTGCATGCACATTACCAAAATGTAAACAGCACTAACACAAATCAACAGTTGCAAAATGCACCAACAGATGAGGTCTTGAACTTTTGCACTTGAATTTTGTGTCACCCACTCACAAAGTTTACTTTGTAACATCACTTTTGATTGGCAGAGTGAAAACATAACCTCAAACACATGTTTGGACTTTGTGCAGTTTGTTGCAGATATGACTTCTAATTGATGGTGTAAACCTTGATTGGAAAATATACTGTGTAACTGCAGTTCCAGGTCTACTCTGTCCACACCTTGATGCTTGTTTTAAATTAGAAAATACAATATTTTCTGTAATGTTGACTAGGTCTCAAGTCACATCCCCAGCATGAGCTGGCCATGAAGCAGATGAAGGGCTTCAGTGGGATGGTCACTTTCTACCTCAAAGGAGGACTTGAAGAGTCCAGAGCATTCCTAAAAAATCTTAAGGTAAACCAATGCATACATGCTAACCATTACTCTTTTGGCATAATCATTACACTTTTTTCTCTCTCATTAAATTATGCCTGATGCATAACCGTATATTGAGTACGCTTTTTCGGTATATCCACCTTCCCAAAAAATTAATTATTTGTTTTATCATATTTATTAACATTTAATTAAACCTACAGACCATATTTTAGAAAAGACAGCTTCTACGTAACAACATTATAAAAGTATGCTTGTTCTATTTTTAGCAGCTGTATGACAGTGAGGAGAGAACAAACTGGTTTTCTAATTTCAATCTTTACGCGCAGATTCTTTGTTCTAATTCATATTTCATAGAACCAGTCTAAGGTATTTGGCTCTAAAAAAGTATATTTTATTTTAGTAGATGCGTGTATGAGACCAAAAATTTCTCCTTTCAAATAATTTCACCAATCGATTACAAAAAGGCAAAAAAATAAATGAAACAAAAAATAGCAGAATCCACTAAATATGAAGACATGAGGGAAGCATCATGTGATGTCTATTACATGCCGTGTGGAAAGAACTGTAATAGTTGCTGCTAAAAGTCTTCAGATGGATTATAGTCGATGTGTGTGTAAAGCTAAAAGCGCTACATATGAAAACTTGAAGCAGTAAAGGATGTTAAAAGATGTAGGGGCAAATAAATCATTATTCATTAAAATTTTAGCATGTTATATGTGGATTACGCTTTTTCTGCATGGGTTCCGCTTTTTGACCACTTGGATTCCGCTTTTTCCTCGTCAGGGGTTGGCATGTATGCCAATGTGATCAAAGAAAACTTTACTTGTTTCACATTGGGAATGCAAGACAGCATCTTAGGGAGTGATTATTATTTTTATATAAAAGTTTCAAAGAGTGAAGGATGTACTATATCAGGAATTTATTTTTAGTTTTTAGGGGAATTATCATTGCATCATGTATATTATATTATTGTGGCACATATGAGACGATATCATTTTGCAAAAGTTCTAAAATATTTCAATTCAACTTTTTGCTTCATTATTTTTTAAAATAATTTGAATGATTTATTCTGTGTGCAATCAGCAAAATGTGTTTTATCATGCAACTTTGCACAGTGTATATGAAGATTCAAATTTATATGCATCAACAAATTTTAACGATGAGGAAAATAAACTCTATTTATGGAATCCAAGGTGCAAATAGGTATTTAAGGTGGACACTTCACTTTCTGGCTTGGAACAAACGTTTTTTTTTTTTTGTTGGAAGGGTGAATGGGGGTTGCTTTT
This sequence comes from Unio pictorum, assembly GCA_030141615.1. NCBI lineage: Eukaryota > Metazoa > Mollusca > Bivalvia > Unionida > Unionidae > Unio > Unio pictorum. The sequence goes on from JARLTB010000253.1 coordinate 2,675,038, forward strand.
TTTTTAACATTTTGTGAGCAATTCAAAACACAGTTTTACAATACCAGACTGAGTTATTGTGACATTGATGATGCCTTGTATGACAAAGACCAGTTAATAATGTATTTGATTATAAGTCTCTTTTTGATTTCATGCTGTCTCAGTAATAAACTACTATGATTTTAAACGATACATGGAGCATCCAATATGTTACAAAGTTTATATTGATCTTTTGTACTATTATAGTATTTCAACTGTATGCATGCAGTGGGAATAGGCTTGCAAATTTGGAATGCATGCAACTGAAATTAAATTGCTTGATTTAAGTGTTCTAAAATATTCATTAGTTTTTAATTATTTGCTTACATAGCATGAATCTGCTTATCAGTAGCCCAGCATGCAGGACAGCACATTATAATTGAACCACTCCAGGTGGCCTAGTGGTTAGAGTGTTCGCCGCGGAAGCAAGAGGTCGTGGGTTCAATCCTCAGCCAAGTCATACCAAAGACTTACAAAAGTGGTACTAACAGCTGCCTCGCTTGGCGCTCAGCATTAAGAAGTTAGTGTCAGAACTGGTTGGCTTGGTTTCAGGATAATGTGACTAAGTGGGACATCATGCTACATGTCTACAGCATGATGCCCCAGTGCTAGACATCACTATAAACTGCCTCACTGCAGACATCGTAGCTATATGACTGAAAAAATTGTTAAAGCTACATTAAAAATCCTAATCAAACAAATAAACAAACCGTCATAGTATATCAACTGTATGCAGTGGTAATAAGCTTGCGAATTTGGAATGAATGCTTGCAAAATTAAATTGCTTGATTTTAGTGTTTTAAACATTTAGCTTTTTAGTTATTTGCTCACTTTGAATGAATCTGCTTATCAAGAGCCATGCATTATGAACAGTAAATTATAATTGAAACGCTCCGGTGGCCTAGTGGTTAGAACATCACTCGTGGAAGCGGGAGGTCATGGGTTCAATCCCTGGCCAAGTTATACCAAAGACTTACAAAAATGGTACTAACAACTGCCTCGCTTGGCACTCAGCATGAGGAAGTTAATGTTAGGACTGGTTGGCCTGGTGTCAGGATAATGTGACTAGGTGGGACATCATGCTACATGTCTACAGCATGATGCCCCAGTGCTAGACATCACTATAAACTGCCTCACTGCAGACATCGTAGCTATATGACTGAAAAAATTGTTAAAGCTACATTAAAAATCCTAATCAAACAAATAAACAAACCATCATAGTATATCAACTGTATGCAGTGGTAATAAGCTTGCGAATTTGGAATGAATGCTTGCAAAATTAAATTGCTTGATTTTAGTGTTTTAAACATTTAGCTTTTTAGTTATTTGCTCACTTTGAATGAATCTGCTTATCAAGAGCCATGCATTATGAACAGTAAATTATAATTGAAACGCTCCGGTGGCCTAGTGGTTAGAACATCACTCGTGGAAGCGGGAGGTCATGGGTTCAATCCCTGGCCAAGTTATACCAAAGACTTACAAAAATGGTACTAACAACTGCCTCGCTTGGCACTCAGCATTAGGAAGTTAATGTTAGGACTGGTTGGCCTGGTGTCAGGATAATGTGACTGGGTGGGACACCATGATACATGTCTGCAGCATGATGCCCCAGTGCTAGACATCACTATAAACTGCCTCACTGCAGACATGGCAGCGATATAACTGAAAAATTGTTAAAGCTACGTTAAAATTCCTAATCAAACGAACAAACAAATCTTATAGCCCTGCAGGCAGGACAGTAAATTAATATTGGATATATTTGTCAATATTTAAATAAGCGATTGTAACATTAGTCTCTAGAGAATATACTTGCAGAATCATATTTTGATCTTGAGTTTAAATATTATCTTTGGTTTATTTTTAAATATTTGAAGACAGTAGAAGTTTTATTACAGTTCCATATTTTATGGTTATTACAAAATGATTTATACGTCATTTTATACATTGCCATGAAATGTTAAATAATTTCAATCATATGTTAGCAGCTCCAGTTAACATAAGATGTTCAAAGTTTAAAATGTAGACAGCAGCGGTGGCCAAAGATTTCATTGTACTTTTACAGGTCTTCACACTTGCTGAAAGCTTGGGAGGCTATGAAAGTCTGGTGGAGTTGCCGTAAGTTGCTCACTAGTTACCAACCACTGGTTGCGTGCTAACATTTTGTCTGCTCTTGAATTGTGGTATATATTCTACAGACCTAATTTTTACTTATGTTACCTTCTTTAACTAGATATCAATATGAGGTGGCACTTTGCGTGATGGAAAAGTACCTGAATAATGTCAATTCCCATTGCTTTTAGATAAAGTACATTAACAGAATGTTTTCTCAGGCAAATAAGACAATGGTACCAGTGCAACTTCCTCTCAGTCTCACTATTCCCAGCATATCAATAATTATAATTATAATCCTATGAATTATCCATTCTTATTCATTTATTCTGTTTTTGTTTGATATTGAATGAAATTCAAAATGAAGATGACTCTTGGACCATGCAGTTTTAACAGGCACTGCACATTACTTTACAAATGCCTATAAATACCATTTGTCCTGTAAAGGACACTTGTGACATTTACCAACAATATTAAGTGCAGAGTGTCACTGTCAATGTAACAAATACTGGTAAACATCCAGTCATACATGACATTTACGGACCATATTAAGGGCAAAGTCACTGGTAAATGTAACAAATACTGGTAAACATCCAGTCATACATGACATTTACAGACCATATTAAGGGCAAAGTCACTGGTAAATGTAACAAATACTGGTAAACATCCAATCTAGAAATTGGGACATTTATAGGCAGTACAGCACTTTCTGTTTTTGCAGTGTGTGCTGTAGGTGGCACAGATGTATGTAAATGTCACATATGAAATTGAAGAAGAGTCTGAAACCCAAAGACATGTTTTTGCAAAATGAGGAGGGAATTTTTTTTCTCCATTCATCCATGTTGTTAATTTTGAGCATTAATGCCCTGCTTTTACTAAATTAAAGAAAAATTGTCATTTTAATTGTAATAATACATTACCTGACATTATTTGCATTGCTACATCTATACCTGGTGCTAGTCACCAGTCAAAATTGATTATTCCCTCCTTTTAGTAATTTGAGGTCTAAAATGAAAACATTATCCTAGTTGGGCATCTTAATCCACTTCCAACAATTAAAATATCTTCCTACTTTTCCTTTGTTTTCATTATCAGCAGATCTTAGAATGTTTTAATGATGAACTTGATCCTAAAAAGCCCAAAGTTATTGCCATTGATAAACTTAGGTTATGAAATTATTGAGCTTGCTATCAGCTTATATTTTATACTATTTTTCTTTCTTTATTCACCCATTCATGAAATACATTTGTGAAAAAGTCATTAATAAGACTATCTGGGTAATAACAATCCTAGCTGGATGCTTGTCACTCTTCTTTATAAAATTCTTTAAAGTGTCTGTTTTTCGTAGACAGACATTTTGTACAGAATAAGGGAGGTAATAATCTTCCTTGTTACATAGTATATGAGAGATACAGACAGACGGACTGATGGATGCACAGATATGCATTAAAAAGCATACCAAACACCTGGGCAGATTAGGAATGTAATCAATTGTAGCAAAGGAGCTGATTTGATGACATAAATATTAGATGAAATAAAACAATGTTTAACAATGTGACATATATTTTGTACTTGTAATATTTACAGTTAAGCGTAAATGGCAACAATTTTTCCATTTACAACTTTTAAGAGTCACCAAAGAATGTCACAGTGTAATATTTACTGAAGCCATTGCACATGATGTCCATTACAGATGCTGTGAGGTGCTTTTATTGTTTACTATAAAAGTCATTGGTACTGTTTGTACATGCTACATTCAAGATGGTATTTTCTGCTCACGGTTCAGTAATTATCTGTATTTTATTTCACCACTTGGAAGTGCATCCTTTCCTGTGTGAACTGTGGGATTAAACATTGTCTTTAATGTTTTAGCTCATTGCAGACTGAGTATCGTTGCCTCTATATATTCATTGTGCCATTTTATAGGTTTCATCTTTGACTGATTAATCCTCATTAATCTGGCTATTTTAAAGAGAAATTTAGATTAAATATATTTTTAAAAATTTCCTTTCTTTGAAAGCATATACCTTAGGTACTCACTTATACATTGAGTCTAACTGCAAACAACAAAGATCTTGATTTGCATAATGCACTTCAGATTATTGTCTACTTTGTTTGTTCTAATGATTACCCCGAACAAACTGCACAGACCCAGATCTGTGGGCGCATTATAAGCAATTATAAATAGTAAAATAACTTTATTGTATGTTACTGGTAAAATGAAAACTTAGGAGGAAGTGATTATTCCATTTACACCACACCTTCAGAATTGTCTAATATATAACTAAAGGTAATTTCATAACTTGCCACGATTTGAAATACACTAACATTGAAATAAAAATTGTATGTATGTATATTGAAGGATGAATATGGAGATAAGTAGAATGAGTTACAGTACAAGTCACATAGCTCACAGTCAAGGCAATGTCCTTCAACATTTTTAGGCATAATCAAGCGAGCGGGGTGATCTCATTTAAACTGGTTCTGTGATGTAAGAGGGAACACGCCTGCATTAAGGGAAAAAGTTGTACTACAAACAAACAGAGACATGACAATGTTGTCATTTATAAACAAAGCCTCGGGAAGCACTGGCATGAAAACATTTGCATACAAGTTCATTAAATTGGAGGCAATTAAGTAACTTAATTTATATCTTTTGTATGGTGTATCATATCTTTTTTTTTTATTCACACATTAATGCCTGTTTTTCCCATAGAGTATGTGCTTTCATGAATGTAAAAGACTAGAAAGACGGTTATCAATTCAGAATAGTTTTAGTTAAATTGTAAATCATGTTAAATTGTCATTTTGAAGAAAAGTCGTATGTAAATGCTAAGAAATTACTTATTGACACTACACTATCCTATTTATAGTTGAATATAACTTATTGTATGATTCTCTATCCTATTTATAGTTGAATATAACTTATTGTATGATTCTCTATCCTATTTATAGTTGAATATAACTTACTGTATGATTCTCTATCCTATTTATAGTTGAATATAACTTATTGTATGATTCTCTATCCCATTTATAGTTGAATATAACTTATTGTATGATTCTCTATCCTATTTATAGTTGAATATAACTTATTGTATGATTCTCTATCCTATTTATAGTTGAATATAACTTATTGTATGATTCTCTATCCTATTTATAGTTGAATATAACTTATTGTATGATTCTCTATCCCATTTATAGTTGAATATAACTTATTGTATGATTCTCTATCCTATTTATAGTTGAATAAAACTTATTGTATGATTCTCTATCCTATTTATAGTTGAACATCCAAGTTGGAGATGATTGCAGATGTATGTGACTTCATGTTCACACAGTTGTACTTTGATTCTCTCTGCTTTGTACTAGTTGGACCCAGTGTAATGTTCAGCTGTAAAAGTCCTTAATGATCGATAATTTTCGTCTTGAATTTTTGTTATGACAATTATTGTGTAGATCACTAAACAAATTCATGATATAATAAATTTGGCTATAACTATATCTTACGATAAAATTTTAAAATAAAATTATTTTGTAAACTTGTATCAGTAAATATGCTTACATGACCCATGTGACTTGTATTATAGATGGTTTGGAGGGACATAGAAAACATCTTGATTGTCAATATCTACCCATCGTTTGAGATTGTTGTGGAATCATTTCTTGATATTGTGCTTATGTAAAAGATAGATCATCTCGGTCAGATGGAATTAAGTTCTGTGACTGCCTTTGAAGTCTTAATCTGGAAGGTTTTCATCAGCTGTTACATGAAAGGAAATTAAGATCTGTGTGTGCTTTTGAGTAAACTTAAATCAATTAGCCACTTATCCAAACAATATGCATTTATTTTGACAATCAACTCAAGAGCAAAGATATGTACAATTTGGAATTGTACAAAAAGATGTGTGTATGTGTGATTTGGATTTTTAATGTTTTTTTTTAAAGATTTCATTTATCACTAAGATGTTTGCAGTGTGGCAGTTCATAGTGATATCTAGAACTGGTGCATCATATCACAGACATTTAGCATCATGTCCCACTCAGTCATATTATCCTGTCACACAAGCAAGTCATTGAGTAATGCAGTGTCACACAAACATATCATTGAAAAATGCAGATGCCACTGATACTGTTCTTGTGGCCTAAGTGGTGATAGCATCCACCGTGGATAAGGAAGATTGTGGGTTCAAACCCTGGCCAAATCATACCAAAGACTTAAACAAATTGTACTTGCAGCTGCCTCACTTGGCACTCAGCATTAAGAGGTTAATGCTCAGACTGGCTGGTCTGGTTTGACTCAGTTTTTCACCCTTAGGGATACACTGCAGCTGTGGCATGATGCCCCATCACTAGACATCACTATAAACTGCCACACTGCAGACATCATAGCGATATGACTGAAAAAATTGTTAAAGCTATGTTAAAAATCCAAATCACACATGCACACAGAGATGCCACTTTGATGTGCATGGCAATATCACACAATAAAGTCAACTGAGTAATTGAAATGTCTCATTGTGACATGTGCATATCAATCTGACATGACAAACTCACAAAAAAAATGAAGTTCTTTCATTTTTTTAAAAAGTTTAAACTGATGTTCATCAGATATGAAATTATGAAATCTCTTTAATAAATACATTATTTACCTGATGGCATAACTTTTATCCTCAAATTAACAGACAGATCCTATATATCTACAGATCATTGATGACCCATGCCTCAGTGCCACCTAATGAAAGGGAGCAGTTACAAATCTCAGACAGCTTGATTCGACTCTCAGTTGGAATTGAGGATGAGGAGGATCTTATAGAAGATCTGGATCAGGCTTTAAAGGCAGCAGTAAGTCCCATTTATCCTATATTCTCTTTAAAGGCATCCATAAGTCCCATTTATCTATATTCTCTTTAAAGGCAGTAAGCCCCATTTATCTTATATTCTCTTTAAAGGCAGCAGTAAGTCCCATTTATCCCATATTCTCTTTAAAGGCATCCATAAGTCCCATTTATCCCATATTCTCTTTAAAGGCATCCGTAAGTTCCATTTATCCTATATCCTCTTTAAAGGCAGCAGTAAGTCCCATTTATCCCATATTCTCTTTAAAGGCAGCAGTGAGACCCATTTATCCCATATTCTCTTTAAAGGCATCCGTAAGTCCCATTTATCCTATATTCTCTTTTAAAGGCAGCAGTGAGACCCATTTATCCTATATTTTCTTTAAAGGCAGCAGTAAGTCCCATTTATCCCATATTCTCTTTAAAGGCAGCAGTGAGACCCATTTATCCCATATTCTCTTTAAAGGCATCCGTAAGTCCCATTTATCCTATATTCTCTTTAAAGGCAGCAGTGAGACCCATTTATCCTATATTTTCTTTAAAGGCAGCAGTAAGTCCCATTTATCCCATATTCTCTTTAAAGGCATCCGTAAGTCCTATTTATCCCATATTCTCTTTAAAGGTATCCATAAGTCCCATTTATCCCATATTATCTTTAAAGGAAGCAGTAAGTCCCATTTATCCTATATTCTCTTTAAAGGCAGCAGTAAGTCCCATTTATCCCATATTCTCTTTAAAGGCAGCAGTAAGTCCCATTTATCCCATATTCTCTTTAAAGGCAGCAGTGAGACCCATTTATCCTATATTCTCATTAAAGACAGCAGTAAGTCCCATTTATCCTAAATTCTCTTTAAAGGCAGCAGTAATTTCAACACAAGTCTTATTTATCATATATTCTTTTTAAAGATTGCAGTAGGTTCAACACATTTCTCATTTATCATAAAATCTCATTGTTAGAGCAAATGCTTTTATAGTGCAAATAAGCATTAGGTGATGGAAACTGATACTCTGGACCACGGAAGCCGGAGGTCGTGAGTTTGAGCCCCGGCTGAGTCATACCAAAGACATAAAAAAATGGTACTTACAGCTACCTTGCTTGGCGTTCACCATTAAGAGAATATTGTTAGGACTGGTTGGCCTGGTGTCAGGATAATGTGACTGGGTGGGACATCATGCTACATGTCTGTGGCATGATGCCCCAGTGCTAGACATCACTATAAACTGCCACACTGCAGACATCATAGCGATATGACTGAAAAATTGTTAAAGCTATTTTAAAAATCCCAATCACACACACACACTGATACTCTGATGATATAAGCAGTTTGTGTGACTGAATCATGATCTGTGAAACATCAATTTTCCTTACATTCCTGAGGATTTAGAATAGTAGGAATGGAAGAACTAAATGCAAAATACTGTCATTGACAATTTAAAATTTCAACATCAACAGAGATTAAAAGTTAAGTCATTTTAACAATGTAGGCTTTAGATATAATCTGGAGTCACTGCCTGAGGTACTGCACCCTCATCCCAGCACTGCCTAGAGCGCTGTATCTACTTTGGTTGAAGCTTCATTTTGCAGCACACCATTGAGTGGTCAGTGCTGTGGAAGGTGCGGGTAAGAAGCGCACTCTTCATGGCAGACCACCACATCATGATCATTTCCGGTTGGTGCCAGTGTTTCGACTGGAGATGCATGCAAGACACTTTTGTGCTGTGGCTTTGTCTGAAAGAATGAATTTGTGATGCTGAGGTCATGGTACGAGTATATCTCTTGAAGTCTCCCAAGAATATCAAGTTCTCTTCCTTGGGAATTTTGTCGATGAGTGAGTTTTATTCATCTTAGAACTCATCCTTGGTATCTGTGGTGGCGCTTAGTGTGGGAGCATAAATGTTGATCAGGTTGACAGGCCCATTTGTGGTGTGGAGGTCAACAGTCTTCAGTTTCCTTGTTAGCAGCAGAGTTCCTGACTGTGAATCTAACACCAAACTCTCTGGCATTGTCAGTGCTCTTTCCTTGCCAGAAGAACATGTAGTTCTCTTCTCTGAGGACCCAAAATCTTGTAGCCTTGTCTCCTGTTGTGCGGCAATGATGACCTGGAGTCTTGCTAGTTTGTCATTGATGACTGAAGTCTTTCAAACATCGCTAATTTCCTGGAGATCATCTGAGAGTCCAATCAGCATGGTCTGGATTTTCCAGGTGCCTAGTTTGAGGATTGGAGGTTTCCTTTTTGGTTTTCATTTGTTGTTTCTTGGTGCAATAGTTGCAGTCCACTTTGCCAGGTACTCGCGTACCTTAAGCCCTACACACCCATTAAGGCAGACGAACTGTGGCAGGATAGCACATTAATGGCTGGGGGATGCCCAGCTTGAGGCAGGCAGTAGCTGTCTAGTGAGACCTGTTGGTCTCTTCCACCATCGGAAACAACCCCTGGCATCTGACTCTATGCCAATCGAGCGATAACCTATAACTAGTTAACTGCTGCTTCCTGTGTTATGTCAATGCTGTGATGTGACGCTGGAGTGTCCTCTCCAGGGCAAAAGCCTGGGCAGGGGATATGAAGAATCAGTTGTTGCCCATGCAGCTGATTCGCCCTCTCTACACAGCTGGTGGATCCAAGGGAAAGTACAAGCCGAAACATCATGGCACCAGCGGCAACCCAAGAGCTGCAGTGATGACACTGAAAATAATGCCAAGTTGCCTTTGGGATTATGTCTCCGTATTTTACTTTAGGGTTTACTCCCATAGCCTTTCCCATGAGAGGGTAAAGTTGCAAGGCAGCGAAGGTTTAAAGTCCTAGTTTACCTTCTCCTAGATAGGCGACCTTCCAAGGTTAATGAGCTGCCCAAAGTATCTGGTTTTGAAGCGCCTGTCATCCATTTTCCAGTCCGTTTAAACAGTTTGTCGCCAGGCTTAGTAAAGGCATTCGTGAAGGACTGGAGCTGGATTTGGTTGTCAGAGGCTCTATCAGAAGGGAAGTGGGTGCTTATCTCCCACATCCACCCCAGCAATAACAACCCTCGAAATCCAATTTACTCAGATATACATCTGATATCAATGCCTGATTTACTCGGATATACATCTAGTATCACTGTCTGATTTCTTTCTAAACATATCTGGTATCATATCTTTTATCACCAGTGATATGTATATTTTAATTAATAAATTCACATATGTTGGACCCAAACCTAAGACATACAAATATTATGTACTTATGCAAGTATGGTATGGGTTATGATTGCAACAAAATCTAGTTTTTACTTTTCTGTTGAAACTCCATTGAAATGTCCTGTGTATTAAATTTAGATTTTCATTAAATTGTATTGATGCAGATGCCTGTGATACCAGATGTGTATTAATGATATATCACAAATGGGGCAGAACTTTGTGTTGACAAGGGAAATTACAGTCAATATTTTACAGATGTTTCCTATTAATAAAACTGACCCTGTTATTGGATTGCTCCACACTGAGTTAACTTATTTAGTGTGTTTTGATGCCAAATTTTGTACACATTTAAAACTGTATGAAGTTGTTGATGGCTTTGTTAGTGAATTTAGTTTGGTGTAGACCTAAGAAGAAAAAAAACTTCAAAAATTAGTTTGTTAAAAATAAAAACTTTTGAAATTTAGAAAATCAGTGCAAATATCCAAGATATTGTTAGAAAATTTCTAATCTCAGGATGTCAGTTTGTTATACATGTATCGTGAAATGAGTTTATTTAAATACTCAGAAATGATTTCCTCAAATGATGTTCTATATACAAGATAAAATGAGTTTAGTCTTGTCAATAATTTTAAGTAAGGTAATGTTGTGTATTAACTCTCTCATGCCATGTTTAAGAGCCAAACCTATTTTTCATGTAGAATTTCAATAAGGTTTCATTAAATTTCTCATAGCAAAGAATTTGCACTTTATTTTGATCTTTCTAGCTTTTTGCTACTGTACAGCTTGTACAGTTTGAAATTTTCTGTTTCATTTCATTTTTGTTCCTGATACCAATTAAAAAAATTGTAATGCCTGGTCAGAATGTCGTATAAAGAGCATGGCACAAACTTAGGAGTATTTAGATTGATAAAGAAGAAAAAGGTACATAGATTCATTATTTATTTGTTTCATCATTGATGGCACTACAATGGATTGTAGGTTTTAATCCTGCACCCTTCTATCATTAGTCATGAACCACCACGACTTTAAATATGTTGGCAGTAAAATAAAATGAAAATTAAAACTGTAACTTTACTAAATTTACTTTGGAATATATATTTATGAGAGTGATTTTGTTTTCTCAGTAAATAATTTGATTGGCTTACATATCATATATGTAACAATATTGTGGCAAATGAGATTGCTAGAGATGTCAAACGGTTTGGAATTTCTACCAGGTACCTGTTGATCCTAAAGATCGGTTTTCAGGGTACCTGATCAAAGGGGACCTGTATTAAGTATGAACCGTAACTGCTTTCATGCCAAGTCTCAAGAGAGGTACAAGCATAATTTGTTACTAATATAAGTGGTAAAAAAGCATAATCGGAGTATAAAAAGAGCAATCTTTATAATACACGCCATAGTTATAGAACACTATAAAAAACGTGCATTTTTAAAAAATATAATGTACATATATATTTTTTATATGCAAGGATCTGATGTTAAACTTTTTGTGACAAATCAGCTAAATCCGTGAAGACAAGTGGTTACTACAAAAGTACAGACACAAAAGAAATGGATAAATTATTTATGCATAACACTCACATTAAATAGTCTACATTTCTACTGTAACTTTCAAGAATAGTTGTAAAGTCCACAAACAGAAACAATGACTTGTATTACTAGAGCTGTACCGATTAATCACCCGTACTCATAATCGGGCCGATTATTAGAACAATCAGTATAATCAGTATCGGTAGAAATAATCGGTGCTGATGCAAATAAATTTCCAAAATATAATTTCAATTATAACATTCATCTTGACATGGCTTGAATTTTAAAACAGAATTAAATAGTCGAAACTAAGGAATAAACATTTGATTTGGGGATTAATTGGAAGACAATATATTCTTAAAAGTAACTACTGTTTTAACACACTTACTGTAAACTACTACTGATTTTTGATGAGAACTCCCAATTATGTCCTCGATTTTCATTTTCTTCTAAACAAGAAAAGTCCTACATGTTCTGTTGCATCACCTGTGAATTATTGTTGTGACGAAATAATTACTTTTCTATAAAGAATTCACATCTTCACTAAATAGAATGTTAAGTTTAAACATTATTCACGTAATTTAATGATTTTTTTTACCTATGCAACAATACAAAAATAAAGAAACAAAAACAAAAGCCATATCGATAAAATCGTCCACAATTAATTTAAATCCCAAGAATGATCACTACGAATGCTTAACTCCAATGCTACAACGCCATTCCCATGAAAGAAACTTACACGAGTTAACATCTGGCATTTTTAGACCGTATATACCAATGTTAATTACCATTGTTAAATGTTGTTGATGTAGCTGTTGTTGTAGAGTTTAACTCCATTTTTCAGCACATGATAGGCTATACATGGCAGCCAGTATTATTGGTGGAGGAAGAACCCAGGAACGTAAAAATGAATCTTGTTCCCAGGCTCCAAACACTCTAGCTACGCCTCTGCATCAATGTACTGGTGTAGTTAGCGTTCAAAATTGCTCTTGTCACAAGCCAGTTTCAGGCATTTTAATGATTAACTGGCCTGTACTGCTGTTGCAAAACTATAGAGAGATTCACCAACTATCATCAAAAGGAAATTGTGTGGAAAGTTATGATGTTTGTTCAGCCAAAAGACAAAACTAAAATTGATTGATCTTGATCTTAGTTGATCTGTATGAGAATTTTAGCTTTTATTATTACCCCTGTTCGTGATGGTTATGTGCCTTGTACAATCAAAAGTGTGTACCTTTTTAAACATATTGCCTCAATTTATAGGATCGCTTTTATCATTGAAAATGAGTAACTCGTGAGAGGTGATTCATTGTAAATGAAACAGCTATTAAGGACTATCTGAAATGTTATCTAGAAGAATGCAATTTGGTCGAAACAATGTATAAAGCAAAATCTGCATCCAATTATGTTTGGGACTAAATATGGATTTAAGTGATGCTATGCACGCTTTGCACTATGTAAGTACTGTACATTATATAGTACATGGTCTGGTCTCCCCGGCCCACGAATTATGAAGTCTGTATTTACCTTTATTTAATTTCGTGTTGGAGAAATCAGAAAATATGCCCATGCAAAATAATAACAAAATCAGTCATAGTATTTTATAACAGTTTAATAATTGTTGGGTCACTGAAAGTATGTTTTTAACATGCCTATGTCTTAAGACACGGAAAAAATTATTGTTTCATTTTCCAAGATTTATAGCCGTTACAGTAGTCAACAAAAAGACCTAAAAACGGTAAAGTTTAGACATTGACCCGCGGATAAACCGACCCCCCCCCCCCTTCTTCCAGGCTTTTATTTTTTCCTAAATTATTAAGCTTATTTGCGAGTATATATACTGTGATAATGAAATAATCAGTCTCATCGGTATCGGCAATTTTAATAATCGGCCATATGTGGTATCGGCATAATCGGCAAAAAGTGAGATCGGTACAGCTCTATGTATTACATCACTGTCAAATCCTTGAAAGACCACTGCTATAATCACAACACTTAAGAGACTAGCTTTTCAGTACAATGATTTATTGATTATGAAACATTGTGACCTGAAATGAGAGATCATTATTTTTTTTATCAAAAGGGTATTCTTTTAAGACATATTCTATTGCATCATTGGCCACATCCAAAAGAGAAATTAAACTTGATCATTTTATATAACAAGTAATAGTTTTTGTAGAAGAAATTACTTGCATAGTGGTAAGAAACATCTCCTTCTTTATAGGGATGACATTTATTGATACAGAATTATTTAGAGGAAAATGTGTAAAGACGAATTTTTAGTTATGTTTATTCTTCTGTACTATTCTGTTTTTTTATTTACAGGTTCAACTTTGATGAAGCATGTAATCTATATGTCTTCTAGAACACAGCAACATTAAGCATTCAGTATGGCAAAAAAAAGAATAAAACAAATGAAGTCCAGGCTGTCATAATTGTCAATTTTATATGCATTTTCATGTAAAAAATTTTATAGTTGGGTACTACCAGTATTCAATGGTGCTTTTGATTATTCTGTGATAAGTACCAATGTATGCCACAATTATATTTGGGACCAATAATTTAATTTTATTTGGGTGGGGGCTTAGACTTTTTATAAGCAGTTCTAGCTATCTAATATTGTATGATGCTACGTAAAAACGTTTTGCATAATTTGTCATCTAAACATCAAAACACTGCAACTTGAGTGGGATGATTCAGCCAACAGTATAGCTGACAACATGACAAAGAAATTGTGCTGACGCTAAAAAGCTTGCTGGCAACAAGTGGGAAGTGCTGACACTAAAGTCTACAATCCACTAGCTAAACTATGATTATATAGCAGAAAGAAGGCACTGAATTATTTTGAGTGAGACACCGCTGCCAATTCTGTACCTCATTCTTCCATTAGTTTTTTCTAATCCACCATCCCTTGCTTCATAAAAAGATTTTTTAAAAAATAATTTGCATTTGATGTGAATATAATGATTGAAATAAATTCTGAATATTATCTATTAAACGTTTCCATTTAAATTTTATGTCGAGCTTCGGAAACAAAAGCTTTCCAGAAAATATTAGTATAATTCTTTGTCCTATAATGGAATCCTTGTACTTAAAAGTTTTTGTAAAAGTTGAATTTGTCCACAATTTCTTAAATAGCATCTCTTTGGCTGCCATATTTGCATATATGACAGGTGTTAGACATGTGATAAAATAATAATGGATACAATTATTTTTGTAATATTCGAAAATAGTTGGTAAAAAGTAAAGCTATTTTGTAAAAAAAAATTGTTTTACATAAGTTTGAAAATATTGTCATGAAAAGTAACAATATGCCCTTAATATAACAATTTTAACAGAATTACTATGGAGTTTCTCACATTCCTTACAGGCACAAAATTTCTGAAGTACTGATATTGTGGAAAATTACAATGGTACATACCTCCAGGAAAAAAAATATTGTTAACTGGTTTACTGGTGATGGGTGATATTCTTTTTTGCATACCTCTATAAAATTCATATTTTTCTTTGAATGAACCATTTTTATAGGATATTAAATTTGTGAGAAATACATTAAATAATAACTTTCTGTTTACAGAAATATTTTAATGTGTTTTATGTGCATCAAATGATCTGGTATTTTTATATATTTAAAGCTATATAATTTACCTTGTTTCTTTTATTAAAATAAAAGCATGAATTAGTTCTGCAGTTCAGTTTTTTTCTCATTGGCTTCTTAAGTGCATTTATTATGTTTCTTTATATTCGGATTAGTCCATAAATTGCCAAAGCGTTATTATGCAGATGTGAATATAGATTTAATGAGAGAGAATAATGTATTTCTGAGTTTATCTCATTCTTATGTGTGCTTATTTTACATGCATACATCTTTTAAAGCTAGAAATATTTCTCAGCAAATCCTGCAGATGAAATGAAATGTTGGATGAGTTCTTACAGTTTGTTGTGAATTTTTAACTGAATAATCAAGTATTTGTGTTTTTCTTTCATGATTGTCCTATATTTACTTTACCAAGATAAACTTTTTGCAGAGTCCAAGTGATACTGTTAAAGTGCTGTTTGTGAAAACATGAAGCGTTATCTGATATTTCATGTCTTACAGCTGTACATAGCAAAAAGGTTTATTATATAATACTGCTTCTGTGTATGCCTGGTTTTAGGGATTGTTAACCAGGTTTTGTTCTATGTGTTTTTGTATACAAAATAGAGGGTATAGTCAAACTAACTATATTTTCGCATACTGCAGCCTTTGATGGCACAGATAGTAATTATGACCAATTGACATTTTTGTAAATTAAAAAATTTCTGCTCTCCTACAAGAGATATTTCACTGTATACATTTGTGTGTGTGTGTGTGTGCTTATTAGATGGATTGGTGATAACCTATTGAATAAACAAATTTTGTTTTGCATTTGCATGATCAAATTGTTTTTGTTTTAAATCTGTATGCAGGGTATCTATAAAGTTAGTCCTGAAAGTGATAAGTTGTATAAACTTAGTGATAATTGCAATCAGGATGGGTTAGATTTATTATCCTGATGGATTAGGTTGTTATGATGGATTATGTTTATTATCCTGAAGGATTAGGTTGTTATAATGGATTAGGTTTATTGTCCTGATGGATTAGGTTGTTATGATGGATTATGTTCATTATCCTGATGGATTAGGTTGTTATCCTGATTGATTAGGTTGTTATCCTGATGGATTTGGTTGTTATCCTGATAGATTAGGTTGTTATCCTGATAGATTAGGTTGTTATTGTGATGGAGTAGGTTGTTATCATGATGGATTATGTTTCTTATCCTGATGGGTTAGGTTCATTATCATGATGGAGTACATTGTTATCTTGATGGATTAGGTTTATTATCCTGATGGATTAGGTTGTTATGATGAATTAGGTTTATTATCCTGATGGAGTAGGTTGTTATGATGAAGTAGGTTTATTATCATGATGGTATAGATTGTTATCATGATGGATTAGGTTTATTATCCTGATGTATTCATTTTATTATCCTGATGGATTAGGTGTATTATCTTGATGGATTAGGATTATTATCATGATGGATTTGGTTTATTATCATGTTGGATTAGGTTGTTATGATGGATTATGTTTATTATCCTGATAGAGTAGGTTGTTATCATGATGGATTAGGTTTATTATCCTGATGTATTCATTTTATTATCCTGATGGATTAGGTGTATTATCTTGATGGATTAGGATTATTATCATGATGGATTTGGTTTATTATCATGTTGGATTAGGTTGTTATGATGGATTATGTTTATTATCCTGATAGAGTAGGTTGTTATCATGATGGATTAGGTTTATTATCCTGATGGATTAGGTTGTTATCATGATGGATTAGGTTTATTATCCTGATGGATTAGGTTTATTATCCTGATGGATTAGGTTGTTATGATGGATTAGGTTTATTATCCTGATGGAGAAGGTTGTTATGATGGATTAGATTTATTTTCCTTATGTATTTGGTTGTTATCATGATGCAGTAGGTTTATTATCATGATGGAGTAGGTTGTTATCATGATGGATTAGGTTTATTATCCTGATGGATAAGGTTCCACAGATCGGCATTGAAGTAAGCTATATCCAAGAAATGCTTGAGCGGCATGTGGAGTCGCTATCGTGATGCAACTGTCCTGTCTTCAAGTCATGGCCCTTTCAGCTGATAGTATTAAGTCTAATCTGTACCTGCTGTGATTTCCCTTGCCGACCTCCTTGCAATGAGGGGTAATGCCAAACTTCCTACCTTTGTCTTCCAGCTGCAAATCCGAAAGCCAGAATAACAAACGCCTTTATATAATTGGAATGGTCTGTTTAACATCCCTTGCACCACTGAATCCCAAGTTGTGCAGAAGTGGAGAAAATCATTTTTTTTTTTATGGTTTAATGCCATTTGTCAGCACAATATAGGCTATATATGGCGGCCAGTATTATTGATGGAGGAAGAACCCAGACAAACCCCGGAAAGAACCACCGACCCACGAGAAGCTACTGGCAAGCTCTCTCACATAACTACATTTGCCGAATCTTAGACTCGAACACACGCAGAGGTGAAATGGCAGTGGTCCGTAACGGACAGTGCTTTAGGCCACTCGGGGCATCGAGAAAATCAGTGACTCTGGCGCA
Source organism: Unio pictorum (assembly GCA_030141615.1). Taxonomy (NCBI): domain Eukaryota; kingdom Metazoa; phylum Mollusca; class Bivalvia; order Unionida; family Unionidae; genus Unio; species Unio pictorum. Next base: position 2,692,850 of record JARLTB010000253.1, read on the forward strand.
GAAGAATGAATCAGCTTTATTGTCGAGATTGGCTTGCACAATACGCTCATGTCAAACTATCCCTCATGAAGAAATATCTCAGAACAATGGGTGGCCAGGACCCATCAATTTGGAAGTCTATTACAGAAAATGTACTTTTCTCCCAGTGGAGTCAGCAGTATACATCTTTTTCATAAGGCATCAGTATCATAAATGATTTAACTTCCATATATGCTCCTCAAGGAGAAGTTAGCATCCACCACAATCAAAGACTGTCATTCCATAGTGAACGATTCATTTCACATTAAATTTTATAGAAAGGCAAATATTGCCAGAGAAAACCCCACTGCCCCTCCTGCAAATTTTGATACGTCTTGGCAAAGATGTTGTTCCGCTGTCTGAAATAGAAACTGCATTGGGTTCTTGTGTAGTTGATTTTGGCACCATTTGAACTGAATTCCAGAATCTTCACTACTCTACTCCTTTACAGCCTTGTTGGTCATCACAAACTATCTTTAGTCTGTGTGTGTGTAACCCTGGGGCATCATGCCGCAGACATGTAGCATGATGTCCCGCCCAGTCACATTATCCCGAGACCAGGCTGACCAGTCAAAGCACTAACTTGTTAATGATGAATGCCAAGCGAGGCAGCTGTTTGTACCATTTTTGTAAGTCTTTGGTATAACTCTGCCGTGAATCAAACCCACGACCTCCCACATCCGAGGGGAACGCTTTAACAACTAGGCCACTGGAGCGGTCATCATTAGTCTGTAGTTCCGCCTTGATAGATTGTTGGTAGGCATATGTATCTATTATGTATATCGGGATTGTATACTGGACACCATTCACGACACAAAAGAGTTAACTGAAACTAACTGAGTGGAGAAGAAGACTGATTATGTTTGTTCTCCATACTTGAATAATGAATGAATAACATTTCCACTTGGACTTTGTTTTCATTGATATGATGGCCTATCTGCTCAGCAACACAGCAGGATTGCTTCCGCTGGAGCTGGGGGAGTAAACATTTTATTATTAACCACGTCCATGAGTAAACCATATGCTATACTTAGTCCGCATCTCAGATGTAACTAGAAGTCAACTTCCCTGGTCCCATTCATTAGGAGACAGGAACAACTGGCAGAAGGGGACATAACTCAATATATTTTAAAACGTATTATGATGCGGTTGAGCGTTTGGAGAAGAGATCAGTTTTTATAGTAAAATATGTTGATCGATATCATTTACCCAACCATCATATGGGCACTCCCTTCTAAATCATCACGTGCACACCTGTTGTGGTACTAATGATCGGTAGGGTTTGACGCCGAGCCATCAATTAGTCGATATCTTCCGCCTTGGCACGTTAACAAACTTGAGCACAATTGTCGAAACAACAAGCCAAAAGACGCGCCGAATGTCTCTTTTAGACGCGGGGTGTGGAGGGTGGGGGCTGGATTTTGTGATGTAAGGGATATGCTCATTACGGATCATGATCGGGCACGTATTATCGAAGAAATGTATTTACTTTAAAAAAATGTTTATCTTGTGTCCAAGATTGAAAAGCGTCTGTCTGGGTACGCTGGCTGTCAAAGTAGGTCATATTGTGTTAAACGTTTTGCCGAGACGTGGTTGACGGCAGAGCGGCATCATTTCTATAATATAAGGTTTATACACTAATTTTGTTCATGAAATCAACATTGCTGAAAACGTCCTTATTGAGAAATTACAATACTCTGGAAATCAACAGTGTTGAGAGAAGGGATTCAATATTATTAGAAAGAAAAGGGGGATTATGAAGAACTTTTGGAGATGATGACTTTTTTGATCCAGCACAAGGAAATACAGCTACAGTTATGATGTCAAGATGGTCAGAACATTAACACGACTTGGTCTCCTGTTTTGCTCTGACTTGGCTGAGGAAACAAATTAGTTTCACCAAAGAACAATGTTATGGATGTCTTATCATACATACATCCTAGTCAGAAACAACACCGACAGGTAAATGATAATGAGTCAAGAAGAAAATCATTGTGTCAGTTGATGACTTATCATTACCTGTGAAGAAAATATAATAAAAGAAACCTAGGACGTAAATTAATTCTGACTCTCATTATGTGCACAGCTTCTTGGAATTCAGTGACACTTTCTGAACATAAATATCCTCATCGAAAACCTAATGAATTCTAGCATTTGCTATCAGCACGGATAACAGTCTCGACCAGAGACCCCAATGGATAGCCGTCTACTTACCCAACACTCACAGTCTTAATGATTACATCCTCTGGAAGAAGATGTATTTGAATTTATAGAAAGAAATGCTGTATCGACTGGATTCAATAATGTGAGCTCACAGGGATCAGATACATGGTGTTTGGACAATATTGTGTTGGTTATTTTCATCATCAACGTAGTCATGGACATCCATCAGAACATTTAGTGACAATGTTTTGATTAGGAATAGTCTAAAGTTGATGATACAAATATACAACGACGGTTATGTAAACAGGAATTTTTTTCGTTAGGTCATCAATGGTAAACTGACTATCAGATATCGTTGGAAATCTAGGTTGACTTCTCAATGTTTTGCAAGCTTCAAGATGCATTCAGTTTAATATTTTTTATTTGTTAGTATTCTTGTTTTTAGTTAAGAAGCTTCTTCCTTTTATTAAATCTGTTAATTTTTAAATGATTGTGTTGCTTGTTTAATTTATTGAAAACAAACTGTATTCGCATACTCTTTCAGATTCTCTCTATTGATTAGTCATGATTTTCTTTCAAGTCCATGTTCCAATTTGTAGGAATACTTTCCTTGATGCTAGTGCTCTTACTATATAAAACGGTGCTTTTACCAGTCTTGATATAGGTCGTTGACTCGCGAACAGATACAATGAGTAGAATAACAAATCTCAGTGGAGTCATGGTGTAGATGTATAGAATCAATCACCACCTCATCGAAACTAAGCTTTATCAAAAGGCTCCCATTTTTCTCAAGATGGCTCACGACCTCTTGAAATGAAATAGTCAAGAAAAGAGCAGAATGCGAGTAGAACAAAAATGACATCGATTAACAGGAAATGTATCAACTCATTCAAAAATGGAAGCAGCAGTGACGATGTTGGTGTTTGTATGTTTGCATATGTCTTTTCATTCCCCTCTAAAACCTTAAAACCTCCTTCGCTTATAAAATGCGTGTTTGGCATATTATGTGCTGGTGTGGATATACATGTAGTTTCCATAAACACTCCTAAACCCTTGTGTAAACCTATGTAATTTTTATATAGTCCACGCCATGTCTATTCCATCGTTATTTTGTGAGAGGGTTGTATTTAGTGTGATATTTTTTTTTTCACGTCCATGCTTCAAGCATATAAAAATTCGCGTTAGCCACTCATCCCATTGTCTGCAGTGAACAGAGTAACGAGCAAGACATACAAATCAGTAATGAAACTATCGACGGAGCACATTCCAGACCAGGCGCTGAGTGCACTAAAAGGTATCGGCTTTAGATGTGGCAAAAGGCGACAACAGAGGGAGCAACCTATGCAGACCCAGTTAATTGAGCAGCCCTCCGACTACGAAATTTGAATAATATAAAATTCAGCAGCCGACCGAGCAAACTATAGTAACTTAACCAATTAAAGAATAGAAGTACAGTTAGGGGCCCTGCCAAAAGTTTTGATTGCAAAGGAAAGACCAGACCAAAAAAACAATAATTATATTAGACTTTTGTGAGTGTAGCAACCCAAACTTCTAAAAGCAGGACACCATAGAAAAGGCAGAATATTAACCGTGAGGGTCAAACGGATGTTAGTTTTGTATCCATTAGCGAACACTTCCGTAGAACCGCTGCCCCGGTCGAAGCAGACTTGGAAAGTTCGCCATTTTGTAATGATTAAACTCATGAAGAACAGGAGGCCGAATAGTCAGAAGACAAAGAAAATGAAGAGGAGAACGATGAATATGGTTTTTGGAGCAACGCTTGATGACGCCAAAAAGGCAGGCCGTTACATCAGCGCTGTGAAGTTTCTTGCTTGGAGAACCCTAAAATCCCGGAAGCCAAGGCCCAAGCAATGGCTATACGGAGTCAAGATCCTCTCCCAGTGTTTTCAGCAGGCCTACCAACAGCATCCTTTTTCCAGTCTTGTGGATGTTGCTGGCTATTTGTTTGAACTACATGGATCTGAGGCATTTCCTGTTCAGACCAGCAAAGAATCACTTAGTGCGGCGGAGTGCAGAGAAGAAGACTGCTATTATGAGGGCTCAAATCAAAATGCTTCATTATTGTAGGGATTCTATGTTGGCTTGGAATCCCAATTCGATCGAACGACAAGACTGATCTGATCCGTTATCCACCATTAAAAATATAAATCTTATACCCGATATTGAATTTTTCAAAAATATCGCTCAGCCGATTTATAATAGAAAGTTTATGGTTTTGAATTACTTACTCTATATACTCGGAAACTTGGTTAGTTAGGAAATAGGATTTTTTAAAAAAAATTCTTCATAAGTTATGCATGACATTAATTACAATTAAGGCTTACCCATAATTAGTTATACGGCATCCCAATAATTACGTAACTGAGAAAATTTTATATATAGTGGGTCTAGGCGTTTCAGGTACGTTCCAGTCGACGTTTGGCTTATCTCCCTGAGTCATTTCCTTCCTTTACACTTCGGACATTCAAAAAGACGAGAGTGTGGGCCGATTCTCACTCGTTTAGAAGCTTGGTGCCCCGATAAGTGGGTACGCACGGAACCGATGTGTTGTCATCATAGCTGTATCCAATCACGCTCGACGTCTCATTCTGCTATGGTAGATACGTTAAATACAAATATTAGTGTGTATTGGGTCCATTCCCTCTCATGATAGTCCTACATTATGGTCGTGTGTGACGTTATTGTCCCACAACCTGTTGGCTGAATTAAATAGCACTCTTTGAGTGCATAAATGTGCTGGGGCTATTATATAGTTGCACATGTTTGAAAGAGACTCAAATTCAACATTTAGTTCAGTTCAGTAGTCCCATTTGTCGTTGACCAGACATAAAGAAAGAATGGCACACCAGAGCAAAGCTGGAAAGCTAATGGAAGCCATCACCATGCTTGCAGAAGCAGAGCACCTGGGTCTGGTGAAAAAATGAAGCACTACCCCTACATGATGCACTTCAGGGAAATCACCTATCTGAGAATTGCTAAACAATTTGTAAGAAAGGTGACCTATGAGGAAGTCTTCATAATCAAGGCGTTTGGAGCAGAGGAAGATGACTGAGCAGGAGAAGGAGGTAAGGCATAACTTGATGAAGATCCAGGATGCATTTTGCCGGATGGGTAATCCAGAAAAAATCTGAAGAATAGAAGGTGGAAGACTGTTGAAAGAGGCTAAAGAGCATAGTTTTAGTCGTGTTCCATCAATATATCTTGCAGGGAAAATGGAAGGATATGGGGAAGATGGCAGAGATGTTCAGCCTGCGGTAGGCGACCTAGGAGGTGCAACCACTACTGATCGAGTAGTTGAAGAAATTGAATGATCCTTTTCAATGCCACACTGATCTCTGGAAAAGAGATACTAAACACATTTGCTAATTTGTGTCTTTGAGTATATTTGTGTATGTCTACTTTGCTTACCACTAAAACTTCAAACCCTTTCTATTCTTTCTTTTGTGGGTTTATAATATTTGAGAGGGTTTAGTAATGTGTCATTAAACACTTCGTACCCTTGTATGATATTGTTTTTATCTGAAATTATGATTATAAACACTCTTACCCATTTTTTGGGAGCGAAAGGGTGTTTGTTTGAATATTAATTCAAAAGGAGGGTGATGGATTGTAAGAATGTGTTTGGATAGTAATAAAAACACGGTTGCTGGAATGTAGGGATGTTTCTTTGAATTTTAGTCACATATGGTTGCTTGATAGTAAGTGTGTGTGATTGCATGGTAATCAAAAACAGTTGCTGGATTGTAGAGGTGTGTTTTGGATAGTGAAGTTGTGTGTTGGATTGCAGATAAGAGAATTAAAGTATTACAATTTCCGTTGACCTATAAATAATTTTGTCCTAATATTACCATTACCATGTTAAACCTATGAAATATTTTAACATAGGATTTCCAGTTTGTCTCCATACTCGCCCATCATTGTACATCTGTGTGTTGATGTTAATTCGTCTCAAGTCCCTCAATACACCCATACAGTTACTAATATTCTCATGTGCTCCATAATATGGAATGGTTTCATTAAAATAGATGTCACGTGGATTGGTTTCATTAAAATAGATGTCATGTTGAATGGTTTCATTAAAATAGGTGTCACGTTGAATGGTTTCATTAAAATCGATGTCACGTGGAATGGTTTCATCGTGGGTCGGTGATTCTTTCTGGGGCTTTTTCCGGGTTCTTCCTTCACCATTAATAATGGCCGCCATGTATAGCCTATCGTGTGCTGCAATGTCACGTGGAATGGTTTCATTAAAATATATGTTACGTGGAATGGTTTTATTAAAATAGATGTCACGTGGAATGGTTTCATTAAAATAGATGTCACGTGGAATGGTTTCATTAAAATAGATGTCACGTGGAATGGTTTCATTAAAATAGATGTCACGTGGATTGGTTTCATTAAAATAGATGTCATGTTGAATGGTTTCATTAAAATAGATGTCACGTTGAATAGTTTCATTAAAATAGATGTCACATGGAATAGTTTCATCGTGGGTCGGTGATTCTTTCTGGGGCTTTTTCCGGGTTCTTCCTTCGCCATTAATAATAATAATATATATAACAGTTTGGATCAAGCTGATTATGAGTTATTTGGATCGACTCTGCTTTTAAGGTTTGAACATTTAATGAGAAAATTTAAAAAGTAAAGAAAATAAAGTATTTAACCGATTCTACATTACTTAAACGAATCTAATGTTTGTTTGTTTCAATGGCAATTTTACAAAATTAATGTATATTTGATGCAGCACATAGCCATTTGGAAAATTAATGTTGACAGCTCTGTATGAAGAAATTTATGCCATTAATATTTGGTTTAATCAACTGTAAAGTCGTTTTTTTCGTTGAAATTTGAAATGGTAGATTTGTTCGTTTCATGGTAAGAGTTAAGATGAGACAGTATGACATCAAGTCGGTGCCAAGGACATTTCTTACTATTACAGAGTATGTAACACTTTGGTATACCATTGATCGTTATCAGCACTGTCACAAGAGTATTTCAGAGACATCCTGTCTGAAAATGAGAATGTGCAGATGGGCTTTTGCAAACATATATGACAAAGATCAATGGCTAAATATTGTATATAAAATTGCACAGTATCGAAGGGGTCAGAAGTCTTCATTGCTCCACGAAACCAAATCATTCGAGTTTTATAACTATATTTACCTGCATTTTAAATGACTTCATATTTTATTTTTCACAAAGTCATGTAGACCATGCTCATACATTTGGAAAATAAACTGTTTTAAGGTGGTATCATAGCAACAGCCTACACCATGAAACCTGTAAATAAAACTGAATTCATACTTACTTGGAATGGAGCAAGAATCGCAATACATTTACAGTCTTTTTTAGGCTGTAAAAGATGTGTGTATTGGAACGAAGGCAAAGCAGAGTAAAATGCACCGAAATGACACGAACCGCTTACCATTTTCTGAATTAAAGCATTAACGATGTGAATGATTTCTTTTTCTGTATTATTTTCCATTTATCATCATGATTTTACTTTATACTCATTTCGTGTTTTGTTTCAAGATTTAGCTTTGATTCTAACTTGAACACGATATAGCTATTGTCAACGCCCTCAAGATAAATATATTTACTACTGAAAATGAAATGATTATTAACTACTTTTCTACCCGTGTTGGTAAATTCTCTTCAATGTCATCCTCAAATTGTGCCTCAGATGGTTCAGTGTCTTCGTCGATCTATGCTAAGTATTCTTCGACTTCATCCTCTTTATCAGTTGTCAGTTTCAAATTTGCGCCTCTCTTACTTTATAAATTAAACAGCGTCATTTTGCATTTCGAACCGTCGCATTGTTTGTAAGCAAATTATATGTATCCTCTATTATTGTATTGCTTCTTTTTGCTAAACGTTCCTCTGCAACATTTCTCTTCTTAAATTGCGGAATGTTTTCTGTAGTTGTATATACCGGAACTGCACCCCCACTTCAGACGGAGATTCTATGTAGTGATTTGACTCTAGGCTCCGTAATTAGATTTTATTTTCCTTTTTTCAATATTGCGATCGCTGTCGTGTCCTGCGGGTATTTAAGGAAATATCTCACAAGAGACTCATTTTTTTCTAGAGTCTATTCGACTTCGAGGTTGTCGCGTTATGTATTTTTGATTTTTGGCATTGTATTACGGATCTTACCGACGTCTGGGTTGCACCATGCGTTTCACATATTACACTCTTACCGACGTCTGGATTACACTATGCGTTTCACATACCAAGACAAGACCATTTGTATTACACTCTTACCGACGTCTGGATTACAACTATGCGTTTCACATACCAAGAAAAGACCATTTGTATTACAGGTTACAACATGCAACATATGAGGAAAATATTAGTATCTCATTTTTCATGCGTATACATCAGCCATGGATTATTCTCTCTCTCTCTCTCTCTCTCTCTCTCTCTCTCTCTCTCTCTCTCTCTCTCTCTCTCTCTCTCTCTCTCTCTCTCTCTCTCTCTCACACACACACACACACACACACACACACACACACACACACACACATATATACATAAATGCAATATAACTCAGATTGATAACATTATTACAGTCATTATTTGAATGCAATATGATAATGTTGAAACTTATTTACATAAATATTGATTTGGGAAGACAGATTGTAAAGTAAGAACAAATTTTTTTGTTGCATATATTTTAAAGCATACGTGTCATTTTTTTAAAAATATCCCTTTAGGAAAAGATGATGCATTAAAATACTTGAATTTATTTTTTCGATATCCTTTAGATAATGAGGCGGGTCTCAGTTATTATGAAGGCTAATTAGCTTATGAACTATAATTACCACAGTTAATGAGTAAATTGTATGTGGATCATTTATATTCACATTTTCTTGTCACATATGTTTTAAAGCGTTCGTGCCATTTGCATACTCTTTTAGGATATGCATTAACATACTTAAAGTTATCTTTTTTAAAATTACTTTTTAAATTTTCTTCTTCAGCTTTTACAAATTAATATGAAATTGTAAACAAAATAACCTAGGGCCATTTACGTCAGAACATGCAGATAATATTAATATGAAAGGGATGTAACTCTTAATTATAGCAATTGTTATGTCCCTTGAATATTATTTATTTTAATTAACCTTTTTGATTGTCCAATCTACTCAATCCACAATAAAGCGATTCGAATTTGGTCTTGTAACTGGAGTATGCTGATTGCGCTTTAGAAATTAACAAGTGTTCTAGTGATGCTCTCATCCCATGGTATGAGAATGTTTAAACGATTTATACGATGTTAACAGTTTCAGAATTATCAAGTGTTCTCGAGATATACTCACATGGAGTTCAACTGCTTTACTGATTAAATCAGTACAGCTCTCCCCACCCATCCCTGTCCAAAGCATTTCGTGGACTTTCACTGGTCATCTAGTCATTAATCTTATTTATAAAGAAAACACGTAATTTGCAGCTTTTTACTCTCACTGATACACATCACTTCTTTATCCTCCGCAAACGCCGACTTTGCTAAAATACAAAGGCGCGTCTAAACTAGGTTTACACTTATATACTGTGGCACGTGCAACAACTGAAGTGGCTGCTCCATATTGGTTGTCAAGGGACCTGGAATAGAGAGAGAGATATTTACGTCCACATTTAAAATACTCTATATCATGATGAAGTGTAACTTAAAAATGTGAGAACAAATGCAGCAGATCGAACCCCGGCCGAGACATACCAAAGACTTATAAAAATGGTTCTAACAGCTGTCTCGCTAGGCGTTCAGTATTAAGAGGTTAGTGGTGTGACTGGTCGGCCTGGTGTCAGGACAAAGTGACTGGGTGGGAACATCGTGCTACATGTCTGCGGCATGATGCCCCAGTGCTAGATATCACTATAACCTGCCACACTGCAAACATCGTAGCGACAAGACTAAAAAATTGTTTAAAAAATCCAACACAAATTCAACATAGAAAATATCGAAATAGACTACTGTCTAAGTAAATATGTATGGAAACTTTTCTTTAAAGTTTCACAATTGCGTTAAGCTTTCATATAATACTAAATTCATGACTCACTATAACCTGCCACACTGCAAACATCGTAGCGACAAGACTAAAAATTTTTTTTAAAAATCCAACACAAATTCAACATAGAAAATATCGAAATAGACTACTGTCTAAGTAAATATGTATGGAAACTTTTCTTTAAAGTTTCACAATTGCGTTAAGCTTTCATATAATACCAAAATGATACTACTGCAAACGGAAGACTATCCTTGAAATTGAGATATTCAATCTTGAGAGAAAAAATTGTTACGTTCTAGTTCTTAAATTATATGAAGTGTGGAGTTAGTAGCGAAGATGAAGTCTTTTCTTTTGATTATAAATAATCAGAGTTATGAATAGATTTGGCTACATAAAATGTCACGTGGCATACGATTCGATTTTTGAATCTGAGCCACTTTCAAGCTAGGAGCATTAGCAGGGATGGTAGACGAAAATCATCGGGAACAAAATCGCTGCTTTCTTTTGCAGTTTAGAATCTTTATTAATTTCTTTGTTGCAAGCCTTGCCCCATATAGTTCAACCATATTCAGAAGTAAGATATAGCTATCCAAAAGTAAAACTTTTCTTGTCTTTGGGATAAGGTTGTCTTTAATTCTGCCTTACAGCATACATGTTGTACATAAATAAACCAAGATCATGTTTCATCCAGTCCTGAAAGTTTTCCAAAGCCGACGTAACTTAAATTAATTCCATAAAGCGGTCTATTCATATTTGGCAACAGTTCTTCTTTACATATTCCTTGTTTTAGATTGAATTCGTCACGTTGATTTTTAAATAATTGGACAGCCAATGATTATTCACATTTTCATTTCGGAAGAATCAATGTCGTGTCATCTTCATACGATTTAGTCACATGACTCAAGCTCATTTCATTTATATTTTTAAAAAAAATAGAGGTCCAGTTATATCTCTCTGTGGTATACCCCGCAAAACCTTATTAAGTGTTGAAATATTGGAACGAATCATAATTTTCCGAGAGTTATTATTAGACATGATGCAAACCAGTGAAGAGTTGTCATATTGGTGCGGTCTATGTTGATGCAGGAATAGTATATGATGTACGATGAACAACGGCAAACCATTCTTGAGGTCAAGATTTAGGACACCTATTAAGTTACCATCATCCAAATCTTTGAAAACATTTCGAAGTTTTGTTATCTAAGGAAATAATATTGCATTGCTTTTGGGTTTTATTTGTTGTTGATTAAAATATAGCGTAACATGAAAAGATTGCACATAAATTTAATATATGACCTTGCCCAAATGTATTTAAATGATATTGAACTAAGGGAAACGATGGATTTTATTTGAAGTTACTAATAAAAGTACAAACAAATGATTACAATTATTTATACACTACATCAACATGCCCCCTGAGGGGGATGGGACTGTACCTTCTAAACTTAGATGAACCGTTGTATATCGTTGTTAATAATATTTGCAATCTGTGATATATTCAGATTTAAAAATGTAACGTCTTATAACATGGCAAATCTATCAATGAGTCGGCCTAAATATCCCACTATATTCAGAACAACGAGTATTAATACTCTGCAACATGTGCACACTTGATTGTTAAAATACTTACCGCGATTTTCAAAGCATTGTCCAAGTCTTGTATCAAGTCCTCTTCATCCTCCAGTCCTACTGACAGCCGAATCATGTTGTCTGTTATACCCACTTTCTCTCTCTCTTCTCTGGGGACACTTACGTGCGTCATGGCGGTTCTGAAATGACGATTCTGGTATTACGTCAAAGTCCATATGGGTAAAGAGTTTAAAATCTGTTTACAAGGATTTGCTTGATTTATTAAAATCCCACTTTCTAGACAAAATTATGATTTGTTAAATGATATTCATTTTACGCAAAACGAACCACCTCTTAGCAGAAACAGGACCACTAAGAAATTATAATTAATCAATTTATGCAATGTGATTATATAAATCCTCTTATTTGTCTAAATGGTATCTATCTATCTATCTATCTATCTATCTATCTATCTATCTATCTATCTATCTATCTATCTATCTATCTGCCTGTCTGTCTGTCTGTCTCTGTTACATGTCACCCTGCCATTCCATCCACCTATTTACACCCAGTATTTTTATTTACGTATCTATTCGATTTCTGAAATTCACACACACACACACACAGATATATATATATATATATATATATATATATATATATATATATATATATATATATATATATATATATATATATATATAAATGACCAAAAAAATTATAAAAATTTTAACACAATATTTTACAAAAGAGAACGTAATACTTACGGCAGTTCAGATAGACTTTCGTAGCCGCCAAGACTGAATGCAAGTCTAAATAACTAGAACGATAAAAACGACAGGATCAAAGATTGCACATGTAATTAACATTGTTTTAAAACGCTTATAAAAAGTTTAGAAATTTAATATTTTTATGATTCAGATATTCGATATCAGCCGTGAAACCTGTATTCCTGTTTTTAATACACTTAACTTAAATAAAAAATTCTCATTTCAAGTATATACATACTAATAATATCTAAACTTGTATTCATATGCATTCATTTTTTGACTTTGAATGATATATGATTACATTCGTAGGATGAAACAAAACTATCTGTGCCCATACCTGGCACAATAACGGAAACAGATAATTGGGTTACATTAGAAATATTAAACATTGGACAATTAAAAATACACTGTAAGATTTTAGCCAGTACAAGATTCTCCCATACACATGATCCACTAAACAATTCAAATTCTTTCTTTATTTAGGCCAGCACATCAAACACAAAATGATTTGATCTTTGTTATTAAATACAATATAAGCAAGGCACAAAGTTTCACTGTCTTGAATTCAGTTTTGCTGATATAAAAACTTTGACATAAAAGCAACATCCTCTCATGCAAAAGATGTGTAAATTAAATTAATAGTCGAAGCTAATTGTGTTCTAAAATAATGTACAAGCGATTCAAATGTTGATTTCAAACATTATAAAAGCAATGCAAAACACGAGACAAAGATCTAATACAAAGAATTAGTCCTATCTCAAATTAATAGACACGTATATGTATATACATACATATCTAGAGAATTCCCTATGCTAAGAAATTAGGGAGGGTCCAGTTTATGAACCTGAATGCTGTACATTTTGACGTCTACTCCCAGAAATTATCTATAGGCTCGGATTGAGAATATCGTCATAACACCGACTCCCGATAATAAAAAAAATACTCCCTCATATATATATATATATATATATATATATATATATATATATATATATATATATATATATATATATATATATATATATATATATCAAGGCTATAAATGAAGACGTAAATGCAAATATTACATACCATAAATGTATTACATTACGTATTTACGTATTTGATGCAAAAATATCAATTTGTAATAGATTACATTTACAGTACAATCAATTAAATTTTATTACGTAATGTGCATATTTAATTTATATTGCGTGACTGACCTTTGCCCATAATTGAGGGTAGGTGTTGGGCCTACTTGACCAATATTTTTATATAAATAACATATATAGAGAATAGCTTTCTATTATTTTAGATTGTATTTTAAGTACAACACCTTATCCGTGTCCTGCAACTCAGTTTAGTACTAAGTCTAATCCTGATATTGAAAAATATTTTAACTAGATAAATATAACATTTTTACGTACAAAACATTAAGAAAGAGTAGTAAAGCCAATGAAGGTTTTATGTTAATTCAAATTGCGAGTTCTTAAGTTCAAGCTAATTTAATACCATATCAGCCCTCAAGTAAATCGCAAATCTAACGCAGTGCTGCTTGAAAGATAATGTTTTTGCTGTTTTATATCACCTTGAGAATGGCAATGTTATGGAATACTCACCAAAAAGGAGATTCTTTTAGCAGAATTAGTCTGGTTCCTGCTTAGTGTTCTCACTGCGTTGCACTCCGCTATACTAAGTCAGGTGTACGCTGACGCCATATTGTCACATGACCGAACCAAATGGCTTCACATGGAGAAATCTAGTTAATCTAACTGTGGCACATTTATGTCGCCTTACGTCAATTCCGAAGTGAAACGTATCAAATGATTGATCGTTATATTGGAGATTTCAACTTTCACTTTGAATGTCCTGGAAACCCATACACATCAAAACTCCTAGATTCCATTCATGTGTTCAACCTTAAGCAATCAGCTAACCAACCCGACCATAAACATGCTCAGATTTTAGACTGGATTCTGATAAATTTATACGGTTCACCCTTGTACCCCACAAACTTGCATCAGATCACCTCTGCATTATATGCAATCTGGACGTATCAGTCCCTAATCCTCACCTTTATTTGCTACTAAGTGAAACCTCTGCATGGTAAATAGAACTAAACTAATGCACGACATCCAAGCAAACCTAACAACTTGCTTACCTCTTACATCAGAAAAACTCGATACCTACCTGCGTTCTTTTATTGAAAAACATGCCCCAGCTACCAACTGCAGAGCATCAATATAAACGTGTTCTCTGTGATATAGCAGTGTTATGTACCAGCTTCGAGGTGCTAAAAGAGACCATCGTACAGCGGTGAGGCTCTGGCTTTCCACCAGACTCACTATTCATAAATAAATATATAAAGCCGCTAACACAAACGTCACAAACATAGTCCATTTAGCAAAATTGGCCCACTACAGTACTAAGATCACAGAGAGTGCCAGCTCCAGAGAGCTTTTCAAGATTACTAGCAAACTAATGTCAAGGAACAAATGTATACCACTTTCAACTACTTTCTCTCCAGTAGACCCTCCGGACCTGTTTGCAAATGTATACCGTGACAAGGTACAAACCATTAGAGATAAGCATGACAAAAAATTTCAATTGACTCGTCACCATACAGTAGGGATACATAATTTCAGCAACAACTGTTAGCAGCAATTGAACCTGTCTCTGGATTTAGTACGGACAATCGTAATAAAGAGTGTACCAAACTCATGTGAACGTTAGATCCAATTTTAACATCACTGCTGCTCGAGTGCTTATATCCAATGTTGCTTTCACTGACTGATGTTATTTAATACCCCCCTCTCTCTCTCTCATCCGGGAAATTCCCATCATTTTTCAAAACTGTCATTGCAAAGCATCAGCTGCATAAATCCACAGTCGACCATAACGATTTTAAGAACTACTGCCCAGTTTCTGATCATAACACAACGACTTTCTCATTCACGTCCTTTACCTCAAGCAGTAAATATCAGCAACACCAACATTAAATTGATACAGTCAGTGTGAAACCTAGGTGTTACTCTGGACAGTACTCTCACATTGCACCAACATGTCAAAAACATATGCAAAGCTGCATGTCTTGTGCTGAGATGCATCAGCTCCATTCGCAAACATCTTTCAGTTGGAGTCACTAAAACACTTGTGTGTTCATAAGTTCTTTCAGGACTATTGTAACTCAGTTATGTTTGTTTGTCTTAATATCTACTCCAGAAACTTCAGAAAGTTCAAAACACAGCTGATCTGATCATCCTTAGAGCATCACGACCAGAGCACACATTTCCGCTGCCCTGTACCCTACACTGGCTATCCACTCGATCCAGAATCAAACACAAAATTTGTTCTCTGTGCTACGTATTACTGACAGACCCCAGACCAACATACCTATCTGGCCTCACCCATGTCTACACACTAGCAAGATACTTACGCTCCTATTCTGACAATCGTATACGTATCATTCCCACTATGAAAACAAAGTCATATACACACAGCTTTTAAAGTAAGGAATCGTTCTTCTTTCTGCATTATGGTAATTAATTAACAGCTGTTTCGATAACAGTGTCAGACACTGTTAAAACGCCAATGGATCTATACCTTTTAGGAGAGATTACGACACAGATAAAACATTTATGATAACATTGTAACATTACATCATAGATTCAAATGTTAAAATGGATTATAATGTTGGTAATGACGAAATTATTTTGTTACTGAGAGATTTATCTATGAAAATGGGTCGTACCGTAGATTATGACAGTTGAAAGAAATCCTGTGATACACTTCAACTTAGGGTAAATCCAATCATTAGTAAGACAGTAATTAAGAGATGTAGGATGATAAATGAACCGTGACAGTACACAAATAAATTGCAATGGACACAAATGACTAAGTGTTTGAACATGTACAAAAGAACAATTACGATGACCACTTTGAGGTCTGCAAATGTTATTCGATTCTCCGATGTTCAAATAACACATGTCGAATCAAAGACGAAAGACAAGATGTATTTCTATGAAAAAGCAATCATGTATATGGTTGCAGTAGCTTACTTTAAAAACAAATATGATAAACCTGTCATATTCCTAGTCATCATTATCAAAAATATAAATTGGCAATCCTACTATTTCCAAAACAAGCAAAATGTTCAGCAAGAACAAAAGCAGTCTGGTAAGCGATCCTCAGCAACCAGTTTATCAATCACCTCAGATATACCGCCATAGAATAGCTGTATTAGGATACGATGTAAATTTCAACCTCAGTATGCACATGAATATCTATTGAATACACTCGTTTACAAAGTCCATGCCTGTATAACTGATTTTGTAAATAGTTCCACCAGTTTAGTTTTTATTTTTAAATGTCCTTGTTCAAACAGTATACCCGTTATGAAAATGTTAAACATTGTGTACCTGCAAAACCAATAGCAATATTTGCAGTATCATCACGTGACTTAGATATCGTGCTGGTGTTGAATCACAAACATCATGATAATTTCTCTTCAAGTACCTTCCATGCAACATTGTGATCACAACATTGAAATTATATATCAATGCTAGAGGCTAATACGCGTAACAGGTTACATTGTTCCCCCTCCGCCCCCGCCCGCTCTCTCTCTCTCTCTCTCTCTCTCTCTCTCTCTCTCTCTCTCTCTCTCTCTCTCTCTTACGCTAACTAAATGTACTATAGGTTATGTCATGCAGTATGTTGGTTCTCAAATGAATATACAAATACTTCTTTGAGAGCAAATATCGAACCATGGACTTCTGAATTTCAAAATGAACACTCTCACCCCTCTGGAATTTAGACATTGCTTACTAATACTTTAAATTTCCATAAAGACTGACATAATAAGATATGACACTTTGTGACTCGGCAATGCGCATGCGCAGTTGCACTTTAATTTGTTCTTTTTTTTTTTTAATACTTTATAACTTCATTTATATAGAAAAGTGCAGTAAGAGAGTGCTGGAATTCATTTCTGAGTGCTATCATTTTCATTATCTTGCTTTATATATCATGCAAGCATGCGTCAACAAGTTTTAATCCATGACTGAATAGTGTGCGATGAATCGCATATTACGCACACGCAAACAATGAGCATGTTCTTCTGATAATGCCTTCTGTACCTTTAGTGCTTTTATAAATGCTTTAGCTTCTTTCAATCCACCTTTAATGTAAAAAGTCACCATGCCACTATATCCCTTCATCTGTTTCTTTGCTAACTCGTGTTGGGGATGAGACGGTAGACCTAAAAAGAATGTATCTGTGTTCAAGATTGTTAATGATGGCTATCATCAATGATTAATAGACTGATATTGTCAAGTAGTACTTAATAAATAATATGCATCGTAAAGCTGACACATATAATGCAACGTTTACATTGTAATAGGTTTACTACCATATTACTTTGTGAATGATACTTATACCACGTTTCTTCAAAATATTTTCAAGGATATTGATAGGTCAGCAACACGCTTTGCCAAAATAAAATAAAATTCTTTTTCATCAAGCACGGATTTCACTCATTACTTTTATCCCCCCCCCCCCCCGGCCGTTATTTATATAAACGTTGCTACCAAGTGTTATGAAATTCTAGTAATGAATCAATTGTGGTGGTAATTGGGTTCAGTTGTTCACCGACAAGGCGACCAACGAGTGAAACAAAGCCTTCAACTAAGTGAGCTTTATGCATTAAATGTAAACTTCTCTATATACGACATTCCGGAGGGGTGGGGGTAATTATACTCCTCGACTTTATAGACAAGTGATATATTTATAGACAAGTGATATATTTATAGACAAGTGATATATTTATAGACAAGTGATATATTTATAGACAAGTGATATATTTATAGACAAGTGATATATTTATAGACAAGTGATATATTTATAGACGAGTCTTCCATAGAGCTTCTATGCCTTTTCTTTAAGACCAAATTCATAATATATCCTTTTGCTCCATAAACATCCTGTTCGTTTTTTGCAAATAGGTCCTGAGGTTATGACATACATACATGCATACATACATACATACATACATACATACATACATACATACATACATACATACATACATACATACATACATACAGGGTGAAATCATGTAAACGCTCTATCATGTCTGTATTGATTGTTTCGTTCTGTGTTTATTTTGCCATTGCCTTCGATAAAGACACAAGTTACTTGTTGGATACTTAATAACTAGCAGAAACCCACTCTTTTGCAATAAATTTGTTTTATGTCCAAGTTATGATACAATAATAAATAGGGGTTAATTTTTTAAAATTCTCCCCTACATAAATAATGAATATTTGTTGCAAACATATATTTCCTACCAGGATGTAGAACTTTCTCCACCCTTGGGTTGCCCTCCAAGAATTTGGCCACAGCAAGCCCGTTCTTCATGTGCTCTTTCATGCGCAGGTGCAACGTCTTCAGGCCTCGATTGACAAGGAAACAGTCAACCGGTGAGGGTACAGAGCCACAGACTAAAAGAAAATAGGTACAATGCGTCCTCCTTAACGAACCAGGTCAATCGGTTTAGATAATCTAGCTCCCCACCCACCTATCCGTCTTGTTTACTTGAAATCTTTGGCAATCGTTCCTTTGACAGAAGTTTATTAAAAACCTTCATGCAAAACATACACATCAATTGAGCAGGTGCATTCACAAATTACAGATAAATTCACATAAATCTTTAACGTTTATGAAGAACACGACAGACGCCTACTTTTACAATAAGCTATTGGCGTCGACAAATGATGGTTTTGCCCAGTTGTCGTCATTAATGAAAAAAATAACATGTATTATTATGCATACAGTTTTTTAACATTATATATAAATTTTCGAATCCTTTAGATGTCAATATTTCCATTTAATTTACTAGAAGGAGTATAGCAAAGATTAGTCTCAGCAAGAAGCATGTATGTTTAATAAACTGAATGTTTATGAGCGTACTCATTTGTTTTGTCTGAAACGGGTCAATAAACGTTTAATGTTTTAAGCAGAAAATACCAGTATGTAGAAAAATGAAAACAGACAAACGTTAAAGTTCTCTGCTCCTTTTGAATTCTTTTTTGTGAGCTTTCCATACATTTTTATTTCTTCCCTTCTTCCAAATACGCGCCTTGATGTCAACTTGCGTATAGTTAACGGATGTAGTCCAACACATTTTTATTATGTTCATTTCCCTCATACCACGGTTTACATTTCCCTATAACTATTACATAGTGTGATGATTGAAAAAAACTCATCATGATTAGTTTTATTTTCATCGAAATTATCAATACAGTTTAACCAGATCATATCAGAATTTTATAATTTTTAATATTTCATTGTACATGTCTTTTTCTTCTGTCATAGCGCTTCGACAATACCTGCATTTGTATCAATTAACACCAGAAAAAGTAAAAACGGACATCTTTTTTTTGAAACTATTCTTACTGAAACCATCCCAGCCACAGATACATAACTACATCCCTGCCTTCTGCCTAATTTAAAACGTTACATGCCATTTTTATTTATTTATTTTCAAAATCCTTAGAATATTCTATAGCTTAAACGTCAGGGTGGCACACATTTGGATTGACTCTGTGAATACTTGTATTTATACTATTGTAATTGTGATTATTTTGTTACTGATGCTTTAAAAAAAGGAACTATATTTAGCCCATATGTAATCATTTCGCTCGCAGGTGATACACTGTTTATTGAGTATAAACGTATTTTAGTCTGGGTCATTATACTAAATGTATAGCTAATTGCAACCTCATGGCTCTGATATAAGCATTCGGAAGGCTACTATTAGACCGGGTTTTACTGTTTTAAATTTAGTTAACATTTGCCTACACAAAAATGTATGCTATTTATTATATTTATTACCGAAGGTGTTAAAGCAACGATATGGATTTGAACATATGTTCCATGTATGGAGAGGTTAAAAGGTATAGAACATAAGAGGTGGAATTTTTAATGATAGCCGGGTTTGTTTTGGGATCCCACATTGCCCATGTCATATTCGTACTTTTGACACAAATTGCATTCTGGGAAATATTGAGCAGTACTATTAGGTCTGTTTTTCACGTGAGACAT
The DNA here is from genome assembly GCA_030141615.1 of Unio pictorum. Lineage (NCBI taxonomy): Eukaryota > Metazoa > Mollusca > Bivalvia > Unionida > Unionidae > Unio > Unio pictorum. Next base: position 2,713,479 of record JARLTB010000253.1, read on the forward strand.
TATTACTTAGAAAGCAGTTAAGTCGGTAATGTACATTTTCCCCAAGTGTTTATCAGGTCTCATTTTATTATGTTGTGTGTTTCATTTCGAAATTGCCATGTTCAATTTGTATTTTTGCTCATCAGTTTGTGTATAAACGTAATGAATGCTGCAATTATGTCTTTGATAAATCACATATCGTTTATTCCAACTGTACTTTGTACACTCAGTGGCTATATAATAAAGATATAACAGATCATGAGAAGGATTGCGATGATGGTTATGATAATTCAGTAATGATTTTGTTTTTTTTGAAGATGAGGATGTAATATATGTATAAGAATAAATACCAATGGATCATATTGTAACCGTTACAAATAAGCCTTGTGATGTTTTGAAGATGTTGCTACAGATCAAGGTGCTAGTGTTTTTGCCAAGTTATTAGCTTGTACAAATAAAACACCAAGGAAGACATACAAGTGAGTGAATTAATATATTGGAAATTTTAAAAAATAGAATAACAATCAAAGCACTCTATCGAGTTAATATTTCGAGGAAAGGCAGCGCCAAACATTGTATGTAGCAAGAAGACTGGTAAGGAGTTTTTGGTCACCGTGTGTTATTAAAAAAAAAACCAGTTCAAATACCCGACAAAATAATAATGCAAACAAACTGTAATGCAGCTGATATAATTGCAGACACAACTTTTTTATAATATACTGGACAATTATAGTCTACAGATCAATTCTTGTTAATAATATAGTTGTGAAACATTATGCTGAAAATTTTTACTAATTTTTACCTCCATTGCATATTTTAATGTTTGAAGAGTATTTATGACTTTAAAAACCTCTTCTTCAGCTGTAAATTTTAGCTCACTATTAAATTCAGAAATATTACAATGACATTTTCAAAAGCTGCAGTATTGCTGTTTTCATATGACCATTACATTTTTAAAGTGCCTCTATTAATTTGCTATAACAGTTACAATTATCCAAAACTATGTATTGCCTATTATCACCTTTACTAATAATTTAAGTTTGTCAGTAACTGACTTTTGATATTTGTAAAATAAATGGAGCTACGACACTTTCTTCTATATCCTACAGCAGTGTACACGATTATCGTGTTTCCACATTTCTGAGACGCAATGATAAAATGGTAGATTTACGCTTCACATTTAATTCCAGATTCTAATTATAGTTTCTAGTCTTTCTTTAAATATTACCACTACAATGTTTAAGTGAATAAACGCATAAATCCTTTTAGAAGAGATCTATATAATTCAGCCAGTCTAGAAGCTGTTACGAAATCCTAGAATAATGTGACCATTTGTGGAAGACCATATGACTTTAACAGGGAGATAGCCATCTTGGTTAATATCAGTCATACTTTTAAAACTCATAGTGGTATTTGGGTAGTAAATAGACCATTACTCAGCATCAAGTTAGACACAATTCAAAATTCGATATTGCTGATAATGAAAGAAGTGACATGATAATATGACCAGTAACGGAGTATTTACACACAATATCATAATCATTCTTACCCGTTTCCAAGACTACGGTTGCTATGTAAAGATCAAATCTTTGTCATAGTTGCAATAATCATTTACCATGGTTGTCGCTTTCATTTTTTTCCTAAGAACATCTTCTAACATTTATAACGTGTTCACTTAAGATATTGGATTTAAAGTATTTTTCGTCTATATCATCAATGATGAATGAGCCAATAGTATTAGCATTAAAGTTTATACAGTCGTCTGACATACCAAGTCAACTGACACACCAGCCAACAAACATACCTTATATTATGGTAGGCTGAAATTCTAGGATATTAAACAACGACAAGTAATAAGAGTAAATAAACAACTCCAAAGAGAATATATTTTTATATATAGTAAACAAAGGTCTCCTAAGACACAGTCATTTTCTGAGTTTACTATCCATGTCATTTGTGTCCTTGAATACATCACGAACTCATAACATAGCGAAGAAAGTCTACTTTGAAATAAGAAGAAGGAAACAATATACTACTGGTGCTGACATCGGTGTTGGTTGCAACGTTTTAGATGCTGCTTTCAGATTCAATGGTATTTTCCAACGTCTGACGTTTGCAGTTGTTGAATTTTACTTTCTGAACCTATCATTGTTGAAGTGAGGAAATACCTTCGACATAGACATACCAACGGTACCAATATTTTTCCGAAAGCGAATATTTACTGTAAAAGAACATCTATAAGTAGATGTTTGGTGTCTAAAGACTTTACCGCAGACAATCATACTATGTCCCTTTTTATTAAGAAAAGACCAGTAAAACTAGGCCAAACGTTTTCAGAAATGACAATCTTTATATATTCTTAATAAAAGTTTAAGCAGTTCTGTTTTAAAATTTTAAGAGATTAAGGTCCTCAAAGAACGGAGAAATTCCTCCAAAACTGAAAACTCATAATGATAGTAATGGTGGTAGTAATAGTAAGATAGTAAAAGTAGGAGGAGGAGTAGTCATTATCATCACATTACTACTACTACTACTACTACTACTACTACTACTACTACTCGACGACTACTAACCTAATGTAGTGCTACACGCCAGGGGTCTTTACTTGACCGAACGGTTGTCAAACCCTGGCGAGATTCTCGCTAGAAGTCATAAGTTTACCCCAAATTTCCAGAGACTTCCATATTAATTAAGTTATAAATTAGAAAGCCCGACGTGTCCGTTTAATACATAAGTTTTACTTTAACTTATGCAAGACTGCGGATCTCTAGCCTTCATTATTATATCTATAAATCACACATGTGCATGGCTTCTCTTTATCAGGTTTCCGTACCGTCAGCAGCTCAAGCCGTAGAAACTATACAACTCTCCCCTAAAAAGAGAACTTTTTTTTAACCCTGCCCCTTTAGGCCAGTCGATAGATATTTTCCAGGCACATTTCGCCATATAAATGCACCGTAAATACTGCCACTGCAGTCACACCACCAATGTACACCACTCGTTTTAATTATGGACTACATTACTACAGGGACATTCATTCGGTTTTGTTCTGAATTCATTACTACTCAACCATGGCATCATGGAAACTCACTAACACTTTACTGCGTGACGTTTCCTCCTAGTAATTGCTAATTATTTCGGGCTAAGGATATTCCCATTATTCACACAAGTAATCACACAAATCTAAAAAGTCGTTAAAACGGGGCGCTATCAAATGCACATACTACAAATTTAGTACCATTATTGTCATTATTAATTACAAGACAATTATACCATTTTGGATTGCGCGCAGCCTCTCAGCAAATTGATCATTATTCGTAACTGCAGCACCCATAAGTACATCAGCGTGTCCTACAAATAAAAATAAGATTGTTTTTACTGAAGCCTAAGAGTTCAAATTTTGTATTTTAAAGGAAATTAAGATAGCTTGGGAATAATAACGGAATATCATATATCATCCCCTGATCAACCATAACCATTTGTACCTTTTTTGTTTGTTTCCAATGGGAAAAATGTTCTGTAAAATTCATATTGATATTAGCAAGGAAACAACTGAATTAGCCTATAACACCCTTGGCATCCCGCCAACACTGACCTTTTGACACTAGCTGATTGTCTAAATTAGAAGTACCGTAGTTACTGCTCAACGTCCAAATCAAAGGTCAATAACGGTGTTTGGAGCTCGGGCTTTCACATCAAAGGACGGAAACCTAAGCAGATTTAAAAGAGAATAAAATATCGAACACAAAGATCAAGCCACACACCAAAGATGAGCGGAATCTAAATCGTGCGTGTACCGTCAGCGCAGACTGAACTTAAAACCAAAATTGACAAAGCAAGTGGACGCTCCATTTATTGGCTCACATGACTTCAGTTTCAACTCCATGCCATCTATTCCAGTCTGCACGTCCACCATTTAATTGTTTAAGCAATGGTAAAAGTTAATCCCATTAAATGGCAGGTCTCCAGCCTTTAAGTTCACTTCAAGGATAAGACTGTCATTAGAATCCAAACGGGTCTCGTGTATTTAGTAATACGAACATAAAAGAAGACGATGAAAACTTGCTCAAACATTCTAAAAAATTGTCGAAATGAGCGCTTGACACTTGATATTTATGGGAATAGTTTCACAAATTTGATTCCTTTCTTTCATGAAAATGTTTCGTAGACAAAGGAACTGTATAGGAAGCCAAAGTGTGATTCGGAACACAATCATCCATTCAGATGAACCGAATATTCAATGTCGTGAAAGCTGAATTTAAATTTCTATTTATCTTAATCCATTCCACTGCATTTAGTAATTAGCTTTTAGATTTTTTAAATTACAAAGTTTCACACGTTGAACTAAATTTACTTTCATATCTAAATTAATCGGCTACTTTCATTTTTGTAAATGTATTATATCAGGCTTCAGAAACTAAATATATGCCTTTAGAATGAAATACTTAAGAATTGTCCATTGCAACATTGTTATGCAGAAATTATCTGCTATGAAGATCTTGAACGCTACTATGTCACAAACTCAAGTTCATGTCCCATAATGCAAAGACTATACGCTAATCCCTTTACCCATAATTCCAAGAAAACAGTATGGTCTTAAAATAATAAAACTCTTAGACTGAGTCCGCGATTGAGTTTCCGTGATTAGCCATTCAGAAACGAGCTTTTAAAAAATATAACCTCGTTTGCGATGGGTCAAAACAAAATGTCAAATTGAAGATTTTTAAAATGAATTTGAGGCCTAATCTGCCAGCGCAAGATGTAACATAATCTCATACAAATTTGTAAACGTGGGTTTTTGTAGTTCTGTCAAAGTTTACATTTGTTCATTGTTGCACCTTTGATTATTTTTAATAAAGGATGATTGCACGGAAAATCGTATCTATCAAATATACTACACACGGTTTGCTGATCCGGAAGGGTAACTGATTGTTAAATGTAAATAAAATCAGTTATAAATATTTACAGGCGAATATTGACAGAGAAATACTGCAAATTAAAACTACCTAGAGAAATGTAAAAACAATTTAAAGTCCTACCATTCATGTACTTAGTGACGGAATGCATGACAATGTCCACTCCGAAATCCAATGGCCTCTAGAATTTATAGGCGAAGAGAAAGAAAATAATGCGGAATTAATGACATCATTTTTATTATGACATGTTAAATTTATTTACAAACAACATGCATCCATTTTAAAATGCTGTTTTGATTGGCGATATTGCATACATTTGTAAGTTTTTAGTTGCTATTCCATTATTCTCTTTTAATTAATACATATTTTATTGCAAGAAATGGATAAGCATGTATATGTTAATTGAAAAGAGCTTTCATAACAATCGTACCCTTTCCCATTATTCAGAGTTACACAGAAAATGAGAGAGAGAGAGAGAGAGAGAGAGAGAGAGAGAGAGAGAGAGAGAGAGATCATCTTTATTTATACAATAACTATTTTCTTTAATCATTTGTTAATAATTACATTATATTATCGTTTTAAATGGTTATTTGCTCTTATTATCTATCTCCTAGAAAAAACATACACATAAATTTAGAGACAAAAAAATTTACTTTAACAACTTACATCACAACATATTTTGAATTTGCTCTCTCTCTCTCTCTCTCTCTCTCTCTCTCTCTCTCTCTCTCTCTCTCTCTCTCTCTATATATATATATATATATATATATATATATATATATATATATATATATATATATATAACCCCTGCATTGTTCCTTTCTAAAATAACCAACAACACCAAAAATGAGGCTATACCTCCATCTGTGTATACATGCCTAATATTATACAAGGACATCTATGAGCCTAATTAAATTTTAGCTGTGATTTGAAAACATGCAACGAAGCATTAAATCATTAATAACTTAAAAATATTAGATTTCTACAAATTGATTTGCATTTATATGCGGATTAAAAAGAGCTTTCATAAGAGAGAGAGAGAGAGAGAGAGAGAGAGAGAGAGAGAGAGAGAGAGAGAGAGAGAGAGAGAGAGAGAGAGAGAGAGTAATTTATAAATAAACACCAATATTTGTCTTTCATTATGTGTCACGGGGTCCAGACAAGAATTCGAGGGTTCAAATTCGCGGCAGCATCCCAGTTGTTGATTTTGTTTTCTTGTGTAATGTTCAAACCTTCCTTCTGAGTCTTTACTTCCTTTTAGATCGCTCGGGTGACCTAAGTGGTTAGAGCGTCAGCACCGGATTCGAGAGATCACGGTTTCGAACCCCGGCCGAGTCATACCAAAGACTTTCATTATGATACTAACAGCTTCCTGTCTATTTACTAACCTCGTAAATCAGTTTTTTGTTGCGTGTAACTGTTAAGGACGAGGATTTGTGTAGCGTTTCTGACTATGTCTTACACACCCCACTCCACCTCCGCCTGCGAAAACCGTACCCAAAGGTCATGCTAGGTCATAATGGCGAGAAACGTGTACTGGCGTTCACAGTTTATGGTTCAGCAGGTTCGTGTGAAACAATGAATTCTCAGCGCAGGCAATAACGGGTGATAAAAGAGCGTTGAGGATTGTCGCTCGCTGCATCGATCAACGACCATACTGATTTTTATTTTTTATTTTGCATAGACGTAGTTAATTTGGTGTTCGATACGAAACTTCAATCCGTAGTGTACATATCGCATACAAATACTTTAACTACTTAGGTGTCTTCATTGACGTTCGCAGGTTAATATTCGATGCGACAAAACATAATTGTCTTAATTCAATGTTTGCTTTGTATTCAGTTTACACTATATAGCCAAAAATACGTGGAACGGATAGGAAATGACGTCCTGTGATACATACAAAACCGCATTCTATTATTGTTTTGAGTTGGGGGTGGGGTAAAGAACTCGTTTGATATCGTATATAAATAGTTTTTGACCTAATGGATTGGATTTGACGCTTGTATACAGAGAGAAAGTGTATACATACTTGAGAAATAATAAAAAGTAGAAGACAAGGTCTAGAGAGATACAATTTGTTGCTTTAAAACTTTATAATTTTGTAACCTTACAACATATTGCTTTTATTGTCAGAGATATTAAAATAATGATCTGAAATCGTCTCCTCCAATTCGCGTTCAAGATTAAAAATGCACGAATTCACATTGATATAGCAGTAGATTGAACGGAGCCCTATAAGAAATCCATCTTAAAAAGGATCGAGGTCGTAATAGGGCTCAACCGGAATTTAACATTGGAATTGTACTCTAATGGGATATCGACATTACGGAAAAGTTGGGACTGTGCGGGGACATATAGGTAATCTTGATTATAAACGGCCGACGAATAAGGGAATTTAACTTGGAAGGGACTCTATCGAGCCTAATGGAATTTCAACACGGAATTTAACATTGGGTCTGATTGACACGGGGAAGTATGGGAATGTGATATTGCTTTTGGAACACTATGGGGTCATATGGGAATTGAACGTTCAGATGTCACTGCAACCCTGTAAAGGAATTCTAGCACGATGGATGTAAATATAAATAGAAGTTTTATAACAAATGGGAATCACACTGAAATCTACAAATTAATTGACGTCGGCTCCGTTTAAATGTTGATGATTTTGACATGCGTACATGAATAAATTGTGTAGAAACATTGCTATAACATGTAAATTTGTTATACTGTTTATGAATGGAATGACTCGACGTTATGAGAGAGAGAGAGAGAGAGAGAGAGAGAGAGAGAGAGAGAGAGAGAGAGAGATCCTTCTCCGAGACACTCATTTATAAATAAACAACCACATTGGTCTTTCTTGATGTGTCACGGCTGCCAAACTATAGGTCGCGGGTTTAAAACTCGCGGCGGCATCCCAATTGTTGAATATGCCACAGAGCTGAGGCATAAAAAGTATTGCGATGTAAAGTAAAACTGATGAGTAAAATTAGGATTCCTGCAAGTATAAGAAGAAATTTAAAATTTTGTGTTGCCGAATAAAGACACCATGCAAAAACCGGGATCGTAATAATGTTTCCTGGCACAAAGCTTTGCTACAATCATATTGGCACGATATTGCCTTGTAAATGTTGATGTGCTTTTAAACACACAAATGTAAACATACACACAGACAGACACACATGTCGCTAAGTTTAGAAGAGAATGCACTGATGTCATAAGGTTGAATCTGTATTTCTTCACGATACGCGCAGTCTACCTAATATTATTTGCTCTTAATGTAAAATAAACGATGGATATCTTGAAGTCTTTGATCACATCAGAAACATTATTTTACTTTATTGTCATCAGATGTCCAACACGTTTTCTACAGTTAGCCGTACAACAGAAAATGATGACAACGTAATTGCATTATATTTTGGTAATATATTAAAGAAAGTGATATAATTACTTATTGGCGTAAACCAATGAAACAATATTATGTTTCTGACAGATAAATTTAAAAGATGAATGGAAAAGGCAACTGTACAAGCTTGCATTCCGAGTTTGACAGTATGTATTAACTGTGTGGCTGAGAATGCCATTATATGACTCTTCGTGAAAATATTAAATTTACTGCTCTACACTCTGTTAAACATAGTCTTCCCATAGAAGCAATATAATCACCTGTACATACCTGTAATCAGTTTCTCATGAAAAGAAGATATGTATTAAACATGTCACCTGGAAATATGGTGTGGAGAAAGTATTGTCCAAAACTGTGATACAGCTGGGGGCAATTTTGCGGAGAAGACCAATCATGAAGTCCAAGTCGATGAGCTGTAGACAGGGATTGGTAGGTGTTTCCATCCACACAAGCTATTAATGAATGTTAAAACATAATTTTCTCAGTCTTCAAATTTGTGTATGGAATCAAGGTAGAAGAAGTATATTTAAGACACATCCACTCGTATTTCTTCATGCGTTCATTATTTTCTTATATCAATGTGAGATTGGTCTTGCCGCTGGTCGTTATTCTTGATATACGGTGCTTCGAATACAAGTAGTAATTAACCTGGGTATATTATTTGATCTACTGTGCTAACGTCTAAAACAAAATATTGCCTGTCCTCCGAAATGATGCGCTATTCACTCTTTTATATATTTTTCTTACGAAAATCACATTTTCTTTAAACCAATTTTATTTCTCACTGCCTTCTTTGTCTCATACTAGTCTATTTATTCATCCTTAAATAATATAGAAATAAATCAGACAAAAAGTCATAGCAAATATTTTTCGTAACCGTATTTCCGTGTCTCAAGTTATTTAAGCAACTTATAAAAATTACATTAAAGAAATAAGGTCTCTAATATAAATATTGATATGAAAAGATCATTAAACGTTAAAATGAAATTTCTAAACTTCGACTGGATTAGCGAGTATGGTTTAGTGACGCACTTCACATTTGTTGGATCTGTTCAATACAGGCATGGAATGAATATAAAATTAACTTATACCTCGACGATTTTAATGACCTTAATATCAATATTTATTTAAAAAGACCACTAAAGGTAAAGGCAAATACTTATACATATTGTTAATCAATGATCCATAGTGATATTTGGTATCCGGATGTATACGTTGTACTAAGTTGTGCTTTCTATTAAAGAGATAATGCAATAACCAGCGTAGCATTGATTAGTGGCAACTGTGAAACTTTCCTGTTCATATAACACTAAAAATTAAATTGTTAAATAGGCATTTAAAGTTTTACCCGCGTTTGAGGTTGCACGACCTTTTCTACGGCACTTGTGTCATTGAAGTCTGCAATAGAGACATTGATACCCATTCGTGAAGCAAACTGGCGAAGCTGTTTACTGGTACCTGAAAAAAAAATGAGGATTACATCGCATGCATACCAGACAAGAAATGCCAAGCTTAATGTCTATTTTTGTTTTACAAAACTCGGATTTCTTGTAAAAACGAGAAAATATGTTTGATATATCTACATCTATATTAAAATCGATGAAAAGAAGATCAATTATAATAGAGTATCAACACGGCTGGTTCATTTACTATCACTAATGAGTTTACATTAATCATTGTGACGAAACGTTGGAATGAAAAGAAGATTCCAGCCTTCTTTGTTCCTCAAGACTTCATGGTCTCAGAACCTTAATAGGCTAAAACAGAAAAGCAAAAATTCGATGCACCGTCAGCAAAACAATCTCGTTCCAACTTTTGATTGCAAAGCATACAGGATATGAAAATAGATAAGGGATGCATGGAACGTGTTAGAAGAATATTCTTTTGGTTTGCGATATAACATAAATAAGAACAATAGTAACGAATAATGTGGTGTAATATGAAATGCGATATACTGCGTATGGTCGATCTTTATGTATGATGTTCCACGGAGATGGTTACAGTTAGTTTTAGCAGTGACATGAACCTTTTCGAAATAGTCTTTGGCTGAAAAGCGAAATCAAAAATGGGGATGATATCATTATGGCACGATAGCCTGCCAAAAAAAAATAGATTTATAAACGGGAAACGTTTTCCAGCAAGACTGGCAAGTATTGACTGGAAACTTGCAAACATTAACTACATTTCAAACTGCTACTATTCCCCGCAATAGGGAACAAAAGCAGCTGTTATGGGAACAATTATCACAAAATATGATTGCAGTAAAAAATCGGTATATCTGTTACACAATATGTAAGTATGCTGATTTTAAAATAAAACTTTCTCAGACCTTTCATTATACATCCAATGGTAATTAACACAATATTAAATCAATATTTGAGATACACTCAGTTATAAAATGTATTATTCGCACTATAAAAGCCGATCGAGGAAATAAAAACTAAATGAAAACTACCCTGATTGAATAGGCTGTGTAACACTGAATAAGTTAAATGGTATTACAGTGTAAGAAATGAAAATTATAGAGTAAATAGAGACTCAGTATATGTTATCAAGATAGACCATGTCTCGTTAACTATCTCAGTTATAAACGGTATTACGATACATACATATATTTAGAGAAAACTGTTAAAAGTCTGCCAATTCCATTTACCATACAACACTTAAATCTTCTTTCACAACTGCAATCAAAACACTTATAAAACGTTACTTTCATTAGTCAGCTGACCATATATTATCTGATTGCAAATGGGACTTTATACGATAAATGTCTTAACATTATAACTACAAGCGTACAGTTAAACTCGCACTACTATATGCTTGACCTATTTTGGCCAAGAAAAATCATTTCATTTTCCTAAAGAGAAAAGTTGAATGAAATATCGAATATGATCAACAAAATTTAACATCCAACCTTAATCTTTTACTTAGCCTACATCATACGTTTGAAAATTTTATTGAAATTTAAAACAGAGCCCACCTTCAAACATAGGCATTCAAGAGGTTGAACAACTAATTATATCATCATCGCAGTTTATATAACTGTATTTATTAGTCTTTCATCAGCCGCAGTTATTATATGGACCGGACACCAATTTAAAGATTAGGTATACTGCATCTTTAATATAATGAGGAGAGTAGTAGGTCAAAATCATCATTGATGACGTGGACACTCACGTTCACTTTTGGAATTATAAAGAGGTGCCTGTTAATATATCGGGTTCTAAAGGTTAATGGAAGAATGAGATACTGAATAATTTTCGCCCACAACAATTGTTTCTTCTTCTGATAGGCTTTTAAAAATTGACTGCGTGATAGGAACGGACTATTACCGGACAAAAATGTTATTCATTAGGATCATGTTTCAAATAGAATGGTGGCTCCATCGGTACAAAATTTCATAAGTACCTTTAATACAACCTTTATTTAGTATCTTCCCACTACCTATCATGATGACACTGTGATGCACATATAAAGCATGATAACATCCTTGTAAGCAAAGAAAATAATGTAAACGTCGGCCTATCAGCGACAACTTATAACGAAGGTACAACACTACAACCAAGTAGAGGCATAGATCCAATTATCACAGCAAATTGCGTTATCTTTGACTTTTTCATATAAATAAATGAGTAAAACAATTATATCCTACAATTCGTAATGACAACAATGATCCTTGTTTTAGAACGCATACAGTAAACGGTAGTACAATTGATTTAGTAAGATACATGTATATCGAATTCTTCAGGTGTGCTTTGAATATTAATGGTGATTAATAGTTTTGTAATTGTTTGTGATTGAATGTTATATGGATGCATACAAATTGTTCATATTGTAATTTTACCAACAATAAAATATAAAGTTTATAGGACAATTACGATAAACGTTTCTGTACTATATTTCTATCAAATTTTCAGGAAATGTATACGTCTTCATCATTACATCAATGTTTATGTGGTGTTCATTATCCCTTCTTTTGAAAAATATCATAGAATGGTGATTTTTTTTAAATAGAAAAAAAAAACAATGTTTTCTGTTTTAGGCTTTTTTTGGACACAGTTTGATCGTCAATAGTTCGTTACTTCATATATTTAATTCATTACCCTAATATGACAATATTTATTTTGTCTTGTGATTCGCTTATCACGTTTTTAGTTTGTATCGCTTGTTTCTTAACTGGTAATGTTTCTGAATTTACTTTCTATCTCAATCAGAAACTGGACTTTCAGTATCGTACAAAAATCTTAAATACCGTACTTTGTTAGTCATTCCCAATGGTAAGATAACCCCACAACCATACAGTAATTATGCCTGACACACTGTCCTTAATCAACAAGCCAGACGGGCATTCCTTTACATCAGGACCATTCTATTTACAGAAATTTGTAATGTTTCTTAAATCTGTTCAACGTTATACTGACTTCATACATTATATCATATTCAGCTATTCTTATCTAGAAGAACCAACATCACTAAAAACCTACTGCGCATAATGATTCTTCAACTACTGTTTGAAATCAGACTTTATTTATTTTCTATAATTTCTATTGGAAGTTTGGTTGAATCATTGTGAACTGGTCTCATCAATTTCTTAGTTCTTTGGTTGAATCATTGTGGACTGGTCTCATCAATTTCTTAGTTCTTTGGTTGAATCATTGTGGGCTGGTCTCATCAATTTCTTAGTTCTTTGGTTAATCATTGTGGACTGGTCTCATCAATTTCTTAGTTCTTTGGTTAATCATTGTGGACTGGTCTTATCAATTTCTTATTTCTTTGTTTAATACTTTAAATGTAGGTGTACAGAAATGTCTGTCTTTATCAGCGTCAAACAAGTAAATTAGTCCACCTATATGCTGCACATGTTTAATCATTTTACTTTCAAGCGAAGTCTATACATTTGAATCTGTTCTGCAAAAATACATGGATTTCTGTTTTTGATGTGGAAACAAACAAATTAAAACTTTATTCTCTTGTATGCTAGTTTGTAAAACAAGTAACGTTGATAACACGACAACATTGTCGATATGTCAGTTTTTTTTCCATTCCCCCGATAATAATTAAATAACATACGATTTCGATTTCTAAATCTCACTAAATACTTTTGCAATTTGATTGAAAAAGCACGCAGTTATTGTCCTCTTTGACTGATTATTTAAAATATTTAGATTGAGCCTTCATATTTTATCGCAATGAAACAATCCTTGCCTTTGACCTTTGAGCTCTCGTTCAATCTCGGCTGTTTTCTGAGTGGTTTACTGGATTTCTATTCGCTTTCATTAATCCAAATTTAGGACACAGAGCCGGTAACTATGATGTAACTGTCACGATGGAATATTGTACAGCCACATGAATTAGACCAGTGATTTCCAGCCCATGGTCAGCGGACCAACGATGAAATGTAGGCTCATTCCAAGGGTATCTGTGAAATCAAGTAGCTTCGCACATTTACTACTATCTTCGATATGTACGTATTTGTTATGAATGCATTTAAACGGTTACTGAGTTCATGAAAGTTGGTTTTATCATTATTTTCTCATTTAACGTTTTCTACAAGTACAACAATTAACATGTGGGGGTCTGAGAACATTTTTGAATTTAAGAAGTCGTCCTCATACAAGAAAAGATTGGGAACCACTGAGCTCGACAATATAGGTATGATTCATCAGTCTATTTGACAATGGCACGTGAGGTGAACATGTTTACATGCATTTTCTTTAAACAAAGTACCTCCATATACGTCATCCATCCGGACTAAATGGTCTCCCGCCTCCAGTAACATCGTGATAGAGTGAGTGGCAGCCAATCCAGAAGAAAATACTATTGCTGAAAATTTAAAACTTGTAACGAATTATATCATAGACATTAAGATAGAAACGCAATTATTACATAACAAATTTCATTATAATTTACGACCCCTAATGTTTGCTAATGTATAAATTTGGTCTTTTTTTGTAAATTGTTTGATTTAGAATAGATTGTCATTTAGCGACAAATCAGATAATGTATTATGTCACTGCAAGAATTTAACTATACCATACCCGCAGTCAGTCCCGGATTACCCATTAGGCAGAGTAGGCAACTGCCTATGGGCCCCGCGACTTTTATGGGCCACATCAGGGGCCCCCATGAGACCGTGACCGTGGGTCTAGGGCCCCAAAAGTTTGACTGCCTATGGGCCTCCACGGTGCTTAATCCGGCGCCGCCCGCAGTTTGGTTTCACTTTCTCAATAAATGTAGTGGTCTTACTGACTTGTCATCCCTCAATAAATGTACTATTACAGCTCTGGATCTGCTGGCTTAGGTATTCGCGTTTTGCTTTTTGTTTAATCCCTTACCATTCGCAAATTGTTTCGAAAACAAGGTTAAATACAGATAAAGCCTTTCTGCACTTTTGTTAAGCAGATTTAACCATTTTGATGCAGCGGCGTTGTCCGAGCTACGATGGGAGGTAACCCACTATGATGATTTAGAGACTCAAAGATAATCATAGAATTGGGAATTGGGAAATGTTTAGCGGAATATCCGGTAACGTATTCCACAAGTCGATATCATGCTTAAGGACAGTAATTAAAAAGAAACCAGAAGACGTTTCAGTAATCAATGAAATACTCACACTTGTCCATTTTAGTAATTTTTGTAAACTTTCCAAATAACAAAGTTCCGTCAGCTGCCATAGCCTATTCAAATTACTATTATTGACAACACTTCATTGAATCGTTATGATATTAATAACGTTATCATAACGTAATAAAAACCGGATATGTAATAACACCGTGGAGATTTATTGCACTGCTGTACTTGAATATTCCTGACTTGCGCAAAAGTAACCTTACTACCTTGAACGAAATAACTCAGGATTTGTTGAAACTTATGTATTTTTTTTAAAGTAGAAAGAACCAGTTATTATCTTTTTACCATGTTTTCCTCCTTCAAGAACTGCGATGCATTTCTCGACACACTGTCTGGTCGGGTTATTCACTCTTGAATAAAAGTACTCCTGCAAAATAATCTCTTTTTAAAATTCAGCTTAGCTTATTGGTTTCCATTACTCTATTAAATAAATCTCAAATGAATAATTTCATCTTAAAGTGAAGCAAGGATTTATTTCTCCCTAATTTATAGGTATATTTTCTATAGATAAGTCGAATAAAATTTATGATCATAATTTGCAGACTGGGTAAAATCATGAATAAGGGCACAAAAAAATCTCTTTGTTCGTACATAATCCTACACGACATAATCCTAATCCTCCTTTTAGGAAATATCTATCATTAAATTTATGTTAATTGCGATGCAATGGAATTACAAAACCAAACTGGAAAGAGAGGAGGGGTTAAGAAGTCTTCCAACCTCGTACTAAAGGAAGTTATGTATAGTGTATGGGCAAAACAAACTTCCGTATACGTCTTTATGTCAACGAAAAGTGTAATGAATAATGCAGACATGCACTAAACAAACGATGGAGGAAGATAGTTGGTGTCATTAGCACTACAGACGAAACGTGGGCTCGGGGAATTGATATTTATTAACAAGCATTCGTAGAATATTAGAATCAGAAAAAATGATTGCTTAAACGTTAACTCGAACTTTAAAAAGACAATCCGATGCTTCGTGGATTGATTTTATATCAACCAGATGTCAAGCTCGAATGGGAGCATAACGGAGATTCTTATATTTTATATCAACCGGAAGTCAAGCTCAACTGGGAATTGCGGAGAATCTTATCTTTTTTTATGAACCGGAAGTCAAGCGCTTTTTTAAGGATGGCGGAGAATTTTATATTTGATATCAACCAGAAGTCAAGCTCGTTTGGGAATCATTGAGAATCTTATATATCAACCAGAAGTCTAATATATTTTTCTTATGTTTTATATCAGCCAGAAGTCATGATTTATTGGGAATCACGAAGAAATTTATATTTTTATAAACCAGAAGGGGATATGAAAGTGGGACTCATGGAGAATATTTCCATATACATATTGCCATTCCTATTTCTTTCAATCGGCGTTTATAATGTTTGATTTTTTTTATTTAGGCGACCAGACTACAGAACAAAATATAATATGATATATTAGACACAAAAATAATAAGCTTGAAAAGTATAAACTCATCCACCATTTTACCACAACACGACTGCGAGGCTCAATTTAACACGGAAAACTATAGCATATAAATTAAGTGCGCGTGACTGTCGACTTATTAGGTCAAAAAATTCATAAGAAAAAAAATACCCAGATATTGTAAATGCGATTATGTGTATTTACTTGCCGAAGAACGAGACGACACTTGTTAACTCCGAATGCAAACAGAAAACCCTTCATTGTAAGCTTTCATTTCGCTGTAAATTTGTCGCCAAAATATAAATTAGTTTTCGATTATGTCTTTGAATACAATGAGTTTGTGCTATTGAATTTTATGTATCTCATTACAGTACCGATGTCGATTACAGTATATAAAATCTTTGTTGCAAATTGCAAAGTGGTCAGTGCTAAATATTATAATAACACACACACACACATATATACTAATATTAATAATAATAACAACAACAACAATAATAATACCTCTACTACTACTACAACTACTAAATAATAATAATAATAATAATAATAATAATAATAATAATAATAACAATAATAACCACAACAACAATAACAATAATGTTTAGTAGTATTAATAACGATGACAACGATGACGTCAAGTCGATAATAATTACAGGACATACCGATCTGTTATCAGGTTCCTCCTGAATAAAAGTGCTCGTGAGAGAAATAGGGGGGACAATATCCATGGAATTCCATTGCTCCGGTTCCTGACCAACGTGAGCAGCGTTCGTTGCAAAATGTGGAAATGTAGACATGATAGCAAATGCAGTATACGAACTGTTCAGACCTTGGTATAGGACAGACTTGATTAGCTATCAACTTTCCGGTGACCTACCCTTGGTAAAGTAATCTCCTTCAACCAGGCTATTTAAGAGATTCTAACATCTGCGTCACACGAATGCCGAACTGATAGCTGTAATATAAAGTAGGCGCTTCGGTCCAACTAGGTAACAGCGAAGACATTTCCTACTATTTAAAACCTTTGGAGACATACCGTTTGAGATCGCGAGCATCAATTAAAACAATATACAATGTATACAAATCCCCCAAACCGCCCAAATCCAACTAGGTGAGATTGTCCCTCCCTAAGACCCTTTTGGCGTCAATCTGAATACTCATTTCGTTGAGAAAGGCTTTGTCGTCCCCTCCCCGAACTATAACCTCCCCCAAAAATTCAGATATAGTTTTAGGAACCGTGGGACTAACAATACCAACTTTTGCTAAATATCTAGCCACACAAGAGATCTGATGGAATGAGACTATTAGAAAACATAACCCTTTGTCTGCATGAAAATCCATTCGGAACACTTTCGACTCTATGGATGCGAGTCGATTAACTTGGACTCGCAGAGCTATGGTAACCATACTATTAGTTCCCAAATTGGTAAGCTATTTGCGGATGTACATTCGACTGGATGTGCAAATAATAGATTCTTTAAAATTGACAGGTGTTTAAAATAACATTCGATGTTTGAACCTTTAATGATATACCTGCACTTTAAATTTTTGATGATATTCCTGGTTAATTTTAGTATAAACGTATTTAATTAGATTTTAGTTGTTGTGATGCTAATGAAGTTATTATTGCATAAGAAAAAACGTGGGCTTGAGGGCAATTCAAAATGTCCGCTATTAACATGACACTTTGTTTTTGTAGTTTGCGACGAAAAAGCTAGAGATCGGTCGGAACTTTCACAGCCTTTTGCATCCCATGCTGGGAAGAAGAAAAAAATACTCGCATCTAAACAATTACCATTTTGAACTGCCGTCTGGCCTGTGGTGTCATTACGTGATAATAACTTCGTAGCGGCACGCTGAATATATGAAGTAACGTCACTAACAGCAAAATAAACAACAGTTGCCGACAAATGAAATCGGATGATTCCTTCACGTTCTTCATTACAAAAATCCACGAATAACTTTAATAATTAAAGGTAGAGGTATTTTATTGCTTGTTGAAACTTTTTTTTAGTGTTATAGTCAAGACCTATCATAATATATAACTAGACAAAACTACATCTGTTTTGTTCCTATGGGAGGAAATACCGTTGTTGATACGACGTAAGAATTTTACACAATATTACAATATTATTTTGTTTCTTCTTTAATTTCTACTTGAACAGTCATAAGAATTTAAAATATAAACATATTGTTCCCTCTGTGTGTCCCAGTATATTCAACAACAGTGTAAAATGCTGCAATTCTTCTACATTTGCGACTTAATCAGAAGAAACTGCTGCTATGTGATACCTCTACTTTATACTGAGGATGATTCCCAGTTTTTTTATTCTCTGAGGGGCCCCCGAAGCGCTGTCCGTTACGGATCACTGCCATCTCACCTCTGTCTGCGTGGATTCGAGTCTAAGATTCGGCTAATGTAGTTAAGTGAAAAAGCTTGCCAGTAGCACCTCGTGGGTCGGTGGTTCTTTCCAAGTTTTTTCCGGGTTCTTCCTCCACCATTAATACTGGCCGCCATGTATAGCCTATATTGTGCTAAAAATGGCGTTAAACCATAATAAACAAACAAACAGTATTATTCTCAATTTTAAGGAACAGTTTTAATAGATAAATAATAGTACCTCCACTTAAACTCTCTCGTTAAAAAATAAAATAATTCCGCAGGCAATATTTTTGAGACTGAAGTTATAATGGTTTTCGATTCAGTTTGGTATTTTAGATTGTTGCGGAATGTCTACTTAAGAACATAAAACAAAACAGAAAAACAACAAAACCATGTGGTAAAGTTTTCACCTCAAAGTGAGACATTTCTAACATGCACAGAGTCGCAATATAACTCCTCATTTTGGATTATAAACAAATTTTTCAAAACAAAATTTCAGCAGTAAGGTATTAAGGTCCCATTGATGCTAGAATGACCCAATCCGTTATGTTCCATTATCCCTTGTCGGTATACAGTCCCATTTCTTTAACGCTTAAGTGCCCCATTCCCCTGTCCCTATGTTCAATTCCTAATTCACTCCATGTTAATTTTACTCGTGTTTAAATTCTCATTGTCGCCAAAGTGGATATACCCCTTTTAACGTTAAAATCCCATTGGCGCTAAGGTGATCTTCGACCGTTTTGACTTTGATCGGCATAATCTCTAAAATGAGCCACAGTACTACTAACTTGGCGTGTTAAGTAAGCATAGTAATTGATAACGAAACGCGTCCAGTCCGGGATTACCCATTAGGCAGAGTAGGCAACTGCCTATGGGCCCCGCGACTTTTATGGGCCCCATCAGGGGCCCCCAGGGGCCCCCATGAGACCGTGACCGTGGGTCTGGGCCCCCAAAAGTTTGACTGCCTATGGGCCTCCACGGTGCTTAATCCGGTGCTGAACGCGTCCACTAGGTCAAGAAGATAATGAACGAATTAACTGAAATAATGTTGTCGAATGATATTTGTAAGACTAATATATTCATATAAATATAATGAATATGCCTCAAATTTGTGCAACGTTCTCAAAGATGCATTAACGAGGGTACACACACACGCCGCCCCATTAAGCTTAAGATAGCTTCAACATCACTTTAGGAGAAGCATTGTCGGAATATATTTTAAGAACAATTAACTCTCTCTCTCTCTCTCTCTCTCTCTCTCTCTCTCTCTCTCTCTCTCTCTCTCTCTCTCTCTCTCTCTCTCTCTCTCTCTCTCATGTTTTATATCATTTGCACACCATCAGAGAACTCTTTTTCAAACATTCTGTCTAAAGTGCAAATAACGTCCGCGTCACTAGTGATGGTATGTTCATTATCGCAGCAAAATACACTATTTTCACTCTATATTACCGCATGTTTAAAATTACAACATTTTAAAATAATTTATAATGTTTAGTAAAAATATTATTCCGGATATTTTGCAACTGGTCTGTTTTTGAATATTTCAAGTTCAAAGGTGGTTGTGAGATAATGAATTTTAGGTGTATAATAAGGAATAACGCATTTTAACATCTTCATCGAACGCAAGATCAGTCATGTAAGATTAAATACGTATGTAACAATAAACTAGATAAGTGCATAAAAATGAAACACATTGCATATGGTTGGCTGGACTTGTTACCTCGCTAAAAGTAAAGACTATATTTCTCATTCAATTTATATGCATCTCAGTAAATGGGTTTCTATCAGCAAGATCTTAAATGATTTTGATTATGAGCAACAGTCTGTGAATATAAATTAAGAATTATCTTTAGAATAGGATTTTGTCTGTACAGAGTAAATAAGGTAAAGGGTAACATTATATAAAGTTTGCGATATTGTGTACCTCTGTGACGAACTATATGGTAGGGGTGGGGTGCTCCCAATATTATTTTAAAACTATTATAGAAGTCCCAATCAGGTTTTATTTAACTGAAAGTTAAATTTAGTGCTGGCTAGATGTAAAGCTCGGAGCACCCAGTCAGCAATGCCGACAGTCAAAGGGTTAAATATGCGAAAAGGGTTGACATTCAATGAATAACAATTTAGTAAGAATTCAATAATAAAATGAATCAAATTTCCAATTACACTCCTTCTTCTTGATCATTTAGTAAGCCTTCTCTTCTGCATCACTTGATTAGCAGTGTGAAATTGATTTACACCTGTCATTGTATTTCTACCCATCTGTTGTATCCTATCTTTCTCTTATTTCTCCCAATTCCTTCTACTCTTCCTTCCCGACCTTTATCCAATCCCATCTCATCCTCCTCGTCGACATTCTCTAGACTCATCCTCCTCCTCCATTTTTCCCCCACGACTACACTTTTGTCGATTTCGACTGTCCTGGTCAAAGTCTCCAAGTCTTGAAGACTGGGACCCAATGGAAACGGAACTTCTTTGTCCTGTAAATTGATTCCAGTGAAACCACAAGGATGGTAAATCTTTTTCCTTAGCCCTCTCATTTCACATTACACACAGTCTATCGCCAGATAATGGCTATTAAAGTTCTTCAATCACGCTTTCGTTCATATTGAGATACCCATATGTTTTTGTATGATAAAACAAACGTCATAATACAACACAGTATCATTTAATTTTTATAATACATCAATAAATTTCCTCACATCAGTACATATTCCTTATCTCGTTTTACTAAAGAATATTACAATAATCAGACGATTTTCTTTTACCATACAACTTTTACAAAGTATACAAATATTCAAATATCCTTTCTGTGATATATACATACGTCCATAGTAACTAATCTTACATACTTCAGCCATGTTTACAAATTCACAATTCAAGCATGTATAAATTCTAACGTAGCGCATTAATAAATACACTGATATACTACATAATTCCGCCTCGCATCTAATGCTTCTCTAAGTAAGGCTCAAGCCCATTTCTCAAATACGTATATAAATGAAACACTAGAAAGGTAATTCTGCATACTAAACGATCCTGGAAATTACTTGTACATACTACAAATAAGTACAATCACGATGGAGTAATAGTCTGCAGATTACGAGTGACTTTCGGAGAACACTCTGTTGATCTGCAATCCTTCCTGACAAATACTAAATTACTCTGACGATTTTGGAATGTATCATTCGGGTCTGAATTGTAATCACACTCTCCATCTCAATTTTGATTGGATATCGCATTGACCGATCCAATCAAACTTAGCAGACAATGTCTCGCTGTCAACGTGGAAACGTATAAGAACACACCCGTTCACCCCGTGGAGTTTCATTTTGATTCTTGAATTAACCTTAAAATATAGGTGTGATGTCGGCAAGTCTTTGTTAAGTGACTCGACCTGTCTCCTTTATCGACTCAAGTTTCCGGTCTCTGGATGGTTATGGTAACGATCAAACACAAGGCCGCGGTAAAATTCCCAAGGCAGGTAGATTATTGATTATACATGACTTTAACTGGGTGCTTAGCAAAAGTGACAACCTTGATTTTGTTCTTATAATAATAAGTAAGTATGCTTATTGAAATACTAAGTTGTTAAATTTTGCAAGCGAGGTGAACGATATCAGCTCCACATGGGACTCTTGTCATGTGTATTACGCTTGCATTGTGCATGTTTTTGACAATGGAGATTTCTGTTGACAGTTATCAAAAAGAACTTTAAAAAAATGATTCCTCCAGTGGAAGGTGAAATAGTATTAATAACAACCATCCATCATTTTCAGATGCCTTATTTAATCCATGAGGTATGGTTAATTTTAACTTCAGCTATCTTTCCCCAGAAAGATGATGAACTTACCTCAGTTAAGTTATTCTGATACATCCTGCCCTTGAAATATAAAGAACACCTCATGTCACACATTATGTCATTAAATACATATTTGTAGACCTAGTGCATACTACCCTGCCATTAGTGTGAGAAGAAACATTTTATTTGTCATCATCATCATCATCATCATCATCATCATCATCATCATCATCATCATCGTCGTCGTCGTCATAATCACTTTTTCGTTATTTTATTGTGATATATAGCGGGATATTATACAAGTATGATTGCGGGTACTTTATTTCTTCTTCGTATCATTTGTTATTTCTGTAAGTCTCTCAATTAACTTTCCTTTTCCATGTTTTCATTTTTGCATGTAATCAATTGTTTGTCTCATCCCCGAGTCTCTTTCCCTCTCTCTCTTATTAGTATCTAACTTTGTGATCAAGAAGTACATTAATATTGGAGCTTCAATTTTAAAAATATTTAATTAGGTATCGATATTCACATATTTTTTAAATATTATTTTCAATGCATTGTCCGCTTTGGTCTTTGTACAAAAACATTAGCGTCCAGTTTATTTTCGCTCATGATTCTCTGTAAATGATTCAGACTGGAGTTCCAGTATGTGGGGGCAAATCAAACTTTTTTTTTGTGTTCCGACGGAAAAAAATCAAAGTGACCTTACTAATCAGAAAGTTTTAAACCCGAATAAGAAACAAAAAATATTGACTTATTTTCAGATCACTTCATTGCTTTTTATATTTGTTATATTTTTGTATTTATATAGAACATATGGATATTTTAATAATTATATTGAGTACACCTTGGACAAAACGATCACTTCGGCGTTCATTTATATGTCAGTATGTCCGTCCATACTCGAGATTAATGCCAGTGTTAAAGTTATCACGTGTCTATACCGACGTGAGAAGTCCCCTTGGCTGCCGTATTGTGAATTCGAACCCATGGAACCCATTTTGCATTTAACGCAATTTAAAGATTTGCATCTTGGTATGTTTATTATCATTGATCAATTTATTGTTTCTTATTGTTTTGTTTTATCTATATAACCTAATTACTAGGAAGAGAAGTATCCAAACGTTGTTACTTCCCCTTAGCTACGATATCCCACCTATAGAGGAAGCCAACCGGAAATGACGTACATTTATCCCCAGATGACGAAGTACATGTCTCCTGTTGTCGAAAAATAAAACATTACAAACTATGGAAAGGGAATATTTAGATGTAACTATTGAAAACTAATTGACTGTTCAGTCTTCCTGACAGAAACTTGGTTACATTCCGCAGGTGATGAATATAAGTGTGCGGATTTAACACCCAGCGATTACACCATCAAGTCGTTCCCCCGCAACTCTCGTGGAGGTGGAATTGCTGTAATTACAAAGAATTCCATGATCAAATGTCTTAAGTATAACACAACCTTCAATTTCTGCCACACATCGTTTGAACTAGTCCAAACAACGCTCACACTGGAACAAAGGTCAGTCCATTTTTTCCGTCTCTACCGTCCTCCTCCTAGTAGAAAAAAAACAAGCTGACTGAATCTCTCTTTTTGGAGCAGTTTCCAAATCTTCTAGAGTATGGAAATTCGATAGGTGGCAACCTAATTATTCTTGGAGATTTCAACTTTCACTTTGATTGTCCTGGTAAACCAAACACGTCAAAACTCCTAGATTCCATTAATGTTTTCAATCTTAAACAGTCAGTTAACAAACCTAACCATACACTTGGTCACATTTTGGACTGGTTTCTTTATAGACCTCATGATAATAATCTGCAATCCACCCTTGTATCCCACGAACTTGCATCGGATCACCTCTGCATTGTATGCCATCTCGACGTATCAGTCGCTAACCCTCCACCTCTATTTGCTACTAAGAGAAACCTCCGTATGATAAATAGAACCAAAATCATGCATGACATCCTAGAATACCTAACAACTTTCTTACATCCAACAGCAGAACAACTTGATAACTCCCTGCGTTCATTGCTTGAAAAACATGCCCCAGCCACCAAATGCAGAGTATCAATAAAAAAAAAGTGTTCTCCATAGTATAGCAATGTTAGGGATCAGCTTCGCACTTCTAAAAGACATCGCCGAAAAGCAGAGAGGCTTTGGCTTTCCACCAGGCCCACTATTCATAAACAAATCTACGAAGCCGCAAAGAAGAACGTCACAAACATAGTCCATTTAGCCAAATCATCCCATTGCAGATCTAAGATAACATAGAGTTCCAGCTGCAAAAAGCTCTTCGAGATAACTAACAAACTAATGCCAAGGAACAAATGTAAACCACTTCCAACAACCTTTTCTCCACTAGACCTACCAGACCAATTTGCAAATTTCTTCGATGACAAAGTACAAACCATTAGAGATTCGCTTGACAGCACAATGTCAACTGATTCTTCACCATACAGTTATGATGCAGAATTTCAGCGACAACCGTTAGGAGCATTTGAACCTGTTTCTATTGATTTAGTAAGGGCAATCGTGATGAAAAGTGCACCAAAGTCTTGTGAACTTGATCCAATTCCGACATCACTGCTGCTTGAGTGCTTAGACCCAATATTGAATTCACTAACTGATGTTTTTAATATCTATCTCATACTAAGAGAATTCCCATCATTTTTCAAGACTGCCATCGTAAAGCCACTGCTGAAGAAACCAACACTGGACCATAACGATTTAAAAAAACTACCGCCATGTTTCTAATCTCCCATTTATATAAAAATATTAGAAAAGGTTGTTCTAACTCAACTTGTATCTCATTTGAATTCAAACAGTCTTTTTAGCAATGTACAGTCTGCATATCGCCCTTGCCACAGTACGGAAACTACTCTTCTGAAAGTATTTAGTGACATTCTCTCTGCTTTGGATAGTGGAAAGATTACAGTCCTCACTCTCCTGGATTTATCTGCAGCATTTGACACAATAGACCATGATATATTACTTCACCGTCTCCAGCATGTATTTGGCATTCAGAATATAGCCTTACAGTGGTTCAAGTCCTACTTAGTCAACAGGACACAAATTATATCTGCAAATGGAATACACTCCAGCCCAGTTGACGTATGTTATGGTGTTCCACAGGGATCTGTTCTTGGACCTAGTCTCTTCATTCTGTATTCTCAGCCGCTCTCAAGTGTCATAGATCATCACCCAGTGTCGTACCAATTGTACGCTGATGACACCCAAATATACAAGTCAGGCCACCCAACTGAAGTTGATGCCACCATCCGTGGAGTAGAGATGTGCATTTCTGATGTGAAATCATGGATGACATGTAACAAGCTGCAGATGAATGATGATAAAACTGAGGCCATTCTGACTTTCTCATTCACATCCTTTACCTCAGATAATAAATATCAGCAACACCAACATTAAATTCTCACGGTCAGGACGGAACCTAGGCGTTACTCTAGACAGTACTCTCACATTGCACAAACATGTCATGAACATATGCAAGGCTGCATATCTTGAATTGAGACGCATCAGTTCCATTTGTAAATATCTTACAGTTGATGCCACTAAAACACTTGTGTGTTCATAAGTACTTTCAAGAATGGACTATTGTAACTCAATTCTGTCTGGTTCGTAACAATATTTACTCCAGAAACTTCAAAAAGTTCAAAACACAGCTGCACGGATCATCTTTAGAGTACCTCAATCAAAGCACACCTCACCACTGCTCTGTACCCTACATTGGCAATCAATTCGATACAGAATCAAATACAAAATTTGTTCTCTGTGCTATGTTTTAATGACAGACTCCAGTCCAACATACCTATCCAGCCTCATCCATGTGTATACACCAGCTAGATCCTTACGCTCTTCTTCTGATAATGGTATGCTCATTGTTCCCAAGGTGAAAACAAAGTCATATGGACAACGTGCGTTTGCACACCAGGGCCCGGCGACGTGGAACGAATTGCCCATTGAAATTATACACAAAGACACAGTGATTGCTTTTAAGAATGCTCTTTAGACTCACCTGCTTCGACTGCAGGGATAAACTTAGCGACCTAATCATGTTTTGTATCTTACATATTTTCAGCATGTTTTTATGTTTTCCAAATTCATTGTTTTTGTCATTTGTTGTCCTATAGTGTAGTCATGTCATTATTGATGGTATAAAGCGCTTAGGGCTTCGAAAGATTAGGCGCTATACAAAGTCCTCATTATTATTATTATTATTATTATTATTATTATTATTATTATTATTATTATCACGGTATGCGTGTACAAAGCACTAGACTGATGCTTTCAAAACTGTTCCATTATTTCTAATTATATTCAAAATTTACGTTAATACAGGTAAAAAATGTATCAATTTTGGTCTCCCTATTTCGGCCGACTTAATAAAATAAAAGAAATTGGCACAATCAAGAATGTAAAAGAATCAAAGCTGGCTTCCTTAAGTCGGCCGACGTCAGAAAAATAATCGGCACACTTAATAGAATCCAAAGTCAACGTTGGCTTGCTTTGTAATAAAATAACCTATGCTTTTGATATCCTGTCTGTAAGTTTAAGCAAGGAGTGTATTGCTCGCTGCCAGTTGTGTTATTCATCACACAGGCTTCTATTTGTTTGTCATATGTAGTCATAATTGATGTTCGCAGGGTAAATAGTACACGCAACAATAAATTTCTTTAATAATACTTTGTAACCTATGCTTGCGAAAATAGTATCTTTTGCACTCACAGATAAAGTATGTTTAAAAAAAAATGATTTTTATTTGCTAGATATCATAGTATAGTTAACCTGGATATAATCCAATCTTGTAACTTGGTGGTGTTCGGGGTGCTCTGGGAGGGGTAGTACCTCTGGTGGGTGGCATGTCGTGCTCCTTCCGGAGTAGATTGCTCATATTTGGTCCTCACCAGGCACTCAGCCCTCACCTGTGTCTCCAAGCAGCTGTAGCATGCACCGCGGCCACACCACGGTCAACGGCTTCGGCTGGCCGGTTAAACCAGGTGGAGGGTAGCGGACGGGCCTCAAACCCTCGGTGACTTAGGAGTTTGCCTATCCTTGCATGTAAAGCCAGTTTCGGCAGACTGGGTGGAAGAGATTAACTGAGTGATCCAACGGCCACAAAGGCGAATCTGCAAACGCTTTGTGGAGAGCGTAGGGTATGACAAGGCACGGAAGACGTCATAGCCATCCATTGCAGCCGAAGTAGATCCCAGCCGTGACGAATCTTCGTACCACTGAGTTCTAACTACCAAGGCCGAGAGAGTGAGGCTGCCTCTGTGCACGCACAGGTTATGTTGTGCACCTATCATTCATCCTCATCATCACACTCATCGTTCCTTACCTACACCTACCAAAATCCTACGGCGATGGGCGACTGGCGACGCAACAGGTGGATATGACCACTGGGAATTGTAGTCAGAGACCTGCACGTAGGCGGCCCTTGGACAAGTGGTCGTTTTGATCTGTACCCAACGTAGCAGAACAGTTCGATAGCATCCAGGGGTGACCGAGCAGACCTTTTTAGGACGGCGCTACTCACCCTGAATAGGGAGAGGCATAGAAAAGGTGGCCTAAAAAAAGCTTGCCTTGTAAAAATCTGGCCAGCATACCGCGGCTGGCAAGATCATCCATATATGGGGTCAAAATAATCGAAGAAAAATACTTATTATTGGAGCATGTAACATCCGTACTCTCATGGACAAAGAGAACGTAGCATGACCCCACAGTAGAACAGCTCTAGTTTCTAAGGAGCTTTCACGCTACAATATTGACATTGCAGCATTGAGTGAAACCAGGTTCGCAGAAGAGGGTTCTCTTACTGAGCTAGCAAGCGGCTACACATTCTTCTGGAAAGGAAAAGCCCACAATGAGGACAGGATCCATGGAGTTGGCATGGCTATCAAATCAAGTCTTCTGAAGCAGCTTCCGGAAATGCCTGTTGGTATGAATGAGAAGCTAATGAAATTGCGAATACCTATCAGTCATAAACGGCATGCAACAATCATCAGTGCATACGCCCCTACCCTATCGAGTCAAGCAGAAGCCATTGAGCATTCTATATGGACCTCAGCTCTGTACTTAGCTCAGTTCCAACTGATGACAAGATCATACTACTGGGGGACTTCAATGCCCGTGTTGGCTGCGATTATGGTCGATGGAAAGGTGTGCTTGGCAAGCACGGTGTCGGCAGAATGAACAACAACGCCCTGCTCCTACTCAGCAAATGCACAGAATTTAACCTCATAATCACAACTCAATATTCAGAATGGCGAACAAACACAAGAACACCTGGTTGCACCCCAGATCTCGCCAATGGCACTTAATCGACTATGTAATAGTACGCCAGCGTGATGCCAATGATGTCCAAATCACCAAGGCCATGCGAGGAGCAGAATGCTGAACAGACCAAAGACTTGTCAGAACTACCCTACAGCTGCACATTGCCCATCACCACCTAAGACGTCCTAAGCAACCTTCAACATTGTCAAACTGCAGAAGCCTTCCACCCAGCTCAATTCCCAGAAGAGACTTGATGACAAGCTGTCAATAAACGGACCGTTATGTGGAAACGCCTCTGAAAAATGGAACAAGCTCAGGGACATAATAAGAAAAACAGCTATGGCAACAATGGGTCCGAAGAAGCGAATCCATCAAGACTGGTTCGATGAGAACAACGCTGCCATTGAAGATCTGCTTGCCAGAAAAAAACAAAGCATTTATGGACTGGCAGAATGACACAAACTCCATCCCCAAAATAGACCGCTTCAAATCCTATCAAGCTGAGGCTCAGAGAGAAATCCCCAAGATACATGACCACTGGTGGGAAAAGAAAGCTGATGAAGTGCAAAGCTATGCCGATACTAACAACTCCAAAGAGTTCTACAACGCCATCAAGTCAATCGTCAGCCACGCAAAGTCTAGCTCTACGCCCTTGCTCGCTGCAGATGGCAGTACATTAAAAAAGGACAAGAATGGCATTAAGGAAAGATGAAAAGAACACTTTAATCAGCTCCTAAACCTGCCCTCATCGGTCAGCCAATCTGTTCTTGACCAAATACTCCAACAGCCAACGCACAACCAACTGGATATTTCGCCAAAGATGGAGGAATTGAGGAGCTCCATTAAACAAACAAAATGTGTCAGGGCACCTGGAAAGGATGGTATCCCAGCGGAGGTGTACAAGGCTCTCAGTGAGCAGTCTCTGGAGGCATTCTACGATGTGATAATCAGCATCTGGACGGAAGAAGAGATGCCAGACGACCTCCGTGATGCATCAAATGTGACCCCCTATAAAAAATAAAGGCACAAGTGTAGATTGAAGTAACTACAGAAACAACTCCCTGTTTTCCATTGCTGGCAAAATACTTGCTTGCATCTTGCTCAACAGGATTTTTGCGGCAGTGTCAGAAGATAACCTCCCCTAGTCTCGGTGTGGTTTTCTCCCAGACTGCAGCACCGTTGACATGATCTTCGCAGTGAGACAAGTCCAAGAGAAGTGCCTTGAGCAGAACATGAATCTGTATGCTGTCTTCGTGGACCTCACAAAGGCTTTTGATTCGGTCAACAGAGACACGCCGTGGGTAGTACTCAAGAAACGTGGTTGTCCTCAGAAGTTTACCAACCTCATCTGGCTCCTCCACGTTGACATGACTGGAGAGATTCTCTCAGACGGTGAACCCTCCGAGAAATTCCCCATATCTAATGGTGTCAAACAGGGTTGTGTACTCGCTCCGGTACTCTTCAACCTCTTCTTCACACAGGTACTATTCCATGCCATCCGGGACATTGACATTGGCATCTACATTAGGTATCGCCTGGATGGATCAGTGTTTGATCTCCGTCGCCTAGTTGCAAAATCCAAGACACTAGAAAGACTCATCATTGAAACACTCTTTGCAGATGACTGCCCTCATGGCCCATGAAGAGATTCACCTACAGGCAATCGTGGACAGATTCTCTGAAGCCTCCAACCTATTTGGACTCACAATTAGTCTATGAAAGACTGATGTCATCTTCCAGCCTTCCCCAAACACTGTCCACTCACAACCCTGCATCACCATTGGCGATACGCAGCTGAAGAATGTGGACAGATTCAAATACCTTGACAGCACAATATCTAGTGATGGCTCTCTGGACCAAGAGATCACTGCGAGGACCCAAAAAAGCCAGTCAAGCACTAGGACGACTCCGAACCAAGGTCTTGCAGCACAAACGCATGTCAACAAAGATGAAGGTGTACAATGCAGTTGTCCTCACGTCTCTCTTATATGGCTGCGAAACGTGGACACTCTACAGAATGCATATCAGTCAGTTGGAACAATTCCACCAGCGCTCCCTGAGATCCATCATGCGGATCAAGTGGCAGGACCGAATCACCAGCCTGGAAGTCCTTGATAGAGCCAACACAAGTAACATCGAAGCCAGACTAATCCAGGCCCAGCTTCGCTGGACTGGCCATGTCATCCGCATGGATCAAATCAGAAACCCAAAGCAGTTGTTCTTTGGCGAGCTAGCCCAGAGAAACCGAAACCAAGGCCGCCCTCACAAGAGGTACAAAGACAACCTCAAGACGAACATAAAATGGACAGACCTTCAACCACGCCAGCTCGAGCTCGCTGCCTCAGACAGATGGCATTGGCGAGCCCTTACCAGAAAAGTCTATTCCACCTTTGAGGTTGACCGCCGCCAGCGTGTATCGGAATTCGGACTCCGGAGCCAACATGAGCGTCCACCGTTGAATGAGATTGCACAACTTACTCGACTCGAGAGACTACCAAGAAGAAGATGAATCCAATCTTGGTCATTTTGCACCTCATAACTTATCATGCTTGAATGCCAGGTTCAATCAAGCAATTGGATGTTATTTTAGTCATTTTTTGCGATTTTTTTTATATCTAGCATAAGCGACACATGTTACAATAAGGATGCATACGCATGCGGGCATCCGCAACATATACGGAGTTCATGGATAGTGTTTTGTCTTTAATACATTTCGCATGATAAAAAAGAAGGAGTAAGTGATAACAATGCAAGGTTAGTTTCTTTCATTTTATTTTCAGATAAATGTTTATTTATCTATTTTATTGTACCGTGCAGAAGGAAGGGGAGGGCACAAACTCAACGCAAAGTTATTTCCTTTATTATTGACTAGAAATGATAAGCTTTCAGTTTACGCACGCACAAATTAAGACATAAACTTTTTAAAAAATAATAGACACAAACCATATAATTAAAACCGGAAAGATATATACTGCAGCAAGTAAACACTAACACAATGCTCAACATTACTCTCTCTCTCTCTCTCTCTCTCTCTCTCTCTCTCTCTCTCTCTCTCTCATATGTGTAATCGAGTGTATTATATGTAGCAGTGTTACAACCCGAGCCTAAAATTTTTTTTTTTATATTATATCTCATGCACGCTATCTTTATATAAATGTATACATATTATGTACAATATTATCTGTTAAGTATTATTGTTTTATAAATCAATATGGATAATTTGACAGGAAGACTTAAATTGAGAAAGTGTTTGTGCACTGCATATATATATATATATATATATATATATATATATATATATATATATATATATATATATATATATTTATATATAGCTATATATATATATATATATATATATATATATATATATATATATATATATATATATATATATATATATATATATATATTTTAATTAGAAGGAGCAAAATATGTGAGTTCGTGTTTTTGTGAGTGTGCATGCATCTGTCTGCACCTTATCGTCATAGATTTACACAGAATAATTCCAATAAGACTTTTGGAAGAATTTGGCAATACTGTAAGCATTATCTCTTTTCCTAGAGATCGAGACGAACTATGAAAAGGTTGACTAAAATGTAAAATAATATAAGCACTTGAAAACATCAGCGCTGAGCGCCTTAAAAACTTTCCACATCCATTTTGCCACTGTAAAAGTGATACGTGCTACCATTATCCACCGTGAGAGATTATTAACGATTAAAAATTTCTATTCTGGACAAGTACAAACACCGCAGTTAAGTTGATCGTTTCAGTTAAACACGATTACTCCATGGCAGCAAGTACAATTGGTGGAGATATCTCGCTAAAAATTCGTTTGGTTTCTCATATCCAAAAAACCTTAATTGGTGAAATGTTAATAATACATACGCATTATAAACTGTCAATGAGAACACTGTTTTAATGTCAATTTTACAATGACAGAACCAGTATCATTTTTCATTTAAGAGAGATATCTCTGCTGAAACTAAAGTAGGATATGAGTTATCCAGTCACGACAGATTCATTGTCAATGATATGTATAACATTTTTTAAATGATTTTAAATCGTAAAAAAATACAAAATATTATTTAGATATAAATTAAAATATTCTCATATGTTATAAAAAGACTTTAATGTGCTAAGCCTAACCAAAACTACAAGTATTGCATAATGCACCAATCACGGCAAATTTTTAATTAATTCGTTGGGAATACAATGTTTCTACACGTTCGATCCTATCAGCTGGGATTGTACATTGGGTACCGTTAAACCTGGAGGAAGAACCATGGAAAACCCCATAAGACCCACCAACCCAAGGGAAGTTAATCGCGGCTTTCTCACATACTCACACTGGCCGAACCCGAGACAAAAGTGAGATGACAGGGATTTGTAGTAGCGTTTACAAACTCGAACAGAAATTTGTACTCTCTCGCTGTTTGTCATTATGCCTCCCCCTTTCTCTCTAAACTCAGCATGGGATTCGTTACGAGTTTGTTTGACATTGCAGCAAATTCAGTTCTGGTCTCAGAAGTTCGCAGGTCCAATTTCGCTCATCCATACTATAGACAACATCGCTCTCCACAAACGCCACCATTTTCACTTAGCTTATTACTCGTCTGACGATTAATGTAAAAGTAAGTAAACCGAAGTCTGTAAGTTCAAGGTTGACAAAATCATAACAGTTCTCACCTAAAACTGAAAACCTATATCTTACTGACTTGACAGTGGGTAGTTTTGTAAGCTTTACGGGAGAAATTTCGTATTTCGTTTTTCACTCCACTGGTAAAGTTATGGGAATTATATGGGTGGTAGAGGAAGATAGTCGTAAAAAGGCGGGTTGGTTTGGGGAATGTAATATGGATTTTACTATGTTTTTAAGCGGGTAATAATGAAGTTATAAAGGAATATATGTTTAGCATTTCGATTCCTTATCAACAATTTTTTTTCACCCCTACTTTAGCGTCCTACTCTGTGTTGCCAGTAGGTTGCTGATGGTATTGGTCAATTCTAACGGTGTGTTGGATAGTAAACGTCGGGTATATTGTAGAATTAAAGCTGTGTTTCCGATAGTAAATGGGGAGAATTAATAGTAAATCACTATGTGTAGATTGCAGATGTAGTTTTAACATCGTATTTCCAGTTAGAGACCTGATATCACTACCTTGTTAAATTTCCGGAAGAGACCTTAATTTTACATTTTCCCGTAGCCACTCCCTAAGTCTCAAAACCGACAGTATGGGGTCATTACGATAATTTACAGTTAGACCCCATAATGTTAGATATAATTAAACCCTCACACATAAGGTCACACATTATAAAAACAACCGCTCCGGTGGCCTAGTGATTAGAGCGTTCGTCTCGGCAACGGGAGGTCGTGGATTCAATCCCCGGTCGAGTTATATCAAAGACTTATAAAAAAATAGTGCTAACAGCTGCCTCGCTTGACACTCATCATTAAGAGGTTAGTGTTAGGACTCGTCTGCCTGGTTTCAGTATTATGTGACTGGGTGGGACATCGTGCTACATTTATACGACATGATACCCTATTGCTAGACATCACTATAAACGGCAACACTGCAGACATCGTAGCGATATGACTGAAAAATTGTTAAAACTACGTTTAAAAATATTAGTCACACAGACACTTAATTAATGAAACTCCACGCGAATTCTTGTTCAGTAAACTGTATATTAACTCCTACTACACTAATAATAGATCCATCCAATATCAACTTTCTTCACCCCTATGATACCGAACAACCATTGTAAAAGTCCACAACGATCAATAGTTTTAGTCAGGAAATTGTATTATGCCAATTAATTTGCATATTACTTAAAAATCACGATTATACAAATATTGTTATAACTATACTATAAATTTAAAAAATGTAACATTCTCTGGAGGAAACACACACCGATGTGTTTAAATTATTATTGTCACAACACCATACCGTCTCATGATTTTACATCCTAAATACATGATCTTTTTGAGCGATGGTGGGTTTTCAGGTGTCAATAAAGATCGAAACGGAAATGTCTGGCTGAACAACATGAAATCGATTGACTGACTGATCTTACATATTTGACGGGTGCGACCATTTGGCCATATACGTCGAAATGATGAGTAGTACTAAAACCACCACAAAACAAGTTTTTAAATCTTTAGAGGTTTTCGTTAATAGGTTTGGGTGGAGTGCTCCCAGTATTATATTTAATTATTACAGAAGACCCACCCTGGCTCGTTTTTGCTAGAAACCGAAGTAGTGATAAAGAGATGCAAAGCTCAGAGCCCCCAGTCTGCGATTCCGACATTTAAATTACTGAATACACAAAAGGTTAGTAGTCATTTCTCAAATGAAATTCAATATTTAATACCCTATTACTCGTCTTTAGCTCGATCATGTGACGGCCTATTTCATCATCTCACGTAGTGTGATAGATATTCCTCCTGTCTCGTATCCCTACTCATCTGTATTATGCTTTCTCTTAATTGGTACTCTGTCAGCTCCTCTGGTTCCTAAAGGTCTCCTGTCCGAAGCTCCTTTTTAATTCCCAGAATAAAAAAGTTTCCCTGTAATTTCGAATGACTTCGGAGTAATTTATAACTTCCCACAAAATGTTTTAGCGACTAGTCACATCTAATTCTCAAAATACTAGACTGAAGCTTGCGATTCCAATGATGGCTACACCTTGCTCAACTTCGAGTGGATGTCCATTCACCGTTGATCTACATACTAAGCAGACATTGCCACTCTCCGGCAGTCTGTCAAGGGTGGATTTACGACTCCCACTTGAAGTGTTCCTTTGAAGCCAACACCGGCAATTCAACACTTACATGTGAATAGCGCGCATCCAAAATTAGTCGCCAGTCACGAGATCCTATGGCCATGTTACACACACTGGCTTTAACACCTCATTGTTCGCAAGGCTGACCTCGTAAAGTTTTTGACGCGGAACTAATAGCCTCAGGGTCTTTCATATACATGTTGCAATCTGGTTATTGCTCCTTACAACGCGACAACCTCTAATCTGCATACTTTTAAGAGCACTCATTTCAAGACATAAGTGTGCGCACCGTGCACTATTTGTTTACTCGTGGAGTGAAAAAGAAGAGCCTCCACTCGACGCTTTACCTCATGGACCTCATGCTTATTATTTCTCATGTCTAGACGAGGAGAGGGAGGAGTAGTTGCCGGAAGAGGATATGATACATTGCTGGAGGGCGAAAATTGTTCCAGGGTTACATTTTATAATTTTCTTTTTGCCAAAGTTGAAAAAGTGTTGTCTTTCAATTGGATTATTTGGAAAATAATTATGAATGAGAAACTATGTACTGGTGGTTGACGTTAATACTGGTACAGTAGAGAGTCGTTCGTAAAGTCGTAAGCCCAGGTTTGAGGTTTTGGTATATTGCAATCATTGTCATCTTGTGCGTTAGGGCCTGATAGTTTATGGGATAGTTGCTCACTTATCATTTTCACTGTTGAGTGGGTGTCGAGTGTGAAATTAGTGAACGCATTGTGCGGTAGGCCCTGATTGGCTGCACGAATGATCATCTGGTATTCCTAAACGTTTTTATGGCCAGGTGAGTGAGTCCTATGGCTAGGTTGATTGTAGTGAACCGGGCATTTCCACCTT
Source organism: Unio pictorum (assembly GCA_030141615.1). Taxonomy (NCBI): domain Eukaryota; kingdom Metazoa; phylum Mollusca; class Bivalvia; order Unionida; family Unionidae; genus Unio; species Unio pictorum. The sequence goes on from JARLTB010000253.1 coordinate 2,749,967, forward strand.
GTGTGACGTAGTCTAATGGTCAGGACGTAATGTCTAAATATGCTTGGCGATTGAGTGTTTGTTCCTGTTTCATGGTTGTTGTTTTCCATATAGTTATTTCTGTACCGTGGTTGGTAAGTGGTAGGTGGGGTTATAAAGAGGAAAACGGTTTTTTAGTTAGTTTAATGAGAATGCATAGGTTTATGGATCAAAAAATATAACGTGGTTAGTGCCAGATTTGCTTTTATATATATTGTGGGTGTAGGTGTTGAGAAGTTTGTTAAAATTGCGATTTTATTACAGCTATTGTTAATTACTTAAGCTGCAGTTTTTTTAACCGTCTTCGCAATAATGCAGTTTCTTTTAGAGGTTTACGACATTCTTTTAGATGTAGCTGGGGTGTTGGTGAATTTGGTTATTGTTGACCACAGCCACAGGTTTTTACGTGTGTCTGGAGTATTAGTGTAATATTTATTTGTTAACGTTACAGAATTTAGTGCATTTCTAGCTGGAGATTATATTGTTCCTCTTTTCCCGATGGCAAAAAAAAAAACATTCCAGGATGTTTTTGTATATCGTGTACCTTGTTTTAGTAATAATGGGTATGCAGCGGGGGCTTGAAGAGTTGTCTGCTTATCTTGGAACAGGCGCCTGTCGACGTTGCATTTGGGGCAATCGTTAACGACGTGTTGCCGAGTTTCTGGGTTGGGCAAATGTTAATACTTCCTGCTTGCGCTTCTGGCAGGAAGCTTCCAACTTACTAGTATAGTTTTACCAGATCTATGAATATCTATTCCAGATATCGCGTTAGATTCGTGAGGGTCCGTATATTTTAGAGCGGTGTGATAGCAGCTGTTGCGTACGACGTTTATACGTGTCATCCAGGCAACATGTTTAGCAACCAATCAGAACGCTCGCTTCTCCACAAACGAAAGTAATCAAAAATGGCCGCGTCAAAACAACCAGAGGACAGTGGGCATTTCACCTAATAACATCGGCTTACTCACTTCACAAATTTATGTTCATCTTGAATGGATGAGTCTGTTATCTAAACCTACGAAAAGGTAGATTGCAGGGAGATTAATCAATATATACTACGCTCAGACTAATATCTAAGTTACACAAAACAACAAAGACCCACCCCAGTCACTGAAATTTTCAAAGAAAATTATATATATATATATATATATATATATATATATATATATATATATATATATATATATACAGACAGGAAATTGTAACAATAGCTTCGGTATCCCTTCGGTAGCCTTGTGGCTAGATAGAGCTTCCGCCTCGAATGCGGGGGCTCGTGCGTTCAATCTGGATAAGACTAGTCGACCAATAGTAATGGATATTGTGACTGAGTGGGACATAATACATGTCTACGGCATGATGCCCTGTGGTAGACATCATTATAACCTGCCACAGAGCAGACAGCGAAGCATTATCACTGAAAAATTGTTAAAGCTACGTTAAAAATCCAAATCACACACACACACACACACACACACAGCTACGGTAGGTGAGGTTGTTTTCCCAAATGTAGATATGTGTTAGAACGTAAAACCAATGTACATTCCTTGTTGAAACAATTATTTAGTGGAGTTACAATCCAAGCAATTTGTGTACAAATTCAAGAGGGGATAATCTTGTAACTGATATAAATATTGTATTTGTCCGAATATGCCTACATTCAGCTCGATTTTCAGTAAACCGACATGTTGACCGTGACCGATCTGGTACATGCTTGGTGGATGTTATACTCTGCTTTTTGTTGTATTCGTAATTTAATGTCTCTTGGACCAAATTGGAATAGCAGACTTGCAGAAGATATTTTATTTCTAATTTTATTTCGCTTGCACAATTTTGAAACGTGTCTTAACAATAAGCCTTTTGATAATGGGAGACGGATATTAATGATAGTTACCTCTGAATGCTCAGTATTGTATAACCGCCAATCCAGATATAATACCGGTATGATTTCGGAACCAAAAGTTTGCATTGAATAATAATACACAAACGACTACGACCCATAACGATCAAAGACATCAACTTTACATTAACATGTATATGCTTTTAGAGATTGTTAAAATATAATTGGTGAAAGGTGCCACATTGAGTGATATGTTCATTAAAAAGTAATAAATTTGCGTGTTCGGGGTTTAATATTTTGAAATAGCAGGAATCGGGTATCTGGGCCGCTAAATGTATTCCTATTAAGAAAACTATTATTTATATGATAATGAGAGAAATAAACTACCTGAGATAAACATTATCCAGTCATGCTAAGTAGTCACGATAGCATTAAAAGTTAAGTTATGCAAATCGTTCACACACAGGAACAACAAGAAACACATGTCTGCAAATTCTTTTCTCACAGTTAAGTACAACCTGGTAAGAAAACATAAAATAGAATGATGTAGCAAATTAAATAATGTCGCAGATTTATTACTTATTAAATGTATTATTCATTATCTGAATATTTTTATATATGAAAGCACTAAAGTTACAAACATTGAACAAAATATGAACGATACGCTGCTTCCATCCCTTATCTGTTACAAAGCCTCCATTCCCATAGAGGGAGTAGCGTGGGTAAGATGAGTTGTAAGAGGCAGGAACGTGACATATCGCCTCGCACAGTAGCTGTAGTCTTGTCTCATATTCATGACAGCGATTTTGAAGATGACACGACTGAACCAGAATCCAGACCCAGAGGGTCTGTCAAACAAAAGTCCATTGTCAGTGTCCCCCGAAAAGTATTACCACATTCGAGAGACGGATAAACGCCCGTCTAGAACATTTAGAACTACGGCTTACACGTACACGGTGAAATTTAAAGATCTCAAGTCCTACGTCAGACGTACCGCTGGGGAGAACGGTTCATTACTGATGTTTGAAATTCTTTGTGAACCACACTAAAACGATACTGTCCAGCCAAAGAAGACGATCGCTTGAGATCTTCCATTTATTACTACAGTCTGAAGTCGCCTATTTGGATCGCCTTTTACGAGGCTACTTGTCAGCGACGTTTAAAGTTAGATCAGCAAAAATACCAAGTCGAGGAAATGTGGGAACACGAGTACGATCACCGTTTGAATACCGATTCCGAATTTAAGCGTATTGTGAATAGTTATAAGTTGGTGGACCGACAGATCCCGCTGAACAGTTTGTATGGAGTGCAGACGAATTTCACCTGATGGCTGTACCACTCCGACGAGGAAAAAGCTGAAGAATTCAAATACTTGGACGTGTGTTCATTGCATCCTTACGTGTGCAAATATTGTCACTTTCCCGTAGGGAACCTAAATTTGCTGACGGAACACGTCGACGTGGAAAACATTCGACAATACGATACAAAAGATTGATTAAATAGGAAGTTTTGCCTCCCAAAGACTATCCAGTTTTACCTCACCATTGCCAAGGAAAATTGATGGTTCCCTTGTGCAGTATTTAACTCGTGCCGAAACCTTGTCAGCGCACCCTGGAAGAACGCGCCCTGTCAGGAGCGTGTGTCAGCCTGGAATTGTTCAAATCTCTGGACCTGGAATATCAATTGTTTAGATGTGTTCGAAATTTACCACTTTCTCAAGACATAATAATATTACATGGGCGACGAGACTGAAGTTGAACCAAGAAGCCAGCGGCTATCCTTCCTAGCGCCACACTCCCGAAGACCAAATGAAATTGAAAGAAATACTTGGATCAGGAAGGCATCATTTTTCGATCGCATCGAAACAAAACGAAGGTCAACGATCGTTTGCCAAAGTGATGTTGAATTGCTTGTGGTTTAAAATGGTACAACGACCGTGTTTACCCAAGACGGAGTATTTAAAAGAACATTTCAGATGATTCACGACAAAACCAAATACATGAGACACGTGGACGTCCTTCGTGAAGACTTGATCCTGGTTAATTACGAAGAAGAACTGGACTTTGTATAGGCCGACAAATTTGAAAATGTCATCATTAAAGCTCTACTTGACAGCCCGTGCTCGCTTAACATTGTACGAAGCTATACACCAGTTACAAGATCTTGGGCTGTACTGTGATATGGACAGTTGCATCATCATCGAACACCTTGGTCACCATGACCCTGCCATCGAAGGAGACCGTTTAGGAGCCTGAACGAACGAGCACCTCGACGACGAAATTTTAAGATTTGCTAGTGCGGTCCCAAATTTACGGCTACGAATACCGTGACCAACCAAAAGTGCACACCGAGAGTAAAGTGAAAATATTGACTGACTCTCAATTATCGCACCAATGACCACCCACGAACCTCAGAAGATTGTACGTTTACATACGCATCTAATCGTCAGTCGACCCTTAGAACAACTGTATAAAATTGTGTACCAGAAACGAGTGCGGCATCCAAATCAATTCATTTTAACTTACGGACACGTCGATATCGGTCAGCATATAAAAGGGAAAAACGTCCAAGACCAATAGTTCATTGTGATTACAATTGCCAAGCGAGAAAGATGAATCATGTCAACCAAACACAATTCATGTTCGGTGGTTCTCATGATTAATTCGATTGCAGCTATGCAGTACACTGTTACCTTGGTGATTCAACAGACCATCATGGGAACGTCGTTATGGCTACTACTACTACTACTACTTTTAGTACTACTACTAAACCTACCATGAAATGTAATGATGTGCTTGTCAAAGCTGATGAATGCGATATGGATGCCACTCAATGTCATCCTCAACATCCTAGTACTGTACAGCTACCACCTTACAGATGTCATCCATGCCTGAGCAAACTACTCTACTACGGGTTTCGCCATACCCTCATCGAGATCAACCTCCTCTCCACGCTGTCACTACCTATCTTTATTGGGACCCTCTCAGTAATCATTTGATGAATCGTTTGCAAGAGAACATGCGTGGTTTGCCCGTGGAGTAGAGAGAATGCATTTACCAAGAGTTTGTCAAAATAAAAGTCAGATGAAAGAAACTATTGCATCTGAACAATCATCAGTTTTTAAATTACTGCTGGTACCTGAATGCTCTCAGACGAAAACCCCCTTTTATTTGCAATTCCGTACCCATTTGTTTCATCACTGGTGCGAAGACGGAGGGCTAGTCATGTAAAAGTCCTTGTCGACTTAAAAAAATTCTATAAAAACATCGGACATGTTTGGTGTGTCTCATACATCGTCAACATGACGTCCCTTCAGTCTTATCTTCCAGTCAAATTGATTCTTGCTTTGTACGGCATAAGTCACGCACAAAATCCACATATACGTGCGCGTGTCTTAGAAGCCAGTCTCAGAGTATTCTTTCGACGTTTTTCGGTGATGGCACGTCGATTACTTCAAGGCGATGTAAGATTGTAAGACCCTGATGAAACTTTCATCACCCCCTGTGACCACGACAGACGCAGTCCCACGGATGTCTGAGGAAGAAGATGAACGAGAAGAATTTCAAACACCATCAGCGGCTCCCATCCCATGTAAGATTTCAGCGTCCTTGTTGACCCCTTTCTGCACACACCATTGAGACTTTAAAGCTTGGATTAAAAATATGATGTCCAATCCTTCGACAGAAGTGTAAGAAAAGAAAGTCAAACAGAATTAGGAAAAGAAAGCAAGACAAAATCCTATCAGATTACCACCACCACTACCCTCAACTTCTACTCCCGTGACACGTCGGGCACGTAAATAATTTTCAAAACCATCACCTCGCCACAGTCAGATTAGCATTAGTGAAGAGTGGGTGACTTATTAAAGAGAGAGAGAGAGAGAGAGAGAGAGAGAGAGAGAGAGAGAGAGAGAGAGAGAGACAGACAGAGAGAGAGAGAGAGACAGACAGACAGACAGAAAGGGAGACAGAGAGAGAGAGAGAGACAGAGAGAGAGAGAGAGAGACAGAGACAGAGTCATGATGGAAAATTTGTTAGCCAGCATTGACTGTGATCTTTCATGTTCACCGTGAGTTTGTACACCCTCATTATTTGCTAGTCAGTAAATCGTATTTAGATAGTGTCAACATTGGTACAAAATAAAATCTAGGAAAATATATTCCATATTCCATTCTCGACAGCGAAAGTCACACTTAAACTCCATTTTCGAAAACGATTCTCATAAGACATGAAAGTCATGCATCCTATGTACAGAGAAGTCGCTCGACAGCGAGGACATGATTTAGGAGACATACTGAATACGGCGTTTCATTCGGTGGCCCCCGCGTTGAAACCAACGGTGACTCGAGGATTGCATGTCTTGAAAGATGCCGTTTTGACGCAAGGCAAAGACTTTCTCCAAAATGTCATCATCGACAAACAAAATTCCAAATAAGCCTTTTTTATTAAACTTTTTAACTTTTGTATTATTATCTTTCTCAGAGTAAGAATCATTAAGTTCAGTTAGGGTCACAGCTGGTCCACGTGACATCAGAACCTGTAAATTGATAAAAAAAATTATGAACTCTTGACTCCAATCGGAGGAACTGTTTTGCGTTTTATTTAGTCTTATAACTGATTTTATGATGAGAATTCTGTCAGTAGACCCTTAATACTTGAGACGTCAAGCTGCTTTATATTGTGTCCAGTTTAGGTTGAGTTTTTATCTTCATCAATATATTGAATTTCAAGTGATTACTTTCCCTGGAAATACAAAAGTGCTCTGATAAGTCTTGGATAAAGACATTTACTGAAATTTATACGGAGTTCAAAAACTGGAATAATGATTCCTGTGATTCAACAATAAACTGTTGACACATCAGTACAACTCTGACCATTACATACATCATCACCTTCCATTTTGGATTTTCATTGGGTATTGAACTGTGATTCACGTAGGACTTTTCATTGATAGGACTTGTGTTTTAATTCTTAGATTATGTTTTGGATTTAATGCTCAATACCGTAAGTTCCATTTTCCTCACTGTTTCACTTTTTATTCTTTGAAAATAAATTATTTCTTAAATTTTACACAGCTTGTTGTCATCACTCTTTTCTGTTACTTTATTAAAAGCAGAGGCGTAGCTAGGGGGGCAGGGGGTACATATGCCCCCGGGCGCCAAGGTACAGGGGCGCCAAAATGAGGCTTACAACGTTACATTAAAATAAGTAAACAAGGGTAATAAATCGGTCACAAGATCGCTGGGGCGCCAATTTTATAGTTCGTCCCCGGGCGCAAAATATCATCGCTACGCCTCTAATTAGAAGCATGGACTCGTAACATAAAACAAAAATTCTTAGCATATATAATCATGACATATACAACTCACTTTCTTATAATGAATATAGCACCATGTTTGCAAACACGAACATCATAAAATAAGACCATCCATGACAAAGGATAATTCAAACGTTTCACAATGGAAACGAAAACCAGCGAAAAGCTCGACGAAGGGAGTACGAGCCTTCTCTGAAAGCCTCTTTAACATGTCAAGACTGAGGCATAATATTGGTTTGTATAAAGTCTGTACGATTAAAGTGCTCGCACGAGTTCAACGTGCCGCATAAATAACTCCAATATGGTCCTTTGAAATATGAACGTTTCTCGTAAAGAATTGATTGGAGACACTCATGGACATATTTGTTAATGTTGAATAGATTAAAGAGCGATTCCCACAGTTGAAGCGTTGATTAAGAGAAAATTAAAACCCTCCATTGATAGTGACAGATATCTAGAGACGTTTTGTTCGTAAAGAACGACATCGGGCTAGGTAACGCACTAGTAAGTTAACTTCTTCGCTCATTTTTGAATCCTCCTACGCTGTTAAGACCCGTAAACGATGGTAATATAACTATGATGCATACGGCAACTACAAACGATTGAACGTCTCGGGAATGTGTGACTTGCATCCCTGACAGGTACCTCATACAATGAAGTGGCGGTTGGGCTGAATCTACGTGTCTGTATTTGTGTAACGGGAAATGTGTGATGTTCAATGCAAAAATGGCACGTTCATTTTGCTTAAGCGTTCTGTTCATTGCAAAAGTAGGCCGGTTCATATAATAATAAAGCCCACATGTACTTCTCATTTGTTTGCGTAGGTAAAATCTTATCTGCAAAAAGTGATACAGGTTTTTAGAGTGCCCGTCTAGAGTAAATCCCTGTTGACATAGCGCTATGTAAACATGTGACATGCGAATGAATAGAGACATTTATTTTGGGTTGTTTATTGTCAAACGATGGAGAGTATTTGTGTATTACTAAGGACCATGAAAGTCTGCAAAGAGAGACCTTGGAAAACTTTAAGAGGAAATGTATTTGCAAATAATATCCTTTCAGGGTGTTAATTGTTCTGTAAACATTTGTTATAAAAATAAATGTAATATATAATATTGCAGGTACTTTAAAAAAACGTCATTGTTGTAACATCAATATTTCACAAGCATATTTGCTAAAAGCAGAAGTTGAAAATGACTATCAGAATAAATAACATGTTTAAAAACCCGTAAAACCTCTCGGATATAATATAAAACACACATGAAACCAATGATCTTCTATTAGCACAAACAAAAACTTGGGATCTAGATGAAACCACATAGTATGCAAGGCGAGCGCGTTACCACCGCGGTGTTTACTTGTAGCATGTAAGTTTTTTTAAAAAAAAAATAATTTCAAATACGTTTTTGTGCCTATGTATAATGAGAATAAAACATTTCGAATTTAATTGTGCAAATCGTATCATGATCTAGAAATATCCCACATATATACACCATGTAAAATTACAAAAACGATCCTTTTCTTTGAAGAAAACAAACGTTTTAGTTTATTGCCGTGAATCAAATAATTATCACTTGCTTCATTCATACCTTGACTGATTAGGTTTTTATATGAAAGCGTGCATAATTCAGACAACTTATGATTTTTTCGAAATACCAGATGGGTAACATTAAAATTAAAATTAAACCTTTTTATTTGATTTGATCAGATAAAGGTGAATAGTGTACTGTTTTAGTTCTATGAAAGAATAAAATACATATGAAGCAAACTTCTGGTTAAATAAATATTTGCACCCCTCCCCGAGAAAAAAAGGAACAAATGTGCGTACAACTATCAAAACGATTGGAGGACATTATATATGTAAATTGATTAATATATATGAATGAGAAAAAAAACGATCAAGTGTTTGTTTTTTGAGAAGTAGTACGCCATCCTATGAGTGCAGTAATGCTCAGAAAAGATTTGCGGACAACAGGCAACTATAATCCTCAGTCTTTCTTAAGTATGGAATTTTCTTACTTTTTCCAATGATGTACATCGTCGATGTAAATTACTTAACCACTGAAGTTCAGGGGAAAATTTATAAACTATACTTTATTGGAATGACGTAAATGTCGTATGAATGACGTCAATATTGTATGAATGACGGCACTCACTAGCCAATCGAGATATACGTTTCACGGTGTATCGGTAGATGATACTGGTTTGCTGATTAAAGCAGTGTACCAGAGAAAGAAGTGAAAAGTAAAGAAGCAAGATATCTTTTGCATTTCAAATTTACAAACGTATTATTTTTTATTTTTTTATTTTCTCTTCTCAAGGCCTGTGTCTAACGTTTCCAGCTCGTTGAGAAAAACAAGTAATTATCTTTCAAGATCAATCTTTTTCAGATTAAATAATGGACATGAAACACTACTCAAAGCAAACCGGATTTGTTTATCTTAATTCCGGAGGAACACACAGCCGTATGCAAAAAAGTCACAAGGTGAAATATAATCAAGTACGCGTAGAATATGACCCTTGTAGCACGCGCTCGCGTGTGTGGTTTTGATTTTTAATGTATCTTTAACAGGTTTTCAGTTATATCGCTATGATGTCTTCAGTGTGGCTGTTTATAGCGATGTCTGGCACTGGGGTATCATGCCGTAGACATCCACCCAGTCACATTATCCTGACACCAGGTCGACCAGTCCTAAACACTAACCTCTTAATACTGAGCGTCAAGCGAGGCAGGTGTTAGTACCATTTTAGTCTTTGGTATGACTCGGTCGGGGATCGAATCCACGACCTCCCGCATCAGGGTTTATGCTCAAACCAATAGGCCACCAGAGCTATCGACTCTGGTAGCGTGTTGTATGAAGAAAATCATTTTGCAGTTCAGGCAATGCTGAATTAATGGAGATAGGAAAATAAATGAGGTTATAATAAGCTAATATTTGCATCAATGTGGACTGATGCACTGTCACACATCGTGAGAAATTTATAATAACGTATACCACTACATAATACTATAGTACACTCTTTATCTGCTAAAATCTAAATCCATAGACATCATATGTAAATTCTATCACTTGTTTATAGAAGGGAACCCTCCTGTGGCCTAGAAATCATTCAAATCGAGATGAGTAGGTAATAGGTTTCTTTTCAGCTGTGAATACGATATAAGTTTAAGCACGAGTAGTGAAAAGTCATTTCACTATTTAAGTCGAAAAGAAGAAAATGATTTAGCTTTAAATCTTATCACAGTAAAGTTGTTTGGATGTTATTCCCTCGCCCGTCATTATCATAAATATAAATATAAATATAAAATATAATAGGTACCCAAATGGGAATATTGGCTAGTAAACAGTTATGTTCTATTTTCACTTGTATGAATAAATCCATCTGATCACGGGCATTGGCAAGAATTAACACCCTGCTGCGACAGAGTTGTTTACACAAACGCCAAAGAATCTAAGCACAAAAGTATATTGTCGGAAAAACTCAGTTTAAACTGGAAATTAACTTTGACGTTCTTTTTCAAACGGCCTTTCATTCCTTTCTTCTTTTTAATATTCCATCGTCACCAATTTCATTTTTGATGCAAATAAAATAGTTAAATGGGATAAAAAGTATAAACGCCTTACCATTTTAGTACATCAAACAAGCAAATGTGTTTTAATACAAAATTAAATTATAGAAAACTATACCTTAGCACACAATTCTGATACCGTCTCAGCTGATGTCGCACCCAATCTCAAGGCATCTGAACAAATGAAATGTGTAAACAATGACTGTCAAACACAACGTGTTCTTGCTCACAAAATTACCCAAAGAGGACTTGATAACAATTTAAACTAATTCACAGAATAGTGCAAGGATATATTTTGAACACAACTTGCAAATTGATCGAAATCGGTCTTAAATGTCACGGTTTTACTCAAAAGTAAAACACATTTTAAAATTCACACAGACGTCCCCATTTGAAAGTATTTAGAGGGTGAGTTGTTTACGGAGGCTTTATGTAGAACAACGAGATTCATCCAATCGCATCCACTTATTTCATCAATTTGATAAGAATCCATGCTTCAAACAATAACGGAGATCCGATAGACACCAATGCGAGATCATGCTACCAAACAATAAATGAGATCCGATAGACACCAATGCGAGATCACGCAATTAGATTCGAAGTTTTATAAGGCTTACGGTTCTCAAGTTCTGTAATAAAATTGTAATGGTGGTCGATGATTTGCGGATAATGTAATCAAGAATTGTAACACGGCTCTCAAGATATGAAGGATTTACATATAATTTACCAGTTTGCATTAAACAACACATCATGTAGACGTACGAGACTTGTAAGACCTGCTGTTTACAAATGTAAAAGAAGCTATTCACGTCCTCGCAATAACTTGCAAGTTTATGGGACAATGCAGACCCTCAAATGTAAACAAGCGGAGATAGGGTGAGAGGTTACCAAGGTTACATATGACGCATTTTCGTATTTGCTTTAGGTCTTGTGGCTGATATGTTGTAATGTACGAGTATGACTTCCAACAAGGTGCACACGCCATTTGAACCGAAATTATAAAACTTTGGTAGTGTAATCAAGTGAGCACCCCTAACTCTCATCTGATGGATAAAATCACACAGATGCTTCAAGCGAAGATCAATATAAAGCGAAGATCAATAAGCCCACTCTGGGATATATGTACCAAGGAGACTTCTTACTATACTCGTCTTTTGGTGACGTAGTCTCGAGCAAATATGTCATGTGATCTTGAGACTTCATCTATCAAAGGGAAAAAAAAAAGAAATTCAATACTATACGAGACTTCATTCATTCCTTATACGTTCATTTATTAAAAGTATGTTCTTTTCAACAAGGATACATTTCTGTACTTTAAAATATTACGACAGTTATGGCGTTTAAGTTGCAAAGAATCATGAAGAATGTTTTTAAAAATTCAGATTCATTATAAAATCAATTCATATTTTCAATCATTTGCTCAAATCTATGTCGACGTTGCAGCTTTTACCGCTGAATTTGTGCAGCAATATTTACCTCTAAGTACAAAAAAAACTTGGCAGCCCTAACTACAAATAACTTGTCAACCCTAACAACACATAACTTGTCGACCCTAAGTACAAATCACTTGTCAGCCCAATCTTGATTCCGATAAAAAAAGTTTGCACAGTCAGAAAGAAAAAATATTATCCTTACATCATCAAGTATAATAAAGACAATATATTAATTTCTTTATTTTCTGTTTGCATTTTTTTTTTATTAGATATTGGTTAGGGATGGGTCGTGTTGGACTCGAAGTTGTGCTTTAAGTCGGGGTTTACCCTGTGTACACGTTCGCTCAGCTAACACTTGTTTTCGACAAATGCTCAGGCGTCGTTTTCATCTTTGACTCTTTGTGGTACAGGTCGGACGTATTACTGGTTTACCAACGGTATTTGTTTCCTTTGTTACGTAACATGATACTTTTGCACTGTACCGGTATAAACGTCTCCCTGTTAGTAAGAGGGGTAGTTAATTGGATTTAGCTACATTATCTAGGGAATGACCTCCCTCGATATTATGACCCAATGTGAGTGAAAGATAGAATATCAACAGAGAACTGGGCAAGATTATTGGGAAGCAATAATGCAATACGAGCTCCGTTAGACAAGAAAATTAACAAATTTTATTAAACAATTTAATAGTGGTAATTTAAATTCAAATTAAATGATATCAACATAATTTAATAACAGTGTCTAATTTAGATTTTTTCCTAATCATAACCAGTGGTGAAAGAGCGCAATTGTCACGACTGATTGCATCACCTTCCTCTCGATTATGTTGCAACGTTTCATATTTCGTTGAGTCTTCCTTTTCCAACTGCCTCGTCCTTCTTGAACTTCTTAGATTTTACTCTGTACTTGTCACTTCCCCTTTTCGGATTTCACTCGTCACTTCCCACTTTTCTATCTTTTCTTTCAGACTCCGTCTCCGGACTATCGAGTCACCTCTCCTTTGGAAGGCTGTTTCATCAAAGGACAAAATTATTCCTAATTGCTATATGTACCACTTTTTAGATGTATATAAAATTACTTCATTGATGTTACTCAGAATACACTCCGTCCATACACTGCATAAACCCTACATATAATAGCTCCTTGCCATAAATTACCACGTGACCTCTCTATCGAAAATTGACCTTGTGCTACTACATGTTCGATTACTATGGCATATAATTCACAGATCCTTACTCATCATCTGTACAATCATATAACGATTAATTGCAATATCATCATAACATTCCAGGTAAATGACCCTGCAGACGATGATCTAGTTTGGTTAATGACACTTTATTTCAACGGCGTAACACTGTCTCCTGTCACTATTTTGCATTTCACAAAACATGCGGTTGTTCGGACAGAATCAGTAACCAGTGAGATGCGTCCTTGACTCATTTAAAAATGTTGGTTGTTTTGGTCATTCGAATCAATCGAACATTGAACGTCTGTTTATTTGTCTTGTGATTGCCAGGTGGACTACATAATCAAGCACCTTGGTGGTACTTTACAATTTCATGTTTTGCATAGGGTTATAGTTTTAAAGAAAAATCAAATCAAAGGTTTCCTCGCTGGGTATCTTTTTGGTAGCCTCTCGAGCAAAAGAATGACTAGTTGTGCATTCTCATCGACTGTGGATGCGTATGTGGCTCTAAAGTCCACACAGTCGGTTGCAGGTGGGACATGGGACAACGGTGGTTTTGGGTGGCTGAGAAACAGCTCTGTGACATCTCTTACGAGCTGCAGCAAGACGCTTGAGGCGGCCAACCTCGAAGGTGGAACTGGCTTTTCTTGTCAGGGCCTGCCACTTGCTTCTGTCTGAGGCAGCGCACTCGAGCTGATGATGTTGAAGGTCTGGCCATTTGATTTACGTCTTAAGATTATCTTTGTACCTCTTGCGAGGGAGACCTTGATTTCAGTTGCATTTTGCTTGCTCGTCAAAAACATCTGCTTTGGGATTATGTGTTGATGCATGCGAGTGACACGGCCAGTCCATCAAAGTTGGGCCTAGATTAGTTCAGCTTTGATGTTTGTTGTGCTGCCTCTATCAAGGACTTCCTGGTTCGTGATTCGATCCTGCCACTTAATCATCATGATGGATCCCAGGAAGCGCTGATGAAATTCTTCCAACTGACGGATATTCCTTCGGTAACCAATCCACGCTTCACAACCAAACAAGAAAGATGTGAGGATAGCTGCAATGTACACCTTCATCTTCGAAGGCGTATGTCCTAATGCTGCAAGACCTTGGTTCGGAATCGTCTGATTGCTTGACAGGCTTTTGGATCACTTTGTCCATCAAGCTATTACTGGATGGCGTGCTGCCTAGGTATTACAAACTGTCCACATAATTTAGCTGCGTGTGGTCAATGGCGATGCAGAGTAGTGAAGGGACAGTTTTTCGGGTGGGCTGAAAGAGGGCTTCCGTCTTTCCTAGGGTAATTGTGAATCCAAATAGGCTGGAGGTTTCAGAGAACCCTGTCCACAATTGCACGTAGACGAGTTTCTTCATCTGCCACGAGGGCATCTGTGAAGAGTTCTTAAGTGATGAATCTTTCTAGAGTCTTGGTATTTTCAGCTATGATCCATCATGGAGATAACTTATGTAGATACCAAGGTCAGAGTCACGGACAGCATGCAACAGGACTTGTGTGAGGAAGGGGTTAAAGAGGACTGGAGCTAGTACACATCCCTATTTGACACCCTTAAAGATGGGGAAATTTTCAGAGGGTTTGCCATCTGAAAGAGTCTCTACAGTCATGTCATCGTAAAAAAAGCCGGATGAGGTTGGTAAACTTCTGAGAACAACCAAGCTTTTTGAGTACTACACACAGTGCGTCTTTGTTGATTGTAACGAAAGCCTTTGTTAGGTCCATGAAGACGGCATGCAGATTCGTTTTCTGTTCAAGGCACTTCTCTTTGATTTGTCTCACGGCGAAGATCAAATCAAAGGTGCTGGGATCTGGGTGAAAACAACACAGGGACTCTATGAGGTTATCTTCTGACACTTCCGCAATAAGCCTGTTGAGAATGATGCGAGCGAGTATTTTGCCTGCTGTGGAGCGCAAGGAGATGCCTCTGTATTGTAGTCCAAACATGTGCCTTTATTCTCACATTGCGTCTCAGAGATCGTCTGGCATCTCCACTTCCGTCCAGATGCTGATTGGCACATCGTGAAATGCCTCCTGAGTCTGTTCAATGAGAGCATCGTACACCTGCGCTGGGATATCGTCCTTTCCAGATGCCCTGCCACAGTTTATTTGTTTAATGGTTGTCTTCAACTACTCTATCGTTGGCGAAACATCCAGTTTGTCGTGCGTTGGCTGTTGGGGTATTTGGTAAAGAACTGATGGGCTGACCGATGAGGGAAGCTTAGGAACTGACAAAACAGTGTTCTTTCCATCTGTCCTTAATGTCAGCCTTATCCTTTATTAGTGTACTGCCATCTTCAGCAAGCAAATGGGCAAAGCCAGACTTTGAAGGGCCGAAAATTGAATTAATGACATTGTAGAACTCTATGGAGTTGTTAGCATCAGCATAGCGTTGCACTTCTTTAACTTTCCTTTCCACCACTGCTCATGCATCTTGCAAATTTCTCTCTGAGCCTCAGCTTGATAGGATGTGAAGAGGTCTATTTTGGGGATGCAGTTTGTGTCATTCTGCCAGTCCATAAATGCTTTGTTCTTTCTAGCAAGCAGATCTTCAATATCAAAGTTTTTTCTCGTCTAACAAATCTTGATGGGTTCGCTTCTTGGGGCATAGAATCGCCATTGCTGTTTCTCTTATCATATCTCTGAAATTGTTCCATTTCTCTGAGGCATTTCAACGTAAATGACCGTTGGTTGAAAGCTTGTCATCTAGGCTCTTCTGGAAATTTAACTAGGTGAAAGGTTGCTGAACTCTGACAATGCCTCATGCCCCAGCCACAAAATGCGGAGTATCAATAAAAAAAGTGTTCTCCGTGGTATAGCAGTGTTAGGGATTAGCTTCGCACAGCTAAAAGACATCGCCAAAAAGCAGAGAGGCTTTGGCTTTCCACCAGACTTACTATTCATAAACAAATCTACGAAGCCGCTAAGAAGAACGTCACAAACATAGCCCATTTAGCCAAATCATCCCACTACAGTACTAAGATCACAGAGAGTTCCAGCTGCAAAGAGCTCTTCGAGATAACTAACAAACTAATGTCAAGGAACAAATGTACACCACTTCCAACAACCTTCTCTCCACTAGACCTACCAGACCAATTTGCAAATTTCTTCGATGACAAAGTACAAACCAGCACAATTTCAACTGATTCGTCACCATACAGTTATGATGCAGAATTTCAGCGACAACCGTTAGGAGCATTTGAAGCTGTTTCTATTTATTTAGTACGGACAATCGTGATGAAAAGTGCACCAAAGTCTTGTGAACTTGATCCAATTCCGAAATCACTGCTGCTTGAGTGCTTAGACCCAATATTGCCTTCACTAACTGATGTTATTAATATCTCTCTCTCTCATCAGGGGAATTCCCATCATTTTTGAAAACTGCCATCGTAAAGCCACTGCTGAAGAAACTAACACTGGACCATAACGATTTAAAAGAACTACTGCCCAGTTTCTAATCTCCCATTCATATAAAAAATCTTAGAAAAGGTTGTTCTAACTCAACTTGTATCTCATTTGAATTCAAACAGTCTTTTCAGCAATGTGCAGACTGCATATCGCCCTTGCCACAGTACGGAAACTACTCTTCTGAAAGTATTTAGTGACATTCTCTCTGCTTTGGATAGTGGAAAGATTACAGTCCTCACTCTTCTGGATTTATCTGCATCATTTGACACAATAGACCATGATATATTACTTCACCGTATCCAGCATTTATTCGGCATTCAGAATATAGCCTTACAGTGATTCAAGTCCTACTTAGTTAAGAGGACACACATTATATCTGCAAATGGAATACACTCCAGCCCAGTTGACGGATATTGTGGTGATCCACAGTGATCTGTTCTTGGACCTGTTCTCTTCATTCTGTATTCTCAGCCGCTCTCAAGTGTCATAGATCATCGCCCAGTGTCGCACCAATTTTATGCTGATGACACCCAAATATACAAGTCTAGCCATCCAACTGAAGTTGATGCTACCATCCATGGAGTAGAGAAGTGCATTTCTGATGTGAAATCATGGATGACATGTAACAAGCTGCAGATGAATGATGATAAAACTGAGGCTAATCTGATCACAACACAAAGACTTTCTCATTCACATCCTTTACCTCAGACAATAAATATCAGCAACACCAACATTAAATTCTCACAGTCAGTACGGAACCTAGGTGTTACTCTAGACAGTACTCTCACATTGCACCAACATATTATGAACATATGCAAGGCTGCATATCTTGAATTGAGACGCATCAGTTACATTCGTAAATATCTTTCAGTTGATGCTACTAAAACACTTGTGTGTTCATTAGTACTTTCAAGATTGGACTATTGTAATTCAATTATGTCCGGTTTACTCCAGAAACTTCAAAAAGTTCAAAACACAGCTGCACAGCTGCACGGATCATCTTTAGATTACCTTGATCAGAGCACACCTCACCACTGCTCTCTACCCTACATTGGCTATCAATTCGATACAGAATCAAACATAAAATTTGTTCTCTGTGCTGTTTTAATGACAGACTCCAGTCCAACATACCTATCCAGCCTCACCCATGTGTATACACCAGCTAGAATAGGGGTCACCAACCTTTTTGATACTGAGAGCTACTTCATGGGTACTGAGTCATACGAAGGGCTACCAGTTTGATACACTCTTCTGAAATAACAAATTTGCTTAGTTTGCCTTATACATTATTAATAATGTCAAGACTCTGATCACGTTAATGATTTCTTACAATAATTACCAACAATGACAAGGTGGGAAACAGATATCAATATTCAGCACTTTATTTCTATTTATCTCAGTAATTGTTAAATTTTCAGATGATCACTTACATTACATTTCTTAGGAAAAATGTCCCATTTTCACTAGCCACTGACAAACCTTTTAAACAAATCATGAACTATGTTGCACCATGTTTCAAAAAGTTATCAATTATGTACATTGTAATGTCTGTAATGTTGTGAAAAAACTTAAATATAATAACTGTTACATGTCATGAACACACCTTTTAAATTGAACAATTCTTCAATATTTTAATTAAACTTTGCCATGGCACTGACATGTTGCCACTGACATCTGGTATCATTTTCTTTGTTAGTGGGAAAACTGGCATTGCATGCTGTTTACCATTGTATTGTAATCTGGTGTGTAACTTGACACTGCAACTGTGAGTGACTCTTTCAGATGTCCATCAGTGAGGCGTGTTCTGTGTTTGTTCTTGATGAAGTTCATGTCAGAAAATGCTGATTCACCTAGATAGGTAGAACCAAACAGGCTGGCAACCTTCATAGATGCTGTACACACACCACTGTACTTCTCTGTGTCAACAAGGCACCAAACGTTTGGTGCAGCCTGGTAGGCTTTGAGGTGGAGGTCATTTTGAAATGTTATGATTTCAATCTCCACCTGTCCAGCATCCAAGTTGAACGTTGTACTTAGTTGCTCAGCAAAGCTTGTCGTGTCCACATTCATGAAAGGATTGGAAATGAATGATACACATGGCTCAAGCTCAAGGTCACAAAACTTATTCTCAAACTCTTGCCCAAGTCTGTCGATGACTTCACAGTACTGCAACTTTGTCAACTGTATCAGATGCAGAAGCATTGTCTTTCAGCACTGACTGCACAGATGGAAAGTGCAGCACCTTTTTTCTCTGTATATCCACAGAGAAAATGTTAATTTTGGCTTTAAATGCATTTAAAGCACTTATCATATTAACAACAGTCTTGCCTTTACCTTGCAGCTCGCAGTTCAAGTGGTTTAGTTTCCCAGTAATGTCCGTCAAAAATGCAAGGTCAAGTGTCCACTCTGTGTCCTCTGGCAGTGAGACGTCTTCGCCTTTGGACTGCATGAACTCTTTGATTTCACCCAAAAGTGACAAAAAACGAAGTAAAACTCGTTTTCTGCTGAGCCATCTGATTTCTGTGTGTAGTAGCAGGTCACCATATTCAGCTGCCATCTCCTCCAATAGCACTTTGAAAATCCTGTGCTGTTTTGCTTTGGAGCGGATATTGTTTATGATTTTCACAACGGGAGTCATCACGTGCGCAAAACCGATCACTTTGGCACACAATGCCTGCTGGTGAATGATGCAGTGGTAATGCAGAAAGTTTGGGAAGTCTTGGTCACCTTTACAGTGAGCGATGTCGGCCAATCATAGCAGGAGCCCTATCTGTGGTCACCGCTACCAGCTTTTCCAATGGTACCTTTTTCTGCACGAAAAACTCCTTCACTGTGTTATAAATGTCAACTCCCCTCATAGTTATCTTTATGGGCATTAGTGTCAGGAGTTCTTCTCTTGTGGAGAAATCTTCAAACACCATCCGGATAAAAACCATCAGCTGCGCTGTACTACTGCTGTCCACGGACTCGTCGCACTGGATACTAAACCACCTGCACCTCGCCAGATCCCGGCCCAGCTGATCGACCAAGTTACTGGACAAAGCTGACACTCGTCTAGCCATCGTAGATGCCCCCAGTTGGACGTCGGAGAGAGTGGCGATTACATCGGTTCCATATTTCTCGTCTTTAAGTACACTGTTAGCAATTATCATCATTGCTTCTTTGACAACTTCTCCGTCTGAAAATGCCTTCTTCTTCTTGATCAGGAAATGCGTAGCTCTGAAAGAGGCTTCGGTTGCTTTTTGGGACTTTTTTGCCGGCCTTGTGAAAAAAGCCTGTCGCTTACCCAAAGCTGTCTTTAGCTCAAGGGCTTTTTCTGCCCGTAGTGCGCTTCCCGGTGGGTAGTTAGCATTGTAGTTTTTGTGATTCGTAGTAAAGTGTCTCTCCACATTGTGCCGCTTTGCCGTTGCCACAGTCGCTCCGCATATAAGACGCACGCAGGTTTCTTTCACAGTCGTTAAAAGAACTCCGACTCCCATTCGTTGTGAAAGTGATAGGTTTTCTTTCTTTTTTCTGCCATGTTTTTGGGATAAGGAACTGCGTTCAGCGCCAATCTTCGCTGCGCCCGCTAGCTTACTTTTTACGAGCACTGTATTGTCACACGCATAATACTGACCTTCGAATTGGTGTACGTCAGAGTTCACCTAAAATTATCTAAACTTCATGTATAAGAAACATATTTTTAAGATATTGTCATTTTATAAATCTATATAAATGCAAGTGTGATTAAAAAAAGAATAGCAACAGAATAAAATGCAATTTAATACGCAGCTGAGCTGTGCTATTTTTAGAACAGGCCTGCGGGCGACTCATGTGGTCTTTGGGGGCGACCTGGTGCCCGTGGGCACCGTGTTGGTGACCCCTGAGCTAGATCCTTACGCTCTTCTTCTGATAATCGTATACTCATTGTTCCCAAGGTGAAAACAAAGTCATATGGACAACGTTCCTTTGCACACCACGACCCGGCGACGTGGAACGAATTGCCCATTGAAATTAGATACAAAGACACAGTGGTCCCTTTTAAGAGTGCTCTTAAGGCTCACCTGTTTCGACTGCAGGGACCTAATCATGTTTTGTATCTTATATGTTTTCAGCATGTTTTTATGTTTTCCAATTTCATTGTTTTAATCATTTGTTGTTCTGTAGTGTAGTCATATCATTATTGATGGTGTAAAGCGCTGAGAGAGAGAGAGAGAGAGAGAGAGAGAGAGAGAGCTCATTTAAACTGAAGCCAAATGTACTAGCTACACTGTTGGTATAATAGAGAGAAAGCAAGTTAAATCAAGGGTACTCAATAATCGAGAAAATATGTAGTGGACTTGAGAAAATTACGTAAGATTCAAACAGGAAACAAATGCGCTTTTGAAAATCATAGAACGATTCTCAGCCTAAGAAAGGAATACAAATACTTACATTCACAAACGGTAGTAAATAGCGAGAACATAACATGTGGGGATTTTAATTCCTAAATATTTCCGTAAGTTGAGTTTGGCTTGAATATGTCTTACACCATGCATTTGGACTGCTACGTTTGCATACGTGACACATGTCAAATACTAGTATGTAATCAAATGATCATAAATATAGTTAAAACTGCATATGTGTTTTCTTCCGAGTGGGCGTAAAGAACGGGTTCGATACACCGTAGGAATATGTAGAGGACATCAAGTTGACATATGTGTTCCTAGGCCAAATCAAAGGAGTTCTTTCACCCTACTCGGAACAAAACATATATGGGGTTTTGTATTTATTGCATATACCCTTTTTAGTCACACATTCTTTTGAATTTTTGCAATGTAAACTTTCAAAAATATGAATTAGGCATTTAGCGTTTTATGAAAGAAACTACAACCCTCTGTCAAGTCTCCGGGCGTAACCGGGTCTAGACCTCGATGAATAGTGTATAGTTGCGTCATCAGTATGTCTGCATTGTTGATATGGTGATGATGTATTTGTCTGCTTTGACGTTTTCAAAACTTTTGTATGGGATATATTAATTAATTTAAACTGCATTTATAGTTTTTTTCCTTACCTTTCTCTGATGGAATACAGGTTATGGACCAGTAGTTACCCTTTCTTTATACACTATAACAACTGAATACCCACCATCTACTTCAAACAAGTTTCAGATCAAATTTCACTGAAAATCCGTATTTAATTACATTCAACTTTATACAGAAAACTCATTATTTTACAGCACTTTCTTTTTATGTTTTCATTCAATATAATAAATTATCAATGCAATGAACTGAATGATAATTTAAACCGATATTTTGTTTTAAATAAACAAATTTTCTTTTTAACTAGATTTTTAAGAATCATTTGGATATTGTTAAAAAGAAAATATATTCTGAACAATATTGGTCTGCTTTCATCTTTCTATGTTCAACTTGAACAGTAGCAAGTTATTAAAACGTTAACATACATTCAATTCGCAACGTGCGTCCAATAACAAATTATTGACAACAATATTGTAAAAACGTATAATTTTTATAAAATTGCCCCACAGTCAAAAGAGTTGTTGCTCTCTGTGATACATCTACGTTTATGTTAAAATGTTGACAGTTTTTTTTAGAATTATTCAACAGTTTTGATTCCTCCGTAATTTCAATAGACAATTTGTATATCCCTCCTCTTAAACACGCCTCTTAAAAATATAATTCCGTAGACCATATTTTTGGAGATCTGAAGCTGAAATGGATTTTTGCTATGTTTGGTACTTTAGTTGTGTTTTATTGTGGAATTTTCTCGGGAATTATACAGGAGGTAATGCTTTTTCCAAAGGTGAGACACTTTAAACACTGTATTGAATGTTAGTATGATTCTCTGGGTTTTTCTTTGTTAGTTTTTATTATTATTTATCAAAAATTACATATTTTCAGTCGCAAAAAAAGGTTTTTCTCTCTCTCTCTCTCTCTCTCTCTCTCTCTCTCTCTCTCTCTCTCTCTGTTAAATCTATGGCTTTTCTCTGTCTTTGCCGACCCATAATTACTACACTTAAGTCATATTGTTGCAATGAGTTCCATATGTTAGTATATATAACTCGGCTTGCATTTGATATATATCAAAAGCATGACAACAGCACAAAGAAAATATATATCTAGTGTCAAGACAAGACCATCGAAGTACTAATTACCAATCGCTTTACAATAGTATCTACCTTAATTATCCGTGACATGTTTATACTATTGTCTCCAACATTAGTTCCTGCACAGTGCATAGTTATGTCATGTCAAGGTGGACTTCTGCTTTGGGGATGGGTATGTGTGTTTATATTTGGAGTTTCAGAATTTAACTTTTAATGGGTACTATATAGCCAGTATTGTGCTGAATTTCCATCAAATCATGTACATGCACGCACACATGCATACATACATACATGCATGCATACATACATACATACATACATACATACATACATACATACATACATACATACATACATACATACATACATAGACATACAGACAGACAGACAGACTCTCTCGTTCGATGTCATACTGCAAACTAGATTCATCCGATCTTATGACTGATATTAAAACATTCTGTCCAAGATATTGGTGCCCGCCTCAACTAACTCTCCTATCTCGGTCTAGACACTGTGAAATACACATAAACAGATTGATGCTACTTTCGGTATTCTCTCATTATTACTAGCGGAAAAAGTGGTCACTTTCACCAAATAATACTACATTTCTTAAAATTACAAAAGTGTGTTGACATTGTTCAAAAACTTAAATTCTATAGTAATAAATCATTTTGGATGTTTTTCAAGGCAACTGTTTTTTAATATTTATAGTTGTAAAAGTAGTTCCAGGCTGGGTTGTGCGATAGGAAATTACAGCCTGAATATCTGGATTACACACCAAATCAACCATGTAAGATTTTCTGGGTATGTATAAAAAAATATTTCCAATATTCACCATTACTTTTTGACAGATACAACCATTTTGTAAGAAGATAGTTAATTTGTGGTACTTTTTTGTCCTGGATAATGAAAACAAGAAGTTAGTTTCGTATCATTTAAGTAGTAACCAGATTAGTCGGAAACTTCCGTACATTACTCACCGATTTAAACTTCCGATGTGCCGGTCCAGTGAAAAGTACCGTGGTATGTACCACTGGAGAAAAACAAATTATGAGGTAAATCGGTATACTGGTAATACCACGCACCTCTATTAATAAAAAGTTAGACAGGAGAAATCACGCAACGTTTTACAGTCCGTTTGATTGGCCATACAGATTAATTTTTCTCCAAGCTTTGAATGTCCAACTTCAATCTGATCTTGATATTTAATTTATTTGATGTCTTACTAAGTAGTAATTATTTAATAATTGATAAAGTGTTTTACCCGATATTTCAACAGTTAACCACCCCATAAATCCCCCCCCCCCAAAAAAAAAACAACAAACAAAAGCAAAAACAAAAAATCCCTTAAAACAACAAACCATTTTTAATGAATTACCATATACGTATTGCTCAATGCGTTTAACAGCACATGAACGAAATGGATTCACCATAACCCAAAGTTAACGTTTATTGATGTGGGTGGAACTGACCAGGAGTTAACATGTCTTGATGTGTGTGGGACTGACCCGAAGTTAACTTGTCTTGATGTGTGTGGGACTGACCTGACGTTAACGTGTCTTTGGGGGGGGGGGGGACTGACCCGAAGTTATCGTGTCTTGATGTATGTGGGACTGACCCGAAGTTAACGTGTCTTGATGTGTGTGGGACTGACCCGAAGTTAACGTGCCTTGATATGTATGGGACTGACTTGACGTTAACGTGTCTTGGTGTGTGTGTGTGTGTGGGTGGGGGGGGACTGACCCGAAGTTAACGCGTGTTAATGTGTGTTGGGAATGACCCGAAATTAATGTGTCCCTTATGTGTGTGTCAGACTGAATCGAGATTTACGTGTGTTAACGTGTGTGGGGCTGACCCGAAGTTAACGTGTCTTGATGTATTGATGTGGGTGGAACTGACCAGGAGTTAACATGTTTTATTGTGTGTTGGACTGACCCGACGTTAACGTGTCTTGGTGTGTGGGGGTTCTAGCACACTGATCTTTGTTGCTCATTGTGAGCCAGTGCACCTAGTCACCCAAAGAAGGATGCAATTTATTGCTATTTTAAAAACTTCTCTAAAGTCCCTCTTACTGGCTGCCCCCGTCTACGACCAAATGTCTGAGATACATGCTAACAAAAGAAAAAAAAGAAAAACTGGAACATAATCCAAGTGTCAAACTTTAGGTTTACAAATTGTAAAATCTACATGTCCGAGTTCGTACTTAAATTTTATCTCAAGTAATCATATTTCCATATTTTATTTTTATCCTATACATTTCACGCGTTTGCAGTTTTATTGCTAGTCAGGGCATATAGAAACAGAAAAAGCAATAGGATACATACTTTAAAATATTTTCCCACATGTATATTAATACTTAAAAAATAATATATATGCATAACGCCGAATGAATCTAGTCTGTTCGCTGTTTGTTATTTTGTTTACTTTTAGGTCTACATATGGATCTTAGCAAAATAGATCACCTGTTAAAAAAGATTATTAGCGATTGGGCCAACCAGCTTTAAGCTAGATTCATTAACTTATTTTTTTCAGATACAAATAAAATGAATGGAAGTTAATTATACAGTTTGCGTTCAAATCTTGTGACTTGCATTATTTGTTGAGTTTCTATGTACATTATGTTTAAGCAAGCACCCATACATTCCACAACTGATTTCTATTGTGTATTCTTAAAGTCAAATAAGTGCACAAGAAGATTACAAAGTTCTTTTCGAGCGTGGCACGATACAATACATTATATTCAGCTGTAAAGACAAGCGCTTTATACCTATTATCAGTAAATGGTGACTTCGCGTGTATTTCTTTTACATTTCGTTTTATCCGGTGTTCGAATGTTCAGGCACATGAAACGCATGCGCAGAATGATTCAACATGGACTAGAATGCATATGGTCAAATATATCTGAGCAAAGTCGGTGTGGATATTCAACTTCTTTTGGACTCAACTAGGAGTGGGACCTCACGTGGATATGTGAATTGCCGCCAGCTAATGGTGTCTAAAGGATATACTTACCTTTCTGCGTCAAGATTTGACTTGTCGATTTGCGTTGTTTGAACACCGGTATACGGCTTTATTAACCAAATCTATGAAGATTACTAGCGTCGGTTGTTAAACATGAGAATCAATATACTGTTATTGCATGTCGGAGCTGAACGATACAGAAAAACCGGCTATAAAATAATTATTTGCGTGCAATAAGATACATATCAGTTTACAAATGAAAATCGAGGAGTGATGTGTTTAATCCTAGAATGAATTTGTATATTGGTTTATAAATAGGTGGTATTATATGTTGAAAATCATCAATGTGAAAGTTATATATTCCAGTCCCGTAATCCATCACAACCCCAGCTGACACACGCATCAGTGAGATAATTTGCCGACAAATATTGGACAAAATTAAAATCAGACTCGCTAATCATCCTTGACGGAATAGAACTTTTCAGCGGTTTATTGTTCGCTTATGCTGTTTTACCGGGTAAGTCTTATCTATCTAGCATATAGCTAATGTAGTTATTAAAGAGGATTTTATCGCCTTAGTCCTGTAGGCAAGCGTCTCTTCATGGAGGATTCGGAACGTATTTAAAATACAACCAGGTATCGGCTATTGCCAATATGTTATCATCGACCGCAGGTTGTAACGTGTAAACCATACTCATAGGATCAGTTATCCTTACATATTTTGATTGCTAACCATGTCACTTTTTATATGGATTTATTATAAATGTTACGACGGTGCTAAATAACCTGACGGTGCTATAAAGGATATTCATGTATTCTCCGGAGTGAAAACAAGACTCATTCTTTGATGAACAAATGCAGTGTGCAATGTAGTGAGAGGGGTTGATGATTCGCATGTGTGTTCCAATGTGGTTTGATCAATGTAAAATAAGAAATACAGTTTATTATATTTCAGAAGAAAGCATATTGTGACACATTAAATATAAATGACTACACGGTGACAACTTGAGTATAAACTTTAGTGTCTAACCAAATTACAGATGGATGACGATTCAGATTGTGATTCTGACAGTTCCGCCGAAAGTTCTGAATCCTCTGGTAATTCCAGTGAGGAGGAGGAAGAAGAGGAAGAGGAGGAAGAAGAGGAAGAGGAGGAGGAAGAAGACGATGTGGAGGAGGAAGACGATGACTTTAGTGATAGTGAACTTATAGGTTTCGCTTCTCAAAACGTGCCTCCCTGTTATGAGGCGATACACGGTACCGCCGCGGTAAAAAAGAAATCCAATGGGAAAAAGAAGAAAGTTTCTTTTCCTAGTGGAGACAACCTAGTGTTGATTCATGTTATTCCCAATCGGAAAATGCTGGGTTTGCACAGTGAAAGTGAATCGGATTCCTCAGAGGACAGTGAGGAAGAGGTAAAACTCAAAAGAACAACGTCGAAACCAATTACAAATGGCAATAGTGAATGTAAACGATTAGCAAAAAAAGCTCCAGAGAAAATGGTTAAGGAGCTTCCTCTTGGTAATGCTAACAACAATAGCAATGCTGCTAAAAGTAAGCAAAAGAGAAAAATAAGGAGACCCACAGCAAAATCAAAACAAGATAAGAAAGAAAGTCAGAAGAATGCAAACCCATCAGAAGATACGCAGAACGTTAATGATGTAAAAGAAACTGGAAAACAAAAACGCAGGACTAAAGGCTCCAAGAAAGCTGCTGTTAAAAAGTTGGATAATCTGGACAAAACTGCGAAAAGAAAATCTGCTAGGACCACGACTGGAAAGGCAAATTCCGGCGGTGATTCGCAAAATCCGCGATCTGTGACGCCAACTCTATCATATAAGAAGAATTCAAATCCTTCAATGTCAAAGCTGGATCTTAATGGTGCTATTGCCGTCGAAGGAATAACTTTAAGTTCCAAGAACAAAGTTCAGGCAGGAGTGATTAAAGTTTCGAAGGATAAAGATTTTATAGAGACATTGACTTCTTATAATAAAAAGAACGGATTTATATCTTCACGAGAGGCAGACAAATCAGGTATGAATGTCATGAATAGTGATAGCGAATTCCAGTCGGGTATCCGACTGGACCCTAGCAGTTTAAATTCCGAAAACAAAAGATATTATGCCTGGCAAATTGCCAATGGGAATATCTCTAGTCATGAATTACGCACCCCTAGTATTTTGCCTATGTGGGATAACATTCCAAATGCATCCTCTTCAGAAGCTAGTACAGTTCAGTGATAATATTAATATTCAACAAAAATCAGAATCTGACATTATCTCGATTAAAGTAAATGTTATCGAGTACGTGCTCAGAAAGAAGTCTTTACTGTCTGTCATGAATATGGTATAAAATATTCATGTATGATGATGGAATAAGACCTCAACATGACCTTTAAACTTTTCGCAGGTACATGTATATTGAACGCGTCCAAGCGCAAATAGTATAGACACAGATCTACCGTCACATAATGTGCCGGCTGATAATGGTATACACTGTTTGCGTCAAATCATACGTAACGCAACTGTACGATAATGGTCTATGGTGTTTGCTTGAAACATCTTTGTTAAAACTTAGCAGTTTGGCCCCAGATCTGCCGAAACATTATGGAAGTAAAGATCTGGTTTACACACACTATTAGTAGTTGAGGGAGGTTGATACATGACTGTATTAATGAAAACTGTGTATGTTATACACCGACTGACCTTCAATAGATTCCCAGTCACTCCAGCACATACGCTTATTTTCCCTAAACACAATGGTAACGTAGTATATATTTAGAAAATTTCGCAATATCTTTGCCACGGCTT
The DNA here is from genome assembly GCA_030141615.1 of Unio pictorum. Lineage (NCBI taxonomy): Eukaryota > Metazoa > Mollusca > Bivalvia > Unionida > Unionidae > Unio > Unio pictorum. The sequence goes on from JARLTB010000253.1 coordinate 2,778,602, forward strand.
TCATATGCTCGACCTACGTAGTATAATTGCAATATCCCAAGCTTTATAAAGCAAACTTTCCTATATATTGTGTTCATCTCCGTGTATTGAAGCATATATTATGATATTATTCCATATATATATATATATATATATATATATATATATATATATATATATATATATGCAATCAGTAATTAAGCTTATCAAAGTCTTTCAAAAATACGTTCATAGCCGCATTTATCATGATATGTAGATATAGACTTATTTTCTTTCTATCCAAGGTTCGACCGATTTGCATCTTCATGTGTTGTTTACAAATTACATTTTGTTAATCAATAATCAGTTTGTGAGCATTGATTTCAGAGACAAAACTGCCAAATGTAAGTGCTTTTTTTAATTAGTCAGTAGATGGTACTAGTTGATTTATGTACGGGAAGATGCTATAATGGTTTTGAATTTAGAACATTGTAACGTGTATGTATGTATGTATGTATGTATGTATGTATGTATGTATGTATGTATGTATGTATGTATGTATGTATGGATATATTAGATGCGTATATTTAAAATGAACAATGTATGTTTCCTGTTTAAAGAACATGAAGAATACTGACTCATTGTACGATATATTTCATTTTTTGCATGAAATGCACGAATAACAACCTAAGACAATAGCTTTTGTTTGATGTGTTGTTTGTTCATTGGTGTTTGTTTTCTAACAGATTGATTAAACTGACTTTCTCTCTTACAGCAATCATATATAACGAAAGTCATAACACGTTAATGCTCGCAAAAAGGGATTTAACGTGTTCCGAGTTCGTGTGATTGACCCAACATGCATACATATTCCATGTAAGTTCTTTGCAAAAGCATTGTTTTAGGGGTGTGGGTTTGTCTGTGTAGTTTTAGGGCTTGGTGCAAGCTTCTGCATTTCATTAGAATGATCCGGTGTCTGGGATCCTAGAAAAAATAGATAATTTTTGTTCTGCCTACAACCCTGACTCTAAATGTATTTGTATTAAATACTCCAATAAGAAACCTTTCCAGTCATGCTCAAAGCTCAATCAAGAGAAAATTCCAACCACGCTAAATATTTAAATAAGAGAAACTTTCAGCAATGTTAAATACTCAAATAAGAGAAAATTACAGCCATATTAAATACCAATGAAAAGGAGAAAATTACAGCTATTCGAAGTACTCCGGTCGTCCTAAATACTGATATCAGAGAAAACTCTCGTCATCCTAAAGACTGATATTAGAGAAAACCCACGTCATCCTAAATACTAATATCAGAGAAAACTCCCGTCATACTAAATACTGATATCATAGAAAACTCCCGTCATACTAAATACTGATATCAGAGAAAACTCTCGTCATCCTAAATACTGATATTAGAGAAAACCCACGTCATCCTAAATACTGATATCAGAGAAAACTCACGTTATACTAAATACTGATATCAGAGAAAACTCACGTCATACTAAATACTGATATTAGAGAAAACTCCCTTCATCCTAAATACTGATATCAGAGAAAATTTACGTCATACTAAATACTGATATCAGAGGAAACTCCCGTCATACTAAATACTCATATAAGAGAAAAACTCAAACAACAAATGCTCAATACTTTCTATAAGAAAATAAAGATAATCAGACGATGAATATACCAGTCGATCATTAGTGTATTAAACAGTCAATCATTCAGTGATCAACCAATCAAGAATTCAGTCTCACCGTGATTAACCAATGAATCAGTCATAGCAAAGTTTGTTTTAAGCAAAAACAAAAAAGAAACACAACACAACAAAGAAAACAAAACAAACAAAAGAAAAAAAAGTAACGAACGCAAAATAGGAACGTTATAAGAAAACGTAAATGCAGATACCTTTCAGGTGTAACATTTCCAGTGGTTTAGCAAGAAAATCGTTGCCAGCTACTAAACATTTCTCATTTATAAGAATTATTCAACAGAATGACTATCTGGAAAAAAGCCATCAATGAGACTTTTGTAACGAGAACACTTCAATTACTTAAAAAGGATTATTTTAGGAGATACTGATGTGGAAGAAAGGTAAATGTGCAAAACAGAAAACTGTCGAAACAACTACCCACTTAAAAAAAATTATCGACGTGACACGATTCTAATCAAGGAGACGGATACACACGAAATTATAATGTTCCACATTGTTTTAACACGAATAAAACATATGCAAGTGCTAGTAAATCAAACAAAATCCACCCAAAATTGTATTAGTTTTGCACTTGAACACGTATTATTTTAGAGACAAAAAGACTAATAATGAAAAAATATATCATAGTTGCGCGCAAATTAGGAAATAAAAATGGTGTTAAAAGATGCCCTGGTGTTGTCACTTGCACCATTTGACATATTTGGTTTCCTTTTCGAAGATAAATTTATTTGTAGTAAAAATTGTAAACCTTTTGTCTTTCGTCGTGTCGAAAATTTCAAATGACAGCTAATGGGCGGGGGTGAGGGGCAGTATTTAATTATGAACAGTGCCGTCATATGGTGCAAATACTATCACATTTGCCTCATTTCAAAGTCGGGGGGTGTTCTGGCGCTTGTGAGCAGAATTCTGGTTAGACCAATAAAACAGCTCTCTGACGTTTCAGTTGCCTTGGTTCAATTCAATTCTAAACGTCAATACGTATCGTGTCACTATAACCATGGTAACCAAGACAGGAAAACAATCCAGGGCGCCAAAGCACTCCCCTTGTGTTTAGGAAAAAAACATGTTGTGGCGCTTCTGCTTTTAATGAATTTAAATCACAGGACAGGGTGATATAAACTTCTTTTCTGCTTCTTTTTTTATTTTCTCGTTGAGTTAAGCAGCGTTTCTGTAGATTTAGCTGTAGCCTATGTATGGACCACTTCATCTATTTTATACTTTTATGGTATTGCAGATTATTCTCTAGGGAAGAAGCATATCCCTGCGGTAAGAGTGTGTAGCGTGTTTGATTTGCACGAGCTTAGCGTGACGCTCACTAACAGGGCATGGGAAGAAGTGTGAGCTTATCAAAGAATAACCAGATGTTATTCTGGAAATTATCTTCCAAAAGCGACTCCATTCTAGGAGTAGCTGAGGACAATATATCGTCTTACTTCAATAAAATGGTAAAACGATAACATTGTTTGGTGATTTAGTAACTTAACTAAATAATAACTTTTATGATAGTGCTGTCTTTAATATTGATTCCGTCGAAGACACGAATTTCTTTTAGGTAGCTTTGACAATATCTTATGTTGGAATCCAAATCTACACGACAACAGGTTCCGCACACACGAGGACTCCCTTCACCCCTGCAAAATGTCGAATATTAACTTGTCTGTGTAAACGTAAAGCAGATTTAACATGTTTCCTAATTTCTTAGGACAAAATCAAGAAACTGCGCAAAATTACATGTTTATGCATTTTCGTAAGCATGACTCGGCCGTATGTTTTTCTCATTTAGGACTAGTTGTAAAGAAAACAAAATCAAACAATTAAGCTTTTCTCCACAAATGTAATTGAACATTCTCACAAATAAAGTGTGGAGCCCACAATTGGATTGTTTCCCTCTCAAGTTTGAATTTATGGACTTTTTGCCTGACGGAAGTCTTCTTTTACGACAAGTGGCGTATGTAAGCTGCCTTGTCAAGTGCAGGCTTTCTTTGAGAATTGATTTGTTAGGTATCCTTTAACTGGGCTTGACGTCTTTTCATGCCATCTGATAACTTTTTTTCCCCTCTCATTCGAAGACCATTTTAGTTCTGCACAGAAAAATGCATGGTTCCGTTTTAATATTATTCGACTTGGAACATATAGGTCTAAAATTTTCACTAAGATAAAAATTAGAAAGTGTCAATATGAGATTGGAGTCGACATGCGTAGTTCGATGCCGCCATATTTTGTTTATGTAGGACATTACTTGTACCTTTCCGTAGTAAACTAGGATACACTTATTTGATTACTATGCTAATTGGAATTTCAGTTAGTCTATCTACCTGTAATTTAGTCAGCGAACCTAATCAGTCATTCCAAAAAACTGCTTGGAACTATGGTAATGATAAGTGACTGTAACTTTGTGTATCGAGATATGTTGGATATTACGAAAGAAAAAATATGTATACATAAGTTATCACCATGCTATCCACCATTATTGAAAGTAATACCAGCCAACAATTACATGCAAACACTGGTAGTTCCTCATTAATGAGAGCTCAGTACAAGACCTTTTATATATCCCCAATACCGCTGTATTACACTGTTTCTAGGCGACACCATTAAATATTACCCAGCTATTATCTTCACAAAAATCTTTTCTGCTTTTGTTTCCTAAACTAAAGATAACATATTTAAGATTTAATAATAAGACTGCCTGCAATAATTACGGATTCCTAGCAGGTTTTCAAGGAATGATCTGCAACGTATGCATGTTGCACATTTAGTTTACGGATGGCTGTACTCTATAACGGGTACGGGTTAAAGCGTCAATTCTTTTGGATTTTAGAACCATTACCAAAATTTGTAAAGTATTGTGATATATGTCAGTTATAAGAAATCTATCTCGCATCGTAATTAAATACGTAGGAGATAATTTCAGTTATGATCTTCTTACGAAGATACCACGTGTTATACCTGAACAATGATAATGCGTTCGTGACTTACCTAGGTTAAGAGACGTTATATAGAATTTTGCATGTATTTGCACACCTGTGAAACTATATGCATATGGTCATGGTTCTACATGACATAAATCTCAAATACATGAAAAAAGTCTGGGAGAGTTCTTCCAAATTAAGTTAGCAAGATGAAATTCAAAAAATTTAGGAGAACATAGACTTATTTATGCAATTAAAGAGCGCAAATCCAATTTCATGGCCAGGGTTAAAGTTATGAAACTGTTAACTGGCTAGAAAACTGAGTTTCAAATATTCAAATATTTTGTACTCATACGTTCGATTATTGATATTGAAAGTGGATGTTAAAGCTAAAATACCTTAGAAATCTTGCTAACAACTTTGGATAACTGACTTTTGTTTAACGGACTTTAGCGCACGATTTAGAGCTATATTACTTGCAGTAAGATACACAGAGACCGTGGCCACGCTTCAGTTGTCTTGTAATTGCCGCTTTTTTATTTATGCGATAATGCTTATACAACACTGTCAGATCGACTGTGGTCTGGTTGATGTCAAGCAATCTTATCATATTAGTTAAATTAATATTGACGCTTCTCAGTCTACATTCTTAAATTAGCTAAGAAGTGGTCGTTTTATTTCACATAGACAAATGCATGAGTTTAGATATAGGACGACGAAATCCAGGTACAGTCATTAACTGGTTGAATTTCGCACGATCATATTACGTAGGTAAAAGTCAGAGTAAAGATAGAGGTCAATGAACATGTTTGCTGATAACTGCAGTGTTATATTGGGAATGGCGGAGTCTTTGGTATTCCATCAATTGAAGTAACTATGTCAATAGGTCACAGTTATACGTTTTTTTTTTTCTTTTACCGCTAGTTCTCACCGCTTCTGTCATCTGATGATGATGATGACGATGATGATGACGACGACGATGATGATATTGATGATGATGATGACTGTTAAATTGAAAGTACTAAATTAAACATTGATGACATCAAAAGTTTGAATCTGACATCTATTTTATTTTTTTTAATTGAAAAAACATAGTTCAAACTCATGTACAAAAATCACAGTCTAAAACTGTCCGAAGTGTTCAATCTTATAAAATTAAAGTCCAAGTATTACCAACATGATATCCAGCCACAGTGTCTTAATCAAATATACTGAACATGATTTCATGTAACGATGCCATACTTAGGTATTTCTTCGTGGGCTGAATTTCTTAAATATCCTCTTCCGTTTCTAATGAGCTTTTTTATTTCTCTAGTTTGATTATCTCAGAGTTTGTTAAAAATTCTCTCTCTTCCATATGTCAACTCATTAGTACAACTTTCATAGTTTTCAAGAGTGTGCAGTAGGGTTCTTGTGATTACTGTTGGGACAGTTGCAGTAGTCCGAGTTCGCTGTTTTAGGAGTTCTAGTCTTCCAAACTCTTTTGAATAGGCCTATCACTTGTTAGAGTGAGCTAATGATGCGGAAGTTATTATAAATATATTATCTTACGTATTTAGTCTTGACCGGTTTAAGTTTTGTTTTAACATGAGTATTTTATCACTAAATGAGTAACAAAAAGTTGTTTCGCGTATCAGTCATCCTGGTAACACGATGATAGTGTCTTTACATGTATGGACATATCACGTCTTTTGTTATTACGGTGTCGCATGTCTAGCTGAATCATTGAGCTCTGATTACAATCTTGTTTGTCTAAATTTGTAAATCCTTACCTTTTTTAAAAAGTTTAATGATTATCGGATTTAAGGAGTAATGCGGAAGAAAAAATATTATATAACTTGACCGGTATGGTTTGGTGTTGTATGGCACGGCAAAACGAGTAGGTTATTCAGTGTTGATCTACTTTGTTATTTTACAGCACCGCAACACAAGTAGGTTATTCAGTGTCAATGCAGTTGGTTTAAAGACACTTACACAAGGACTAATCGTGGTTGCCGAATAGGTCTGATCTATTTGTAGGACTGGAACTTGCACCGTTCCAGATACGAGTCCGTTACACTAACCTTTAGTCACCGTGGTTCTTGCCGCCAAAAGACCTGTAATAAATACGCTAGCCCACAGCTGCGTTTGCAGTTCAGCAGTCATAGTTCAGCCATAACACTATTTATTCCAAAGGACTATACCATATAAAACTTCCCATAAACTGTACAAGATCTCTCGTAAATAAGGCTTATAACACATGCTATTAGGTATCTTATAAAATATATTATGAAATTGATGATATATCTGTTTTAATTAGGTTTATAAAATGTCATAATTAATATTGTATATAAAATGTCTTATCATGCATACAAGATGTCTTAAGAAGTATAAAAGCCATCTTAAGCTTTTATGATATATTATTTTTTCATAAAAGAAATATTATCAAACATGTCTTATTTAATGAATCATTTTATAATATGTAATAAGATCATTAGATATCTTAAAAGGTTTATTGGTTGTCTTATGCAGTGTACAAGAGATATATAGTTTTTGGAATAAACAGCAATTTGTTCCAAAACCTTTATATCATAAACTTCTAAAGATGTTAAATTTATGTTAGAATGTACATCTCATATAGTTTAGGAGATATGGTATAGATTTTCTAAGATATCTCATATAGTTTAGGAGATATGGTATAGATTTTCTAAGATATCTCATATAGTTTAGGAGATATGGTATAGATTTTCTAAGATATCTTGTATAGTTTAGGAGATATTATATAGATTTTCTAAGATATCTCATATAGTTTAGGAGATATGGTATAGATTTTATAAGATATCTTGTATAGTTTAGGAGATATGGTATAGATTTTCTAAGATATCTTGTATAGTTTAGGAGATATTATATAGATTTTCTAAGATATCTCATATAGTTTAGGAGATATGGTATAGATTTTCTAAGATATCTCATATAGTTTAGGAGATATGGTATAGATTTTCTAAGATATCTCATATAGTTTAGGAGATATGGTATAGATTTTCTAAGATATCTTGTATAGTTTAGGAGATATTATATAGATTTTCTAAGATATCTCATATAGTTTAGGAGATATTATATAGATTTTCTAAGATATCTCATATAGTTTAGGAGATATGGTATAGATTTTCTAAGATATCTCATATAGTTTAGGAGATATGGTATAGATTTTCTAAGATATCTTGTATAGTTTAGGAGATATTATATAGATTTTCTAAGATATCTCATATAGTTTAGGAGATATGGTATAGATTTTATAAGATATCTTGTATAGTTTAGGAGATATGGTATAGATTTTCTAAGATATCTTGTATAGTTTAGGAGATATTATATAGATTTTCTAAGATATCTCATATAGTTTAGAAGATATGGTATAGATTTTCTAAGATATCTCATATAGTTTAGGAGATATGGTATAGATTTTCTAAGATATCTCATATAGTTTAGGAGATATGGTATAGATTTTCTAAGATATCTTGTATAGTTTAGGAGATATTATATAGATTTTCTAAGATATCTCATATAGTTTAGGAGATATTATATAGATTTTCTAAGATATCTTGTATAGTTTAGGAGATATGGTATAGATTTTCTAAGATATCTCATATAGTTTAGAATATATCGTATACGGATATCTTATGCTTTAGATAACATTTAATAAAGTGTGCTAATTCATACCTCTCATTAAATGTGTCTCATACATTGATCAAATATATTATAATTATTTTTATTATTCAGAACCAAACATTATCATAACAACAACAACAATAATATAATACTGAAAAAGTGTCTGATATATCTTATCAAATTGATAAAATACCTATTTAATTGTCTAAGATATTTAATAAAAATGCATTTAATATCATATAGAGTTTATAATGTGTTCTATATAACTTACGAAAAATGTTGTTTTATAATAAATATCAGTTTGAGTTCCCTTATATTATCCTACCAGTGTTGATGTACATTTAAATTGTTTGCTATGGTTATGTGTGTGTGTGTGTGTGTGTGTGTTAATCGTTATCTAGTATATGCGTTTATGAAGTTTAATTATGAAATACATGTATATGTTTGTGTGTTTGGGTACTGCTGAGAGAGAGAGAGAGAGAGAGAGAGAGAGAGAGAGAGAGAGAGATATTTGGAGAGAGAGAGAGAGAGAGAGAGAGAGAGAGAGAGAGAGAGAGAGAGAGAGAGAGAGAATATGCATACATTTCATTAAAAAAGAAAGCAAACCAAAAGAAGGTATTACAGCTTAGATTCCAAATGAGAATGTGATTAGTAAACAGTTTGCGGAAGCCTTCAATCTTAATCTGTGAAAGCCATTTGTTAACACAAATCTCTAACAAGATGGTGGTGGTGGGTTCATTAACATTTTACTTTTCTTCACAGAACAACAGCAGATCGGTGTGCGATTTGTTTGACGCGTGTTCATTTCAACGGAGTACTTATTTTCTGTGCGATAAATATTTCCTTTAATTCAATAACAACCTGATATGCAGAGCTAATATAGTGTCAGATAATTGCAAATCATTGCTTAACAATTTTTGTTCCAACAGATTAAGAATATACAGTATTCACTGCGGCGGCCAATTGAACTTAAATGTTCTTACTAAAATGCACATAAAGGAATATATTTCAATTCATATCTCATATATATGGCGCATCGAAATTTATGTTTTTAAGGTTTATTATAAAATGTGATTTGCTGCTTTATTGTGTCGCTTAAAATAATTAGGTCACAATTACCTAGATATCGTAGAAAATATGGCTTAAACATTGTGGTAGTAAATGTTTATTACAGTGATGATGTTGGTAAATCTATCCTGAAATTACTGTTGTATGTGGAGATAAAGTGAAATTGATGCGGCTTTTAACGGCAGAATAGAATGTTAAGAAAAGACAACGAAAGCCATCCAAGCCATTTTGTATCGTTATTTTCATTGACTTATTCATTTAAAGAAACAAGACAAAAGGACAGCTCGAAAGAAAAAGAAGAAGGCGAGAAAGGGATCATCGAAATCTCTCAAGATCGCTGCCATCATGTCGAAGAAGGAGGCTCAATTGATCGTATCCATTCAGGCGAAACAACGCTCCAGAACGGAAACACCACGTTCGGATGGATATTCACTAAATGTTGGGTATAGAAAGGATATAGCAAATGTTTGGTATTGTGCTGCAGATTTGTTAAGGTATTACTCCACTAACGATATCATGTGATAAATACATTCATGGACCAAGAGGATTGTAGAGAAATAAATGTAGTATTTATTGTTAATAAAATATAAATAAATTGATTCATACATTGCGTGTAGTTGTTTTATGATTACAGTTTAGCACAACCATACACTGAATGACATTTCAGTATTTTTGGTGCAAGACAATTTCAATAAACACTCATCTTGTTCAGGTTAAACCATCAGCAGGGTTTGAGTGGTGTGGGTGGGAGGAGGAAGTCTAAAAGTTTGCTGTAAGTGTCTTGAACAAAGAGACCGAGTAGCAGCAGATGAAACAATGGCTATATGTTCCAGCATAATGGTTTGCACAGAGACCGTCTAGTCATAGTTTGTATTGAGACCGTCTAGTCATGGTTTGTATTGAGAACATCTAGTCAGCATCTGAAATAAAGAGTGCTGTGTGTTCCCACGTTATGGCTTGTATTGAGAACATCAAGTGAGTGTGTACAATATAATGTGGCTTGTTCAAGCATTATGATAATTCAGCAGCTGAAAAATAAGGTGCCGTGTTCCCACATTATGGTTTGAGCAGAGACCGTCTGGTCGGTATATGATATACAATTTGCCGTGTTCCCACATTTTTGCTTGTATCGAGATCATTTAGTCAACATGTGACGTATAATGTGACTGGTTCCCATATTATGGCTTGTATGTAGACCGAATTCACAGCATATGAATAAAATGTGCCATGTTTCCACAATATGGCTTGTGTGTAGACCATATGGACAGCATATAAAATAAAATGTGCCGTGTTTCCACATTATGGCTTGTATGTAGACCGTACGGTCATCATATGAAATAAAATGTGCCGTGTTTCCACATTATGGCTTGTATGTAGACCGTACGGTCATCATATGAAATAAAATGTGCCGTGTTTCCACATTATGGCTTGTATGTAGACCGTACGGTCATCATATGAAATAAAATGTGCCGTGTTTCCACATTATGGCTTGTATGTAGACCGTCGTACGGTCATCATATGAAATAAAATGTGCCGTGTTTCCACATTATGGCTTGTATGTAGACCGTACGGTCATCATATGAAATAAAATGTGTCGTGTTTCCACATTATGGCTTGTATGTAGACCGTACGGTCATCATATGAAATAAAATGTGCCGTGTTTCCACATTATGGCTTGTATGTAGACCGTCGTACGGTCATCATATGAAATAAAATGTGCCGTGTTTCCACATTATGACTTGTATGTAGACCGTACGGTCATCATATGAAATAAAATGTGCCGTGTTTCCACATTATGGCTTGTATGTAGACCGTACGGTCATCATATGAAATAAAATGTGCCGTGTTTCCACATTATGGCCGTACGGTCATCATATGAAATAAAATGTGTCGTGTTTCCACATTATGGCTTGTATGTAGAGCGTACGGTCATCATATGAAATAAAATATGTCGTGTTTCCACATTATGGCTTGTATGTAGACCGTATGGACAGCATATAAAATAAAATGTGGTTTACTAAACAAATTTTATATTGATGACATATTTACAGCTTCTTTTCACATGACTAAGTGGATCTTAAAATAAGAGTTTCAAATTATTGTCATCATTGTCTACTAAAAAAAAAAAAAACTCCAGACAGTCTTTTACAAACTTAAATATGCAGAATTCTCACATCGTTGCTTGAATGCAGTTCTGATGTCTTTTGATTTTAGTTGAATAACATTATTTTGTTTTTATTTTTTATTTTTTTTTAAATCAAACAATACACCAGCAGTAAAAATAAGACACAACTGTACACATTTATACGTGTCTACGGTGCTTCAGTCGGCGATCTACAAACTTATGTTATTAAAGTGATAATCACGAACATAACACGAATATGCACTTTAAATTGTAGGCGTTACGACCTGAAAAATATCTCGGAATACGCATGTAAACAGGATTATTAAACACGATATGATCAGAAAAAGATAAATAAGCGTACTAAGTCTTGAATAATCATGTTTAAAAAGAAGAGTTGGTTGAAGTCAACTGGAGACCATCATTACTTACGTAAATTAAAACTTATTTCCTCGTACATGGGGGAAATCACCAAATTTGACTGAAGACGGCGAAATTGATACGCTTGTTAACTGTGACGACGTGTTGTAATCAAAGCTTACTGTCTATCCAGTTACACTGTCCCATTGTCAGACACTCTCAAGTGCCTGTGTTCGATTACATACACGCCTTCTTCCATTATTCATTGATTACATTGATGAGTAATCCGTTGGAAATTAGACTGGTAATTCATCAAAATACATCCTAGTAAAATGATAGTAACTGGACGAAATGGATGGACCCAGAAGACTGTATTATTTGTTTATATGAGTGAAAGTATCAACAGTACGATAATAACCTTATTGCTGAATTAGAAAGCATTAGAATTGACGTTGATGGGGATTTCCCGAAGTTGTGTTTGAATGTATTGAACAGCCGATATAGCTGAAATGCTTTGTCACCATGAATAAGATGACAACAATGGAAACAACTACAGTCAAGGTATTATCATTCAGCTACAACGTATTATCTTTCAGTTATCGGACATAATACTCATACAGTGTGAATAGGTGACAAGTATGCATCGGGCAATTCTTTCTCAAGGAAGGACGATTTTTAATGACATAGACGTCGTGTCATTCTTTCGGCCCATATTCACACTATTATCGTCAATATGAATATTCTGTAAAACAAAGACCCCGTAATAATATTTCGTGCCATCAACAAACAATGCTGAATCACGCCAAATGACGAATATTTTCAAGACAGAATAAGTCAATTTGACTATTATCAGATCGGTTCTGAAACTGTTAGTACAGCAAAAATGTTAGTCATAACGTTGAAATAATGTTTACAAAAATCTCTGCCAAAGTTTCGTAAATACGTACTTGGTTACACTGTGGTGGACATTCCTATTCTAGCTGAAATAAAAACGATGCAACAAAGCACCATGCATTGTAGTGTGTGAGTTTTGGATTAGTAACGTACCTTTAAAAAAATTTCAGTTATATCGCTACGTTGTTTGCAGTGTACCATGTATTGGAAGTCACTAATATCACAGAAAGAAAGAAAGACGGACGGACGGGTAGACATATATGTAGATGCAGACATACATACCTGGATAAGAAAGGGTAAATAGGTAGGCAATTATGTAGGTAAAAACATTGATAAATATAAAGGTACATACACGCCATGTTGGTGAAGTACATCGGTTTGACACTCTTCTTACAAGCATGGGCGCCCCTACATAAGGGTAAGGAGGGGTGATTGTAAACACTCCTACTTATGAAATTCACATCTAAACATGTTTTGACCTACATCCGTAAAATCTAACAGCTGACCACTACAGATTCACCCCCACCCCCCGGAAAAATATCTGCTGGCGCTCGTGAGTACAGGCACTACATCTAATTAAAGTGGTTAAGAAAGCATTTTAAAGACATCCATGTCATTAGTTTTATGCTCGGGCAGTGGCCAACATTTTCAAGTGCTTTTGCCGGAAAAAGATTGGCCGGTTCATTAGATGTATTTATAGTACCTGATGACATGAAACAAGCTGAGTATAGGCCTTAGAAGAGTGATTGTAGCTTGCTTATACGTCACCCAAAAATAGCGCACTGTTGAATAGCGACGTGTATTCAATGTTAGAGGTCTCTCAGGCTTGATGTATAATCCAGTTTAATTTTATTGTTAGAAGGGCGAGTAAAACCTTTAAATAACAAATTGAGTTGTACATAACTGTTCTAGCAATTATGAAACTGCTCCACCTTGAACTCATTTCTCAGTTAATTTATTTAGCCGAGTATTTCATCGCAAACAAATGAATAACAGGTTTTATAACGTGAAATTTACATATAATATTATATATTATACAGAGAACTTAAACTGAAAGTTATAATTCGCCTCAGTGTCCGTACTCTTAACGCAAGATAAAGGAGATTTTCTGAGTAAACTGAGTTGCATGCGCGAGCGTGTGTGTTTGTGTGTGTGTGTGTGTGTGTGTGATTTGGATTTTTACCGTAACTTTAACAATGGTTAAGTCATATCGAAACGATATCTGCAGTGTGGCGGTTTATAGTGATGTTTGCAATGAATGGTCATGCCGCAGACATTATAGCAACATTCCACCCAGTCATATTATACTGATACCAGCCCAACCAGTTCCTAACACTAACCTCTTCAAGCTGGGGAGCGCCTAGCGAAGCAGCTGTTAGTACCATTTATTTAATTTTTGGTATGATTCGACCTGGGTTCGAACCCGCGACCTATCTCATCCTAGGCGGGCGCTCTAACCACTAGACCACCAGAGTGGTCCCAAAAAGAGATGCAGTAAACCTTTTTTTTAAAATAAAGATTCGTTGCCTTTGTTTAAAATTAAATGCTGATATTAAATTATACCTAGGATATTTCTTTTCAAGTTTGACCAAAAATAATTGATAAACACACACAGACACAGACATGCAGACACAGACAGGCACATACGCACGCAGACGCACGAACACACGCACACGCACACAAACATGAAAATAAAACTCAGATGTTGAGCAGATTATTATAAATTAAAATTCCAAATCTCAACGATAAACCCTATCATTATGTTTTAAAACAGCGACAAGCTAGTTTACTTAATGCAGTGCTATTTATTGTGTTATAAACTATACAACGATACAATTCACTCTTGTATTGTGTATGTAAACTTACAGAGTGTATTAAGCTTGTACCGGTTACTGTAATAACACCCTTCGCCATTTATATCAGCTAAGAGCATGACAAATTTATTGCGTTCCTCGTCATTTAATCGATCAGGAAAATTTTAGTGCATAACAATCATTCAATTGTAACTACTCTAATTTGAAAGATTAACAGTTAAGTGCCAGTTTCTTATTACATGTAATAAAATTCATATGACACGCAGGTAATATTAAGCATGATACAGAGTATGTTATAAAGGGGCATTTAAGGAGAGAGAGAGAGAGAGAGAGAGAGAGAGAGAGAGAGAGAGAGAGAGAGAGAGAGAGAGAGAGAGAGAGAGAGTTTTGAAGTAAAGAAGGATAATGATGTCTCAGCTTTCTTTAAAGTCTCAACAGTTGATATTGATTTTAAAACAGTCAACGAAGTCTTGCCAAAAGGTTTAAATGTGATTTTGTTCCATGGCTATTGATATATTTGTCGTCTCCATACGTAGAGGTCAAAGTACTTCGGGACCAGTTAAATAACTTCTATATTGGATATCATACCCAGTTAGTATTATATATCATTATAAATTTGCTATATATCATTATAAATTTGCTATATATCATTATAAATTTGCTATATATCATTATAAATTTGCTATATATCATTATAAATTTGCTATATATCATTATAAATTTGCTATATATCATTATATATTTATTATATATCATTATAAATTTATTATATATCATTATAAATTTACTATATATCATTATAAATTTACTATATAACATTATAAATTTACTATATAACATTATAAATTTACTATATAACATTATAAATTTACTATATAACATTATAAAAAGCCATTGGTGTCTTTAATATCCATTTCGTTTGAAAAACATCAGTTTCGGGGCCATTTCATCGTAATGATTGATACAGTATTGTGATGTATTACTAAAATATTGTAGAACTGAAATTTCACAATGATGTTTATAAAGTCAGTTTGGTTCCTATTATAACCCAGTTGTTTAAGCTTATTCAAAAACTAAAACAAAGTTCGAATATCACAAAAGTTGTTTAATGCGCTTACAATAACGCATAGTAAATTTTTGAATTTTTTCATAAAGTAAGGAAATTTGTGAAAATTTATTGTCATCGATGTCTAAGAGTGATTCCGACCAAATTTTACCTGATACAGGTATGTTCTAAATGTCAAATGTAACTGACACGAATTGAAGACATGTTATCTGTGCCATTAACTGGTCGAGTGGTACGGACTGTATATTGGTTGTATCAAAGGCAAATTTAGTACATGCAAACATTTTTAACTTGCCTTCTTCTCCCTTCATTGCTTGTATTTATTACACCCACACTACATTTATTTAAATATACAAACGATACAATGTGCATTTCACAATATGAACTTGAAATGTTGAGTAATTTTTTTAATTTTTTTAAATTTATTTACCTATTTTGAAATCTGCTCTTAAAAATACACAAATCACGTGCTTTTAGTGCTTTCCTACTCTACTGACCAAGACATTCAGCCACGTGCCTGCTAATAAGGGGTAAAACGACATGATTATTGAAGAATGGACAGTAGAATGAATATTGTTTTTTAAAAAAAATCACCAGAGAACTTGTTGTTTGTCCCAACGAAAACTAACTTATTCAAGAGTATGCGTGCATTTAGTTGCGCCAATGGCACATCAGCTTATTTGTGCATATACGGCGCCAACTAAAAGTACAGTTAGAAACAGTTTAAAAATAAAGAATCGTACACAAATGTAAGGAAGATAACCCTCAAAAAAAATGTATAAATTAAGGACAATATAAAATATTAAAGGAAATTATGTTGAAATTCTGAAAAAGGAATATCAAATGAAAGATAAGAAAGTATGTAAAATTCTTTAAACATTTCATACAATAAAGATGCACCCCACAACTACTAATATTGCAGAGAATTTCACATTCGTGTCGATTACCGTAAATAATACTATTTCTTCCATTAAGGAATCATCCACTGGAACGTCTTACATTCTGACATACTTGAATTGCAAGATGTGTGTGAAATCAACCTGGCATTTGGCCATATTCATTATACACAACCATAATTCCATTCACTTTTTATTTATTTATTTATTTTGCATTTTCTTACCATTTATTTCAATCATTACAATCTCTCTTCGTAGAGAGGGGGAGGGGATTGGGGGTAGGTGAGGAGCCGGATTGCGCCCTCCCAAGATGAGTGCGAAAAAAAACAGGAACGTCTCCTATAGTAAGATTTCTTTAGGATTATATTGAAAAATCCTATATATCTTAAATACTTAGGCAAATATTAATTACTGGTGTTTTTATTAATAAATAAATATATGTAATGAATAAAGTGCACAATAGATACATCTGCACATCAGTGTTCGGGATGTATATACCAAACCCATCTGTTCTGTATTATGGATGCGAACAGAATATATTAACTTTTCATGTCACCTCATCGACAAAAAACATCTAATTTATTTTGCATCGAAATTCCAGAGTACATAATTCACCGAAATGCGAGAGTACATAGCTCATCGAAATGCGAGAGTACACAGGTGATCGAAATGCGAGAGTACAGAGCTCATCGAAATGCGAGAGTACACAGGTGATCGAAATGCGAGAGTATAGAGCTCATCGAACTGCAACATTACGCTGGTCACCGAAATGCGAGAGAACATAGGTCACCGAAATGCGAGAGTACATACGTCATATAAACACTTATGAAAACAAATGCTCTAGTTTGCAAATGCAATGATTATTCCAATATGACAATACATTTAAAGAAGTCACTGGAAATCACTTGAGCTAGTATTAGAATGTACGGAGGTTAAACTAGTGCGTATAAAAGCTGAGAATATAAATATGGAAGACGTGACATATTTGACTTCTCAAAAAGCAATTTAGGAACCCTCATTATGTAAATTTAATAGAAAATAGAAAGCTATCAGACACGCCGAGAAAGTAAACATTTACATACATATAGAATGAAATAACTAAAAACTTGACTTTAGACAAGCTTGAATCTTAACCTGAGATTTGTAAACATACTGAAATGGGTTTGAGAACTTAAATCAAGTCTGGGATAATAGCTTTTGAACATGAATATTCTATAATCCAGTGAAGTTTATTTAATCAAGTATAATGTTGCGATTGAGGTATTCATAATTTGAACATATTGTTGTGTACGGCAGGTGAAATCATTTAGTTTACATGAGCTGTATCCTTTATTTTGAACCCAAATCCTAAAATTATGTTTTCGTGTGTGTGTGTATGTATGTATGTATGTATGTATGTATGTATGTATGTATGTATGTATGTATGTATGTATGTATGTATGTATGTATGTATGTATGTATGTATGTATGTATAAAATGTATGAATGTATGTATAACACCTTGACATGACATAACTATGCACTGTGCAGGAACTAATTTTGGAGACAATAGTATAAACATGTCACGGATAATTAAGGTAGATACTATTGTAAAGCGATTGGTAATTAGTACTTCGATGGTCTTGTCTTGACACTAGATATATATTTTCTTTGTGCTGTTGTCATGCTTTTGATAAATAGATAACGCAAGCCGAGTTATATATAGTAACATATTAAATGCATTACATGTATGTATGTATGTATGTATGTATGTATGTATGTATGTATGTATGTATGTATGTATGTATGTATGTATGTATGTATGTATGTATGTATGTATGTATGTATGTATGTATGTATGTATGTATGTATGTATGCATGCATGCATGCATGCATGCATGCATGCATGCATGCTTGTATGTATGTATGTATGTATGTATGTATGTATGTATGTATGTATGTATGTATGTATGTATGTATGTATGTATGTATGTATGTATGTATGTATGTATGTTTGTATGTATGTATGTATGTATGTATGTATGTATGTATGTATGTATGTATGTATGTATGTATGTATGTATGTATGCATGTATGTATGTAAGTGTAGTAACTATGAGTCGGCAAAGACAGAGAAAAACCATATATTTAACACAGAGAGAGAGAGAGAGAGAGAGAGAGAGAGAGAGAGAGAGAGAGAGAGAGAGAGATATGGGTGGGTGTAAATGCATAAGGATTGTAGAGATATACAGCTTCTTAACGTTTAGAATCAATCAAACCTGTTTTCAGAAAGTTTCCAAACTTATTCATGCATGCCAACAAACGTTAAGTAAAAGTAACTGAAGACTGAAAAGTCACTCGCTCAGCGACTATACAGATATCGTTGTTACAATTAAGTCCGATTTACATTTTTTTTTCTTTTCTGAAAAGCTTCTTAAAGTCGGCCTTAAACTTTAAAAGGAAATATAGTGACATTATTGACAAGAATTATCATATCTTGAATTAAAGTTTGCATTTACCAAAGTCAGTCTCTTTTTATCACAACTAACATCCGAATACTCAAAAACTGTCATTCTTGCTAATTTCAACTCGGCTGTCAGTACACGGACATGCCTTCAAGTGTTGCGTTCGTTTTGACTTTGCAGTGGAGATGATTAAATCTGAAACACCAGCTAAGTCGTTTGGTAGGGCAAAAACCACATATTGACAGATATATGCACAAAGTAGCTAAGAAAAGAATAATGTTGGAAGTGTCAAAGTTAATGAGAGAACTAGTCTTTCGACATGCTATCATTACTATAGTATTTCTTATTGCGAAAGAGAAAGAGAGATACATGCATACAAATAGACAGAAGGGATACGGGAAAATGGCCTCGTATATTTTTGATAACCTGTATGTAATAGTTAAATTTGCACAACGAAACCTCCTGATAACCTATACGTCTCTTGACGCAATTCACACATGTTTTTTCTTTTCTAAGCATGCGCTAATTGAATTTTGTAACGCACAAAATTGTACGTCATTTACAATTGTGTACTGTAAGCTCAAAGTCTGACATTTTTTGGCATGCTTTTACTACAAAATTATTGTACCCCGCCAGAATATGTATTGCCAGTATTACTAATACTGAGATTGGGTTGTACCATATATTTCTAAGGTAAATAGTAACACTGCCCGAAAAAGACTTGGAAGACTGGATCAGCCTCGTTTAGAGTTCTCGTCTCTCGCATTGAAATTTGAGGGGAAAAGAGAGGGTAAATTATGACTACTGGAGATGCTTCGTCAAGATTTTACAATTTATATCTGCAGGTAATTTAGTGTGAATCTCTTGAAAACTAAAGTTATAACAGGAGCAGACGCTTCTGCAGGAAAGCTGTAATAATAAACTTATTGTGACAGCGACTTTTCCAGGGAAAGGCGAACGTCACATGTGGAGACATTCCATATCTCGTCCAGCCATTCGCAATCGCCCCCCCCCCACCCCCACAACAAAACACCCCAAACAAAAACAAATCAATTGCAAAATAACACAAGTTCGTGAATCTACCAACGTTAACGTTGCCATTTTATCCAATTCGTGTAGTCTATATTAAAGAATTCAAAGACTGTTTTCGGGCAGGGCAAACAGAGTATAAAGTTTGTAATATAAATGCAAATACTACAAAAATATATCATACACATAATTTGTTCCTATCGGATGTATTTTGTAACATTGAGCTAATATTTTGAACATGTGTTTCGTCTATTTGCTTAACATACAAACACGTTAGGCCATGTTAGCTGGCAATGTTTTCCCTTTCATCCATAATGCATCGTAGGTCGTCCCATTCCAATTGCAGTCTTAACATTTCAAAAATGACTAGCAATTTCAACCATAACTGACAGAGAGTTTTATGACTTGAAGATCTTGGAATTTTTACAACCAATACCAACAACCCGCTTAATAAGGCAGCCGTTACTAAAAATAGAAAAACGACTTTAAATCACTTCTTTTTAAAAGTGATCCCCATAATTTGACCGGAACCGACGGCAAGCATACTGCAATACGGGTATTTCAGATTAATTCAAAATTGATGCTGACACGTCATCAATATAACCACTTTCTATAAAATTGCTCGAATAATGCCAATCCGCCACCAAGTATAACATCCGCTACTAAAAATGAAAAACCATTAAATCACTTCTCCATATGTGCAAAATATTACCAAATTTACCAAAAGCATCCTAGCATAAAAATCGTTTCACATTTGTATAAATGAGATTGATCTGTCTTATTCAATGTTGTATCGTTACTAAAACTAAAACAGAACCTCCGCCCCTACCCACAATATATTTGAACGACTTATGGTCAAAAACAGCTAACAGTTGAATTCAAATCATTATAAATCTATCAAATTACAGATAAAAACAATCGAGAGAGATTCAACACCTGAAGTTGAAAATATTGTAGAGGAATTTTTTTTTAAAATATACCAAACGAAATATAATAAAATAAAACATAAAAATTGCTATCAAACAACTTTAATGTTGAAAACAATAACAAACAAGCAAACAAACACACAATCAATAAAATTAAACAGCGAAATTAGGAATTAGTTGAAATAGAAAACATTTTAACTAGGCTAATTGTACAAAAGCTAATGTTGTCAAAGAATAACTTGAAGACGTTGAGGATCACAAAATGAGGAAGACACTGTTTCTAATTAGAATCAAGGTCAACACATGAAACAATGCTAGGAATAAATCATGGTGTGAATGTCAACCAGAATTATAAATTATATGAAGTACATACAAATATTTCCTACATTCTAGACATATTTTAATTCAGTAGAATGTCTTTCGAATTCCATTTTGTCTTTGTGGCCGATTTTGTAATACTCACACATTTTAAATGTCATAACAAAAGCATTTTATCTATTACAGTGTAGTTTATTCTTGATTGTGCGCATTATTACCATATCTGTCAAGACAGGACAAGACTTTGTTACCCTCAGGTTGTACAGGTTACAACATTTGAAGTATATAAAGAACATGAATATATCCCGTGATATCATTACGTAAAAATTTACTGGGGTGACAAAACTCGGAACATGCATGCCAATAAAATGCATATAGGTATCTATAGTCATATGTTATCTAACTTGATTGTATTAAGAAAAGCTAGTCCTGGAAATGTAAAACTGAGGTAGAATTATTTGTCTTTCATCATTTAAATGAGAACACGACAAGAGATGGCGATATTCACCACCCATTTGTTTGATATAGGCATTTTTTATATCTTTAATTTGTGTGTGATTTTTGTTGAACCAGGTACAATAATGTTTATTTTGCTCTGTTTTAATTTAAGATTCCAATTTAAGCAATATCTACTATCAAGGGTATAATGGACGTCAAGTGCAGTATCATCGGAGTATAAAAGCAATATAGCATTTGACAAATTTACAACGTCAGCATGTTTGGAGGACACAGCGTAACCTCAGCTACCGTTTATAAGTCAACATGACGACTGGTTAATTACAAATAAGGAGAGCAATAATAGAAACAAGACGTCTCCTTCACTTACGCCATTTTCACATGAAAAAAAACCTGGGCAATTTATTATCGAGCTGATATCATTAAAAATGCTTAATATAACATTTTACAACTTTCCCCTGATGCTTACTGAGTATAATTTATACCATAATCCAACTCCTCATACCATATATCAACGACACTTTAAAAACAACTAAAAGTACATTTTTTAATAATGAAAACAATGATTTGCAACAGCTTTGATATACTTACATATGTTTATTATTTGTTATTTATCTATTACCTGTTATATATTTCCATGCTCAAAGCAGTTTCTGAATTTCGTGAACCTTCTTGTACAGGTGGCACTCTTTTCTAAAAATAATACACTCATAGACAAACCATGTCTTGAGGTCTACTTCTTTTATTTGGGGGGATTTGAAGAATTTTCTCCTTTTTTATGTTCTTTAAGAGAAATTTTCAGTTCAGCATAGCCAAAACTATGTAATTTTATTTGTCTGCATTACTGCGAAATAGCAAATAGCACAGCATTGTGCAATCAATTAAAATCATTTATCAAGTGAAAAATCTATATATTTATGAAACTGTAATTCATCTAATACTTGACTTAATATGCTACAAATACAATAGTGTGTGTGTGTGTGTGTGTGTGTCTCGGGGGGTGGGGGGCAGGTCTGGATAGGGCATTTATAGCGCTAATGAAGCTTTGTGCCAGGAAATCGCAGGTATTTTGTGAAATGAAACATGATTGATCTAGAAACGTTCTAATGTGGAATACGGGATTTTAGATTTTGATTTCTAATGTGGAATACGGGATTTTAGATTTTGATTTCTAATGTTCTTCCATCTTAGTCTGGCTAGTGATGATACATGGACAATGCCTATAGTGTAAAACAGAAACGTTTTATGCAATATATACATATTATATATATATATATATATATATATATATATATATATATATATATATATATATATATATATATATATATCGCAGCTAAAGACATGAAAGTAACAGCATAGATAAATATATAAATACAATGCCAGAATAACGTTTTCTAAATCAGACACAAAAGAAAAGTGCTGCATGAAACCGAGTTGTTGTACTCTGTATGAGTAGTGAAATGAGTTCGTGCCTAGGACTCCTTTTAAATTTCATACACACTCTGTGGGGAAATGCATTTGTGTGTATATCATCATCATCATCATCATCATCATCATCATCATCGTCATCATCATCATCATCATCATCAGTCTCTTGACCTAGTGTGGTCGTGGAGGCACTGTGCTCCTGAACATCTGACCACTTCCCTCCACTTGTCTCGATCATGTGCCAATGCCCGTGTCTCTGCAAAACTTTTCCTGGTTCATTCTGTGATGTTGTCACTCCACCTTTTTCTTTGTCTACCTCTCCTTCTACCACCTTGGACACTACAACCTTGTATGTATATATCACCCGATAAACCAGTGAATAGCTGGTTACCGATATCGTGATGTTGGTATAGGTCTACGACCACAAAAATTGTTTTGTTTCCTTTCCAGTCTGGAAACTGCAGATGACCGGTGCTTATTACTCTCTGCCCTGCATTGTTGACCATATGTACCAAAACCAGAGTCTGCAGAGTCCTTGTTCTCTATTTTTTCCAGACATCAATTTCAGGGACATTTTGGGATTAGGTATGCATTTAAATCAAAACAGAACTTCTCAGGAATATGAAGACGGTTCGAAGCGCTTCCAAGTTCGAAGACTGAAACAATATAATAGTAAATTCAGCAGAACGATGATATGGATCAAGAAATAAATTTGTCCTGGATTTCTTTGTGGCTGTATATCACAATGAAAAGTTACCAATAATTCAACTCAGACAATTATAATAATTTTCGCCATCATCAAGAAAAATTTAAGTGCCGAAGATCGGTTTAGCAAAACAATAAATGTATGTAAACTACCAAAATAAATTATTCACAAAATTAGATTGTTGTGTATGGGTTGTGAAAATTGATGAGGTTAGAGCAATAAGAAACAGAAGTACGACACGCGTCAAGAAATGACTTTTGTACATATGTTAATCATATAACCAGATTACGCGTCAAGCTATGCTTTTTATACATATGTTAATCAAAAAAGCAGAATACGCGTCAAGCTTTGCTTTTTGTAATCAAATAAGCAGATTACGCGTCAAGTTTTGCTTTTGTGCATATGCTAATGATATAAGCAGTTTGCAAGTGCGCTTAAATTAAACAGAAGAACAATGATACAAACTCATCTTCGGCGTCCTCCGTCTCCCGAAGAGAATGTATGTTGGGACCTATTTTCAAGAATTAATTTGATACATCAGTCAATTAGATGAACGCTGTGCTTACCAATATATCTGCCACGAATTATGCCTCATGATAAAATGACCATTTGATTTCTTTCATAGGAATTTGATTTCTTCCATCATTCCATGGGAAGTTCTTGATTCGTGTGAAAGAAATCAAGGTATATAGGGTTTGTTATAGAGAATTATACATATGCACCAGACAGAGAGGAAAGTGCTATCCCTGGATTCAAATGAATCTTGAATAACTATGTAGAGATGAGAATTAATTACTTGGTCGTCATGCTAGCGTGTCTGCTACACACGAGTGCATATAACAACTACTCAGCTGCATCATTGTTTGGTGATGTGTGCTTAGTCGTGATCGAATATGGGCTAGTGTGTGTGTGTGTGTACTCTCTCTCTCTCTCTCTCTCTCTCTCTCTCTCTCTCTCTCTCTCTCCATATATATATATATATATATATATATATATATATATATATATATATATATATATAGATAGATAGATAGATAGATAGATAGATAGATAGATAGATACACATACATACATACATACATACATACATACATACATACATACATACATACATACATACACATTCATACATATATACATACATACATACATACATACATACATACATACATACATACATACATACATACATACATACATACATACATACATACATACATACATACATACACACACACATTCATACATATATACATTCATACATACATACATACATACATACATACATACATACATACATACATACATACATACATACATACATACATACATACATACATACATACATACATACATACATACATACATACACACACACATTCATACATATATACATTCATACATACATACATACATACATACATACATACATACATACATACATACATACATACATACATACATACATACATACATACATACATACATACATACATACATACATACATACAGAAGATTCACTTAAACATGATTTCAGGAATTGTAATTTGAATAAATGAACATGACCTCAAAGTTCTGCACAAGCTCCAGTCTCGTATTTTTTCACACACATTAATTTATTATTTTAATAAGATGCAAAAAGTAAACAAAGGAATATTTGAGACAGCAATGAAAAGATAAAATGATTCAAACTACAATGTTCGTAAAACACGAACAGCTGAGTTCGTGTGCTATATCTAATGATTTTTCTTATCTCTATTTCTGCATGTTTGACCTTCTGTTCAACTCTTATCGTAAACTCCATTAACAGGAAGCAATAATTGAAGTTAGATCTTGTATGGGTTTAAGCTACACAAATACACATATCGATTTCCACTAAATCGCGAATCATCTGTCAACCTTTAATAGATATAAATTTAATGTGCATTCCCAAGTATGAAGGTCCAAATTGAATTTTAAGAAATGAGAGACAAAATCCCGGATCATGATAGGTAAAACGTATTAGTGTCAAACTTATATGTTAATTCAAGGAACCGTCTGTGCTCGCTTATAAGTCAAGACCCACGGCAAATAACATAGACCCTGATCTGCCATCGCATAATGTTCTAGCAGTTCAGGGTTCCTTTTTCTTTGTTCTACTGATTACTCCTAACAAACTTGATAGACCATATATGCTGACGCATTATGGAACTACTTATCTGGGCGAATTCAGTTTGCAATTGGATTCGACTTGTAAGTGATCATGGACCCGTACAAGGAATACAAATAATTCACGGGGGCCTCGAGTGGCCGAGTGGTCTAAAGCGCTCTCCGTTACGGACCACTGCCATCTCACCTCTGTCTGCGTGTGTTCGAGTCTAAGATTCGGCAAATGTAGTTATGTGAGAAAGCTTGCCAGTAGCTTCTCGTGGGTCGGTGGTTCTTTCCGGGCTTTGTCCGGTTTCTTCCTCCACCATTAATACTGGCCGCCATGTATAGCCTATATTGTGCTGAAAAATGGCGTTAAACCATTAAAAAAAATAAATAATTCACGAGATAATACAATACATATTTAATGCTCCATAAACTCAACTTGTGGATGTGTAACAAAGCCTGCTGCTAGCTTGTGTCGTTTGGTTGTTGTTGTTTGTGGAATTTTTCCCGGGTTCTTCCTCCACTAAAAATAATGCCCGCCATATATAGGCTATCATATGGTGAAACAATGGCGTTAAATCCACAACAACATAAAAAATGTAGTTTTATGTGGGGTGGAAGGGTATCAGGTCTATGGTAGAGGAGTTTATTAAAGCAATTTTCATTTAGCTATGGATATTTGGGTATAAAATACAAAACATATTCAGTTATTTGGTTGTTCAATGTTGATTTTTTTTTACGTATAAAGGTCTAAATAAGTGTATTCTTATTGAAAAGCAAGAACGATGGTACTGTTTCGAAAAGGTGAAAATATTATATTCATAAACGTAACATGTCTCTAAATTCTTTTCTGCATTTATAATTTCTGATTTCTTTAGTTATTATTCTGATCACGAGATATATAGCTGAGTGTATATTATGCAGAATTTCACATTTGTTTCATATAAATTCATGAGGTATTAGTCTAGCTGAAGAAATATTTCTCGAGCCAGATTGGTGCCCCAATATTCTCCAACAGTTCAGACCAGACAGATTCAATAATATCAAATATAAGCCTCTTCGTCGTCATTATGATAGTCTTGTATAAGAAGAATTTAGTGTCATATTGACACACACACACACACACACACACACACGCACACACACATATATATATATATATATATATATATATATATATATATATATATATATATATATATATATATATATATATATATATATATATATAATATATATATATATATATACAGACATACAGAGATAGAGAGAAACAGAGAGACAGCGATGGAGAGAAACAGAGACATATTGTGTGTGTTGAATAATTGTGAAATCTATTTTATTACCAGACTAAATTTCGTATGTCATTATATCTTCAATAAAGGAGTTTATTAAATACAAAATAAAGTCTGACTTTTCGGTTTCATTGAATACACACCACTATTGTTATCAACACAGATAGTTCACCTCGTACTAACGTGCACAGCATTCTGAAAATGTAGTTGTAGAAGTAAAATGAAGACTGTTTTATGTAATGTTTATCTTTTATCACAAAACGTTCACTTTTCTTCCATTCGTCACCAATACAAGACGAATTTGCAGCTCCAGTTAGTAGTTCTAAGTCGGTGACAAAATAAACATGACTACAGTTTGATGAATTGGTCATTTTTTTTGTTTTGTTGCTGGAATATCATCGTTCATTGACTTTCATCGTTAATGAAAGGACATCCATGTGTGGAGGAAGGAGTCACATTTATAACAATACTAGTTGGTACTGGGTAATTCAGATTAGTTTTATCCCCAAAAGTATATTTCAATAGCAGTGGTTCATTATCAATAATTATGACACTGTTGACACCCACTAAGGCCGATGGACCCAAGACTAGCTGTCATGGTATACATATCATCTAATATCAATAGGGTTTCTAGCGAAGGCAGGAAGATGGTTTAGCAATTTGCTGGGCTGACACTGTCTTTCCTAAGGCGTATATGACTTCGCGCCTGCATGAGTAGGTTGAGTGAGACTGCCGGTGTCACGGAATTGTATGAACCTTTTTATTTATTAAATACATGTACTCGAGCTTCGTTTTTGGCGTTCAACGATTTCCAAGGGTGATTAATGTATATTGTGTCGGATTTCGAAATGGCGAGTTCAATCCATCCTATGCCGCACGTGTGACGTGCTTTAGACAGGAAGAACAGAATGTCTTCAGTGCACAGACAATATTTGCGTATAAATACCTCACCGTATGTAAAGCTCTTTACATTTCAGTCAGCGGTCTACTATAAGGACTTGCACATCTTCAGCCGTAGAGGTATGTAAGTTTATTAATTTCTTGTATATAATATATCACTACTGTACTACCACGTCAATTGTTTTATGTTTTGTAGCTTTGGTTTACGCAGTATAATGCACGCATTTATATTCTTGTTTGCGAATGATTTATATTAGTAATCTACGGCTAAATATTTCAGAAATGTTTAGTACAGTATGAATCTTATCGAAGAGGCATAGGTTTACTTCAGAACTTGTTTTATAATTATTGTGTCGGTTATGTAATCTGTATAACTTAACGTCTATAACGTTATTATGTTTTCATGTATAGTACACAGTGTTGGATATGTTTCCAGCTGTACAGTGTCTGGAGTGTCTAGAGCCTAGAGTGTCCGGTGCTGTCCGGTGTGTCTGCTGGTGTCCAGAGTCTGCATAGTCCGGTGTTGTTAAGTGCTGTCTAGTGTCTGGCGAGTCCCGTGTCTTGAGTGTCCAGAATCTAGAGTGTATGTTGTTGTCTAAAGCGTCCAGAGCGTCCGGAAAGTGTAGAGCTGTCTGGAGTATCCAGAGTGGCTAGAGTGTCCCGAGCGTTTCAAGTTATCGGAGTGATTGAGGTCTACTTGGTGCAAGCTGTAAAGCCAACTATAGGAATTAATCTTAGCAGCCGTTGAGCTGAAATAAAGTATTTTGACGACGGAGTGTATCTCCTTGCATATAATCTTGTAGCCGTAGGCTAATTATGGGGTTCGTAAAACCCATTGTATATTTCGGGACTGGAAAGATAAGATGTTAGGTGTATTTGAATATTGTCTTTTTCACACACTAGGATGATAGTGATTTAGAAAATTTGCAGGGTTTATAAAGGTCTGCCAATGATAATAAATCTTAATGGTAAACTGAGAATTTGAGGTTTGTTACCGATACAGGTGCAACTCATGACTTCACTGGCCGGCGCATACAAATCAGTAAGATACCAAACCATGCACGTTGTGTGAGCCTTCCCCACGACGACATGGGATCGGCGTCATCGTCTCACGGGTCTTTCACCACACGCTCAGCAAAAACGTTGTATATCAGTAACTCGCGCAAGTCTGCTTTAGAAGCTCTTTTCTTGAGAGACCTTTGTTCTGTATTGATAAGCACTTTATGCAGTATCCAGTTTTAGAAGAACATTGTATTGGGTGGTATTTTTGCAATACGAATTATCACAGAGGTTTTTATTATCTTGTGTTAGAATATTATATTAAATAACGATAGTGAGTAATATATCATTATATTGGTCTATTAAATAGGCTTAATCTCTGGTGAATGATTTTCGAATATATATCCTCCTCCTCTTCATTCTCTTCCTCCTCTTCTTCTTCTCCTCCTCGTCTTTATTCTTCTTCTTCTTGTCCACCTCCTCCTCCTCTTCCTCATCCTCCTCATCTTGACCTAGTGTGGTCATTGTGGCACTGTGCTGCTGAATGTCTGACCAGTTACCTCCACTCGTCTCGATCATGTGCCAATACTTGTGTCTCCGCAACACCTTTTCTGGTCCATTCTGTAATGTTGTCAGTCCACTTTATCTGTGTACCTCTCCTTCTGACACCTGGACGCTGACCTGCAGTACCGTTGTGGATAGACTGTTGGCTCTAGTGACATGATCATACCATTTCAGCTTTCTCTTTTTGACAGTGGTGAGGAGGTCTTCATAATAGCATGCTTTGTGCCTGATGGTGTTACGCACTTCTTCATTTTTGATGTGGTCCATGTTAGAGATGCCAAGGATGGTTCTGTAGCATCTAATTTCAAGTGCATGGATTCCTTGTTGTAATTCTGCTGTCAGGGTTCAGGATTGACATGAATACAAAAATGTTGAGGTGACTAGTGGTCTCAATAGTCTTCATACAGATATTCTTGTCTTTCCAAATAGGTCTTAGCTTCGACATAGGTGCCGTTGTTTGTGCTGCTCGCGACAAAATTTTTGCTCTTGATCCCTCTTTGGTGATTATGGAACCAAGATATTTGAACCGGCCCACTGTTTCTAGTTCCTGTCCTCTAATTTTAATCTTGGTTGAGATTTATTTGCTACTATTTGTCATCAGCTTTGTCCTATCGGCACTTATCTTCATGTCAAATCTGGTAGACGTTTAATTCAGGTTCTTCAGTAAGGTGCAAGTTCATCTTCACTGCCTGCCAGCCCATCAATGTTGTCTGCAAAGCGTAGGTTGCTGATGTTACACCCTTAAATGCTGACTGTTCCACAGTGGTTTTCCAGGGTTTCGCTCATGGTGCGCTCTAAGTAGATGTTGAAAATCTTGGGTGACTGAAGACAGCCTTGACGTACTCCAACTATTACCTTGAATGAGTCCCCCAGAGAAACTTGAGCAATTACTGGACTGGTAGCCTTAGCATACAGCTGCTTGATGGTATTGGTCAACTTTTAACCCATTTTGTACTTCTTCATTGTGGCTCACAATGCCCCATGTCACACTCTGTGAAAAGCTTTTTTGAAATCTAAGAACACATGATACATGTCTTGTTGATGTTGCGAGTACTTTTCACACAGAATCGTGAAATTGAATATTTGTTCTGTTCTGCTTTTCCACTCTGGAACCTTGTGTATTCATCAGCGATTATTTCTTCTGATTGTGATTTCAGTCTGTTCAAGATGATCTTCAACATCACCTAACTAGCATCGCTGATCAAGCTGATTGGTTTGTAATTTTGGCACAGCTGGTGATTGCCTATTTTGGGGACTGTTATAATCGGTGACTGGATCCACTGTGCTGGCCATTCGACTGTGTTCCATATCTTGATGCAGAACTCTATGTAGCTCTATCACTGATTCCACCCCCATTCTTAATATGTTCAGCTGGGATGTTGTCTACTCCATCTTCCTTCCCATTCTTTAGTACTTTTATTGCTGACTCCACCTCTTCTTTGAGAATGGGGAAATCATCAGCATTAGTGGAGTTTGGACTTCAAGCACCTCTGGGCCTCCTGTGGACGGATGGTTGTAGAGTTCTTTTCAATATTCAGTCCATCTTTCTGCAATGTAACTTGCTTCTGTGAGGCATTTTTTATTTTCGTCTTGAATGGTACTGACTCTTGATCGCTTGTCTGGTGACGTCTTTTACAATTTAGAATGCTTTTTTGCTGTTATTCTTAATCAAACTACTCTCTATTTCTGTGTACTTTTGTCCAATCCAATTTTATTTTGCTTTCAAACGTTTTTGTCTGATATTCTTGCTACTTTTCTCGGTACTCCATTGCCCCTGTTGTGTGTGTGGTGCTTTTTGAGGTCACTGCGGGCAGCACACAGATTCAGATTGTTCTCTGTAACCCAGGGTTGTTCCTTTAGGCGATGGAGTTTAATGATATCCTTGTCAGCTGTTGTGATGACTGTATTTAAAGATCATGTCTTCACTTTAACATCAACATCCATCACAAGGAGTGGAACAAATGTCCATCCAATTGTGGCTTGGAATGACGTGTAGATGTTAGGGTCACTCTAAAGTTCATATTCACGAGGCCGTGATCACTCCCAACATCAGCACCTGGGAATGTTATTGTGTTTGCTCTATTGATGCAAGATCGGTAACGGTTTTGAACGAGTATGTAGTCGATATGGTTATGATGGGTTCCATTTGGTTGGTGCCATGTTCAGCATGGTGAAGCTCTATGTTGGCCAATGTGTTGTAGCTTGCGAAATCGAGCAGCCGTCTCCCTCTTTCATTGGTACGCTCATTGCTAGGAGGTCAACACTGATCATCCCAGTCTTATAAAGCATCTTTGCCAACTTTGGCATTCCAGTCTCCGTGGATGATGAGGATGTCGCTATTACTTACCATATTTATAATACCCTGGATTTTATTGTCAAACTCCTCTATTTCTTCATCATCATGATCAGTAGTTGAAGCATAGACTTGGATAATTGTGATGGTAAAGGGAGATGCTTTCAGACAAATGGAGATGAGTTTGCTAGATATGGGGCGACATTCAAGCACAAATCCCTTGATGGCTTTGTTTACAAGAAAGCCTTTTCCATTTAGGGACTTGTCCAACTCTCCACTATATTAGAATATATGCCCATCTTCAGTTTGGTGTTCTCCTAGGGCTTTCCATCTGACTTCTTAGAGTCCCAGACTGTGCCATTTGTGATGTTCCATCTCATTTTTCAACTCGTTGAATCTTCCAATTTTTGCCAGAGTTATAATGTTTCTGGTGGCGATGGCGATGTTGTCTCTCGCTCTGATGTTCTGCAAGTACCAGTAGCACACTTGTTACCTCCGTCCTGGTGGACAACGGCAGGCGCGGTCTTTGTTGACCCAGGAGACGACCGATACGGTATGGTAACTTCAGATTTGTCTGGCATTATAATCTGGCGGTGCTCAGTCCTCTCCAGACCAAGGAGTTGCCGGAAGGGGTTGTAGTACATCTTTCAACTGTCTTAGCGTCTCCACTCCAAATTTTAATTTAGGGTTTACCCCCTTAGCATTTGGCTAACCATAGACGACCTGCAAAGGCAGCAGGAGACTCGTGTATGGGCGGATGCGTCCAATTCCCGAGCAGATAAAGCATCTGCCACTGCCCATAGTCAAGGAAAACGCAAACGATGTTGCCAAGGATAAAAAAAATTGATCTTTGTGATCCTAATATTACAAATAGTTCACTGATAAACATCTGCCACTACCCATAGTCGGAGCATAGTGAACAAATTACTTCATTACGAATTGTTTTAGAACTTCAACATTAATAATTCCGTGCAGGATTTAATTACAAGTTTTAAAGGTCATTGTTTGATATTGTTCAAGAAAAGTTTAAATCAGAGGCGTTGACTGAATCACACAGGAAGACCGAAATGATAAGGATAAATACATCGACATGTTGAACCAGGTGACCAACGAAGATTTTGAAGGAGCTGAAATGGCCATTGCGGATAACATAGATAACTGCAACTAGAGAAATGCCTTTAGAAAATAATACATAGAAACAATCGTTGGAAATGCGTGTTCCTCGGAAAACGATAACTTTGCAGAAGGAAATATCAATATGAAATCTGTAAATCATACGAGCTTGCGTTACATGTTTTGCACAGATGCTCATCTATGCCTTAGATCGGTATTGAAGCCAAGTCACGTAATCATCTATGCCGACCATGTGAATCATTTATTCCCGAGTATTATTGCAAGTGGCGGCGAAGACATGTCACAGCGCACGTGAAAGAAAAAGTTGACGAAGTCGTCAAGGCAAACGCAAACGATGTTGCCAAGGATCAAAGCAATTGCTTTTCGTCATCATAATATTACAAAATAGTTCACTTATAAATAAACAATTAGACAATGTATTTACATTGTATACTGTTATGGCGAATAAAAATCAACTCATGCGAATTGTGTGAGACAGTAGAGTAAGGATACCCAGAGGAATAATGAATAACTCGAGTTGCCAACATGGAAGTCAATGTATAAGCTACTGATACTGACAACTGTGAACTATTTAATCGTGATATTGACTAAATGTGTTCCCTTAAAACAGTGGACTCCAGCCTATTACGGTATCCCCACGCACACAATACAAAGATTCACGCAGGAGACTACGTTCATGCACGTAGGTGAGTTTGCATTAATTGAACCCGTGTACGTGAATATTCACATACATGTATACAAACAGCAGCATCCTTGGATACTACGTCGAAATCGACTTGGAATACCTTGACGAGCTCACGGCGCCATTACGATTAACCACTTGTCCCAGAGGCTTTTCGGTGCCATGCGTGTTGTTGTCACCGAACCAGCGTGGACGAGTTGGGGAGTACGTTTATTGGATACACTAAACTGGTCTAAATCAGCACCCGAAATTAGGTCGTCTAGGCGAGACACCTGCAGTTGTATGCGTGTGTCTAATGTCCACCGGCTGTTACGGTTTTGTTCGCTTTTGGATTGATCCGTACGTCAAATGAATACGGCACGTAAGAGTTCGATAAAGATTTCTTCAAGCTTTAGTAGAATGCCGTATTTGAGAAAAACATTTCAAAATCCGTGAAAACGAATTAATGTTGACCTGATTCGAAGGCTTCTTAAAATATCGACGTGAACACGAACATTATCCGTCATGGAAACATCACACGATTCATATGGCTGCATAAAGGTAAGTTTGTCCCCGTTTAATAGGTACGTATGAGTACGGGCATCATGCGATCGGGCTACAGAGTTACATACACTATAACTCTATGTAGTTCTGCATCCGTGGGAAGGACTTGCAATTCTTCTTGTACAAAGTCTCTATTAGCTAATATCGCGGACATTGGACATCCTGTAATATCAATCCTGGGTGGTTGTGAAACATCTGAGCAACAGCTCCGAGAAATCCTTTACCTGGATCCACCTGCAGAAGATGCAGACATGTTGCGGTTCACATTCCCATATGTTTGTCTGTTACACTTGTTGATCATCAGAGGTCGACGGATCTCTTTCTTGCACTTTCTGGCAACATTAACGAAGTCCGCTTCGACTACCGGGGTGGACTGAAAGCCATTGGGATCTTTGGTTGTGGTATCAGCCATGACCTCCATGTAAGAGTGTCCGTTAGCCAGTTTATGCTACTAATGGTGACACAATTAATAGTTACGACTTTATGGGGGATGTACTTGTGTTGGTAGGTCCCCACCATTGGGACCGCAGCTTCGTAAACTTGGATTCATTGTCACGGCAGGAAACATTGTTTTTATTGGTTCACATATACGGCGACATCCTTTTATCTTTTGCGTTTCTACTCGTATGGACTCTCACTGGCATGTGGATGTGTAGATTATTTACATGGTGGTTTTACACGAGCGTCAAGGCCCGAGTGGCAGAGTGGTCTAAAGCGCTTTCCATTAGGAATCACTGCCTTCTCACTTCTGTCTGCGTGTGTTCGAGTCTAAGATTCGGCTAATGTAGTTATGTAAGAAAGCTTGCCAGTAACTTCTTGTAGGTCGGTGGTTCTTTCCGGGGGTTTTCCGGGTTCTTCCTCCATCAATAATACTGCCGCCATGTATAACCTATGGTGTAATGAAAAATGGCGTTATACTCTACAACAACAACAACTACACGGGTGTCCTTAATTAAACACTGCCGTTAAAAACACAACAGAATCTTCCTACATATGGATATCGCCGTTGGAGGGTTGCTTCCACTTGAATGTTTCCAAACACCACCAGGGCCTTTTGTGTTATCACTTACAAACTACGCTTAGTTATACAAAGATGCCTTTTGACATTGGGGGCGCGCGAGCGTAACGACCCGATTTGGCAGTGCCGATGTATTTACCAGGTTTGCTACCAAAGGAGATTTGCTTGAGGTCAGCAGCCGAGTCAACGTTGGAGTTGACCTGGATGAGTTTGTGGCTTTCCAAAATATAACCGGAAAACTGCAAAACGTTGAACGTGAATATCAGCGAGGTAAGTTTGAAGACGTTAGACGAAATCAATTAAATCTTGAGAATCAGTGACTCTGGATTGTCGTTGGAACGTTTCAAAGACTACCTCGATCAGCATACGGAATTGAAAGTTAATAAAAAGCCAGCGATGAAATGTTAGCAAAAAACAACCGAATATACGGATGCTGCAGCAATGCAATACTTCGTTGATTTCGATGATGCTGTAACGAAAACAGTATGTGAATGTAAAGCTGCTCCAACCATACCATCACTTCAAAGAGCGTAGAAATCAAAACTAAACAGCAAAGGAGAGGCAAAACTCCAACATAGTGGTCGACTTGCTTTTACTGCTGTCGGGGATGGTTTTGACAAACCTAAACCTCCCATCTTGGAGATGTGCGAGTCACAAATACAACATCAATAGAAATAGGCGTTGAACATAAAATTTTTAGTTTGAAAGACACAACATATTAAATAACAGGTACTTAACCGTCTTTGGCATCCGTGTTTAAGAGTTATATTACATTTACGTGATAGATCCTGAACAGTCACTCGATTGTGATGTTGCAGAATTTACCGACTAGGTATTTAATCATCTGATATATAACATCAATGGCAGCGCCGGATTAAGCACCGTGGAGGCCCATAGGCAGTCAAACTTTTGGGGCCCCAGACCCACAGTCACGGTCTCATGGGGGCCCCTGGAGGCCCCTGATGGGGCCCATATAAGTTGCGGGGCCCATAGGCAGTTGCCTACTCTGCCTAATGGGTAATCCGGGACTGATCAATGGCAATTTTGTTCCACTTGTTGTCGATTATTTGCTTTGCAGGTGTGCTCATGTTATCAGATATTTCGCTCAAATATAATAAACGCGAAGGCCAGTTTGCAATCGATCATTAGAACCACCTTGGTGTGCCGCTGTCAACTCGACTTCAGCTTTGAATCAAGGCACGAGCATGCAGAACGTCTGGTTGTTTACTATTCTGTTGACATGAAGTCACCTAGCGAATATTGATACAACGATGAAGTAAAATTCATAGACAAACCATCCTCTAAAACCTTTCCATGAATTATATCGAGCCACAAACATTGATTCGGCCAGGAACAAAAAACTTCTCCTGATATTCATCAAAGACGTGTTTAACTGCGTAACAGTTCTATATCTAAAACAATCAATGACCGTACTAGGCACATGTGTGATAAATTAGGTTTAGATAGAAGTGCAGACAAGACCACATTATAATATTTTATTTGATTGCATCACAGGTGAGACACTAAAATAGACTGCGTGGTCGGTGGAGTCTCTAGATCGTTTATCCGGTTGTGATGACTCAAGGTCAAACTATCTTACAAATTACATTATACGATAACAATTGTAATACGAGAACGGTGATGGAGATGAAATCGCCACAAAAAAAGAACTAGTATACGTGCAAACTGTTGTGGATTTACAACATTTGACCTTGATGTGGGGACTATTGCAATTAGATTTGCTGTTTAGGTTGCAATTGGAATCGACTTATACGCGATCATATACGTTTTTATTTGTTCATAATGTTTCTTCCATATCGACAATAAATCTATATTTTATTCAGAGAAATAAATGTGCTTCCTTGTTGTTATGGAGTAAAATACTACCATAAATGATCGAGTAATCTGTTTATGAATAAAAGAACAAAAGGCATCTGTACACGCATGCCTCACAACGACAGTTTAAACTTTGGACAGCATAGACTTTTTCACTGATTGTTAATAACAATAATCGGAGTCACCACCATCGTATTACTCATCTGTAGCTGCCTGCATAGTGGTTCAACGTCCTTATTCCTTATATCAAGGAATTTGTAAACCCGGTATCACCTTTTCTATCATCAGATGCCAATGTGGAAAATTGTATTAATCCCTGTTTACATTCTC
The DNA here is from genome assembly GCA_030141615.1 of Unio pictorum. Classification (NCBI taxonomy): domain Eukaryota; kingdom Metazoa; phylum Mollusca; class Bivalvia; order Unionida; family Unionidae; genus Unio; species Unio pictorum. The sequence continues at coordinate 2,816,090 of JARLTB010000253.1, forward strand.
TGGTAAGACTTCGTTCATTTGAATTCCACAGTTACCACTCCAAGCTAAACTCGCATAAGCCCCATAGTTAACCATCGATGTTCAATTTTCATTAACTCCATATTATCCTTGTCATGATTGGTTTTTGTAATGTGAGAGGAAAAATCCGGTTCTACAAACGCATGTTTATTCCATAGCATACGTATTGTAACCGACTTGCTTGTCTGACATGCATCTAGCACCCTCTCTGTCAGCCTTATCTCTAATCTCTAATATGCTGATTCAGCAGTGGGAAAATTCTATATCACCGTATAACACCGCTTCTTAATTAATTTACCTTTGTTGATAATGTATATAATGGTAAATTTAGAACTGGGTAAAGTTCATTTACAGTTCTCACAGCTTTAAGGTCTCACTGGACTGATGTTTTGGCAAATTTTTGTCCAACAATGACCTATAGCAGAAAAATGATAATAATATCACATTAAAGACATGAATAAAAATGAACTAAGGATTTTTGTTGAAATGATGCTTGTAAGATTCTGACTGAGGAATTGAAGTTAATTCCTCATGCAACTAGTGGCTTTTATACTGAATCACCACTGCCCCCAACTTCTCTTTTTAACATTCATTTTTTACAGAAAGGAGGTATTTTGAATATTTTCCTGTGACAAGAGAGCTAAGAGAATCAATATGTGCCTTATACATGAATAAAGTTCACTAGTACTGTAACAAATTAGCATACTTTTCATCACCCCTCAACCTCTGTAGCAGATACATGTAAATACGCAATACAAGTCCGCGGTTCATTTGAAACCCAATTACGCATTTGATCTCCTGTCCTAGTCTAACTGTGACAGACAGTCACCAACAAGTCAACCAGTTTCTATGCCTAACTCAAAGTAAATCTAAACCACATTACAGATTTAGCTTATGTGTGAACTGAAAAATGCTAGGATGGTGATAATTAGGCTCATGCCTTCTACCTTAAATATAAGGGACGTGTTAAAATGAGAAACGATCCAGTAAGACCTTATTCCTAATGTTATTCTGGGTTTCGATTGATGGTAGAGTTCAATTCGCTCGGTTAAACAGAGTTGTCCGTAGATGAGACACACATGTTATTGACAAGTATCTACATCTACATAACAGTTTACAGCTATACACTATTTCTAAGCAAAATATCACACTGCATTATATATGTGGTAAAGCTTCTAAATGTTTATATGTTTAGTTTCTTCACACAGGTAATCATTTAGGTAGTCTGGTGGTTTTCTGATTCGGGATGACCTTCTTAATGCTAGGTCGGATGTTGGATATCTTGGTTCATCTTTCTTTAGATTTATTGTATCATATGTCTGGTCATCAAATGGTGGAATATGTGGTGAATTCTTTACTGTCTTGAAGAATGACGAATTTCAAGTAATCTGATGTTCTTCTCTTCTCGTTGTTATCATTGATCCTTTTTGTTGACAACTTCATATGGTTTGGGGTCGAATGGAGTTGACAACTTGTCTCTCTTTTCTTGTTTTGCTAGAACACTGTCTCCAACTTTGAAATTTGATTTCTTAGCTCTCCTAGTTTGATCTGCATAGCTCTTCATCGTTTCCTTTTTCTCAGTATCGATTTTCCTAGTCTTGCTGTTGTTTGATCTGATTTGTATTAATTGCGATTTTGTTCTCATTCTGCGTCCAAATATAATTTCGTCTGGATATTTGTTGGTTATTGCATACGTATGGCTCTGTAGTTGCGTAAAAATATGTACATTTCTTGTATCTAGCTTTTACATTCAGTATTAGCTACTTTGATTGTTTTTCGAATTGTCCTCATAAACCTTTCTGCTTCGCCATTGGCTTGAGGACATAAAGGTATGTGTTCCTATGCTTGAATCCCATGTATTCAGCAAACTTTGTAAACTCTTGTCCATTGAATAGAGGTCCATTATCCATTTTTACAACGTCTGGTATTCTGAGCATTGAAAATATTTTGTCAAGTTGAGAAATAACTGTTTTTGCAGATGTTGAGTTAATAATTTCAACTACTGGGTACCTTGAGTAGTCATCAACAAGTACCATTAAGTAGACTCCTGTCGGAAGAGTGCCACTAAGTCCATACTAATTTTACTCCAAGGATTGTGTGGTAGAACTGTCATTTTTAGCGGTTTTTGTCATTTGCTTTGGCGTTGATGCAAGGCATGTTATACAACTTAGACAGAAATCCTCTGCTTGTTTGTCAATACCAGGAAACCATACTGTCTCACGACGTTGTTTTGTCTTAACTATGTCCTGATCACCTTCATGTGCTAGCTGTATCACTTTGTTTTGTAGCCCATTTGGTATTACTAATTTCCTGTCATACAGTAGGACAAAACTATTTGTAACTGGAACGATCGTGAGTTTATGTCTGAGCCTTGAAAATGTTTCCAGTGTTTTGTTTTGTTTGTAAGAATGTTTCCAATTTCCAAATTCTATTGATTTGATAACATGTTGAAGGTCCTGGTTTACTTAAGTAGTCGTCCGAATTTCTTCAATGGTCATAGCTTTGGGTACAGCATTGACGAATACAAATTAAATATAAGCTTATACAATTTTAGAATGTTTACTGCATTCGGTTCCAGGATGTCGTGAAAGGTAATCTGCTGCATTACCATAACTCGATCTTGCAGTCTCCATAACTCGATTCTTGCAGGAGGTCTTGATTTTTTATAATTGAAAATGACTTACAGGTGCTCGTGGTCACTATCTAACTTAAATGTATAACCAAACAGGTATAGATGAAAGTGCTAACAACTCTAAACTATTGTTAGTGCTTTACGTTCTGTCTGTAAATATCGTTTTTCCACATCTGAAAGTTCTCTACTAGCGTAGGCGATAACATTACCATGTTTGATTAATATCGCTCCTAGACCAACATGACTTGAACCTACAAATAATTGCGTTTTTTGAAGTTAAAATAAGCTATTATTGTGTTAATAGCTAGATTTTCTTTGAGTTATTCAAATGCTTTATTGATGTGTTTGTTAAGTTTGTTCAGTCCGTCCCAATGGTTTATTTTGCTTGGGTAAACTTTGAGAGGTTAATTGATTGTTGGTTAATTTGAGATAAATCGACCCACATAGTTTGTCATGCCTACTTCTGATGAGTTTGATGGATTATTGGCACTTTTGATTGATTCCATTTACTTCGGATCTGGAGAGAATCCACAGACCTCAATTTTGTCTTTGTTGAATTCACATTTGTGTTGTTTTTTATTTCAAACCAGTTTGCTTTTTGCGAGTGATTATAGACTATATTGTTGTCATGTTCTTCCTGAGTGCGACCGAATATTAGAATGGCACCGCTGATGTTCTTTGTGCCTTTTAGTTCTTCCAGTGCTGTACAGATTGTGTTTTGAAATATTTCCATTGCAGGTGATATTCCAAAATTGAGAGGTTTATATCTTCGTAGTCCAATACGAGTTGAGAATGTTGTAATATTTCTTGATTTTTCGTCCAATTCTGTGATGGTAACCCGAATTTAAGTAAAGCTTGGAGAATACGGTTGCACCGTTGAGATCTGCTATAAGGTAATCTATTATTGGTGTGATGTGTCTCTCGCGTAGTACTGCTTCACTGAGCAAACGCATATCAACGCAGATCCTAATTTCGTAAGGAAGTTTTGGTTTTGGAGCAACCACAATTGGAGATACCCAATGAGTTGGTCCGTCTACATTTTTGTTGATGTCTAATTCTTCAAGTTGTGCTAACGTTTTTTTTGTCGACTTTCTTCCGATTATAAAATGGAATACGTCAATGGGGTTGAGTTACAGGGATTACAGTATCATCAGTGTGAAGTGGTATCTGCACGTCTTTTAATTTTTCAATTTCTTTTAAGATATCTGGGTAACTGTTACACAATTATTTAGACTTGCTCTTCACTGTAACACAGATTCTTGTAATTATTTGCAACCGTATGCTTGTTTCATAAGTCAGTAGATTTCCAAAATTTTCTTTGGTTACATAGAATGGAGCTGTAGTGAACTTATACTTTGTTTCTTTTTTGGCTTGAAATTTGCCAACTATATGTAATTTTGTTTCTGATTCAGAGGCAAATAAGTTCGTGTTTGTTTTCAGCAGTTTAGGCTTAGGCTTCAGATTTTTGAATGTATGTTCGGCCATGACATGTATGCTTGATCCTGTATCAATCAGTACTTCTATTTTCGCTCCATCTACTTCTACCATTGTGTAAGTTGTTTTGGTTTTAGAGTATTGACTTTAACTCGAGTTCGTAGACCAAAGGTGTATTCTTGATCTGAGCTCTCAGATGTACTACCTATAGGTATGCCGTCACTTTGCCTCTCCTTGTGTGGATATTCGCCAATAATAATAATAATAATAATAATAATAATAATAATAATAATAATTATTATAATAAAAATAATGACTTTGTATAGCGCCTAATCTTTGGAAATTCTAAGCGCTTTACAACATCTCTAAACATATGACTACAAAAAAATCAAAAAAATATTAAAAAAACAATCAAATACCATGAAATTAAAAAAAAAAATTTGAAAAGATTTAAGACAGGAAACATTAATAGGTTTTTAAGGCTAAGAAGGTGAGTTTTAAGAGCGGCACTCTTGAAAGGGATGACTCTGTCATTGTGTCTAATTTCCACATTACTGGGCCTTGGTATGCAAAAGAACTTTGTCCAGATGACTTCGTTTTATAGTGCGAATAATGCGCATAAGGAGCGTAAGTATCTCGCTGGTGTGTACACATGGGTGAGACCAGATAGGTATGTTGGTCTGGAGTCCATCAGTGAAACGTAGCACAGAGAAAAAAATTGTGTTTGATTCTCGATCGTACACATTGAAATACTTTTGTTATTGTTATAACATGCACGTCAACATAAGTTGCTATATATATGTATCATTTGCTGCATTCGTAAGAATATACAAACTGTCCAATATTAAGGTGAGGGTGGGTGGCCGTGGCAACTGTTAAAAAGCGTTCTGAGCTCTCGATGTTAACTTAAATATTATTATTACTCTGATTATTGCAACCACTTTTACCCAGTGATATTTATTTTATTAATTGATATCTCCCAAACATTGTAAACATAAATGGACGGGACAAAATACAACATATAAATAGACTTTTTGTCTGTATATGTTACCTAATTATGGGCATACCTAATTGTGAATCTTGAAAAAGATCACCCTGATATAAATATTTTTAAGGGGACCCAAAATTGAAATATGTTTGCATCGTCTGAAAAATACTGCGTAATATGATCTGTGCTGGGGTTTACATGGAGACAGGGAAATCACAATCAAAGAGTTACATTTTTTTCTCACACACGAAGTACGACTGTTCCATCTGAAGTACATAGTTTTTACACATGAGCAAAAAATATAACAACATGAAACGTTGTATATTATTGAGGTATCATCACATTTATTATATGGTTGTTATATGAAATTAAACATAAATAATTAATATTTATTACAAGAAAGGTTTCATTTTTAATCAGTACCAATTTAGAGAAGTTACTTTGTAAATAATAAAGCTACACTGGGTACACAACTCTACTGTAATATAACGTTATAGGGTATAACGAAGAATAACATATTGCAGAGTGACCGTGCTTGGATTTTTTTTGGGTAATTATTAATCTGTGTTACTATCGTATATAAGTCTCCTTTCTTTGGAGGAGATGAAACTGTTTGTGAAATACTTGTATTGTAATTAATATTGATTGTAATTTTACGTCTATGCAGGAAAGACTCTCAAATTACAGTTTCTTGGAAATTAATATTTTTTGTCCTGGAAATATGACACGTGCTGCTATTAGTATTGAAAGAATGTGCTACAGGGAAATTTGCTTGTAGAATAAAGTGTAGACGGATAAATTATTCCTTCTGACTGGTTAGTGCATTTTTTGCTATTACATGTAAAGGTATTTCATGTTTGATTCAACTGGAGCACAATAGGGGTAAACATTTAAGATCTTTGCTCTCAGACCTTTCAGAGTCAAGCTGTTACCTAGGTTGTAGTCGATTTTCTTTTTGTCTTATCGGTATGGTTTTAAAAATTCTTTTTGGCAAGTTCTTTGATTTTCTCCTCCAAAAACTGTCCAAGCGCAAGGAACTACGTTATCAAGGGAGGCAACCATTGTTGTCTTCTGCTTGGCCCAATAGAGTTGTTTTCTAATCAAATGTCCTTTGGTTGATTGGAAAACAACTCTATCGTGCCAAGCAGAAGACAACAATGGTTGCTTCCCTTGACAACGTAATTCCTTGCGCTTGGACACCTTGAACGGGACGAGTGGTCTGAGATAACCTGACTGTAACAGGAAACGTAAGGTTAGCAAAACAGGCAGATGTCTCTGTCACATGGGTGCGAATATCTTAACACATATCAGGGACGACAATTACTTATCCCGTCTAGCCCGATAGCTGCAAATCATTATTGTGCACTCGTCATCGTAACATCGTCGCTCAGAATCAATAGCCACACCTACTATATGCATCCAAGCGCTATGTTATAGTAACATAATAAACATGATATAGACAGTGCTATAGAAGTTGAAGGAAAAAGAAAGAAGGCGGTGGGGTGGGGTAGGAAACAAAGAAAAAATTAGTGAAAGAATGCAAAAATATTCAGTTTTGAAAAAAATGCTCGACCTTACTTGCGTGTGAATGTTTCTCTTAATACAATCATAAATACGAGTATAAAAGTTACATCTGCCTGTTGCCATTATGTATTATATATATATATATTGTTACGTGCTTAGGCTCGGATAAACAGTAACATAGAAAGAGTGAAAATAACAAGCTTGTAAAAACTTCATAAACAATTTATTGAGCACAAATATTTTCCAGAAAAGAAAAATAAACTTACGGTTTTAAGAATCAATTCCAAAATAATTCCAAAAATAATTCAAAATTTTATCCACAAGAGAAATTGCAAAAGTCCTGGTAATAAAATGTCCAAATAAATCCAAGTTCGAATCTCAGCAAAGTATCCAAGATGGAAGACAATGTCACATGATGAAGTCAATTCTTGGTAAGAAAATTCTATGAGCACAATTCTTTTCCAGATAAATAACAAAATAATTCCTCTTGATCCAAACGAATTGAATAATTCCAATACAAGGTAATTTATAATAAGTCAAAACGACACACAACGTAGTATTCTAACAGCCCAAGTTCTACTCAATAGTTCGCTCCAAAACATAATTTATATACCTGTTTTTACGTAAACAAGAAAGGGGTCACGTGATCTTCTAAAATCTTCTAGAACAAATTTACGTTCAAAAACTCACGTACACACCGTATGACGCATTTAAAAATAGAAAGATGTTTATAACAAAGCTCCATAATGTCCTTGGAACCAACAAATCATTTTAAAATCTTGTTTACAACTCTAATGCCAGGTCAGAAATGATGTCAACACCTGGTGTTTATTCTTAAGAGTACATGTCATCCCACCTTCCAAAAATAACATCTCCCAAAGAATAAATCTTAAACTTAAAATGTCAAATTTGAATCTTACAAACAAACAATTAAAATAAAAAATAAATGACCAAAATCAAATACACGTAACAATATATTTGATATACAAATCTAGCCATCCAACTGAAGTTGATACTACAATCTAAGGAGTAGAGAAGTGCATTTCTGATGTGAAATCATGGATGACATGTAACAAGCTGAAGATAAATGATGAGAAAACTGAGGCCATTCTGATTACAACACAAAGAATTTCTCATTCACATCATTTACTTCAAACAATAAATATCAGCAACGCCAACATTAAATTCACAATCAGTACAAAACCTAGGTGTTAATCTGGACAGAACTCTCGCATTGCACTAACATGTAATGAACATGTGCAAGGCTGCATATATTAGCTGAGACCCATCCATTCCATTCGCAAATATCTTTCAATTGATGCCGCTAAAATACTTGTGTTTTCATTAGTACTTTCAAGACTGTACTACTCTAACACAATTATATCTGGTTCATCTCAATATCTATTCCAGAAACTTCAAAAGGTTAAAAAACACAGCTATTCGGATCATCTTTAGAGTACCACGATCGGATCACACCTCCCAGCTTCCCTGTACCCTACACTGGCTATCTATTCGATCCAGAATCAAACACACAATTTGTTCTTTGTGCTACGTTTCACTGTCCGGACTCCAGTCGAAATACCTATCTGGCCTCACCCATGTGTACACACCAGCAAGATTTTTACCCGCCGCTTCTTCCAATCGTAAACTCATTATTCCCACTATGAAAACAAACTCAAATGGGCAACGTTCTTTTGCATACAAGGCCCAGCAACGTGGAATGAATTGCCCATTGAAATTAGACACAAAGACACAGTGATCCCTTTCAAGAGTGCTCTTGTAATTCGCCTTTTTCGACTGCAAGAACAAACTTAAAGACCTAATAATGTTTCTAGCCTTGAATATTTTCAGCATTTGTTAATTTTTTTAATTGCATGGTGTTTTATTTTTAGTCATATCATTATAGGTGTTGTAAAGCGCTTAGAGCTTCTAAAGATTAGTCGCAATAAAAAGTCCTCATTATTATTGACATTATAGTATTATTATTATTATTATTATTATTATTATTATTATTATTATTATTATTATCATTATTATTATTATTATTATTATTATTATTATTATTATTATTATTATTTGAAAACATTAACTTAATTTAGCTATATATTTGGTCACACAGGAAATACTGACACAATCTTTTACATCGTCAATACAAGCATTTCGTGAATGTGAGAGGTGATACAATAAAGAAAGTATAGCTACGTGCAGCCTGTTTTCTTCTGATTTTTGAAATATGTAGCATACATACACGATGGCACGGTTCTACAATAAGTATCAGAAAAAGCAAAACCAAAACGTTTAGCGAAATTCAACAAATAATTTATTTAATGGAATTAAGGTGAATATTTTATAGGAACGTCCAGTATTGTGAAATAAATCTAAAAAAAATCCTTAAAGCTCTGTCCGGTGAGCAAACTAAAACAATACTATATCCATAGCGAGAGTGCTATCACGTTACTGCTTACACACGAGTATGTCCACACGTAAAGAGGTCGAAGAAGACTTCGGGTCCGAGGCCCTCCGAGACTTAAAATCTAGAATACTCCTGAAATTCGACCATGATTAGTACCAGGTGACGGTTACCACTGTATCATCGGAAATACAAGTATGCATAATGTTGCAGCAAAATAACGCGCTCTCCGGCCTATAATACTGTAATGTTCTGGTGTTTTCAACAAAAATGTTTGGAAGACGAATAGGAACGATATATGTTAGGTATTATGACCTAAGCGACATGTTTGTTGACTGAGGACCCGGTCAAGAGATAGTTGTGTGTCAGGGGTCACGGTCTGCGTATCTTTAAGCACAACCGAGCACTCGGGCACTAAAATGTTTGTATGAAACAAATAATACGGATAAGAGCAAGCTCGTCTTAGCAAACGAAAGCTTTAGCCTGCAAAACATTATGGACCACACCGGGCGCTGTGTTTCCCCACATACCAGGAGTCTTGGTGCAAATTTAAAGCACAACAAGGTATTTTACGACAGGTTTTGTCTTCCACTAATGCTGCAGATATAGACTGCACCGCCATAACACCAATGCAATTAATAGGTCTCTTGCCTTTTAGTTGCAATACCTCACCATTTAGGTAGCCTTAACCAATGCATCTATAAAGTTGTAAAGGAGCATCGCCAGTGCTTAAATAGTCGCTCGGCCAGATTACGGCTGGACCGATCCACAATGTACATGGAACAATGAATACAGGCCTCGTTTCGTCTTACCTGCGCGTGTTCTTTAAATAGTTTTGACGCGTCGCACAAACCAAACTAAGCTGAGGTTAGCCTGCATCAAAATGAGTCACTTTATAGGCTGCTATTTGTAGATATGTACATAGATAAGAAAGCGACATTGTTGGCAAGAACTCAGCCTCCGCGTATCAACTGGCCACATTAACTACTTTTAGCGCAAAATCGTATATACGTCGAGAAACTGGTGGCGGCATGTTAGTCTGACACATAGTTTGCTTTTTCAGTCATGCATGCATAGGCAACATCTTGTTACATTTTGGTGGCTCAGACAAACTTTTATCGCTGCCATGTCCTTCCAGTAGGCTTGCGGGATATATTATATTGCAGCGAACTTAGCACCCCATCGATAAATATCATATTGTAGTTTCCTGCTCATGAAGGAAGTATTGTGGTTAGAATGCGTGGGTTAGTTCTGTGGACTATAATCGGTTTTATTCGCTAGTTACCGGGACTCAAATTTTAATGGCCAGACGTCTTGGTAAGTCATTCTTTATGTTCATCTTCCTTTCTTTCACTGAGGTAATCGAGACGCTCCTTAGTAAGACACGTTTTTATTCTGCTGTATGCGCGTAGGGAAAGCGCAATCGCCCGGGTGGAAGAGCGTGCTTGCATAAATCAGGTCATCCAGTTAACCGCCCCCAGTTACCTCCATATCATTGTTCTATCGAATGCATTTTGTTGTATAGTAGGGTTGATGATGATGATACAATAAACACACCCGTTTCGAAGCTTTGGTGAAATACATTTAGTGGGGCTGTAAGTCATCAACGATCATATATATATATATATATATATATATATATATATATATATATATATATATATATATATATATATATATATATATATATATATATATATATATATATATATATATATATATATATATATGCCATATCCCACAGTTTCGATGCGTCTTTCTGACCCCATGAAGCATGTGGTCTTTCTTTGACTCGTGTCACTGATAGCACCCGGCACTGGTGATTCACTCTTCAAAGCTAGCCGAGCTTAATGACATCGTTGTTGATAAGGTTGGGTAATATACAGTAACAATGCTGGTTTAGGTCAAATGTGTAATGGTTTCTAATTGAAGCTAACCTTTCGGTTTGAAGCGATGAAGTGCCAGTTGAATGGGAACAAGGAGATATATCCATAGTAAGAGTACTAGAGCCAAGTAATGAACTCACCTGCTGACTCAGCTTTCAAGCAAATAAATCATGCATCAAAAATGGTTAAGAACTGGAGCTCGCCACCATACTAAACCCATCTCGAGTAGAGTTATCCCACTAGAGAACGTTGTGTTTAAGTGTGTGCTGCCATGAATTATTAGAACAACTGTGCCAGTTCTCTTAAACACATCTGGCACTGCAATTGGCTGTCTGGAAATTTGGTGATGCTTGTCGTAACGATAGCAGTCGCATTTATGCCATTCGTAGCTCTCGTATTAGCACGCACACGTATCAGAGAGAAGGCAATGACATCATAAAACAATTTATTCAATATATAAGAAACGAAATGGCTGATAGTCCCACCAAAATACTGACCACAATAAAACCCCAAATACTACTGTATTGTTAGTATTGGGTTTTCGACTTCTTTTGTTGCTTTCAGCTTTACATGGTGCAGGTTTGAGCTACAGGTAGCAGATTGATTTGTGTAGTCTTTTCCATCGTTATGGTCATTTTGGGAGTGAAATGAAAACTAGAAGGGAAGACACTAACAATTTATATATACACCAGTCTGACATTGATCTATGGGGACCAGGGCGTTTAAAATGATGCCATTTGACGTTTTGCAGTCAAGATCAAACGATTGCATTATCCTTCGAGAAAAAGAGAAGAAAGTAAGAGGCAGAAACGTGAAACGTGATTTACCACCTCGTACAGTAGCTGAAGTCATGCTAGCGATTTTATCGGTGACATGAGTGAGGCCGAAACTACACCCAGATATTTTACACCCAATAAAATTTCACCAGTAAACCCTCAAAAGTACGACCATTGGTAGATACGGAAAACTGCTCCTCTAGAAAAAATAGAACCACGACCTACACGTACACGGTGCAGTTTAAAGATTTTAACATCGACGTACCGTTGGAGAAAGTAGAATGGTTCACCACAGAGGTGTTGGATTCTTTGTTAACCACACTGAAACGGCAATGTGAAACTAAAAGAGACGATCGTCTGAGACTTTCCACTCGTCACGAGAGCTTGAAGTTCCCCGTTTGGATCGAGTTTAGCAGCTTAGCTGAATTGGCTCCTAAATAAATCGACAAACAATCCAACGAAACTTTTCACATCACCGATGAAAAAGCGACACTTGTTTGCGACTAATGTTTTTCTTCCCCACGGGACAGGACACAAAAAAGGTGTCACTGGTGGAAACACTGCGCAGCACCAAACAAAAAAAGCATCTTTAAAATTCACAACACTCAATACAAGATGTTTCTAGCCCACGCCATCGTGGTTGGATGAACCTATGCTGACACAAACGACACGGCAGACTGGAAAAGATCCTGGCAAACTATGTGACGACCGGACCAAACTAAACAACGAAGATAAGCAAAACTCCTGTTACAGCTAGCGGGGACATCCAAAGACACAGAATGTGGCACTCAAAAAATGCAAATTTCCAAGACGTCTTGGCTCTACGTTACCCCTTGAAAGTGCACCCTCAAGAAGTGCGGAGATATCTGTTATTTCGAATCATAGTTTTCAAAGACGGAAACTACATTCACGTTTATCATCACGATGAACATTTCGATGCCATCACCTGTATCGCCGGATTCATGTAATACAGTTATGATTGCGACGCGTGTGACTATGGTTCTAACATTTGAGCACAACACAAGCATTGCGGATTGACATGTGAGTGACATCTGTCAGCGCACGTTTGTCAGAATAACCCGTGACCAAAACCATTTGAAGATGCAAGGTTCACAGCAGAAACGTGATTATTAACTGCTGAGATTGTTTGCCTACTTGTGGACAAGGCATACGTATCAATAATGCCAAGGCGCACGTATGTTCAGGAAATAAACGATGTCACATTTGTCACCAAAGTGTGTACTTGGAACACGAAATATTAATTCAAAAATACCAGATGAAAGTTTTACAGTGATTAGACCTTGTTCAACGTGACGTGTGTGAAAAAGAACGGTAAGTTTCTCATTTGTTATACGAGGTACACATACTGCAACGAATTCCAGGAGAGGAGTTAGAGGATTACCAAATTCCTGTACAAAATATAAACCTAGCTGAAAAGGAAACTTCTGAACGAAGTGTAATGTGTATGCTAGTGACTGAGCTATTTATATTCGATACTGAAGAACGATTACCATAGTGCAGAAAATACATTAATTGATCCCATTAAGAGGGTATAAAACGGACTACCTTGCCACAACCTTTATCACTTGTGATACAGCATCTTCGGTGGAAGGAAATCAATGCGAGTATTCAAACGGTGGAGGAGTATCAGCACTTATTACGAGAACTATGTCCCATATATTGGGGTCGACGTGTAGTGTGTGTTGTAGTTACTTGCATTCTGGGATTTTGTTTAGCGTAATATTCCTTGTAGACACTTTATGAACAAAATACTTAACCAAATAAAACTTCAAAGTGGAGCATTTAAATGTCTATGAAAGACACATTCTTTTAAAAACCTTGCGTTTTAGTCTGGATACTTCTTGAAATCTACGGGAAAAATGATTCTTCAACTTTTAGGTACTGAAGATGTGTACGACGATGTGTGTGTAGCTTGTGACTTACATCCTCCATGGACAGATGTGCGTGACTGGAAACGTTTGTGTCTAAAGACATATTAAGAGAATACGAAGAACAAATTAAACGGTGGTTTACGCCGATCAGATGGCATCATCATAATGCCAGTGTCATTTACATCACACATCATTTGTTTCAACAAAGTAAAGCCCATCGCACCATTATTCTCAATGCTCATTACCTGGTCTTGTCAGCTCAATCGACTCTTAAAGATTTTAAGGCTCTGATGAAACGTCCACCACCACAACCATTACACCCATCGGCAAAGACAGACGCAGTGTCACGATTGCCCGAGGAAGAAGAGGCACGAGAAGTCTTTCAAGCAGCTCCCATTCTTAATAAGATTGCAGCGTCCTTGTTGACCCCTTCCACCACTTGGGTTAACAAGATGATGTACACTCCTCCTTAGACAGAAGTGGAAAAAAAAAACGGAAGAGAAACCAGAAGTGAAACAAATGAAGACCAAAGCCATCCCATTAGTTCCACAACCGCCACCACAACCCTCTACTTCTACTCATGTGACACATCGGACACGTAAAACCGTTTACAAAACACCATTTTGCCACATCAAACGAGAAGAGTGTGTCACTTATTTAAAAATGGAGAAGGTGTTAGCCACCATTTATTACAATTTAGCTCATTCTGCAGGTTACGGAGGAGTTCAGAAATCGTGTCGTGCTGCGAAAACTTGACTGAAAAGTCTTCATTTACCTTAAGTGCAACGATGGTCACAAGAACAAGCACATTACACAAACCATTTGACGAAACATTTCCAGAAGTCGCCCTCAAGTGGAAGACATCGATAATCAATGGCAAACCGATGTAGCCGATGTCTCTCATTTGGCTACCTACAATCGTGGTTACACATATTTGTTTTTTGTCATATACGTCCTTTTCAAATTTGCCTTGGTGGTGCCATTGACTCCCAAATCGAGCAGCGAGTTAGTGCGAGCCCAGAAACTGGTGTTGAAACAAAGTGGTCGTTACCCTCTTAGATGGCAAACTGACAAAGGCACAGAATGTCTGAACCTAGCTTTCCAAAAAGAATTAAGAAACCGTGACATTTATTTTTTTCAGCACCTAGAATCTCGAAACCAAAGCCAGCATCGTGGAGCGTTTTCAAAGCACATTGAAAAAACGCATACAAAATATTTTTTCTCATCAACACACTCTTAAGTACATCTTACCCCACCTGGTCTAAGCTTACAACCACTCTTACCATCGGATCATCTGACGTGCCCCCATCAAGTGACTCCCGACAACGATGTGACTGTTTTGAGCGTCTGCCTGGTACTGTACGTCCGTGACGGGTGCTGTCCTCAAGAATGGTGAAGTGTTTGCAACATGAGACTGGGTGCGTATTGGCAAGACCAAATGCTCTTTCGACACAGGTTACTTACTCAACTGGACGACTGAATTGTTTTGTGTTATTGAACGAGTGCGTGGTTGTCATCCTGCTGTCTATATATTTGAAGACATGAACGGAGAAATGTTAAAAGGAACGTTTTCTTCACCGAGTTACAAAGAGTGACATTCTAAATAAGGTTTGGATAGAGATTCAGGAAAAAATTTAAAGCGATGGGACATCCTGACTGGATTCAAGAAGAAGAAGAAGAAGACGATTTTTTTAGTCATTTGTATCATTGTTTTTGAATTTTTGTGACTGTATATTGTATGTTTTATGTGCTATATAAGTATCTGTATATGTCCTACTCTCTGGGCCCAATTGAGGTCAACACGGTGCACGTCTGTTTCTACAATGTTTGCAACATTATTACCAATGTACAGTACCGTGATATCCCCACACCTGTTCCATACAACAACCTCACTTTACATACACGCTATACAAGCCCAATATTCCCCATGTTCAATTGCCCATAACGCTGAAATTGCCTGGGGGTCCCTAAAAACCTTTGCGCGGAACATGCCCACTGCCTTTTTGACTGGAATTTCCAGTGACGCTAAAGTGCCCCACTATACTACTAGTAGTATTTTCATTTTTATTTTAAGATCAAGCACACCAGTCGCCCCAAGTGAACGGAGGGCGCTTTAAAATGAACGTTGTTTTTGAGGTTCTGGGATTTATCAGGCAAGTTACACCTAGTGTTAGTATTATTGTTACAAGTTTCCAATTACTCATTATATATATATATATATATATATATATATATATATATATATATATATATATATATATATATATATATATATATATCGTCTTTTTGTCATTACATTATCCGAATTAGACAGCACCACACCTCAATTTGCCCAAATAACTCACTGGTGTGTAGACCAAGAAAGTACATTAGGTAGTGACCACTTCCCGGTCGTCATATTCATCCAAATCGCTTCTCAGCGTACACTAATTGAAGCCCCCCCCCCCCCCCCCCGAGATATAATATAATCATTCCAACGCCAATAAGCTCAAATTAATCGTCCACATCCTACGAACTCTACTTTTCGCTTTGGTTCATTGAAGAACAATAGAATACAATATGGGTTCATTGAAGTGTAAAGAGTGTTTAATCTAATACTTGGACTTCCGTTAAGAAAATCACCCTCAAGCAACTAAAACATCAAATGAAATAAATAAACATTCACCACCAATACCAATAACCCCTAACTTAATCGTCCTCATCCTACGAACACTGCTCTTCACATACGTTCATTGAAGATCAATACACCTCATATGGGTTCATTGAGGTGTATAAAGTGTTTAAGCTGATGTATGGACTCCCTTTACATTTTGTTATATTAAGAATAACAACAAATATAAACAAAATAACACGACCCAAAACTTACAGCATATGAGGAGGTAAAAAAGCACAGGACCATCAAGCCCAGCTGCACAATGCGACATTTAAGCAATTAGTATCTCATTCTGACCAAAAAACATAATTATGAAGAATACAGCAACGTAAACATCTAGGAACAATTATTAGGACCCCAGACCTTTACTGTATTACGAGGTCTCAAATCTCAGAACCATCAGGCCCGGCTGCACAATGTGGCACTATAATAAAAGACCCTACAAAAAGTAACGGTCGCTGGCGTGGTACTAACCTCCTCTTTAAAACAGCACAAAATTTATTTAAAAAAATTAAGACACTTTCGGATACAAGTCACCTCAGACGCATCACCTGAAAACAGCGGACACATCTACAGTGAAGAGACATGTGCATTCCCCACACATTTCCTCCTTCACCTTAGCTGAACGCCAAATATCAACACGCACTGTGAGTATACATGTTTCCACACAAATAACCAACTTATACCACCAAGTGAAACATACTCCTTTAGAAACATGAGCGTGTGTTGGGTCCTTTTTCACTCATGTCAGCCCTACATTCGAGTCATTAGGGATCTATATGGACCCATCACCCGAGGTTAAATTAACAGTGCCCTTTGGGCACATAAACGTCTTTGGGATGAGGCTCTGATTCCGTCATTTAAAAACAATTGACAGGCCGCTGTGCAGCTTAATGTGCACACACCTCATTCATTCATTCAAACAAGCACGAAGTCGTTTTCACTGGTCAATCTAAAGTTTGTACGCTCTGACCTTTTCGGCCACTGTCGTAGTTAAGAATATACGATAAAATAATTAATAACGCATAGGCATTCAACCTCTTGACAAGGGCAATGTATAAATAGATGGGAAAACCTTCGTGTTAATAATAGCGCACAAGTATTTTTGTGCAAACACGTGACCAGGGCATTGTCAAAATGTTTAGTATAATGGAGATCAGGCAGTTCATTATATTTAAAAAAATACGTTACGCTACTGAAATACAGTAAAACCCTGTATATCTGCTAACTTAGTAATCTGTTATTTATTCGTTGTTGCAATAAACAAAATGAATGATTCTGTGCTTTTTGGTGTAGAGATGTGATGTAGAAGAAGAACAACAAATCTGCAAAAATGGATCTTCAATCTGAAAAAGTTGTAGAAGATGAGAGCATATTAGGTGCAAAACCTAGATCTGAAAAAAGATGTGGAGTGGAGAGAAGGGGTTACGACCCGAACGATCACCCGTAAGTTACCTTGCCATTCGTGATCGACGTCGTAAAAGACAAGTTGGTAACATGATCACTGAATCGCCGGATTTTAAAGATAAACTTAGTCCCAATAACATCCTTGCTGATTTGATTGACTAGAAATTATTATTGGTGGAAGACAAGCCGGTAACGAGTCCCACGAAACCATTAATGATCCAACTGCTATTTGTCACTTTACCGGTGGCATCAATCAGGTGCTGATCGATGCAGTTACGGACTGTTACTACAGTGAGTGATCAATTAATTAGATCGAAGATAACAAAATAACACGAACATACACAATGTCAAACGTGGACCTGAAAGCGTCAGGGTCATACATTTACGATTACTGTTCATAACATGAACTGCGGATATGGACTCGATGATGTTGTACAAGGTTTATTCGGAAGGATGGCACTAAAATCTATTCCGATTGCAAAACAATTAGATATGGAAAACATCAAAGTTGTACGTGATACGGCTATTGATTCTATTGGTAAAACTTGCTGTTAAGCATTCTCGTCGATCAAAGACAGACTCACACGACTAATACGACGAAACCCACATCCAGTAAAACTGCACAGCCCCGACATAAGCATTCCAGTAAAACTGCCTAGTACCAAAGTGATGGCAGCGAATGTTAGCAAAATAATAAATCAAGCCGCAAATGAGAGGTCGAAAGCATTAGCTCGAGTGCCGTCGAATCAAGACGCAGTCGAACAAGAAAGAAAATAACCGCAAACCCAATAAGCGGATGTGGTTTGGCTTGACTGCCGTTTTAGGCAAGAACGAATATAAAAAAAATGTTCAAGCACGTATCTAATCCAGCATTTACCATCGACGTACCAGCCCGTAAAGATGAATCTGTGCGTGATTATAAGAAATATTATTATGATAAATGCCGCTGAAGATGCAGTCGCATCGATGAATGAAACTTTCATGTAGATCAATGTTAGATGATGAAGACGAATTGTCTTGTGTAAGGACGCTGTCACATCTCTTCGGATTCTACAGACATGATAGAACATGTATCTTTGGTACTTGACAAACAACCACTGATAACGACGCAATCTGGCGACTCATTACAATTGATGCTGGTAAAGACTAACAAAACTTTCATAGTGGATGCTAACGATTAAGCTATCATTCGTTTAAGAAAAACGGCTGTTCTAGTTCATGGTCAAAGGCGGTAAGTCAACACTGTCGTGGTTGACTGGTTGACTATGATCACATATAGAGTCCAGAGTAACGTTGTTGGGTTATTTACGTTGCAGATATCATAACAGAAGGTAATTGTAGCGACACGACATATATTTATAGTGTTTCAGGAAATTGCTAAAGTAGATCCACAAGAGCGCAACCCAACGGTGTTAGATACTCTAGGGGTTAGCGAAGTTTACGATAATGTTACTCTGACATCTGGTCAGATTAAAACAACTATATATATATATATATATATATATATATATATATATATATATATATATATATATATATATATATATATATATATATATATATATATATATATATATATATATATATATATATATATATATATATATATGTTAGCACATAAAAGATTCAAATATTATGAAGCTAGATCCACTTTGCTGCAGCTTCCATGAAATACTGTACAAAGGGTTTGATTGATGAAAAACAACGGTATGCCCTACTGCAGAATAATGCATATACTTTCCAAACTGCAAAGAAACTAAACGTTTATCTCTAAATTATATGGTATATAACGCAAATCCATGGTATATAAATTACTCAAATTGATTACTATGTAGATTATATTTGTTTATTAATGGTCCTTTTCATAAACGTTTCTTTTCGATCAAAAGCAAACATAAAAGAAGACCCATCACCAATTATACATATATCTTATCATTCTGTACTAGATCCCAACATCACTCCTACATCATTTTGATTGCTTGCAAGTCATGTAACTATGCATGCTTTATTTCAACTGCCTTAATGATATTAGTAAATATTCATATATGTCAGCAAAAACATTTCCTTTCCATGATGCTTTTCGGTTTGCGTTTGTTTTAATTATAAATGTAGTTAATATATGTTTTATAAATGATAAGTGAAATATGTATAATCCGTCTGCTTGATGATTTGTTTGATCCATCTTAGATTGTTGAACGCCATTCGCTAAATATCAAAGGCTTGATACAGCATAATGAAACGTAAGCCGTATTAAGTTAGAACAATAAAACTTATTATATGTATTTATCACAACAATTTTACCTCGGTCACCAATAGGCACTCCCAACATTCTCATATGATCCATACCATGATGATGACGTCATTATTCTACTATAATATATGTGTCGGTGTGTTACCTATATAAGTGGACTAGTCACTGATAGAAGCAACATAAAGGAAGTCAACATTGCACTTTTGGTCTTATTATCCAGTGATCAAATCCAGCGAGGGTGAATATACATCATATAAGAAAGTCAACATTGCAAGTTACCTTGGATGAGTCAATCTGGGCAGGAGCCACTCCACAAAGACGATCGTCAATATTCTAACGTGAAAAAAGGTATGATGGCCAAACAAATATATTTTAAGGCAGTGTTAAATTCAGTCTTTGGGGACCTGGGCTCTTGATATAAGGTAACTGTGATATACCTACATATACACTCTGCAACAAGTTCCTAAAATTTCTTTTATATGTGTATATTCAGCTATTTTCAGGGTAGTCTTCGACGATTTGGCCATATATATCTCAGCAGATGTAATGTTCTGGATTCAACGAGAAGAGCTTAATGACTTAGAAGGCCAATGACATATGCCACCTAAATCCAGCCATGTTCCAATGCGTTGAAACTATGACTATAACATAATTCGTTTGCAGCTTGGTGGAGAAACGTGGTTATTTATAGTATGTCTAAAACTTATATTTTAGAACAGCAAAGTAAAATTCACATTTTATATCTACCCAAAAAGGGCACTATCTTTCGAAATAGGGGGACGTTTGTTTATACATCTATAGTTGCTATTAAGGATATGATTCCATATAGTAACGAGTAACATTGTAGGAAGACTTTGACAATAATATGCAGTACTGATACAATGTAATCCATTGACTAAGTTTCCATTTAGTTCATGGGGACAATTATCTTTACAAACGTAATGCAAATCATCCACTCTTGATTAACACAATATTTTCACATAACTTGGGCACATTAGCCTTAATTTCTTTACCCAACATTCACAGGATTCGCACCATGTCAATTGTAGATTATACCCATGCTTTTACGTACCTCTTGTCAGTCATCTTTAATAACTAGTGCAGATGAATCATTTTACATCGTTCTACTTACATTCACATTTTCTTCAACCAATTTAAGATAACAGAGTTTTCGATGACTTTTGAAATACCAATTTGCAAATTTTTTTATCAATTGATTCGTAGAACTCTTAGACATCCTATCCAGTTTTCAATATTGATCATTTAGTATCGTACAATTTGCACAGGTTTAGTAGACTGATTTCAAAACAGGTTAAGTATAGTCTTCAAAATATAAAGTAACTTAGTCGCTCGTAAATAGCAGCAATTATTTGACTGAACTGCATCAGTTTACGAGCTTGTGAACATGTATTGACTCCTCGGCTTACATCTTCGTTCGTTGATGTTACACAGTGACAAATTAAAGACTTTAGCGTTATTAGTTTTGTAGTTCAAAACAAAATTTACGTACAGTTGGATACTTTGAGGTTCCATTACCAATAAGGCAATGAGAGTTTTGAGAAAACTGTAACCTTTAGGGATGATAACTTTAATGTTCATCTTAATAATAATGCTACATGGTTTATTGACAGTGTAAAGGATAAGGGTAACTGTAAGAACGTGTTTTAATTAGTCACAATTATTTTAAATCTAATGGGAAAAAGAGGAATCCCATGATACAAAAATACAAAATATTCTGCTAAGCGCGTACATTATTTTGTGTTAAATTTAGGTGTCACAAATTGCATGATGTATAAATAAAAGAAAAACAATTTGAGTTTTGAGATATTAATTACATTTTGAAGCAGTCATGTGTTAAGTCGACGGATCGTTTTGATTTTTATACATTACCTATATTTATATTTGAAAGTAAGAGCTGGTACTACATAGTTAATATCATGTTGAGAATACCGGAATACTAAGTGTGAGTCCAGGACCTAGCCCTGACTATGATGCTAGTAATTTCTAGTGACAAAGTGTTTACAGTGTAATAGAAAGTAGAATTAAGATGACAGAGTTAGAAAGCTTAATCTTTATTTAATATAATGTTTATATCTCAGACGTTTCAAGAATTGAGCCATTGGCCTTCATTCTCAAACTCAAGAAGTGTATAAGATTTAATATTAAGGTTGATTTGATTAGAATTAGCTTTTTATACCCCGAAATCAAAAGTGAAAATGTCGTATTGTTGTTACATGGTTTTATCTGAGAGAGCTTGTTTTCTAAATTACTGACTGGCATTACAAACGGCTTTTTTAATTTACGATAAATTGTTATTTTGGTATGATTGTAAATCAATTCAGAATGTGTTCATTTGATCATTTAATATATGTACATGGTAGAGAAATTATAATTGGAAAATTCAATCACTGTGAAGGGTTACGCAGGGTCAAACTGGCGAGTATATTATTGCTTATAGCGTGTCAATATGTTAATACTTACAAACATAAACAAATAACCTAAAGCAAAGGCCCTTATGTTCCTCGCATCTGTAATATGCTTCGACAGTTGAAGCTAGAATTGAAATAGTAATGTACAAATATATGCCATACACATTTCAGTTTACAAGGTGAAAAGAGAAAAACAAGAAGAAAATGTCGATGGTTTGATTAACTGATGTATGTTCTATTACAGGAATTATTTGAATCACTATGAGAACTAACGTACTCCTACAGCCGCTAGTTTTGCTAATTCTCCCTCTTGGTACTGAAACACGAGATGAGACAGCGAGAGAAACAACTACTACTGAAGACGGCGTGTTTTTGCCACAGTATCAATCGGAGAACAGATTCAACACCACGGAACATAATCCGGCATTGACACAAAAACAATTATCTGCTACGGTTGACGACAGTTATACCGCTGGAAATACATTATGTCGTTCGGATCAAAAGTGCGATTTTCACGGCTGCACAACCTACAAATATTGTTACGTAGATTACTGTAATAATTGGGATTATTGTTGTACTGGCGACTGCGACTACCATGGAAAGAGTTACTAGTGGTGTCAAGCTGGAAACCATTGGCAATATTGCGGTAAAGCTGGTAGTACGAATATCGATGGAAGACCTTGTTATTATTCACATCCATGCGGTATGCACCAAAAGAAGGGGAAAGATTCCACGTATTGGTGCTATGTAGATCATAAATTAAACCGGAACAGATCTTGTGCACCTTCGTCAAACTTCGACTATAATGGTCAATCATACAAATGGTGCTATACCGGTTATAAAAAAGAAACAAGTTGGTATGAGTGTAAATAGAATTTAGATCGCTAATGCCTCGTGTCTTTGCGTTAAAACAAAGGAAAATACATACACCTACCCATGTCCTTAATATCTTATGAAGATCGTTAATACTGATGACTAACCATAAACTTTATTTCTCGTCTTTAGATGTACTCTTCTCATTTAGAGCCTAAACATTCATTAAATCCTTTTAGTATAGTATTTATCATTTCAGAAACCAGTTTTAATATTCAGACCATGTATTCTACCATCAAACATTATTCTTTTTTTTCACTATGAATAAAAGTGAATGACATAAACCTCAAGCCGCTTTATACCCTTGCAAATACTGGCATATGTGTAGAACGACAACATTAAGAATTTAACTATATTTTCTATTGTAGAGAAAAAAACCATAGATTTTGTTCAGTACAGTTAGACAATGATCTATGCTGGGGTAATCTATTAAAACTAATATATTGTATTTAATTCACATATAAATAAAAGTGTTTATCTATACTTATTAATAAACTCTTATCCTTGTCTGTATGTCTCTCTCAGTCCCACTGAATATTTCCTTTAGCTGTCTCTTGACTTTTTCTCTGTATCATCTTTCTCTCTCGACCTCTCTATTCTCTTCATCCACTCTATCGAACTATACTAAATATTTTGATTCAACATTCACGTCTATTTAATATTGTGCCTTCCCATTTCTCATCTCATACATGACAATACATCACAAAAAATATGAATTCAGATAAGTAAATGATGACTTTTCACAAAGATAACAATATTTTAAAAAATTATGCTCAGGTTACATCATGTCTTAGATTTTACGTTTGATTTAAAGTAACTCACGTTCATCTTGACTAAACTTTTTGCATTGTCAATAGTAGACAATGCCCGCGGCTGTCTGAAATGTACTACATTAATAAGAGTCAGTTTATCTTGAACAAAACTTTCAACATCCACGTGCGACTGTTCACACCCAACAAAGTTGGTTTCTCTTACCTTGAAACTATACAAATGTCTAACATTTATACCTTACTTCTAACCATTTCCTTGTTCCCATGACTTGCCTATTCGCGGGCACAGTGGCCGCCGACATTAAATGACTTTAGCGAATTTCAAACCGGTATCCCTTCATTTTGAGAGCCCGTCAATGTACCCTAGTTTTCCATGCAGGAAGCAGAAACCAATTAGAGTTCACTTTCCACGGATGTCATACAAATTTGAGATGACTCTCATGGTAATGACTCAATCTGAATTCGGGTTAAAACAAGACATTATCAACAGTCTACTACATGAGCATGATTTTAAACATAACCCGATATTTGCAAATAGGTGAGCGAATCAATATAGTAATCTGTGTATTATTATATTGTATACAATTTCATTTAATGTAAGATAATGTTTCTTCGTAAGTAATAATATAGTTAGTATGCATACAGTTTACATACATACATACATACATACATACATACATACATACATACATACATACATACATACATACATACATACATACATACATACATTATAAAAATAAACACAAGCATGTTCATTATATTCCTGCTCAACCTTAATTCAGATACAAGTTACATAGTCATCACTGAGGTCAACTTTTGAAGCAATTCGACCTCTTTTTTTTTTCTAAGTGGCGTATTTTGCAATGTTTTTATGAATAGCTTACAATCATTAAAAGAAGAAATTTTCATACTAAAGCAATAAATTTGGTAGCTCTTTATTTTTTCAATTGAACAATATTTCGACACTTAGAATTACATATAACTTAAGAAAGCAAGATTTTGTAGGAATATCATCCACGTTTTTAGATCAAATATTTCAAATATTAGATTGTCACTACGTTTCATTTTCTGCAACTTTTTTGTAGCGTATTGGCAATGGTACTTTCCTTCCGAGAGATGATAACATACGGCGGAATATGAGATAATGCAAACAAGTACATCGTTCTGACAATTCGTTTAAAAATTACAATATATTTACTATACTTCACTTTTCAACTGTAGAATGAAGAGGTTGCAAAGCATAATTATTTTGCTTATCCCAGCACTGGGCATAATGACATATTAGTGACTGACAACAAATATTTTCACTCGATCGTCAAGAGGTAGTACTGGCGTGAGATCGTCATAGCAATACAATTATAAATATTCAGTGCTTCTATATATGGACTTGAATGCCTGACTAACATTTATAGGATGGCTTTAAGGTAATTACGTTAAATGACAGGTTGAACCAGTTGTTGATATTTTCTAATCTCATCAATATCAAACTACTACCATAACTATTACAACTGTTTGTGTCACAGAGAATTAATAAGGACAGTTAAGTATAAACATATTTGATCAGCACGAAAAAAATGGTGAGATGTGAACTTCATACAGAACCCTTCTGTGCATTATATCTGCGAAACTCTGAATATATGATAGTCGATTATTATGTTTTCCGGATCTATATTCATCGTTAAACCTTCTTCAAACTTCATTGAGTTATATAATACATTAAACTTCGATAAAACGAATTTTTTCGCATTTAAAGTAAATGGAATAAGATTTACTTACCAGTCTAAAAACAGATCTTGGTGTTCTATATTTTGCATATGCGCATGTGTGTAGTATATAATTATACAGATTTTGGGATAGTAATGTTAGGGTTAATATAGATAAATGATCATCGTATGAAAATTTCAAGGAGCCAGCGAAAATAAAAACAAATGCCAAAAGAGCAAGATGTCGACCCGGTCTCCCGAAAAATAAAACCACGTACATATTTACAATTCAAACTTTTTGTACATGGCGGGCGGGATACGTCAATATAAACAAGGGATTTCAGTTTGCTCCCTGTACATCTGTAAACTGGTCATGTAAGGATGGAAATATGGTCTAGATCAAACCAAACTTATTTGTTATGTGATCCTAAAAGCGAATATGTAATTGGAAATGACTTCTTCACATACCAAATGCTATTTATACGTTGAGAAATTATATTATGATTATTCGTATCTGATAGTTGGATACGAAAGGCTCCATTATGACACAATTTACAATGTTTCTCGGCGAGGTACTTAGCATACACTCAATGAGAAGTAGTTTTAATTTATAACCAGAACACAAATAATGAATAAATAAAGTTTCAATTGTATCCGTCAATGCTAT
The DNA here is from genome assembly GCA_030141615.1 of Unio pictorum. Taxonomy (NCBI): domain Eukaryota; kingdom Metazoa; phylum Mollusca; class Bivalvia; order Unionida; family Unionidae; genus Unio; species Unio pictorum. Next base: position 2,842,406 of record JARLTB010000253.1, read on the forward strand.
CATATTAAACTTAAAATCGATGAATAAATCGTGATATTTATTAATGCCTATTGCAAATATAAATTTAAATAAAGGCAAATATAAGTAAAGGTTTTACATCTTTTACATTGATAAACTGCAAGCAGTTTATAATAATCAATTTATTTTCAGTCGCAGAAATCAAAAGACTATAGCAGCCAATACCATTTCAAGGAAATTCAAAATCGTTGTCTATTGCTGATATATTTGATAAATGAAGATAATTATGACTAATCAATCCGGCAAAAAAAACAGTTAACCAAGAAAATGATCTCATCATTGACGAACGAATCCATTGATTAAAGGCATACAACCTAAGTAAAAACGAATGAAATTATATATTTATTTTTTCAGTTCACGATTACTTAATTAGATGAATAATTACGAGTCAGGCTGATTCTGAGGCCGAAATCAGGCTAGTATCGGAAATTTTGTGATAAAAAACGCGATTCTGAATTATTGTCTGCAGACAAAAATTCGCTGTTTGCCACGCCTATATTCTTGTAACCTCTGTGTTGACCTCTCCCGAAGATTAAAAATTTTAGCCATGCGCAAACACGTGTTTACAAAAATAATGGATTGTTCACAACTAGATCGAAAACCAAAACTTAGATTCTGAAAGGAGGGGGGGGGGGAAGCTCTTTGGGCAAATTATGGCAGCACACGCATATGTATTGGTGAGCAGCATGAACGATGGAATAAAAAGATGTCCACTTTGAGCCTGGAAACTAATCCAGAGGTCGACAAATTCTTGCTGGATACTGGTGAGTCTCAATTTTGCAATGAACAGTCAAGTTTTTATACCGCTATTTTATATCTGTATTGTTAACTCTTTATCAAAACTCTTAAAATAACGTATTTTATATAAACTGGCATTATTCCATTTAGCTTGAAATAAAATGTCACAGCCCTGGCCCCTGCACCAATATCGCTGAAAACCGCATGTACGTACACCACTGCTGCTATTTTTGAGGCTATCAATGGGGCATTAATGATCATCATTTTCGCTCGCAACCATAAGACTTTATTTAGAGGTAAGCAGTCACTTCTGTTTTTCTTTTTGTTTTTAAATAAAAAAAATTATATATAATGTAAATGGTGATGGCTGTAAATGAAAGTAATGCAATACAGTTAAGTATATATTATGCATGCTATTATTTGTAAAGTATATAATATTATTGTGTCTAATAAAACATTTATTTTCCCTTGCTATATTAGGTAATGAATTGAATGGCAGTGCAAGGAAAACATCAGAAAAATGTCACAGAAGACATGGCCACAACTTATCCACCTAGGCCAACAATTTATAGGATACAAATTCCTGCTGTGTCTGATATAACTACATCATTATCAGATATGGCATCTGTGTAAGTATTAATACATTTTAAAATTTTTTTATGTATATTTACTTGTTTACAAATATTTTGGTAGATGCACATCTAAGGATTTACCTGGAAATCTATCATTCTATATTAGTTTAATATTTTGCAGTTGGTTAAGATTGTAAATTTTGTTAAAATCTGTTGTTTTTTTTTTTAGAATAATATTTTTGTTGTAAATTGTTTGTTGGCATATGTCTATTGTTTGTTATTGATATGTTCCTCATCATGCTGTATGTATTTAAGCTAAAGGGCCTCAAGGGAGAATAGTCTTTGACTAAATTAGTCACCCCTTTAAATAAGTTATTATTATTATTTCTTGAAGCATTATCATTCAGGTCATAATAACCAAGATAAATGATAATATCTTTTGATACAAAACTAAAGATTCCCAAGTTCAACATTAGTATTTACACATTTCAAAATTTTATTTTAAAGGATTCAGTCTTGTCTGAAGTTGATGGAAAAGTCTAAAAGTTTTATCAACCCATTTGAGAAAGTATACTAACAAAAACATTTGTGATACATACATAAAAGGGAATATTTGAGTTAAGTATACTAAAAAACCAACCATTATGATACATGCATGATATATGTAACTAAATTAAAAGTAATGTATATTATTGTATTGGTATTTGTGAATGGCATTTGTGTATAAAACAGAAAGTTGCTACTACAAAACCTTTCTTTTCTGTGTATTATCAAAAAAGTAAAAATTGTGTATTTACAATTTATCTTAAATATAGTATCAATGCATAATTGAAATAATGAAGATATACTGGTTATCACAGAAAGAAAATGAATACATTGTATTATAAATACAAACCACACTGAGGCCATAGTTATGGTTTGTCCATTTAATACACATGGAGAGGGCAAGAGGGGTTTACCCAAGTGCATATGCTTGTGTATGGGGGTGGGTGGTCTACTGATAATATACGTACACATATACCTCGATAGTAATTTGTCTAATAAGTAACCTGCTTGACTGGGTTCAGTTGGTGTTTGAGTTTTAGTGGACAATAGACAAACTTTTTAAATTTATGCTGCTTATTTCTTTGATGCAGCCAGATATTCAACATTGGTGGACTATCTGTTACATTAAATACATATTATTGTTAATCCTTGATATTTTCTGTGTGGATTAAATATTGGCTGTTCTACAGAATGGGGAGGGCAATCGCATGTATGCAGATTGTGTGTGTGTAAATAAAAAGTATGCATGTGTACAGGGAGGGAGGGGTCAAGCTTTGCCCGATTTTTGCACACATGTCCATAGTTGGAATCAGATTTTGTTTCTGGACTTTTTACTTTTATGCTTGCAATTTAATTCACACCGATCTGAGCTATACACAAACAGGTGAACAGTTGAAAAAGTAGGATAAATTGGGATGGAAGTAAAAAGTGGCCAGGAGGAAAATGATGGGTCAGAAGAAGTAAAAACTCCCACTTTTGCTCTTATGCCGGATGATGTTTCTAGCACACCTAGGTGTATATCTAATCAAATCTCTTGGAAACAGATGTATTTCAATGTATTCAAAATTAGCCCACAAATGCGCTCCCTACCCCCAGATGACAAGGAAAAAGAAATAGTATGGGTGGAATGAGTTCATTATTCTCTGTCTGTATAATGCTACTGTACATTGTCATTTTCATATAACAGATTAATGTGGATTTATAAATGTTAATAGTTCTCTGCATCTGAATCAATTTATTTATTTAGTCATTTTACTTTGTTTCAGAAGTACAGCAGAACTGGAGAATTTCTAGAAGTTTGATTTTATTGTATGCCTCCAAAAGACATTCATATAAGCCATTAGCTTTCAGAGCTAGGAATCTGTTGGCAGCTCTTGATTATAACAATCATATTGGCAGAGATGTGATTGTAAACACAGATGGAACAATAAGGTAATAAAGTTTATTCTTGTTAACGTAATAATTCATCTTTGTTAAAATATGAATGCTTTACCTGAAAGTTGATAAACCATCTGTTTGTGGTACAATTTTATCATTTACAGAAGACATTTTTAAAATAAATTTCACAAACCAATTTTGGTTAGAATTAGTCTAATGTAATTAGAAAATTCTGTAAAGAATCTAAACATTTTTATGATATATGGGTAAGGTACAGATTTGCTATTTTGACATTTTCATCTGTAGCAAAATGATTTGTTACATGTAATTGTATGCAGTTTTTATTTGGACTTTTGAGAATTAAAAAAATATAAAATAACATTGTCAGTGAAATGTTTGCATTTTCTTGTCAGATACTAAAGGTCATTCAACAAAAAAGTGAGAGATGGTCTGCATACCCAAAGAAAGCTGATCAACAGTACCTGTATATTCCAGAAATAAATATGAAACTATTGAAATGAGGTTAGATGATAGAATTGGCATGAACCAGCCAGTTGTTTTGGACATAAATGATCCTACAGAAGAGATTGTTACAAAGCAAAAATCTCATTTTAAGTTAAAATGATTTAGGCCGTTTAGTCAGGTAACACCTGTTGATATCAAATTGTTATGGAGAGACTATTCTAGTGATTGTATGGTAAGAAATGATCCTTACCATGGACCCATATAGACTTTGACTAAGTCTTTCTTGAAGTGCTTACCATGAGCTGAAGTCCAGCATCTGTTTGATTTCCAAGTAGCAGTATATCTTCAGACCACTGTTGATTATGTTTTTAAAGCTTTTGAAAAAACATGCATTTGAACAAAAAGATGTAAGATCTTTTCTAACTTTTCATACCCATTGCATTTATACTTGTCTTATATGTATGTTTCGATTGAGGTAAATGCAGTGTATTTTGGCCATATAATGTATAAAAAGAGGCTATACATTGTAAATCATTTAATCTTATAGAAGTAACAAGATTAAAATCATGTAATTACAAGTCTGTATTATTGCATATTAAAGTACTTTTTAATAATTTTATTTTCTAAATGTTTTGTGTAAAATTGCAGTCAGAAAGATTTCTAGTATACTTTGAAAAAGAACAAAATGTACATTGGAGCAAATGACTTCAATCCATACTCTTCATCCTGATTTAATTGCTCCCGCTAAACATGCCATTAAAGGTTCACTTACAGTTTTAAACTAATTTTATAAAGAAAATAATGTTGTCAACTTCTGTCTTTTTTTAATTAAAAAAATAAATAAATTAGAAATGATATTCACATACTATATTTGTTAACAAATTACTATTTACATACTGGTGTTAACCGTTCCAATGGCCTTGTGTTAAGAGCATCCATCTCATATGTAAGAGGTTGGGGTCCTTGATCCCTGGCCAAGTCATACCAAACACATAAAAATGGTATTAACAGCTGCCTCATTTGGTGCTCAGCATTAAGAGGTTAGTGTATGGACTGGTCGTCCTACTGTCAGGATAATGTAACTGGGTGGGATGTCATGCTACATGTCTGCGGCATGATGCCTCAGTGCTAGACATCACTATAAACTGCCACACTTCAAACATTATAGCAATATGACTCAAAAATTGTTCAAGGTATGTTAAGAATCCAAATCACACACACTGTTACAATTTTGAAACAGAATTTGGCATATTTTCATCACTGTACAGTAGGCCCAATTTCATGAACTTGAGCAGTGATATATTGTTGCAAACAGGGTTAATGGTCAATTAGCAATTAAAACACCCTTGTGAATGTGTAAGAGTTTGTTTGTCTGTGTAGGCTAATTAGTATCAACACTGGCAGCATGACGCCTGCATTCCTGAATTTGATATTTATATCTGAGCCAGTTTTGAATTGTACTTCGTACATTATATATACTAATCAGTATATGCGTGTGTGTGTGTGTGTGTGTGTGTGTGTGTGTGTGTGTGTGTGTGTGCCAAGCTACCCTAATTTTAAAAGAAATGCAATAGGAAACATACATGGGGGTGAGGGCATGGGCTTATTTTCAATATTTGTTTCTCTGCAGTAGTTTGTTTAGGTGATGTACTAAAGTTTGGCATTGAGTAAATGGTAATCACTTTTGTCAAAAGTATAAAAAACAAGCACAAGATACTAAACCATCAATGTAATTTCTATAGAACTGTCTAGTATTTTGGAATGGGATGTCTGTAATCAGTCTGTTATAGTAATGGTACACTAGTTCTCATATAAAATGTCTCTGAGAGACAAAGAGAAAGGAAGAACGGAGGCAGACATTAGACGGACTGGAGGCAATTGGACTACCAGTCCAGAGAAGATCATACAGATGAGTAGGAACACAGGACAGGAGGAAAATCAATTACAGTCAGATGATAAAATAGGCCATAGCTTGGTTGAGTTAAAGACGAGTGATAGGGTTTTAATTTGAGTTTCATTTGAGAGATGACTGTTATTTAATGATATTAAATTGTTGTTTATTTGACTTTTACATTTTGTGTATTCAATAATTTAACTGTCGGCACCACTGACTTGTAGCTCTGAGCATTGCATCTCTCTATCACTACTTCAATTCCTCATAAAAACAAGCCGGGAGGTCTTTTGTAATAATTTAAATAATATTGGGAGCACCCCACCCAACCTAAATAACACGGAAAATCTCTATATATTATATGCCATAATTATTCTTAGATGATATCCTTCATTTTTATGCCTGACTGTACTCTTGAATTAAAGTTATGTCTGTACATGCACATTTGTACATATATAGCTTTAGTACATTTCATAATATATAACAGTTTTACAGTGTATGCAGTTGTGTACCCTCATCTGGGTATTTATATAAAGGGTATAATTTGAACACATTTAAAAAAACTGAAAATCTGATGCATTAATCGGTGTCAAGTATATTTGATTTAGTTGTAATAAGACGGCTGATGATGCACATATTATGTGATATAAGCATTCAATGTTGCTTTTGATGAACTAGCATTTAAGTCTTAAAAACCTTATTCTGTTTCCAGAGCCATTTTTTTTCACATGTAATTGAAATTAATGAGCAGTATCTGGATAGAATAGTATCTTAGTGTTTGTAGTTCTGTTGATATTTACAAGCCAATCTTTATTCATGAAACACTGCAACAAGTTTTGCTTTCTCAACTCATGACTATGCGTTATTTATCATTTAACATAATGTGTTACTGTATATATATATGGAATGACATGTCTGTTGCCAGTACTTAGGTATCCATTAAGTCCATAAAATAAATTGCCTTTTATCAGTATGCCATTTCCCCCGGTGGTATTATCTTCTTCTGCTGCCTTTTAATAGTGGTTCTGATTACAATGATACAAATTATCACATTTTTAGTTGGTTTATCTTACAACGTAACACAATCTCACAAACACGACAAGTAAACACTTTCAAGAATCGCCCCTTAAAGGAATCTCTTATTGTCAGGATTTTCCATCGTATTGACTTTTTTGCCTACTTCTTGTAATTTATCATAAATAATGAGAAATATATAAGCAATACATATATTGTGGGTAACTATAAAGATTCTAAGGAGAAGGACAGACGAAGAATAGGGCAATAATTACTCAAAAGCGAAACATATGCTTACCTCGACTTCACGTGACACTGTGACTACGGAGAATATCGGTAAATTCCGTTTCTGCATAATTAATTAGTAATCCGTACAGAAAATCGTTATATTTTCATTGATTAAACTTACAGATGTACATTTTTAAAACTGAATGACCTGTAATTACTCATTATTTCTACTATACTTTTCATAATATCATGCATTTGCAAGAACAAAAAAGTCAAAAATCTTAGGTTGTATGCCTTTAATTTATCACGCATTGAAGCAGTTTATGTGCAAACAAAAGTTGTAGAGAATCCTTGTTTAAAATGTAAATTTTAATTTTGTACGTTGCTTCCAGTGACGTAGTTATCATCCGTTAATCGCATTGACATTCGTCATAGAAACGAGTCGTTACAGATCGGTGCTTCATGTTTTAGAACTCTTCAACACTAACCTAGCACACCACACTTCACGTCTTGGGGACCGCCCTTTGACTTTGTGGTTAGAATGTACGCCTTTGATGCGTGATATCAGATCAAATGCTTATAAAAATTGTACTGTTGTTGTAGGGATTAACGCCATTTTTCAGCACACGATAGGCTATACATGGCGGTCAGCGTTATTGGTGGACGGCCAACCCTGGAAAAAAACAAGAACCAACAATCAACCCATGAGATGCTACTGGCAACATTTTTTCACATAACTACATTACCCGAATCTTAGACTCAAACCAACGCAGAATAAGGTGAGATGGCAGTGATCCGTAACACGACGCGATTTAGACCACTCGGCCACTCGGGGCCCTAAAAATAGTACTAGTAAAAGCCTCAATTGGTGCTTAGCATTACGAGTCCATTGTTAGGTCTGGGCGGCTTGATGACAAGACAATATTACTGGGTGGGATATGATATCACATGTCCACAGCATGATCCGCCAATGCGAGCTTTCATTATAAAACTGTAACACTGCAGACAACTTTTTGATATATGACGGACAAATTCTAAAAGTTACGGTAGAAATTTAAAAAAAAAACACACATCCACAAACACTAATCGTCTTCAAATAGTATAACGTAAAAATATAATTCGGACATTTACTAGCAGAGAATGATTTTGAGAATTTTTTTTCTGAATAATCGATTTTCCATAGCTGAAGTGATTTACATGAACGGATATACAGATTGTAAACGTTTATTAGCTAGACTATCCAGTTATTCACAAACTTGCAGAGGTTTAGGGAGATGATAATGTGTTGGTATATTTTGCGAACAACAAGTTACCTCCATACTAGAAAGATTGTTTTCTAACTCACCCAATGTATTTGCTTGTGTGTTGATTCCGCTTGAATCGTTTTATCTGCCTTACTTGGACTGTTTACTTAGCCGGTCTGGACTTGACCTTTGAGATCAATCCGCTATGTAACCCATATTGATATGGTGATTATTTGGATATGATAGTTGGATTGAAAATTTCCATCACGACACAATTTAGATTATCCAATAAGTTATTAGCATACACTCAAGGATAAAGGGTTCACATTTGTAAGCTGAAATCATACAGTGAATACATTATTATTGATTTTAACAATCATCACTCTCATACTCAGACTTAGAACCAGTGAAGAAATCGTGGTATTCATTAGATGACATTTCAAATATAAATTTTGTGTCAATCAAGAAAAAGATTCTAAATTTTTTACAGAAAAAGACTGTAACCAAGAAATTTTCTTAATTTACAGTTGAACGAATAAAAAAAACATTATCATAGCCAATTTCATTACAGTGAAACTCGACATCAACATCGTTGTTTCTTGCTGTCTCATTGGTACAAAGAACATAATAATTACTTATCAATTCGGAAAATATGATGTTACATGTCCGCAGCATGATGCATGCCCCAGTGTTAGTTTTCAGTATCAACTGTAACAATGCAGACAACCTAATGATATGACGGACAAATTATAAAAGTTCAGGTACGAAATCAAACACCGCACACAAACACACACACACACACACACACACAAACACACACACAAACACACACTATTCGTCTATTATTTGTATAATGTGAAAGTACAATTATGTCATTATCTAATACAGAATGAATTTTAGAATATTTTTTCTGAATAATCAATTTTCTCTGCTGATTTGGTTTACATGTACGGATGTACAGATTGAAAACTTAAAAGAGTTAATATAAACAGAGATTTAAAAAAAAAACACATAACTTTAGATTCTCCAGTTATCTACACGATTCCAGAGGTTTACGGAGATGATTATGTGTTGATATATTTTACGAACAACAGGTTTGCTACATACTGGAAACATTCTTTTATAACTTGCCTCTGAAAACTACTCACCTAATATCGTTGCATGTTGCATGGGTGGGACGTCATGCTTCATGTCTCCGGCATCATTCCCAAGTGCTAGACATCACTATAAATCGCCTCACTGCAGACATCGTAGCGATAGCACTGAAAAATTGTTAAAGCTACGTTCAAAATCCTAATCAAACAAACAAACACAAATGACTTATCAATTCTTGAACTATAATGTCACATCTCCGCAGCATGATGCCCCAGTGTTAGTTTTCAATATCAACTGTAACACTGCAGACAACTTCGTGATATGACGGACAAATTATAAAAGCTACTTTATAATTTCAACACACACACCCACACACACACACACCATAGCAATACAGTCTTGATATAGTATAACGTGAAAATACAATTCTGATATTAACTAGCACAGTATGACTTTGACAATATATTTCTGAATAATCGATTTTCTCTACATGAATTGGTTTACGTGTATGGATATACAGATTGGAAACACTAAAGAGTTAATATAAAATAATTAAAAACAACAGATAACTTTAGATTATCAAGTTATTCACAAACTTGCAGAGGTCTAGGTAGATGATTATGTGTTGGTATATTTTGAGAACAACCATTTATCTCTATACTAGAAACATTGTTTTCTAACTCGTCCTGTGAAAAATACTCACTCAATGTCGTTGCATGTGTGTTCGTTCCGCTTTTATCATTTTACATGCGTTACATGGACTGTTTAATTAGCCGGTCTCGATTTGACCTTTGACATGTATCCGGTATTTAACCTATATTGATATGGTTATTACTTGGATATGATATTTGGATTGAAACTTTCCATTACGACAGAATCTACTTAGTTTTATCCGATACATTATTAGCATACACTCAAGGATAAAGGATTCACATTTGTAAGATGAAATTATACAGTAAATACATTATTATTGATTTTAACATTCATAACACATACTCAGGCTTAGAATCAATGGAGAAATCGTGGTGTTGATTAGTGGTTATTGCAAAGTAGAAATTTGTTTTAAACAAGAAAAAGACAAATCAATATGGGAACAATATGTGTAAACCAACATAACAATGTCTTCATTGTGGCAGGAATATGTTGATAAATTTGTCGAACTTTGGAACATTATATCTGTACATCTGAACATAGTAGAGAATCTTTGTTGAAAATTTAAAGTTGAATTATGGACATTGTTTTCATTTATGACGTTATCATCCGGTAATCGAATCAACACTCGTCGGAGATAAGATAGAGACCGGTGCTTAATGTTTCAGATCTGTATAATAAAAAGAATATCTATGTTTTTACAAACACTAGCCTAGCTCACTATGTTTCACGTCTTGGGGACACCATGCGACCTAGACGTTAGAAATGTGTAGAACGTATTTGCTGTCAATTTAAAGTAGCATTTTGGACACTGTTTTCACTGATGCTGTTATTCGATCGACAATCGATTAAGAAATGAGTCCATGTCCAACGTATACTAATGTTTAAGAGCCATGCAATACAAAATTATCTACGTTGTACAACACTAATCTAGCACACCACTCATCTCGTTTTCCTAACCGCCATGTGACCTAATGTTCAGTACATATGCCGCGGATGCGTGATTTAGCAGGGTCGCCGTCCGGTCCAACTGAATTCAGAGACGTTTAAAACTTTTACTAGTAACTTCCTCGTTTGGGGCAGCCATTAATAGGTCATTGTTAAGACTGGTCGTTGATAATATTTCTACATTTAGAAGTATATTATGTATCTACGTGTGTTTTGCGTTATTTTAACTTTTATTTGATCCGATCCTATTTGCAGAAAATTGGAGGAACTTATCGACTGATGCAAGTGCAAAAACACAGGTCAGATGTTGATACTCGAAAATAGAATCGAGTTTGTTTTTGGATTATTATATTGTTGCGCACAACACACGCATGTTTGGAAGAAAACCTAAGAACTTTATGTTGTTGGTTATTATAGATAACTTCAAATTATATATGTTTCTATAATAATGCAACATTTAGTTGAAAATAAGATCCATATATTTTCTTATCCGTTCGCCGATTATACTGACATGGTAGTTCATTTTAAATCTGATTCTTGACATTGAATGATTGAATTCGATAAACAATAGCTATACATAAAACATCCATTTGAAATGGTTATCAATTACACTCACGGCGTACCGATACCCCTGTCAAAGAATATCAGCGAACACCAAATATTGTAAATTAGGATAGAATGGTCGGTTGAGATCTGTCAAATGACTAAATCTTTCACATACTATATTTGCGGCGTGACTTCGCCTGTGTGTGTTCTTGTGAAAGGCACTTAACTCCACTTACTTGCCACAATATCACCAAGTATGGATTAAATCTTTACTTAGTATAGATCCTATAATTCAAACTACTGCAATAATGACAATACTATGATGTGACTTTCATTTCATGACAAAAATGTCTAACAGAAACGTATAACTGTGATATATTAGAAAGACGACATTGAATAAAATCCTAATGTTTCGTCAATAAATCAGTCTGATCTAAGACTTGTGGTCTTCATTCATGAATGATGCAATTTATAACGTCCGTCTGTTTGGTATATAATACGAATCAATGATATTTAAATTACTCAAACTGATTGATATGTAGATTATATTCGTTTATTAATGGTCCTATTAATAAACGTTTCTTTTCCAACACAAGCACACATAAAAGAAGACCCATCACCAATAATATATATATATATATATATATATATATATATATATATATATATATATATTAAAATCAACTACTAGATCCCAACATCACTGCAACAATCATTTTGATCGCTTGCAATTCATGTACTTATGCGCGCTTTGTTTCAACTACCTTAATGATATTAGTCAATATTCATATATTTCACCTTTTAGCAAATGCATTTCCTTTCCACGATGTTTGTCGGTCCTATTTTATGTTAATTATTAATGTAGTTAATATATGTTTTATAAATAATAAGTTAAATATGTATAATCCATCTGCCTGATGATTTGTTTTATCCATCTTTGATTCTTGAACGCAATTCGTTTAATATCAATGGCTTGGCACAGCACAATGAAACATAAACCGGATTAAGTAAGAACAATAAATATTATTATATGTATTTATCACAACAATTTTACCTCGGTCACCAATAGGCATTCCCAACATTCTCATATGATCCATAGCATGATGACGTCATTATTCTACTATAATATATGTGTCGGTGTGTTACCTATATAAGTGGACTAGTCACTGATAGAAGCGACATAAAGCAAGTCAACATTGCACTTTTGGTCTTGTTATCCAGTGCTCAAATCAATCGAGGATGAATATACATCATATAGGAAAGTCAACATTGCAAGTTACCTTGGATCAGTCAATCTGGGCAGGAGCCACTCCACAAAGACGATCGTCAATATTCTAACGTGAAAAAGGTATGATGGCCCTAAAAATGATTTTATGGCAGGGCTGAACTCAATCTAGGACCTGGACTATTAATATATGGAGACTATGACATATCTACATATCCACTCTGCAACAATTCCTTAAACTTTTTTTTCTATGTGTATATCCAGCTATTTTCAGAGTAGTCTTTGTCGATTTGCCCATATATATTCTCAACAGATGTACTGTTCTGCATTCACCGAGTAGGGTTTGCATGACTTAGAAGGCCAATGACATATGCCTCCTAATTTGAGCCATGTTCCAATGCGTTGGAACTATGACTATAACATAATTCGTTTGCAGCTCTGTGGAGAAACGTAGTTACTTATATTATGTCTAAAACTTATATATTGACATTCGTGTGGCTCTTGCTTGATATTTGCCCAAGTGAATTACAGTAAACTCCATGATGTGAAATTTAATATACATAGTTTTAAAGTAGATATAATAACAAGTGTCATTTCGATTCGACACATCAATTAATCATGCAACAACAAAATGATGTAGTCACCTCTGAATTAAACCGAGGGCTTTATTTATTGAATGTTTCATGGAAAGCCTGTAAAATGGACATAATGTCCTTTACGAATGTTTTGCGAAGGTGTGTTTTTGGTATAAGAGTTAACGAACACGGTGAATAAACCTTTGAGCGACGGACCGCTACTTAAATCATCTACCGGTTAAAACCGTTGATTAGTCTGATATGATTGATAAATACATATATTTAATAAGTTGACTTACATCATTTTTTAGACATCTTAGTACAATAAAGGAGTAATATAATTGTGGATTATGCATGCGATTATTTTTCAACATTGACTATGCATGTGTTAAGATATGACACAAAGAAAAATGAAGACGATTCCAAGATTAACGCACCAATTTTCTTTATTGTAACCATTTTGCAAAATAAACATTAAAACTACGTAGAATATTAATACTATTATAGGTTATATGCCTAAAGTTTAAAACTTGATGTTCTTTCCATTATAATAAATAGTATATAGACCTATGTTAGAAACCAAACATGTAGCATTAAACAGCAAAGTAAAATTTACATTTGTATATACACAGAAAGGGCACTATCTTTCAAAATAATGGAACGTTTGTATAGCCACCTATAGCTGCTAAAAAGGATATGCGTCCATTTCTGAACATGAATAACGAGTAACACTGTAGGAAGACTTCGAAAATAATATGCAGCATTGATAAATCAGAGCATTTCTGATCGTTAAATACAATTTTAATCCATTGACTCTAACCATGCTTTTACGTACACTCTCATCTGTTATCTTTAATAACTAGTGCATAAGAATCATTTCAAAATCGTACTACATGAATTCAGATTTATTCAACTCATTACAGTAACAGAGTTTTCGATTAATTTTGAAATACCATACTATATTTGCAAATTTTTGTATCAATTGATTCGTAAAACTCTCAGACATCCTATCCAGTTTTCAATATTGATTATTTGGTATCGTACAATTTGTTCAGCTTTTGAAGGCTAATCTTAAAACAGGTTAAATATAGGTTATGTTTAGTGTTGAAGTTATAAAGTGACTTAGCCGCTCGTAAATAACAGAAATTATTTGACTGAATTGCATCAGTTATAGTGCTCTTGAACATGTCCTCAAGCCTGGGTTTACATCTTCGTTCGTTGATGAAATAAAATGACAATTAAAGGAGTTTTGAAGCTCAGATCAAAAATGATGAAAATTGGAATACTTGAGATTTCACTACCAATAAGGAAAAGAGATCATTGAGTAAATTCTATATTTTTAGGATGATAACTTTATTGTTCATATTAATAATAATGCTACATGGTTTTTTGACGGTGTAAAGGATAAGGGAAATTGAAAGAAAGTGTTTTAATTAGTCACAATTATTTTAAATCTAATGGGAAAAAAAGGAATCCCATGATACAAAAATACAAAATATTCTGCTAAGCGCGTACATTATTTTGTGTTAAATTTAGGTGTCACAAATTGCATGATGTATAAATAAAAGACAAACAATTTGAGTTTTGAGATATTAATTACATTCGGAAGCAGTCGTGTGTTTAATTGACGGATAGTTTTGATTTTTATACATTACCTATATTTATATTTGAAAGTGAAAGTTGTTACTACATAGTTAATATTATGTAGGGAATACCGGAATACTAAGTGTGAGTCCTGGACCTAGCACTGACTATGATGTCAGTATTTTCTAGTGACAAAGTGTTTACAGTGTCATAGAAATTAGAATTAAGATGACAGAGTTAGAAAGCTTAATCTTTATTTAATATAATGTTTATATTTAAGACGTTTCAAGAATTGAGCCATTGGCCTTCATTCTTAAACTTAAATAGTGTCTATTATTTTATATTCAGGTTGATTCAATTAGAATTAGCTTTTTATACCGCGACATCAGAAGTGAAAATGTCGTATTGTTGTTACATGATTTTATCTGAGAGAGCTTGTTTCCTAAATTATCGACTGGCATTACAAATGGCTTTTTAAATTTACGATAAATTGTTTTTTTGGTATGATTGTAAATCAATTCAGAATGTGTTCATTTGATCATTTAATATCTGTACATGGTTGAGAAATTATAATTGGAAAATTCAACCACTGTGAAGGGTTACGCAGGGTCAAACTGGCGAGTATATTATTGCTTATAGCGTTTCAATATGTTAATACTTACAAACGTAAACAAATAATCTAAAGCAAAGGCCCTTATGTACCTCGTATCTGTATTATGCTTAGACAGTTGAAGTTAGAATTGAAATAGAGATGTACAAATATATGCCATACACATTTCAGTTTACAAAGTGAAAAGATAAAAACAAGAAGAAAATGTCGATGGTTTGATTAACTGATGTATGTTCTATTACAAGAATTATTTGAATCCACTATGAGAACTAAATTACTCCTACAGCCGCTAGTTCTGCTAATTCTCCCTCTTGGTACTGAAACACGAGATGAGACAGCGAGAGAAACAACTACTACTGAAGACGGCGTGTTTTTGCCACAGTATCAATCGGAGAACAGATTGAACACCACGGAATATAATCTGTCATTGACACAAAAACAATTATCTGAGACGGTTGACGACAGTTTTACCGCTGGAAATACATTATGTCGTTTGGATCAAAAGTGCGATTTTCACGGAGGCACAACCTACAAATATTGTTATGTAGATTACAGTAATAATTAGGATTATTGTTGTACTGGCGACTGCGACTACCATGGAAAGAGTTACTTGTGGTGCCAATCTGGAGACAAATGGCAATATTGCGGTAAAACTGGTACTACGAATATCGATGGAAGACCTTGTCATTATTCACATCCATGTGGTATGCACCAAGAGAAGGGGAAAGACTCCACTTATTGGTGCTATGTAGATTATACATTAAACTGGAACAGATGTTGTGCACCTTCGTCAAACTGTGACTATCATGGTCAATCATACAAATGGTACTATACCGGTTATGAAAAAGAAACAAGTTGGTATGAGTGTAAATAGAATTTAGATCGCTAATGCCTCGTGTCTTTGCGTTAAATCAAAGGAAAATACATACACCTACCCATGTCCTTAATATCTTATGAAGATCGTTAATACTGATGAGTAACCATAAACTTTATTTCTCGTCTTTAGATGTACTCTTCTCATTTAGAGCCTAAACATTCATTAAATCCTTTTAGTATAGTATTTATCATTTCAGAAACCAGTTTTAATATTCAGACCATGTATTCTACCATCAAAAATTATTTTTGTTTTTCTCTATGAATAAAAGTGAATTACATCAACCTCAAACCGCTTTATACCTTTGCAAATACTGGCATATGTGTAGAACGACAACATTAAGAATTTAACTGAATTTTCTTTTGTAGAGAAAAAACTATAGATTTTGATCAGTACAGTTAGACAATGATCTTTGCTGGGATAATCTATTAAAACTAATGTATTGTATGTAATTAACATATAAATAAAAGTGTTTATCTATACTTATTAATAAACTCTTATCCCTGTCTGTATGTCTCTCTCAGTCCCACTGAATATTTCCTTTAGCTGTCTCTTGACTATTTCTCTGTATCATCTTTCTCTCTCGACCTCTCTATTCTCTTCATCCACTCTATAGAACTATACTAAATATTTTGATTCAACATTCACGTCTATTTAATATTGTGTCTTCCCATTTCTCATCTCAAACATGACGATACATCACAAAAATATGAATTCAGATAAGTAAATGATGCCTTTTCACAAAGATAACAATATTTTAAAAAAATATGCTCAGGTTTCATCAGTCTTAGATTTTACATTTGATTTAAAGAAACTCACGTTCATCTTGACTAAACTTTCCGCATTGTCAATAGTAGACTTGGCGAATTTCAAACCGGTATCCCTTCATTTTGAGAGCCCGTCAATGTACCCTAGTTTTCCATGCAGGAAGCAGAAATTAGGTAGAGTTCACTTTCCACGGATATCATACAAATCTGAGATGACTCTCATGGTAATGACTCAATATGAATTCGGGTTCAAACAAGACATGAACAACAGGCCACTACATGAGTATGATATTAAACATACCCCGATATTTGCAAATAGGTGAGCGAATCAATATAGTAATCTGCGTATTATTATATTGTATACAATTTCATTTAATGTAAGAGAATGTTTTTTCGTAAGAAATAATATAATTAGTATGCATACGGTTTACATACATACATACATACATACATACATACATACATACATACATACATACATACATACATACATACATACATACATACATACATACATACATACATACATACAGACACAAGCATGTTCATTATATTCCTGCTCAACCTTAATTCAGATACAAGTTACATAGTCATCACTGAGGTCAACTTTTGAAGCAATTCGACCTCTTTCTTTTTTTTTAGTGGCGTATTTTTATGAATTGCTTACAATCGTTAATGCAAACAAGTACATCATTCTGACAATTCGTTTAAAAATTGCAATATATTTACTATACTTCACTTTTCAACGGTAGAATGAAGAGGTTACAAAGCATAATTATTTTTCTTATCCCAGCACTGGGCATAATGGCATATTAGTGACTGACAACAAATATTTTCCCTCGATCGTCAAGAGGTAGTACTGGCGTGAGATCGTCATAGCAATACAATTATAAATATTCAGTGCTTCTATATATGGACGTGAATGCCTGACTAACATTTATAGGATGGCTTTAAGGTAATTACGTTAGATGACAGGTTGAACCAGTTGTTGATATTTTCTAATCGCATCAATATCAAACTACTACCATAACTATTACAACTGTTTGTGTCACAGAGAATTATTAAGGACAGTTAAGAATAAACATATTTGATCAGCACGAAACAAATGGTGAGACGTGAACTTCATACAGTACCCTTCCGTTTATTATATCTGCAAAACTATGAATCAATTATAATCGATTATTATGTTTTCCGGATCTATATTCATCGTTAAACCTTCTTCAAACTTCATTAAGTTAATAATACATTAAACGTCGATAAAACGATTTGTTTTTGCATTTAAAGTAAATGGAATAAGATTTACTTACAAGTCTAAAATCAGATCTTGATGTTCTGTATTTTGCATATGCGCATGTGTATAGTATATAATTATACACATTTGGGATAGTAATGTTAGGGTAAATATAGCAAAATGATCATCGTTTGAAAACTTCAAGGAGCTAGGGAAAATAAAAACCAAAATAGCATGAGGCCGACATTGTCTCCCGAAAAAAAAGCAAAGTCGCATACATATTTACAAATCTAATTTTTTGTACATGGCGGGCGGGATACGTCAATATAACCAAGGGATTTCAGTTTGGTCCCTGTACATCTGTAAACTGGTCATATAAGGATAGAAATATGGCCTAGATCAAACCAAACTTATTTGTTATGTGATCCTAAAAGCGAATATGTAATTGGAAATGACTTCTTCACATACCAAATGCTATTTATACGTTGAGAAATTATATTATGATTATTCGGATCTGATAGTTGGATACGAAATGCTCCATTATGACACAATTTACAATGTTTCTCGGCGAGGTACTTAGCATACACTCAATGACAAGTTGTTTTAATTTATAACCAGAACACAAATAATGAATAAATAAAGTTTCAGTTGTATCTGTCAATGCTATCATATTAAACTTAAAATCGATGAATAAATCGTAATATTTATTAATGCCTAATGCAAATATAAATTTAAATAAAGGCAAATGTAAGTAAAGGTTTTACATCTTTTACATTGATAAACTGCAAGCAGTTTATAATAATCAATTTATTTTCAGTCGAAGAAATCAAAAGACTATAGCAGCCAATATCATTTCAAGGAAACTCAAAATCATTGTCTATTGCTGATATATTTGGTCAATGAAGATAATTATGACTTATCAATCTGGCAAAAAAAACCGTGAACCAAAACAGCAATCCCATCATTGACGAACGAATGCATTGATTAATTTATCACGCATTGAAGCAGTTCATGTGCAAACGAAAGTTGTAGAGAATCCTTGTTTAAAATGTAAATTTTAATTTTGTAAGTTGCTTCCATTGATGTCTTTATCATCCGTTAATCGCATTGACATTCGTCATAGAAACGAATCGTTACAGATCGGTGCTTCATGTTTTAGAACTATTCAACACTAACCTAGCACCCCACACTTCACGTCTTGGGGACCACCCTTTGACTTTGTGGTTAGAAAGTATGCCTTTGATGCGTAATGTCAGATCAAACGCTTATACAAATTGTACTGTTGTTGTAGGTTTTAACGCCATTTTTCAGCACACGATAGGCTATACATGGCGGTCAGCTTTATTGGTGGATGGCCAACCCTGGAAAAAACCCAGAACGAACAATCAACCCATGAGGCGCTACTGGCAACATTTCTTCACATAACTACATTAACCGAATCTTAGACTCGAACCAACGCAGAGAAAGGTGAGATGGCAGTGATCCGTAACAGGACGCTATTTAGACCACTCGGCCACTCGGGGCCCTAAAAATAGTACTAGTAAATGCCTCAATTGGCGCTTAGCATTACGAGTCAATTGTTAGGTCTGGGCGGCTTGATGACAGGATAATATTACTGGGTGGGATATGATGTCCACAGCATGATCCGCCAATGCGAGCTTTCATTACAAACTGTTACACAGCAGACAACTTTTTGATATATGACGGACAAATTCTATAAGTTACGGTAGAAATTTAAAAAATCCACAAACATCCACAAACACTAATCGTCTTCAAGTAGTATAACGTAAAAATATAATTCGGACATTTACTAGCAGAGAATGATTTTGTGAATATTTTTCTGAATAATCGATTTTTCATAGCTGAAGTGATTTACATGAACGGATATACAGATTGTAAACGTTTAGGAGTTAGATTATCCAGTTATTCACAAACTTGCAGAGGTTTAGGGAGATGATAATGTGTTGGTATATTTTGCGAACAACAAGTTACCTCCATACTAGAAAAATTGTTTAGTAACTCACCCAATGTGGCTGCTTGTGCGTTGATTCCGCTTGAATCGTTTTATATGCCTTACTTGGACTGTTTACTTAGCCGGTCTGGACTTGAACTTTGAGATGAATCCGCTATGTAACCCATATTGATATGGTGATTATTTGGATATGATAGATGGATTGAAAATTTCCATCACGACACAATTTAGATTATCCAATAAGTTATTAGCATACACTCAAGGATAAAGGGTTCACATTTGTAAACTGAAATCATACAGTGAATACATTAATATTGATTTTATCAATCATCACTCTCATACTCAGACTTAGAATCAATGGAGAAATCGTGGTATTCATTAGTTGATATTGCAAATATAAATTTTGTGTCAATCAAGAAAAATATTCTACATCTTTGACAGAAAAAGACTGTAACCGAGAATTTTTTTTAATTTACAGTTGAACGAATAAATAAAACATTATAACTGCCAATTTCATTAGAATGAAACTCAACATCAACACCAGTGTTTCTTGCTGCCTCATCGGTACAAAGAACACAATAATGATTTATAAATTCGGAACATATGATGTTACATGTTCGCAGCATGATGCCCCAGTGTTCGTTTTCAATATCAACTGTAACACTGCAGACACCTTAATGATATGAAGGACAAATTATAAAAGTTCCGGTACGAAATCAAACACCGCACACAAACAAAAAAACACACACACACACACACACGCGCGCACGCTCACGCGCTATTCGAACAAATACAATTATTACATTAACTAGTACAGAATGACTTTGAGAATACTTTTTCTGAATAATCAATTTTCCCAAGCTGAAGTGGTTTACATGTAAGGATGTACAGTTTGGAAACTTTAAAGAGTTAATATAAACACAAATTTAAAAAAACACATAACTTTAGATTCTCCAGTTATTTACACGCTTCCAGAGGTTTTCGGAGATGATTATGTGTTGGTATATTTTACGAACAGCAGGTTTTCTACATACTGGAAACATTCTTTTATAATTTGCCTCTGAAAACTACTCACCTAATATCGTTGCATGTTGCATGGGTGGGACATCATGCTTCATGTCTCCGGCATCATTCCCCATTGCTAGACATCAGTATAAATCGCCTCACTGCAGACATCGTAGCGATATCACTGAAAAATTGTTAAAGCTACGTTCAAAATCCTAATCAAAAAAACAAACACAAATGACTGATCAATTCGGGAACTATAATGTTACATCTCCGCAGCATGATGCCCCAGTGTTAGTTTTCAATATCAACTGTAACACTGCAGACAACTTCGTGATATGACGGACAAATTATAAAAGCTACTGTATAAATTCAAAACACACACACACACACACACACACACACACACACACACACACACACACGTGTATTCATATACATGTGAGGACCATAAGAAAGAATGAAAGTATATGTTAGAAATTTGAAAGTAAGCTTAACTTTAAGATAGGCAATATCTGTATCACTTCATTTTTGCCATATACTTCTTTATGCATTATGAGGACTACTCTTACTTTGCCATCATTGTGAGGACGTCATTATGAGGGCTAATTTACACACAATCAAAGACTACCATCAACCTGAGTACCTGAATTTTTTTTCACTTCTTATTACACCTGTCCTGGAAAAACATGAGAAGATATTTAAAGGTTTAGGAACAAATTTATCTGCAATTAAAACTACAGATAGATAAATAGAAACACGAGCTTAAATGTTCAAATCTTATTAAAATATAAGTTTTAAGTTCCTTTGCAAAAACCTAAGTATCAGGCACTGCTTTGCAACTTTGTGGCCTCTTTTATTGACACAATGAAAACTACCATCCAGAATAGCAATTATATCAAAATTGTCAATTCATCTATTAAAATAAAAAATGTGATTTCTAAAAATGTAATTTGACACCAAAGCAACTCAAATGCCATAAGGCAGTTTGCCCAATGCAAATTCACTGGAACTGAAGTTGCCTTTGGAAAATCTGCGCTTGACTCATTATATGATAATATATCACTACAAAAGTTTAAATATTATGCAGCATATAACGGGAAGTTAAGGAAATTGCGTTCCATTAATTTTACAGTTATTTGTTTCTTCATTTTTTGTTTGTTTATGCCTTAAAATCATACGCCCATAATTCAAGTTATCAATAAGTGTAAATAATAAATAAAGATAAAATATGTATGTGAGAAGGAAAGGAAGGGTTAGAATGCATATATATGCATCTGTATATACATACATAAATATGGTATCGTTTTTAAATATTTAGAAATGAGAGAGTATGGATAGCAAGAGGGTTAAGGTACATTTGAACTGAAACATTAAATATTTTGTCTTCTAACGGCTTCATTTAACTTGCTTTTGGAACCGTTATTAAATTCACTTATATACGCCATGATATGCTACTATATCAACAAGTGCAGTAATGAAAGCTAGACTTTAGGAAAAATATTTTGTTCTAAATACTAATAGTTTTCAGAACACTGGCTTATTCATTTGCTTAAAAATAATCATCTAGTCACCATGAAGTCTGCGATATGCATTTCAGATCTCTCTGACGAGTTGAATTCGGAGGAGTTAAGTACACTTATTTTAATTTACTTCTTTTTCAAACAATAAAGAGTTATCAGCCTTCTGTAATTTGCAGGTAAACAATCATACACAAGATAATAAACATTGATTAAGTTGCAAGTGTTTAGGTTGATTGCTTAGGCATTTAAAGAAAACGAAATAGAACTTCCTTATTGCATGTCTCAAAAACATCAGTTTTTGAGGACTCAATTTGGGTTGCATTTTAGTTAACATATTAACCCCTGGAGGTTTTTGCTGTTTTCGCATGCAATGCGAGTTGGAAACACATTTTGGGGACTTTTTTCTGAATACATCCTAATACATCGACTTCCAAGCAATATTCCATAAGACAAATGGCTAGTTGTGCTAAAGAAAATGTTTTTATTTGGTTAGTTTGCTGGCGCGTAGGCACAAGGTGATAAAAATGGATATTTTCTTTTGCTTAACAGACCCATAATTTTTGTATGGAAAAGACTCTTTATTCAAAATGTCCACCTTATCCTACTTTTTGCACAGGTTTATCGGTCTGTGTGCGCTTCAGATTTGTCTGCCGTAGATCTGTGGTCATAAAGTCTAAAACATGGACACAAATTCGGAATCCGACCATGGGCAAATTTTGGGCGAGAAAAAAATACCGGGTCCAAAAACTTAGTTTTTTTTTCTCTCTGTATTTTGTAGTGCAATTAAAAGGTCCAGATTATTTGCTATCATTGTAGAGCTACATCTGTCTACCTTTCTATAATACCACCCACTTTAGTGTATCATGCATGACCATGACACTGCAAACATTGGAAGTAGGCTACTACCTTCTGCCCCGTAAAGTCGTCACCAGAGGTTAATGTGTTAATATTTAAGAAACTAATTTCTTTAAATTATGAACTGGAATTTCAAGGTTCTTGTTATTACGTATTAGATTAAATGACTATTTTGGAATGGTACTGAACTGATTTAAGACGTTTGGATTATATCCCCCCGAGACATGAAGAATGTTGGCACATTAGTACATTCTAAGCTATTTACATATCTAGTTCAGTATTGGAATTTGGCTTGCATCACTAATCGATATCATTTGAAGAGAAAGTCAAGTGCAATTTCATAAAGAGAGTGTTGCAGAAAGAGGAGAGCGAGAAGATATGCAAATTGAGTTATGTGCATGTGTGTGATTTGGATATTTACCATAGCTTTAACAATTTTTCAGTCATATCACTATAAGGTCTGCAGCGTGGCAGTATATAGTGATGTCTAGCACTTGTGTATCATGCTGTAGTCCTACCAAGACACATTATCCTAACACCAGGATAAGAAGTGCCAACATTAAACTCCTACTGCTGCGCATCTATCGCAAAAGCTGCCTTTTTTATATCTTTGGTATATTACTCGACCTGGGTTAAAACCAGCACCCCCCCACCTTAATCTAGGACTGACACTCTTGCAACTAAACCACCGGAGTGGTCTATAAGGCAAATGGAAATAAAAAAGAAGACATAAAATACAGAGAGAAAAGTCAAATGGAGAAATGCAATTTAGATTAAATATTTAGACTTGGAAAGTGAAAAAAACAACTCTTCGTTTACATACATGATTGTGTTTTGATGCTATCATAAATAATAGGTTAGTATACATTATTAGAGAAGAGGAAGTAGATCAATATGGCCAAGACAGCATTGAAATATATTTGTACAAAGTGTACTTATTGGCAAAACTAAAACAATCTACACTTCATTGCCATTGCAACAACGTGTTAATAATGATGTGCTTCAGGTACATATCTTGAGGAGTGAAGAGTTGGTACCTGACGTATATTAACACATTAGAAAATTTAAAAATGGAAACTGGATAAATCTATATTACATCAAGAAAGTGCATGCTATTTCTGACTGCTAAAGATTGAAAAATAAGCAACATAATTGAAACAGACTAGTCAAAGGCTCCTATATTAAGAGGCCAATGTCACAGACCTGTACTGAAAGCAATCAATTTGTTGGATCAAACAAATCAGCCTGATTTTATGATTGATAATTATAAGTCATTTATGTTGAAAGGCTCTTTATCACCTGTGAGCAATTCTACCAAACCTATCCGAATTAAAATATTAAGGGACACAGGAGCTTTTCAGTCTTTTATTATCAGGTGCATTGCCTGTTTCTGAGCACAACTCTGGTCACAGTGTTCTTATTTAGGATGCAAATAAGATGCTTTTTGTCTCCAGTGTACTGAACTCATGACCATTGGATTACAAAATGCAGTATCCGCCTACTGAGCTGATATGGCCACCTATCTAATACTGTTTGAAACCAACAAATTAAAAATAAAAAACAGTAGGAAGTTAAGAAGAAAAAGAAACAACATTAAATGGTTAAATTGCATTATAATTTAATTGAGCGAAGCATGTACAAATAAAGTAAATATTCATCTCGACAAAAATGTTTAATATAAAAGATGCAACCCACATAAAGTCATTTCAGTCATTATGTATGTCATTATTGAATAAATACAAGAAGCTGGCCACAGCCTGCATATTAAATCCAGTCACAAACATTCAAAATGTTGGTTACTATGGTATTAAAGTGAAATAAAGTAAAACAACTGTTTCATTGAAGGTAATTAAAGGGTGTTGACAGATGAATGAAAGGACATCAACTTCCATGTAAGGTGGATGAGTCTTGACCAAAAAATGGCATCACAGGAAGACATGCAATACTGCTGCATTGTTAAATGAAAACATCATCTTATTTATCATTAATATCTGCATGGACAGTCTCTATTATATAAAGATATGGTAATTCCTTCCAACCTTGATGAAACGTCACACTGTCAATTTGTTTTTGGAAGGAACATCAGGAAGCAAGACAATTTCCTTCGTAAAGTGTAAATGCATTTTAGTAATTCAAAAAATTTCATCTTTACTTATTTAATGAAAGAAGCAACCACAATTTAAGTTAGCTGTACTAAAATTCCAGTTAGATTGTCCCCTTGAGTCCAAACTGCAGAATATTAATAATGAGAAATGGCTAGCAGACTTTTGAACACATTCAAAACTGGTGCTAAAATGCTAGTAAAAAATGTAGATGTGGCGTAATCTCATTGGTTGACATTTTAAACATATGACAAATACAACTGTTACCTAAACCAATTCATCTGAAAAATGTAAAGTTTTGCATTCAGAAAATTTAGACAAACTTAATTTGGAGAAAAGATATTTTACTGTACATGCATTTACAAGATGCAATATCCCATTTCAAAACTGCATTTTATTTCTTACTAAAGTAAACATGTCTCAATGTACTATGAGAAAAGAAATTAAAATCCAAACTAATATGAAAAATATATACAGGAAGAACATAACTGTAATATTTTTTATTATTTTAAAAACAACACAATTTAAACATCATGTTAAGAAACCACAATCAATAAGTATTATACTGAAGTAATCATGATGTCAGAGACTACACTATTTTCTGGGCAATATTCAAAGTTATATATTTCAAACATAACAATATTTCAATGTTTTTTAATGTGTGACAAAAATCAAAAGAACTTCACTGCCTCGAAAATATATTTGCTTAAGAAATATATTTAGAAAAAGCAAATAACAAAACTATATATCTGAACATTAATTTAAACTTTCATGGCCTGGATGCAAATTAATCCAATGACCAAACTGAAATCTAAGAACACGTCATAAACACAACTGGAGAATCTATCCTATTTGTTGGCCTATAAGTCACTGTGAAGCTTAAGTCAACTTAGCCAGTTTCTGTCCTTCATAAACAAGTAGATGCCAAGTATAAGACAAGGCCAGAGCAATACATCAATTTTGTTTCACTACTTTTTGATACACACATGAATTTTATCCTAGATGTAACTCTACAAATTTACCAGTCAGCATAGTTAAATGTAGCTAAATAAAACTTACCGGTAATTTGTTTCACACCAAATATCTAAAACAAATAGGATAATTTTAGCAACAAATGACCTGAAAATTTACAGAGTTACAGATAGGATAAAATTTGTAATGCTGCGTGAAATGTAGAATAGCAACTTCTGTTTTCAGGAATATTACACTGTATGCATAGCTGCCAACCCTCCAGATTCACAATTTTGTGAAAATGGTGATAAAAATTAGTGAATTTTGACATGAATTCATGAAGTGATCCTAGAGTCTGCGAATATTTATCGATACAAATGAATGCATGGCAAGTGTTTGGTATATTCCGAACTAAACTTCACTGTATGCGTAATATATTTCCTTTTGCTATTCCGAGTTTCCTGTCCCTTGCCACACCATTTTCTTATATTTGGAGTTTTATGGGCGGGGGGTGGGGGGGTGGTGCAGGGACAAAGTCCATTCCCTGTCGAAAAAGTTGAAATTTGCCGACACCATTTGTCGTCAAAATGGGGTAGTCTCTTACTAGCTGGCATAGCAAACTTTAAAGACCTTTCCTTGAGATATAACTGCTTGAAATCGATAGGAAAATTATTTATTTTCTCAAAAATCATGAACATAGCATTCGTCATGTCTTTAATCTGCTGACAGGCGAAATGAAAATGCGTTCTTGCTGAAATTTGACCTGGATCTGGCCATTTTTGTCCCAATGACATGACTATACAAATCTCGCCACCTACATGTCAATTAGGCCATATAGTCACGTAACATGGACAATAAACAAATTCCAAAGTAAAAGTGGGGTAACAAGGGTCAGAGAAAATGGTGAGACAATTTCAAGATTAGTTGCAGGTGCATGTGAGGAACAACATTTTGGTTGGGCACCAGTTTCTCTTAAAAGCATTTGTTGTTGTTGAAGGGTAAAATACTATTTTTAGCACACGATATGCTATACATGGCAGACATTATTAATGGTGGAGGAAAGACCCGGGAAAACCCCTGGAAAGAACCACTGACCCACGAGAAGTTACTGGCAAGCTTTCTCACATACCCTCATTGGCCCAATCTGAGACTCGAACCCACGCAGACACTGACTGACACATTTGCGCTACTATTTTAGAGAGTATCCATTCCACTAGAAGAAGAAGACGAAGAAGAAGAAGAAGAAAAATAACACTTCCTTAAATCGGTTGACTTGTCACAAATCAAAATGAAATTATTACAAGATAAAATGTACCAAGCCTTCAGCATCTAAACTATCGAGTACCTTAACAAACCACAAAAACATAAACAAAACCAAGTCCATACGTTAGCCACTGTCGGAATTCCAATTTTATGTTCAGTGAGGATTTAAACTAATCTAGATACATAGAACAGTATATTCAAGAACAATGTTTGAAATCATCCACAGAAATCCATACAACTTTAAAGCAAAGAAATAAATACGTAACTTTTGAAGAAAACAAAGTATTTCTTAAAACTGATGAATATTGCTGTGTACAGTTAACTGGTTGGTCAATTTAAAAACAGGAAGCAAGTACAAAGATTGGTATTTTTAAGAAAAATGTATTAAACTTCGAAAGGATATATCATTTCCAAAGAAAACATTTAAAGGTAAGCTTTTTGTTAGTCAATTAAGTCTTCTACTGCAGCAAGCCCAAAAAACATAACATATTAAGAGCATTATATTTTCATGGCAGATAGAGATTTCTTTGTATTAATGCAGACCTGTAGAAACAGATACACTTTAAAATGACCATGTTTTATGATACACGTAACTACAAAAAGATATTTTGGTGTTCCTCATATGAGGAAGAAAAAAAAAACTCGGATCGTGTAATTAGCTGAATACAAAAATACCGTGGTTTAAGAAGTAAGCTATATGCCTTTAGGACAAAACAAAAATGAAAAGTAAGTATTCTATGGTATTTAATAAACAATATGTAATCGCAAAGTATTGAAAGTAAGCAACAATATTTATTCAACAACCTTTTATCACAAAGTAGCAAAAGTATGCAGTGGGATTTGTTGAACAGTCTGCAATCGCTAACTATTTAATGTAAGCAAGTATATTTATTAAACAACCTGATATCGCATATTATTTAAAGTGAGGAAGTCTAACCAAACTATAAACTATGAAAAGCTAATTGTGATACATTTTACAGACTGTTAAAATACAAAGAAACAAAAAACATTTAACTGAACATTTTACAGATTTATAAAATACTTTTAAATACCAATTTTTAATAACATAACAAAATTTACTTTTTGGCGAAAGGTTAAAACGATTTTTCAACGAGAAGGTGTGACACCTGCAACAAGTAAATACATCTTTTTGCATGACATCAGAAAACCCTTGGCCTAAACATAATAAATTTGGTAAAATGTCTTATAGGAGGAAATGGACGGGTAAAGGTCACACATAAGCATCAGTTGGTGACACATAGGCACCAGTTGACAATGTAAACCAAGAGATCTAAATACTGACATTATTTGTTCGAGTTAGATTAAAAGCACAAGCATCACTGATTGTTTATTTCTGAAAGCATAAAAAATATGGCGTTTAAAATAAGCTGGACAACTTGTTCCTTAATTAACTGATGATGTCATTCTGATTATTTTTGGCCGTAATTAGCTTGTTGTATGCGATTCAAAACTCATGTTAACATTTGGCAACAAAAGGAATGAACACAAAATAATAATATGGGTAAGAAAAAAACTATTTTCAGAAGTAAATTCAGTCAGATCACGCAACCACATACATAACCATAGACACTTGTTTATTTGCTTCGTGAATAAAGTAAATTAGTTCTGTTTTTTAATCATCAGCTGTTTTAACTGTAGACCAATTACAATCTATCACTGTTTGTCCTTTTGTCGAGATAAGAATAGACCAATTACAATCTCGCACCATTTTTAACCTTTCGTCATCATAACTGCTAATCACATTCTCTTCTTTACGAATTGTTGCTGACTGCTTTTCAGTCACTGGTATTGTATTATTTACCAGGTCCGTATGTAAGCGTGTCAAATGGCTGTTGTATTCAATAATACTACCAGTTTTCATTCCCATATCACGAGGTAAACAAACATATTCCATTCCCATTATCAATAACATAATCTAGTTTTAACTTGTGGTTAGAGCGTCCGCCGCGGAAGTGGGAGGTAGTAGGATCGATCCCCGGCAGAGTCATAAAAAAAGACTTATACAAATGGTACTAACAGCTGCCTCGCTTGAAGCTCAGCATTAAGAGGTTAGTGTTAGGACTGGTTGGCCTGATGTCAGGATAATGTGACTGTGAAGCATGACATGTCTGTGGCATGATGACCCAGAGACATCACTATAAACTGCTTCACTGCAGACATCATAGCAAAATGTTTGAATTTCTTTTAAAGCTACATTAAAAATCCTAACCAAACAAACAAAGTAATATTGCTCATGCCGTACGGAGCATATCCGTTGTCAAATCATTAGTTTCGGAGGTTCATAGATTGACATGTTGTCAAGCTCTTCAATTTTGGAGGCAAGTAAATCTTTAATTCAGACCACAATCCCACAATAATGAAGAGCGCTTTAGACCACTTGGGGCCACCTAAAGCATTTGTAAAACTAATCTTTTATATACAGTAGTCCCCCTCTTATACAGCCATCCCTTCTGTACCTTGAAAGTGGCCTTATAAGACGGGTGGCCTTTCCAGAGGGGGGAATAAATTTCTATGAGAAGTATATGTAATGTACACAGTTTGAAAGCTATATACTTCAAAGCATTTAATATCTTAGTTTAAATGTAACATTAATCATTAAATGTTCTTCTTGTAATATTAACAAACTTGTTTCAACTGAATATATGTTAATAGTTCTATATCTTGACGTAAGTGTGATATACGAACAAGTATTGGTGTCATGCGCAATGAAAATACATTCAAAAACGTCATTTACATCTTTGTACATACATCTCTGTTAACGTGATTACTTGTTAATATTTGATAATGATTTATTCTGGTGTTGCTAACTGTATGTGATTTAATTATGCAGACAAAACTTGTGTCAAGTGGAAGAAATGCAGTTTTCATAAAGGAAGCCATAATTGTATTGTCACGTGATTTTTCGGTCTCTGTATTGTAACCTGTTTTCTTCAAAGTTCTATGTGTGTGCCAATGCAAAAAATCTATTTATAGCCTATGCTGACCCTGTTATGATATTAACAATTAAAACTAGTTATAATTATCAGAGAAGAACTCAACATATGTGTTAAGCCCTAAACTCTATCAAAACATTAATGAGCCAATTTTGTGTAAACAAAGCCTTTTATTGATAATGAACATGTACTATTAATCTTTAGTCAACACTTCTAACGGAAACTTGACACAGGGAGACATATATCGATGATAGAGATAATCAATTGCTTACTATACATCAAGATTTGAATTAATAATTGATTTTGGATACATTTGAAGAAACAGAAGTGGCCGCTCGTATAAGGGACATTTTACATAGTTTGTACTAAAATGCTGGCTGCGTTAGAGAATCGGCAGTTCTTGAAGGTTGCTTTTGAATACAAACTCGTTGGTGCCATGGGATTCTGCCCGTAAGAAGCGGGTGGCTACTGGTCAGGGAGGGCCGTTCAAGAGTGGGACTACTGTGTGTGTGTGTATATATATATATATATATATATATATATATATATATATATATATATATATATATATATATATATATATATATATATATATATATATATATATAATACCTTAAAATGTTTGCTACCGGGGTCAAAACAGTACCTATCAGCTATAGTTCACTTATACCACGACCAGTTGTACCAGACCTATTCAGCAACAGCCGATATAATAAATAATAATAATAATGAGGACTTTGTATAGCGCCTAAATGCCCTACTCTTTCGAAGCTCTAAGCACCTTACACCATCTATAATGATATTACTACACTACAGAAAAGCAATGAAATTGGAAAACATAAAAAAACATGCTGAAAACATATAAGATACAAAACAAATGTTACTGATATCATAACTAGAGTTTAAGGAGAAATCAGTTAATTTAAAAAATACTTTAAATAATTGAAAATTGGGGAATTAATTAATTTTTTGCATAAAGGTGTGAATTTGTGAATCACTGAAAAATGGTTGGCAGCTATGGGTAGCCTAATTTTCCAATTTGATCTGGTCTGCCAAACATTAAGCTCACACCGGTTTTGACAAGAGTGACCGGACTAAATCATTACTATATTTAATGAGCATATAATTAACACTGCAAACGATTTTGTTTTTGAGACAATGGATACCATTATTTAGACTAGAAAGAATTGTTGACAGTGATATCAATTGATAATGGTGCATTGCCTTTGTACAAGGAGTATGATCAATATTGTCATCTAACTTTAATGCAGGCTACAATTCTCCGGAAACCTCTCATATCAGGCCATATTATATTACAAGGTACAAAAATAAAAATGGATTGAATACCTGTCTTTGTCATGGATATTCATTTTCTAACTTATCTATTATATGTAATCAAATTACTAGTACATGCTGCTTTCGCACAATTACATACGATGCACCAGAATTTAATACTGAAAAGCATGTATATATTTTGACAGCCTTCTAATATCGGGTTCTAACTTTTTGAATGAAAACTGAATGAAAAAATTATTTGAATGGCAAATTCCATATACAGCTTGATGAAGAGTATAAGACAAAGCCCAGACTTTATGATCCAACATTATGGACTTATATGCCAGCAAATATTTATTATCTCTGTGAAATTCTTAGGCAACTGTTTTAGTTCTTTAGCTTTAACATAGAAGGTTTTTATATTTTAAATATTTTATAAAATATTTGATCTGGGTCCATGGACGACTTGCCAGAATAGGCATCTTTCTCTTTGCCTCTTCGCATGCTGTTATTCCTAGTAATGAAGCTGTTCTGATTAATTGTCCAGGTTGTATATCTACAGCTGCCTTATCCTTCTTTAGCCATGGAACTCTTGCTGTTTTTTTCTTCTCTGCCTTAACAACCGATTTGCACCTTTTACCTACAAAACAAATAATCCCTCTTCATTTTGGATGATAGATTCACCAAATATTGATACTATTTTAACTACAAATTATTCAACTGTTTACCATTTAAGAAATGTGAAGAAACCAATACTGCCAAAAGGAAACATTGAAATTAGGATCTTGGGTTCACGCTAACAAATATATTAGTTTACCATACTATTTAGTTTGCTTTAACAGCAACAGCTACAAGTGAATATCAATTACAAACACAGTAAACATTAGGTAAAAAGTTTAACCTCAGCATTACGGCCATATAGTAAATGAAATTTAGCCTGTGAAAGAAAGAAACAAGTTCAGTTGTTAACAGTCTCTAGGTACACATCAAATCACAAAAGGATTATTGTGCCATTAACAATATATTAATTACATTTACTGAAACAATTAGTTATGACATAAAATAAAGTTAAATTGTTTGGGATCACTGATTTTATTAAACAATCTTTATAGTACAGATGTTAGTAATTGACAGTAATTTCTTTCATTATAATGTAAAAATCTTGTTGTTTTGTAAAAATATATTTCTAGCAGTGCTCTTATGCTCTGAAATATAGTTATAAGCATACAGCAACGGGTCCAAACATTGCAGTATGATACACTTACATAACATGTGACACTCATGTTTCAACTTATAGATATTACACAAGTGCATATACTTAATATGCAAGCATCTATTGTTTCCCGGTATGAATAATCATAGGATCTGGAAAGTCGTTGTGTGTGACAACCATAAAGATAGTGAATTCATAGTCTTAGTGGTTTGTCAGGATCATATCTTTATCTTTTGTTTTGGTAAGCATTGCACATCAACTTATTTCCAGTGCTAATCTCCAAAAGCATCAACTGTAATACAATACCTTCACAAAATTATGTCTTTTATTCTTCTTCCTCCACTGAACAACCATCTTGAAGGTCTTCAATAATATCTGTAAAGATAATGTTCAAATTTATTTTATATTACATAAAATGTATGAACTGGATACTTGCCAATTGTTTTCATTAATAAAAAAAAATATAACAAGGTAACCAAACTATCATCTGAAATTTAAAACTGGAACCTGACTATCAAATATGTGACAATGTCCAGCTATCATTTTTATTTGCGAATGATTTCATCATATTTCCTGAAGTTACAAAAGCTACATATCAAATACATTGAACAAATTACACAGAAAATGTTCGCTTCACATGACATACTGTCTACCTATGATACATATCTGGGTTAAATATCAACAAAAGAACAAATCAATTGACAAGCAACACTGCAGAATAATAGGACAGACTTTGGATAATGAGGATGTTTGTAGTGATAATGACAAATACTGGATTGCAAAAGAAACCGAAAATGAATGATTCTTAAGCTACAACAGGTCAATAAAATAAAAGAGATTATATTTAAACCAGTTATCTGAAAATGTAATACGCTGAATGTCATCTATACATAAACTTTGTGCGTTACGTCGTTTCTTTATTTTGAGGACAATTTATCAAGTCGTATGTTGAGAGGAGTCATGATAATCAGTCTTTGGTTCTTTCAACAACCCATTCGCAATTTTTCTATGCATCAGATATTAGAAGCTTTATAAAAAACCTCAAAAACTACCATAGTCCTTCATATGAATTACCTGCAATATCATGTGACAGAAATATCCCTGCTAAGTTATGTTCAGAAGAATCTAAGAACTATTTACGTATTTTGCAAAGTTTTGGTCACTGAATTAATGTAATCTACAACTATTCACACTTGATAAAAATTCTCTCTCTCTCTCTCTCTCTCTCTCTCTCTCTCTCTCTCTCTCTCTCTCTCTCTCTCTCTCTCTCTCTCTCTCCAGGGTCATACACATTAACCACAGACACTTGATTCTGGGTAAATTAATATATACACTCACCATATTATATGGTGAGTAAATACATTAATTTACCCAGAATCAAGTGCCTGTGACATTAACTCACGCCCACTCTTAGGTGGTGTCATCCTGAATGACTACAACGATGGAGAGATGGCCACCCACCCCCACCCCTCTGTCTCTCGCTCTCTTTGCACCACTCACCACTGCATAGCGTGGAATTCCAAAAATATACGCGAGCTGTACTGATATCAATATAAATTCATTGCTGAAAATGGGATAAAACCAAGTTGTCACAAATAATAATTATAATAACATAAAAACTAGTTGTACTCTTACTCCTACGTCGTGGACACTCAACCACAACAAATCAAGTTGAAGCTACGACATCGTAGAAATAAAAAATAACTAGTAGCTATTTTGGAGGAATACAGTTAACAACTTGAAAAATAATTGTTTAATTACTTACCATTTTGATTCAGCATGTCCTGCCATCTTCCAAGAATTTACTGTAGTGTAATATAGTCTAATCCTTGCAGGAATGTACAAAGATGACTACAACGATGGAGAGATGGCCACCCACCCCCACCCATTTTGCAATTTTCATTTTAGCAGGGATATTTCTGTCACATGATATTGCAGGTAATTCATATGAAGGACTATGGTAGTTTTATATTTTTGGTCAACGTACGCAATATAAAAAAAAAATTAATAAAAAAACGCGCCAAGACTCCGCACAAACGGAAGCCCCGGGCTTAAAATACCGCACTCTGTTCAGGCATCGCAAGTTTGCAATTATTATAAAATTATTTTTTTAAACCAGTAATTATTTTTAAAAGTCACATTTATCTGTATACAATGTACAGTTACACTGCAAAGTAGCGATGTTCTGATTGGATGACAGTCTGAGATCACACGCCTTCTGATTGGCTAATAGTTTGCACACTAGTCAAGCCTCTAAAGCGCGAAAAGGACGGCCGCAAATTGTGTGACCTATACACACGAGTGTAACTCTTATGTCAAGCATTACCGACTTCGTGAGGACTTTTACAAAAACACGTGGTTCATCTCATATGATGATTCTCAACCGTTTTCCGATATATAATTTCGAGGACTAGTGTGTAAGTCCTCGAAATGTAGTACAGTCCTCGAGATGTTGGTGTGCAACCCAACTCAAGTCCTCGCAAGTATAGCAAAACACACCCACACACAAACACACACACACACACACACACTCAATAGCAATACAGTCTTAATATAGTATAACGTGAAAATACAATTCTGACATTAACTAGCACAGTATGACTTTGACAATATTTTTCTGAATAATCGATTTTCTCTACCTGAAATGGTTTACGTGTACTAAAGAGTTTTGCTGACCGCCATGTGACCTAATGTTCAGTACATATGCCGCGGATGCGTGATTTAGCAGGGTCGCCATCCGGTCCAACTGAAATCAGAGACGTTTAAAACTTTTACTAGTAACTTCCTCGTTTGGGGCAGCCATTATTAGGTCATTGTTAAGACTGGTCGTTGATAATATTTCTACATTTAGAAGTATATTATGTATCTACGTGTGTTTTGCGTTATTTTAACTTTTATTTGATCCGATCCTATTTGCAGAAAATTGGAGGAACTTATCAACTAATGCAAGTGCAAAAACACAGGTCAGATGTTGATACTCGAAAAAAGAATCGAGTTTGTTTTGGATTATTATATTGTTTCGCACAACACAGCCATGTTTGGAAGAAAACCTAAGAACTTTATGTTGTTGGTTATTATAGATAACTTCAAATTATGTATGTTTCTATAATAATGCAACATTTAGTTGAAAATAATATGCATATATTTTCTTATCTGTTCGCCGATTATACTGACATGGTAGTTCATTTTAAATTTGATTCTTGACATTGAATGATTGAATTCGATAAACAATAGCTATACATAAAACATGCATTTGAAATGGTTATCAATTACACTCACGGCGTACCGATACCCCTGTCAAAGAATATCAGCGAACACCAAATATTGTAAATTAGGATAGAATGGTCGGTTGAAATCTGTCAAATGACTAAATCCTTCACATACTATATTTGCGGCGTGACTTCGCCTGTGTGTGTTCTTGTGAAAGGCACTTAACTCCACTTACTTGCCACAATATCACCAAGTATGGATTAAATCTTTACTTAGTATAGATCCTATAATTCAAACTACTGCAATAATGACAATACTATGATGTGACTTTCATTTCATGACAAAAATTTCTAACAGAACCGTATAACTGTGATATATTAGAAAGACGACATTGAATAAAATCCTAATGTTTCGTCAATAAATCAGTCTGATCTAAGACTTGTGGTCTTCATTCATGAATGATGCAATTTATAACGTCAGTCTGTTTGGTATATAACGCGAATCAATGATATTTAAATTACTCAAACTGATTGATATGTAGATTATAATCGTTTATTAATGGTCCTATTAATAAACGTTTCTTTTCCAACACAAGCACACATAAAAGAAGACCCATCACCAGTAATACAAATATATATATATATATATATATATATATATATATATATATATTATAATCATCTACTAGATCTCAATATCACTCCAACAATCATTTTGATCGCTTGCAATTCATGTACTTATGCGTGCTTTATTTCAACTACCTTAATGATATTAGTCAATATTCATATATTTCACTTTTTAGCAAATATATTTCCTTTCCATGATGTTTTTCGGTCCTATTTTATGTTAATTATTAATGTAGTTAATATATGTTTTATAAATAATAAGTTAAATATGTATAATCCATCTGCCTGATGATTTGTTTCATCCAGCTTTGATTATTGAACGCAATTCGGGTAATATCAATGGCTTGGTACAGCACAATGAAACATAAACCGTATTAAGTAAGAACAATAAAACTTATTATAAGCATTTATCACAACAATTTTACCTCGGTAACCAATAGGCATTCCCAACATTCTCATATGATCCATACCATGATGATGACGTCATTATTCTACTATAATATATGTGTCGGTGTGTTACCTATATAAGTGGACTAGTCACTGATAGAAGCGACATAAAGCAAGTCAACATTGCACTTTTGGTCTTGTTATCGAGTGCTCAAGTCAATCGAGGGTAAATATACATCATATAGGAAAGTCAACATTGCAAGTTATCTTGGATCAGTCGATCTGGGCAGGAGCCACTCCACAAAGACGATCGTCAATATTCTAACGTGAAAAAGGTATGATGGTCCAAAAAATGATTTTATGGCAGGGTTGAACTCAATCTATGAGGACCTGGACTATTAATATATGGAGACTATGAAATATCTACATATCCACTCTGCAACAATTCCTTACATTTTTTTTCTATGTGTATATAAAGATATTTTCAGAGTAGTCTTTGTCGATTTGCCCATATATATTCTCAACAGATGTAATGTTCTGCATTCACCAAGTAGGATTTGCATGACTTAGAAGGCCAATCACATATGTCTCCTAATTCCAGCCATGTTCCAATGCGTTGGAACTATGACTATAACATAATTCGTTTGCAGCTCTGTGGAGAAACGTAGTTACTTATCTTATGTCTAAAACTTATATATTGACATTCGTGTGGCTCTTGCTTGATATTTGCCCAAGTGAATTACAGTAAACTCCATGATGTGAAATTTAATATACATAGTTTTAAAGTAGATATAATAACAAGTGTAATTTCGATTCGACACATCAATTAATCATGCAACAACAAAATGATGTAGTCACCTCTGAATTAAACCGAGGGCTTTATTTATTGAATGTTTCATGGAAAGCCTGTAAAATGGACATAATGTCCTTTACAAATGTTTTGCGAAGGTGCGTTTTTGGTATGATAGTTAACGAACACGGTGAATAAACCTTTGAGCGAATGACCGCTACTTAAATCATCTACCGGTTAAAACCGTTGATTAGTCTGATATGATTGATAAATACATATATTTAATAAGTTGACTTACATCATTTTTTAGACATATTAGTATAATAAAGGAGTAATATAATTGTGGATTATGCATGCGATTATTTTTCAACATTGACTATGCATGTGTTAAGATATGCCACAAAGAAAAATGAAGACGATTCCAAGATTAACGCACCAATTTTCTTTATTGTAACCATTTTGCAAGATAAACTACGTAGAATATTAATATTATTATAGATTATATGCCTAAAGTTTAAAACTTGATGTTCTTTGCATTATAATATATATTATATAGACCTATGTTAGAAACCAAACATTCAGCATTAAACAGCAAAGTAAACTTCACATTTGTATATACACAGAAAGGGCACTATCTTTCAAAATAATGGAACGTTTGTATAGCCACCTATAGCTGCTATTAAGGATACGTCCATTTCTGAACATAAATAAGGAGTAACACTGTAGGAAGACTTCGAAAATAATATGCAGCATTGATAAATCAGAGCATTTCTGATCGTTAAATACAATTTTAATCCATTGACTCTAACCATGCTTTTACGTACAGTCTCATCTGTCATCTATAATAACTAGTGCATAAGAATCATTTCAAAATCGTACTGCTTGAATTCACATTTATTCAACTCATTACATTAACAGAGGTTTCAATTAATTTTGAAATACCATACTATTTTTGCAAATTTTTGTATCAATTGATTCGTAGAACTCTCAGACATCCTATCCAGTTTTCAATATTGATTATTTGGTATCGAACAATTTGTTCAGCTTTTGAAGGCTAATCTTAAAACAGGTTAAATATAGGTTATGTTTAGTGTTGAAATTATAAAGTGACTTAGCCGCTCGTAAATAACAGAAATTATTTGACTGAATTGCATCAGTTATAGTGCTCTTGAACATGTCCTGAAGCCTGGGTTTACATCTTCGTTCGTTGATGAAATACAATGACAATTAAAAGAGTTTTGAAGCTCAGATCAAAATTGATGAAAATTGGAATACTTGAAATTTCACTACCAATAAGGAAAAGAGATCATTGAGTAAATTATATATTTTGAGGATGATAACTTTAATGTTCATATTAATAATAATGCTACATGGTTTATTGACGGTGTAAAGGATAAGGGAAACTGTAAGAAAGTGTTTTAATTAGTCACAATTATTTTCAATCTAATGGGAAAAAGAGGAATCCCATGATACAAAAATACAAAATATTCTGCTAAGCGCGTAGATTATTTTGTGTTAAATTTAGGTGTCACAAATTGCATGATGTATAAATAAAAGAAAATCAATTTGAGTTTTGAGATATTAATTACATTGTGAAGCAGTCGTGTGTTTAATTGACGGATAGTTTTGATTTTTATACATTATCTATATTTATATTTGAAAGTAAGAGTTGTTATTACATAGTTAATATTATGTAGGGAATACCGGAATACTAAGTGTGAGTCCTGGACCTAGCACTGACTATGATGTCAGTATTTTCTAGTGACAAAGTGTTTACAGTGTCATAGAAATTAGAATTAAGATGACAGAGTTAGAAAACTTAATCTTTTTTTAATATAATGTTTATATTTAAGACATTTCAAGAATTGAACCATTGGCCTTCATTCTTAAACTTAAATAGTGTCTATGATTTTATATTCAGGTTGATTCAATTAGAATTACCTTTTTATACCGCGACATCAGAAGTGAAAATGTCGTATTGTTGTTACATGATTTTATCTGAGAGAGCTTGTTTCCTAAATTATCGACTGGCATTACAAATGGCTTTTTAAATTTACGATAAATTGTTTTTTTGGTATGATTGTAAATCAATTCAGAATGTGTTCATTTGATCATTTAATATCTGTACATGGTTGAGAAATTATAATTGGAAAATTCAACCACTGTGATGGGTTACGCAGGGTCAAACTGGCGAGTATATTATTGCTTATAGCGTTTCAATATGTTAATACTTACAAACGTAAACAAATAATCTAAAGCAAAGGCCCTTATGTAACTCGTATCTGTATTATGCTTGGACAGTTGAAGTTAGAATTGAAATAGAGATGTACAAATATATGCCATACACATTTCAGTTTACAAAGTGAAAGGAGAAAAACAAGAAGAAAATGTCGATGGTTTGATTAACTGATGTATGTTCTATTACAGGAATTATTTGAATCCACTATGAGAACTAAATTACTCCTACAGTTGCTAGTTCTGCTAATTCTCTCTCTTGGTACTGAAACACGAGATGAGACAGCGGGAGAAACAACTACTACTGAAGACGGCGTGTTTTTGCCACAGTATCAATCGGAGAACAGATTGAACACCACGGAACATAATCCGTCATTGGCACAAAAACAATTATCTGAGACGGTGGACGACAGTTATACCGCTGGAAATACATTATGTCGTTTGGATCAAAAGTGCGATTTTCACGGAGGATCAACCTACAAATATTGTTACGTAGATTACAGTAATAACTGGGATTATTGTTGTACTGGCGACTGCGACTACCATGGAAAGAGTTACTTGTGGTGCCAATCTGGAGACAAATGGCAATATTGCGGTAAAGCTGGTACTACGAATATCGATGGAAGACCTTGTCATTATTCACATCCATGTGGTATGCACCAAGAGAAGGGGAAAGACTCCACTTATTGGTGCTATGTAGATCATAAATTAAACTGGAACAGATGTTGTGCACCTTCGTCAAACTGTGACTATCATGGTCAATCATACAAATGGTGCTATACCGGTTATGAAAAAGAAACAAGTTGGTATGAGTGTAAATAGAATTTAGATCGCTAATGCCTCGTGTCTTTGCGTTAAAACAAAGGAAAATACATACACCTACCCATGTCCTTAATATCTTATGAAGATCGTTAATACTGATGACTAACCATAAACTTTAGTTCTCGTCTTTAGATGTACTCTTCTCATTTAGAGCCTAAACATTCATTAAATCCTTTAAGTATAGTATTTATCATTTCAGAAACCAGTTTTAATATTCAGACCACGTATTCTACCATCAAAAATATTTTTGTTTTTCTCTATGAATAAAAGTGAATGACATAAACCTCAAGCCGCTTTATACCTTTGCAAATACTGGCATATGTGTAGAACGACAACATTAAGAATTTAACTATATTTTCTATTGTAGATAAAAAACTATAGATTTTGATCAGTACAGTTAGACAATGATCTATGCTGGGATAATCTATGTATTGTATGTAATTAACATATAAATAAAAGTTTTTATCTATACTTATTAATAAACTCTTATCCCTGTCTGTATGTCTCTCTCAGTCCCACTGAATATTTCCTTTAGCTGTCTCTTGACCATTTCTCTGTATCATCTTTCTCTCTCGACCTCTCTATTCTCTTCATCCACTCTATCGAGTTATACTAAATATTTTGATTCAACATTCACGTCTGTTTAATATTGTGCCTTCCCATTTCTCATCTCAAACATGACGATACATCACAAAAATATGAATTCAGATAAGTAAATGATGCCTTTTCACAAAGATAACAATATTTTAAAAAATTATGCTCAGGTTTCATCACAGTCTTAGATTTTACATTTGATTTAAAGAAACTCACGTTCATCTTGACTAAACTTTCCGCATTGTCAATAGTAGACAATGCCCGCGGCCGTCTGAAATGTACTACATTAATAAGAGTCAGTTATTCTTGAACAAAACTTTCAACGTCCACGTGCGACTGTTCACACCCAACAAAGTTGGTTTCTCTTACCTTGAAACTATGCAAATGTCTAACATTTATATTTTACTTCTAACCATTCCCTTGTTCCCATGACTTGCCTATTCGCGGGCACAGTGGCCGCCGACATTGAATGACCTTGGCGAATTTCAAACCGGTATCCCTTCATTTTGAGAGCCCGTCAATGTACCCTAGTTTTCCATGCAGAAAGCAGAAACCCGTTAGAGTTCACTTTCCACGGATGTCATACAAATTTGAGATGACTCTCATGGTAATGACTCAATATGAATTCGGGTTCAAACAAGACATGAACAACAGGCTACTACATGAGCATGATATTAAACATACCGCGATATTTGCAAATAGGTGAGCGAATCAATATAGTAATCGGCGTATTATTATATTGTATACAATTTTATTTATCGTAAGAGAATTTTTTACCTAAGAAATAATATAATTAGTATGCATACAGTTTAAATACATACATACATACATACATACATACATACATACATACATACATACATACATACATACATACATACATACATACAGACACAAGCATGTTCATTATATTCCTGCTCAACCTTAATTCAGATACAAGTTACATAGTCATCACTGAGGTCAACTTTTGAAGCAATTCGACCTCTTTCTTTTTTCTTAGTGGCGTATTTTTATGAATTGCTTACAATCATTAATGCAAACAAGTACATCATTCTGACAATTCGTTAAAAAGTTGCAATATATTTACTATACTTCACTTTTCAACGGTTGAATGAAGAGGTTGCAAAGCATAATTATTTTGCTTATCCCAGCACTGGGCATAATGACATATTAGTGACTGACAACAAATATTTTCCCTCGATCGTCAAGAGGTAGTACTGGCGTGAGATCGTCATAGCAATACAATTATAAATATTCAGTGCTTCTATATATGGACGTGAATGCCTGACTAACATTTATAGGATGGCTTTAAGGTAATTACGTTAGATGACAGGTTGAACCAGTTGTTGATATTTTCTAATCTCATCAATATCAAACTACTACCATAACTATTACAACTGTTTGTGTCACAGAGAATTATTAAGGACAGTTAAGTATAAACATATTTGATCAGCACGAAACAAATGGTGAGATGTGAACTTCATACAGTACCCTTCCGTTTATTGTATCTGCGAAACTATGAATCAATTATAATCGATTATTATGTTTTCCGGATCTATATTCATCGTTAAACCTTCTTCAAACTTCATTAAGTTAATAATACATTAAACTTCGATAAAACGATTTTTTTTTGCATTTAAAGTAAATGGAATAAGATTTACTTACAAGTCTAAAATCAGATCTTGATGTTCTGTATTTTGCATATGCGCATGTGTATAGTATATAATTATACACATTTTGAGATAGTAATGTTAGGGTAAATGTAGCAAAATGATCATCGTTTGAAAACTTCAAGGAGGCAGGGAAAATAAAAACCAAAATAGAAAAAAAGCAAAGTCGCATACATATTTACAAATATGATTTTTTTGTACATGGCGGGCGGGATACGTCAATATAACCAAGGGATTTCAGTTTGTTCCCTGTACATCTGTATACTGGTCATGTAAGGATAGAAATATGGCCTAGATCAAACCAAACTTATTTGTTATGTGATCCTAAAAGCGAATATGTAATTGGAAATGACTTCTTCACATACCAAATGCTATTTATACGTTGAGAAATTATATTATGATTATTCGGATCTGATAGTTGGATACGAAATGCTCCATTATGACACAATTTACAATGTTTCTCGGCGAGGTACTTAGCATACACTCAATGACAAGTAGTTTTAATTTATAATCAGAACACAAATAATGAATAAATAAAGTTTCAGTTGTATCCGTCAATGCTATTATATTAAACTTAAAATCGATGAATAAATCGTGATATTTATTAATGCCTATTGCAAATATAAATTTAAATAAAGGCAAATATAAGTAAAGGTTTTACATCTTTTACATTGATAAACTGCAAGCAGTTTATAATAATCAATTTATTTTTAGTCGCAGAAATCGAAAGACTATAGCAGCCAATACCATTTCAACGAAACTCAAAATCATTGTCTATTGCTGATATATTTGGTCAATGAAGATAATTATGACTTATCAATCTGGCAAAAAAACCGTGAACCAAAACATCAATCCCATCATTGACGAACGAATACATTGATTAATTTATCACGCATTGAAGCAGTTCATGTGCAAACAAAAGTTGTAGAGAATCCTTGTTTAAAATGTAAATTTTAATTTTGTAAGTTGCTTCCATTGATGTCGTTATCATCCGTTAATCGCATTGAAATTCGTCATAGAAACGAATCGTTACAGATCGGTGCTTCATGTTTTAGAACTATTCAAAACTAACCTAGCACACCACACTTCACGTCTTGGAGACCACCCTTTGACTTTATGGTTA
Organism: Unio pictorum; assembly: GCA_030141615.1. Lineage (NCBI taxonomy): Eukaryota > Metazoa > Mollusca > Bivalvia > Unionida > Unionidae > Unio > Unio pictorum. The sequence goes on from JARLTB010000253.1 coordinate 2,887,175, forward strand.
GAAAGTACGCCTTTGATGCGTGATGTCAGACAAATGATTATACAAATTGTACTTTTGTTGTAGGTTTTAACGCCATTTTTCAGCACACGATAGGCTATACATGGCGGTCAGCGTTATTGGTGGATGGCCAACCCTGGAAAAAGCCCAGAAAGAACAATCAACCCATGAGGCGCTACTGGCAACATTTTTTCACATAACTACATTAACCGAATCTTAGACTCGAACCAACGCAGACAAAGGTGAGATTGCAGTGATCCGTAACAGGACGCTATTTAGACCACTCGGCCACTCGGGGCCCTAAAAATAGTACTAGTAAATGCCTCAATTGGCGCTTAGCATTACGAGTCAATTGTTAGGTCTGGGCAGATTGATGACAGGATAATATTACTGGGTGGGATATGATATCACATGTCCACAGCATGATCGGCCAATTCGAGCTTTCATTATAAACTGTAAAACTGCAGACAACTTTTTGATATATGACGGACAAATTCTAAAAGTTACAGTAGAAATTTTTAAAAAACCACAAACATCCACAAACACTAATCGTCTTCAAGTAGTATCACGTAAAAATATAATTCGGACATTTACTAGCAGAGAATGATTTTGTGAATATTTTTCTGAATAATCGATTTTCCATAGCTGAAGAAGTGATTTACATGAACGGATATACAGATTGTAAACGTTTAGGAGTTAGATTATCCAGTTATTCACAGGGAGATGATAATGTGTTGGTATATTTTGCGAACAACAAGTTACCTCCATACTAGAAACATTGTTTTGTAACTCAGCCAATGTGGTTGCTTGTGTGTTGATTCCGCTTGAATCGTTTTATATGCCTTACTTGGATTGTTTACTTAGCCGGTCTGGACTTGACCTTTGAGATGAATCCGCTATGTAACCCATATTGATATGGTGATTATTTGGATATGATTGTTGGATTGAAAATTTCCATCACGACACAATTTAGATTATCCAATAAGTTATTAGCATACACTCAAGGATAAAGGGTTCACATTTGTAAACTGAAATCATACAGTGAATACATTAATATTGATTTTATCAATCATCACTCTCATACTCAGACTTAGAATCAATGGAGAAATCGTGGTATTCATTAGTTGATATTGCAAATATAAATATTGTGTCAATCAAGAAAAATATTCTACATCTTTGACAGAAAAAGACTGTAACCGAGAATTTTTTTTAATTTACAGTTGAACGAATAAATAAAACATTATAACTGCCAATTTCATTAGAATGAAACTCAACATCAACACCATTGTTTCTTGCTGCCTCATTGGTACAAAGAACACAATAATGATTTATAAATTAGGAACATATGATGTTACATGTCCGCAGCATGATGCCCCAGTGTTAGTTTTCAATATCAACTGTAACACTGCAGACACCTTAATGATATGAAGGACAAATTATAAACGTTCCGGAATCAAATCAAACACCGCACACAAACGAACAAACACACACACACACACACACACACACACACACACACACACACGCGCGCGCACGCGCTATTCGTATAGTAATTGTATAATGTGAAAGTACAATTATGACATTAACTAGTACAGAATGACTTTGAGAATACTTTTTCTGAATAATCAATTTTCCCAAGCTGAATTGGTTTACATGTACGGATGTACAGATTGGAAACTTTAAAGAGTTAATATAAACACAAATTTAAAAAAACACATAACTTTAGATTCTCGTTATTTACACGCTTCCAGAGGTTTTCGGAGATGATTATGTGTTGGTATATTTTACGAACAACAGGTTTTCTACATACTGGAAACATTCTTTTATAACTTGCCTCTGAAAACTACTCACCTAATATCGTTGCATGTTGCATGGGTGGGACATCATGCTTCATGTCTCCGGCATAATTCCACAGTGCTAGACATCACTATAAATCGCCTCACTGCAGACATCGTAGCGATATCATTGAAAAATTGTTAAAGCTAAGTTCAAAATCCTAATCAAACAAACAAACACAAATGACTTATCAATTCGGGAACTATAATATTACATCTCCGCAGCATGATGCCCCATGTTAGTTTTCAATATCAACTGTAACACTGCAGACAACTTCGTGCTATGACGGACAAATTTCTTGTTTTTCTCTTTTCACTTTGTAAGTTGAAATGTGTATGACATATATTTGTACATCTCTATTTCAATTCTAACTTCAACTTTCTAAGCATAATACAGATACGAGGTATATAAGGGCCTTTGATTTAGATTATTTGTTTACGTTTGTAAGTATTAACATATTGAAACGCTATAAGCAATAATATACTCGCCAGTTTGACCCTGCGTAACCCTTCACAGTGGTTGAATTTTCCAATTATAATTTCTCAACCATGTACAGATATTAAATGATCAAATGAACAAATTCTGAATCGATTTACAATCATACCAAAATAACAATTGATCGTAAATTTAAAAAGCCATTTGTAATGCCAGTCGATAATTTAGGAAACAAGCTCTCTCAGATAAAATCATGTAACAACAATACGACATTTTCACTTCTGATGTCGCGGTATAAAAAGGTAATTCTAAACACTTTGCCACTAGAAAATACTGACATCATAATCAGTGCTAGGTCCAGGACTCACACTTAGTATTCCGGTATTCCCTACATAATATTAACTATGTAGTAACAACTCTTACTTTCAAATATAAATATTGTCACAGAATTAGGCGAAAATTGAACTGATTTTTGTTCTTCTTGAATTGCAAACGAAACTCACCATTTTCTTGATTTCGGCGTACACGCATTACCTGGGGTGATTAAGTGGCGTGTAACGATTTGCATGTGCCAATTTGTAATTTACATGAAATCCGAAATACTCGTTTTACGTGGTGCACGGCAAGCTCGATGTGATTTATGTTCACCTATAGAGAGTATATAAGGCGATATATTTCTCATAATAATTATGGGAACCAAAATATCTAATCGAAGGATAGATAAGCTCGTCTTTCAATTCTCCAGCCAAAGGGGTGAGTGTTAAATTTACATTTCGTTTTATTGTGAATTTTATTCAGATTATCATTTCGTATAATGATGCCTTTATTGCAATGAACGTGGAATATTTGGAATTACTAGTCACTTTTAGACTTTAAATACAATATCGTAATCTACGGCTTAGATTATTTTTGAGACAACTATTATTAGTCTGGTTTTGTTTATTATAGTTGATTCCGGAGATCTAATAACATTGTTGATTCCGTAGATCTAATAACATCGTTGATTCCGGAGATCTAATAACATCGTTGATTCCGTAGATCTGATAACATCTGACAATAGCTGTCACCGTCTGATTCCGTCGTTGATACCGTAGAAGTACATCACTGATAGCGCATCTAATAACATCGTTGATACCGTCTCTGATACCGTAGCTGCTAACGTAGTTGTTACAATGTTTCTGATACCGTAGCTGCTAATAACATCGTTGATACCGTAGCTGCTAATAACATCGTTGATACCGTAGCTGTTAACACATCTGATACCATCTTTTGATAAACGTCTTTGATATCGTCTGATTTGTTGTGGGACATCTATTGTTTGTTCTGGAACATCTCTGTATAAATATCTGAATGTGCTTGTGCCGTTAATTTGTGCAAACGGAATTGAAGTATCTGACTGTGTGTCGAACTGTCTGTTCGTCAACATCTGTGTAACGTGTAAATATCCGGAAAGCTAGGAGTCCGAGTGTCGGAGCTGTCTTAGAGTTGTAAAACGTCCGGGTCGACATCTAGGGGAGTGAGGAACCGTTGTTTCTGGTAGATGTTGTATGCTGTCTGAACGTATAACTGTGGTGGATCCGTGAAGGGTAACGTCAGATAATAGTATTGGTCAACCCTCGGTTTTCGGGGAAACTGGGAGACGATTCAACTGTTGCTGAATCGTGCGGTTATACAGGGGAGACACATAGGTGTATTGAAATTGTAATATAATTTAATACATTATTGTATTTGCATGCTTATGTCAGATCACAATAATATTTCAAGTGATCACATAGATATCAATAAAAGCTAGCAACTTGATTGAATACAAGTATATGATCGTGCTAGTTATCGCAATCCATCGTGCGATAGATAGTTTGTCGTTTGTGTTTATTTTTTTTCGTAAATCATACTTACATTAATTTAACTTTCGTAAAGGATCCCTGGATCTGTGTATAATCCAAGAGATCCCTTTACATCTGAGATTCTTTTTGTATTAATATTTAATTTGTTCATGTATTGTGAATGGTTGTGAGTGCAATTGTGGGTTGAGTGCATGAATTATTGTGTTGTTACATCTGTATTTTTTCATTTATAATTTATTACATAAATTTATATTTTATTTCACAAATTGTGTTTGTATTGTTCATTTAATCCACCCTCCTCTCGGTAACAATTCTGTTACAAATATAGGTAATGTATACAAATCAAAACTATCCGTCAATTAAACCCATGACTGCTTCAGAATGTAATTAATATCTCAAAACTCAAATTGTTTTTCTTTTATTTATACATCATGCGATTTGTGACACCTAAATTTAACACAAAATAATGTACGCGCTTAGCAGAATATTTTGTATTTTTGTATCATGGGATTCCTCTTTTTCCCATTAGATTTAAAATAATTGTGACTAATTAAAACACTTTCTTACAGTTTCTTCCCTTATCCTTTACACCGTCAATAAACCATGTAGCATTATTATTAATATGAACATTAAAGTTATCATCCTCAAAATATATAATTTACTCAATGATCTCTTTTCCTTATTGGTAGTGCAATCTCAAGTATTCCAATTTTCATCAATTTTGATCTGAGCTTCAAAACTCCTTTAATTGTCATTGTATTTCATCTACGAAAAAAGATGTAAACCCAGGCTTCAGGACATGTTCAAGAACACTATAACTGATGCAATTCAGTCAAATAATTTCTGTTATTTACGAGTGGCTAAGTCACTTTATAATTTCAACACTAAACATAACCTATATTTAACCTGTTTTAAGATTAGCCTACAAAAGCTGAACAAAATGTACGATACAAATTTTACAAACACTGGCCTAGCTCACTATGTTTCACGTCTTGGGGACACCATGCGACCTAGACGTTAGAAATGTGTAGAACGTATTTGCTGTCAATTTAAAGTAGCAATTTGGACATTGTTTTGACTGATGTTGTTATTCCATCGACAATCGGTTAAGAAATGGGTCCATGTTCAACGTATACTAATGTTTAAGAGCCATGTAATACAAAATTATCTACGTTGTACAACACTAATCTAGCACACCACTCATCTCGTTTTGCTGACCGCCATGTGACCTAATGTTCAGTACATATGCCGCGGATGCGTGATTTAGCAGGGTCGCCGTCCGGTCCAACTGAAATCAGAGACGTTTAAAACTTTTACTAGTAACTTCCTCGTTTGGGGCAGCCATTAATAGGTCATTGTTAAGACTGGTCGTTGATAATATTTCTACATTTAGAAGTATATTATGTATCTACGTGTGTTTTGCGTTATTTTAACTTTTATTTGATCTGATCCTATTTGCAGAAAATTGGAGGAACTTATCGACTGATGCAAGTGCAAAAACACAGGTCAGATGTGGATACTCGAAAATAGAATCGAGTTTGTTTTTGGATTATTATATTGTTGCGCACAACACACGCATGTTTGGAAGAAAACCTAAGAACTTTATGTTGTTGGTTATTATAGATAACTTCAAATTATGTATGTTTCTATAATAATGCAACATTTAGTTGAAAATGATATCCATATATTTTCTTATTCGTTCGTTTATTATACTGACATGGTAGTTCATTTTAAAGTTGATTCTTGACATTGAATGATTGAATTCGATAAACAATAGCTATACATAAAACATGCATTTGAAATGGTTATCAATTACACTCACGGCGTACCGATACCCCTGTCAAAGAATATCAGCGAACACCAAATATTGTAAATTAGGATAGAATGGTCGGTTGAAATCTGTCAAATGACTAAATCCTTCACATACTATATTTGCGGCGTGACTTCGCCTGAGTGTGTTCTTGTGAAAGGCACTTAACTCCACTTACTTGCCACAATATCACCAAGTATGGATTAAATCTTTACTTAGTATAGATCCTATAATTCAAACTACTGCAATAATGACAATATTATGATGTGACTTTCATTTCATGACAAAAATGTCTAACAGAAACGTATAACTGTGATATATTAGAAAGACGACATTGAATAAAATCCTAATGTTTCGTCAATAAATCAGTCTGATCTAAGACTTGTGGTCTTCATCCATGAATGATGCAATTTATAACGTCAGTCTGTTTGGTATATAACACGAATCAATGATATTTAAATTACTCAAACTGACTGATATGTAGATTATAATCGTTTATTAATGGTCCTATTAATAAACGTTTCTTTTCCAACACAAGCACACATAAAAGAAGACCCATCACCAGTAATACAAATATATATATATATATATATATATATATATATATATATATATATATATATATATATATATATATATATATATATATATATATATTATAATCATCTACTAGATCCCAACATCACTCCAACAATCATTTTGATCGCTTGCAATTCATGTACTTATGCGTGCTTTATTTCAACTACCTTAATGATATTAGTCAATATTCATATATTTCACTTTTTAGCAAATACATTTCCTTTCCATGATGTTTTTCGGTCCTATTTTATGTTAATTATTAATGTAGTTAATATATGTTTTATAAATAATAAGTTAAATATGTATAATCCATCTGCCAGATGATTTGTTTTATCCATCTTTGATTCTTGAACGCAATTCGTTTAATATCAATGGCTTGGTACAGCACAATGAAACATAAACCGTATTAAGTAAGAACAATAAAACTTATTATAAGTATTTATCACAACAATTTTACCTCGGTCACCAATAGGCACTCCCAACATTCTCATATGATCCATACCATGATGATGACGTCATTATTCTACTATAATATATGTGTCGGTGTGTTACCTATATAAGTGGACTAGTCACTGATAGAAGCGACATAAAGCAAGTCAACATTGCACTTTTGGTCTTGTTATCGAGTGCTCAAATCAATCGAGGGTAAATATACATCATATAGGAAAGTCAACATTGCAAGTTACCTTGGATCAGTCGATCTGGGCAGGAGCCAATCCACAAAGACGATCGTCAATATTCTAACGTGAAAAAGGTATGATGGTCCTAAAAATGATTTTATGGCAGGGTTGAACTCAATCTATGAGGACCTGGACTATTAATATATGGAGACTATGACATATCTACATATCCACTCTGCAACAATTCCTTACATTTTTTTTCTATGTGTATATAAAGATATTTTCAGAGTAGTCTTTGTCGATTTGCCCATATATATTCTCAACAGATGTAATGTTCTGCATTCACCGAGTAGGATTTGCATGACTTAGAAGGCCAATGACATATGCCTCCTAATTCCAGCCATGTTCCATTGCGTTGAAACTATGACTATAACATAATTCGTTTGCAGCTCTGTGGAGAAACGTAGTTACTTATCTTATGTCTAGAACTTATATATTGACATTCGTGTGGTTCTTGCTTGATATTTGCCCAAGTGAATTACAGTAAACTCCATGATGTCAAATTTTAATATACATAGTTTTAAAGTAGATATAATAACAAGTGTCATTTCAATTCGACACATCAATTAATCATGCAACAACAAAATGATGTAGTCACCTCTGAATTAAACCGAGGGCTTTATTTATTGAATGTTTCATGGAAAGCTTGTAAAATGGATATAATGTCCTTTACGAATGTTTTGCGAAAGTGCGTTTTTGGTATGATAGTTAACGAACACGGTGAATAAACCTTTGAGCGATTGACCGCTACTTAAAGCATCTACCGGTTAAAACCGTTGATTAGTCTGATATGATTGATAAATACATATATTTAATAAGTTGACTTACATCATTTTTTAGACATATTAGTATAATAAAGGAGTAATATAATTGTGGATTATGCATGCGATTTTTTTTCAACATTGACTATGCATGTGTTAAGATATGCCACAAAGAAAAATGAAGACGATTCCAAGATTAACGCACCAATTTTCTTTATTGTAACCATTTTGCAAGATAAACAGTAAAACTACGTGGAATATTAATATTATTATAGATTATATGCCTAAAGTTTAAAACTTGATGTTCTTTGCATTATAATATATATTATATAGACCTATGTTAGAAACCAAACATGCAGCATTAAACAGCAAAGTAAAATTCACATTTGTATATACACAGAAAGGGCACTATCTTTCAAAATAATGGAACGTTTGTATAGCCACCTATAGCTGCTATTAAGGATACGTCCATTTCTGAACATGAATAACGAGTAACACTGTAGGAAGACTTCGAAAATAATATGCAGGATTGATAAATCAGAGCATTTCTGATCATTAAATACAATTTTAATCCATTGACTCTAACCAAGCTTTTACGTACAGTCTCATCTGTCATCTTTAATAACTAGTGCATAAGAATCATTTCAAAATCGTACTGCTTGAATTCACATTTATTCAACTCATTACAGTAACAGAGGTTTCAATTAATTTTGAAATACCATACTATTTTTGCAAATTTTTGTATCAATTGATTCGTAGAAATCTCAGACATCCTATCCAGTTTTCAATATTGATTATTTGGTATCGAACAATTTGTTCAGCTTTTGTAAGCTAATCTTAAAACAGGTTAAATATAGGTTATGTTTAGTGTTGAAATTATAAAGTGACTTAGCCGCTCGTAAATAACAGAAATTATTTGACTGAATTGCATCAGTTATAGTGCTCTTGAACATGTCCTGAAGCCTGGGTTTACATCTTCGTTCGTTGATGTAATACAATGACAATTAAAAGAGTTTTGAAGCTCAGATCAAAATTGATGAAAATTGGAATACTTGAAATTTCACTACCAATAAGGAAAAGAGATCATTGAGTAAATTATATATTTTGATAACTTTAATGTTCATATTAATAATAATGCTACATGGTTTATTGACGGTGTAAAGGATAATGGAAACTGTAAGAAAGTGTTTTAATTAGTCACAATTATTTTAAATCTAATGGGAAAAAGAGGAATCCCATGATACAAAAATACAAAATATTCTACTAAGCGCGTACATTTTTTTGTGTTAAATTTAGGTGTCACAAATTGCATGATGTATAAATAAAAGAAAAACAATTTGAGTTTTGAGATATTAATTACATTCTGAAGCAGTCGTGTGTTTAATTCACGGATAGTTTTGATTTGTATACATTATCTATATTTATATTTGAAAGTAAGAGTTGTTACTACATAGTTAATATTATGTAGAGAATACCGGAATACTAAGTGTGAGTCCTGGACCTAGCACTGACTATGATGTCAGTATTTCTAGTGACAAAGTGTTTACAGTGTCATAGAAATTAGAATTTAGATGACATAGTTAGAAAGCTTAATCTTTATTTAATATAATATTTATATTTAAGACATTTCAAGAATTGAACCATTGGCCTTCATTCTTAAACTTAAATAGTGTCTATGATTTTATATTCAGGTTGATTCAATTAGAATTACCTTTTAATACCGCGACATCAGAAGTGAAAATGTCGTATTGTTGTTACATGATTTTATCTGAGAGAGCTTGTTTCCTAAATTATCGACTGGCATTACAAATGGCTTTTTAAATTTACGATAAATTGTTTTTTTGGTATGATTGTAAATCAATTCAGAATGTGTTCATTTGATCATTTAATATCTGTACATGGTTGAGAAATTATAATTGGAAAATTCAACCACTGTGAAGGGTTACGCAGGGTCAAACTGGCGAGTATATTATTGCTTATAGCGTTTCAATATGTTAATACTTACAAACGTAAACAAATAATCTAAATCAAAGGCCCTTATGTAACTCGTATCTGTATTATGCTTGGACAGTTGAAGTTAGAATTGAAATAGAGATGTACAAATATATGCCATACACATTTCAGTTTACAAAGTGAAAAGAGAAAAACAAGAAGAAAATGTCGATGGTTTGATTAACTGATGTATGTTCTATTACAGGAATTATTTGAATCCACTATGAGAACTAAATTACTCCTACAGTCGCTAGTTCTGCTAATTCTCTCTCTTGGTACTGAAACACGAGATGAGACAGCGGGAGAAACAACTGCTACTGAAGACGGCGTGTTTTTGCCACAGTATCAATCGGAGAACAGATTGAACACCACGGAACATAATCCGTCATTGGCACAAAAACAATTATCTGAGACGGTGGACGACAGTTATACCGCTGGAAATACATTATGTCGTTTGGATCAAAAGTGCGATTTTCACGGAGGATCAACCTACAAATATTGTTACGTAGATTACAGTAATAACTGGGATTATTGTTGTACTGGCGACTGCGACTACCATGGAAAGAGTTACTTGTGGTGCCAATCTGGAGACAAATGGCAATATTGCGGTAAAGCTGGTACTACGAATATCGATGGAAGACCTTGTCATTATTCACATCCATGTGGTATGCACCAAGAGAAGGGGAAAGACTCCACTTATTGGTGCTATGTAGATCATAAATTAAACTGGAACAGATGTTGTGCACCTTCGTCAAACTGTGACTATCATGGTCAATCATACAAATGGTGCTATACCGGTTATGAAAAAGAAACAAGTTGGTATGAGTGTAAATAGAATTTAGATCGCTAATGCCTCGTGTCTTTGCGTTAAAACAAAGGAAAATACATACACCTACCCATGTCCCTAATATCTTATGAAGATCGTTAATACTGATGACTAACCATAAACTTTAGTTCTCGTCTTTAGATGTACTCTTCTCATTTAGAGCCTAAACATTCATTCAATCCTTTTAGTATAGTATTTATCATTTCAGAAACCAGTTTTAATATTCAGACCACGTATTCTACCATCAAAAATTATTTTTGTTTTTCTCTATGAATAAAAGTGAATGACATAAACCTCAAGCCGCTTTATACCTTTGCAAATACTGGCATATGTGTAGAACGACAACATTAAGAATTTAACTATATTTTCTATTGTAGATAAAAAACTATAGATTTTGATCAGTACAGTTAGACAATGATCTATGCTGGGATAATCTATGTATTGTATGTAATTAACATATAAATAAAAGTGTTTATCTATACTTATTAATAAACTCTTATCCCTGTCTGTATGTCTCTCTCAGTCTCACTGAATATTTCCTTTAGCTGTCTCTTGACTTTTTCTCTGTATCATCTTTCTCTCTCGACCTCTCTATTCTCTTCATCCACTCTATCGAGTTATACTAAATATTTTGATTCAACATTCACGTCTATTTAATATTGTGCCTTCCCATTTCTCATCTCAAACATGACGATACATCACAAAAATATGAATTCAGATAAGTAAATGATGCCTTTTCACAAAGATAACAATATTTTAAAAAATTATGCTCAGGTTTCATCACAGTCTTAGATTTTACATTTGATTTAAAGAAACTCACGTTTCATCTTGACTAAACTTTCCGCATTGTCAATAGTAGACAATGCCCGCGACCGTCTGAAATGTACTACATTAATAAGAGTCAGTTATTCTTGAACAAAACTTTCAACGTCCACGTGCGACTGTTCACACCCAACAAAGTTGGTTTCTCTTACCTTGAAACTATGCAAATGTCTAACATTTATATTTTACTTCTAACCATTCCCTTGTTCCCATGACTTGCCTATTCGCGGGCACAGTGGCCGCCGACATTGAATGACCTTGGCGAATTTCAAACCGGTATCCCTTCATTTTGAGAGCCCGTCAATGTACCCTAGTTTTCCATGCAGAAAGCAGAAACCAGTTAGAGTTCACTTTCCACGGATGTCATACAAATTTGAGATGACTCTCATGGTAATGACTCAATATGAATTCGGGTTCAAACAAGACATGAACAACAGGCTACTACATGAGCATAATATTAAACATACCCCGATATTTGCAAATAGGTGAGCGAATCAATATAGTAATCGGCGTATTATTATATTGTATACAATTTCATTTAATGTAAGAGAATGTTTTTTCCTAAGAAATAATATAATTAGTATGCATACAGTTTAAATACATACATACATACATACATACATACATACATACATACATACATACAGACACAAGCATGTTCATTATATTCCTGCTCAACCTTAATTCAGATACAAGTTACATAGTCATCACTGAGGTCAACTTTTGAAGCAATTCGACCTCTTTCTTTTTTGTTAGTGGCGTATTTTTATGAATTGCTTACAATCATTAATGCAAACAAGTACATCATTCTGACAATTCGTTAAAAAATTGCAATATATTTACTATACTTCACTTTTCAACGGTAGAGTGAAGAGGTTGCAAAGCATATTTTTTTGCTTATCCCAGCACTGGGCATAATGACATATTAGCGACTGACAACAAATATTTTCCCTCGATCGTCAAGAGGTAGTACTGGCGTGAGATCGTCATAGCAATACAATTATAAATATTCAGTGCTTCTATATATGGACGTGAATGCCTGACTAACATTTATAGGATGGCTTTAAGGTAATTACGTTAGATGACAGGTTGAACCAGTTGTTGATATTTTCTAATCTCATCAATATCAAACTACTACCATAACAATTACAACTGTTTGTGTCACACAGAATTATTAAGGACAGTTAAGTATAAACATATTTGATCAGCACGAAACAAATGGTGAGATGTGAACTTCATACAGTACCCTTCCGTTTATTATATCTGCGAAACTATGAATCAATTATAATCGATTATTATGTTTTCCGGATCTATATTCATCGTTAAACCTTCTTCAAACTTCATTAAGTTAATAATACATTAAACTTCGATAAAACGATTTTTTTTTGCATTTAAAGTAAACGGAATAAGATCTACTTACTAGTCTAAAATCAGATCTTGATGTTCTGTATTTTGCATATACGCATGTGTATAGTATATAATTATACACATTTTGGGATAGTAATGTTAGGGTAAATGTAGCAAAATGATCATCGTTTGAAAACTTCAAGGAGGCAGGGAAAATAAAAACCAAAATAGCAAGAGGCCGACATTGTCGCCCGAAAAAAAGCAAAGTCGCATACATATTTACAAATCAAATTTTTTGTACATGGCGGGCGGCATACGTCAATATAACCAAGGGATTTCAGTTTGTTCCCTGTACATCTGTAAACTGGTCATGTAAGGATAGAAATATGGCCTAGATCAAACCAAACTTATTTGTTATGTGATCCTAAAAGCGAATATGTAATTGGAAATGACTTCTTCACATACCAAATGCTATTTATACGTTGAGAAATTATATTATGATTATTCGGATCTGATAGTTGGATACGAAATGCTCCATTATGACACAATTTACAATGTTTCTCGGCGAGGTACTTAGCATACACTCAATGACAAGTAGTTTTAATTTATAATCAGAACACAAATAATGAATAAATAAAGTTTCAGTTGTATCCGTCAATGCTATTATATCAAACTTAAAATCGATGAATAAATCGTGATATTTATTAATGCCTATTGCAAATATAAATTTAAATAAAGGCAAATATAAGTAAAGGTTTTACATCTTTTACATTGATAAACTGCAAGCAGTTTATAATAATCAATTTATTTTAGTCGCAGAAATCAAAAGACTATAGCAGCCAATACCATTTCAAGGAAACTCAAAATCATTGTCTATTGCTGATATATTTGGTCAATGAAGATAATTATGACTTATCAATCTGGCAAAAAAACCGTGAACCAAAACAGCAATCCCATCATTGACGAACGAATACATTGATTAATTTATCATGCATTGAAGCAGTTCATGTGCAAACAAAAGTTGTAGAGAATCCTTGTTTAAAATGTAAATTTTAATTTTGTAAGTTGCTTCCATTGATGTCGTTATCATCCGTTAATCGCATTGAAATTCGTCATAGAAACGAATCGTTACAGATCGGTGCTTCATGTTTTAGAACTATTCAACACTAACCTAGCACACCACACTTCACGTCTTGGAGACCACCCTTTGACTTTGTGGTTAGAAAGTACGCCTTTGATGCGTGATGTCAGATCAAATGATTATACAAATTGTACTGTTGTTCTAGGTTTTAACGCCATTTTTCAGCACACGATAGGCTATACATGGCGGTCAGCGTTATTGGTGGATGGCCAACCCTGGAAAAAGTCCAGAAAGAACAATCAACCCATGAGGCGCTACTGGTCAACATTTTTTCACATAACTACATTAACCGAATCTTAGACTCGAACCAACGCAGACAAAGGTGAGATTGCAGTGATCCGTAACAGGACGCTATTTAGACCACTCGGCCTCTCGGGTCCCTAAAAATAGTACTAGTAAATGCCTCAATTGGCGCTTAGCATTACGAGTCAATTGTTAGGTCTGGGCGGATTGATGACAGGATAATATTAATGGGTGGAATATGATATCACATGTCCACAGCATGATCCGCCAATTCGAGCTTTCATTATAAACTGTAAAACTGCAGACAACTTTTTGATATATGACGGACAAATTCTAAAAGTTACGGTAGAAATTTTAAAAAAACCACAAACATCCACAAACACTAATCGTCTTCAAATAGTATCACGTAAAAATATAATTCGGACATTTACTAGCAGAGAATGATTTTGTGAATATTTTTCTGAATAATCGATTTTCCATAGCTGAAGTGATTTACATGAACGGATATACAGATTGTAAACGTTTAGGAGTTAGATTATCCAGTTATTCACAGGGAGATGATAATGTGTTGGTATATTTTGCGAACAACAAGTTACCTCCATACTAGAAACATTGTTTTGTAACTCAGCCAATGTGGTTGCTTGTGTGTTGATTCCGCTTGAATCGTTTTATATGCCTTACTTGGATTGTTTACTTAGCCGGTCTAGACTTGACCTTTGAGATGAATCCGCTATGTAACCCATATTGATATGGTGGTTATTTGGATATGATTGTTGGATTGAAAATTTCCATCACGACACAATTTAGATTATCCAATAAGTTATTAGCATACACTCAAGGATAAAGGGTTCACATTTGTAAACTGAAATCATACAATGAATACATTAATATTGATTTTATCAATCATCACTCTCATACTCAGACTTAGAATCAATGGAGAAATCGTGGTATTCATTAGTTGATATTGCAAATATAAATTTTGTGTCAATCAAGAAAAATATTCTACATCTTTGACAGAAAAAGACTGTAACCGAGAATTTTTTTAAATTTACAGTTGAACGAATAAATAAAACATTATAACTGCCAATTTCATTAGAATGAAACTCAACATCAACACCATTGTTTCTTGCTGCCTCATTGGTACAAAGAACACAATAATGATTTATAAATTCGGAACATATGATGTTACATGTCCGCAGCATGATGCCCCAGTGTTAGTTTTCAATATCAACTGTAACACTGCAGACACCTTAATGATATGAAGGACAAATTATAAACGTTCCGGAATCAAATAAAACACCGCACACAAACAAACAAACACACACACACACATACACACAAGCACACACACACGCGCGCGCACGCGCTATTCGTATAGTAATTGTATAATGTGAAAGTACAATTATGACATTAACTAGTACAGAATGACTTTGAGAATACTTTTTCTGAATAATCAATTTTCCCAAGCTGAATTGGTTTACATGTACGGATGTACAGATTGGAAACTTTAAAGAGTTAATATAAACACAAATTTCAAAAAACACATAACTTTAGATTCTCGTTATTTACACGCTTCCAGAGGTTTTCGGAGATGATTATGTGTTGGTATATTTTACGAACAACAGGTTTTCTACATACTGGAAACATTCTTTTATAACTTGCCTCTGAAAACTACTCACCTAATATCGTTGCATGTTGCATGGGTGGGACATCATGCTTCATGTCTCCGGCATCATTCCACAGTGCTAGACATCACTATAAATCGCCTTACTGCAGATATCGTAGCGATATCACTGAAAAATTGTTAAAGCTAAGTTTAAAATCCTAATCAAACAAACAAACACAAATGACTTATCAATTCGGGAACTATAATATTACATCTCCGCAGCATGATGCCCCAGTGTTAGTTTTCAATATCAACTGTAACACTGCAGACAACTTCGTGCTATGACGGACAAATTTCTTGTTTTTCTCTTTTCACTTTGTAAACTGAAATGTGTATGGCATATATTTGTACATCTCTATTTCAATTCTAACTTCAACTTTCTAAGCATAATACAGATACGAGGTATATAAGGGCCTTTGCTTTAGATTATTTGTTTACGTTTGTAAGTATTAACATATTGAAACGCTATAAGCAATAATATACTAGCCAGTTTGACCCTGCGTAACCCTTCACAGTGGTTGAATTTTCCAATTATAATTTCTCAACCATGTACAGATATTAAATGATCAAATGAACACATTCTGAATTGATTTACAATCATACCGAAATAACAATTTATCGTAAATTTAAAAAGCCATTTGTAATGCCAGTCGATAATTTAGGAAACAAGCTCTCTCAGATAAAATCATGTAACAACAATACGACATTTTCACTTCTGATTTCGTTTTATAAAAAGGTAATTCTAAACACTTTGCCACTAGAAAATACTGACATCATAGTCAGTGCTAGGTCCAGGACTCACACTTAGTATTCCGGTATTCCCTACATAATATTAACTATGTAGTAACAACTCTTACTTTCAAATATAAATATAGGTAATGTATACAAATCAAAACTATCCGTCAATTAAACCCATGACTGCTTCAGAATGTAATTAATATCTCAAAACTCAAATTGTTTTTCTTTTATTTATACATCATGCGTTTTGTTACACCTAAATTTAACACAAAATAATGTACGCGCTTAGCAGAATATTTTGTATTTTTGTATCATGGGATTCCTCTTTTTCCATTAGATTGAAAATAATTGTGACTAATTAAAACACTTTCTTACAGTTTCCCTTATCCTGTACACCGTCAATAAACCATGTAGCATTATTATTAATATGAACATTAAAGTTATCATCCTCAAAATATATAATTTACTCAATGATCTCTTTTCCTTATTGGTTGTGCAATCTCAAGTATTCCAATTTTCATCAATTTTGATCTGAGCTTCAAAACTTCTTTAATTGTCATTGTATTTCATCAGCGAACGAAGATGTAAACCCAGGCTTCAGGACATGTTCAAGAACACTATAACTGATGCAATTCAGTCAAATAATTTCTGTTATTTACGAGTGGCTAAGTCACTTTATAATTTCAACACTAAACATAACCTATATTTAACCTGTTTTAAGATTAGCCTACAAAAGCTGAACAAAATGTACGATACAAATTTTACAAACACTATCCTAGCTCACTATGTTTCACGTCTTGGGGACACCATGCGACCTAGACGTTAGAAATGTGTAGAACGTATTTGCTGTCAATTTAAAGTAGCAATTTGGACATTGTTTTTACTGATGTTGTTATTCCATCGACAATCGGTTAAGAAATGGGTCCATGTCCAACGTATACTAATGTTTAAGAGCCATGCAATACAAAATTATCTACGTTGTACAACACTAATCTAGCACACCACTCATCTCGTTTTGCTGACCGATATGTGACCTAATGTTCAGTACATATGCCGCGGATGCGTGATTTAGCAGGGTCGACGTCCGATCCAACTGAAATCAGAGACGTTTAAAATTTTTACTAGTAACTTCCTCGTTTGGGGCAGCCATTAATAGGTCAATGTTAAGACTGGTCGTTGATAATATTTCTACATTTAGAAGTACATTATGTATCTACGTGTGTTTTGCGTTATTTTAACTTTTATTTGATCCGATCCTATTTGCAGAAAATTGGAGGAACTTATCGACTGATGCAAGTGCAAAAACACAGGTCAGATGTGGACACTCGAAAATAGAATCGAGTTTGTTTTTGGATTATTATATTGTTGCGCACAACACACGCATGTTTGGAAGAAAACCTAAGAACTTTATGTTGTTGGTTATTATTAGTAACTTCAAATTATGTATGTTTCTATAATAATGCAACATTTAGTTGAAAATGATATCCATATATTTTCTTATTCGTTCGTTTATTATACTGACATGGTAGTTCATTTTAAAGTTGATTCTTGACATTGAATGATTGAATTCGATAAACAATAGCTATACATAAAAACATGCATTTGAAATGGTTATCAATTACACTCACGGCGTACCGATACCCCTGTCAAAGAATATCAGCGAACACCAAATATTGTAAATTAGGATAGAATGGTCGGTTGAAATCTGTCAAATGACTAAATCCTTCACATACTATATTTGCGGCGTGACTTCGCCTGTGTGTGTTCTTGTGAAAGGCACTTAACTCCACTTACTTGCCACAATATCACCAAGTATGGATTAAATCTTTACTTAGTATAGATCCTATAATTCAAACTACTGCAATAATGACAATATTATGATGTGACTTTCATTTCATGACAAAAATGTCTAACAGAAACGTATAACTGTGATATATTAGAAAGACGACATTGAATAAAATCCTAATGTTTCGTCAATAAATCAGTCTGATCTAAGACTTGTGGTCTTCATTCATGAATGATGCAATTTATAACGTCAGTCTGTTTGGTATATAACACGAATCAATGATATTTAAATTACTCAAACTGATTGATATGTAGATTATAATCGTTTATTAATGGTCCTATTAATAAACGTTTCTTTTCCAACACAAGCACACATAAAAGAAGACCCATCACCAGTAATACAAATATATATATATATATATATATATATATATATATATATATATATATATATATATATATATATATATATATATATATATATATATATATATATATATTATAATCATCTACTAGATCCCAACATCACTCCAACAATCATTTTGATCGCTTGCAATTCATGTACTTATGCGTGCTTTATTTCAACTACCTTAATGATATTAGTCAATATTCATATATTTCACTTTTTAGCAAATACATTTCCTTTCCATGATGTTTTTCGGTCCTATTTTATGTTAATTATTAATGTAGTTAATATATGTTTTATAAATAATAAGTTAAATATGTATAATCCATCTGCCTGATGATTTGTTTTATCCAGCTTTGATTCTTGAACGCAATTCGTTTAATATCAATGGCTTGGTACAGCACAATGAAACATAAACCGTATTAAGTAAGAACAATAAAACTTATTATAAGTATTTATCACAACAATTTTACCTCGGTCACCAATAGGCACTCCCAACATTCTCATATGATCCATACCATGATGATGACGTCATTATTCTACTATAATATATGTGTCGGTGTGTTACCTATATAAGTGGACTAAGATAAACAGTAAAACTACGTGGAATATTAATATTATTATAGATTATATGCCAAAAGTTTCAAACTTGATGTTCTTTGCATTATAATATATATTATATAGACCTATGTTAGAAACCAAACATGCAGCATTAAACAGCAAAGTAAAATTCACATTTGTATATACACAGAAAGGGCACTATCTTTCAAAATAATGGAACGTTTGTATAGCCACCTATAGCTGCTATTAAAGATACGTCCATTTCTGAACATGAATAACGAGTAACACTGTAGGAAGACTTCGAAAATAATATGCAGGATTGATAAATCAGAGCATTTCTGATCGTTAAATACAATTTTAATCCATTGAATCTAACCATGCTTTTACGTACAGTCTCATCTGTCATCTTTAATAACTAGTGCATAAGAATCATTTCAAAATCGTACTGCTTGAATTCACATTTATTCAACTCATTACAGTAACAGAGGTTTGAATTAATTTTGAAATACCATACTATTTTTGCAAATTTTTGTATCAATTGATTCGTAAAACTCTCAGACATCCTATCCAGTTTTCAATATTGATTATTTGGTATCGAACAATTTGTTCAGCTTTTGTAAGCTAATCTTAAAACAGGTTAAATATAGGTTATGTTTAGTGTTGAAATTATAAAGTGACTTAGCCGCTCGTAAATAACAGAAATTATTTGACTGAATTGCATCAGTTATAGTGCTCTTGAACATGTCCTGAAGCCTGGGTTTACATCTTCGTTCGTTGATGTTATACAATGACAATTAAAGGAGTTTTGAAGCTCAGATCAAAATTGATGAAAATTGGAATACTTGAAATTTCACTACCAATAAGGAAAAGAGATCATTGAGTAAATTATATATTTGGAGGATGATAACTTTAATGTTCATATTAATAATAATGCTACATGGTTTATTGACGGTGTACAGGATAAGGGAAACTGTAAGAAAGTGTTTTAATTAGTCACAATTATTTTAAATCTAATGGGAAAAAGAGGAATCCCATGATACAAAAATACAAAATATTCTACTAAGCGCGTACATTATTTTGTGTTAAATTTAGGTGTCACAAATTGCATGATGTATAAATAAAAGAAAAACAATTTGAATTTTGAGATATTAATTACATTCTGAAGCAGTAATGTGTTTAATTTACGGATAGTTTTGATTTTTATACATTATCTATATTTATATTTGAAAGTAAGAGTTGTTACTACATAGTTAATATTATGTAGAGAATACCGGAATACTAAGTGTGAGTCCTGGACCTAGCACTGACTATGATGTCAGTATTTTCTAGTGACAAAGTGTTTACAGTGTCATAGAAATTAGAATTAAGATGACAGAGTTAGAAAGCTTAATCTTTTTTAAATATAATGTTTATATTTAAGACATTTCAAGAATTGAACCATTGGCCTTTATTCTTAAACTTAAATAGTGTCTATGATTTTATATTCAGGTTGATTCAATTAGAATTACCTTTTTATACCGCGACATCAGAAGTGAAAATGTCGTATTGTTGTTACATGATTTTATCTGAGAGAGCTTGTTTCCTAAATTATCGACTGGCATTACAAATGGCTTTTTAAATTTACGATAAATTGTTTTTTTGGTATGATTGTAAATCAATTCAGAATGTGTTCATTTGATCATTTAATATCTGTACATGGTTGAGAAATTATAATTGGAAAATTCAACCACTGTGAAGGGTTACGCAGGGTCAAACTGGCGAGTATATTATTGCTTATAGCGTTTCAATATGTTAATACTTACAAACGTAAACAAATAATCTAAATCAAAGGCCCTTATGTAACTCGTATCTGTATTATGCTTGGACAGTTGAAGTTAGAATTGAAATAGAGATGTACAAATATATGCCATACACATTTCAGTTTAAAAAGTGAAAAGAGAAAAACATGAAGAAAATGTCGATGGTTTGATTAACTGATGTATGTTCTATTACAGGAATTATTTGAATCCACTATGAGAACTAAATTACTCCTACAGTCGCTAGTTCTGCTAATTCTCTCTCTTGGTACTGAAACACGAGATGAGACAGCGGGAGAAACAACTACTACTGAAGACGGCGTGTTTTTGCCACAGTATCAATCGGAGAACAGATTGAACACCACGGAACATAATCCGTCATTGGCACAAAAACAATTATCTGAGACGATGGACGACAGTTATACCGCTGGAAATACATTATGTCGTTTGGATCAAAAGTGCGATTTTCACGGAGGATCAACCTACAAATATTGTTACGTAGATTACAGTAATAACTGGGATTATTGTTGTACTGGCGACTGCGACTACCATGGAAAGAGTTACTTGTGGTGCCAATCTGGAGACAAATGGCAATATTGCGGTAAAGCTGGTACTACGAATATCGATGGAAGACCTTGTCATTATTCACATCCATGTGGTATGCACCAAGAGAAGGGGAAAGACTCCACTTATTGGTGCTATGTAGATCATAAATTAAACTGGAACAGATGTTGTGCACCTTCGTCAAACTGTGACTATCATGGTCAATCATACAAATGGTGCTATACCGGTTATGAAAAAGAAACAAGTTGGTATGAGTGTAAATAGAATTTAGATCGCTAATGCCTCGTGTCTTTGCGTTAAAACAAAGGAAAATACATACACCTACCCATGTCCTTAATATCTTATGAAGATCGTTAATACTGATGACTAACCATAAACTTTAGTTCTCGTCTTTAGATGTACTCTTCTCATTTAGAGCCTAAACATTCATTAAATCCTTTAAGTATAGTATTTATCATTTCAGAAACCAGTTTTAATATTCAGACCACGTATTCTACCATCAAAAATTATTTTTGTTTTTCTCTATGAATAAAAGTGAATGACATAAACCTCAAGCCGCTTTATACCTTTGCAAATACTGGCATATGTGTAGAACGACAACATTAAGAATTTAACTATATTTTCTATTGTAGACAAAAAACTATAGATTTTGATCAGTACAGTTAGACAATTATCTATGCTGGGATAATCTATGTATTGTATGTAATTAACATATAAATAAAAGTGTTTATCTATACTTATTAATAAACTCTTATCCCTGTATGTATGTCTCTCTCAGTCTCACTGAATATTTCCTTTAGCTGTCTCTTGACTATTTCTCTGTATCATCTTTCTCTCTATACCTCTCTATTCTCTTCATCCACTCTATCGAGTTATACTAAATATTTTGATTCAACATTCACGTCTATTTAATATTGTGCCTTCCCATTTCTCATCTCAAACATGACGATACATCACAAAAATATGAATTCAGATAAGTAAATGATGCCTTTTCACAAAGATAACAATATTTTAAAAAAGTATGCTCAGGTTTCATC
Organism: Unio pictorum; assembly: GCA_030141615.1. Taxonomy (NCBI): domain Eukaryota; kingdom Metazoa; phylum Mollusca; class Bivalvia; order Unionida; family Unionidae; genus Unio; species Unio pictorum. The sequence continues at coordinate 2,910,041 of JARLTB010000253.1, forward strand.
ACAGTCTTAGATTTTACATTTGATTTAAAGAAACTCACGTTCATCTTGACTAAACTTTCCGCATTGTCAATGGTAGACAATGCCCGCGACCGTCTGAAATGTACTACATTAATAAGAGTCAGTTATTCTTGAACAAAACTTTCAACGTCCACGTGCGACTGTTCACACCCAACAAAGTTGGTTTCTCTTACCTTGAAACTATGCAAATGTCTAACATTTATATTTTACTTCTATCCATTCCCTTGTTCCCATGACTTGCCTATTCGCGGGCACAGTGGCCGCGGACATTGTATGACCTTGGCGAATTTCAAACCGGTATCCCTTCATTTTGAGAGCCCGTCAATGTACCCTAGTTTTCCATGCAGAAAGCAGAAACCAGTTAGAGTTCACTTTCCACGGATGTCATACAAATTTGAGATGACTCTCATGGTAATGACTCAATATGAATTCGGGTTCAAACAAGACATGAACAACAGGCTACTACATGAGCATGATATTAAACATACCCCGATATTTGCAAATAGGTGAGCGAATCAATATAGTAATCGGCGTATTATTATATTGTATACAATTTCATTTAATGTAAGAGAATGTTTTTTCCTAAGAAATAATATAATTAGTATGCATACAGTTTAAATACATACATACATACATACATACATACATACATACATACATACATACATACAGACACAAGCATGTTCATTATATTCCTACTCAACCTTAATTCAGATACAAGTTACATAGTCATCACTGAGGTCAACTTTTGAAGCAATTCGACCTCTTTCTTTTTTCTTAGTGGCGTATTTTTATGAATTGCTTACAATCATTAATGCAAACAAGTACATCATTCTGACAATTCGTTAAAAAATTGCAATATAATTACTATACTTCACTTTTCAACGGTAGAGTGAAGAGGTTGCAAAGCATATTTTTTTTCTTATCCCAGCACTGGGCATAATGACATATTAGTGACTGACAACAAATATTTTCCCTCGATCGTCAAGAGGTAGTACTGGCGTGAGATCGTCATAGCAATACAATTATAAATATTCAGTGCTTCTATATATGGACGTGAATGCCTGACTAACATTTATAGGATGGCTTTAAAGTAATTACGTTAGATGACAGGTTGAACCAGTTGTTGATATTTTCTAATCTCATCAATATCAAACTACTACCATAACTATTACAACTGTTTGTGTCACAGAGAATTATTAAGGACAGTTAAGTATAAACATATTTGATCAGCACGAAAAAAATGGTGAGACGTGAACTTCATACAGTACCCTTCCGTTTATTGTATCTGCGAAACTATGAATCAATTATAATCGATTATTATGTTTTCCGGATCTATATTCATCGTTAAACCTTCTTCAAACTTCATTAAGTTAATAATACATTAAACTTCGATAAAACGATTTTTTTTTGCATTTAAAGTAAATGGAATAAGATTTACTTACTAGTCTAAAATCAGATCTTGATGTTCTGTATTTTGCATATGCACATGTGTATAGTATATAATTATACACATTTTGGGATAGTAATGTTAGGGTAAATGTAGCAAAATGATAATCGTTTGAAAACTTCAAGGAGGCAGGGAAAATAAAAACCAAAATAGCAAGAGGCCGACATTGTCTCCCGAAAAAAAGCAAAGTCGCATACATATTTACAAATCAAATTTTTTGTACATGGCGAGCGGGATACGTCAATATAACCAAGGGATTTCAGTTTGTTCCCTGTACATCTGTAAACTGGTCATGTAAGGATAGAAATATGGCCTAGATCAAACCAAACTTGTTTGTTATGTGATCCTAAAAGCGAATATGTAATTGGAAATGACTTCTTCACATACCAAATGCTATTTATACGTTGAGAAATTATATTATGATTATTCGGATCTGATAGTTGGATACGAAATGCTCCATTATGACACAATTTACAATGTTTCTCGGCGAGGTACTTAGCATACACTCAATGACAAGTAGTTTTAATTTATAACCAGAACACAAATAATGAATAAATAAAGTTTCAATTGTATCCGTCAATGCTATCATATTAAACTTAAAATCGATGAATAAATCGTGATATTTATTAATGCCTATTGCAAATATAAATTTAAATAAAGGCAAATATAAGTAAAGGTTTTACATCTTTTACATTGATAAACTGCAAGCAGTTTATAATAATCAATTTATTTTCAGTCGAAGAAATCAAAAGACTATAGCAGCCAATACCATTTCAAGGAAACTCAAAATCATTGTCTATTGCTGATATATTTGGTCAATGAAGATAATTATGACTTATCAATCTGGCAAAAAAACCGTGAACCAAAACAACAATCCCATCATTGACGAACGAATACATTGATTAATTTATCACGCATTGAAGCAGTACATGTGCGAACAAAAGTTGTAGAGAATCCTTGTTTAAAATGTATATTTTAATTTTGTAAGTTGCTTCCATTGATGTCGTTATCATCCGTTAATCGCATTGAAATTCGTCATAGAAACGAATCGTTACAGATCGGTGCTTCATGTTTTAGAACTATTCAACACTAACCTAGCACCCCACACTTCACGTCTTGGGGACCACTCTTTGACTTTGTGGTTAGAAAGTATGCCTTTGATGCGTAATGTCAGATCAAACGCTTATACAAATTGTACTGTTGTTGTAGGTTTTAACGCCATTTTTCAGCACACGATAGGCTATACATGGCGGTCAGCTTTATTGGTGGATGGCCAACCCTGGAAAAAACCCAGAACGAACAATCAACCCATGAGACGCTACTGGCAACATTTCTTCACATAACTACATTAACCGAATCTTAGACTCGAACCAACGCAGACAAAGGTGAGATGGCAGTGATCCGTAACAGGACGCTATTTAGACCACTCGGCCACTCGGGGCCCTAAAAATAGTACTAGTAAATGCCTCAATTGGCGCTTAGCATTACGAGTCAATTGTTAGGTCTGGGCGGCTTGATGACAGGATAATATTACTGGGTGGGATATGATGTCCACAGCATGATCCGCCAATGCGAGCTTTCATTACAAACTGTTACACTGCAGACAACTTTTTGATATATGACGGACAAATTCTATAAGTTACGGTAGAAATTTAAAAAAACCACAAACATCCACAAACACTAATCGTCTTCAAGTAGTATAACGTAAAAATATAATTCGGACATTTACTAGCAGAGAATGATTTTGTGAATATTTTTCTGAATAATCGACTTTTCATAGCTGAAGTGATTTACATGAACGGATATACAGATTGTAAACGTTTAGGAGTTAGATTATCCAGTTATTCACAAACTTGCAGAGGTTTAGGGAGATGATAATGTGTTGGTATATTTTGCGAACAACAAGTTACCTCCATACTAGAAAAATTGTTTAGTAACTCACCCAATGTGGCTGCTTGTGCGTTGATTCCGCTTGAATCGTTTTATATGCCTTACTTGGACTGTTTACTTAGCCGGTCTGGACTTGACCTTTGAGATGAATCCGCTATGTAACCCATATTGATATGGTGATTATTTGGATATGATAGATGGATTGAAAATTTCCATCACGACACAATTTAGATTATCCAATAAGTTATTAGCATACACTCAAGGATAAAGGGTTCACATTTGTAAACTGAAATCATACAGTGAATACATTAATATTGATTTTATCAATCATCACTCTCATACTCAGACTTAGAATCAATGGAGAAATCGTGGTATTCATTAGTTGATATTGCAAATATAAATTTTGTGTCAATCAAGAAAAATATTCTACATCTTTGACAGAAAAAGACTGTAACCGAGAATTTTTTTTAATTTACAGTTGAACGAATAAATAAAACATTATAACTGCCAATTTCATTAGAATGAAACTCAACATCAACACCAGTGTTTCTTGCTGCCTCATTGGTACAAAGAACACAATAATGATTTATAAATTCGGAACATATGATGTTACATGTCCGCAGCATGATGCCCCAGTGTTCGTTTTCAATATCAACTGTAACACTGCAGACACCTTAATGATATGAAGGACAAATTATAAAAGTTCCGGTACGAAATCAAACACCGCACACAAACAAACAAACACACACACACACACACACACACGCGCGCACGCTCACGCGCTATTCGAACAAGTACAATTATGACATTAACTAGTACAGAATGACTTTGAGAATATTTTTTCTGAATAATCAATTTTCCCAAGCTGAAGTGGTTTACATGTAAGGATGTACAGTTTGGAAACTTTAAAGAGTTAATATAAACACAAATTTAAAAAAACACATAACTTTAGATTCTCCAGTTATTTACACGCTTCCAGAGATTTTCGGAGATGATTATGTGTTGGTATATTTTACGAACAGCAGGTTTTCTACATACTGGAAACATTCTTTTATAATTTGCCTCTGAAAACTACTCACCTAATATCGTTGCATGTTGCATGGGTGGGACATCATGCTTCATGTCTCCGGCATCATTCCCCATTGCTAGACATCACTATAAATCGCCTCACTGCAGACATCGTAGCGATATCACTGAAAAATTGTTAAAGCTACGTTCAAAATCCTAATAAAAAAAACAAACACAAATGACTGATCAATTCGGGAACTATAATGTTACATCTCCGCAGCATGATGCCCCAGTGTTAGTTTTCAATATCAACTGTAACACTGCAGACAACTTCGTGATATGACGGACAAATTATAAAAGCTACTGTATAAATTCAAAACACACACACACACACACACACACACACACACACGTGTATTCATATACATGTGAGGACCATAAGAAAGAATGAAAGTATATGTTAGAAATTTGAAAGTAAGCTTAACTTTAAGATAGGCAATATCTGTATCACTTCATTTTTGCCATATACTTCTTTATGCATTATGAGGACTACTCTTACTTTGCCATCATTGTGAGGACGTCATTGTGAGGGCTAATTTACACACAATCAAAGACTACCATCAACCTGAGTACCTGAATTTTTTTTCACTTCTTATTACACCTGTCCTGGAAAAACATGAGAAGATATTTAAAGGTTTAGGAACAAATTTATCTGCAATTAAAACTACAGATAGATAAATAGAAACACGAGCTTAAATGTTCAAATCTTATTAAAATATAAGTTTTAAGTTCCTTTGCAAAAACCTAAGTATCAGGCACTGCTTTGCAACTTTGTGGCCTCTTTTATTGACACAATGAAAACTACCATCCAGAATAGCAATTATATCAAAATTGTCAATTCATCTATTAAAATAAAAAATGTGATTTCTAAAAATGTAATTTGACACCAAAGCAACTCAAATGCCATAAGGCAGTTTGCCCAATGCAAATTCACTGGAACTGAAGTTGCCTTTGGAAAATCTGCGCTTGACTCATTATATGATAATATATCACTACAAAAGTTTAAATATTATGCAGCATATAACGGGAAGTTAAGGAAATTGCGTTCCATTAATTTTACAGTTATTTGTTTCTTCATTTTTTGTTTGTTTATGCCTTAAAATCATACGCCCATAATTCAAGTTATCAATAAGTGTAAATAATAAATAAAGATAAAATATGTATGTGAGAAGGAAAGGAAGGGTTAGAATGCATATATATGCATCTGTATATACATACATAAATATGGTATCGTTTTTAAATATTTAGAAATGAGAGAGTATGGATAGCAAGAGGGTTAAGGTACATTTGAACTGAAACATTAAATATTTTGTCTTCTAACGGCTTCATTTAACTTGCTTTTGGAACCGTTATTAAATTCACTTATATACGCCATGATATGCTACTATATCAACATGTGCAGTAATGAAAGCTAGACTTTAGGAAAAATATTTTGTTCTAAATACTAATAGTTTTCAGAACACTGGCTTATTCATTTGCTTAAAAATAATCATCTAGTCACCATGAAGTCTGCGATATGCATTTCAGTTCTCTCTGACGAGTTGAATTCGGAGGAGTTAAGTACACTTATTTTAATTTACTTCTTTTTCAAACAATAAAGAGTTATCAGCCTTCTGTAATTTGCAGGAAAACAATCATACACAAGATAATAAACATTGATTAAGTTGCAAGTGTTTAGGTTGATTGCTTAGGCATTTAAAGAAAACGAAATAGAACTTCCTTATTGCATGTCTCAAAAACATCAGTTTTTGAGGACTCAATTTGGGTTGCATTTTAGTTAACATATTAACCCCTGGAGGTTTTTGCTGTTTTCGCATGCAATGCGAGTTGGAAACACATTTTGGGGACTTTTTACTGAATACATCCTAATACATCGACTTCCAAGCAATATTCCATAAGACAAATGGCTAGTTGTGCTAAAGAAAATGTTTTTCTTTGGTTAGTTTGCTGGCGCGTAGGCAGAAGGTGATAAAAATGGATATTTTCTTTTGCTTAACAGACCCATAATTTTTGTATGGAAAAGACTCTTTATTCAAAATGTCCACCTTATCCTACTTTTTGCACAGGTTTACCGGTCTGTGTGCGCTTCAGATTTGTCTGCCGTAGATCTGTGGTCATAAAGTCTAAAACATGGACACAAATTCGGAATCCGACCATGGGCAAATTTTGGGCGAGAAAAAAATACCGGGTCCAAAAACTTAGTTTTTTTTTCTCTCTGTATTTTGTAGTGCAATTAAAAGGTCCAGATTATTTGCTATCATTGTAGAGCTACATCTGTCTACCTTTCTATAATACCACCCACTTTAGTGTATCATGCATGACCATGACACTGCAAACATTGGAAGTAGGCTACTACCTTCTGCCCCGTAAAGTCGTCACCAGAGGTTAATGTGTTAATATTTAAGAAACTAATTTCTTTAAATTATGAACTGGAATTTCAAGGTTTTTATTCTTACATATTAGATTAAATGACTATTTTGGAATGGTACTGAACTGATTTAAGACGTTTGGATTATATCCCCCCGAGACATAAAGAATGTTGGCACATTAGTACATTCTAAGCTATTTACATATCTAGTTCAGTATTGGAATTTGGCTTGCATCACTAATCGATATCATTTGAAGAGAAAGTCAAGTGCAATTTCATAAAGAGAGTGTTGCAGAAAGAGGAGAGCGAGAAGATATGCAAATTGAGTTATGTTCATGTGTGTGATTTGGATATTTACCATAGCTTTAACAATTTTTCAGTCATATCACTATAAGGTCTGCAGCGTGGCAGTATATAGTGATGTCTAGCACTTGTGTATCATGCTGTAGTCCTACCAAGACACATTATCCTAACACCAGGATAAGAAGTGCCAACATTAAACTCCTACTGCTGAGCATCTATCGCAAAAGCTGCCTTTTTTATATCTTTGGTATATTACTCGACCTGGGTTAAAACCAGCACCCCCCCCCCCACCTTAATCTAGGACTGACACTCTTGCAACTAAACCACCGGAGTGGTCTATAAGGCAAATGGAAATAAAAAAGAAGACATAAAATACAGAGAGAAAAGTCAAATGGAGAAATGCAATTTAGATTAAATATTTAGACTTGGAAAGTGAAAAAAACAACTCTTCGTTTACATACATGATTGTGTTTTGATGCTATCATAAATAATAGGTTAGTATACATTATTAGAGAAGAGGAAGTAGATCAATATGGCCAAGACAGCATTGAAATATATTTGTACAAAGTGTACTTATTGGCAAAACTAAAACAATCTACACTTCATTGCCATTGCAACAACGTGTTAATAATGATGTGCTTCAGGTACATATCTTGAGGAGTGAAGAGTTGGCACCTGACGTATAGTAACACATTAGAAAATTTAAAAATGGAAACTGGATAAATCTATATTACATCAAGAAAGTGCATGCTATTTCTGACTGCTAAAGATTGAAAAATAAGCAACATAATTGAAACAGACTAGTCAAAGGCTCCTATATTAAGAGGCCAATGTCACAGACCTGTACTGAAAGCAATCAATTTGTTGGATCAAACAAATCAGCCTGATTTTATGATTGATAATTATAAGTCATTTATGTTGAAAGGCTCTTTATCACCTGTGAGCAATTCTACCAAACCTATCCGAATTAAAATATTAAGGGACACAGGAGCTTTTCAGTCTTTTATTATCAGGTGCATTGCCTGTTTCTGAGCACAACTCTGGTCACAGTGTTCTTATTTAGGATGCAAATAAGATGCTTTTTCTCTCCAGTGTACTGAACTCATGACCATTGGATTACAAAATGCAGTATCCGCCTACTGAGATGATATGGCCACCTATCTAATACTGTTTGAAACCAACAGATTAAAAATAAAAAACAGTAGGAAGTTAAGAAGAAAAAGAAACAACATTAAATGGTTAAATTGCATTATAATTTAATTGAGCGAAGCATGTACAAATAAAGTAAATATTCATCTCGACAAAAATGTTTAATATAAAAGATGCAACCCAAATAAAGTCATTTCAGTCATTATGTATGTCATTATTGAATAAATACAAGAAGCTGGCCACAGCCTGCATATTAAATCCAGTCACAAACATTCAAAATGTTGGTTACTATGGTATTAAAGTGAAATAAAGTAAAACAACTGTTTCATTGAAGGTAATTAAAGGGTGTTGACAGATGAATGAAAGGACATCAACTTCCATGTAAGGTGGATGAGTCTTGACCAAAAAATGGCATCACAGGAAGACATGCAATACTGCTGCATTGTTAAATGAAAACATCATCTTATTTATCATTAATATCTGCATGGACAGTCTCTATTATATAAAGATATGGTAATTCCTTCCAACCTTGATGAAACGTCACACTGTCAATTTGTTTTTGGAAGGAACATCAGGAAGCAAGACAATTTCCTTCGTAAAGTGTAAATGCATTTTAGTAATTCAAAAAATTTCATCTTTACTTATTTAATGAAAGAAGCAACCACAATTTAAGTTAGCTGTACTAAAATTCCAGTTAGATTGTCCCCTTGAGTCCAAACTGCAGAATATTAATAATGAGAAATGGCTAGCAGACTTTTGAACACATTCAAAACTGGTGCTAAAATGCTAGTAAAAAATGTAGATGTGGCGTAATCTCATTGGTTGACATTTTAAACATATGACAAATACAACTGTTACCTAAACCAATTCATCTGAAAAATGTAAAGTTTTGCATTCAGAAAATTTAGACAAACTTAATTTGGAGAAAAGATATTTTACTGTACATGCATTTACAAGATGCAATATCCCATTTCAAAACTGCATTTTATTTCTTACCAAAGTAAACATGTCTCAATGTACTATGAGAAAAGAAATTAAAATCCAAACTAATATGAAAAATATATACAGGAAGAATATAACTGTAATATTTTTTATTATTTTAAAAACAACACAATTTAAACATCATGTTAAGAAACCACAATCAATAAGTATTATACTGAAGTAATCATGATGTCAGAGACTACACTATTTTCTGGGCAATATTCAAAGTTATATATTTCAAACATGGCAATATTTCAATGTTTTTTAATGTGTGACAAAAATCAAAAGAACTTCACTGCCTCGAAAATATATTTGCTTAAGAAATATATTTAGAAAAAGCAAATAACAAAACTATATATCTGAACATTAATTTAAACTTTCATGGCCTGGATGCAAATTAATCCAATGACCAAACTGAAATCTAAGAACACGTCATAAACACAACTGGAGAATCTATCCTATTTGTTGGCCTATAAGTCACTGTGAAGCTTAAGTCAACTTAGCCAGTTTCTGTCCTTCATAAACAAGTAGATGCCAAGTATAAGACAAGGCCAGAGCAATACATCAATTTTGTTTCACTACTGTTTGATACACACATGAATTTTATCCTAGATGTAACTCCACAAATTTACCAGTCAGCATAGTTAAATGTAGCTAAATAAAACTTACCGGTAATTTGTTTCACACCAAATATCTAAAACAAATAGGATAATTTTAGCAACAAATGACCTGAAAATTTACAGAGTTACAGATAGGATAAAATTTGTAATGCTGCGTGAAATGTAGAATAGCAACTTCTGTTTTCAGGAATATTACACTGTATGCATAGCTGCCAACCCTCCAGACTCACAATTTTGTGAAAATGGTGATAAAAATTAGTGAATTTTGACATGAATTCATGAAGTGATCCTAGAGTCTGCGAACATTTATCGATACAAATGAATGCATGGCAAGTGTTAGTATATTCCGAACTAAACTTCACTGTATGCGTAATATATTTCCTTTTGCTATTCCGAGTTTCCTGTCCCTTGCCACACCATTTTCTTATATTTGGAGTTTTATGGGCGGGGGGGGGGGGGGGGAGGTGCAGGGACAAAGTCCATTCCCTATCGAAAAAGTTGAAATTTGCCGACACCATTTGGCGTCAAAATGGGGTAGTCTCTTACTAGCTGGCATAGCAAACTTTAAAGATCTTTCCTTGAGATATAACTGCTTGAAATCGATAGGAAAATTATTTATTTTCTCAAACATCATGAACATAGCATTCGTCATGTCTTTAATCTGCTGACAGGCGAAATGAAAATGCGTTCTTGCTGAAATTTGACCTGGATCTGGCCATTTTTGTCCCAATGACATGACTATACAAATCTCGCCACCTACATGTCAATTAGGCCATATAGTTACGTAACATGGACAATAAACAAATTCCAAAGTAAAAGTGGGGTAACAAGGGTCAGAGAAAATGGTGAGACAATTTCAAGATTAGTTGCAGGTGCATGTGAGGAACAACATTTTGGTTGGGCACCAGTTTCTCTTAAAAGCATTTGTTGTTGTTGAAGGGTAAAATACTATTTTTAGCACACGATATGCTATACATGGCAGACATTATTAATGGTGGAGGAAAGACCCGGGAAAACCCCTGGAAAGAACCACTGACCCACGAGAAGTTACTGGCAAGCTTTCTCACATACCCTCATTGGCCCAATCTGAGACTCGAACCCACGCAGACACTGACTGACACATTTGCACTACTATTTTAGAGAGTATCTATTCCACTAGAAGAAGAAGATGAAGAAGAAGAAGAAGAAAAATAACACTTCCTTAAATCGGTTGACTTGTCACAAATCAAAATGAAATTATTACAAGATAAAATGTACCAAGCCTTCAGCACCTAAACTATCGAGTACCTTAACAAACCACAAAAACATAAACAAAACCAAGTCCATACGTTAGCCACTGTCGGAATTCCAATTTTATGTTCAGTGAGGATTTAAACTAATCTAGATACATAGAACAGTATATTCAAGAACAATGTTTGAAATCATCCACAGAAATCCATACAACTTTAAAGCAAAGAAATAAATACGTAACTTTTGAAGAAAACAAAGTATTTCTTAAAACTGATGAATATTGCTGTGTACAGTTAACTGGTGGGTCAATTTAAAAACAGGAAGCAAGTACAAAGATTGGTATTCTAAAGAAAAATGTATTAAACTTCGAAAGGATATATCATTTCCAAAGAAAACATTTAAAGGTAAGCTTTTTGTTAGTCAATTAAGTCTTCTACTGCAGCAAGCCCAAAAAACATAACATATTAAGAGCATTATATTTTCATGGCAGATAGAGATTTCTTTGTATTAATGCAGACCTGTAGAAACAGATACACTTTAAAATGACCATGTTTTATGATACACGTAACTACAAAAAGATATTTTGGTGTTCCTCATATGAGGAAGAAAAAAAAAACTCGGATCGTGTAATTAGCTGAATACAAAAATACCGTGGTTTAAGAAGTAAGCTATATGCCTTTAGGACAAAACAAAAATGAAAAGTAAGTATTCTATGGTATTTATTAAACAATATGTAATCGCAAAGTATTGAAAGTAAGCAACAATATTTATTCAACAACCTTTTATCACAAAGTAGCAAAAGTATGCAGTGGGATTTGTTGAACAGTCTGCAATCGCTAACTATTTAATGTAAGCAAGTATATTTATTAAACAACCTGATATCGCATATTATTTAAAGTGAGGAAGTCTAACCAAACTATAAACTATGAAAAGCTAATTGTGATACATTTTACAGACTGTTAAAATAAAAAGAAACAAAAAACATTTAACTGAACATTTTACAGATTTATAAAATACTTTTAAATACCAATTTTTAATAACATAACAAAATTTACTTTTTGGCGAAAGGTTAAAACGATTTTTCAACGAGAAGGTGTGACACCTGCAACAAGTAAATACATCTTTTTGCATGACATCAGAAAACCCTTGGTCTAAACATAATAAATTTGGTAAAATGTCTTATAGGAGGAAATGGACGGGTAAAGGTCACACATAAGCATCAGTTGGTGACACATAGACACCAGTTGACAATGTAAACCAAGAGATCTAAATACTGACATTATTTGTTCGAGTTAGATTAAAAGCACAAGCATCACTGATTGTTTATTTCTGAATACATAAAAAATATGGCGTTTAAAATAAGCTGGACAACTTGTTCCTTAATTAACTGATGATGTCATTCTGATTATTTTTGGCCGTAATTAGCTTGTTGTATGCGATTCAAAACTCATGTTAACATTTGGCAACAAAAGGAATGAACACAAAATAATAATATGGGTAAGAAAAAAACTATTTTCAGAAGTAAATTCAGTCAGATCACGCAACCACATACATAACCATAGACACTTGTTTATTTGCTTCGTGAATAAAGTAAATTAGTTCTGTTTTTTAATCATCAGCTGTTTTAACTGTAGACCAATTACAATCTCTCACTGTTTGTCCTTTTGTCGAGATAAGAATAGACCAATTACAATCTCGCACCATTTTTAACCTTTCGTCATCATAACTGCTAATCACATTCTCTTCTTTACGAATTGTTGCTGACTGCTTTTCAGTCACTGGTATTGTATTATTTACCAGGTCCGTATGTAAGCGTGTCAAATGGCTGTTGTATTCAATAATACTACCAGTTTTCATTCCCATATCACGAGGTAAACAAACATATTCCATTCCCATTATCAATAACATAATCTAGTTTTAACTTGTGGTTAGAGCGTCCGCCGCGGAAATGGGAGGTCGTAGGATCGATCCCCGGCAGAGTCATAAAAGAAGACTTATACAAATGGTACTAACAGCTGCCTCGCTTGAAGCTCAGCATTAAGAGGTTAGTGTTAGGACTGGTTGGCCTGATGTCAGGATAATGTGACTGTGAAGCATGACATGTCTGTGGCATGATGACCCAGAGACATCACTATAAACTGCTTCACTGCAGACATCATAGCAAAATGTTTGAATTTCTTTTAAAGCTACATTAAAAATCCTAACCAAACAAACAAAGTAATATTGCTCATGCCGTACGGAGCATATCCGTTGTCAAATCATTAGTTTCGGAGGTTCATAGATTGACATGTTGTCAAGCTCTTCAATTTTGGAGGCAAGTAAATCTTTAATTCAGACCACAATCCCACAATAATGGAGAGCGCTTTAGACCACTTGGGGCCACCTAAAGCATTTGTAAAACTAATCTTTTATATACAGTAGTCCCCCTCTTATACAGCCATCCCTTCTGTACCTTGAAAGTGGCCTTATAAGACGGGTGGCCTTTCCAGAGGGGGGAATACATTTCTATGAGAAGTATATGTAATGTACATAGTTTGAAAGCTATATACTTCAAAGCATTTAATATCTTAGTTTAAATGTAACATTAATCATTAAATGTTCTTATTGTAATATTAACAAACTTGTTTCAACTGAATATATGTTAATAGTTCTATATCTTGACGTAAGTGTGATATACGAACAAGTATTGGTGTCATGCGCAATGAAAATACATTCAAAAACGTCATTTACATCTTTGTACATACATCTCTGTTAACGTGATTACTTGTTAATATTTGATAATGATTTATTCTGGTGTTGCTAACTGTATGTGATTTAATTATGCAGACAAAACTTGTGTCAAGTGGAAGAAATGCAGTTTTCATAAAGGAAGCCATAATTGTATTGTCACGTGATTTTTCGGTCTCTGTATTGTAACCTGTTTTCTTCAAAGTTCTATGTGTGTGCCAATGCAAAAAAATCTATTTATAGCCTATGCTGACCCTGTTATGATATTAACAATTAAAACTAGTTATAATTATCAGAGAAGAACTCAACATATGTGTTAAGCCCCAAACTCTATCAAAACATTAATGAGCCAATTTTGTGTAAACAAAGCCTTTTATTGATAATGAACATGTACTATTAATCTTTAGTCAACACTTCTAAAGGAAACTTGACACAGCGAGACATATATCGATGATAGAGATAATCAATTGCTTACTATACATCAAGATTTGAATTAATAATTGGTTCTGGATACATTTGAAGAAACAGAAGTGGCCGCTCGTATAAGGGACATTTTACATAGTTTGTACTAAAATGCTGGCTGCGTTAGAGAATCGGCAGTTCTTGAAGGTTGCTTTTGAATACAAACTCGTTGGTGCCATGGGATTCTGCCCGTAAGAAGCGGGTGGCTACTGGTCAGGGAGGGCCGTTCAAGAGTGGGACTACTGTGTATATATATATATATATATATATATATATATATATATATATATATATATATATATATATATATATATATATATATATATAAATACCTTAAAATGTTTGCTACCGGGGTAAAAACAGTACCTATCAGCTATAGTTCACTTATACCACGACCAGTTGTACCAGACCTATTCAGCAACAGCCGATATAATAAATAATAATAATAATGAGGACTTTGTATAGCGCCTAAATGCCCTACTCTTTCGAAGCTCTAAGCACCTTACACCATCTATAATGATATTACTACACTACAGAAAAACAATGAAATTGGAAAACATAAAAAAACATGCTGAAAACATATGATACAAAACAAATGTTACTGATATCATAACTAGAGTTTAATGAGAAATCAGTTAATTTAAAAAATACTTTAAATAATTGAAAATTGGGGAATTAATTAATTTTTTACATAAAGGTGTGAATTTGTGAATCACTGAAAAATGGTTGGCAGCTATGGGTAGCCTAATTTTCCAATTTGATCTGGTCTGCCAAACATTAAGCTCACACCGGTTTTGACAAGAGTGACCGGACTAAATCATTGCTATATTTAATGAGCATATAATTAACACTGCAAACGATTTTGTTTTTGAGACAATGGATACCATTATTTAGACTAGAAAGAATTGTTGACAGTGATATCAATTGATAATGGTGCATTGCCTTTGTACAAGGAGTATGATCACTATTGTCATCTAACTTTAATGCAGGCTACAATTCTCCGGAAACCTCTCATATCAGGCCATATTATATTACAAGGTACAAAAATAAAAATGGATTGAATACCTGTCTTTGTCATGGATATTCATTTTCTAACTTATCTATTATATGTAATCAAATTACTAGTACATGCTGCTTTCGCACAATTACATACGATGCACCAGAATTTAATACTGAAAAGCATGTATATATTTTGACAGCCTTATAATATCGGGTTCTAACTTTTTGAATGAAAACTGAATGAAAAAATTATTTGAATGGCAAATTCCATATACAGCTTGATGAAGAGTATAAGACAAAACCCAGACTTTATGATCCAACATTATGGACTTATATGCCAACAAATATTTATTATCTCTGTGAAATTCGTAGGCAACTGTTTTAGTTCTTTAGCTTTAACATAGAAGGTTTTTATATTTTAAATATTTTATAAAATATTTGATCTGGGTCCATGGACGACTTGCCAGAATAGGCATCTTTCTCTTTGCCTCTTCGCATGCTGTTATTCCTAGTAATGAAGCTGTTCTGATTAATTGTCCAGGTTGTATATCTACAGCTGCCTTATCCTTCTTTAGCCATGGAACTCTTGCTGTTTTCTTCTTCTCTGCCTTAACAACCGATTTGCAGCTTTTACCTACAAAACAAATAATCCCTCTTCATTTTGGATGATAGATTCACCAAATATTGATACTATTTTAACTACAAATTATTCAACTGTTTACCATTTAAGAAATGTGAAGAAACCAATACTACCAAAAGGAAACATTGAAATTAGGATCTTGGGTTCACGCTAACAAATATATTAGTTTACCATACTATTTAGTTTGCTTTAACAGCAACAGCTACAAGTGAATATCAATTACAAACACAGTAAACATTAGGTAAAAAGTTTAACCTCAGCATTACGGCCATATAGTATATGAAATTTAGCCTGTGAAAGAAAGAAACAAGTTCAGTTGTTAACAGTCTCTAGGTACACATCAAATCACAAAAGGATTACTGTGCCATTAACAATATATTAATTACATTTACTGAAACAATGAGTTATGACATAAAATAAAGTTAAATTGTTTGGGATCACTGATTTTATTAAACAATCTTTATAGTACAGATGTTAGTAATTGACAGTAATTTCTTTCATTATTATGTAAAAATCTTGTTGTTTTGTAAAAATATATTTCTAGCAGTGCTCTTATGCTCTGAAATATAGTTATAAGCATACAGCAACGGGTCCAAACATTGCAGTATGATACACTTACATAACATGTGACACTCATGTTTCAACTTATAGATATTACACAAGTGCATATACTTAATATGCAAGCATCTATTGTTTCCCGGTATGAATAATCATAGGATCTGGAAAGTCGTTGTGTGTGACAACCATAAAGATAGTGAATTCATAGTCTTAGTGGTTTGTCAGGATCATATCTTTATCTTTTGTTTTGGTAAGCATTGCACATCAACTTATTTCCAGTGCTAATCTCCAAAAGCATCAACTGTAATACAATACCTTCACAAAATTATGTCTTTTATTCTTCTTCCTCCACTGAACAACCATCTTGAAGGTCTTCAATAATATCTGTAAAGATAATGTTCAAATTTATTTTATATTACATAAAATGTATAAACTGGATACTTGCCAATTGTTTTCATTATTAAAAAAAATATAACAAGGTAACCAAACTATCATCTGAAATTTAAAACTGGAACCTGACTATCAAATATGTGACAATGTCCAGCTATCATTTTTATTTGCGAATGATTTCATCATATTTCCTGAAGTTACAAAAGCTACATATCAAATACATTGAACAAATTACACAGAAAATGTTCGCTTCACATGACATACTGTCTACCTATGATACATATCTGGGATAAATATCAACAAAAGAACAAATCAATTGACAAGCAACACTGCAGAATAAAAGGACAGACTTTGGATAATGAGGATGTTTGTAGTGATAATGACAAATACTGGATTGCAAAAGAAACCGAAAATGAATGATTCTTAAGCTACAATAGGTCAATAAAATAAAAGAGATTATATTTAAACCAGTTATCTAAAAATGTAATACGCTGAATGTCATCTATACATAAACTTTGTGCTTTACGTCGTTTCTTTATTTTGAGGACAATTTATCAAGTCGTATGTTGAGAGGAGTCATGATAATCAGTCTTTGGTTCTTTCAACACCCCATTCGCAATTTTTCTATGCATCAGAAATTAGAAGCTTTATAAAAAAAACTCAAAAACTACCAAAGTCCTTCATATGAATTACCTGCAATATCATGTGACAGAAATATCCCTGCTAAGTTATGTTCAGAAGAATCTAAGAACTATTTACGTAGTTTGCAAAGTTTTGGTCACTGAATTAATGTAATCTACAACTATTCACACTTGATAAAAATTCTCTTTCTCTCTCTCTCTCTCTCTCTCTCTCTCTCTCTCTCTCTCTCTCTCTCTCTCTCTCTCTCTCTCTCTCTCTCTCTCCAGGGTCATACACATTAACCACAGACACTTGATTCTGGGTAAATTAATATATACACTCACCATATTATATGGTGAGTAAATACATTAATTTACCCAGAATCAAGTGCCTGTGACATTAACTCACGCCCACTCTTAGGTGGTGTCATCCTGAATGACTACAACGATGGAGAGATGGCCACCCACCCCCACCCCTCTGTCTCTCGCTCTCTTTGCACCACTCACCACTGCATAGCGTGGAATTCCAAAAATATACGCGAGCTGTACTGACATCAATATAAATTCATTGCTGAAAATGGGATAAAACCAAGTTGTCACAAATAATAATTATAATAACATAAAAACTAGTTGTACTCTTACTCCTACGTCGTGGACACTCAACCACAACAAATCAAGTTGAAGCTACGACATCGTAGAAATAAAAAATAACTAGTAGCTATTTTGGAGGAATACAGTTAACAACTTGAAAAATAATTGTTTAATTACTTACCATTTTGATTCAGCATGTCCTGCCATCTTCCAAGAATTTACTGTAGTGTAATATAGTCTAATCCTTGCAGGAATGTACAAAGATGACTACAACGATGGAGAGATGGCCACCCACCCCCACCCATTTTGCAATTTTCATTTTAGCAGGGATATTTCTGTCACATGATATTGCAGGTAATTCATATGAAGGACTATGGTAGTTTTATATTTTTGGTCAACGTACGCAATATAAAAAAAAAATTAATAAAAAAACGCGCCAAGACTCCGCACAAACGGAAGCCCCGGGCTTAAAATACCGCACTCTGTTCAGGCATCGCAAGTTTGCAATTATTATAAAATTATTTTTTTAAACCAGTAATTATTTTTAAAAGTCACATTTATCTGTATACAATGTACAGTTACACTGCAAAGTAGCGATGTTCTGATTGGATGACAGTCTGAGATCACACGCCTTCTGATTGGCTAATAGTTTGCACACTAGTCAAGCCTCTAAAGCGCGAAAAGGACGGCCGCAAATTGTGTGACCTATACACACGAGTGTAACTCTTATGTCAAGCATTACCGACTTCGTGAGGACTTTTACAAAAACACGTGGTTCATCTCATATGATGATTCTCAACCGTTTTCCGATATATAATTTCGAGGACTAGTGTGTAAGTCCTCGAAATGTAGTACAGTCCTCGAGATGTTGGTGTGCAACCCAACTCAAGTCCTCGCAAGTATAGCAAAACACACCCACACACAAACACACACACACACACACACACTTAATAGCAATACAGTCTTAATATAGTATAACGTGAAAATACAATTCTGACATTAACTAGCACAGTATGACTTTGACAATATTTTTCTGAATAATCGATTTTCTCTACCTGAAATGGTTTACGTGTACTAAAGAGTTTTGCTGACCGCCATGTGACCTAATGTTCAGTACATATGCCGCGGATGCGTGATTTAGCAGGGTCGCCATCCGGTCCAACTGAAATCAGAGACGTTTAAAACTTTTACTAGTAACTTCCTCGTTTGGGGCAGCCATTATTAGGTCATTGTTAAGACTGGTCGTTGATAATATTTCTACATTTAGAAGTATATTATGTATCTACGTGTGTTTTGCGTTATTTTAACTTTTATTTGATCCGATCCTATTTGCAGAAAATTGGAGGAACTTATCAACTAATGCAAGTGCAAAAACACAGGTCAGATGTTGATACTCGAAAAAAGAATCGAGTTTGTTTTGGATTATTATATTGTTGCGCACAACACAGCCATGTTTGGAAGAAAACCTAAGAACTTTATGTTGTTGGTTATTATAGATAACTTCAAATTATGTATGTTTCTATAATAATGCAACATTTAGTTTAAAATAATATGCATATATTTTCTTATCTGTTCGCCGATTATACTGACATGGTAGTTCATTTTAAATTTGATTCTTGACATTGAATGATTGAATTCGATAAACAATAGCTATACATAAAACATGCATTTGAAATGGTTATCAATTACACTCACGGCGTACCGATACCCCTGTCAAAGAATATCAGCGAACACCAAATATTGTAAATTAGGATAGAATGGTCGGTTGAAATCTGTCAAATGACTAAATCCTTCACATACTATATTTGCGGCGTGACTTCGCCTGTGTGTGTTCTTGTGAAAGGCACTTAACTCCACTTACTTGCCACAATATCACCAAGTATGGATTAAATCTTTACTTAGTATAGATCCTATAATTCAAACTACTGCAATAATGACAATACTATGATGTGACTTTCATTTCATGACAAAAATGTCTAACAGAACCGTATAACTGTGATATATTAGAAAGACGACATTGAATAAAATCCTAATGTTTCGTCAATAAATCAGTCTGATCTAAGACTTGTGGTCTTCATTCATGAATGATGCAATTTATAACGTCAGTCTGTTTGGTATATAACGCGAATCAATGATATTTAAATTACTCAAACTGATTGATATGTAGATTATAATCGTTTATTAATGGTCCTATTAATAAACGTTTCTTTTCCAACACAAGCACACATAAAAGAAGACCCATCACCAGTAATACAAATATATATATATATATATATATATATATATATATATATATATATATATATATATATATATATATATATATATATATATATATATATATATATATATATATATATATATATATATATATATATTATAATCATCTACTAGATCTCAACATCACTCCAACAATCATTTTGATCGCTTGCAATTCATGTACTTATGCGTGCTTTATTTCAACTACCTTAATGATATTAGTCAATATTCATATATTTCACTT
Source organism: Unio pictorum (assembly GCA_030141615.1). Classification (NCBI taxonomy): domain Eukaryota; kingdom Metazoa; phylum Mollusca; class Bivalvia; order Unionida; family Unionidae; genus Unio; species Unio pictorum. The sequence goes on from JARLTB010000253.1 coordinate 2,930,608, forward strand.
TTTAGCAAATATATTTCCTTTCCATGATGTTTTTCGGTCCTATTTTATGTTAATTATTAATGTAGTTAATATATGTTTTATAAATAATAAGTTAAATATGTATAATCCATCTGCCTGATGATTTGTTTCATCCAGCTTTGATTATTGAACGCAATTCGGGTAATATCAATGGCTTGGTACAGCACAATGTAACATAAACCGTATTAAGTAAGAACAATAAAACTTATTATAAGCATTTATCACAACAATTTTACCTCGGTAACCAATAGGCATTCCCAACATTCTCATATGATCCATACCATGATGATGACGTCATTATTCTACTATAATATATGTGTCGGTGTGTTACCTATATAAGTGGACTAGTCACTGATAGAAGCGACATAAAGCAAGTCAACATTGCACTTTTGGTCTTGTTATCGAGTGCTCAAATCAATCGAGGGTAAATATACATCATATAGGAAAGTCAACATTGCAAGTTATCTTGGATCAGTCGATCTGGGCAGGAGCCACTCCACAAAGACGATCGTCAATATTCTAACGTGAAAAAGGTATGATGGTCCAAAAAATGATTTTATGGCAGGGTTGAACTCAATCTATGAGGACCTGGACTATTAATATATGGAGACTATGAAATATCTACATATCCACTCTGCAACAATTCCTTACATTTTTTTTCTATGTGTATATAAAGATATTTTCAGAGTAGTCTTTGTCGATTTGCCCATATATATTCTCAACAGATGTAATGTTCTGCATTCACCAAGTAGGATTTGCATGACTTAGAAGGCCAATCACATATGTCTCCTAATTCCAGCCATGTTCCAATGCGTTGGAACTATGACTATAACATAATTCGTTTGCAGCTCTGTGGAGAAACGTAGTTACTTATCTTATGTCTAAAACTTATATATTGACATTCGTGTGGCTCTTGCTTGATATTTGCCCAAGTGAATTACAGTAAACTCCATGATGTGAAATTTAATATACATAGTTTTAAAGTAGATATAATAACAAGTGTAATTTCGATTCGACACATCAATTAATCATGCAACAACAAAATGATGTAGTCACCTCTGAATTAAACCGAGGGCTTTATTTATTGAATGTTTCATGGAAAGCCTGTAAAATGGACATAATGTCCTTTACAAATGTTTTGCGAAGGTGCGTTTTTGGTATGATAGTTAACGAACACGGTGAATAAACCTTTGAGCGAATGACCGCTACTTAAATCATCTACCGGTTAAAACCGTTGATTAGTCTGATATGATTGATAAATACATATATTTAATAAGTTGACTTACATCATTTTTTAGACATATTAGTATAATAAAGGAGTAATATAATTGTGGATTATGCATGCGATTATTTTTCAACATTGACTATGCATGTGTTAAGATATGCCACAAAGAAAAATGAAGACGATTCCAAGATTAACGCACCAATTTTCTTTATTGTAACCATTTTGCAAGATAAACTACGTAGAATATTAATATTATTATAGATTATATGCCTAAAGTTTAAAACTTGATGTTCTTTGCATTATAATATATATTATATAGACCTATGTTAGAAACCAAACATTCAGCATTAAACAGCAAAGTAAACTTCACATTTGTATATACACAGAAAGGGCACTATCTTTCAAAATAATGGAACGTTTGTATAGCCACCTATAGCTGCTATTAAGGATACGTCCATTTCTGAACATAAATAAGGAGTAACACTGTAGGAAGACTTCGAAAATAATATGCAGCATTGATAAATCAGAGCATTTCTGATCGTTAAATACAATTTTAATCCATTGACTCTAACCATGCTTTTACGTACAGTCTCATCTGTCATCTATAATAACTAGTGCATAAGAATCATTTCAAAATCGTACTGCTTGAATTCACATTTATTCAACTCATTACATTAACAGAGGTTTCAATTAATTTTGAAATACCATACTATTTTTGCAAATTTTTGTATCAATTGATTCGTAGAACTCTCAGACATCCTATCCAGTTTTCAATATTGATTATTTGGTATCGAACAATTTGTTCAGCTTTTGAAGGCTAATCTTAAAACAGGTTAAATATAGGTTATGTTTAGTGTTGAAATTATAAAGTGACTTAGCCGCTCGTAAATAACAGAAATTATTTGACTGAATTGCATCAGTTATAGTGCTCTTGAACATGTCCTGAAGCCTGGGTTTACATCTTCGTTCGTTGATGAAATACAATGACAATTAAAAGAGTTTTGAAGCTCAGATCAAAATTGATGAAAATTGGAATACTTGAAATTTCACTACCAATAAGGAAAAGAGATCATTGAGTAAATTATATATTTTGAGGATGATAACTTTAATGTTCATATTAATAATAATGCTACATGGTTTATTGACGGTGTAAAGGATAAGGGAAACTGTAAGAAAGTGTTTTAATTAGTCACAATTATTTTCAATCTAATGGGAAAAAGAGGAATCCCATGATACAAAAATACAAAATATTCTGCTAAGCGCGTAGATTATTTTGTGTTAAATTTAGGTGTCACAAATTGCATGATGTATAAATAAAAGAAAATCAATTTGAGTTTTGAGATATTAATTACATTGTGAAGCAGTCGTGTGTTTAATTGACGGATAGTTTTGATTTTTATACATTATCTATATTTATATTTGAAAGTAAGAGTTGTTATTACTTAGTTAATATTATGTAGGGAATACCGGAATACTAAGTGTGAGTCCTGGACCTAGCACTGACTATGATGTCAGTATTTTCTAGTGACAAAGTGTTTACAGTGTCATAGAAATTAGAATTAAGATGACAGAGTTAGAAAGCTTAATCTTTTTTTAATATAATGTTTATATTTAAGACATTTCAAGAATTGAACCATTGGCCTTCATTCTTAAACTTAAATAGTGTCTATGATTTTATATTCAGGTTGATTCAATTAGAATTACCTTTTTATACCGCGACATCAGAAGTGAAAATGTCGTATTGTTGTTACATGATTTTATCTGAGAGAGCTTGTTTCCTAAATTATCGACTGGCATTACAAATGGCTTTTTAAATTTACGATAAATTGTTTTTTTGGTATGATTGTAAATCAATTCAGAATGTGTTCATTTGATCATTTAATATCTGTACATGGTTGAGAAATTATAATTGGAAAATTCAACCACTGTGATGGGTTACGCAGGGTCAAACTGGCGAGTATATTATTGCTTATAGCGTTTCAATATGTTAATACTTACAAACGTAAACAAATAATCTAAAGCAAAGGCCCTTATGTAACTCGTATCTGTATTATGCTTGGACAGTTGAAGTTAGAATTGAAATAGAGATGTACAAATATATGCCATACACATTTCAGTTTACAAAGTGAAAGGAGAAAAACAAGAAGAAAATGTCGATGGTTTGATTAACTGATGTATGTTCTATTACAGGAATTATTTGAATCCACTATGAGAACTAAATTACTCCTACAGTTGCTAGTTCTGCTAATTCTCTCTCTTGGTACTGAAACACGAGATGAGACAGCGGGAGAAACAACTACTACTGAAGACGGCGTGTTTTTGCCACAGTATCAATCGGAGAACAGATTGAACACCACGGAACATAATCCGTCATTGGCACAAAAACAATTATCTGAGACGGTGGACGACAGTTATACCGCTGGAAATACATTATGTCGTTTGGATCAAAAGTGCGATTTTCACGGAGGATCAACCTACAAATATTGTTACGTAGATTACAGTAATAACTGGGATTATTGTTGTACTGGCGACTGCGACTACCATGGAAAGAGTTACTTGTGGTGCCAATCTGGAGACAAATGGCAATATTGCGGTAAAGCTGGTACTACGAATATCGATGGAAGACCTTGTCATTATTCACATCCATGTGGTATGCACCAAGAGAAGGGGAAAGACTCCACTTATTGGTGCTATGTAGATCATAAATTAAACTGGAACAGATGTTGTGCACCTTCGTCAAACTGTGACTATCATGGTCAATCATACAAATGGTGCTATACCGGTTATGAAAAAGAAACAAGTTGGTATGAGTGTAAATAGAATTTAGATCGCTAATGCCTCGTGTCTTTGCGTTAAAACAAAGGAAAATACATACACCTACCCATGTCCTTAATATCTTATGAAGATCGTTAATACTGATGACTAACCATAAACTTTAGTTCTCGTCTTTAGATGTACTCTTCTCATTTAGAGCCTAAACATTCATTAAATCCTTTAAGTATAGTATTTATCATTTCAGAAACCAGTTTTAATATTCAGACCACGTATTCTACCATCAAAAATATTTTTGTTTTTCTCTATGAATAAAAGTGAATGACATAAACCTCAAGCCGCTTTATACCTTTGCAAATACTGGCATATGTGTAGAACGACAACATTAAGAATTTAACTATATTTTCTATTGTAGATAAAAAACTATAGATTTTGATCAGTACAGTTAGACAATGATCTATGCTGGGATAATCTATGTATTGTATGTAATTAACATATAAATAAAAGTTTTTATCTATACTTATTAATAAACTCTTATCCCTGTCTGTATGTCTCTCTCAGTCCCACTGAATATTTCCTTTAGCTGTCTCTTGACCATTTCTCTGTATCATCTTTCTCTCTCGACCTCTCTATTCTCTTCATCCACTCTATCGAGTTATACTAAATATTTTGATTCAACATTCACGTCTGTTTAATATTGTGCCTTCCCATTTCTCATCTCAAACATGACGATACATCACAAAAATATGAATTCAGATAAGTAAATGATGCCTTTTCACAAAGATAACAATATTTTAAAAAATTATGCTCAGGTTTCATCACAGTCTTAGATTTTACATTTGATTTAAAGAAACTCACGTTCATCTTGACTAAACTTTCCGCATTGTCAATAGTAGACAATGCCCGCGGCCGTCTGAAATGTACTACATTAATAAGAGTCAGTTATTCTTGAACAAAACTTTCAACGTCCACGTGCGACTGTTCACACCCAACAAAGTTGGTTTCTCTTACCTTGAAACTATGCAAATGTCTAACATTTATATTTTACTTCTAACCATTCCCTTGTTCCCATGACTTGCCTATTCGCGGGCACAGTGGCCGCCGACATTGAATGACCTTGGCGAATTTCAAACCGGTATCCCTTCATTTTGAGAGCCCGTCAATGTACCCTAGTTTTCCATGCAGAAAGCAGAAACCCGTTAGAGTTCACTTTCCACGGATGTCATACAAATTTGAGATGACTCTCATGGTAATGACTCAATATGAATTCGGGTTCAAACAAGACATGAACAACAGGCTACTACATGAGCATGATATTAAACATACCGCGATATTTGCAAATAGGTGAGCGAATCAATATAGTAATCGGCGTATTATTATATTGTATACAATTTTATTTATCGTAAGAGAATTTTTTACCTAAGAAATAATATAATTAGTATGCATACAGTTTAAATACATACATACATACATACATACATACATACATACATACATACATACATACATACATACATACATACAGACACAAGCATGTTCATTATATTCCTGCTCAACCTTAATTCAGATACAAGTTACATAGTCATCACTGAGGACAACTTTTGAAGCAATTCGACCTCTTTCTTTTTTCTTAGTGGCGTATTTTTATGAATTGCTTACAATCATTAATGCAAACAAGTACATCATTCTGACAATTCGTTAAAAAGTTGCAATATATTTACTATACTTCACTTTTCAACGGTTGAATGAAGAGGTTGCAAAGCATAATTATTTTGCTTATCCCAGCACTGGGCATAATGACATATTAGTGACTGACAACAAATATTTTCCCTCGATCGTCAAGAGGTAGTACTGGCGTGAGATCGTCATAGCAATACAATTATAAATATTCAGTGCTTCTATATATGGACGTGAATGCCTGACTAACATTTATAGGATGGCTTTAAGGTAATTACGTTAGATGACAGGTTGAACCAGTTGTTGATATTTTCTAATCTCATCAATATCAAACTACTACCATAACTATTACAACTGTTTGTGTCACAGAGAATTATTAAGGACAGTTAAGTATAAACATATTTGATCAGCACGAAACAAATGGTGAGATGTGAACTTCATACAGTACCCTTCCGTTTATTGTATCTGCGAAACTATGAATCAATTATAATCGATTATTATGTTTTCCGGATCTATATTCATCGTTAAACCTTCTTCAAACTTCATTAAGTTAATAATACATTAAACTTCGATAAAACGATTTTTTTTTGCATTTAAAGTAAATGGAATAAGATTTACTTACAAGTCTAAAATCAGATCTTGATGTTCTGTATTTTGCATATGCGCATGTGTATAGTATATAATTATACACATTTTGAGATAGTAATGTTAGGGTAAATGTAGCAAAATGATCATCGTTTGAAAACTTCAAGGAGGCAGGGAAAATAAAAACCAAAATAGAAAAAAAGCAAAGTCGCATACATATTTACAAATATGATTTTTTTGTACATGGCGGGCGGGATACGTCAATATAACCAAGGGATTTCAGTTTGTTCCCTGTACATCTGTATACTGGTCATGTAAGGATAGAAATATGGCCTAGATCAAACCAAACTTATTTGTTATGTGATCCTAAAAGCGAATATGTAATTGGAAATGACTTCTTCACATACCAAATGCTATTTATACGTTGAGAAATTATATTATGATTATTCGGATCTGATAGTTGGATACGAAATGCTCCATTATGACACAATTTACAATGTTTCTCGGCGAGGTACTTAGCATACACTCAATGACAAGTAGTTTTAATTTATAATCAGAACACAAATAATGAATAAATAAAGTTTCAGTTGTATCCGTCAATGCTATTATATTAAACTTAAAATCGATGAATAAATCGTGATATTTATTAATGCCTATTGCAAATATAAATTTAAATAAAGGCAAATATAAGTAAAGGTTTTACATCTTTTACATTGATAAACTGCAAGCAGTTTATAATAATCAATTTATTTTTAGTCGCAGAAATCGAAAGACTATAGCAGCCAATACCATTTCAACGAAACTCAAAATCATTGTCTATTGCTGATATATTTGGTCAATGAAGATAATTATGACTTATCAATCTGGCAAAAAAACCGTGAACCAAAACATCAATCCCATCATTGACGAACGAATACATTGATTAATTTATCACGCATTGAAGCAGTTCATGTGCAAACAAAAGTTGTAGAGAATCCTTGTTTAAAATGTAAATTTTAATTTTGTAAGTTGCTTCCATTGATGTCGTTATCATCCGTTAATCGCATTGAAATTCGTCATAGAAACGAATCGTTACAGATCGGTGCTTCATGTTTTAGAACTATTCAAAACTAACCTAGCACACCACACTTCACGTCTTGGAGACCACCCTTTGACTTTATGGTTAGAAAGTACGCCTTTGATGCGTGATGTCAGACAAATGATTATACAAATTGTACTTTTGTTGTAGGTTTTAACGCCATTTTTCAGCACACGATAGGCTATACATGGCGGTCAGCGTTATTGGTGGATGGCCAACCCTGGAAAAAGCCCAGAAAGAACAATCAACCCATGAGGCGCTACTGGCAACATTTTTTCACATAACTACATTAACCGAATCTTAGACTCGAACCAACGCAGACAAAGGTGAGATTGCAGTGATCCGTAACAGGACGCTATTTAGACCACTCGGCCACTCGGGGCCCTAAAAATAGTACTAGTAAATGCCTCAATTGGCGCTTAGCATTACGAGTCAATTGTTAGGTCTGGGCAGATTGATGACAGGATAATATTACTGGGTGGGATATGATATCACATGTCCACAGCATGATCGGCCAATTCGAGCTTTCATTATAAACTGTAAAACTGCAGACAACTTTTTGATATATGACGGACAAATTCTAAAAGTTACAGTAGAAATTTTTAAAAAACCACAAACATCCACAAACACTAATCGTCTTCAAGTAGTATCACGTAAAAATATAATTCGGACATTTACTAGCAGAGAATGATTTTGTGAATATTTTTCTGAATAATCGATTTTCCATAGCTGAAGAAGTGATTTACATGAACGGATATACAGATTGTAAACGTTTAGGAGTTAGATTATCCAGTTATTCACAGGGAGATGATAATGTGTTGGTATATTTTGCGAACAACAAGTTACCTCCATACTAGAAACATTGTTTTGTAACTCAGCCAATGTGGTTGCTTGTGTGTTGATTCCGCTTGAATCGTTTTATATGCCTTACTTGGATTGTTTACTTAGCCGGTCTGGACTTGACCTTTGAGATGAATCCGCTATGTAACCCATATTGATATGGTGATTATTTGGATATGATTGTTGGATTGAAAATTTCCATCACGACACAATTTAGATTATCCAATAAGTTATTAGCATACACTCAAGGATAAAGGGTTCACATTTGTAAACTGAAATCATACAGTGAATACATTAATATTGATTTTATCAATCATCACTCTCATACTCAGACTTAGAATCAATGGAGAAATCGTGGTATTCATTAGTTGATATTGCAAATATAAATATTGTGTCAATCAAGAAAAATATTCTACATCTTTGACAGAAAAAGACTGTAACCGAGAATTTTTTTTAATTTACAGTTGAACGAATAAATAAAACATTATAACTGCCAATTTCATTAGAATGAAACTCAACATCAACACCATTGTTTCTTGCTGCCTCATTGGTACAAAGAACACAATAATGATTTATAAATTAGGAACATATGATGTTACATGTCCGCAGCATGATGCCCCAGTGTTAGTTTTCAATATCAACTGTAACACTGCAGACACCTTAATGATATGAAGGACAAATTATAAACGTTCCGGAATCAAATCAAACACCGCACACAAACGAACAAACACACACACACACACACACACACACACACACACACACACACACACGCGCGCGCACGCGCTATTCGTATAGTAATTGTATAATGTGAAAGTACAATTATGACATTAACTAGTACAGAATGACTTTGAGAATACTTTTTCTGAATAATCAATTTTCCCAAGCTGAATTGGTTTACATGTACGGATGTACAGATTGGAAACTTTAAAGAGTTAATATAAACACAAATTTCAAAAAACACATAACTTTAGATTCTCGTTATTTACACGCTTCCAGAGGTTTTCGGAGATGATTATGTGTTGGTATATTTTACGAACAACAGGTTTTCTACATACTGGAAACATTCTTTTATAACTTGCCTCTGAAAACTACTCACCTAATATCGTTGCATGTTGCATGGGTGGGACATCATGCTTCATGTCTCCGGCATAATTCCACAGTGCTAGACATCACTATAAATCGCCTCACTGCAGACATCGTAGCGATATCATTGAAAAATTGTTAAAGCTAAGTTCAAAATCCTAATCAAACAAACAAACACAAATGACTTATCAATTCGGGAACTATAATATTACATCTCCGCAGCATGATGCCCCATGTTAGTTTTCAATATCAACTGTAACACTGCAGACAACTTCGTGCTATGACGGACAAATTTCTTGTTTTTCTCTTTTCACTTTGTAAGTTGAAATGTGTATGACATATATTTGTACATCTCTATTTCAATTCTAACTTCAACTTTCTAAGCATAATACAGATACGAGGTATATAAGGGCCTTTGATTTAGATTATTTGTTTACGTTTGTAAGTATTAACATATTGAAACGCTATAAGCAATAATATACTCGCCAGTTTGACCCTGCGTAACCCTTCACAGTGGTTGAATTTTCCAATTATAATTTCTCAACCATGTACAGATATTAAATGATCAAATGAACAAATTCTGAATCGATTTACAATCATACCAAAATAACAATTGATCGTAAATTTAAAAAGCCATTTGTAATGCCAGTCGATAATTTACGAAACAAGCTCTCTCAGATAAAATCATGTAACAACAATACGACATTTTCACTTCTGATGTCGCGGTATAAAAAGGTAATTCTAAACACTTTGCCACTAGAAAATACTGACATCATAGTCAGTGCTAGGTCCAGGACTCACACTTAGTATTCCGGTATTCCCTACATAATATTAACTATGTAGTAACAACTCTTACTTTCAAATATAAATATTGTCACAGAATTAGGCGAAAATTGAACTGATTTTTGTTCTTCTTGAATTGCAAACGAAACTCACCATTTTCTTGATTTCGGCGTACACGCATTACCTGGGGTGATTAAGTGGCGTGTAACGATTTGCATGTGCCAATTTGTAATTTACATGAAATCCGAAATACTCGTTTTACGTGGTGCACGGCAAGCTCGATGTGATTTATGTTCACCTATAGAGAGTATATAAGGCGATATATTTCTCATAATAATTATGGGAACCAAAATATCTAATCGAAGGATAGATAAGCTCGTCTTTCAATTCTCCAGCCAAAGGGGTGAGTGTTAAATTTACATTTCGTTTTATTGTGAATTTTATTCAGATTATCATTTCGTATAATGATGCCTTTATTGCAATGAACGTGGAATATTTGGAATTACTAGTCACTTTTAGACTTTAAATACAATATCGTAATCTACGGCTTAGATTATTTTTGAGACAACTATTATTAGTCTGGTTTTGTTTATTATAGTTGATTCCGGAGATCTAATAACATTGTTGATTCCGTAGATCTAATAACATCGTTGATTCCGGAGATCTAATAACATCGTTGATTCCGTAGATCTGATAACATCTGACAATAGCTGTCACCGTCTGATTCCGTCGTTGATACCGTAGAAGTACATCACTGATAGCGCATCTAATAACATCGTTGATACCGTCTCTGATACCGTAGCTGCTAACGTAGTTGTTACAATGTTTCTGATACCGTAGCTGCTAATAACATCGTTGATACCGTAGCTGCTAATAACATCGTTGATACCGTAGCTGTTAACACATCTGATACCATCTTTTGATAAACGTCTTTGATATCGTCTGATTTGTTGTGGGACATCTATTGTTTGTTCTGGAACATCTCTGTATAAATATCTGAATGTGCTTGTGCCGTTAATTTGTGCAAACGGAATTGAAGTATCTGTCTGTGTGTCGAACTGTCTGTTCGTCAACATCTGTGTAACGTGTAAATATCCGGAAAGCTAGGAGTCCGAGTGTCGGAGCTGTCTTAGAGTTGTAAAACGTCCGGGTCGACATCTAGGGGAGTGAGGAACCGTTGTTTCTGGTAGATGTTGTATGCTGTCTGAACGTATAACTGTGGTGGATCCGTGAAGGGTAACGTCAGATAATAGTATTGGTCAACCCTCGGTTTTCGGGGAAACTGGGAGACGATTCAACTGTTGCTGAATCGTGCGGTTATACAGGGGAGACACATAGGTGTATTGAAATTGTAATATAATTTAATACATTATTGTATTTGCATGCTTATGTCAGATCACAATAATATTTCAAGTGATCACATAGATATCAATAAAAGCTAGCAACTTGATTGAATACAAGTATATGATCGTGCTAGTTATCGCAATCCATCGTGCGATAGATAGTTTGTCGTTTGTGTTTATTTTTTTTCGTAAATCATACTTACATTAATTTAACTTTCGTAAAGGATCCCTGGATCTGTGTATAATCCAAGAGATCCCTTTACATCTGAGATTCTTTTTGTATTAATATTTAATTTGTTCATGTATTGTGAATGGTTGTGAGTGCAATTGTGGGTTGAGTGCATGAATTATTGTGTTGTTACATCTGTATTTTTTCATTTATAATTTATTACATAAATTTATATTTTATTTCACAAATTGTGTTTGTATTGTTCATTTAATCCACCCTCCTCTCGGTAACAATTCTGTTACAAATATAGGTAATGTATACAAATCAAAACTATCCGTCAATTAAACCCATGACTGCTTCAGAATGTAATTAATATCTCAAAACTCAAATTGTTTTTCTTTTATTTATACATCATGCGATTTGTGACACCTAAATTTAACACAAAATAATGTACGCGCTTAGCAGAATATTTTGTATTTTTGTATCATGGGATTCCTCTTTTTCCCATTAGATTTAAAATAATTGTGACTAATTAAAACACTTTCTTACAGTTTCTTCCCTTATCCTTTACACCGTCAATAAACCATGTAGCATTATTATTAATATGAACATTAAAGTTATCATCCTCAAAATATATAATTTACTCAATGATCTCTTTTCCTTATTGGTAGTGCAATCTCAAGTATTCCAATTTTCATCAATTTTGATCTGAGCTTCAAAACTCCTTTAATTGTCATTGTATTTCATCTACGAAAAAAGATGTAAACCCAGGCTTCAGGACATGTTCAAGAACACTATAACTGATGCAATTCAGTCAAATAATTTCTGTTATTTACGAGTGGCTAAGTCACTTTATAATTTCAACACTAAACATAACCTATATTTAACCTGTTTTAAGATTAGCCTACAAAAGCTGAACAAAATGTACGATACAAATTTTACAAACACTGGCCTAGCTCACTATGTTTCACGTCTTGGGGACACCATGCGACCTAGACGTTAGAAATGTGTAGAACGTATTTGCTGTCAATTTAAAGTAGCAATTTGGACATTGTTTTGACTGATGTTGTTATTCCATCGACAATCGGTTAAGAAATGGGTCCATGTTCAACGTATACTAATGTTTAAGAGCCATGTAATACAAAATTATCTACGTTGTACAACACTAATCTAGCACACCACTCATCTCGTTTTGCTGACCGCCATGTGACCTAATGTTCAGTACATATGCCGCGGATGCGTGATTTAGCAGGGTCGCCGTCCGGTCCAACTGAAATCAGAGACGTTTAAAACTTTTACTAGTAACTTCCTCGTTTGGGGCAGCCATTAATAGGTCATTGTTAAGACTGGTCGTTGATAATATTTCTACATTTAGAAGTATATTATGTATCTACGTGTGTTTTGCGTTATTTTAACTTTTATTTGATCTGATCCTATTTGCAGAAAATTGGAGGAACTTATCGACTGATGCAAGTGCAAAAACACAGGTCAGATGTGGATACTCGAAAATAGAATCGAGTTTGTTTTTGGATTATTATATTGTTGCGCACAACACACGCATGTTTGGAAGAAAACCTAAGAACTTTATGTTGTTGGTTATTATAGATAACTTCAAATTATGTATGTTTCTATAATAATGCAACATTTAGTTGAAAATGATATCCATATATTTTCTTATTCGTTCGTTTATTATACTGACATGGTAGTTCATTTTAAAGTTGATTCTTGACATTGAATGATTGAATTCGATAAACAATAGCTATACATAAAACATGCATTTGAAATGGTTATCAATTACACTCACGGCGTACCGATACCCCTGTCAAAGAATATCAGCGAACACCAAATATTGTAAATTAGGATAGAATGGTCGGTTGAAATCTGTCAAATGACTAAATCCTTCACATACTATATTTGCCGCGTGACTTCGCCTGAGTGTGTTCTTGTGAAAGGCACTTAACTCCACTTACTTGCCACAATATCACCAAGTATGGATTAAATCTTTACTTAGTATAGATCCTATAATTCAAACTACTGCAATAATGACAATATTATGATGTGACTTTCATTTCATGACAAAAATGTCTAACAGAACCGTATAACTGTGATATATTAGAAAGACGACATTGAATAAAATCCTAATGTTTCGTCAATAAATCAGTCTGATCTAAGACTTGTGGTCTTCATCCATGAATGATGCAATTTATAACGTCAGTCTGTTTGGTATATAACACGAATCAATGATATTTAAATTACTCAAACTGATTGATATGTAGATTATAATCGTTTATTAATGGTCCTATTAATAAACGTTTCTTTTCCAACACAAGCACACATAAAAGAAGACCCATCACCAGTAATACAAATATATATATATATATATATATATATATATATATATATATATATATATATATATATATATATATATATATTATAATCATCTACTAGATCCCAACATCACTCCAACAATCATTTTGATCGCTTGCAATTCATGTACTTATGCGTGCTTTATTTCAACTACCTTAATGATATTAGTCAATATTCATATATTTCACTTTTTAGCAAATACATTTCCTTTCCATGATGTTTTTCGGTCCTATTTTATGTTAATTATTAATGTAGTTAATATATGTTTTATAAATAATAAGTTAAATATGTATAATCCATCTGCCAGATGATTTGTTTTATCCATCTTTGATTCTTGAACGCAATTCGTTTAATATCAATGGCTTGGTACAGCACAATGAAACATAAACCGTATTAAGTAAGAACAATAAAACTTATTATAAGTATTTATCACAACAATTTTACCTCGGTCACCAATAGGCACTCCCAACATTCTCATATGATCCATACCATGATGATGACGTCATTATTCTACTATAATATATGTGTCGGTGTGTTACCTATATAAGTGGACTAGTCACTGATAGAAGCGACATAAAGCAAGTCAACATTGCACTTTTGGTCTTGTTATCGAGTGCTCAAATCAATCGAGGGTAAATATACATCATATAGGAAAGTCAACATTGCAAGTTACCTTGGATCAGTCAATCTGGGCAGGAGCCAATCCACAAAGACGATCGTCAATATTCTAACGTGAAAAAGGTATGATGGTCCTAAAAATGATTTTATGGCAGGGTTGAACTCAATCTATGAGGACCTGGACTATTAATATATGGAGACTATGACATATCTACATATCCACTCTGCAACAATTCCTTACATTTTTTTTCTATGTGTATATAAAGATATTTTCAGAGTAGTCTTTGTCGATTTGCCCATATATATTCTCAACAGATGTAATGTTCTGCATTCACCGAGTAGGATTTGCATGACTTAGAAGGCCAATGACATATGCCTCCTAATTCCAGCCATGTTCCATTGCGTTGAAACTATGACTATAACATAATTCGTTTGCAGCTCTGTGGAGAAACGTAGTTACTTATCTTATGTCTAGAACTTATATATTGACATTCGTGTGGTTCTTGCTTGATATTTGCCCAAGTGAATTACAGTAAACTCCATGATGTCAAATTTTAATATACATAGTTTTAAAGTAGATATAATAACAAGTGTCATTTCAATTCGACACATCAATTAATCATGCAACAACAAAATGATGTAGTCACCTCTGAATTAAACCGAGGGCTTTATTTATTGAATGTTTCATGGAAAGCTTGTAAAATGGATATAATGTCCTTTACGAATGTTTTGCGAAAGTGCGTTTTTGGTATGATAGTTAACGAACACGGTGAATAAACCTTTGAGCGATTGACCGCTACTTAAAGCATCTACCGGTTAAAACCGTTGATTAGTCTGATATGATTGATAAATACATATATTTAATAAGTTGACTTACATCATTTTTTAGACATATTAGTATAATAAAGGAGTAATATAATTGTGGATTATGCATGCGATTTTTTTTCAACATTGACTATGCATGTGTTAAGATATGCCACAAAGAAAAATGAAGACGATTCCAAGATTAACGCACCAATTTTCTTTATTGTAACCATTTTGCAAGATAAACAGTAAAACTACGTGGAATATTAATATTATTATAGATTATATGCCTAAAGTTTCAAACTTGATGTTCTTTGCATTATAATATATATTATATAGACCTATGTTAGAAACCAAACATGCAGCATTAAACAGCAAAGTAAAATTCACATTTGTATATACACAGAAAGGGCACTATCTTTCAAAATAATGGAACGTTTGTATAGCCACCTATAGCTGCTATTAAGGATACGTCCATTTCTGAACATGAATAACGAGTAACACTGTAGGAAGACTTCGAAAATAATATGCAGGATTGATAAATCAGAGCATTTCTGATCATTAAATACAATTTTAATCCATTGACTCTAACCAAGCTTTTACGTACAGTCTCATCTGTCATCTTTAATAACTAGTGCATAAGAATCATTTCAAAATCGTACTGCTTGAATTCACATTTATTCAACTCATTACAGTAACAGAGGTTTCAATTAATTTTGAAATACCATACTATTTTTGCAAATTTTTGTATCAATTGATTCGTAGAAATCTCAGACATCCTATCCAGTTTTCAATATTGATTATTTGGTATCGAACAATTTGTTCAGCTTTTGTAAGCTAATCTTAAAACAGGTTAAATATAGGTTATGTTTAGTGTTGAAATTATAAAGTGACTTAGCCGCTCGTAAATAACAGAAATTATTTGACTGAATTGCATCAGTTATAGTGCTCTTGAACATGTCCTGAAGCCT
Organism: Unio pictorum; assembly: GCA_030141615.1. Taxonomy (NCBI): domain Eukaryota; kingdom Metazoa; phylum Mollusca; class Bivalvia; order Unionida; family Unionidae; genus Unio; species Unio pictorum. Next base: position 2,946,947 of record JARLTB010000253.1, read on the forward strand.
GGGTTTACATCTTCGTTCGTTGATGTAATACAATGACAATTAAAAGAGTTTTGAAGCTCAGATCAAAATTGATGAAAATTGGAATACTTGAAATTTCACTACCAATAAGGAAAAGAGATCATTGAGTAAATTATATATTTTGATAACTTTAATGTTCATATTAATAATAATGCTACATGGTTTATTGACGGTGTAAAGGATAATGGAAACTGTAAGAAAGTGTTTTAATTAGTCACAATTATTTTAAATCTAATGGGAAAAAGAGGAATCCCATGATACAAAAATACAAAATATTCTACTAAGCGCGTACATTTTTTTGTGTTAAATTTAGGTGTCACAAATTGCATGATGTATAAATAAAAGAAAAACAATTTGAGTTTTGAGATATTAATTACATTCTGAAGCAGTCGTGTGTTTAATTCACGGATAGTTTTGATTTGTATACATTATCTATATTTATATTTGAAAGTAAGAGTTGTTACTACATAGTTAATATTATGTAGAGAATACCGGAATACTAAGTGTGAGTCCTGGACCTAGCACTGACTATGATGTCAGTATTTCTAGTGACAAAGTGTTTACAGTGTCATAGAAATTAGAATTTAGATGACATAGTTAGAAAGCTTAATCTTTATTTAATATAATATTTATATTTAAGACATTTCAAGAATTGAACCATTGGCCTTCATTCTTAAACTTAAATAGTGTCTATGATTTTATATTCAGGTTGATTCAATTAGAATTACCTTTTAATACCGCGACATCAGAAGTGAAAATGTCGTATTGTTGTTACATGATTTTATCTGAGAGAGCTTGTTTCCTAAATTATCGACTGGCATTACAAATGGCTTTTTAAATTTACGATAAATTGTTTTTTTGGTATGATTGTAAATCAATTCAGAATGTGTTCATTTGATCATTTAATATCTGTACATGGTTGAGAAATTATAATTGGAAAATTCAACCACTGTGAAGGGTTACGCAGGGTCAAACTGGCGAGTATATTATTGCTTATAGCGTTTCAATATGTTAATACTTACAAACGTAAACAAATAATCTAAATCAAAGGCCCTTATGTAACTCGTATCTGTATTATGCTTGGACAGTTGAAGTTAGAATTGAAATAGAGATGTACAAATATATGCCATACACATTTCAGTTTACAAAGTGAAAAGAGAAAAACAAGAAGAAAATGTCGATGGTTTGATTAACTGATGTATGTTCTATTACAGGAATTATTTGAATCCACTATGAGAACTAAATTACTCCTACAGTCGCTAGTTCTGCTAATTCTCTCTCTTGGTACTGAAACACGAGATGAGACAGCGGGAGAAACAACTGCTACTGAAGATGGCGTGTTTTTGCCACAGTATCAATCGGAGAACAGATTGAACACCACGGAACATAATCCGTCATTGGCACAAAAACAATTATCTGAGACGGTGGACGACAGTTATACCGCTGGAAATACATTATGTCGTTTGGATCAAAAGTGCGATTTTCACGGAGGATCAACCTACAAATATTGTTACGTAGATTACAGTAATAACTGGGATTATTGTTGTACTGGCGACTGCGACTACCATGGAAAGAGTTACTTGTGGTGCCAATCTGGAGACAAATGGCAATATTGCGGTAAAGCTGGTACTACGAATATCGATGGAAGACCTTGTCATTATTCACATCCATGTGGTATGCACCAAGAGAAGGGGAAAGACTCCACTTATTGGTGCTATGTAGATCATAAATTAAACTGGAACAGATGTTGTGCACCTTCGTCAAACTGTGACTATCATGGTCAATCATACAAATGGTGCTATACCGGTTATGAAAAAGAAACAAGTTGGTATGAGTGTAAATAGAATTTAGATCGCTAATGCCTCGTGTCTTTGCGTTAAAACAAAGGAAAATACATACACCTACCCATGTCCCTAATATCTTATGAAGATCGTTAATACTGATGACTAACCATAAACTTTAGTTCTCGTCTTTAGATGTACTCTTCTCATTTAGAGCCTAAACATTCATTAAATCCTTTTAGTATAGTATTTATCATTTCAGAAACCAGTTTTAATATTCAGACCACGTATTCTACCATCAAAAATTATTTTTGTTTTTCTCTATGAATAAAAGTGAATGACATAAACCTCAAGCCGCTTTATACCTTTGCAAATACTGGCATATGTGTAGAACGACAACATTAAGAATTTAACTATATTTTCTATTGTAGATAAAAAACTATAGATTTTGATCAGTACAGTTAGACAATGATCTATGCTGGGATAATCTATGTATTGTATGTAATTAACATATAAATAAAAGTGTTTATCTATACTTATTAATAAACTCTTATCCCTGTCTGTATGTCTCTCTCAGTCTCACTGAATATTTCCTTTAGCTGTCTCTTGACTTTTTCTCTGTATCATCTTTCTCTCTCGACCTCTCTATTCTCTTCATCCACTCTATCGAGTTATACTAAATATTTTGATTCAACATTCACGTCTATTTAATATTGTGCCTTCCCATTTCTCATCTCAAACATGACGATACATCACAAAAATATGAATTCAGATAAGTAAATGATGCCTTTTCACAAAGATAACAATATTTTAAAAAATTATGCTCAGGTTTCATCACAGTCTTAGATTTTACATTTGATTTAAAGAAACTCACGTTTCATCTTGACTAAACTTTCCGCATTGTCAATAGTAGACAATGCCCGCGACCGTCTGAAATGTACTACATTAATAAGAGTCAGTTATTCTTGAACAAAACTTTCAACGTCCACGTGCGACTGTTCACACCCAACAAAGTTGGTTTCTCTTACCTTGAAACTATGCAAATGTCTAACATTTATATTTTACTTCTAACCATTCCCTTGTTCCCATGACTTGCCTATTCGCGGGCACAGTGGCCGCCGACATTGAATGACCTTGGCGAATTTCAAACCGGTATCCCTTCATTTTGAGAGCCCGTCAATGTACCCTAGTTTTCCATGCAGAAAGCAGAAAGCAGTTAGAGTTCACTTTCCACGGATGTCATACAAATTTGAGATGACTCTCATGGTAATGACTCAATATGAATTCGGGTTCAAACAAGACATGAACAACAGGCTACTACATGAGCATGATATTAAACATACCCCGATATTTGCAAATAGGTGAGCGAATCAATATAGTAATCGGCGTATTATTATATTGTATACAATTTCATTTAATGTAAGAGAATGTTTTTTCCTAAGAAATAATATAATTAGTATGCATACAGTTTAAATACATACATACATACATACATACATACATACATACATACATACATACATACATACATACATACATACATACAGACACAAGCATGTTCATTATATTCCTGCTCAACCTTAATTCAGATACAAGTTACATAGTCATCACTGAGGTCAACTTTTGAAGCAATTCGACCTCTTTCTTTTTTGTTAGTGGCGTATTTTTATGAATTGCTTACAATCATTAATGCAAACAAGTACATCATTCTGACAATTCGTTAAAAAATTGCAATATATTTACTATACTTCACTTTTCAACGGTAGAGTGAAGAGGTTGCAAAGCATATTTTTTTGCTTATCCCAGCACTGGGCATAATGACATATTAGCGACTGACAACAAATATTTTCCCTCGATCGTCAAGAGGTAGTACTGGCGTGAGATCGTCATAGCAATACAATTATAAATATTCAGTGCTTCTATATATGGACGTGAATGCCTGACTAACATTTATAGGATGGCTTTAAGGTAATTACGTTAGATGACAGGTTGAACCAGTTGTTGATATTTTCTAATCTCATCAATATCAAACTACTACCATAACTATTACAACTGTTTGTGTCACACAGAATTATTAAGGACAGTTAAGTATAAACATATTTGATCAGCACGAAACAAATGGTGAGATGTGAACTTCATACAGTACCCTTCCGTTTATTATATCTGCGAAACTATGAATCAATTATAATCGATTATTATGTTTTCCGGATCTATATTCATCGTTAAACCTTCTTCAAACTTCATTAAGTTAATAATACATTAAACTTCGATAAAACGATTTTTTTTTGCATTTAAAGTAAACGGAATAAGATCTACTTACTAGTCTAAAATCAGATCTTGATGTTCTGTATTTTGCATATACGCATGTGTATAGTATATAATTATACACATTTTGGGATAGTAATGTTAGGGTAAATGTAGCAAAATGATCATCGTTTGAAAACTTCAAGGAGGCAGGGAAAATAAAAACCAAAATAGCAAGAGGCCGACATTGTCGCCCGAAAAAAAGCAAAGTCGCATACATATTTACAAATCAAATTTTTTGTACATGGCGGGCGGCATACGTCAATATAACCAAGGGATTTCAGTTTGTTCCCTGTACATCTGTAAACTGGTCATGTAAGGATAGAAATATGGCCTAGATCAAACCAAACTTATTTGTTATGTGATCCTAAAAGCGAATATGTAATTGGAAATGACTTCTTCACATACCAAATGCTATTTATACGTTGAGAAATTATATTATGATTATTCGGATCTGATAGTTGGATACGAAATGCTCCATTATGACACAATTTACAATGTTTCTCGGCGAGGTACTTAGCATACACTCAATGACAAGTAGTTTTAATTTATAATCAGAACACAAATAATGAATAAATAAAGTTTCAGTTGTATCCGTCAATGCTATTATATCAAACTTAAAATCGATGAATAAATCGTGATATTTATTAATGCCTATTGCATATATAAATTTAAATAAAGGCAAATATAAGTAAAGGTTTTACATCTTTTACATTGATAAACTGCAAGCAGTTTATAATAATCAATTTATTTTAGTCGCAGAAATCAAAAGACTATAGCAGCCAATACCATTTCAAGGAAACTCAAAATCATTGTCTATTGCTGATATATTTGGTCAATGAAGATAATTATGACTTATCAATCTGGCAAAAAAACCGTGAACCAAAACAGCAATCCCATCATTGACGAACGAATACATTGATTAATTTATCATGCATTGAAGCAGTTCATGTGCAAACAAAAGTTGTAGAGAATCCTTGTTTAAAATGTAAATTTTAATTTTGTAAGTTGCTTCCATTGATGTCGTTATCATCCGTTAATCGCATTGAAATTCGTCATAGAAACGAATCGTTACAGATCGGTGCTTCATGTTTTAGAACTATTCAACACTAACCTAGCACACCACACTTCACGTCTTGGAGACCACCCTTTGACTTTGTGGTTAGAAAGTACGCCTTTGATGCGTGATGTCAGATCAAATGATTATACAAATTGTACTGTTGTTCTAGGTTTTAACGCCATTTTTCAGCACACGATAGGCTATACATGGCGGTCAGCGTTATTGGTGGATGGCCAACCCTGGAAAAAGTCCAGAAAGAACAATCAACCCATGAGGCGCTACTGGTCAACATTTTTTCACATAACTACATTAACCGAATCTTAGACTCGAACCAACGCAGACAAAGGTGAGATTGCAGTGATCCGTAACAGGACGCTATTTAGACCACTCGGCCTCTCGGGTCCCTAAAAATAGTACTAGTAAATGCCTCAATTGGCGCTTAGCATTACGAGTCAATTGTTAGGTCTGGGCGGATTGATGACAGGATAATATTAATGGGTGGAATATGATATCACATGTCCACAGCATGATCCGCCAATTCGAGCTTTCATTATAAACTGTAAAACTGCAGACAACTTTTTGATATATGACGGACAAATTCTAAAAGTTACGGTAGAAATTTTAAAAAAACCACAAACATCCACAAACACTAATCGTCTTCAAATAGTATCACGTAAAAATATAATTCGGACATTTACTAGCAGAGAATGATTTTGTGAATATTTTTCTGAATAATCGATTTTCCATAGCTGAAGTGATTTACATGAACGGATATACAGATTGTAAACGTTTAGGAGTTAGATTATCCAGTTATTCACAGGGAGATGATAATGTGTTGGTATATTTTGCGAACAACAAGTTACCTCCATACTAGAAACATTGTTTTGTAACTCAGCCAATGTGGTTGCTTGTGTGTTGATTCCGCTTGAATCGTTTTATATGCCTTACTTGGATTGTTTACTTAGCCGGTCTAGACTTGACCTTTGAGATGAATCCGCTATGTAACCCATATTGATATGGTGGTTATTTGGATATGATTGTTGGATTGAAAATTTCCATCACGACACAATTTAGATTATCCAATAAGTTATTAGCATACACTCAAGGATAAAGGGTTCACATTTGTAAACTGAAATCATACAATGAATACATTAATATTGATTTTATCAATCATCACTCTCATACTCAGACTTAGAATCAATGGAGAAATCGTGGTATTCATTAGTTGATATTGCAAATATAAATTTTGTGTCAATCAAGAAAAATATTCTACATCTTTGACAGAAAAAGACTGTAACCGAGAATTTTTTTAAATTTACAGTTGAACGAATAAATAAAACATTATAACTGCCAATTTCATTAGAATGAAACTCAACATCAACACCATTATTTCTTGCTGCCTCATTGGTACAAAGAACACAATAATGATTTATAAATTCGGAACATATGATGTTACATGTCCGCAGCATGATGCCCCAGTGTTAGTTTTCAATATCAACTGTAACACTGCAGACACCTTAATGATATGAAGGACAAATTATAAACGTTCCGGAATCAAATAAAACACCGCACACAAACAAACAAACACACACACACACATACACACAAGCACACACACACGCGCGCGCACGCGCTATTCGTATAGTAATTGTATAATGTGAAAGTACAATTATGACATTAACTAGTACAGAATGACTTTGAGAATACTTTTTCTGAATAATCAATTTTCCCAAGGTGAATTGGTTTACATGTACGGATGTACAGATTGGAAACTTTAAAGAGTTAATATAAACACAAATTTCAAAAAACACATAACTTTAGATTCTCGTTATTTACACGCTTCCAGAGGTTTTCGGAGATGATTATGTGTTGGTATATTTTACGAACAACAGGTTTTCTACATACTGGAAACATTCTTTTATAACTTGCCTCTGAAAACTACTCACCTAATATCGTTGCATGTTGCATGGGTGGGACATCATGCTTCATGTCTCCGGCATCATTCCACAGTGCTAGACATCACTATAAATCGCCTTACTGCAGATATCGTAGCGATATCACTGAAAAATTGTTAAAGCTAAGTTTAAAATCCTAATCAAACAAACAAACACAAATGACTTATCAATTCGGGAACTATAATATTACATCTCCGCAGCATGATGCCCCAGTGTTAGTTTTCAATATCAACTGTAACACTGCAGACAACTTCGTGCTATGACGGACAAATTTCTTGTTTTTCTCTTTTCACTTTGTAAACTGAAATGTGTATGGCATATATTTGTACATCTCTATTTCAATTCTAACTTCAACTTTCTAAGCATAATACAGATACGAGGTATATAAGGGCCTTTGCTTTAGATTATTTGTTTACGTTTGTAAGTATTAACATATTGAAACGCTATAAGCAATAATATACTAGCCAGTTTGACCCTGCGTAACCCTTCACAGTGGTTGAATTTTCCAATTATAATTTCTCAACCATGTACAGATATTAAATGATCAAATGAACACATTCTGAATTGATTTACAATCATACCGAAATAACAATTTATCGTAAATTTAAAAAGCCATTTGTAATGCCAGTCGATAATTTAGGAAACAAGCTCTCTCAGATAAAATCATGTAACAACAATACGACATTTTCACTTCTGATTTCGTTTTATAAAAAGGTAATTCTAAACACTTTGCCAGTAGAAAATACTGACATCATAGTCAGTGCTAGGTCCAGGACTCACACTTAGTATTCCGGTATTCCCTACATAATATTAACTATGTAGTAACAACTCTTACTTTCAAATATAAATATAGGTAATGTATACAAATCAAAACTATCCGTCAATTAAACCCATGACTGCTTCAGAATGTAATTAATATCTCAAAACTCAAATTGTTTTTCTTTTATTTATACATCATGCGTTTTGTTACACCTAAATTTAACACAAAATAATGTACGCGCTTAGCAGAATATTTTGTATTTTTGTATCATGGGATTCCTCTTTTTCCATTAGATTGAAAATAATTGTGACTAATTAAAACACTTTCTTACAGTTTCCCTTATCCTGTACACCGTCAATAAACCATGTAGCATTATTATTAATATGAACATTAAAGTTATCATCCTCAAAATATATAATTTACTCAATGATCTCTTTTCCTTATTGGTTGTGCAATCTCAAGTATTCCAATTTTCATCAATTTTGATCTGAGCTTCAAAACTTCTTTAATTGTCATTGTATTTCATCAGCGAACGAAGATGTAAACCCAGGCTTCAGGACATGTTCAAGAACACTATAACTGATGCAATTCAGTCAAATAATTTCTGTTATTTACGAGCGGCTAAGTCACTTTATAATTTCAACACTAAACATAACCTATATTTAACCTGTTTTAAGATCAGCCTACAAAAGCTGAACAAAATGTACCATACAAATTTTACAAACACTAGCCTAGCTCACTATGTTTCACGTCTTGGGGACACCATGCGACCTAGACGTTAGAAATGTGTAGAACGTATTTGCTGTCAATTTAAAGTAGCAATTTGGACATTGTTTTTACTGATGTTGTTATTCCATCGACAATCGGTTAAGAAATGGGTCCATGTTCAACGTATACTAATGTTTAAAATCCATGTAATACAAAATTATCTACGTTGTACAACACTAATCTAGCACACCACTCATCTCGTTTTGCTGACCGCCATGTGACCTAATGTTCAGTACATATGCCGCGGATGCTTAATTTAGCAGGGTCGCCGTCCGGTCCAACTGAAATCAGAGACGTTTAAAACTTTTACTAGTAACTTCCTCGTTTGGGGCAGCCATTAATAGGTCATTGTTAAGACTGGTCGTTGATAATATTTCTACATTTAGAAGTACATTATGTATCTACGTGTGTTTTGCGTTATTTTAACTTTTATTTGATCCGATCCTATTTGCAGAAAATTGGAGGAACTTATCGACTGATGCAAGTGCAAAAACACAGGTCAGATGTGGATACTCGAAAATAGAATCGAGTTTGTTTTTGGATTATTATATTGTTGCGCACAACACACGCATGTTTGGAAGAAAATCTAAGAACTTTATGTTGTTGGTTATTATAGATAACTTCAAATTATGTATGTTTCTATAATAATGCAACATTTAGTTGAAAATGATATCCATATATTTTCTTATTCGTTCGTTTATTATACTGACATGGTAGTTCATTTTAAAGTTGATTCTTGACATTGAATGATTGAATTCGATAAACAATAGCTATACATAAAAACATGCATTTGAAATGGTTATCAATTACACTCACGGCGTACCGATACCCCTGTCAAAGAATATCAGCGAACACCAAATATTGTAAATTAGGATAGAATGGTCGGTTGAAATCAGTCAAATGACTAAATCCTTCACATACTATATTTGCGGCGTGACTTCGCCTGTGTGTGTTCTTGTGAAGGGCACTTAACTCCACTTACTTGCCACAATATCACCAAGTATGGATTAAATCTTTACTTAGTATAGATCCTATAATTCAAACTACTGCAATAATGACAATATTATGATGTGACTTTCATTTCATGACAAAAATGTCTAACAGAAACGTATAACTGTGATATATTAGAAAGAAGACATTGAATAAAATCCTAATGTTTCGTCAATAAATCAGTCTGATCTAAGACTTGTGGTCTTCATTCATGAATGATGCAATTTATAACGTCAGTCTGTTTGGTATATAACACGAATCAATGATATTTAAATTACTCAAACTGATTGATATGTAGATTATAATCGTTTATTAATGGTCCTATTAATAAACGTTTCTTTTCCAACACAAGCACACATAAAAGAAGACCCATCACCAGTAATACAAATATATATATATATATATATATATATATATATATATATATATATATATATAATATAATCATCTACTAGATCCCAACATCACTCCTACAATCATTTTGATCGCTTGCAATTCATGTACTTATGCGTGCTTTATTTCAACTACCTTAATGATATTAGTCAATATTCATATATTTCACTTTTTAGCAAATACATTTCCTTTCCATGATGTTTTTCGGTCCTATTTTATGTTAATTATTAATGTAGTTAATATATGTTTTATAAATAATAAGTTAAATATGTATAATCCATCTGCCTGATGATTTGTTTTATCCAGCTTTGATTCTTGAACGCAATTCGTTTAATATCAATGGCTTGGTACAGCACAATGAAACATAAACCGTATTAAGTAGGAACAATAAAACTTATTATAAGCATTTATCACAACAATTTTACCTCGGTCACCAATAGGCACTCCCAACATTCTCATATGATCCATACCATGATGATGACGTCATTATTCTACTATAATATATGTGTCGGTGTGTTACCTATATAAGTGGACTAGTCACTGATAGAAGCGACATAAAGCAAGTCAACATTGCACTTTTGGTCTTGTTATCGAGTGCTCAAATCAATCGAGGGTAAATATACATCATATAGGAAAGTCAACATTGCAAGTTACCTTGGATCAGTCGATCTGGGCAGGAGCCACTCCACAAAGACGATCGTCAATATTCTAACGTGAAAAAGGTATGATGGTCCTAAAAATGATTTTATGGCAGGGTTGAACTCAATCTATGAGGACCTGGACTATTAATATATGGAGACTATGACATATCTACATATCCATTCTGCAACAATTCCTTACATTTTTTTTCTCTGTGTATATAAAGATATTTTCAGAGTAGTCTTTGTCGATTTGCCCATATATATTCTCAACAGATGTAATGTTCTGCATTCACCAAGTAGGATTTGCATGACTTAGAAGGCCAATGACATATGCCTCCTAATTCCAGCCATGTTCCATTGCGTTGAAACTATGACTATAACATAATTCGTTTGCAGCTCTGTGGAGAAACGTAGTTACTTATCTTATGTCTAAAACTTATATATTGACATTCGTGTGGCTCTCGCTTGATATTTGCCCAAGTGAATTACAGTAAACTCCATGATGTGAAATTTTAATATACATAGTTTTAAAGTAGATAAAATAACAAGTGTCATTTCGATTCGACACATCAATTAATCATGCAACAACAAAATGATGTAGTCACCTCTGAATTAAACCGAGGGCTTTATTTATTGAATGTTTCATGGAAAGCCTGTAAAATGGATATAATGTCCTTTACAAATGTTTTGCGAAGGTGCGTTTTTGGTATGATAGTTAACGAACACGGTGAATAAACCTTTGAGCGAATGACCGCTACTTAAATCATCTACCGGTTAAAACCGTTGATTAGTCTGATATGATTGATAAATACATATATTTAATAAGTTGACTTACATCCTTTTTAGACATATTAGTATAATAAAGGAGTAATATAATTATGGATTATGCATGCGTTTTTTTTTCAACATTGACTATGCATGTGTTAAGACATGCCACAAAGAAAAATGAAGACGATTCCAAGATTAACGCACCAATTTTCTTTATTGTAACCATTTTGCAAGATAAACAGTAAAACTACGTGGAATATTAATATTATTATAGATTATATGCCTAAAGTTTCAAATTTGATGTTCTTTGCATTATAATATATATTATATAGACCTATGTTAGAAACCAAACATGCAGCATTAAACAGCAAAGTAAAATTCACATTTGTATATACACAGAAAGGGCACTATCTTTCAAAATAATGGAACGTTTGTATAGCCACCTATAGCTGCTATTAAGGATACGTCCATTTCTGAACATGAATAACGAGTAACACTGTAGGAAGACTTCGAAAATAATATGCAGGATTGATAAATCAGAGCATTTCTGATCGTTAAATACAATTTTAATCCATTGACTCTAACCATGCTTTTACGTACAGTCTCATCTGTCATCTTTAATAACTAGTGCATAAGAATCATTTCAAAATCGTACTGCTTGAATTCACATTTATTCAACTTATTACAGTAACAGAGGTTTCAATTAATTTTGAAATACCATACTATTTTTGCAAATTTTTGTATCAATTGATTCGTAGAACTCTCAGACATCCTATCCAGTTTTCAATATTGATTATTTGGTATCGAACAATTTGTTCAGCTTTTGTAAGCTAATCTTAAAACAGGTTAAATATAGGTTATGTTTAGTGTTGAAATTATAAAGTGACTTAGCCGCTCGTAAATAACAGAAATTATTTGACTGAATTGCATCAGTTATAGTGCTCTTGAACATGTCCTGAAGCCTGGGTTTACATCTTCGTTCGTTGATGTAATACAATGACAATTAAAGGAGTTTTGAAGCTCAGATCAAAATTGATGAAAATTGGAATACTTGAAATTTCACTACCAATAAGGAAAAGAGATCATTGAGTAAATTATATATTTGGAGGATGATAACTTTAATGTTCATATTAATAATAATGCTACATGGTTTATTGACGGTGTACAGGATAAGGGAAACTGTAAGAAAGTGTTTTAATTAGTCACAATTATTTTAAATCTAATGGGAAAAAGAGGAATCCCATGATACAAAAATACAAAATATTCTACTAAGCGCGTACATTATTTTGTGTTAAATTTAGGTGTCACAAATTGCATGATGTATAAATAAAAGAAAAACAATTTGAATTTTGAGATATTAATTACATTCTGAAGCAGTAATGTGTTTAATTGACGGATAGTTTTGATTTTTATACATTATCTATATTTATATTTGAAAGTAAGAGTTGTTACTACATAGTTAATATTATGTAGGGAATACCGGAATACTAAGTGTGAGTCCTGGACCTAGCACTGACTATGATGTCAGTATTTTCTAGTGACAAAGTGTTTACAGTGTCATAGAAATTAGAATTAAGATGACAGAGTTAGAAAGCTTAATCTTTTTTAAATATAATGTTTATATTTAAGACATTTCAAGAATTGAACCATTGGCCTTTATTCTTAAACTTAAATAGTGTCTATGATTTTATATTCAGGTTGATTCAATTAGAATTACCTTTTTATACCGCGACATCAGAAGTGAAAATGTCGTATTGTTGTTACATGATTTTATCTGAGAGAGCTTGTTTCCTAAATTATCGACTGGCATTACAAATGGCTTTTTAAATTTACGATAAATTGTTTTTTTGGTATGATTGTAAATCAATTCAGAATGTGTTCATTTGATCATTTAATATCTGTACACGGTTGAGAAATTATAATTGGAAAATTCAACCACTGTGAAGGGTTACGCAGGGTCAAACTGGCGAGTATATTATTGCTTATAGCGTTTCAATATGTTAATACTTACTAACGTAAACAAATAATCTAAATCAAAGGCCCTTATGTAACTCGTATCTGTATTATGCTTGGACAGTTGAAGTTAGAATTGAAATAGAGATGTACAAATATATGCCATAGACATTTCAGTTTAAAAAGTGAAAAGAGAAAAACAAGAAGAAAATGTCGATGGTTTGATTAACTGATGTATGTTCTATTACAGGAATTATTTGAATCCACTATGAGAACTAAATTACTCCTACAGTCGCTAGTTCTGCTAATTCTCTCTCTTGGTACTGAAACACGAGATGAGACAGCGGGAGAAACAACTACTACTGAAGACGGCGTGTTTTTGCCACAGTATCAATCGGAGAACAGATTGAACACCACGGAACATAATCCGTCATTGGCACAAAAACAATTATCTGAGACGGTGGACGACAGTTATACCGCTGGAAATACATTATGTCGTTTGGATCAAAAGTGCGATTTTCACGGAGGATCAACCTACAAATATTGTTACGTAGATTACAGTAATAACTGGGATTATTGTTGTACTGGCGACTGCGACTACCATGGAAAGAGTTACTTGTGGTGCCAATCTGGAGACAAATGGCAATATTGCGGTAAAGCTGGTACTACGAATATCGATGGAAGACCTTGTCATTATTCACATCCATGTGGTATGCACCAAGAGAAGGGGAAAGACTCCACTTATTGGTGCTATGTAGATCATAAATTAAACTGGAACAGATGTTGTGCACCTTCGTCAAACTGTGACTATCATGGTCAATCATACAAATGGTGCTATACCGGTTATGAAAAAGAAACAAGTTGGTATGAGTGTAAATAGAATTTAGATCGCTAATGCCTCGTGTCTTTGCGTTAAAACAAAGGAAAATACATACACCTACCCATGTCCTTAATATCTTATGAAGATCGTTAATACTGATGACTAACCATAAACTTTAGTTCTCGTCTTTAGATGTACTCTTCTCATTTAGAGCCTAAACATTCATTAAATCCTTTAAGTATAGTATTTATCATTTCAGAAACCAGTTTTAATATTCAGACCACGTATTCTACCATCAAAAATTATTTTTGTTTTTCTCTATGAATAAAAGTGAATGACATAAACCTCAAGCCGCTTTATACCTTTGCAAATACTGGCATATGTGTAGAACGACAACATTAAGAATTTAACTATATTTTCTATTGTAGATAAAAAACTATAGATTTTGATCAGTACAGTTAGACAATGATCTATGCTGGGATAATCTATGTATTGTATGTAATTAACATATAAATAAAAGTGTTTATCTATACTTATTAATAAACTCTTATCCCTGTATGTATGTCTCTCTCAGTCTCACTGAATATTTCCTTTAGCTGTCTCTTGACTATTTCTCTGTATCATCTTTCTCTCTATACCTCTCTATTCTCTTCATCCACTCTATCGAGTTATACTAAATATTTTGATTCAACATTCACGTCTATTTAATATTGTGCCTTCCCATTTCTCATCTCAAACATGACGATACATCACAAAAATATGAATTCAGATAAGTAAATGATGCCTTTTCACAAAGATAACAATATTTTAAAAAATTATGCTCAGGTTTCATCACAGTCTTAGATTTTACATTTGATTTAAAGAAACTCACGTTCATCTTGACTAAACTTTCCGCATTGTCAATGGTAGACAATGCCTGCGACCGTCTGAAATGTACTACATTAATAAGAGTCAGTTATTCTTGAACAAAACTTTCAACGTCCACGTGCGACTGTTCACACCCAACAAAGTTGGTTTCTCTTACCTTGAAACTATGCAAATGTCTAACATTTATATTTTACTTCTAACCATTCCCTTGTTCCCATGACTTGCCTATTCGCGGGCACAGTGGCCGCCGACATTGAATGACCTTGGCGAATTTCAAACCGGTATCCCTTCATTTTGAGAGCCCGTCAATGTACCCTAGTTTTCCATGCAGAAAGCAGAAACCAGTTAGAGTTCACTTTCCACGGATGTCATACAAATTTGAGATGACTCTCATGGTAATGACTCAATATGAATTCGGGTTCAAACAAGACATGAACAACAGGCTACTACATGAGCATGATATTAAACATACCCCGATATTTGCAAATAGGTGAGCGAATCAATATAGTAATCGGCGTATTATTATATTGTATACAATTTCATTTAATGTAAGAGAATGTTTTTTCCTAAGAAATAATATAATTAGTATGCATACAGTTTAAATACATACATACATACATACATACATACATACATACATACATACATACATACAGACACAAGCATGTTCATTATATTCCTGCTCAACCTTAATTCAGATACAAGTTACATAGTCATCACTGAGGTCAACTTTTGAAGCAATTCGACCTCTTTCTTTTTTCTTAGTGGCGTATTTTTATGAATTGCTTACAATCATTAATGCAAACAAGTACATCATTCTGACAATTCGTTAAAAAATTGCAATATAATTACTATACTTCACTTTTCAACGGTAGAGTGAAGAGGTTGCAAAGCATATTTTTTTGCTTATCCCAGCACTGGGCATAATGACATATTAGTGACTGACAACAAATATTTTCCCTCGATCGTCAAGAGGTAGTACTGGCGTGAGATCGTCATAGCAATACAATTATAAATATTCAGTGCTTCTATATATGGACGTGAATGCCTGACTAACATTTATAGGATGGCTTTAAAGTAATTACGTTAGATGACAGGTTGAACCAGTTGTTGATATTTTCTAATCTCATCAATATCAAACTACTACCATAACTATTACAACTGTTTGTGTCACAGAGAATTATTAAGGACAGTTAAGTATAAACATATTTGATCAGCACGAAAAAAATGGTGAGACGTGAACTTCATACAGTACCCTTCCGTTTATTGTATCTGCGAAACTATGAATCAATTATAATCGATTATTATGTTTTCCGGATCTATATTCATCGTTAAACCTTCTTCAAACTTCATTAAGTTAATAATACATTAAACTTCGATAAAACGATTTTTTTTTGCATTTAAAGTAAATGGAATAAGATTTACTTACTAGTCTAAAATCAGATCTTGATGTTCTGTATTTTGCATATGCACATGTGTATAGTATATAATTATACACATTTTGGGATAGTAATGTTAGGGTAAATGTAGCAAAATGATAATCGTTTGAAAACTTCAAGGAGGCAGGGAAAATAAAAACCAAAATAGCAAGAGGCCGACATTGTCTCCCGAAAAAAAGCAAAGTCGCATACATATTTACAAATCAAATTTTTTGTACATGGCGAGCGGGATACGTCAATATAACCAAGGGATTTCAGTTTGTTCCCTGTACATCTGTAAACTGGTCATGTAAGGATAGAAATATGGCCTAGATCAAACCAAACTTGTTTGTTATGTGATCCTAAAAGCGAATATGTAATTGGAAATGACTTCTTCACATACCAAATGCTATTTATACGTTGAGAAATTATATTATGATTATTCGGATCTGATAGTTGGATACGAAATGCTCCATTATGACACAATTTACAATGTTTCTCGGCGAGGTACTTAGCATACACTCAATGACAAGTAGTTTTAATTTATAACCAGAACACAAATAATGAATAAATAAAGTTTCAATTGTATCCGTCAATGCTATCATATTAAACTTAAAATCGATGAATAAATCGTGATATTTATTAATGCCTATTGCAAATATAAATTTAAATAAAGGCAAATATAAGTAAAGGTTTTACATCTTTTACATTGATAAACTGCAAGCAGTTTATAATAATCAATTTATTTTCAGTCGAAGAAATCAAAAGACTATAGCAGCCAATACCATTTCAAGGAAACTCAAAATCATTGTCTATTGCTGATATATTTGGTCAATGAAGATAATTATGACTTATCAATCTGGCAAAAAAACCGTGAACCAAAACAACAATCCCATCATTGACGAACGAATACATTGATTAATTTATCACGCATTGAAGCAGTACATGTGCGAACAAAAGTTGTAGAGAATCCTTGTTTAAAATGTATATTTTAATTTTGTAAGTTGCTTCCATTGATGTCGTTATCATCCGTTAATCGCATTGAAATTCGTCATAGAAACGAATCGTTACAGATCGGTGCTTCATGTTTTAGAACTATTCAACACTAACCTAGCACCCCACACTTCACGTCTTGGGGACCACTCTTTGACTTTGTGGTTAGAAAGTATGCCTTTGATGCGTAATGTCAGATCAAACGCTTATACAAATTGTACTGTTGTTGTAGGTTTTAACGCCATTTTTCAGCACACGATAGGCTATACATGGCGGTCAGCTTTATTGGTGGATGGCCAACCCTGGAAAAAACCCAGAACGAACAATCAACCCATGAGACGCTACTGGCAACATTTCTTCACATAACTACATTAACCGAATCTTAGACTCGAACCAACGCAGACAAAGGTGAGATGGCAGTGATCCGTAACAGGACGCTATTTAGACCACTCGGCCACTCGGGGCCCTAAAAATAGTACTAGTAAATGCCTCAATTGGCGCTTAGCATTACGAGTCAATTGTTAGGTCTGGGCGGCTTGATGACAGGATAATATTACTGGGTGGGATATGATGTCCACAGCATGATCCGCCAATGCGAGCTTTCATTACAAACTGTTACACTGCAGACAACTTTTTGATATATGACGGACAAATTCTATAAGTTACGGTAGAAATTTAAAAAAACCACAAACATCCACAAACACTAATCGTCTTCAAGTAGTATAACGTAAAAATATAATTCGGACATTTACTAGCAGAGAATGATTTTGTGAATATTTTTCTGAATAATCGATTTTTCATAGCTGAAGTGATTTACATGAACGGATATACAGATTGTAAACGTTTAGGAGTTAGATTATCCAGTTATTCACAAACTTGCAGAGGTTTAGGGAGATGATAATGTGTTGGTATATTTTGCGAACAACAAGTTACCTCCATACTAGAAAAATTGTTTAGTAACTCACCCAATGTGGCTGCTTGTGCGTTGATTCCGCTTGAATCGTTTTATATGCCTTACTTGGACTGTTTACTTAGCCGGTCTGGACTTGACCTTTGAGATGAATCCGCTATGTAACCCATATTGATATGGTGATTATTTGGATATGATAGATGGATTGAAAATTTCCATCACGACACAATTTAGATTATCCAATAAGTTATTAGCATACACTCAAGGATAAAGGGTTCACATTTGTAAACTGAAATCATACAGTGAATACATTAATATTGATTTTATCAATCATCACTCTCATACTCAGACTTAGAATCAATGGAGAAATCGTGGTATTCATTAGTTGATATTGCAAATATAAATTTTGTGTCAATCAAGAAAAATATTCTACATCTTTGACAGAAAAAGACTGTAACCGAGAATTTTTTTTAATTTACAGTTGAACGAATAAATAAAACATTATAACTGCCAATTTCATTAGAATGAAACTCAACATCAACACCAGTGTTTCTTGCTGCCTCATCGGTACAAAGAACACAATAATGATTTATAAATTCGGAACATATGATGTTACATGTCCGCAGCATGATGCCCCAGTGTTCGTTTTCAATATCAACTGTAACACTGCAGACACCTTAATGATATGAAGGACAAATTATAAAAGTTCCGGTACGAAATCAAACACCGCACACAAACAAACAAACACACACACACACACACACACACACGCGCACGCTCACGCGCTATTCGAACAAGTACAATTATGACATTAACTAGTACAGAATGACTTTGAGAATATTTTTTCTGAATAATCAATTTTCCCAAGCTGAAGTGGTTTACATGTAAGGATGTACAGTTTGGAAACTTTAAAGAGTTAATATAAACACAAATTTAAAAAAACACATAACTTTAGATTCTCCAGTTATTTACACGCTTCCAGAGATTTTCGGAGATGATTATGTGTTGGTATATTTTACGAACAGCAGGTTTTCTACATACTGGAAACATTCTTTTATAATTTGCCTCTGAAAACTACTCACCTAATATCGTTGCATGTTGCATGGGTGGGACATCATGCTTCATGTCTCCGGCATCATTCCCCATTGCTAGACATCACTATAAATCGCCTCACTGCAGACATCGTAGCGATATCACTGAAAAATTGTTAAAGCTACGTTCAAAATCCTAATAAAAAAAACAAACACAAATGACTGATCAATTCGGGAACTATAATATTACATCTCCGCAGCATGATGCCCCAGTGTTAGTTTTCAATATCAACTGTAACACTGCAGACAACTTCGTGATATGACGGACAAATTATAAAAGCTACTGTATAAATTCAAAACACACACACACACACACACACACACACACACACACGTGTATTCATATACATGTGAGGACCATAAGAAAGAATGAAAGTATATGTTAGAAATTTGAAAGTAAGCTTAACTTTAAGATAGGCAATATCTGTATCACTTCATTTTTGCCATATACTTCTTTATACATTATGAGGACTACTCTTACTTTGCCATCATTGTGAGGACGTCATTGTGAGGGCTAATTTACACACAATCAAAGACTACCATCAACCTGAGTACCTGAATTTTTTTTCACTTCTTATTACACCTGTCCTGGAAAAACATGAGAAGATATTTAAAGGTTTAGGAACAAATTTATCTGCAATTAAAACTACAGATAGATAAATAGAAACACGAGCTTAAATGTTCAAATCTTATTAAAATATAAGTTTTAAGTTCCTTTGCAAAAACCTAAGTATCAGGCACTGCTTTGCAACTTTGTGGCCTCTTTTATTGACACAATGAAAACTACCATCCAGAATAGCAATTATATCAAAATTGTCAATTCATCTATTAAAATAAAAAATGTGATTTCTAAAAATGTAATTTGACACCAAAGCAACTCAAATGCCATAAGGCAGTTTGCCCAATGCAAATTCACTGGAACTGAAGTTGCCTTTGGAAAATCTGCGCTTGACTCATTATATGATAATATATCACTACAAAAGTTTAAATATTATGCAGCATATAACGGGAAGTTAAGGAAATTGCGTTCCATTAATTTTACAGTTATTTGTTTCTTCATTTTTTGTTTGTTTATGCCTTAAAATCATACGCCCATAATTCAAGTTATCAATAAGTGTAAATAATAAATAAAGATAAAATATGTATGTGAGAAGGAAAGGAAGGGTTAGAATGCATATATATGCATCTGTATATACATACATAAATATGGTATCGTTTTTAAATATTTAGAAATGAGAGAGTATGGATAGCAAGAGGGTTAAGGTACATTTGAACTGAAACATTAAATATTTTGTCTTCTAACGGCTTCATTTAACTTGCTTTTGGAACCGTTATTAAATTCACTTATATACGCCATGATATGCTACTATATCAACATGTGCAGTAATGAAAGCTAGACTTTAGGAAAAATATTTTGTTCTAAATACTAATAGTTTTCAGAACACTGGCTTATTCATTTGCTTAAAAATAATCATCTAGTCACCATGAAGTCTGCGATATGCATTTCAGTTCTCTCTGACGAGTTGAATTCGGAGGAGTTAAGTACACTTATTTTAATTTACTTCTTTTTCAAACAATAAAGAGTTATCAGCCTTCTGTAATTTGCAGGAAAACAATCATACACAAGATAATAAACATTGATTAAGTTGCAAGTGTTTAGGTTGATTGCTTAGGCATTTAAAGAAAACGAAATAGAACTTCCTTATTGCATGTCTCAAAAACATCAGTTTTTGAGGACTCAATTTGGGTTGCATTTTAGTTAACATATTAACCCCTGGAGGTTTTTGCTGTTTTCGCATGCAATGCGAGTTGGAAACACATTTTGGGGACTTTTTACTGAATACATCCTAATACATCGACTTCCAAGCAATATTCCATAAGACAAATGGCTAGTTGTGCTAAAGAAAATGTTTTTCTTTGGTTAGTTTGCTGGCGCGTAGGCAGAAGGTGATAAAAATGGATATTTTCTTTTGCTTAACAGACCCATAATTTTTGTATGGAAAAGACTCTTTATTCAAAATGTCCACCTTATCCTACTTTTTGCACAGGTTTACCGGTCTGTGTGCGCTTCAGATTTGTCTGCCGTAGATCTGTGGTCATAAAGTCTAAAACATGGACACAAATTCGGAATCCGACCATGGGCAAATTTTGGGCGAGAAAAAAATACCGGGTCCAAAAACTTAGTTTTTTTTTCTCTCTGTATTTTGTAGTGCAATTAAAAGGTCCAGATTATTTGCTATCATTGTAGAGCTACATCTGTCTACCTTTCTATAATACCACCCACTTTAGTGTATCATGCATGACCATGACACTGCAAACATTGGAAGTAGGCTACTACCTTCTGCCCCGTAAAGTCGTCACCAGAGGTTAATGTGTTAATATTTAAGAAACTAATTTCTTTAAATTATGAACTGGAATTTCAAGGTTTTTATTCTTACATATTAGATTAAATGACTATTTTGGAATGGTACTGAACTGATTTAAGACGTTTGGATTATATCCCCCCGAGACATAAAGAATGTTGGCACATTAGTACATTCTAAGCTATTTACATATCTAGTTCAGTATTGGAATTTGGCTTGCATCACTAATCGATATCATTTGAAGAGAAAGTCAAGTGCAATTTCATAAAGAGAGTGTTGCAGAAAGAGGAGAGCGAGAAGATATGCAAATTGAGTTATGTTCATGTGTGTGATTTGGATATTTACCATAGCTTTAACAATTTTTCAGTCATATCACTATAAGGTCTGCAGCGTGGCAGTATATAGTGATGTCTAGCACTTGTGTATCATGCTGTAGTCCTACCAAGACACATTATCCTAACACCAGGATAAGAAGTGCCAACATTAAACTCCTACTGCTGAGCATCTATCGCAAAAGCTGCCTTTTTTATATCTTTGGTATATTACTCGACCTGGGTTAAAACCAGCACCCCCCCCCCCCCCACCTTAATCTAGGACTGACACTCTTGCAACTAAACCACCGGAGTGGTCTATAAGGCAAATGGAAATAAAAAAGAAGACATAAAATACAGAGAGAAAAGTCAAATGGAGAAATGCAATTTAGATTAAATATTTAGACTTGGAAAGTGAAAAAAACAACTCTTCGTTTACATACATGATTGTGTTTTGATGCTATCATAAATAATAGGTTAGTATACATTATTAGAGAAGAGGAAGTAGATCAATATGGCCAAGACAGCATTGAAATATATTTGTACAAAGTGTACTTATTGGCAAAACTAAAACAATCTACACTTCATTGCCATTGCAACAACGTGTTAATAATGATGTGCTTCAGGTACATATCTTGAGGAGTGAAGAGTTGGCACCTGACGTATAGTAACACATTAGAAAATTTAAAAATGGAAACTGGATAAATCTATATTACATCAAGAAAGTGCATGCTATTTCTGACTGCTAAAGATTGAAAAATAAGCAACATAATTGAAACAGACTAGTCAAAGGCTCCTATATTAAGAGGCCAATGTCACAGACCTGTACTGAAAGCAATCAATTTGTTGGATCAAACAAATCAGCCTGATTTTATGATTGATAATTATAAGTCATTTATGTTGAAAGGCTCTTTATCACCTGTGAGCAATTCTACCAAACCTATCCGAATTAAAATATTAAGGGACACAGGAGCTTTTCAGTCTTTTATTATCAGGTGCATTGCCTGTTTCTGAGCACAACTCTGGTCACAGTGTTCTTATTTAGGATGCAAATAAGATGCTTTTTCTCTCCAGTGTACTGAACTCATGACCATTGGATTACAAAATGCAGTATCCGCCTACTGAGATGATATGGCCACCTATCTAATACTGTTTGAAACCAACAGATTAAAAATAAAAAACAGTAGGAAGTTAAGAAGAAAAAGAAACAACATTAAATGGTTAAATTGCATTATAATTTAATTGAGCGAAGCATGTACAAATAAAGTAAATATTCATCTCGACAAAAATGTTTAATATAAAAGATGCAACCCAAATAAAGTCATTTCAGTCATTATGTATGTCATTATTGAATAAATACAAGAAGCTGGCCACAGCCTGCATATTAAATCCAGTCACAAACATTCAAAATGTTGGTTACTATGGTATTAAAGTGAAATAAAGTAAAACAACTGTTTCATTGAAGGTAATTAAAGGGTGTTGACAGATGAATGAAAGGACATCAACTTCCATGTAAGGTGGATGAGTCTTGACCAAAAAATGGCATCACAGGAAGACATGCAATACTGCTGCATTGTTAAATGAAAACATCATCTTATTTATCATTAATATCTGCATGGACAGTCTCTATTATATAAAGATATGGTAATTCCTTCCAACCTTGATGAAACGTCACACTGTCAATTTGTTTTTGGAAGGAACATCAGGAAGCAAGACAATTTCCTTCGTAAAGTGTAAATGCATTTTAGTAATTCAAAAAATTTCATCTTTACTTATTTAATGAAAGAAGCAACCACAATTTAAGTTAGCTGTACTAAAATTCCAGTTAGATTGTCCCCTTGAGTCCAAACTGCAGAATATTAATAATGAGAAATGGCTAGCAGACTTTTGAACACATTCAAAACTGGTGCTAAAATGCTAGTAAAAAATGTAGATGTGGCGTAATCTCATTGGTTGACATTTTAAACATATGACAAATACAACTGTTACCTAAACCAATTCATCTGAAAAATGTAAAGTTTTGCATTCAGAAAATTTAGACAAACTTAATTTGGAGAAAAGATATTTTACTGTACATGCATTTACAAGATGCAATATCCCATTTCAAAACTGCATTTTATTTCTTACCAAAGTAAACATGTCTCAATGTACTATGAGAAAAGAAATTAAAATCCAAACTAATATGAAAAATATATACAGGAAGAATATAACTGTAATATTTTTTATTATTTTAAAAACAACACAATTTAAACATCATGTTAAGAAACCACAATCAATAAGTATTATACTGAAGTAATCATGATGTCAGAGACTACACTATTTTCTGGGCAATATTCAAAGTTATATATTTCAAACATGGCAATATTTCAATGTTTTTTAATGTGTGACAAAAATCAAAAGAACTTCACTGCCTCGAAAATATATTTGCTTAAGAAATATATTTAGAAAAAGCAAATAACAAAACTATATATCTGAACATTAATTTAAACTTTCATGGCCTGGATGCAAATTAATCCAATGACCAAACTGAAATC
The DNA here is from genome assembly GCA_030141615.1 of Unio pictorum. Lineage (NCBI taxonomy): Eukaryota > Metazoa > Mollusca > Bivalvia > Unionida > Unionidae > Unio > Unio pictorum. Next base: position 2,971,645 of record JARLTB010000253.1, read on the forward strand.
TAAGAACACGTCATAAACACAACTGGAGAATCTATCCTATTTGTTGGCCTATAAGTCACTGTGAAGCTTAAGTCAACTTAGCCAGTTTCTGTCCTTCATAAACAAGTAGATGCCAAGTATAAGACAAGGCCAGAGCAATACATCAATTTTGTTTCACTACTGTTTGATACACACATGAATTTTATCCTAGATGTAACTCCACAAATTTACCAGTCAGCATAGTTAAATGTAGCTAAATAAAACTTACCGGTAATTTGTTTCACACCAAATATCTAAAACAAATAGGATAATTTTAGCAACAAATGACCTGAAAATTTACAGAGTTACAGATAGGATAAAATTTGTAATGCTGCGTGAAATGTAGAATAGCAACTTCTGTTTTCAGGAATATTACACTGTATGCATAGCTGCCAACCCTCCAGACTCACAATTTTGTGAAAATGGTGATAAAAATTAGTGAATTTTGACATGAATTCATGAAGTGATCCTAGAGTCTGCGAACATTTATCGATACAAATGAATGCATGGCAAGTGTTAGTATATTCCGAACTAAACTTCACTGTATGCGTAATATATTTCCTTTTGCTATTCCGAGTTTCCTGTCCCTTGCCACACCATTTTCTTATATTTGGAGTTTTATGGGCGGGGGGGGGGGAGGTGCAGGGACAAAGTCCATTCCCTATCGAAAAAGTTGAAATTTGCCGACACCATTTGGCGTCAAAATGGGGTAGTCTCTTACTAGCTGGCATAGCAAACTTTAAAGATCTTTCCTTGAGATATAACTGCTTGAAATCGATAGGAAAATTATTTATTTTCTCAAACATCATGAACATAGCATTCGTCATGTCTTTAATCTGCTGACAGGCGAAATGAAAATGCGTTCTTGCTGAAATTTGACCTGGATCTGGCCATTTTTGTCCCAATGACATGACTATACAAATCTCGCCACCTACATGTCAATTAGGCCATATAGTCACGTAACATGGACAATAAACAAATTCCAAAGTAAAAGTGGGGTAACAAGGGTCAGAGAAAATGGTGAGACAATTTCAAGATTAGTTGCAGGTGCATGTGAGGAACAACATTTTGGTTGGGCACCAGTTTCTCTTAAAAGCATTTGTTGTTGTTGAAGGGTAAAATACTATTTTTAGCACACGATATGCTATACATGGCAGACATTATTAATGGTGGAGGAAAGACCCGGGAAAACCCCTGGAAAGAACCACTGACCCACGAGAAGTTACTGGCAAGCTTTCTCACATACCCTCATTGGCCCAATCTGAGACTCGAACCCACGCAGACACTGACTGACACATTTGCACTACTATTTTAGAGAGTATCTATTCCACTAGAAGAAGAAGATGAAGAAGAAGAAGAAGAAAAATAACACTTCCTTAAATCGGTTGACTTGTCACAAATCAAAATGAAATTATTACAAGATAAAATGTACCAAGCCTTCAGCACCTAAACTATCGAGTACCTTAACAAACCACAAAAACATAAACAAAACCAAGTCCATACGTTAGCCACTGTCGGAATTCCAATTTTATGTTCAGTGAGGATTTAAACTAATCTAGATACATAGAACAGTATATTCAAGAACAATGTTTGAAATCATCCACAGAAATCCATACAACTTTAAAGCAAAGAAATAAATACGTAACTTTTGAAGAAAACAAAGTATTTCTTAAAACTGATGAATATTGCTGTGTACAGTTAACTGGTGGGTCAATTTAAAAACAGGAAGCAAGTACAAAGATTGGTATTCTAAAGAAAAATGTATTAAACTTCGAAAGGATATATCATTTCCAAAGAAAACATTTAAAGGTAAGCTTTTTGTTAGTCAATTAAGTCTTCTACTGCAGCAAGCCCAAAAAACATAACATATTAAGAGCATTATATTTTCATGGCAGATAGAGATTTCTTTGTATTAATGCAGACCTGTAGAAACAGATACACTTTAAAATGACCATGTTTTATGATACACGTAACTACAAAAAGATATTTTGGTGTTCCTCATATGAGGAAGAAAAAAAAAACTCGGATCGTGTAATTAGCTGAATACAAAAATACCGTGGTTTAAGAAGTAAGCTATATGCCTTTAGGACAAAACAAAAATGAAAAGTAAGTATTCTATGGTATTTATTAAACAATATGTAATCGCAAAGTATTGAAAGTAAGCAACAATATTTATTCAACAACCTTTTATCACAAAGTAGCAAAAGTATGCAGTGGGATTTGTTGAACAGTCTGCAATCGCTAACTATTTAATGTAAGCAAGTATATTTATTAAACAACCTGATATCGCATATTATTTAAAGTGAGGAAGTCTAACCAAACTATAAACTATGAAAAGCTAATTGTGATACATTTTACAGACTGTTAAAATAAAAAGAAACAAAAAACATTTAACTGAACATTTTACAGATTTATAAAATACTTTTAAATACCAATTTTTAATAACATAACAAAATTTACTTTTTGGCGAAAGGTTAAAACGATTTTTCAACGAGAAGGTGTGACACCTGCAACAAGTAAATACATCTTTTTGCATGACATCAGAAAACCCTTGGTCTAAACATAATAAATTTGGTAAAATGTCTTATAGGAGGAAATGGACGGGTAAAGGTCACACATAAGCATCAGTTGGTGACACATAGACACCAGTTGACAATGTAAACCAAGAGATCTAAATACTGACATTATTTGTTCGAGTTAGATTAAAAGCACAAGCATCACTGATTGTTTATTTCTGAATACATAAAAAATATGGCGTTTAAAATAAGCTGGACAACTTGTTCCTTAATTAACTGATGATGTCATTCTGATTATTTTTGGCCGTAATTAGCTTGTTGTATGCGATTCAAAACTCATGTTAACATTTGGCAACAAAAGGAATGAACACAAAATAATAATATGGGTAAGAAAAAAACTATTTTCAGAAGTAAATTCAGTCAGATCACGCAACCACATACATAACCATAGACACTTGTTTATTTGCTTCGTGAATAAAGTAAATTAGTTCTGTTTTTTAATCATCAGCTGTTTTAACTGTAGACCAATTACAATCTCTCACTGTTTGTCCTTTTGTCGAGATAAGAATAGACCAATTACAATCTCGCACCATTTTTAACCTTTTGTCATCATAACTGCTAATCACATTCTCTTCTTTACGAATTGTTGCTGACTGCTTTTCAGTCACTGGTATTGTATTATTTACCAGGTCCGTATGTAAGCGTGTCAAATGGCTGTTGTATTCAATAATACTACCAGTTTTCATTCCCATATCACGAGGTAAACAAACATATTCCATTCCCATTATCAATAACATAATCTAGTTTTAACTTGTGGTTAGAGCGTCCGCCGCGGAAATGGGAGGTCGTAGGATCGATCCCCGGCAGAGTCATAAAAGAAGACTTATACAAATGGTACTAACAGCTGCCTCGCTTGAAGCTCAGCATTAAGAGGTTAGTGTTAGGACTGGTTGGCCTGATGTCAGGATAATGTGACTGTGAAGCATGACATGTCTGTGGCATGATGACCCAGAGACATCACTATAAACTGCTTCACTGCAGACATCATAGCAAAATGTTTGAATTTCTTTTAAAGCTACATTAAAAATCCTAACCAAACAAACAAAGTAATATTGCTCATGCCGTACGGAGCATATCCGTTGTCAAATCATTAGTTTCGGAGGTTCATAGATTGACATGTTGTCAAGCTCTTCAATTTTGGAGGCAAGTAAATCTTTAATTCAGACCACAATCCCACAATAATGGAGAGCGCTTTAGACCACTTGGGGCCACCTAAAGCATTTGTAAAACTAATCTTTTATATACAGTAGTCCCCCTCTTATACAGCCATCCCTTCTGTACCTTGAAAGTGGCCTTATAAGACGGGTGGCCTTTCCAGAGGGGGGAATACATTTCTATGAGAAGTATATGTAATGTACATAGTTTGAAAGCTATATACTTCAAAGCATTTAATATCTTAGTTTAAATGTAACATTAATCATTAAATGTTCTTATTGTAATATTAACAAACTTGTTTCAACTGAATATATGTTAATAGTTCTATATCTTGACGTAAGTGTGATATACGAACAAGTATTGGTGTCATGCGCAATGAAAATACATTCAAAAACGTCATTTACATCTTTGTACATACATCTCTGTTAACGTGATTACTTGTTAATATTTGATAATGATTTATTCTGGTGTTGCTAACTGTATGTGATTTAATTATGCAGACAAAACTTGTGTCAAGTGGAAGAAATGCAGTTTTCATAAAGGAAGCCATAATTGTATTGTCACGTGATTTTTCGGTCTCTGTATTGTAACCTGTTTTCTTCAAAGTTCTATGTGTGTGCCAATGCAAAAAAATCTATTTATAGCCTATGCTGACCCTGTTATGATATTAACAATTAAAACTAGTTATAATTATCAGAGAAGAACTCAACATATGTGTTAAGCCCCAAACTCTATCAAAACATTAATGAGCCAATTTTGTGTAAACAAAGCCTTTTATTGATAATGAACATGTACTATTAATCTTTAGTCAACACTTCTAAAGGAAACTTGACACAGCGAGACATATATCGATGATAGAGATAATCAATTGCTTACTATACATCAAGATTTGAATTAATAATTGGTTCTGGATACATTTGAAGAAACAGAAGTGGCCGCTCGTATAAGGGACATTTTACATAGTTTGTACTAAAATGCTGGCTGCGTTAGAGAATCGGCAGTTCTTGAAGGTTGCTTTTGAATACAAACTCGTTGGTGCCATGGGATTCTGCCCGTAAGAAGCGGGTGGCTACTGGTCAGGGAGGGCCGTTCAAGAGTGGGACTACTGTGTATATATATATATATATATATATATATATATATATATATATATATATATATATATATATATATATATAAATACCTTAAAATGTTTGCTACCGGGGTAAAAACAGTACCTATCAGCTATAGTTCACTTATACCACGACCAGTTGTACCAGACCTATTCAGCAACAGCCGATATAATAAATAATAATAATAATGAGGACTTTGTATAGCGCCTAAATGCCCTACTCTTTCGAAGCTCTAAGCACCTTACACCATCTATAATGATATTACTACACTACAGAAAAACAATGAAATTGGAAAACATAAAAAAACATGCTGAAAACATATGATACAAAACAAATGTTACTGATATCATAACTAGAGTTTAATGAGAAATCAGTTAATTTAAAAAATACTTTAAATAATTGAAAATTGGGGAATTAATTAATTTTTTACATAAAGGTGTGAATTTGTGAATCACTGAAAAATGGTTGGCAGCTATGGGTAGCCTAATTTTCCAATTTGATCTGGTCTGCCAAACATTAAGCTCACACCGGTTTTGACAAGAGTGACCGGACTAAATCATTGCTATATTTAATGAGCATATAATTAACACTGCAAACGATTTTGTTTTTGAGACAATGGATACCATTATTTAGACTAGAAAGAATTGTTGACAGTGATATCAATTGATAATGGTGCATTGCCTTTGTACAAGGAGTATGATCACTATTGTCATCTAACTTTAATGCAGGCTACAATTCTCCGGAAACCTCTCATATCAGGCCATATTATATTACAAGGTACAAAAATAAAAATGGATTGAATACCTGTCTTTGTCATGGATATTCATTTTCTAACTTATCTATTATATGTAATCAAATTACTAGTACATGCTGCTTTCGCACAATTACATACGATGCACCAGAATTTAATACTGAAAAGCATGTATATATTTTGACAGCCTTATAATATCGGGTTCTAACTTTTTGAATGAAAACTGAATGAAAAAATTATTTGAATGGCAAATTCCATATACAGCTTGATGAAGAGTATAAGACAAAACCCAGACTTTATGATCCAACATTATGGACTTATATGCCAACAAATATTTATTATCTCTGTGAAATTCGTAGGCAACTGTTTTAGTTCTTTAGCTTTAACATAGAAGGTTTTTATATTTTAAATATTTTATAAAATATTTGATCTGGGTCCATGGACGACTTGCCAGAATAGGCATCTTTCTCTTTGCCTCTTCGCATGCTGTTATTCCTAGTAATGAAGCTGTTCTGATTAATTGTCCAGGTTGTATATCTACAGCTGCCTTATCCTTCTTTAGCCATGGAACTCTTGCTGTTTTCTTCTTCTCTGCCTTAACAACCGATTTGCAGCTTTTACCTACAAAACAAATAATCCCTCTTCATTTTGGATGATAGATTCACCAAATATTGATACTATTTTAACTACAAATTATTCAACTGTTTACCATTTAAGAAATGTGAAGAAACCAATACTACCAAAAGGAAACATTGAAATTAGGATCTTGGGTTCACGCTAACAAATATATTAGTTTACCATACTATTTAGTTTGCTTTAACAGCAACAGCTACAAGTGAATATCAATTACAAACACAGTAAACATTAGGTAAAAAGTTTAACCTCAGCATTACGGCCATATAGTATATGAAATTTAGCCTGTGAAAGAAAGAAACAAGTTCAGTTGTTAACAGTCTCTAGGTACACATCAAATCACAAAAGGATTACTGTGCCATTAACAATATATTAATTACATTTACTGAAACAATGAGTTATGACATAAAATAAAGTTAAATTGTTTGGGATCACTGATTTTATTAAACAATCTTTATAGTACAGATGTTAGTAATTGACAGTAATTTCTTTCATTATTATGTAAAAATCTTGTTGTTTTGTAAAAATATATTTCTAGCAGTGCTCTTATGCTCTGAAATATAGTTATAAGCATACAGCAACGGGTCCAAACATTGCAGTATGATACACTTACATAACATGTGACACTCATGTTTCAACTTATAGATATTACACAAGTGCATATACTTAATATGCAAGCATCTATTGTTTCCCGGTATGAATAATCATAGGATCTGGAAAGTCGTTGTGTGTGACAACCATAAAGATAGTGAATTCATAGTCTTAGTGGTTTGTCAGGATCATATCTTTATCTTTTGTTTTGGTAAGCATTGCACATCAACTTATTTCCAGTGCTAATCTCCAAAAGCATCAACTGTAATACAATACCTTCACAAAATTATGTCTTTTATTCTTCTTCCTCCACTGAACAACCATCTTGAAGGTCTTCAATAATATCTGTAAAGATAATGTTCAAATTTATTTTATATTACATAAAATGTATAAACTGGATACTTGCCAATTGTTTTCATTATTAAAAAAAATATAACAAGGTAACCAAACTATCATCTGAAATTTAAAACTGGAACCTGACTATCAAATATGTGACAATGTCCAGCTATCATTTTTATTTGCGAATGATTTCATCATATTTCCTGAAGTTACAAAAGCTACATATCAAATACATTGAACAAATTACACAGAAAATGTTCGCTTCACATGACATACTGTCTACCTATGATACATATCTGGGATAAATATCAACAAAAGAACAAATCAATTGACAAGCAACACTGCAGAATAAAAGGACAGACTTTGGATAATGAGGATGTTTGTAGTGATAATGACAAATACTGGATTGCAAAAGAAACCGAAAATGAATGATTCTTAAGCTACAATAGGTCAATAAAATAAAAGAGATTATATTTAAACCAGTTATCTAAAAATGTAATACGCTGAATGTCATCTATACATAAACTTTGTGCTTTACGTCGTTTCTTTATTTTGAGGACAATTTATCAAGTCGTATGTTGAGAGGAGTCATGATAATCAGTCTTTGGTTCTTTCAACACCCCATTCGCAATTTTTCTATGCATCAGAAATTAGAAGCTTTATAAAAAATACTCAAAAACTACCAAAGTCCTTCATATGAATTACCTGCAATATCATGTGACAGAAATATCCCTGCTAAGTTATGTTCAGAAGAATCTAAGAACTATTTACGTAGTTTGCAAAGTTTTGGTCACTGAATTAATGTAATCTACAACTATTCACACTTGATAAAAATTCTCTTTCTCTCTCTCTCTCTCTCTCTCTCTCTCTCTCTCTCTCTCTCTCTCTCTCTCTCTCTCTCTCTCTCTCTCTCCAGGGTCATACACATTAACCACAGACACTTGATTCTGGGTAAATTAATATATACACTCACCATATTATATGGTGAGTAAATACATTAATTTACCCAGAATCAAGTGCCTGTGACATTAACTCACGCCCACTCTTAGGTGGTGTCATCCTGAATAACTACAACGATGGAGAGATGGCCACCCAACCCCACCCCTCTGTCTCTCGCTCTCTCTGCACCACTCACCACTGCATAGCTTGGAATTCCAAAAATATACGCGAGCTGTACTGACATTAATATAAATTCATTGCTGAAAATGGGATAAAACCAAGTTGTCACAAATAATAATTATAATAACATAAAAACTAGTTGTACCCTTACTCCTACGTCGTGGACACTCAACCACAACAAATCAAGTTGAAGCTACGACATCGTAGCTATAAAAAATAACTAGTAGCTATTTTGGAGGAATACAGTTAACAACTTGAAAAATAATTGTTTAATTACTTACCAGTTAGATTCAGCATGTCCTGCCATCTTCCAAGAATTTACTGTAGTGTAATATAGTCTAATCCTTGCAGGAATGTAATCAATCTACGCAATATAAGAAAAAAATAATAAAAAAACGCGCCAAGACTCCGCACAAACGGAAGCCCTGGGCTTAAAATACTGCACTCTGTTCAGGCATCGCCAGTTTGCAATTATTATAAAATTATTTTTTTAAACAAGTAATTATTTTTAAAAGTCACATTTATCTGTATACAATGTACAGTTACACTGCAAAGTAGCGATGTTCTGATTGGATGACAGTCTGAGATCACACGCCTTCTGATTGGCTAATAGTTTGCACACTAGTCAAACCTCTAAAGCGCGAAAAAGACTGCCGCAAACTGTGTGACCTATACACACGAGTGTAACTCTTATGTCAAGCATTACCGACTTCGTGAGGACTTTTACAAAAACACGTGGTTCATCTCATATGATGATTCTCAACCGTTTTCCGATATATCATTTCAAGGACTAGTGTGTAAGTCCTCGAAATGTAGTACAGTCCTCGAGATGTTGGTGTGCAACCCAACTGAAGTCCTCGCAAGTATAGCAAAACACACCCACACACAAACACACACACACACACACACACACACACACACACACTCCATAGCAATACAGTCTTAATATAGTATAACGTGAAAATACAATTCTGACATTAACTAGCACAGTATGACTTTGACAATATTTTTCTGAATAATCGATTTTCTCTACCTGAAATGGTTTACGTGTACGGATGCACAGAATGGAAACACTAAAGAGTTTTGCTGACCGCCATGTGACCTAATGTTCAGTACATACGCCGCGGATGCGTGATTTAGCAGGGTCGCCGTCCGGTCCAACTGAAATCAGAGACGTTTAAAACTTTTACTAGTAACTTCCTCGTTTGGGGCAGCCATTATTAGGTCATTGTTAAGACTGGTCGTTGATAATATTTCTACATTTAGAAGTATATTATGTATCTACGTGTGTTTTGCGTTATTTTAACTTTTATTTGATCCGATCCTATTTGCAGAAAATTGGAGGAACTTATCAACTGATGGAAGTGCAAAAACACAGGTCAGATGTTGATACTCGAAAAAAGAATCGAGTTTGTTTTGGATTATTATATTGTTGCGCACAACACACGCATGTTTGGAAGAAAACCTAAGAACTTTATGTTGTTGGTTATTATAGATAACTTCAAATTATGTATGTTTCTATAATAATGCAACATTTAGTTGAAAATAATATGCATATATTTTCTTATCTGTTCGCCGATTATACTGACATGGTAGTTCATTTTAAATTTGATTCTTGACATTGAATGATTGAATTCGATAAACAATAGCTATACATAAAACATGCATTTGAAATGGTTATCAATTACACTCACAGCGTACCGATACCCCTGTCAAAGAATATCAGCGAACACCAAATATTGTAAATTAGGATAGAATGGTCGGTTGAAATCTGTCAAATGACTAAATCCTTCACATACTATATTTGCGGCGTGACTTTGCCTGTGTGTGTTCTTGTGAAGGGCACTTAACTCCAATTACTTGCCACAATATCACCAAGTATGGATTAAATCTTTACTTAGTATAGATCCTATAATTCAAACTACTGCAATAATGACAATACTATGATGTGACTTTCATTTCATGACAAATATGTCTAACAGAAACGTATAACTGTGATATATTAGAAAGACGACATTGAATAAAATCCTAATGTTTCGTCAATAAATCAGTCTGATCTAAGACTTGTGGTCTTCATTCATGAATGATGCAATTTATAACGTCAGTCTGTTTGGTATGAAAGACGAATCAATGATATTTAAATTACTCAAACTGATGGATATGTAGATTATATTTGTTTATTAATGGTCCTATTAATAAACGTTTCTTTTCCAACACAAGCACACATAAAAGAAGACCCATCACCAATAATACAAATATATATATAAATATATATATATATATACATATATATATATATATATATATATATATATATATATATATATATATATATACATATATATATATATATATATATATATATATATATATATATATATATATATATATATATATATAATAATCCGCTACTAGATCCCATCATCACTCCAACAATCATTTTGATCGCTTGCAATTCATGTACTTATGCGAGCTTTATTTCAACTACTTTAATGATATTAGTAAATATTCATATATTTCACTTTTTAGCAAATACATTTCCTTTCCATGATGTTTTTCGGTCCTATTTTATGTTAATTATTAATGTAGTTAATATATGTTTTATAAATGATAAGTTAAATATGTATAATCCATCTGCCTAATGATTTGTTTTATCCATCTTTGATTCTTGAACGCATTTCGTTTAATATCAATGGCTTGGTACAGCACAATGAAACATAAACCGTATTAAGTAAGAACAATAAACTTATTATATGTATTTACACAACAATTTTACCTCGGTCACCAATAGGCACTCCCAACATTCTCATATGATCCATAGCATGATGATGACGTCATTATTCTACTATAATATATGTGTCGGTGTGTTACCTATATAAGTGGACTAGTCACTGATAGAAGTGACATAAAGCAATTCAACATTGTACTTTTGGTCTTGTTATCCAGTGCTCAAATCAATCAAGGGAGAATATACATGATATAGGAAAGTCAACATTGCAAGTTACCTTGGATCAGTCAATCTGGGCAGGAGCCACTCCACAAAGACGATCGTCAATATTCTAACGTGAAAAAGGTATGATGGCCCTAAAAATGATTTTATGGCAGGGTTGAACTCAATCTATGAGGACCTGGACTATTAATATATGGAGACTATGACATATCTACATATCCACTCAGCAACAATTCCTTAAAAAAAAAATTCTATGTGTATATCCAGCTATTTTCAGAGTAGTCTTTGTCGATTTGCCCATATACATTCTCAACAGATGTAATGTTCTGCATTCACCGAGTAGGGTTTGCATGACTTAGAAGGCCAATGACATATGCCTCATAATTTGAGCCATGTTCCAATGCGTTGGAACTATGACTATAACATAATTCGTTTGCAGCTCTGTGGAGAAACGTAGTTACTTATATTATGTCTAAAACTTATATATTGACATTCGTGTGGCTCTTGCTTGATATTTGCCCAAGTGAATTACAGTAAACTCCATGATGTGAAATTTAATATACATAGTTTTAAAGTAGATATAATAACAAGTGTCATTTCAATTCGACACATCAATTAATCATGCAACAACAAAATGATGTAGTCACCTCTGAATTAAACCGAGGGCTTTATTTATTGAATGTTTTATGGAAAGCCTGTAAAATGGACATAATGTCCTTTACGAAAGTTTTGCGAAGGTGTGTTTTTGGCATGAGAGTTAACGAACACGGTGAATAAACCTTTGAGCGACGGACCGCTACTTAAATCATCTACCGGTTAAAACCGTTGATTAGTCTGATATGATTGATAAATACATATATTTAATAAGATGACTTACATCATTTTTTAGACATATTAGTATAATAAAGAAGTAATATAATTGTGGATTATGCATGCGATTATTTTTCAACATTGACTATGCATGTGTTAAGATATGACACAAGGCAAAATGAAGACGATTCCAAGATTAACGCACCAATATTCTTTATTGTAACCATTTTGCAAGATAAACAGTAAAACTACGTAGAGTATTAATATTATTATAAATTATATGCCTAAAGTTTAAAACTTCATGTTCTTTGCATTATAATAAATAGTATATAGACCTATGTTAGAAACCAAACATGTAGCATTAAACAGCAAAAAAAAATTCACATTTGTATATACACAGAAAGGGCACTATCTTTCAAAATAATGGAACGTTTGTATAGCCTCCTATAGCTGCTATTAAGGATATGCGTCCATTTTTGAACATGAATAACGAGTAACACTGTAGGAAGACTTCGAAAATAATATGCAGCATTGATAAATCAGAGCATTTCTGATCGTTAAGTACAATTTTAATCCATTGACTCTAACCATGCTTTACGTACACTCTCATCTGTCATCTTTAATAACTAGTGCATAAGAATCATTTCAAAATCGTACTACTTGAATTCACATTTATTCAACTCATTACAGTAACAGAGTTTTCGATTAATTTTGAAATACCATACTATATTTGCAAATTTTTGTATCAATTGATTCGTAGAACTCTCAGACATCCTATCCAGTTTTCAATATTGATTATTTGGTATCGTACAATTTGTTCAGCTTTTGTAGGCTAATCTTAAAACAGGTTAAATATAGGTTATGTTTAGTGTTGAAATTATAAAGTGACTTAGCCGCTCGTAAATAACAGAAATTATTTGACTGAATTGCATCAGTTTTAGTGCTCTTGAACATGTCCTGAAGCCAGGCATCTTCGTTCGTTGATGAAATACAATGACAATTAAAAGAGTTTTGAAGCTCAGATCAAAATTGATGAAAATTGGAATACTTGAGATTGCACTACCAATAAGGAAAAGAGATCATTGAGTAAATTATATATTTTAAGGATGATAACTTTAATGTTCATATTAATAATAATGCTGCACGGTTTATTGACGGTGTAAAGGATAAGGGAAACTGTAAGAAAGTGTTTTAATTAGTCACAATTATTTTCAATCTAATGGGAAAAAGAGGAATCCCATGATACAAAAATACAAAATATTCTGCTAAGCGCGTACATTATTTTGTGTTAAATTTAGGTGTCACAAATCGCATGATGTATAAATAAAAGAAAAACAATTTGAGTTTTGAGATATTAATTACATTCTGAAGCAGTCATGGGTTTAATTGACGGATAGTTTTGATTTGTATACATTACCTATATTTATATTTGAAAGTAAGAGTTGTTACTACATAGTTAATATTATGTAGGGAATACCGGAATACTAAGTGTGAGTCCTGGACCTAGCACTGACTATGATGTCAGTATTTTCTAGTGGCAAAGTGTTTAGCATTACCTTTTTATAAAACGACATCAGAAGTGAAAATGTCGTATTGTTGTTACATGATTTTATCTGAGAGAGCTTGTTTCCTAAATTATCGACTGGCATTACAAATGGCTTTTTAAATTTACGATAAATTGTTTTTTTGGTATGATTGTAAATCAATTCAGAATGTGTTCATTTGATCATTTAATATCTGTACATGGTTGAGAAATTATAATTGGAAAATTCAACCACTGTGAAGGGTTACGCAGGGTCAAACTGGCGAGTATATTATTGCTTATAGCGTTTCAATATGTTAATACTTACAAACGTAAACAAATAATCTAAAGCAAAGGCCCTTATGTAACTCGTATCTGTATTATGCTTGGACAGTTGAAGTTAGAATTGAAATAGAGATGTACAAATATATGCCATACACATTTCAGTTTACAAAGTGAAAAGAGAAAAACAAGAAGAAAATGTCGATGGTTTGATTAACTGATGTATGTTCTATTACAGGAATTATTTGAATCCACTATGAGAACTAAATTACTCCTACAGTCGCTAGTTCTGCTAATTCTCTCTCTTGGTACTGAAACACGAGATGAGACAGCGGGAGAAACAACTACTACTGAAGACGGCGTGTTTTTGCCACAGTATCAATCGGAGAACAGATTGAACACCACGGAACATAATCCGTCATTGGCACAAAAACAATTATCTGAGACGGTGGACGACAGTTATACCGCTGGAAATACATTATGTCGTTTGGATCAAAAGTGCGATTTTCACGGAGGATCAACCTACAAATATTGTTACGTAGATTACAGTAATAACTGGGATTATTGTTGTACTGGCGACTGCGACTACCATGGAAAGAGTTACTTGTGGTGCCAATCTGGAGACAAATGGCAATATTGCGGTAAAGCTGGTACTACGAATATCGATGGAAGACCTTGTCATTATTCACATCCATGTGGTATGCACCAAGAGAAGGGGAAAGACTCCACTTATTGGTGCTATGTAGATCATAAATTAAACTGGAACAGATGTTGTGCACCTTCGTCAAACTGTGACTATCATGGTCAATCATACAAATGGTGCTATACCGGTTATGAAAAAGAAACAAGTTGGTATGAGTGTAAATAGAATTTAGATCGCTAATGCCTCGTGTCTTTGCGTTAAAACAAAGGAAAATACATACACCTACCCATGTCCTTAATATCTTATGAAGATCGTTAATACTGATGACTAACCATAAACTTTATTTCTCGTCTTTAGATGTACTCTTCTCATTTAGAGCCTAAACATTCATTAAATCCTTTTAGTATAGTATTTATCATTTCAGAAACCAGTTTTAATATTCAGACCGCGTATTCTACCATCAAAAATTATTTTTGTTTTTCTCTATGAATAAAAGTGAATGACATAAACCTCAAGCCGCTTTATACCTTTGCAAATACTGGCATATGTGGAGAACGACAACATTAAGAATTTAACTATATTTTCTATTGTGGATAAAAAACTATAGATTTTGATCAGTACAGTTAGACAATGATCTATGCTGGGATAATCTATGTATTGTATGTAATTAACATATAAATAAAAGTGTTTATCTATACTTATTAATAAACTCTTATCCCTGTCTGTATGTCTCTCTCAGTCCCACTGAATATTTCCTTTAGCTGTCTCTTGACTATTTCTCAGTATCACCTTTCTCTCTCGAACTCCCTTTTCTCTTCATCCACTCTATCGAGTTATACTAAATATTTTGATTCAACATTCACGTCTATTTAATATTGTGCCTTCCCATTTCTCATCTCAAACATGACGATACATCACAAAAATATGAATTCAGATAAGTAAATGATGCCTTTTCACAAAGATAACAATATTTTAAAAAATTATGCTCAGGTTTCATCACAGTCTTAGATTTTACATTTGATTTAAAAAAACTCACGTTCATCTTGACTAAACTTTCCGCATTGTCAATAGTAGACAATGCCCGCGGCCGTCTGAAATGTACTACATTAATAAAAGTCAGTTATTCTTGAACAAAACTTTCAACGTCCACATGCGACTGTTCACACCCAACAAAGATGGTTTCTGTTACCTTGAAACTATGCAAATGTCTAACATTTATATTTTACTTCTAACCATTCCCTTGTTCCCATGACTTGCCTATTCGCGGGCACAGTGGCCGCCGACATTGAATGACCTTGGCGAATTTCAAACCGGTATCCCTTCATTTTGAGAGCCCGTCAATATACCCTAGTTTTCCATGCAGAAAGCAGAAACCAGTTAGAGTTCACTTTCCACGGATGTCATACAAATTTGAGATGACTCTCATGGTAATGACTCAATATGAATTCGGGTTCAAACAAGACATGAACAACAGGCTACTACATGAGCATGATATTAAACATACCCCTATATTTGCAAATAGGTGAGCGAATCAATATAGTAATCGGCGTATTATTATATTGTATACAATTTCATTTATCGTAAGAGAATGTTTTTTCCTAAGAAAAAATATAATTAGTATGCATACAGTTTAAATACATACATACATACATACATACATGCATACATACATACATACATACATACATACATACATACATACATACATACATACATACATACATACATACATACATACATATATACAGACAGTCACAAGCATGTTCATTATATTCCTGCTCAACCTTAATTCAGTTACAAGTTACATAGTCATCACTGAGGTCAACTTTTGAAGCAATTCGACCTCTTTCTTTTTTCTTAGTGGCGTATTTTTATGAATTGCTTACAATCATCAATGCAAACAAGTACATCATTCTGACAATTCGTTAAAAAATTGCAATATATTTACTATACTTCACTTTTCAACGGTAGAATGAAGAGGTTGCAAATCATAATTATTTTGCTTATCCCAGCACTGGGCATAATGACATATTAGTGACTGACAACAAATATGTTCCCTCGATCGTCTATAGGTAGTACTGGCGTGAGATCGTCATAGCAATACAATTATAAATATTCAGTGCTTCTATATATGGACTTGAATGCCTGACTAACATTTATAGGATGGCTTTAAGGTAATTACGTTAGATGACAAGTTGAACTAGTTGTTGATATTTTCTAATCGCATCAATATCAAACTACTACCATAACTATTACAACTGTTTGTGTCACAGAGAATTATTAAGGACAGTTAAGTATAAACATATTTGATCAGCACGAAACAAATGGTGAGATGTGAACTTCATACAGTACCCTTCCGTTTATTATATCTGCGAAACTATGAATCAATTATAATCGATTATTATGTTTTCCGGATCTATATTCATCGTTAAACCTTCTTCAAACTTCATTAAGTTAATAATACATTAAACTTCGATAAAACGATTTTTTTTTTTGCATTTAAAGTAAATGGAATAAGATTTACTTACTAGTCTAAAATCAGATCTTGATGTTCTGTATTTTGCAAATGCGCATGTGTATAGTATATAATTATACACATTTTGGGATAGTAATGTTAGGGTAAATGTAGCAAAATGATCATCGTTTGAAAACTTCAAGGAGGCACAGAAAATAAAAACCAAAATAGCAAGAGGCCGACATTGTCGCCCGAAAAAAGCAAAGTCGCATACATATTTACAAATCAAATTTTTTGTACATGGCGGGCGGCATACGTCAATATAACCAAGGGATTTCAGTTTGTTCCCTGTACATCTGTAAACTGGTCATGTAAGGATAGAAATATGGCCTAGATCAAACCAAACTTATTTGTTATGTGATCCTAAAAGCGAATATGTAATTGGAAATGACTTCTTCACATACCAAATGCTATTTATACGTTGAGAAATTATATTATGATTATTCGGATCTGATAGTTGGATACGAAATGCTCCATTATGACACAATTTACAATGTTTCTCGGCGAGGTACTTAGCATACACTCAATCACAAGTAGTTTTAATTTATAATCAGAACACAAATAATGAATAAATAAAGTTTCAGTTGTATCCGTCAATGCTTTTATATTAAACTTAAAATCGATGAATAAATCGTGATATTTATTAATGCCTATTGCAAATATAAATTTAAATAAAGGCAAATATAAGTAAAGGTTTTACATCTTTTACATTGATAAACTGCAAGCAGTTTATAATAATCAATTTATTTTTAGTCGCAGAAATCAAAAGACTATAGCAGCCAATACCATTTCAAGGAAATTCAAAATCATTGTCTATTGCTGATATATTTGGTCAATGAAGATAATTATGACTTATCAATCTGGCAAAAAAACTGTGAACCAAAACAGCAATCCCATCATTGACGAACGAATACATTGATTAATTTATCACGCATTGAAGCAGTTCATGTGCAAACAAAAGTTGTAGAGAATCCTTGTTTAAAATGTAAATTTTAATTTTGTAAGCTGCTTCCATTGATGTCGTTATCATCCGTTAATCGCAATGAAATTCGTCATAGAAACGAATCGTTACAGATCGGTGCTTCATGTTTTAGAACTATTCAACACTAACCTAGCACACCACACTTCACGTCTTGGAGACCACCCTTTGACTTTGTGGTTAGAAAGTACGCCTTTGATGCGTGATGTCAGATCAAATGATTATACAAATTGTACTGTTGTTTTAGGTTTTAACGCCATTTTTCAGCACACGATAGGCTATACATGGCGGTCAGCGTTATTGGTGGATGGCCAACTCTGGAAAAAACCCAAAAAGAACAACCAACCCATGAGGCGCTACTGGCAACATTTTTTCACATAACTACATTAACCGAATCTTAGACTCGAACCAACGCAGACAAAGGTGAGATGGCAGTGATCCGTAACAGGACGCTATTTAGACCACTCGGCCACTCGGATCCCTAAAAATAGTACTAGTAAATGCCTCAATGGGCGCTTAGCATTACGAGTCAATTGTTAGGTCTGGGCGGCTTGATGACAGGATAATATTACTGGGTGGAATATGATATCACATGTCCACAGCCTGATCCACCAATTCGAGCTTTAATTATAAACTGTAAAACTGCAGACAACTTTTTGATATATGACGGACAAATTCTAAAAGTTACGGTAGAAATTTTAAAAAAACCACAAACATCCACAAATACTAATCGTCTTCAAGTAGTATCACGTAAAAATATAATTCGGACATTTACTAGCAGAGAATGATTTTGTGAATATTTTTCTGAATAATCGATTTTCCATAGCTGAAGTGATTTACATGAACGGATATACAGATTGTAAACGTTTAGGAGTTAGATTATCCAGTTATTCACAGGGAGATGATAATGTGTTGGTATATTTTGCGAACAACAATTTACCTCCATACTAGAAACATTGTTTTGTAACTCAGCCAATGTGGTTGCTTGTGTGTTGATTCCGCTTGAATCGTTTTATATGCCTTACTTGGATTGTTTACTTAGCCGGTCTGGACTTGACCTTTGAGATGAATCCGCTATGTAACCCATATTGATATGGTGATTATTTGGATATGATTGTTGGATTGAAAATTTCCATCACGACACAATTTAGATTATCCAATAAGTTATTAGCATACACTCAAGGATAAAGGGTTCACATTTGTAAACTGAAATCATACAGTGAATACATTAATATTGATTTTATCAATCATCACTCTCATACTCAGACTTAGAATCAATGGAGAAATCGTGGTATTCATTAGTTGATATTGCAAATATAAATATTGTGTCAATCAAGAAAAATATTCTACATCTTTGACAGAAAAAGACTGTAACCGAGAATTTTTTTTAATTTACAGTTGAACGAATAAATAAAACATTATAACTGCCAATTTCATTAGAATGAAACTCAACATCAACACCATTGTTTCTTGCTGCCTCATTGGTACAAAGAACACAATAATGATTTATAAATTCGGAACATATGATGTTACATGTCCGCAGCATGATTCCCCAGTGTTAGATTTCAATATCAGCTGTAACACTGCAGACACCTTAATGATATGAAGGACAAATTATAAACGTTCCGGAATCAAATCAAACACCGCACACAAACGAACAAACACACACACACACATACACACACACACACACACACACACACACACACACACACACACGCTATTCGTATAGTAATTGTATAATGTGAAAGTACAATTATGACATTAACTAGTACAGAATGACTTTGAGAATACTTTTTCTGAATAATCAATTTTCCCAAGGTGAATTGGTTTACATGTACGGATGTACAGATTGGAAACTTTGAAGAGTTAATATAAACACAAATTTAAAAAAACACATAACTTTAGATTCTCGTTATTTACACGCTTCCAGAGGTTTTCGGAGATGATTATGTGTTGGTATATTTTACGAACAACAGGTTTTCTACATACTGGAAACATTCTTTTATAACTTGCCTCTGAAAACTACTCATCTAATATCGTTGCATGTTGCATGGGTGGGACATCATGCTTCATGTCTCCGGCATCATTCCACAGTGCTAGACATCACTATAAATCGCCTCACTGCAGATATCGTAACGATATCACTGAAAAATTGTTAAAGCTATGTTCAAAATCCTAATCAAACAAACAAACACAAATGACTTATCAATTCGGGAAATATAATATTACATGTCCGCAGCATGATGCCCCAGTGTTAGTTTTCAATATCAACTGTAACACTGCAGACAACTTCGTGCTATGACGGACAAATTTCTTGTTTTTCTCTTTTCACTTTGTAAACTGAAATGTGTATGGCATATATTTGTACATCTCTATTTCAATTCTAACTTCAACTTTCTAAGCATAATACAGATACGAGGTATATAAGGGCCTTTGCTTTAGATTATTTGTTTACGTTTGTAAGTATTAACATATTGAAACGCTATAAGCAATAATATACTCGCCAGTTTGACCCTGCGTAACCCTTCACAGTGGTTGAATTTTCCAATTATAATTTCTCAACCATGTACAGATATTAAATGATCAAATGAACACATTCTGAATTGATTTACAATCATACCAAAATAACAATTTATCGTAAATTTAAAAAGCCATTTGTAATGCCAGTCGATAATTTAGGAAACAAGCTCTCTCAGATAAAATCATGTAACAACAATACGACATTTTCACTTCTGATGTCGTTTTATAAAAAGGTAATGCTAAACACTTTGCCACTAGAAAATACTGACATCATAGTCAGTGCTAGGTCCAGGACTCACACTTAGTATTCCGGTATTCCCTACATAATATTAACTATGTAGTAACAACTCTTACTTTCAAATATAAATATAGGTAATGTATACAAATCAAAACTATCCGTCAATTAAACCCATGACTGCTTCAGAATGTAATTAATATCTCAAAACTCAAATTATTTTTCTTTTATTTATACATCATGCGATTTGTGACACCTAAATTTAACACAAAATAATGTACGCGCTTAGCAGAATATTTTGTATTTTTGTATCATGGGATTCCTCTTTTTCCATTAGATTGAAAATAATTGTGACTAATTAAAACACTTTCTTACAGTTTCTTCCCTTATCCTTTACACCGTCAATAAACCATGTAGCATTATTATTAATATGAACATTAAAGTTATCATCCTCAAAATATATAATTTACTCAATGATCTCTTTTCCTTATTGGTAGTGCAATCTCAAGTCTTCCAATTTTCATCAATTTTGATCTGAGCTTCAAAACTCTTTTAATTGTCATTGTATTTCATCAGCGAACGAAGATGTAAACCCAGGCTTCTGGACATGTTCAAGAGCACTATAACTGATGCAATTCAGTCAAATAATTTCTGTTATTTACGAGCGGCTAAGTCACTTTTAACTTCAACACTAAACATAACCTATATTTAACCTGTTTTAAGATTAGCTTACAAAAGCTGAACAAATTGTACGATACAAATTTTACAAACACTGGCCTAGCTCACTATGTTTCACGTCTTGGGGACACCATGCGACCTAGACGTTAGAAATGTGTAGAACGTATTTGCTGTCAATTTAAAGTAGCATTTTGGACATTGTTTTTACTGATGTTGTTATTCCATCGACAATCGGTTAAGAAATGGGTCCATGTCCAACGTATACTAATGCCATGCAATACAAAATTATCTACGTTGTACAACACTAATCTAGCACACCACTCATCTCGTTTTGCTGACCGCCATGTGACCTAATGTTCAGTACATATGCCGCGGATGCGTGATTTAGCAGGGTCGCCGTCCGATCCAACTGAAATCAGAGACGTTTAAAACTTTTACTAGTAACTTCCTCGTTTGGGGCAGCCATTTATAGGTCATTGTTAAGACTGGTCGTTGATAATATTTCTACATTTAGAAGTATATTATGTTTCTACGTGTGTTTTGCGTTATTTTAACTTTTATTTGATCCGATCCTATTTGCAGAAAATTGGAGGAACTTATCGACTGATGCAAGTGCAAAAACACAGGTCAGATGTTGATACTCGAAAATAGAATCGAGTTTGTTTTTGGATTATTATATTGTTGCGCACAACACACGCATGTTTGGAAGAAAACCTAAGAATTTTATGTTGTTGGTTATTATAGATAACTTCAAATTATGTATGTTTCTATAATAATGCAACATTTAGTTGAAAATGATATCCATATATTTTCTTATTCGTTCGTTTATTATACTGACATGGTAGTTCATTTTAAAGTTGATTCTTGACATTGAATGATTGAATTCGATAAACAATAGCTATACATAAAACATGCATTTGAAATGGTTATCAATTACACTCACGGCGTACCGATACCCCTGTCAAAGAATATCAGCGAACACCAAATATTGTAAATTAGGATAGAATGGTCGGTTGAAATCTGTCAAATGACTAAATCCTTCACATACTATATTTGAGGCGTGACTTCGCCTGTGTGTGTTCTTCTGAAAGGCACTTAACTCCACTTACTTGCCACAATATCACCAAGTATGGATTAAATCTTTACTTAGTATAGATTCTATAATTCAAACTACTGCAATAATGACAATACTATGATGTGACTTTCATTTCATGACAAATATGTCTAACAGAAACGTATAACTGTGATATATTAGAAAGACGACATTGAATAAAATCCTAATGTTTCGTCAATAAATCAGTCTGATCTAAGACTTGTGGTCTTCATTCATGAATGATGCAATTTATACCGTCAGTCTGTTTGGTATATAACACGAATCAATGATATTTAAATTACTCAAACTGATTGATATGTAGATTATAATCGTTTATTAATGGTCCTATTAATAAACGTTTCTTTTCCAACACAAGCACACATAAAAGAAGACCCATCACCAGTAATACAAATATATATATATATATATATATATATATATATATATATATATATATATATATATATATATATATATATATATATATATATATATATATATATATATATATATATTATAATCATCTACTAGATCCCAACATCACTGCAACAATCATTTTGATCGCTTGCAATTCATGTACTTATGCGTGCTTTATTTCAACTACCTTAATTATATTAGTCAATATTCATATATTTCACTTTTTAGCAAATACATTTCCTTTCCATTATGTTTTTCGGTCCTATTTTATGTTAATTATTAATGTAGTTAATATATGTTTTATAAAAAATAAGTTAAATATGTATAATCCATCTGCCTGATGATTTGTTTTATCCATCTTTGATTCTTGAACGCAATTCGTTTAATATCAATGGCTTGGTACAGCACAATGAAACATAAACCGTATTAAGTAAGAACAATAAAACTTATTATATGTATTTATCACAAAAGTTTTACCTCGGTCACCAATAGGCACTCCCAACATTCTCATATGATCCATAGCATGATGACGTCATTATTCTACTATAATATATGTGTCGGTGTGTTACCTATATAAGTGGACTAGTCACTGATAGAAGTGACATAAAGCAAGTCAACATTGCACTTTTGGTCTTGTTATCGAGTGCTCAAATCAATCGAGGGTAAATATACATCATATAGGAAAGTCAACATTGCAAGTTACCTTGGATCAGTCGATCTGGGCAGGAGCCACTCAACAAAGACGATCGTCAATATTCTAACGTGAAAAAGGTATGATGGTCCAAAAAATGATTTTATGGCAGGGTTGAACTCAATCTATGAGGACCTGGACTATTAATATATGGAGACTATGACATATCTACATATCCACTCTGCAACAATTCCTTACATTTTTTTTCTATGTGTATATAAAGATATTTTCAGAGTAGTTTTTGTCGATTTGCCCATATATATTCTCAACAGATGTAATGTTCTGCATTCACCGAGTAGGATTTGCATGACTTAGAAGGCCAATGACATATGCCTCCTAATTCCAGGCATGTTCCAATGCGTTGGAACTATGACTATAACATAATTCGTTTGCAGCTCTATGGAGAAACGTAGTTACTTATATTATGTCTAAAACTTATATATTGACATTCGTGTGGCTCTTGCTTGATATTTGCCCAAGTGAATTACAGTAAACTCCATGATGTGAAATTTAATATACATAGTTTTAAAGTAGATATAATAACAAGTGTCATTTCGATTCGACACATCAATTATTCATGCAACAACAAAATGATGTAGTCACCTCTGAATTAAACCGAGGGCTTTATTTATTGAATGTTTCATGGAAAGCCTGTAAAATGGACATAATGTCCTTTACGAATGTTTTGCGAAGGTGCGTTTTTGGTATGATAGTTAACGAACACGGTGAATAAACCTTTGAGCGAATGACCGCTACTTAAATCATCTACCGGTTAAAACCGTTGATTAGTCTGATATGATTGATAAATACATATATTTAATAAGTTGACTTACATCATTTTTTAGACATATTAGTATAATAAAGGAGTAATATAATTGTGGATTATGCATGCGATTATTTTTCAACATTGACTATGCATGTGTTAAGATATGCCACAAAGAAAAATGAAGACGATTCCAAGATTAACGCACCAATTTTCTTTATTGTAACCATTTTGCAAGATAAACAGTAAAACTACGTAGAATATTAATATTATTATAGATTATATGCCTAAAGTTTAAAACTTGATGTTCTTTGCATTATAATATATATTATATAGACCTATGTTAGAAACCAAACATGCAGCATTAAACAGCAAAGTAAAATTCACATTTGTATATACACAGAAAGGGCACTATCTTTCAAAATAATGGAACGTTTGTATAGCCACCTATAGCTGCTATTAAGGATACGTCCATTTCTGAACATGAATAACGAGTAACACTGTAGGAAGACTTCGAAAATAATATGCAGCATTGATAAATCAGAGCATTTCTGATCGTTAAATACAATTTTAATCCATTGACTCTAACCATGCTTTTACGTACAGTCTCATCTGTCATCTTTAATAACTAGTGTATAAGAATCATTTCAAAATCGTACTGCTTGAATTCACATTTATTCAACTCATTACAGTAACAGAGGTTTCAATTAATTTTGAAATACCATACTATTTTTGCAAATTTTTGTATCAATTGATTCGTAGAACTCTCAGACATCCTATCCAGTTTTCAATATTGATTATTTGGTATCGTACAATTTGTTCAGCTTTTGTAGGCTAATCTTAAAACAGGTTAAATATAGGTTATGTTTAGTGTTGAAATTATAAAGTGACTTAGCCGCTCGTAAATAACAGAAATTATTTGACTGAATTGCATCAGTTATAGTGCTCTTGAACATGTCCTGAAGCCTGGGTTTACATCTTCGTTCGTTGATGTAATACAATGACAATTTAAAGAGTTTTGAAGCTCAGATCAAAATTGATGAAAATTGGAATACTTGAAATTTCAGTACCAATAAGGAAAAGAGATCATTGAGTAAATTATATATTTTGAGGATGATAACTTTAATGTTCATATTAATAATAATGCTACATGGTTTATTGACGGTGTAAAGGATAAGGGAAACTGTAAGGAAGTGTTTTAATTAGTCACAATTATTTTCAATCTAATGGGAAAAAGAGGAATCCCATGATACAAAAATACAAAATATTCTGCTAAGCGCGTAGATTATTTTGTGTTAAATTTAGGTGTCACAAATTGCATGATGTATAAATAAAAGAAAAACAATTTGAGTTTTGAGATATTAATTACATTCTGAAGCAGTCGTGTGTTTAATTGACGGATAGTTTTGATTTTTATACATTATCTTTATTTATATTTGAAAGTAAGAGTTGTTACTACATAGTTAATATTATGTAGGGAATACCGGAATACTAAGTGTGAGTCCTGGACCTAGCACTGACTATGATGTCAGTATTTTCTAGTGACAAAGTGTTTACAGTGTCATAGAAATTAGAATTAAGATGACAGAGTTCGAAAGCTTAATCTTTTTTTAATATAATGTTTATATTTAAGACATTTCAAGAATTGAACCATTGGCCTTCATTCTTAAACTTAAATAGTGTCTATGATTTTATATTCAGGTTGATTCAATTAGAATTACCTTTTTATACCGCGACATCAGAAGTGAAAATGTCGTATTGTTGTTACATGATTTTATCTGAGAGAGCTTGTTTCCTAAATTATCGACTGGCATTACAAATGGCTTTTTAAATTTACGATAAATTGTTTTTTTTGGTATGATTGTAAATCAATTCAGAATGTGTTCATTTGATCATTTAATATCTGTACATGGTTGAGAAATTATAATTGGAAAATTCAACCACTGTGAAGGGTTACGCAGGGTCAAACTGGCGAGTATATTATTGCTTATAGCGTTTCAATATGTTAATACTTACAAACGTAAACAAATAATCTGAATCAAAGGCCCTTATGTAACTCGTATCTGTATTATGCTTGGACAGTTGAAGTTAGAATTGAAATAGAGATGTACAAATATATGCCATACACATTTCAGTTTACAAAGTGAAAAGAGAAAAACAAGAAGAAAATGTCGATGGTTTGATTAACTGATGTATGTTCTATTACAGGAATTATTTGAATCCACTATGAGAACTAAATTACTCCTACAGTCGCTAGTTCTGCTAATTCTCTCTCTTGGTACTGAAACACGAGATGAGACAGCGGGAGAAACAACTACTACTGAAGACGGCGTGTTTTTGCCACAGTATCAATCGGAGAACAGATTGAACACCACGGAACATAATCCGTCATTGGCACAAAAACAATTATCTGAGACGGTGGACGACAGTTATACCGCTGGAAATACATTATGTCGTTTGGATCAAAAGTGCGATTTTCACGGAGGATCAACCTACAAATATTGTTACGTAGATTACAGTAATAACTGGGATTATTGTTGTACTGGCGACTGCAACTACCATGGAAAGAGTTACTTGTGGTGCCAATCTGGAGACAAATGGCAATATTGCGGTAAAGCTGGTACTACGAATATCGATGGAAGACCTTGTCATTATTCACATCCATGTGGTATGCACCAAGAGAAGGGGAAAGACTCCACTTATTGGTGCTATGTAGATCATAAATTAAACTGGAACAGATGTTGTGCACCTTCGTCAAACTGTGACTATCATGGTCAATCATACAAATGGTGCTATACCGGTTATGAAAAAGAAACAAGTTGGTATGAGTGTAAATAGAATTTAGATCGCTTATGCCTCGTGTCTTTGCGTTAAAACAAAGGAAAATACATACACCTACCCATGTCCTTAATATCTTATGAAGATCGTTAATACTGATGACTAACCATAAACTTTAGTTCTAGTCTTTAGATGTACTCTTCTCATTTAGAGCCTAAACATTCATTAAATCCTTTTAGTATAGTAGTTATCATTTCAGAAACCAGTTTTAATATTCAGACCACGTATTCTACCATCAAATATTATTTTTGTTTTTCTCTATGAATAAAAGTGAATGACATGAACCTCAAGCCGCTTTATACCTTTGCAAATACTGGCATATGTGTAGAACGACAACATTAAGAATTTAACTATATTTTCTATTGTAGATAAAAAAAACTATAGATTTTGATCAGTAGAGTTAGACAATGATCTATGCTGGGATAATCTATGTATTGTATGTAATTAACATATAAATAAAAGTGTTTATCTATACTTATTAATAAACTCTTATCCCTGTCTGTATGTCTCTCTCAGTCTCACTGAATATTTCCTTTAGCTGTCTCTTGACTATTTCTCTGTATCATCTTTCTCTCTCGACCTCTCTATTCTTTTCATCCACTCTATCGAGTTATACTAAATATTTTGATTCAACATTCACGTCTATTTAATATTGTGCCTTCCCATTTCTCATCTCAAACATGACGATACATCACAAAAATATGAATTCAGATAAGTAAATGATGCCTTTTCACAAAGATAACAATATTTTAAAAAATTATGCTCAGGTTTCATCACAGTCTTAGATTTTACATTTGATTTAAAGAAACTCACGTTTCATCTTGACTAAACTTTCCGCATTGTCAATAGTAGATAATGCCCGCGGCCGTCTGAAATGTACTACATTAATAAGAGTCCGTTATTCTTGAACAAAACTTTCAACATCCTCGTGCGACTGTTCACACCCAACAAAGTTGGTTTCTATTACCTTGAAACTATGCAAATGTCTAACATTTATACTTTACTTCTAACCATTCCCATGCAGGAAGCAGAAACCAGTTAGAGTTCACTTTCCACGGATGTCATACAAATTTGAGATGACTCTCATGGTAATGACTCAATATGAATTCGGGTTCAAACAAGACATGAACAACAGGCTACTACATGAGCATGATATTAAACATACCCCGATATTTGCAAATAGGTGAGCGAATCAATATAGTAATCGGCGTATTATTATATTGTATACAATTTCATTTAATGTAAGAGAATATTTTTTCGTAAGAAATAATATAATTAGTATGCATACGGTTTACATACATACATACATACATACATACATACATACATACATATACATACATACATACATACATACATACATACATACATACATACATACATACAGACAGACACAAGCATGTTCATTATATTCCTGCTCAACCTTAATTCAGATACAAGTTACATAGTCATCACTGAGGTCAACTTTTGAAGCAATTCGACCTCTTTCTTTTTTCTTAGTGGCGTATTTTTAAGACTTGCTTACAATCATTAAGGCAAACAAGTAAATCATTCTGACAATTCGTTTAAAAATTGCAATATATTTACTATACTTCACTTTTCAACTGTAGAATGAAGAAGTTGCAAAGCATAATTATTTTGCTTATCCCAGCACTGGGCATAATGACATATTAGTGACTGACAACAAATATGTTCCCTCGATCGTCTATAGGTAGTACTGGCGTGAGATCGTCATAGCAATACAATTATAAATATTCAGTGCTTCTATATATGGACTTGAATGCCTGACTAACATTTATAGGATGGCTTTAAGGTAATTACGTTAGATGACAGGTTGAACCAGTTGTTGATATTTTCTAATCGCATCAATATCAAACTACTACCATAACTATTACAACTGTTTGTGTCACAGAGAATTATTAAGGACAGTTAAGTATAAACATATTTGATCAGCACGAAACAAATGGTGAGATGTGAACTTCATACAGTACCCTTCTGTTTATTATATCTGCGAAACTATGAATCAATTATAATCGATTATTATGTTTTCCGGATCTATATTCATCGTTAAACCTTCTTCAAACTTTATTAAGTTAATAATACATTAAACTTCGATAAAACGATTTTTTTTTGCATTTAAAGTAAATGGAATAAGATTTACTTACAAGTCTAAGATCAGATCTTGATGTTCTGTGTTTGGCATATGCGCATGTGTATAGTATATAATTATACACATTTTGGGATAGTAATGTTAGGGTAAATATAGCAAAATGAACATCGTTTGAAAACTTCAAGGAGGCAGGGAAAATAAAAACCAAAATAGCAAGAGGCCGACATTGTCTCCCGAAAAAAAGCAAAGTCGCATACATATTTACAAATCAAATTTTTTGTACATGGCGGGCGGGATACGTCAATATAACCAAAGGATTTCAGTTTGCTCCCTGTACATCTGTAAACTGGTCATGTAAGGATAGAAATATGGCCTAGATCAAACCAAACTTATTTGTTATGTGATCCTAATATGTAATTGGAAATGACTTCTTCACATACCAAATGCTATTTATACGTTGAGAAATTATATTATGATTATTCGGATCTGATAGTTGGATACGAAATGCTCCATTATGACACAATTTACAATGTTTCTCGGCGAGGTACTTAGCATACACTCAATGACAAGTAGTTTTAATTAATAACCAGAACACAAATAATGAATAAATAAAGCTTCAATTGTATCCGTCAATGCTATCATATTAAACTTAAAATCGATGAATAAATCGTGATATTTATTAATGCCTATTGCAAATATAAATTTAAATAAAGGCAAATATAAGTAAAGGTTTTACATCTTTTACATTGATAAACTGCAAGCAGTTTATAATAATCAATTTATTTTCAGTCGAAGAAATCAAAAGACTATAGCAGCCAATACCATTTCAACGAAACTCAAAATCATTGTCTATTGCTGATATATTTGGTCAATGAAGATAATTATGACTTATCAATCTGGCAAAAAAACCGTGACCCAAAACAGCAATCCCATCATTGACGAACGAATGCATTGATTAATTTATCACGCATTGAAGCAGTTTATTTGCAAACGAAAGTTGTAGAGAATCCTTGTTTAAAATGTAAATTTTAATTTTGTAAGCTGCTTCCATTGATGTCATTATCATCCGTTAATCGCATTGACATTCGTCAAAGAAACGAATCGTTACAGATCGGTGCTTCATGTTTTAGAACTATTCAACACTAACCTAGCACACCACACTTCACGTCTTGGGGACCACCCTTTGACTTTGTGGTTAGAAAGTACGCCTTTGATGCGTGATGTCAGATCAAATGCTTATACAAATTGTACTGTTGTTGTAGGTTTTAACGCCATTTTTCAGCACACGATAGGCTATACATTGCGGTCAGCGTTATTGGTGGATGGCCAACCCTGGAAAAAACCCAGAAAGAACAATCAACCCATGAGACGCTACTGGCAACATTTTTTCACATAACTACATTAACCGAATCTTAGACTCGAACCAACGCAGACAAAGGTGAGATGGCAGTGATCCGTAACAGGACGCTATTTAGACCACTCGGCCACTCGGGGTCCTAAAAATAGTACTAGTAAATGCCTCAATTGGCGCTTAGCATTACGAGTCAATTGTTAGGTCTGGGCGGATTGATGACAGGATAAAATTACTGGGTGGGATATGATATCACATGTCCACAGCATGATCCGCCAATGCGAGCTTTCATTATAAACTGTAACACTGCAGATAACGTTTTGATATATGACGGACAAACTCTAAAAGTTACGGTAGAAATTTAAAAAAAACCACAAACATCCACAAACACTAATCGTCTTCAAGTAGTATAACGTAAAAATATAATTCGGAGATTTACTAGCAGAGAATGATTTTGTAAATATTTTTCTGAATAATCGATTTTCCATAGCTGAAGTGATTTACATGAACGGATATACAGATTGTAAACGTTTAGGAGTTAGATTATCCAGTTATTCACAAATTTGCAGAGGTTTAGGGAGATGATAATGTTTTGGTATATTTTGCGAACAACAAGTTACCTCCATACTAGAAACATTGTTTTGTAACTCACCCAATGTGGTTGCTTGTGTGTTGATTCCGCTTGAATCGTTTTATATGCCTTACTTGGACTTTTTACGTAGCCGGTCTGGACTTGACCTTTGAGATGAATCCGCTATGTAACCCATATTTATATGGTGATTATTTGGATATGATAGTTGGATTGAAAATTTCCATCACGACACAATTTAGATTATCCAATAAGTTATTAGCATACACTCAAGGATAAAGGGTTCACATTTGTAACTGAAATCATACAGTGAATACATTAATATTGATTTTATCAATCATCACTCTCATACTCAGACTTAGAATCAATGGAGAAATTGTGGTATTCATTAGTTGATATTGCAAATATAAATATTGTGTCAATCAAGAAAACAAATCTACATCTTTGACAGTAAAAGACTGTAACCGAGCAATTTTTTTAATTTACAGTTGAACGAATAAATAAAACATTATAACTGCCAATTTCATTAGAATGAAACTCAACATCAACACCAGTGTTTCTTGCTGCCTCATTGGTACAAAGAACACAATAATGATTTATAAATTCGGAACATATGATGTTACATGTCCGCAGCATGATTCCCCAGTGTTAGTTTTCAATATCAACTGTAACACTGCAGACACCTTAATGATATGAAGGACAAATTATAAAAGTTCCGGAACGAAATCAAACACCGCACACAATGAAACAAACACACACACACACATACACACACACACGCGCGCGCGCGCACGCGCTATTCGTATAGTAATTGTATAATGTGAAAGTACAATTATGACATTAACTAGTACAGAATGACTTTGAGAATACTTTTTCTGAATAATCAATTTTCCCAAGCTGAAGTGGTTTACATGTACGGATGTACAGATTGGAAACTTTAAAAGAGTTAATATAAACACAAATTTCAAAATACACACATAACTTTAGATTCTCCAGTTATTTACACGCTTCCAGAGGTTTACGTAGATGATTATGTGTTGGTATATTTTACGAACAACAGGTTTTCGACATACTGGAAACATTCTTTTATAACTTGCCTCTGAAAACTATTCACCTAATATCGTTGCATGTTGCATGGGTGGGACATCATGCTTCATGTCTCCGGCATCATTCCCCAGTGATAGACATCACTATAAATCGCCTCACTGCAGACATCGTAGCGATATCACTGAAAAATTGTTAAAGCTACGTTCAAAATCCTAATCAAACAAACAAACACAATGACTTATCAATTCGGGAACTATAATGTTACATCTCCGCAGCATGATTCCCCAGTGTTAGTTTTCAATATCAACTGTAACACTGCAGACAACTTCGTGGTATTACGGACAAATTATAGAAGCTACTGTGTAAATTTAAAACACACACACACACACACACTCCATAGCAATACAGTCTTAATATAGTATAACGTGAAAATAATATTCTGACATTAACTAGCACAGTATGACTTTGACAATAATTTTCTGAATAATCGATTTTCTCTACCTGAATTGGTTTACGTGTAAGGATATACAGATTGGAAACACTAAAGAGTTATTATAAAATAATTAAAAACAAGACATAACTTTAGATTATCCTGTTATTCACAAACATGCAGAGGTCTAGGTAGATGATTTAGTGTTGGTATATTTTGCGAACAGCCAGTTATCTCTTTGCTAGAAACATTGTTTTCTAACTCGCCCTGTGAAAAATACTCACTCAAGTCGTTGCATGTGTGTTCGTTCCGCTTTTATCATTATCATTTTACATGCGTTACATGGACTGTTTAATTAGCCGGTCTCGATTGGACCTGTTACATGTATCCGGTATTTAACCTATATTGATATGGTGATTACTTGGATATGATATTTGGATTGAAACTTTCCATTACGAAAGAATTTACTTAGTTTTATCCGATAAATTTTTAGCATACACTCAAGGATTACTTACATTTGTAAGTTTGTATATACATTTACATTCCATTTGTAAGCTGAAATTATGCTTTGAATACATTATTATTGATTTTAACATTCATAAATCATACTCAGGCTTAGAATCAATGGAGAAATCGTGGTATTCATTAGTGGTTATTGCAAAGTAGAAATTTGTTTTAAACAAGAAAAAGACTTATCATTACGGGAACAATATGTGTGAACCAACATAACAATGTCTTCATTGTGGCAGGAATACATTGAATAATGTGTCGAACTTTGGAACATTATATCTGTACATCTGAACATAGCAGAGAATCTTTGTTGAAAATTTAAAGTTGAATTATAGACATTGTTTTCATTTATGACATTATCATCTGGTAATCGAATCAACACTCGTCGGAGAAAAGATAGATAGAGACCGGTGCTTAATGTTTCAGAACTGTATAATAAAAAGAATATCTATGTTTTTACAAACACTAGCCTAGCTCACTATGTTTCACGTCTTGGGGACACCATGCGACCTAGACGTTAGAAATGTGTAGAACGTATTTGCTGTCAATTTAAAGTAGCAATTTGGACATTGTTTTCACTGATGTTGTTATTCGATCGACAATCGGTTAAGAAATGAGTCCATGTCCAACGTATACTAATGTTTAAGAGCCATGCAATACAAAATTATCTACGTTGTACAACACTAATCTAGCACACCACTCATCTCGTTTTGCTGACCGCCATATGACCTAATGTTCAGTACATATGCCGCGGATGCGTGATTTAGCAGGGTCGCCGTCCGGTCCAACTGAAATCAGAGACGTTTAAAACTTTTACTAGTAACTTCCTCGTTTGGGGCAGCCATTAATAGGTCATTGTTAAGACTGGTCGTTGATAATATTTCTACATTTAGAAGTATATTATGTATCTACGTGTGTTTTGCGTTATTTTAACTTTTATTTGATCCGATCCTTTTTGCAGAAAATTGGAGGAACTTATCGACTGATGCAAGTGCAAAAACACAGGTCAGATGTTGATACTCGAAAATAGAATCGAGTTTGTTTTTGGATTATTATATTGTTGCTCACAACACACGCATGTTTGGAAGAAAACCTAAGAACTTTATGTTGTTGGTTATTATAGATAACTTCAAATTATGTATGTTTCTATAATAATGCAACATTTAGTTGAAAATGATATCCATATATTTTCTTATCCGTTCATTTATTATAGTGACATGGTAGTTCATTTTAAAGTTGATTCTTGACATTGAATGATTGAATTCGATAAACAATAGCTATACATAAAACATGCATTTGAAATGGTTATCAATTACACTCACGGCGTACCGATACCCAAAGAATATCAGCGAACACCAAATATTGTAAATTAGGATAGAATGGTCGGTTGAAATCTGTCAAATGACTAAATCCTTCACATACTATATTTGCGGCGTGACTTCGACTGTGTGTGTTCTTGTGAAAGGCACTTAACTCCACTTACTTGCCACAATATCACCAAGTATGGATTAAATCTTTACTTAGTATAGATCATATAATTCAAACTACTGCAATAATGACAATACTATGATGTGACTTTCATTTCGTGACAAAAATGTCTAACAGAACCGTATAACTGTGATATATTAGAAAGACGACATTGAATAAAATCCTAATGTTTCGTCAATAAATCAGTCTGATCTAAGACTTGTGGTCTTCATTCATGAAAGATGCAATTTATAACGTCAGTCTGTTTGGTATATAACACGAATCAATGATATTTAAATTACTCAAACTGATTGATATGTAGATTATAATCGTTTATTAATGGTCCTATTAATAAACGTTTCTTTTCCAACACAAGCACACATAAAAGAAGACCCATCACCAGTAATACAAATATATATATATATATATATATATATATATATATATATATATATATATATATATATATATATATTATAATCATCTACTAGATCCCAACATCACTGCAACAATCATTTTGATCGCTTGCAATTCATGTACTTATGCGTGCTTTATTTCAACTACCTTAATGATATTTGTCAATATTCATATATTTCACTTTTTAGCAAATACATTTCCTTTCCATTATGTTTTTCGGTCCTATTTTATGTTAATTATTAATGTAGTTAATATATGTTTTATAAAAAAATAAGTTAAATATGTATAATCCATCTGCCTGATGATTTGTTTTATCCATCTTTGATTCTTGAACGCAATTCGTTTAATATCAATGGCTTGGTACAGCACAATGAAACATAAACCGTATTAAGTAAGAACAATAAAACTTATTATATGTATTTATCACAAAAATTTTACCTCGGTCACCAATAGGCACTCCCAACATTCTCATATGATCCATAGCATGATGACGTCATTATTCTACTATAATATATGTGTCGGTGTGTTACCTATATAAGTGGACTAGTCACTGATAGAAGCGACATAAAGCAAGTCAACATTGCACTTTTGGTCTTGTTATCGAGTGCTCAAATCAATCGAGGGTAAATATACATCATATAGGAAAGTCAACATTGCAAGTTACCTTGGATCAGTCGATCTGGGCAGGAGCCACTCAACAAAGACGATCGTCAATATTCTAACGTGAAAAAGGTATGATGGTCCAAAAAATGATTTTATGGCAGGGTTGAACTCAATCTATGAGGACCTGGACTATTAATATATGGAGACTATGACATATCTACATATCCACTCTGCAACAATTCCTTACATTTTTTTTCTATGTGTATATAAAGATATTTTCAGAGTAGTCTTTGTCGATTTGCCCATATATATTCTCAACAGATGTAATGTTCTGCATTCACCGAGTAGGATTTGCATGACTTAGAAGGCCAATGACATATGCCTCCTAATTCCAGCCATGTTCCAATGCGTTGGAACTATGACTATAACATAATTCGTTTGCAGCTCTATGGAGAAACGTAGTTACTTATATTATGTCTAAAACTTATATATTGACATTCGTGTGGCTCTTGCTTGATATTTGCCTAAGTGAATTACAGTAAACTCCATGATGTGAAATTTAATATACATAGTTTTAAAGTAGATATAATAACAAGTGTCATTTCGATTCGACACATCAATTAATCATGCAACAACAAAATGATGTAGTCACCTCTGAATTAAACCGAGGGCTTTATTTATTGAATGTTTCATGGAAAGCCTGTAAAATGGACATAATGTCCTTTACGAATGTTTTGCGAAGGTGCGTGTTTGGTATGATAGTTAACGAACACGGTGAATAAACCTTTGAGCGAATGACTGCTACTTAAATCATCTACCGGTTAAAACCGTTGATTAGTCTGATATATTGATAAATACATATATTTAATAAGTTGACTTACATCATTTTTTAGACATATTAGTACAATAAAGGAGTAATATAATTGTGGATTATGCATGCGATTTTTTTTCAACATTGACTATGCATGTGTTAAGATATGACACAAGGAAAAATGAAGACGATTCCAAGATTAACGCACCAATTTTCTTTATTGTAACCATTTTGCAAGATAAACAGTAAAACTACGTAGAATATTAATATTATTATAGATTATATGCCTAAAGTTTCAAACTTGATGTTCTTTGCATTATAATATATATTATATAGACCTATGTTAGAAACCAAACATGCAGCATTAAACAGCAAAGTAAAATTCACATTTGTATATACACAGAAAGGGCACTATCTTTCAAAATAATGGAACGTTTGTATAGCCACCTATAGCTGCTATTAAGGATATGCGTCCATTTCTGAACATAAATAACGAGTACCACTGTAGGAAGACTTCGAAAATAATATGCAGCATTGATAAATCAGAGCATTTCTGATCGTTAAATACAATTTTAATCCATTGACTCTAACCATGCTTTTACGTACAGTCTCATCTGTCATCTTTAATAACTAGTACATAAGAATCATTTCAAAATCGTACTGCTTGAATTCACATTTATTCAACTCATTACAGTAACAGAGGTTTCAATTAATTTTGAAATACCATACTAGTTTTGCAAATTTTTGTATCAATTGATTCGTAGAAATCTCAGACATCCTATCCAGTTTTCAATATTGATTATTTGGTATCGAACAATTTGTTCAGCTTTTGTAAGCTAATCTTAAAACAGGTTAAATATAGGTTATGTTTAGTGTTGAAGTTATAAAGTGACTTAGCCGCTCGTAAATAACATAAATTATTTGACTGAATTGCATCAGTTATAGTGCTCTTGAACAAGTCCTGAAGCCTGGGTTTACATCTTCGTTCGTTGATGTAATACAATGACAATTAAAAGAGTTTTGAAGCTCAGATCAAAATTGATGAAAATTGGAATACTTGAAATTTCACTACCAATAAGGAAAAGAGATCATTGAGTAAATTATATATTTTGAGGATGATAACTTTAATGTTCATATTAATAATAATGCTACATGGTTTATTGACGGTGTAAAGGATAAGGGAAACTGTAAGAAAGTGTTTTAATTAGTCACAATTATTTTAAATCTAATGGGAAAAAGAGGAATCCCATGATACAAAAATACAAAATATTCTGCTAAGCGCGTACATTATTTTGTGTTAAATTTAGGTGTCACAAATTGCATGATGTATAAATAAAAGAAAAACAATTTGAGTTTTGAGATATTAATTACATTCTGAAGCAGTCGTGTGTTCAATTGACGGATAGTTTTGATTTTTATACATTATCTTTATTTATATTTGAAAGTAAGAGTTGTTACTACATAGTTAATATTATGTAGGGAATACCGGAATACTAAGTGTGAGTCCTGGACCTAGCACTGACTATGATGTCAGTATTTTCTAGTGACAAAGTGTTTACAGTGTCATAGAAATTAGAATTAAGATGACAGAGTTCGAAAGCTTAATCTTTTTTTAATATAATGTTTATATTTAAGACATTTCAAGAATTGAACCATTGGCCTTCATTCTTAAACTTAAATAGTGTCTATGATTTTATATTCAGGTTGATTCAATTAGAATTACCTTTTTATACCACGACATCAGAAGTGAAAATGTCGTATTGTTGTTACATGATTTTATCTGAGAGAGCTTGTTTCCTAAATTATCGACTGGCATTACAAATGGCTTTTTAAATTTACGATAAATTGTTTTTTTGGTATGATTGTAAATCAATTCAGAATGTGTTCATTTGATCATTTAATATCTGTACATGGTTGAGAAATTATAATTGGAAAATTCAACCACTGTGAAGGGTTACGAAGGGTCAAACTGGCGAGTATATTATTGCTTATAGCGTTTCAATATGTTAATACTTACAAACGTAAACAAATAATCTAAGCCAAAGGCCCTTATGTAACTCGTATCTGTATTATGCTTGGACAGTTGAAGTTAGAATTGAAATAGAGATGTACAAATATATGCCATACACATTTCAGTTTACAAAGTGAAAAGAGAAAAACAAGAAGAAAATGTCGATGGTTTGATTAACTGATGTATGTTCTATTACAGGAATTATTTGAATCCACTATGAGAACTAAATTACTCCTACAGTCGCTAGTTCTGCTAATTCTCTCTCTTGGTACTGAAACACGAGATGAGACAGCGGGAGAAACAACTACTACTGAAGACGGCGTGTTTTTGCCACAGTATCAATCGGAGAACAGATTGAACACCACGGAACATAATCCGTCATTGGCACAAAAACAATTATCTGAGACGGTGGACGACAGTTATACCGCTGGAAATACATTATGTCGTTTGGATCAAAAGTGCGATTTTCACGGAGGATCAACCTACAAATATTGTTACGTAGATTACAGTAATAACTGGGATTATTGTTGTACTGGCGACTGCGACTACCATGGAAAGAGTTACTTGTGGTGCCAATCTGGAGACAAATGGCAATATTGCGGTAAAGCTGGTACTACGAATATCGATGGAAGACCTTGTCATTATTCACATCCATGTGGTATGCACCAAGAGAAGGGGAAAGACTCCACTTATTGGTGCTATGTAGATCATAAATTAAACTGGAACAGATGTTGTGCACCTTCGTCAAACTGTGACTATCATGGTCAATCCTACAAATGGTGCTATACCGGTTATGAAAAAGAAACAAGTTGGTATGAGTGTAAATAGAATTTAGATCGCTAATGTCTCGTGTCTTTGCGTTAAAACAAAGGAAAATACATACACCTACCCATGTCCTTAATATCTTATGTAGATCGTTAATACTGATGACTAACCATAAACTTTAGTTCTCGTCTTTAGATGTACTCTTCTCATTTAGAGCCTAAACATTCATTAAATCCTTTTAGTATAGTATTTATCATTTCAGAAACCAGTTTTAATATTCAGACCACGTATTCTACCATCAAAAATTATTTTTGTTTTTCTCTATGAATAAAAGTGAATGACATGAACCTCAAGCCGCTTTATACCTTTGCAAATACTGGCATATGTGTAGAACGACAACATTAAGAATTTAACTATATTTTCTATTGTAGATAAAAAAAACTATAGATTTTGATCAGTAGAGTTAGACAATGATCTATGCTGGGATAATCTATGTATTGTATGTAATTAACATATAAATAAAAGTGTTTATCTATACTTATTAATAAACTCTTATCCCTGTCTGTATGTCTCTCTCAGTCTCACTGAATATTTCCTTTAGCTGTCTCTTGACTATTTCTCTGTATCATCTTTCTCTCTCGACCTCTCTATTCTTTTCATCCACTCTATCGAGTTATACTAAATATTTTGATTCAACATTCACGTCTATTTAATATTGTGCCTTCCCATTTCTCATCTCAAACATGACGATACATCACAAAAATATGAATTCAGATAAGTAAATGATGCCTTTTCAAAAAGATAACAATATTTTAAAAAATTATGCTCAGGTTTCATCACAGTCTTAGATTTTACATTTGATTTAAAGAAACTCACGTTTCATCTTGACTAAACTTTCCGCATTGTCAATAGTAGACAATGCCCGCGGCCGTCTGAAATGTACTACATTAATAAGAGTCCGTTATTCTTGAACAAAACTTTCAACATCCTCGTGCGACTGTTCACACCCAACAAAGTTGGTTTCTCTTACCTTGAAACTATGCAAATGTCTAACATTTATACTTTACTTCTAACCATTCCCATGCAGGAAGCAGAAACCAGTTAGAGTTCACTTTCCACGGATGTCATACAAATTTGAGATGACTCTCATGGTAATGACTCAATATGAATTCGGGTTCAAACAAGACATGAACAACAGGCTACTACATGAGCATGATATTAAACATACCCCGATATTTGCAAATAGGTGAGCGAATCAATATAGTAATCGGCGTATTATTATATTGTATACAATTTCATTTAATGTAAGAGAATGTTTTTTCGTAAGAAATAATATAATTAGTATGCATACGGTTTACATACATACATACATACATACATACATACATACATACATACATACATACATACATACAGACACAAGCATGTTCATTATATTCCTGCTCAACCTTAATTCAGATACAAGTTACATAGTCATCACTGAGGTAAACTTTTGAAGCAATTCGACCTCTTTCTTTTTTCTTAGTGGCGTATTTTTAAGACTTGCTTACAATCATTAAGGCAAACAAGTAAATCATTCTGACAATTCGTTTAAAAATTGCAATATATTTACTATACTTCACTTTTCAACTGTAGAATGAAGAAGTTGCAAAGCATAATTATTTTGCTTATCCCAGCACTGGGCATAATGACATATTAGTGACTGACAACAAATATGTTCCCTCGATCGTCTATAGGTAGTACTGGCGTGAGATCGTCATAGCAATACAATTATAAATATTCAGTGCTTCTATATATGGACGTGAATGCCTGACTAACATTTATAGGATGGCTTTAAGGTAATTACGTTAGATGACAGGTTGAACCAGTTGTTGATATTTTCTAATCGCATCAATATCAAACTACTACCATAACTATTACAACTGTTTGTGTCACAGAGAATTATTAAGGACAGTTAAGTATAAACATATTTGATCAGCACGAAACAAATGGTGAGACGTGAACTTCATACAGTACCCTTCTGTTTATTATATCTGCGAAACTATGAATCAATTATAATCGATTATTATGTTTTCCGGATCTATATTCATCGTTAAACCTTCTTCAAACTTTATTAAGTTAATAATACATTAAACTTCGATAAAACGATTTTTTTTTGCATTTAAAGTAAATGGAATAAGATTTACTTACAAGTCTAAATTCAGATCTTGATGTTCTGTGTTTGGCATATGCGCATGTGTATAGTATATAATTATACACATTTTGGGATAGTAATGTTAGGGTAAATATAGCAAAATGAACATCGTTTGAAAACTTCAAGGAGGCAGGGAAAATAAAAACCAAAATAGCAAGAGGCCGACATTGTCTCCCGAAAAAAAGCAAAGTCGCATACATATTTACAAATCAAATTTTTTGTACATGGCGGGCGGGATACGTCAATATAACCAAAGGATTTCAGTTTGCTCCCTGTACATCTGTAAACTGGTCATGTAAGGATAGAAATATGGCCTAGATCAAACCAAACTTATTTGTTATGTGATCCTAATATGTAATTGGAAATGACTTCTTCACATACCAAATGCTATTTATACGTTGAGAAATTATATTATGATTATTCGGATCTGATAGTTGGATACGAAATGCTCCATTATGACACAATTTACAATGTTTCTCGGCGAGGTACTTAGCATACACTCAATGACAAGTAGTTTTAATTAATAACCAGAACACAAATAATGAATAAATAAAGCTTCAATTGTATCCGTCAATGCTATCATATTAAACTTAAAATCGATGAATAAATCGTGATATTTATTAATGCCTATTGCAAATATAAATTTAAATAAAGGCAAATATAAGTAAAGGTTTTACATCTTTTACATTGATAAACTGCAAGCAGTTTATAATAATCAATTTATTTTCAGTCGAAGAAATCAAAAGACTATAGCAGCCAATACCATTTCAACGAAACTCAAAATCATTGTCTATTGCTGATATATTTGGTCAATGAAGATAATTATGACTTATCAATCTGGCAAAAAAACCGTGAACCAAAACAGCAATCCCATCATTGACGAACGAATGCATTGATTAATTTATCACGCATTGAAGCAGTTTATTTGCAAACGAAAGTTGTAGAGAATCCTTGTTTAAAATGTAAATTTTAATTTTGTAAGCTGCTTCCATTGATGTCATTATCATCCGTTAATCGCATTGACATTCGTCAAAGAAACGAATCGTTACAGATCGGTGCTTCATGTTTTAGAACTATTCAACACTAACCTAGCACACCACACTTCACGTCTTGGGGACCACCCTTTGACTTTGTGGTTAGAAAGTACGCCTTTGATGCGTGATGTCAGATCAAATGCTTATACAAATTGTACTGTTGTTGTAGGTTTTAACGCCATTTTTCAGTACACGATAGGCTATACATTGCGGTCAGCGTTATTGGTGGATGGCCAACCCTGGAAAAAGCCCAGAAAGAACAATCAACCCATGAGACGCTACTGGCAACATTTTTTCACATAACTACATTAACCGAATCTTAGACTCGAACCAACGCAGACAAAGGTGAGATGGCAGTGATCCGTAACAGGACGCTATTTAGATCACTCGGCCACTCGGGGTCCTAAAAATAGTACTAGTAAATGCCTCAATTGGCGCTTAGCATTACGAGTCAATTGTTAGGTCTGGGCGGATTGATGACAGGATAAAATTACTGGGTGGGATATGATATCACATGTCCACAGCATGATCCGCCAATGCGAGCTTTCATTATAAACTGTAACACTGCAGATAACGTTTTGATATATGACGGACAAACTCTAAAAGTTACGGTAGAAATTTAAAAAAAACCACAAACATCCACAAACACTAATCGTCTTCAAGTAGTATAACGTAAAAATATAATTCGGAGATTTACTAGCAGAGAATGATTTTGTAAATATTTTTCTGAATAATCGATTTTCCATAGCTGAAGTGATTTACATGAACGGATATACAGATTGTAAACGTTTAGGAGTTAGATTATCCAGTTATTCACAAATTTGCAGAGGTTTAGGGAGATGATAATGTTTTGGTATATTTTGCGAACAAAAAGTTACCTCCATACTAGAAACATTGTTTTGTAACTCACCCAATGTGGTTGCTTGTGTGTTGATTCCGCTTGAATCGTTTTATATGCCTTACTTGGACTTTTTACGTAGCCGGTCTGGACTTGACCTTTGAGATGAATCCGCTATGTAACCCATATTTATATGGTTATTATTTGGATATGATAGTTGGATTGAAAATTTCCATCACGACACAATTTAGATTATCCAATAAGTTATTAGCATACACTCAAGGATAAAGGGTTCACATTTGTAAACTGAAATCATACAGTGAATACATTAATATTGATTTTATCAATCATCACTCTCATACTCAGACTTAGAATCAATGGAGAAATCGTGGTATTCATTAGTTGATATTGCAAATATAAATATTGTGTCAATCAAGAAAAAAAATCTACATCTTTGACAGTAAAAGACTGTAACCGAGAAATTTTTTTAATTTACAGTTGAACGAATAAATAAAACATTATAACTGCCAATTTCATTAGAATGAAACTCAACATCAACACCAGTGTTTATTGCTGCCTCATTGGTACAAAGAACACAATAATGATTTATAAATTCGGAACATATGATGTTACATGTCCGCAGCATGATTCCCCAGTGTTAGTTTTCAATATCAACTGTAACACTGCAGACACCTTAATGATATGAAGGACAAATTATAAAAGTTCCGGAACGAAATCAAACACCGCACACAATGAAACAAACACACACACACACACACATACACACACGCGCGCGCGCGCGCGCTATTCGTATAGTAATTGTATAATGTGAAAGTACAATTATGACATTAACTAGTACAGAATGACTTTGAGAATACTTTTTCTGAATAATCAATTTTCCCAAGCTGAATTGGTTTACATGTACGGATGTACAGATTGGAAACTTTAAAAGAGTTAATATAAACACAAATTTCAAAAAACACACATAACTTTAGATTCTCCAGTTATTTACACGCTTCCAGAGGTTTACGTAGATGATTATGTGTTGGTATATTTTACGAACAACAGGTTTTCTACATACTGGAAACATTCTTTTATAACTTGCCTCTGAAAACTATTCACCTAATATCGTTGCATGTTGCATGGGTGGGACATCATGCTTCATGTCTCCGGCATCATTCCCCAGTGATAGACATCACTATAAATCGCCTCACTGCAGACATCGTAGCGATATCACTGAAAAATTGTTAAAGCTACGTTCAAAATCCTAATCAAACAAACAAACACAAATGACTTATCAATTCGGGAACTATAATGTTACATCTCCGCAGCATGATTCCCCAGTGTTAGTTTTCAATATCAACTGTAACACTGCAGACAACTTCGTGGTATGACGGACAAATTATAGAAGCTACTGTGTAAATTTAAAACACACACACACACATACACACACACTCCATAGCAATACAGTCTTAATATAGTATAACGTGAAAATAATATTCTGACATTAACTAGCACAGTATGACTTTGACAATAATTTTCTGAATAATCGATTTTCTCTACCTGAATTGGTTTAC
Organism: Unio pictorum; assembly: GCA_030141615.1. Lineage (NCBI taxonomy): Eukaryota > Metazoa > Mollusca > Bivalvia > Unionida > Unionidae > Unio > Unio pictorum. The sequence goes on from JARLTB010000253.1 coordinate 3,016,632, forward strand.
GTGTAAGGATATACAGATTGGAAACACTAAAGAGTTATTATAAAATAATTAAAAACAACACATAACTTTAGATTATCCTGTTATTCACAAACATGCAGAGGTCTAGGTAGATGATTTAGTGTTGGTATATTTTGCGAACAGCCAGTTATCTCTTTGCTAGAAACATTGTTTTCTAACTCGCCCTGTGAAAAATACTCACTCAAGTCGTTGCATGTGTGTTCGTTCCGCTTTTATCATTATCATTTTACATGCGTTACATGGACTGTTTAATTAGCCGGTCTCGATTGGACCTGTTACATGTATCCGGTATTTAACCTATATTGATATGGTGATTACTTGGATATGATATTTGGATTGAAACTTTCCATTACGAAAGAATTTACTTAGTTTTATCCGATAAATTTTTAGCATACGCTCAAGGATTACTTACATTTGTAAGTTTGTATATACATTTACATTCCATTTGTAAGCTGAAATTATGCTTTGAATACATTATTATTGATTTTAACATTCATAAATCATACTCAGGCTTAGAATCAATGGAGAAATCGTGGTATTCATTAGTGGTTATTGCAAAGTAGAAATTTGTTTTAAACAAGAAAAAGACTTATCATTACGGGAACAATATGTGTGAACCAACATAACAATGTCTTCATTGTGGCAGGAATACATTGAATAATGTGTCGAACTTTGGAACATTATATCTGTACATCTGAACATAGTAGAGAATCTTTGTTGAAAATTTAAAGTTGAATTATAGACATTGTTTTCATTTATGACATTATCATCTGGTAATCGAATCAACACTCGTCGGAGAAAAGATAGATAGAGACCGGTGCTTAATGTTTCAGAACTGTATAATAAAAAGAATATCTATGTTTTTACAAACACTAGCCTAGCTCACTATGTTTCACGTCTTGGGGACACCATGCGACCTAGACGTTAGAAATGTGTAGAACGTATTTGCTGTCAATTTAAAGTAGCAATTTGGACATTGTTTTCACTGATGTTGTTATTCGATCGACAATCGGTTAAGAAATGAGTCCATGTCCAACGTATACTAATGTTTAAGAGCCATGCAATACAAAATTATCTACGTTGTACAACACTAATCTAGCACACCACTCATCTCGTTTTGCTAACCGCCATATGACCTAATGTTCAGTACATATGCCGCGGATGCGTGATTTAGCAGGGTCGCCGTCCGGTCCAACTGAAATCAGAGACGTTTAAAACTTTTACTAGTAACTTCCTCGTTTGGGGCAGCCATTAATAGGTCATTGTTAAGACTGGTCGTTGATAATATTTCTACATTTAGAAGTATATTATGTATCTACGTGTGTTTTGCGTTATTTTAACTTTTATTTGATCCGATCCTTTTTGCAGAAAATTGGAGGAACTTATCGACTGATGCAAGTGCAAAAACACAGGTCAGATGTTGATACTCGAAAATAGAATCGAGTTTGTTTTTGGATTATTATATTGTTGCTCACAACACACGCATGTTTGGAAGAAAACCTAAGAACTTTATGTTGTTGGTTATTATAGATAACTTCAAATTATGTATGTTTCTATAATAATGCAACATTTAGTTGAAAATGATATCCATATATTTTCTTATCCGTTCATTTATTATAGTGACATGGTAGTTCATTTTAAAGTTGATTCTTGACATTGAATGATTGAATTCGATAAACAATAGCTATACATAAAACATGCATTTGAAATGGTTATCAATTAAACTCACGGCGTACCGATACCCCTGTCAAAGAATATCAGCGAACACCAAATATTGTAAATTAGGATAGAATGGTCGGTTGAAATCTGTCAAATGACTAAATCCTTCACATACTATATTTGGGGCGTGACTTCGACTGTGTGTGTTCTTGTGAAAGGCACTTAACTCCACTTACTTGCCACAATATCACCAAGTATGGATTAAATCTTTACTTAGTATAGATCCTATAATTCAAACTACTGCAATAATGACAATATTACGATGTGACTTTCATTTCGTGACAAAAATGTCTAACAGAACCGTATAACTGTGATATATTAGAAAGACGACATTGAATAAAATCCTAATGTTTCGTCAATAAATCAGTCTGATCTAAGACTTGTGGTCTTCATTCATGAAAGATGCAATTTATAACGTCAGTCTGTTTGGTATAAAACACGAATCAATGATATTTAAATTACTCAAACTGATTGATATGTAGATTATAATCGTTTATTAATGGTCCTTTTAACTAATATATATATATATTATAATCATCTACTAGATCCCAACATCACTGCAACAATCATTTTGATCGCTTGCAATTCATGTACTTATGCGTGCTTTATTTCAACTACCTTAATGATATTAGTCAATATTCATATATTTCACTTTTTAGCAAATACATTTCCTTTCCATTATGTTTTTCGGTCCTATTTTATGTTAATTATTAATGTAGTTAATATATGTTTTATAAAAAATAAGTTAAATATGTATAATCCATCTGCCTGATGATTTGTTTTATCCATCTTTGATTCTTGAACGCAATTAGTTTAAGATCAAAGGCTTGGTACAGCACAATGAAACATAAACCGTATTAAGTAAGAACAATAAAACTTATTATATGTATTTATCACAAAAATTTTACCTCGGTCACTAATAGGCACTCCCAACATTCTCATATGATCCATAGCATGATGACGTCATTATTCTACTATAATATATGTGTCGGTGTGTTACCTATATAAGTGGACTAGTCACTGATAGAAGCGACATAAAGCAAGTCAACATTGCACTTTTGGTCTTGTTATCGAGTGCTCAAATCAATCGAGGGTAAATATACATCATATAGGAAAGTCAACATTGCAAGTTACCTTGGATCAGTCGATCTGGGCAGGAGCCACTCAACAAAGACGATCGTCAATATTCTAACGTGAAAAAGGTATGATGGTCCAAAAAATGATTTTATGGCAGGGTTGAACTCAATCTATGAGGACCTGGACTATTAATATATGGAGACTATGACATATCTACATATCCACTCTGCAACAATTCCTTACATTTTTTTTCTATGTGTATATAAAGATATTTTCAGAGTAGTCTTTGTCGATTTGCCCATATATATTCTCAACAGATGTAATGTTCTGCATTCACCGAGTAGGATTTGCATGACTTAGAAGGCCAATGACATATGCCTCCTAATTCCAGCCATGTTCCAATGCGTTGGAACTATGACTATAACATAATTCGTTTGCAGCTCTATGGAGAAACGTAGTTACTTATATTATGTCTAAAACTTATATATTGACATTCGTGTGGCTCTTGCTTGATATTTGCCCAAGTGAATTACAGTAAACTCCATGATGTGAAATTTAATATACATAGTTTTAAAGTAGATATAATAACAAGTGTCATTTCGATTCGACACATCAATTAATCATGCAACAACAAAATGATGTAGTCACCTCTGAATTAAACCGAGGGCTTTATTTATTGAATGTTTCATGGAAAGCCTGTAAAATGGACATAATGTCCTTTACGAATGTTTTGCGAAGGTGCGTGTTTGGTATGATAGTTAACGAACACGGTGAATAAACCTTTGAGCGAATGACTGCTACTTAAATCATCTACCGGTTAAAACCGTTGATTAGTCTGATATATTGATAAATACATATATTTAATAAGTTGACTTACATCATTTTTTAGACATATTAGTACAATAAAGGAGTAATATAATTGTGGATTATGCATGCGATTTTTTTTCAACATTGACTATGCATGTGTTAAGATATGACACAAGGAAAAATGAAGACGATTCCAAGATTAACGCACCAATTTTCTTTATTGTAACCATTTTGCAAGATAAACAGTAAAACTACGTAGAATATTAATATTATTATAGATTATATGCCTAAAGTTTCAAACTTGATGTTCTTTGCATTATAATATATATTATATAGACCTATGTTAGAAACCAAACATGCAGCATTAAACAGCAAAGTAAAATTCACATTTGTATATACACAGAAAGGGCACTATCTTTCAAAATAATGGAACGTTTGTATAGCCACCTATAGCTGCTATTAAGGATATGCGTCCATTTCTGAACATAAATAACGAGTACCACTGTAGGAAGACTTCGAAAATAATATGCAGCATTGATAAATCAGAGCATTTCTGATCGTTAAATACAATTTTAATCCATTGACTCTAACCATGCTTTTACGTACAGTCTCATCTGTCATCTTTAATAACTAGTACATAAGAATCATTTCAAAATCGTACTGCATGAATTCACATTTATTCAACTCATTACAGTAACAGAGGTTTCAATTAATTTTGAAATACCATACTATTTTTGCAAATTTTTGTATCAATTGATTCGTAGAAATCTCAGACATCCTATCCAGTTTTCAATATTGATTATTTGGTATCGAACAATTTGTTCAGCTTTTGTAAGCTAATCTTAAAACAGGTTAAATATAGGTTATGTTTAGTGTTGAAGTTATAAAGTGACTTAGCCGCTCGTAAATAACATAAATTATTTGACTGAATTGCATCAGTTATAGTGCTCTTTAACATGTCCTGAAGCCTGGGTTTACATCTTCGTTCGTTGATGTAATACAATGACAATTAAAAGAGTTTTGAAGCTCAGATCAAAATTGATGAAAATTGGAATACTTGAAATTTCACTACCAATAAGGAAAAGAGATCATTGAGTAAATTATATATTTTGAGGATGATAATTTTAATGTTCATATTAATAATAATGCTACATGGTTTATTGACGGTGTAAAGGATAAGGGAGGAAACTGTAAGAAAGTGTTTTAATTAGTCACAATTATTTTAAATCTAATGGGAAAAAGAGGAATCCCATGATACAAAAATACAAAATATTCTGCTAAGCGCGTACATTATTTTGTGTTAAATTTAGGTGTCACAAATTGCATGATGTATAAATAAAAGAAAAACAATTTGAGTTTTGAGATATTAATTACATTCTGAAGCAGTCGTGTGTTCAATTGACGGATAGTTTTGATTTTTATACATTATCTTTATTTATATTTGAAAGTAAGAGTTGTTACTACATAGTTAATATTATGTAGGGAATACCGGAATACTAAGTGTGAGTCCTGGACCTAGCACTGACTATGATGTCAGTATTTTCTAGTGACAAAGTGTTTACAGTGTCATAGAAATTAGAATTAAGATGACAGAGTTCGAAAGCTTAATCTTTTTTTAATATAATGTTTATATTTAAGACATTTCAAGAATTGAACCATTGGCCTTCATTCTTAAACTTAAATAGTGTCTATGATTTTATCTTCAGGTTGATTCAATTAGAATTACCTTTTTATACCGCGACATCAGAAGTGAAAATGTCGTATTGTTGTTACATGATTTTATCTGAGAGAGCTTGTTTCCTAAATTATCGACTGGCATTACAAATAGCTTTTTAAATTTACGATATATTGTTTTTTTGGTATGATTGTAAATCAATTCAGAATGTGTTCATTTGATCATTTAATATCTGTACATGGTTGAGAAATTATAATTGGAAAATTCAACCACTGTGAAGGGTTACGCAGGGTCAAACTGGCGAGTATATTATTGCTTATAGCGTTTCAATATGTTAATACTTACAAACGTAAACAAATAATCTGAATCAAAGGCCCTTATGTAACTCGTATCTGTATTATGCTTGGACAGTTGAAGTTAGAATTGAAATAGAGATGTACAAATATATGCCATACACATTTCAGTTTACAAAGTGAAAAGAGAAAAACAAGAAGAAAATGTCGATGGTTTGATTAACTGATGTATGTTCTATTACAGGATTTATTTGAATCCACTATGAGAACTAAATTACTCCTACAGTCGCTAGTTCTGCTATTTCTCTCTCTTGGTACTGAAACACGAGATGAGACAGCGGGAGAAACAACTACTACTGAAGACGGCGTGTTTTTGCCACAGTATCAATCGGAGAACAGATTGAACACCACGGAACATAATCCGTCATTGGCACAAAAACAATTATCTGAGACGGTGGACGACAGTTATACCGCTGGAAATACATTATGTCGTTTGGATCAAAAGTGCGATTTTCACGGAGGATCAACCTACAAATATTGTTACGTAGATTACAGTAATAACTGGGATTATTGTTGTACTGGCGACTGCGACTACCATGGAAAGAGTTACTTGTGGTGCCAATCTGGAGACAAATGGCAATATTGCGGTAAAGCTGGTACTACGAATATCGATGGAAGACCTTGTCATTATTCACATCCATGTGGTATGCACCAAGAGAAGGGGAAAGACTCCACTTATTGGTGCTATGTAGATCATAAATTAAACTGGAACAGATGTTGTGCACCTTCGTCAAACTGTGACTATCATGGTCAATCATACAAATGGTGCTATACCGGTTATGAAAAAGAAACAAGTTGGTATGAGTGTAAATAGAATTTAGATCGCTAATGCCTCGTGTCTTTGCGTTAAAACAAAGGAAAATACATACACCTACCCATGTCCTTAATATCTTATGAAGATCGTTAATACTGATGACTAACCATAAACTTTAGTTCTCGTCTTTAGATGTACTCTTCTCATTTAGAGCCTAAACATTCATTAAATCCTTTTAGTATAGTATTTATCATTTCAGAAACCAGTTTTAATATTCATACCACGTATTCTACCATCAAAAATTATTTTTGTTTTTCTCTATGAATAAAAGTGAATGACATGAACCTCAAGCCGCTTTATACCTTTGCAAATACTGGCATATGTGTAGAACGACAACATTAAGAATTTAACTATATTTTCTATTGTAGATAAAAAAAACTATAGATTTTGATCAGTAGAGTTAGACAATGATCTATGCTGGGATAATCTATGTATTGTATGTAATTAACATATAAATAAAAGTGTTTATCTATACTTATTAATAAACTCTTATCCCTGTCTGTATGTCTCTCTCAGTCTCACTGAATATTTCCTTTAGCTGTCTCTTGACTATTTCTCTGTATCATCTTTCTCTCTCGACCTCTCTATTCTTTTCATCCACTCTATCGAGTTATACTAAATATTTTGATTCAACATTCACGTCTATTTAATATTGTGCCTTCCCATTTCTCATCTCAAACATGACGATACATCACAAAAATATGAATTCAGATAAGTAAATGATGCCTTTTCACAAAGATAACAATATTTTAAAAAATTATGCTCAGGTTTCATCACAGTCTTAGATTTTACATTTGATTTAAAGAAACTCACGTTTCATCTTGACTAAACTTTCCGCATTGTCAATAGTAGACAATGCCCGCGGCCGTCTGAAATGTACTACATTAATAAGAGTCCGTTATTCTTGAACAAAACTTTCAACATCCTCGTGCGACTGTTCACACCCAACAAAGTTGGTTTCTCTTACCTTGAAACTATGCAAATGTCTAACATTTATACTTTACTTCTAACCATTCCCATGCAGGAAGCAGAAACCAGTTAGAGTTCACTTTCCACGGATGTCATACAAATTTGAGATGACTCTCATGGTAATGACTCAGTATGAATTCGGGTTCAAACAAGACATGAACAACAGGCTACTACATGAGCATGATATTAAACATACCCCGATATTTGCAAATAGGTGAGCGAATCAATATATTAATCGGCGTATTATTATATTGTATACAATTTCATTTAATGTAAGAGATTGTTTTTTCGTAAGAAATAATATAATTAGTATGCATACGGTTTACATACATACATACATACATACATACATACATACATACATACATACATACATACATACATACATACATACATACATACAGACAGACACAAGCATGTTCATTATATTCCTGCTCAACCTTAATTCAGATACAAGTTACATAGTCATCACTGAGGTCAACTTTTGAAGCAATTCGACCTCTTTCGTTTTTCTTAGTGGCGTATTTTTATGAATTGCTTACAATCATTAATGCAAACAAGTACATCATTCTGACAGTTCGTTAAAAAATTGTAATATATTTACTATACTTCACTTTTCAACGGTAGAATGAAGAGGTTGCAAAGCATAATTATTTTGCTTATCCCAGCACTGGGCATAATGACATATTAGTGACTGACAACAAATATTTTCCCTCGATCGTCAAGAGGTAGTACTGGCGTGAGATCGTCATAGCAATACAATTATAAATATTCAGTGCTTCTAAATATGGACGTGAATGACTGACTAACATTTATAGGATGGCTTTAAGGTAATTACGTTAGATGACAGGTTGAACCAGTTGTTGATATTTTCTAATCGCATCAATATCAAACTACTACCATAACTATTACAACTGTTTGTGTCACAGAGAATTATTAAGGACAGTTAAGTATAAACATATTTGATCAGCACGAAACAAATGGTGAGACGTGAACTTCATACAGTACCCTTCCGTTTATTGTATCTGCGAAACTATGAATCAATTATAATCGATTATTATGTTTTCCGGATCTATATTCATCTTTAAACCTTCTTCAAACTTCATTAAGTTAATAATACATTAAACTTCGATAAAACGATTTTTTTGGCATTTAAAATAAACGGAATAAGATTTACTTACTAGTCTAAAATCAGATCTTGATGTTCTGTATTTTGCATATGCGCATGTGTATAGTATATAATTATACACCTTTTGGGATAGTAATGTTAGGGTAAATGTAGCAAAATGATCATCGTTTGAAAACTTCAAGGAGGCAGGGAAAATAAAAACCAAAATAGCAAGAGGCCGACATTGTCGCCCGAAAAAAAGCAAAGTCGCATAAATATTTACAAATCAAATTTTTTGTACATGGCGGGCGGCATACGTCAATATAACCAAGGGATTTCAGTTTGTTCCCTGTACATCTGTAAACTGGTCATGTAAGGATAGAAATATGGCCTAGATCAAACCAAACTTATTTGTTATGTGATCCTAAAAGCGAATATGTAATTGGAAATGACTTCTTCACATACCAAATGCTATTTATACGTTGAGAAATTATATTATGATTATTCGGATCTGATAGTTGGATACGAAATGCTCCATTATGACACAATTTACAATGTTTCTCGGCGAGGTACTTAGCATACACTCAATGACAAGTAGTTTTAATTTATAATCAGAACACAAATAATGAATAAATAAAGTTTCAGTTGTATCCGTCAATGCTATTATATTAAACTTAAAATCGATGAATAAATCGTGATATTTATTAATGCCTATTGCAAATATAAATTTAAATAAAGGCAAATATAAGTAAAGGTTTAACATCTTTTACATTGATAAACTGCAAGCAGTTTATAATAATCAATTTATTTTTAGTCGCAGAAATCAAAAGACTATAGCAGCCAATACCATTTCAATGAAACTCAAAATCATTGTCTATTGCTGATATATTTGGTCAATGAAGATAATTATGACTTATCAATCTGGCACAAAAACTGTGAACCAAAACAGCAATCCCATCATTGACGAACGAATACATTGATTAGTTTATCACGCATTGAAGCAGTTCATGTGCAAACAAAAGTTGTAGAGAATCCTCGTTTAAAATGTAAATTTTAATTTTGTAAGTTGCTTCCATTGATGTCGTTATCATCCGTTAATCGCATTGAAATTCGTCATAGAAACGAATCGTTACAGATCGGTGCTTCATGTTTTAGAACTATTCAACACTAACCTAGCACACCACACTTCACGTCTTGGAGACCACCCTTTGACTTTGTGGTTAGAAAGTACGCCTTTGATGCGTGATGTCAGATCAAATGATTATACAAATTGTACTGTTGTTGTAGGTTTTAACGCCATTTTTCAGCACACGATAGGCTATACATGGCGGTCAGCGTTATTGGTGGATGGCCAACCCTGGAAAAAGCCCAGAAAGAACAATCAACCCATGAGGCGCTACTGGCAACATTTTTTCACATAACTACATTAACCGAATCTTAGACTCGAACCAACGCAGACAAAGGTGAGATTGCAGTGATCCGTAACAGTACGCTATTTAGACCACTCGGCCACTCGGGTCCCTAAAAATAGTACTAGTAAATGCCTCAATTGGCGCTTAGCATTACGAGTCAATTGTTAGGTCTGGGCGGATTGATGACAGGATAATATTACTGGGTGGAATATGATATCACATGTCCACAGCATGATCCGCCAATTCGAACTTTCATTATAAACTGTAAAACTGCAGACAACTTTTTGATATATGACGGACAAATTCTAAAAGTTACGGTAGAAATTTTAAAAAAACCACAAACATCCACAAACACTAATCGTCTTCAAGTAGTATCACGTAAAAATATAATTCGGACATTTACTAGCAGAGAATGATTTTGTGAATATTTTTCTGAATAATCGATTTTCCATAGCTGAAGTGATTTACATGAACGGATATACATATTGTAAACGTTTAGGAGTTAGATTATCCAGTTATTCATAAACTTGCAGAGGTTTAGGGAGATGATAATGTGTTGGTATATTTTGCGAACAACAAGTTACCTCCATACTAGAAACATTGTTTAGTAACTCACCCAATGTGGCTGCTTGTGTGTTGATTCCGCTTGAATCGTTTTATATGCCTTACTTGGACTGTTTACTTAGCCGGTCTGGACTTGACCTTTGAGATGAATCCGCTATGTAACCCATATTGATATGGTGATTATTTGGATATGATAGATGGATTGAAAATTTCCATCACGACACAATTTAGATTATCCAATAAGTTATTAGCATACACTCAAGGATAAAGGGTTCACATTTGTAAACTGAAATCATACAGTGAATACATTAATATTGATTTTATCAATCATCACTCTCATACTCAGACTTAGAATCAATGGAGAAATCGTGGTATTCATTAGTTGATATTGCAAATATAAATTTTGTGTCAATCAAGAAAAATATTCTACATCTTTGACAGAAAAAGACTGTAACCGAAATTTTTTTTTAATTTACAGTTGAACGAATAAATAAAACATTATAACTGCCAATTTCATTAGAATGAAACTTAACATCAACACCAGTGTTTCTTGCTGCCTCATTGGTACAAAGAACACAATAATGATTTATAAATTCGGAACATATGATGTTACATGTCCGCAGCATGATGCCCCAGTGTTCGTTTTCAATATCAACTGTAACACTGCAGACACCTTAATGATATGAAGGACAAATTATAAAAGTTCCGGTACGAAATCAAACACCGCACACAAACAAACAAACACACACACACACACACACGCGCGCGCACGCTCACGCGCTATTCGAACAAGTACAATTATGACATTAACTAGTACAGAATGACTTTGAGAATACTTTTTCTGAATAATCAATTTTCCCAAGCTGAAGTGGTTTACATGTAAGGATGTACAGTTTGGAAACTTTAAAGAGTTAATATAAACATAAATTTAAAAACAAACATAACTTTAGATTCTCCAGTTATTTACACGCTTCCAGAGGTTTTCGGAGATGATTATGTGTTGGTATATTTTACGAACAACAGGTTTTCTACATACTGGAAACATTCTTTTATAATTTGCCTCTGAAAACTACTCACCTAATATCGTTGCATGTTGCATGGGTGGGACATCTTGCTTCATGTCTCCGGCATCATTCCCCATTGCTACACATCACTATAAATCGCCTCACTGCAGACATCTTAGCGATATCACTGAAAAATTGTTAAAGCTACGTTCAAAATCCTAATCAAACAAACAAACACAAATGACTGATCAATTCGGGAACTATAATGTTACATCTCCGCAGCATGATGCCCCAGTGTTAGTTTTCAATATCAACTGTAACACTGCAGACAACTTCGTGATATGACGGACAAATTATAAAAGCTACTGTATAAATTTAAAACACACACACACACACACACACACACACACACAGACGTGTATTCATATACATGTGAGGACCATAAGAAAGAATGAAAGTATATGTTAGAAATTTGAAAGTAAGCTTAACTTTAAGATAGGCAATATCTGTATCACTTCATTTTTGCCAATATACTTCTTTATGCATTATGAGGACTACTCTGACTTTGCCATCATTGTGAGGATGTCATTGTGAGGACTAATTTACACACAATCAAAGACTACCATCAACCTGAGTACCTGAATTTTTTTTCACTTCTTATTACACCTGTCCTGGAAAAACATGAGAAGATATTTAAAGGTTTAGAAACAAATTTATCTGCAATTAAAACTACAGATAGATAAATAGAAACACGAGCTTAAATGTTCAAATGTTATTAAAATATAAGTTTTAAGTTCCTTTGCAAAAACCTAAGTATCAGGCACTGCTTTGCAACTTTGTGGCCTCTTTTATTGACACAATGAAAACTACCATCCAGAATAGCAATTATATCAAAATTGCCAATTCATCTATTAAAATAGAAAATGTGATTTCTAAAAATGTAATTTGACACCAAAGCAACTCAAATGCCATAAGGCAGTTTGCCCAATGCAAATTCACTGGAACTGAAGTTGCCTTTGGAAAATCTGCGCTTGACTCTTTATATGATAATATATCACTACAAAAGTTTAAATATTATGCAGCATATAACGGGAAGTTAAGGAAATTGCGTTCCATTAATTTTACAGTTATTTGTTTCTTCATTTTTTGTTTGTTTATGCCTTAAAATCATACGCCCATAATTCAAGTTATCAATAAGTGTAAATAATAAATAAAGATAAAATATGTATGTGAGAAGAAAAGGAAGGGTTAGAATGCATATATATGCATCTGTATATACATACATAAATATAGTATCGTTTTTAAATATTTAGAAATGAGAGAGTATGGATAGCAAGAGGGTTAAGGTACATTTGAACTGAAACATTAAATATTTTGTCTTCTAACGGCTTCATTTAACTTGCTTTTGGAACCGTTATTAAATTTACTTATATACGCCATGATATGCTACTATATCAACATGTGCAGCAATGAAAGCTAGACTTTAGGAAAAATATTTTGTTCTAAATACTAATAGTTTTCAGAACACTGGCTTGTTCATTTGCTTAAAAATAATCATCTAGTCACCATGAAGTCTGCGATATGCATTTCAAATCTCTCTGACGAGTTGAATTCGGAGGAGTTAAGTACACTTATTTTAATTTACTTCTTTTTCAAACAATAAAGAGTTATCAGCCTTCTGTAATTTGCAGGTAAACAATCATACACAAGATAATAAACATTGATTAAGTTGCAAGTGTTTAGGTTGATTGCTTAGGTATTTAAAGAAAACGAAATAGAACTTCCTTATTGCATGTCTCAAAAACATCAGTTTTTGAGGACTCAATTTGGGTTGCATTTTAGTTAACATATTAACCCCTGGAGGTTTTTGCTGTTTTCGCATGCAATGCGAGTTGGAAACACATTTTGGGGACTTTTTTCTGAATACATCCTAATACATCGACTTCCAAGCAATATTCCATAAGACAAATGGCTAGTTGTGCTAAAGAAAATGTTTTTCTTTGGTTAGTTTGCTGGCGCGTAGGCAGAAGGTGATAAAAATGGATATTTTCTTTTGCTTAACAGACCCATAATTTTCGTATGGAAAAGACTCTTTATTCAAAATGTCCACCTTATCCTACTTTTTGCACAGGTTTACCGGTCTGTGTGCGCTTCAGATTTGTCTGCCGTAGATCTGTGGCCATAAAGTCTAAAACATGGACACAAATTCGGAATCCGACCATGGGCAAATTTTGAGCGAGAAAAAAATACCGGGTCCAAAAACTTAGTTTTTTTTTTCTCTCTGTATTTTGTAGTGCAATTAAAAGGTCCAGATTATTTGCTATCATTGTAGAGCTACATCTGTCTACCTTTCTATAATACCACCCACTTTAGTGTATCATGCATGACCATGACACTGCAAACATTGGAAGTAGGCTACTACCTTCTGCCCCGTAAAGTCGTCACCAGAGGTTAATGTGTTAATATTTAAGAAACTAATTTCTTTAAATTATGAACTGGAATTTCAAGGTTCTTATTATTACATATTAGATTAAATGACTATTTTGGAATGGTACTGAACTGATTTAAGACATTTGGATTATATCCCCCCGAGACATGAAGAATGTTGGCACATTAGTACATTCTAAGCTATTTACATATCTAGTTCAGTATTGGAATTTGGCTTGCATCACTAATCGATATCATTTGAAGAGAAAGTCAAGTGCAATTTCATAAAGAGAGTGTTGCAGAAAGAGGAGAGCGAGAAGATATGCAAATTGAGTTATGTGCATGTGTGTGATTTGGATATTTACCATAGCTTTAACAATTTTTCAGTCATATCACTATAAGGTCTGCAGCGTGGCAGTATATAGTGATGTCTAGCACTTGTGTATCATGCTGTAGTCCTACCAAGACACATTATCCTAACACCAGGATAAGAAGTGCCAACATTAAACTCCTACTGCTGAGCATCTATCGCAAAAGCTGCCTTTTTTTATATCTTTGGTATATTACTCGACCTGGGTTAAAACCAGCACCCCCCCCCCCCCCCCACCTTAATCTAGGACTGACACTCTTGCAACTAAACCACCGGAGTGGTCTATAAGGCAAATGGAAATAAAAAAGAAGACATAAAATACAGAGAGAAAAGTCAAATGGAGAAATGCAATTTAGATTAAATATTTAGACTTGGAAAGTGAAAAAAAACAACTTTTCGTTTACATACATGATTGTGTTTTGATGCTATCATAAATAATAGGTTAGTATACATTATTAGAGAAGAGGAAGTAGATCAATATGGCCAAGACAGCATTGAAATATATTTGTACAAAGTGTACTTATTGGCAAAACTAAAACAATCTACACTTCATTGCCATTGCAACAACGTGTTAATAATGATGTGCTTCAGGTACATATCTTGAGGAGTGAAGAGTTGGTACCTGACGTATATTAACACATTAGAAAATTTAAAAATGGAAACTGGATAAATCTATATTACATCAAGAAAGTGCATGCTATTTCTGACTGCTAAAGATTGAAAAATAAGCAACATAATTAAAACAGACTAGTCAAAGGCTCCTATATTAAGAGGCCAATGTAACAGACCTGTACTGAAAGCAATCAATTTGTTGGATCAAACAAATCAGCCTGATTTTATGATTGATAATTATAAGTCATTTATGTTGAAAGGCTCTTTATCACCTGTGAGCAATTCTACCAAACGTATCCGAATTAAAATATTAAGGGACACAGGAGCTTTTCAGTCTTTTATTATCAGGTGCATTGCCTGTTTCTGAGCACAACTCTGGTCACAGTGTTCTTATTTAGGATGCAAATAAGATGCTTAAAAATAAAAAACAGTAGGAAGTTAAGAAGAAAAAGAAACAACATTAAATGGTTAAATTGCATTATAATTTAATTGAGCGAAGCATGTACAAATAAAGTAAATATTCATCTCGACAAAAATGTTTAATATAAAAGATGCAACCCAAATAAAGTCATTTCAGTCATTATGTATGTCATTATTGAATAAATACAAGAAGCTGGCCACAGCCTGCATATTAAATCCAGTCACAAACATTCAAAATGTTGGTTACTATGGTATTAAAGTAAAATAAAGTAAAACAACTGTTTCATTGAAGGTAATTAAAGGGTGTTGACAGATGAATGAAAGGACATCAACTTCCATGTAAGGTGGATGAGTCTTGACCAAAAAATGGCATCACAGGAAGACATGCAATACTGCTGCATTGTTAAATGAAAACATCATCTTATTTATCATTAATATCTGCATGGACAGTCTCTATTATATAAAGATATGGTAATTCCTTCCAACCTTGATGAAACGTCACACTGTCAATTTGTTTTTGGAAGGAACATCAGGAAGCAAGACAATTTCCTTCGTAAAGTGTAAATGCATTTTAGTAATTCAAAAAATTTCATCTTTACTTATTTAATGAAAGAAGCAACCACAATTTAAGTTAGCTGTACTAAAATTCCAGTTAGATTGTCCCCTTGAGTCCAAACTGCAGAATATTAATAATGAGAAATGGCTAGCAGACTTTTGAACACATTCAAAACTGGTGCTAAAATGCTAGTAAAAAATGTAGATGTGGCGTAATCTCATTGGTTGACATTTTAAACATATGACAAATACAACTGTTACCTAAACCAATTCATCTGAAAAATGTAAAGTTTTGCATTCAGAAAATTTAGACAAACTTAATTTGGAGAAAAGATATTTTACTGTACATGCATTTACAAGATGCAATATCCCATTTCAAAACTGCATTTTATTTCTTTCCAAAGTAAACATGTCTCAATGTACTATGAGAAAAGAAATTAAAATCTAAACTAATATGAAAAATATATACAGGAAGAACATAACTGTAATATTTTTTATTATTTTAAAAACAACACAATTTAAACATCATGTTAAGAAACCACAATCAATAAGTATTATACTGAAGTAATCATGATGTCAGAGACTACACTATTTTCTGGGCAATATTCAAAGTTATATATTTCAAACATGGCAATATTTCAATGTTTTTTAATGAGTGACAAAAATCAAAAGAACTTCACTGCCTCGAAAATATATTTGCTTAAGAAATATATTTAGAAAAAGCAAATAACAAAACTATATATCTGAACATTAATTTAAACTTTTATGGCCTGGATGCAAATTAATCCAATGACCAAACTGAAATCTAAGAACACGTCATAAACACAACTGGAGAATCTATCCTTTTTGTTGGCCTATAAGTCACTGTGAAGCTTAAGTCAACTTAGCCAGTTTCTGTCCTTCATAAACAAGTAGATGCCAAGTATAAGACAAGGCCAGAGCAATACATCAATTTTGTTTCACTACTGTTTGATACACACATGAATTTTATCCTAGATGTAACTCCACAAATTTACCAGTCAGCATAGTTAAATGTAGCTAAATAAAACTTACCGGTAATTTGTTTCACACCAAATATCTAAAACAAATAGGATACTTTTAGCAACAAATGACCTGAAAATTTACAGAGTTACAGATAGGATAAAATTTGTAATGCTGCGTGAAATGTAGAATAGCAACTTCTGTTTTCAGGAATATTACACTGTATGCATAGCTGACAACTCTCCAGACTCACAATTTTGTGAAAATGGTGATAAAAATTAGTGAATTTTGACATGAATTCATGAAGTGATCCTAGAGTCTGCGAATATTTATCGATACAAATGAATGCATGGCAAGTGTTTGGTATATTCCGAACTAAACTTCACTGTATGCGTAATATATTTCCTTTTGCTATTCCGAGTTTCCTGTCCCTTGCCACACCATTTTCTTATATTTGGAATTTTATGGGCGGGGGGGGGGTGCAGGGACAAAGTCCATTCCCTATCGAAAAAGTTGAAATTTGCCGACACCATTTGGCGTCAAAATGGGGTAGTCTCTTACTAGCTGGCATAGCAAACTTTAAAGACCTTTCCTTGAGATATAACTGCTTGAAATCGATAGGAAAATTATTTATTTTCTCAAAAATCATGAACATAGCATTCGTCATGTCTTTAATCTGCTGACAGGCGAAATGAAAATGCGTTCTTGATGAAATTTGACCTGGATCTGGCCATTTTTGTCCCAATGACATGACTATACAAATCTCGCCACCTACATGTCAATTAGGCCATATAGTCACGTAACATGGACAATAAACAAATTCCAAAGTAAAAGTGGGGTAACAAGGGTCAGAGAAAATGGTGAGACAATTTCAAGATTAGTTGCAGGTGCATGTGAGGAACAACATTTTGGTTGGGCACCAGTTTCTCTTAAAAGCATTTGTTGTTGTTGAAGGGTATAATACTATTTTTAGCACACGATATGCTATACATGGCAGACATTATTAATGGTGGAGGAAAGACCCGGGAAAACCCCTGGAAAGAACCACTGACCCACGAGAAGTTACTGGCAAGCTTTCTCACATACCCTCATTGGCCCAATCTGAGACTCGAACCCACGCAGACACTGACTGACACATTTGCACTACTATTTTAGAGAGTATCTATTCCACTAGAAGAAGAAGATGAAGAAGAAGAAGAAGAAAAATAACACTTCCTTAAATCGGTTGACTTGTCACAAATCAAAATGAAATTATTACAAGATAAAATGTACCAAGCCTTCAGCACCTAAACTATCGAGTACCTTAACAAACCACAAAAACATAAACAAACCAAGTCCATACGTTAGCCACTGTCGGAATTCCAATTTTATGTTCAGTGAGGATTTAAACTAATCTAGATACATAGAACAGTATATTCAAGAACAATGTTTGAAATCATCCACAGAAATCCATACAACTTTAAAGCAAAGAAATAAATACGTAACTTTTGAAGAAAACAAAGTATTTCTTAAAACTGATGAATATTGCTGTGTACAGTTAACTGGTGGGTCAATTTAAAAACAGGAAGCAAGTACAAAGATTGGTATTCTAAAGAAAAATGTATTAAACTTCGAAAGGATATATCATTTCCAAAGAAAACATTTAAAGGTAAGCTTTTTGTTAGTCAATTAAGTCTTCTACTGCAGCAAGCCCAAAAAACATAACATATTAAGAGCATTATATTTTCATGGCAGATAGAGATTTCTTTGTATTAATGCAGACCTGTAGAAACAGATACACTTTAAAATGACCATGCTTTATGATACACGTAACTACAAAAAGATATTTTGGTGTTCCTCATATGAGGAAGAAAAAAAAACTCGGATCGTGTAATTAGCTGAATACAAAAATACCGTGGTTTAAGAAGTAAGCTATATGCCTTTAGGACAAAACAAAAATGAAAAGTAAGTATTCTATGGTATTTAATAAACAATATGTAATCGCAAAGTATTGAAAGTAAGCAACAATATTTATTCAACAACCTTTTATCACAAAGTAGCAAAAGTATGCAGTGGGATTTGTTGAACAGTCTGCAATCGCTAACTATTTAATGTAAGCAAGTATATTAATTAAACAACCTGATATCGCATATTATTTAAAGTGAGGAAGTCTAACCAAACTATAAACTATGAAAAGCTAATTGTGATACATTTTACAGACTGTTAAAATACAAAGAAACAAAAAACATTTAACTGAACATTTTACAGATTTATAAAATACTTTTAAATACCAATTTTTAATAACATAACAAAATTTACTTTTTTGGCGAAAGGTTAAAACGATTTTTCAACGAGAAGGTGTGACACCTGCAACAAGTAAATACATCTTTTTGCATGACATCAGAAAACCCTTGGTCTAAACATAATAAATTTGGTAAAATGTCTTATAGGAGGAAATGGACGGGTAAAGGTCACACATAAGCATCAGTTGGTGACACATAGACACCAGTTGACAATGTAAACCAAGAGATCTAAATACTGACATTATTTGTTCGAGTTAGATTAAAAGCACAAGCATCACTGATTGTTTATTTCTGAAAGCATAAAAAATATGGCGTTTAAAATAAGCTGGACAACATGTTCCTTAATTAACTGATGATGTCATTCTGATTATTTTTGGCCGTAATTAGCTTGTTGTATGCGATTCAAAACTCATGTTAACATTTGGCAACAAAAGGAATGAACACAAAATAATAATATGGGTAAGAAAAAAACTATTTTCAGAAGTAAATTCAGTCAGATCACGCAACCACATACATAACCATAGACACTTGTTTATTTGCTTCGTGAATAAAGTAAATTAGTTCTGTTTTTTAATCATCAGCTGTTTTAACTGTAGACCAATTACAATCTCTCACTGTTTGTCCTTTTGTCGAGATAAGAATAGACCAATTACAATCTCGCACCATTTTTAACCTTTTGTCATCATAACTGCTAATCACATTCTCTTCTTTACGAATTGTTGCTGACTGCTTTTCAGTCACTGGTATTGTATTATTTACCAGGTCCGTATGTAAGCGTGTCAAATGGCTGTTGTATTCAATAATACTACCAGTTTTCATTCCCATATCACGAGGTAAACAAACATATTCCATTCCCATTATCAATAACATAATCTAGTTTTAACTTGTGGTTAGAGCGTCCGCCGCGGAAATGGGAGGTCGTAGGATCGATCCCCGGCAGAGTCATAAAAAAAGACTTATACAAATGGTACTAACAGCTGCCTCGCTTGAAGCTCAGCATTAAGAGGTTAGTGTTAGGACTGGTTGGCCTGATGTCAGGATAATGTGACTGTGAAGCATGACATGTCTGTGGCATGATGACCCAGAGACATCACTATAAACTGCTTCACTGCAGACATCATAGCAAAATGTTTGAATTTCTTTTAAAGCTACATTAAAAATCCTAACCAAACAAACAAAGTAATATTGCTCATGCCGTATGGAGCATATCCGTTGTCAAATCATTAGTTTCGGAGGTTCATAGATTGACATGTTGTCAAGCTCTTCAATTTTGGAGGCAGGTAAATCTTTAATTCAGACCACAATCCCACAATAATGGAGAGCGCTTTAGACCACTTGGGGCCACCTAAAGCATTTGTAAAACTAATCTTTTATATACAGTAGTCCCCCTCTTATACAGCCATCCCTTCTGTACCTTGAAAGTGGCCTTATAAGACGGGTGGCCTTTCCAGAGGGGGGGAATAAATTTCTATGAGAAGTATATGTAATGTACATAGTTTGAAAGCTATATACTTCAAAGCATTTAATATCTTAGTTTAAATGTAACATTAATCATTAAATGTTCTTCTTGTAATATTAACAAACTTGTTTCAACTGAATATATGTTAATAGTTCTATATCTTGACGTAAGTGTGATATACGAACAAGTATTGGTGTCATGCGCAATGAAAATACATTCAAAAACGTCATTTACATCTTTGTACATACATCTCTGTTAACGTGATTACTTGTTAATATTTGATAATGATTTATTCTGGTGTTGCTAACTGTATGTGATTTAATTATGCAGACAAAACTTGTGTCAAGTGGAAGAAATGCAGTTTTCATAAAGGAAGCCATAATTGTATTGTCACGTGATTTTTCGGTCTCTGTATTGTAACCTGTTTTCTTCAAAGTTCTATGTGTGTGCCAATGCAAAAAATCTATTTATAGCCTATGCTGACCCTGTTATGATATTAACAATTAAAACTAGTTATAATTATCAGAGAAGAACTCAACATATGTGTTAAGCCCCAAACTCTATCAAAACATTAATGAGCCAATTTTGTGTAAACAAAGCCTTTTATTGATAATGAACATGTACTATTAATCTTTAGTCAACACTTCTAACGGAAACTTGACACAGGGAGACATATATCGATGATAGAGATAATCAATTGCTTACTATACATCAAGATTTGAATTAATAATTGGTTCTGGATACATTTGAAGAAACAGAAGTGGCCGCTCGTATAAGGGACATTTTACATAGTTTGTACTAAAATGCTGGCTGCGTTAGAGAATCGGCAGTTCTTGAAGGTTGCTTTTGAATACAAATTCGTTGGTGCCATGGGATTCTGCCCGTAATAAGCGGGTGGCTACTGGTCAGGGAGGGCCGTTCAAGAGTGGGACTACTGTGTGTATATATATATATATATATATATATATATATATATATATATATATATATATATATATATATATAAATACCTTAAAATGTTTGCTACCGGGGTAAAAACAGTACCTATCAGCTATAGTTCACTTATACCACGACCAGTTGTACCAGACCTATTCAGCAACAGCCGATATAATAAATAATAATAATAATGAGGACTTTGTATAGCGCCTAAATGCCCTACTCTTTCGAAGCTCTAAGCACCTTACACCATCTATAATGATATTACTACACTACAGAAAAACAATGAAATTGGAAAACATAAAAAAACATGCTGAAAACATATAAGATACAAAACAAATGTTACTGATATCATAACTAGAGTTTAATGAGAAATCAGTTAATTTAAAAAATACTTTAAATAATTGAAAATTGGGGAATTAATTAATTTTTTACATAAAGGTGTGAATTTGTGAATCACTGAAAAATGGTTGGCAGCTATGGGTAGCCTAATTTTCCAATTTGATCTGGTCTGCCAAACATTAAGCTCACACCGGTTTTGACAAGAGTGACCGGACTAAATCATTACTATATTTAATGAGCATATAATTAACACTGCAAACGATTTTGTTTTTGAGACAATGGATACCATTATTTGGACTAGAAAGAATTGTTGACAGTGATATCAATTGATAATGGTGCATTGCCTTTGTACAAGGAGCATGATCACTATTGTCATCTAACTTTAATGCAGGCTACAATTCTCCGGAAACCTCTCATATCAGGCCATATTATATTACAAGGTACAAAAATAAAAATGGATTGAATACCTGTCTTTGTCATGGATATTCATTTTCTAACTTATCTATTATATGTAATCAAATTACTAGTACATGCTGCTTTCGCACAATTACATACGATGCACCAGAATTTAATACTGAAAAGCATGTATATATTTTGACAGCCTTCTAATATCGGGTTCTAACTTTTTGAATGAAAACTGAATGAAAAAATTATTTGAATGGCAAATTCCATATACAGCTTGATGAAGAGTATAAGACAAAACCCAGACTTTATGATCCAACATTATGGACTTATATGCCAACAAATATTTATTATCTCTGTGAAATTCGTAGGCAACTGTTTTAGTTCTTTAGCTTTAACATAGAAGGTTTTTATATTTTAAATATTTTATAAAATATTTGATCTGGGTCCATGGACGACTTGCCAGAATAGGCATCTTTCTCTTTGCCTCTTCGCATGCTGTTATTCCTAGTAATGAAGCTGTTCTGATTAATTGTCCAGGTTGTATATCTACAGCTGCCTTATCCTTCTTTAGCCATGGAACTCTTGCTGTTTTCTTCTTCTCTGCCTTAACAACCGATTTGCAGCTTTTACCTACAAAACAAATAATCCCTCTTCATTTTGGATGATAGATTCACCAAATATTGATACTATTTTAACTACAAATTATTCAACTGTTTACCATTTAAGAAATGTGAAGAAACCAATACTGCCAAAAGGAAACATTGAAATTAGGATCTTGGGTTCACGCTAACAAATATATTAGTTTACCATACTATTTAGTTTGCTTTAACAGCAACAGCTACAAGTGAATATCAATTACAAACACAGTAAACATTAGGTAAAAAGTTTAACCTCAGCATTACGGCCATATAGTATATGAAATTTAGCCTGTGAAAGAAAGAAACAAGTTCAGTTGTTAACAGTCTCTAGGTACACATCAAATCACAAAAGGATTACTGTGCCATTAACAATATATTAATTACATTTACTGAAACAATGAGTTATGACATAAAATAAAGTTAAATTGTTTGGGATCACTGATTTTATTAAACAATCTTTATAGTACAGATGTTAGTAATTGACAGTAATTTCTTTCATTATTATGTAAAAATCTTGTTGTTTTGTAAAAATATATTTCTAGCAGTGCTCTTATGCTCTGAAATATAGTTATAAGCATACAGCAACGGGTCCAAACATTGCAGTATGATACACTTACATAACATGTGACACTCATGTTTCAACTTATAGATATTACACAAGTGCATATACTTAATATGCAAGCATCTATTGTTTCCCGGTATGAATAATCATAGGATCTGGAAAGTCGTTGTGTGTGACAACCATAAAGATAGTGAATTCATAGTCTTAGTGGTTTGTCAGGATCATATCTTTATCTTTTGTTTTGGTAAGCATTGCACATCAACTTATTTCCAGTGCTAATCTCCAAAAGCATCAACTGTAATACAATATCTTCACAAAATTATGTCTTTTATTCTTCTTCCTCCACTGAACAACCATCTTGAAGGTCTTCAATAATATCTGTAAAGATAATGTTCAAATTTATTTTATATTACATAAAATGTATGAACTGGATACTTGCCAAATGTTTTCATTATTAAAAAAAATATAACAAGGTAACCAAACTATCATCTGAAATTTAAAACTGGAACCTGACTATCAAATATGTGACAATGTCCAGCTATCATTTTTATTTGCGAATGATTTCATCATATTTCCTGAAGTTACAAAAGCTACATATCAAATACATTGAACAAATTACACAGAAAATGTTCGCTTCACATGACATACTGTCTACCTATGATACATATCTGGGATAAATATCAACAAAAGAACAAATCAATTGACAAGCAACACTGCAGAATAAAAGGACAGACTTTGGATAATGAGGATGTTTGTAGTGATAATGACAAATACTGGATTGCAAAAGAAACCGAAAATGAATGATTCTTAAGCTACAATAGGTCAATAAAATAAAAGAGATTATATTTAAACCAGTTATCTAAAAATGTAATACGCTGAATGTCATCTATACATAAACTTTGTGCTTTACGTCGTTTCTTTATTTTGAGGACAATTTATCAAGTCGTATGTTGAGAGGAGTCATGATAATCAGTCTTTGGTTCTTTCAACAACCCATTCGCAATTTTTCTATGCATCAGAAATTAGAAGCTTTATAAAAAACCTCAAAAACTACCAAAGTCCTTCATATGAATTACCTGCAATATCATGTGACAGAAATATCCCTGCTAAGTTATGTTCAGAAGAATCTAAGAACTATTTACGTAGTTTGCAAAGTTTTGGTCACTGAATTAATGTAATCTACAACTATTCACACTTGATAAAAATTCTCTCTCTCTCTCTCTCTCTCTCTCTCTCTCTCTCTCTCTCTCTCTCTCTCTCTCTCTCTCTCTCTCTCTCTCTCTCTCTCTCTCTCTCTCTCTCTCTCTCTCCAGGGTCATACACATTAACCACAGACACTTGATTCTGGGTAAATTAATATATACACTCACCATATTATATGGTGAGTAAATACATTAATTTACCCAGAATCAAGTGCCTGTGACATTAACTCACGCCCACTCTTAGGTGGTGTCATCCTGAATAACTACAACGATGGAGAGATGGCCACCCACCCCCACCCCTCTGTCTCTCGCTCTCTCTGCACCACTCACCACTGCATAGCTTGGAATTCCAAAAATATACGCGAGCTGTACTGACATTAATATAAATTCATTGCTGAAAATGGGATAAAACCAAGTTGTCACAAATAATAATTATAATAACATAAAAACTAGTTGTACCCTTACTCCTACATCGTGGACACTCAACCACAACAAATCAAGTTGAAGCTACGACATCGTAGCTATAAAAAATAACTAGTAGCTATTTTGGAGGAATACAGTTAACAACTTGAAAAATAATTGTTTAATTACTTACCAGTTTGATTCAGCATGTCCTGCCATCTTCCAAGAATTTACTGTAGTGTAATATAGTCTAATCCTTGCAGGAATGTAATCAATCTACGCAATATAAGAAAAAAATAATAAAAAAACGCGCCAAGACTCCGCACAAACGGAAGCCCCGGGCTTAAAATACTGCACTCTGTTCAGGCATCGCCAGTTTGCAATTATTATAAAATTATTTTTTTAAACAATTAATTATTTTTAAAAGTCACATTTATCTGTATACAATGTACAGTTACACTGCAAAGTAGCGATGTTCTGATTGGATGACAGTCTGAGATCACACGCCTTCTGATTGGCTAATAGTTTGCACACTAGTCAAACCTCTAAAGCGCGAAAAGGACTGCCGCAAATTGTGTGACCTATACACACGAGTGTAACTCTTATGTCAAGCATTACCGACTTCGTGAGGACTTTTACAAAAACACGTGGTTCATCTCATATGATGATTCTCAACCGTTTTCCGATATATCATTTCAAGGACTAGTGTGTAAGTCCTCGAAATGTAGTACAGTCCTCGAGATGTTGGTGTGCAACCCAACTCAAGTCCTCGCAAGTATAGCAAAACACACCCACACACAAACACACACACACACACACACACACACACACACACACACACACTCCATAGCAATACAGTCTTAATATAGTATAACGTGAAAATACAATTCTGACATTAACTAGCACTGTATGACTTTGACAATATTTTTCTGAATAATCGATTTTCTCTACCTGAAATGGTTTACGTGTACGGATGCACAGAATGGAAACACTAAAGAGTTTTGCTGACCGCCATGTGACCTAATGTTCAGTACATACGCCGCGGATGCGTGATTTAGCAGGGTCGCCGTCCGGTCCAACTGAAATCAGAGACGTTTAAAACTTTTACTAGTAACTTCCTCGTTTGGGGCAGCCATTATTAGGTCATTGTTAAGACTGGTCGTTGATAATATTTCTACATTTAGAAGTATATTATGTATCTACGTGTGTTTTGCGTTATTTTAACTTTTATTTGATCCGATCCTATTTGCAGAAAATTGGATGAACTTATCAACTGATGGAAGTGCAAAAACACAGGTCAGATGTTGATACTCGAAAATAGAATCGAGTTTGTTTTGGATTATTATATTGTTGCGCACAACACACGCATGTTTGGAAGAAAACCTAAGAACTTTATGTTGTTGGTTATTACAGATAACTTCAAATTATGTATGTTTCTATAATAATGCAACATTTAGTTGAAAATAATATGCATATATTTTCTTATCTGTTCGCCGATTATACTGACATGGTAGTTCATTTTAAATTTGATTCTTGACATTGAATGATTGAATTCGATAAACAATAGCTATACATAAAACATGCATTTGAAATGGTTATCAATTACACTCACGGCGTACCGATACCCCTGTCAAAGAATATCAGCGAACACCAAATATTGTAAATTAGGATAGAATGGTCGGTTGAAATCTGTCAAATGACTAAATCCTTCACATACTATATTTGCGGCGTGACTTCGCCTGTGTGTGTTCTTGTGAAGGGCACTTAACTCCAATTACTTGCCACAATATCACCAAGTATGGATTAAATCTTTACTTAGTATAGATCCTATAATTCAAACTACTGCAATAATGACAATACTATGATGTGACTTTCATTTCATGACAAATATGTCTAACAGAAACGTATAACTGTGATATATTAGAAAGACGACATTGAATAAAATCCTAATGTTTCGTCAATAAATCAGTCTGATCTAAGACTTGTGGTCTTCATTCATGAATGATGCAATTTATAACGTCCGTCTGCTTGGTATGAAACACGAATCAATGATATTTAAATTACTTAAACTGACGGATATGTAGATTATATTTGTTTATTAATGGTCCTATTAATAAACGTTTCTTTTCCAACACAAGCACACATAAAAGAAGACCCATCACCAATAATACAAATATATATATATATATATATATATATATATATATATATATATATATATATATATATATATATATATATATATATATATATACATACATATATAAATATATATATATAATAATCCGCTACTAGATCCCATCATCACTCCAACAATCATTTTGATCGCTTGCAATTCATGTACTTATGCGAGCTTTATTTCAACTACTTTAATGATATTAGTAAATATTCATATATTTCACTTTTTAGCAAATATATTTCCTTTCCAGGATGTTTTTCGGTCCTATTTTATGTTAATTATTAATGTAGTTAATATATGTTTTATAAATGATAAGTTAAATATGTATAATCCATCTGCCTAATGATTTGTTTTATCCATCTTTGATTCTTGAACGCAATTCGTTTAATATCAATGGCTTGGTACAGCACAATGAAACATAAACCGTATTAAGTAAGAACAATAAACTTATTATATGTATTTACACAACAATTTTACCTCGGTCACCAATAGGCACTCCCAACATTCTCATATGATCCATAGCATGATGATGACGTCATTATTCTACTATAATATATGTGTCGGTGTGTTACCTATATAAGTGGACCAGTCACTGATAGAAGCGACATAAAGCAATTCAACATTGCACTTTTGGTATTGTTATCCAGTGCTCAAATCAATCAAGGGAGAATATACATCATATAGGAAAGTCAACATTGCAAGTTACCTTGGATCAGTCAATCTGGGCAGGAGCCACTCCACAAAGACGATCGTCAATATTCTAACGTGAAAAAGGTATGATGGCGCTAAAAATGATTTTATGGCAGGGTTGAACTCAATCTATGAGGACCTGGACTATTAATATATGGAGACTATGACATATCTACATATCCATTCAGCAACAATTCCTTAAAAAAAAATTTCTATGTGTATATCCAGCTATTTTCAGAGTAGTCTTTGTCGATTTGCCCATATACATTCTCAACAGATGTAATGTTCTGCATTCACCGAGTAGGGTTTGCATGACTTAGAAGGCCAATGACATATGCCTCATAATTTGAGCCATGTTCCAATGCGTTGGAACTATGACTATAACATAATTCGTTTGCAGCTCTGTGGAGAAACGTAGTTACTTATATTATGTCTAAAACTTATATATTGACATTCGTGTGGCTCTTGCTTGATATTTGCCCAAGTGAATTACAGTAAACTCCATGATGTGAAATTTAATATACATAGTTTTAAAGTAGATATAATAACAAGTGTCATTTCAATTCGACACATCAATTAATCATGCAACAACAAAATGATGTAGTCACCTCTGAATTAAACCGAGGGCTTTATTTATTGAATGTTTTATGGAAAGCCTGTAAAATGGACATAATGTCCTTTACGAATGTTTTGCGAAGGTGTGTTTTTGGTATTAGAGTTAACGAACACGGTGAATAAACCTTTGAGCGACGGACCGCTACTTAAATCATCTACCGGTTAAAACCGTTGATTAGTCTGATATGATTGATAAATACATATATTTAATAAGATGACTTACATCATTTTTTAGACATATTAGTATAATAAAGAAGTAATATAATTGTGGATTATGCATGCGATTATTTTTCAACATTGACTATGCATGTGTTAAGATATGACACAAGGCAAAATGAAGACGATTCCAAGATTAACGCACCAATATTCTTTATTGTAACCATTTTGCAAGATAAACAGTAAAACTACGTAGAGTATTAATATTATTATAAATTATATGCCTAAAGTTGAAAACTTCATGTTCTTTGCATTATAATAAATAGTATATAGACCTATGTTAGAAACCAAACATGTAGCATTAAACAGCAAAAAAAAATTCACATTTGTATATACACAGAAAGGGCACTATCTTTCAAAATAATGGAACGTTTGTATAGCCTCCTATAGCTGCTATTAAGGATATGCGTCCATTTTTGAACATGAATAACGAGTAACACTGTAGGAAGACTTCGAAAATAATATGCAGCATTGATAAATCAGAGCATTTCTGATCGTTAAGTACAATTTTAATCCATTGACTCTAACCATGCTTTACGTACACTCTCATCTGTCATCTTTAATAACTAGTGCATAAGAATCATTTCAAAATCGTACTACTTGAATTCACATTTATTCAACTCATTACAGTAACAGAGTTTTCGATTAATTTTGAAATACCATACTATATTTACAAATTTTTGTATCAATTGATTCGTAGAACTCTCAGACATCCTATCCAGTTTTCAATATTGATTATTTGGTATCGAACAATTTGTTCAGCTTTTGTAGGCTAATCTTAAAACAGGTTAAATATAGGTTATGTTTAGTGTTGAAATTATAAAGTGACTTAGCCGCTCGTAAATAACATAAATTATTTGACTGAATTGCATCAGTTATAGTGCTCTTGAACATGTCCTGAAGCCAGGCATCTTCGTTCGTTGATGAAATACAATGACAATTAAAAGAGTTTTGAAGCTCAGATCAAAATTGATGAAAATTGGAATACTTGAGATTGCACTACCAATAAGGAAAAGAGATCATTGAGTAAATTATATATTTTGAGGATGATAACTTTAATGTTCATATTAATAATAATGCTACATGGTTTATTGACGGTGTAAAGGATAAGGGAAGAAACTGTAAGAAAGTGTTTTAATTAGTCACAATTATTTTCAACCTAATGGAAAAAGAGGAATCCCATGATACAAAAATACAAAATATTCTGCTAAGCGCGTACATTATTTTGTGTTAAATTTAGGTGTCACAAATCGCATGATGTATAAAAAAAAGAAAAACAATTTGAGTTTTGAGATATTAATTACATTCTGAAGCAGTCATGGGTTTAATTGACGGATAGTTTTGATTTGTATACATTACCTATATTTATATTTGAAAGTAAGAGTTGTTACTACATAGTTAATATTATGTAGGGAATACCGGAATACTAAGTGTGAGTCCTGGACCTAGCACTGACTATGATGTCAGTATTTTCTAGTGGCAAAGTGTTTAGAATTACCTTTTTATAAAACGACATCAGAAGTGAAAATGTCGTATTGTTGTTACATGATTTTATCTGAGAGAGCTTGTTTCCTAAATTATCGACTGGCATTACAAATGGCTTTTTAAATTTACGATAAATTGATTTTTTGGAATGATTGTAAATCAATTCAGAATGTGTTCATTTGATCATTTAATATCTGTACATGGTTGAGAAATTATAATTGGAAAATTCAACCACTGTGAAGGGTTACGCAGGGTCAAACTGGCGAGTATATTATTGCTTATAGCGTTTCAATATGTTAATACTTACAAACGTAAACAAATAATCTAAAGCAAAGGCCCTTATGTAACTCGTATCTGTATTATGCTTGGACAGTTGAAGTTAGAATTGAAATAGAGATGTACAAATATATGCCATACACATTTCAGTTTACAAAGTGAAAAGAGAAAAACAAGAAGAAAATGTCGATGGTTTGATTAACTGATGTATGTTCTATTACAGGAATTATTTGAATCCACTATGAGAACTAAATTACTCCTACAGTCGCTAGTTCTGCTAATTCTCTCTCTTGGTACTGAAACACGAGATGAGACAGCGGGAGAAACAACTGCTACTGAAGACGGCGTGTTTTTGCCACAGTATCAATCGGAGAACAGATTGAACACCACGGAACATAATCCGTCATTGGCACAAAAACAATTATCTGAGACGGTGGACGACAGTTATACCGCTGGAAATACATTATGTCGTTTGGATCAAAAGTGCGATTTTCACGGAGGATCAACCTACAAATATTGTTACGTAGATTACAGTAATAACTGGGATTATTGTTGTACTGGCGACTGCGACTACCATGGAAAGAGTTACTTGTGGTGCCAATCTGGAGACAAATGGCAATATTGCGGTAAAGCTGGTACTACGAATATCGATGGAAGACCTTGTCATTATTCACATCCATGTGGTATGCACCAAGAGAAGGGGAAAGACTCCACTTATTGGTGCTATGTAGATCATAAATTAAACTGGAACAGATGTTGTGCACCTTCGTCAAACTGTGACTATCATGGTCAATCATACAAATGGTGCTATACCGGTTATGAAAAAGAAACAAGTTGGTATGAGTGTAAATAGAATTTAGATCGCTAATGCCTCGTGTCTTTGCGTTAAAACAAAGGAAAATACATACACCTACCCATGTCCTTAATATCTTATGAAGATCGTTAATACTGATGACTAACCATAAACTTTAGTTCTCGTCTTTAGATGTACTCTTCTCATTTAGAGCCTAAACATTCATTAAATCCTTTTAGTATAGTATTTATCATTTCAGAAACCAGTTTTAATATTCAGACCACGTATTCTACCATCAAAAATTATTTTTGTTTTTCTCTATGAATAAAAGTGAATGACATGAACCTCAAGCCGCTTTATACCTTTGCAAATACTGGCATATGTGTAGAACGACAACATTAAGAATTTAACTATATTTTCTATTGTAGATAAAAAAAACTATAGATTTTGATCAGTAGAGTTAGACAATGATCTATGCTGGGATAATCTATGTATTGTATGTAATTAACATATAAATAAAAGTGTTTATCTATACTTATTAATAAACTCTTATCCCTGTCTGTATGTCTCTCTCAGTCTCACTGAATATTTCCTTTAGCTGTCTCTTGACTATTTCTCTGTATCATCTTTCTCTCTCGACCTCTCTATTCTTTTCATCCACTCTATCGAGTTATACTAAATATTTTGATTCAACATTCACGTCTATTTAATATTGTGCCTTCCCATTTCTCATCTCAAACATGACGATACATCACAAAAATATGAATTCAGATAAGTAAATGATGCCTTTTCACAAAGATAACAATATTTTAAAAAATTATGCTCAGGTTTCATCACAGTCTTAGATTTTACATTTGATTTAAAGAAACTCACGTTTCATCTTGACTAAACTTTCCGCATTGTCAATAGTAGACAATGCCCGCGGCCGTCTGAAATGTACTACATTAATAAGAGTCCGTTATTCTTGAACAAAACTTTCAACATCCTCGTGCGACTGTTCACACCCAACAAAGTTGGTTTCTCTTACCTTGAAACTATGCAAATGTCTAACATTTATACTTTACTTCTAACCATTCCCATGCAGGAAGCAGAAACCAGTTAGAGTTCACTTTCCACGGATGTCATACAAATTTGAGATGACTCTCATGGTAATGACTCAATATGAATTCGGGTTCAAACAAGATATGAACAACAGGCTACTACATGAGCATGATATTAAACATACCCCGATATATGCAAATAGGTGAGCGAATCAATATAGTAATCGGCGTATTATTATATTGTATACAATTTCATTTAATGTAAGAGAATGTTTTTTCGTAAGAAATAATATAATTAGTATGCATACGGTTTACATACATACATACATACATACATACATACATACATACATACATACATACATACATACATACATACATACAGACACAAGCATGTTCATTATATTCCTGCTCAACCTTAATTCAGATACAAGTTACATAGTCATCACTGAGGTCAACTTTTGAAGCAATTCGACCTCTTTCTTTTTTCTTAGTGGCGTATTTTTAAGACTTGCTTACAATCATTAAGGCAAACAAGTAAATCATTCTGACAATTCGTTTAAAAATTGCAATATATTTACTATACTTCACTTTTCAACTGTAGAATGAAGAAGTTGCAAAGCATAATTATTTTGCTTATCCCAGCACTGGGCATAATGACATATTAGTGACTGACAACAAATATGTTCCCTCGATCGTCTATAGGTAGTACTGGCGTGAGATCGTCATAGCAATACAATTATAAATATTCAGTGCTTCTATATATGGACGTGAATGCCTGACTAACATTTATAGGATGGCTTTAAGGTAATTACGTTAGATGACAGGTTGAACCAGTTGTTGATATTTTCTAATCGCATCAATATCAAACTACTACCATAACTATTACAACTGTTTGTGTCACAGAGAATTATTAAGGACAGTTAAGTATAAACATATTTGATCAGCACGAAACAAATGGTGAGATGTGAACTTCATACAGTACCCTTCCGTTTATTATATCTGCGAAACTATGAATCAATTATAATCGATTATTATGTTTTCCGGATCTATATTCATCGTTAAACCTTCTTCAAACTTTATTAAGTTAATAATGCATTAAACTTCGATAAAACGATTTTTTTTTGCATTTAAAGTAAATGGAATAAGATTTACTTACAAGTCTAAATTCAGATCTTGATGTTCTGTGTTTGGCATATGCGCATGTGTATAGTATATAATTATACACATTTTGGGATAGTAATGTTAGGGTAAATATAGCAAAATGAACATCGTTTGAAAACTTCAAGGAGGCAGGGAAAATAAAAACCAAAATAGCAAGAGGCCGACATTGTCTCCCGAAAAAAAGCAAAGTCGCATACATATTTACAAATCAAATTTTTTGTACATGGCGGGCGGGATACGTCAATATAACCAAAGGATTTCAGTTTGCTCCCTGTACATCTGTAAACTGGTCATGTAAGGATAGAAATATGGCCTAGATCAAACCAAACTTATTTGTTATGTGATCCTAATATGTAATTGGAAATGACTTCTTCACATACCAAATGCTATTTATACGTTGTGAAATTATATTATGATTATTCGGATCTGATAGTTGGATACGAAACGCTTCATTATGACACAATTTACAATGTTTCTCGGCGAGGTACTTAGCATACACTCAATGACAAGTAGTTTTAATTAATAACCAGAACACAAATAATGAATAAATAAAGCTTCAATTGTATCCGTCAATGCTATCATATTAAACTTAAAATCGATGAATAAATCGTGATATTTATTAATGCCTATTGCAAATATAAATTTAAATAAAGGCAAATATAAGTAAAGGTTTTACATCTTTTACATTGATAAACTGCAAGCAGTTTATAATAATCAATTTATTTTCAGTCGAAGAAATCAAAAGACTATAGCAGCCAATACCATTTCAAGGAAACTCAAAATCATTGTCTATTGCTGATATATTTGGTCAATGAAGATAATTATGACTTATCAATCTGGCAAAAAAACCGTGAACCAAAACAGCAATCCCATCATTGACGAACGAATGCATTGATTAATTTATCACGCATTGAAGCAGTTTATTTGCAAACGAAAGTTGTAGAGAATCCTTGTTTAAAATGTAAATTTTAATTTTGTAAGCTGCTTCCATTGATGTCATTATCATCCGTTAATCGCATTGACATTCGTCAAAGAAACGAATCGTTACAGATCGGTGCTTCATGTTTTAGAACTATTCAACACTAACCTAGCACACCACACTTCACGTCTTGGGGACCACCCTTTGACTTTGTGGTTAGAAAGTACGCCTTTGATGCGTGATGTCAGATCAAATGCTTATACAAATTGTACTGTTGTTGTAGGTTTTAACGCCATTTTTCAGCACACGATAGGCTATACATTGCGGTCAGCGTTATTGGTGGATGGCCAACCCTGGAAAAAACCCAGAAAGAACAATCAACCCATGAGACGCTACTGGCAACATTTTTTCACATAACTACATTAACCGAATCTTAGACTCGAACCAACGCAGACAAAGGTGAGATGACAGTGATCCGTAACAGGACGCTATTTAGACCACTCGGCCACTCGGGGTCCTAAAAATAGTACTAGTAAATGCCTCAATTGGCGCTTAGCATTACGAGTCAATTGTTAGGTCTGGGCGGATTGATGACAGGATAAAATTACTGGGTGGGATATGATATCACATGTCCACAGCATGATCCGCCAATGAGAGCTTTCATTATAAACTGTAACACTGCAGATAACGTTTTGATATATGACGGACAAACTCTAAAAGTTACGGTAGAAATTTAAAAAAAACCACAAACATCCACAAACACTAATCGTCTTCAAGTAGTATAACGTAAAAATATAATTCGGAGATTTACTAGCAGAGAATGATTTTGTAAATATTTTTCTGAATAATCGATTTTCCATAGCTGAAGTGATTTACATGAACGGATATACAGATTGTAAACGTTTAGGAGTTAGATTATCCAGTTATTCACAAATTTGCAGAGGTTTAGGGAGATGATAATGTTTTGGTATATTTTGCGAACAACAAGTTACCTCCATACTAGAAACATTGTTTTGTAACTCACCCAATATGGTTGCTTGTGTGTTGATTCCGCTTGATTCGTTTTATATGCCTTACTTGGACTTTTTACGTAGCCGGTCTGGACTTGACCTTTGAGATGAATCCGCTATGTAACCCATATTTATATGGTGATTATTTGGATATGATAGTTGGATTGAAAATTTCCATCACGACACAATTTAGATTATCCAATAAGTTATTAGCATACACTCAAGGATAAAGGGTTCACATTTGTAAACTGAAATCATACAGTGAATACATTAATATTGATTTTATCAATCATCACTCTCATACTCAGACTTAGAATCAATGGAGAAATCGTGGTATTCATTAGTTGATATTGCAAATATAAATATTGTGTCAATCAAGAAAAAAAATCTACATCTTTGACAGTAAAAGACTGTAACCGAGAAATTTTTTTAATTTACAGTTGAACGAATAAATAAAACATTATAACTGCCAATTTCATTAGAATGAAACTCAACATCAACACCAGTGTTTCTTGCTGCCTCATTGGTACAAAGAACACAATAATGATTTATAAATTCGGAACATATGATGTTACATGTCCGCACCATGATTCCCCAGTGTTAGTTTTCAATATCAACTGTAACACTGCAGATACCTTAATGATATGAAGGACAAATTATAAAAGTTCCGGAACGAAATCAAACACCGCACACAATGAAACAAACACACACACACACATACACACACACACGCGCGCGCGCGCACGCGCTATTCGTATAGTAATTGTATAATGTGAAAGTACAATTATGACATTAACTAGTACAGAATGACTTTGAGAATACTTTTTCTGAATAATCAATTTTCCCAAGCTGAATTGGTTTACATGTACGGATGTACAGATTGGAAACTTTAAAAGAGTTAATATAAACACAAATTTCAAAAAACACACATAACTTTAGATTCTCCAGTTATTTACACGCTTCCAGAGGTTTACGTAGATGATTATGTGTTGGTATATTTTACGAACAACAGGTTTTCTACATACTGGAAACATTCTTTTATAACTTGCCTCTGAAAACTATTCACCTAATATCGTTGCATGTTGCATGGGTGGGACATCATGCTTCATGTCTCCGGCATCATTCCCCAGTGATAGACATCACTATAAATCGCCTCACTGCAGACATCGTAGCGATATCACTGAAAAATTGTTAAAGCTACGTTCAAAATCCTAATCAAACAAACAAACACAAATGACTTATCAATTCGGGAACTATAATGTTACATCTCCGCAGCATGATTCCCCAGTGTTAGTTTTCAATATCAACTGTAACACTGCAGACAACTTCGTGGTATGACGGACAAATTATAGAAGCTACTGTGTAAATTTAAAACACACACACACACACACACACACACACACACACACACACTCCATAGCAATACAGTCTTAATATAGTATAACGTGAAAATAATATTCTGACATTATCTAGCACAGTATGACTATGACAATAATTTTCTGAATAATCGATTTTCTCTACCTGAATTGGTTTACGTGTAAGGATATACAGATTGGAAACACTAAAGAGTTATTATAAAATAATTAAAAACAAGACATAACTTTAGATTATCCTGTTATTCACAAACATGCAGAGGTCTAGGTAGATGATTTAGTGTTGGTATATTTTGCGAACAGCCAGTTATCTCTTTGCTAGAAACATTGTTTTCTAACTCGCCCTGTGAAAAATACTCACTCAAGTCGTTGCATGTGTGTTCGTTCCGCTTTTATCATTATCATTTTACATGCATTACATGGACTGTTTAATTAGCCGGTCTCGATTGGACCTGTTACATGTATCCGGTATTTAACCTATATTGATATGGTGATTACTTGGATATGATATTTGGATTGAAACTTTCCATTACGAAAGAATTTACTTAGTTTTATCCGATAAATTTTTAGCATACACTCAAGGATTACTTACATTTGTAAGTTTGTATATACATTTACATTCCATTTGTAAGCTGAAATTATGCTTTGAATACATTATTATTGATTTTAACATTCATAAATCATACTCAGGCTTAGAATCAATGGAGAAATCGTGGTATTCATTAGTAGTTATTGCAAAGTAGAAATTTGTTTTAAACAAGAAAAAGACTTATCATTACGGGAACAATATGTGTGAACCAACATAACAATGTCTTCATTGTGGCAGGAATACATTGAATAATGTGTCGAACTTTGGAACATTATATCTGTACATCTGAACATAGTAGAGAATCTTTGTTGAAAATTTAAAGTTGAATTATAGACATTGTTTTCATTTATGACATTATCATCTGGTAATCGAATCAACACTCGTCGGAGAAAAGATAGATAGAGACCGGTACTTAATGTTTCAGAACTGTATAATAAAAAGAATATCTATGTTTTTACAAACACTAGCCTAGCTCACTATGTTTCACGTCTTGGGGACACCATGCGACCTAGACGTTAGAAATGTGTAGAACGTATTTGCTGTCAATTTAAAGTAGCAATTTGGACATTGTTTTCACTGATGTTGTTATTCGATCGACAATCGGTTAAGAAATGAGTCCATGTCCAACGTATACTAATGTTTAAGAGCCATGCAATACAAAATTATCTACGTTGTACAACACTAATCTAGCACACCACTCATCTCGTTTTGCTGACCGCCATATGACCTAATGTTCAGTACATATGCCGCGGATGCGTGATTTAGCAGGGTCGCCGTCCGGTCCAACTGAAATCAGAGACGTTTAAAACTTTTACTAGTAACTTCCTCGTTTGGGGCAGCCATTAATAGGTCATTGTTAAGACTGGTCGTTGATAATATTTCTACATTTAGAAGTATATTATGTATCTACGTGTGTTTTGCGTTATTTTAACTTTTATTTGATCCGATCCTTTTTGCAGAAAATTGGAGGAACTTATCGACTGATGCAAGTGCAAAAACACAGGTCAGATGTTGATACTCGAAAATAGAATCGAGTTTGTTTTTGGATTATTATATTGTTGCTCACAACACACGCATGTTTGGAAGAAAACCTAAGAACTTTATGTTGTTGGTTATTATAGATAACTTCAAATTATGTATGTTTCTATAATAATGCAACATTTAGTTGAAAATGATATCCATATATTTTCTTATCCGTTCATTTATTATAGTGACATGGTAGTTCATTTTAAAGTTGATTCTTGACATTGAATGATTGAATTCGATAAACAATAGCTATACATAAAACATGCATTTGAAATGGTTATCAATTACACTCACGGCGTACCGATACCCCTGTCAAAGAATATCAGCGAACACCAAATATTGTAAATTAGGATAGAATGGTCAGTTGAAATCTGTCAAATGACTAAATCCTTCACATACTATATTTGCGGCGTGACTTCGACTGTGTGTGTTCTTGTGAAAGGCACTTAACTCCACTTACTTGCCACAATATCACCAAGTATGGATTAAATCTTTACTTAGTATAGATCCTATAATTCAAACTACTGCAATAATGACAATACTATGATGTGACTTTCATTTCGTGACAAAAATGTCTAACAGAACCGTATAACTGTGATATATTAGAAAGACGACATTGAATAAAATCCTAATGTTTCGTCAATAAATCAGTCTGATCTAAGACTTGTGGTCTTCATTCATGAAAGATGCAATTTATAACGTCAGTCTGTTTGGTATATAACACGAATCAATGATATTTAAATTACTCAAACTGATTGATATGTAGATTATAATCGTTTATTAATGGTCCTATTAATAAACGTTTCTTTTCCAACACAAGCACACATAAAAGAAGACCCATCACCAGTAATACAAATATATATATATATATATATATATATATATATATATATATATATATATATATATATATATATATTATAATCATCTACTAGATCCCAACATCACTGCAACAATCATTTTGATCGCTTGCAATTCATGTACTTATGCGTGCTTTATTTCAACTACCTTAATGATATTAGTCAATATTCATATATTTCACTTTTTAGCAAATACATTTCCTTTCCATTATGTTTTTCGGTCCTATTTTATGTTAATTATTAATGTAGTTAATATATGTTTTATAAAAAATATGTTAAATATGTATAATCCATCTGCCTGATGATTTGTTTTATCCATCTTTGATTCTTGAACGCAATTCGTTTAATATCAATGGCTTGGCACAGCACAATGAAACATAAACCGTATTAAGTAAGAACAATAAAACTTATTATATGTATTTATCACAAAAATTTTACCTCGGTCACCAATAGGCACTCCCAACATTCTCATATGATCCATAGCATGATGACGTCATTATTCTACTATAATATATGTGTCGGTGTGTTACCTATATAAGTGGACTAGTCACTGATAGAAGCGACATAAAGCAAGTCAACATTGCACTTTTGGTCTTGTTATCGAGTGCTCAAATCAATCGAGGGTAAATATACATCATATAGGAAAGTCAACATTGCAAGTTACCTTGGATCAGTCGATCTGGGCAGGAGCCACTCAACAAAGACGATCGTCAATATTCTAACGTGAAAAAGGTATGATGGTCCAAAAAATGATTTTATGGCAGGGTTGAACTCAATCTATGAGGACCTGGACTATTAATATATGGAGACTATGACATATCTACATATCCACTCTGCAACAATTCCTTACATTTTTTTTCTATGTGTATATAAAGATATTTTCAGAGTAGTCTTTGTCGATTTGCCCATATATATTCTCAACAGATGTAATGTTCTGCATTCACCGAGTAGGATTTGCATGACTTAGAAGGCCAATGACATATGCCTCCTAATTCCAGCCATGTTCCAATGCGTTGGAACTATGACTATAACATAATTCGTTTGCAGCTCTATGGAGAAACGTAGTTACTTATATTATGTCTAAAACTTATATATTGACATTCGTGTGGCTCTTGCTTGATATTTGCCCAAGTGAATTACAGTAAACTCCATGATGTGAAATTTAATATACATTGTTTTAAAGTAGATATAATAACAAGTGTAATTTCGATTCGACACATCAATTAATCATGCAACAACAAAATGATGTAGTCACCTCTGAATTAAACCGAGGGCTTTATTTATTGAATGTTTCATGGAAAGCCTGTAAAATGGATATAATGTCCTTTACGAATGTTTTGCGAAGGTGCGTGTTTGGTATGATAGTTAACGAACACGGTGAATAAACCTTTGAGCGAATGACTGCTACTTAAATCATCTACCGGTTAAAACCGTTGATTAGTCTGATATATTGATAAATACATATATTTAATAAGTTGACTTACATCATTTTTTAGACATATTAGTACAATAAAGGAGTAATATAATTGTGGATTATGCATGCGATTTTTTTTCAACATTGACTATGCATGTGTTAAGATATGACACAAGGAAAAATGAAGACGATTCCAAGATTAACGCACCAATTTTCTTTATTGTAACCATTTTGCAAGATAAAGAGTAAAACTACGTAGAATATTAATATTATTATAGATTATATGCCTAAAGTTTCAAACTTGATGTTCTTTGCATTATAATATATATTATATAGACCTATGTTAGAAACCAAACATGCAGCATTAAACAGCAAAGTAAAATTCACATTTGTATATACACAGAAAGGGCACTATCTTTCAAAATAATGGAACGTTTGTATAGCCACCTATAGCTGCTATTAAGGATATGCGTCCATTTCTGAACATAAATAACGAGTACCACTGTAGGAAGACTTCGAAAATAATATGCAGCATTGATAAATCAGAGC
The DNA here is from genome assembly GCA_030141615.1 of Unio pictorum. NCBI lineage: Eukaryota > Metazoa > Mollusca > Bivalvia > Unionida > Unionidae > Unio > Unio pictorum. The sequence goes on from JARLTB010000253.1 coordinate 3,057,943, forward strand.
ATTTCTGATCGTTAAATACAATTTTAATCCATTGACTCTAACCATGCTTTTACGTACAGTCTCATCTGTCATCTTTAATAACTAGTGCATAAGAATCATTTCAAAATCGTACTGCTTGAATTCACATTTATTCAACTCATTACAGTAACAGAGGTTTCAATTAATTTTGAAATACCATACTATTTTTGCAAATTTTTGTATCGATTGATTCGTAGAAATCTCAGACATCCTATCCAGTTTTCAATATTGATTCTTTGGTATCGAACAATTTGTTCAGCTTTTGTAAGCTAATCTTAAAACAGGTTAAATATAGGTTATGTTTAGTGTTGAAGTTATAAAGTGACTTAGCCGCTCGTAAATAACATAAATTATTTGACTGAATTGCATCAGTTATAGTGCTCTTGAACATGTCCTGAAGCCTGGGTTTACATCTTCGTTCGTTGATGTAATACAATGACAATTAAAAGAGTTTTGAAGCTCAGATCAAAATTGATGAAAATTGGAATACTTGAAATTTCACTACCAATAAGGAAAAGAGATCATTGAGTAAATTATATATTTTGAGGATGATAACTTTAATGTTCATATTAATAATAATGCTACATGGTTTATTGACGGTGTAAAGGATAAGGGAAACTGTAAGAAAGTGTTTTAATTAGTCACAATTATTTTAAATCTAATGGGAAAAAGAGGAATCCCATGATACAAAAATACAAAATATTCTGCTAAGCGCGTAGATTATTTTGTGTTAAATTTAGGTGTCACAAATTGCATGATGTATAAATAAAAGAAAAACAATTTGAGTTTTGAGATATTAATTACATTCTGAAGCAGTCGTGTGTTTAATTGACGGATAGTTTTGATTTTTATACATTATCTTTATTTATATTTGAAAGTAAGAGTTGTTACTACATAGTTAATATTATGTAGGGAATACCGAAATACTAAGTGTGAGTCCTGGACCTAGCACTGACTATGATGTCAGTATTTTCTAGTGACAAAGTGTTTACAGTGTCATAGAAATTAGAATTAAGATGACAGAGTTCGAAAGCTTAATCTTTTTTTAATATAATGTTTATATTTAAGACATTTCAAGAATTGAACCATTGGCCTTCATTCTTAAACTTAAATAGTGTCTATGATTTTATATTCAGGTTGATTCAATTAGAATTACCTTTTTATACCGCGACATCAGAAGTGAAAATGTCGTATTGTTGTTACATGATTTTATCTGAGAGAGCTTGTTTCCTAAATTATCGACTGGCATTACAAATGGCTTTTTAAATTTACGATAAATTGTTTTTTTTGGTATGATTGTAAATCAATTCAGAATGTGTTCATTTGATCATTTAATATCTGTACATGGTTGAGAAATTATAATTGGAAAATTCAACCACTGTGAAGGGTTACGCAGGGTCAAACTGGCGAGTATATTATTGCTTATAGCGTTTCAATATGTTAATACTTACAAACGTAAACAAATAATCTAAATCAAAGGCCCTTATGTAACTCGTATCTGTATTATGATTGGACAGTTGAAGTTAGAATTGAAATAGAGATGTACAAATATATGCCATACACATTTCAGTTTACAAAGTGAAAAGAGAAAAACAAGAAGAAAATGTCGATGGTTTGATTAACTGATGTATGTTCTATTACAGGAATTATTTGAATCCACTATGAGAACTAAATTACTCCTACAGTCGCTAGTTCTGCTAATTCTCTCTCTTGGTACTGAAACACGAGATGAGACAGCGGGAGAAACAACTACTACTGAAGACGGCGTGTTTTTGCCACAGTATCAATCGGAGAACAGATTGAACACCACGGAACATAATCCGTCATTGGCACAAAAACAATTATCTGAGACGGTGGACGACAGTTATACCGCTGGAAATACATTATGTCGTTTGGATCAAAAGTGCGATTTTCACGGAGGATCAACCTACAAATATTGTTACGTAGATTACAGTAATAACTGGGATTATTGTTGTACTGGCGACTGCGACTACCATGGAAAGAGTTACTTGTGGTGCCAATCTGGAGACAAATGGCAATATTGCGGTAAAGCTGGTACTACGAATATCGATGGAAGACCTTGTCATTATTCACATCCATGTGGTATGCACCAAGAGAAGGGGAAAGACTCCACTTATTGGTGCTATGTAGATCATAAATTAAACTGGAACAGATGTTGTGCACCTTCGTCAAACTGTGACTATCATGGTCAATCATACAAATGGTGCTATACCGGTTATGAAAAAGAAACAAGTTGGTATGAGTGTAAATAGAATTTAGATCGCTAATGCCTCGTGTCTTTGCGTTAAAACAAAGGAAAATACATACACCTACCCATGTCCTTAATATCTTATGAAGATCGTTAATACTGATGACTAACCATAAACTTTAGTTCTCGTCTTTAGATGTACTCTTCTCATTTAGAGCCTAAACATTCATTAAATCCTTTTAGTATAGTATTTATCATTTCAGAAACCAGTTTTAATATTCAGACCACGTATTCTACCATCAAAAATTATTTATGTTTTTCTCTATGAATAAAAGTGAATGACATGAACCTCAAGCCGCTTTATACCTTTGCAAATACTGGCATATGTGTAGAACGACAACATTAAGAATTTAACTCTATTTTCTATTGTAGATACAAAAAACTATAGATTTTGATCAGTAGAGTTAGACAATGATCTATGCTGGGATAATCTATGTATTGTATGTAATTAACATATAAATAAAAGTGTTTATCTATACTTATTAATAAACTCTTATCCCTGTCTGTATGTCTCTCTCAGTCTCACTGAATATTTCCTTTAGCTGTCTCTTGACTATTTCTCTGTATCATCTTTCTCTCTCGACCTCTCTATTCTTTTCATCCACTCTATCGAGTTATACTAAATATTTTGATTCAACATTCACGTCTATTTAATATTGTGCCTTCCCATTTCTCATCTCAAACATGACGATACATCACAAAAATATGAATTCAGATAAGTAAATGATGCCTTTTCACAAAGATAACAATATTTTAAAAAATTATGCTCAGGTTTCATCACAGTCTTAGATTTTACATTTGATTTAAAGAAACTCACGTTTCATCTTGACTAAACTTTCCGCATTGTCAATAGTAGACAATGCCCGCGGCCGTCTGAAATGTACTACATTAATAAGAGTCCGTTATTCTTGAACAAAACTTTCAACATCCTCGTGCGACTGTTCACACCCAACAAAGTTGGTTTCTCTTACCTTGAAACTATGCAAATGTCTAACATTTATACTTTACTTCTAACCATTCCCATGCAGGAAGCAGAAACCAGTTAGAGTTCACTTTCCACGGATGTCATACAAATTTGAGATGACTCTCATGGTAATGACTCAATATGAATTCGGGTTCAAACAAGACATGAACAACAGGCTACTACATGAGCATGATATTAAACATACCCCGATATTTGCAAATAGGTGAGCGAATCAATATAGTAATCGGCGTATTATTATATTGTATACAATTTCATTTAATGTAAGAGAATGTTTTTCCGTAAGAAATAATATAATTAGTATGCATACGGTTTACATACATACATACATACATACATACATACATACATACATACATACATACATACAGACACAAGCATGTTCATTATATTCCTGCTCAACCTTAATTCAGATACAAGTTACATAGTCATCACTGAGGTCAACTTTTGAAGCAATTCGACCTCTTTCTTTTTTCTTAGTGGCGTATTTTTAAGACTTGCTTACAATCATTAAGGCAAACAAGTAAATCATTCTGACAATTCGTTTAAAAATTGCAATATATTTACTATACTTCACTTTTCAACTGTAGAATGAAGAAGTTGCAAAGCATAATTATTTTGCTTATCCCAGCACTGGGCATAATGACATATTAGTGACTGACAACAAATATGTTCCCTCGATCGTCTAGAGGTAGTACTGGCGTGAGATCGTCATAGCAATACAATTATAAATATTCAGTGCTTCTATATATGGACGTGAATGCCTGACTAACATTTATAGGATGGCTTTAAGGTAATTACGTTAGATGACAGGTTGAACCAGTTGTTGATATTTTCTAATCGCATCAATATCAAACTACTACCATAACTATTACAACTGTTTGTGTCACAGAGAATTATTAAGGACAGTTAAGTATAAACATATTTGATCAGCACGAAACAAATGGTGAGATGTGAACTTCATACAGTACCCTTCCGTTTATTATATCTGCGAAACTATGAATCAATTATAATCGATTATTATGTTTTCCGGATCTATATTCATCTTTAAACCTTCTTCAAACTTCATTAAGTTAATAATACATTAAACCTCGATAAAACGATATTTTTTTTGCATTTAAAGTAAATGGAATAAGATTTACTTACAAGTCTAAAATCAAATCTTGATGTTCTGTGTTTGGCATATGCGCATGTGTATAGTATATAATTATACACTTTTTGGGATAGTAATGTTAGGGTAAATATAACAAAATGAACATCGTTTGAAAACTTCAAGGAGGCAGGGAAAATAAAAACCAAAATAGCAAGAGGCCTACATTGTCTCCCGAAAAAAAGCAAAGTCGCATACATATTTACAAATCAAATTTTTTGTACATGGCGGGCGGGATACGTCAATATAACCAAAGGATTTCAGTTTGCTCCCTGTACATCTGTAAACTGGTCATGTAAGGATAGAAATATGGCCTAGATCAAACCAAACTTATTTGTTATGTGATCCTAATATGTAATTGGAAATGACTTCTTCACATACCAAATGCTATTTATACGTTGAGAAATTATATTATGATTATTCGGATCTGATAGTTGGATACGAAATGCTCCATTATGACACAATTTACAATGTTTCTCGGCGAGGTACTTAGCATACACTCAATGACAAGTAGTTTTAATTAATAACCAGAACACAAATAATGAATAAATAAAGCTTCAATTGTATCCGTCAATGCTATCATATTAAACTTAAAATCGATGAATAAATCGTGATATTTATTAATGCCTATTGCAAATATAAATTTAAATAAAGGCAAATATAAGTAAAGGTTTTACATCTTTTACATTGATAAACTGCAAGCAGTTTATAATAATCAATTTATTTTCAGTCGAAGAAATCAAAAGACTATAGCAGCCAATACCATTTCAAGGAAACTCAAAATCATTGTCTATTGCTGATATATTTGGTCAATGAAGATAATTATGACTTATCAATCTGGCAAAAAAACCGTGAACCAAAACAGCAATCCCATCATTGACGAACGAATGCATTGATTAATTTATCACGCATTAAAGCAGTTTATTTGCAAACGAAAGTTGTAGAGAATCCTTGTTTAAAATGTAAATTTTAATTTTGTAAGCTGCTTCCATTGATGTCGTTATCATCCGTTAATCGCATTGACATTCGTCAAAGAAACGAATCGTTACAGATCGGTGCTTCATGTTTTAGAACTATTCAACACTAACCTAGCACACCACACTTCACGTCTTGGGGACCACCCTTTGACTTTGTGGTTAGAAAGTACGCCTTTGATGCGTGATGTCAGATCAAATGCTTATACAAATTGTACTGTTGTTGTAGGTTTTAACGCCATTTTTCAGCACACGATAGGCTATACATTGCGGTCAGCGTTATTGGTGGATGGCCAACCCTGGAAAAAAACCAGAAAGAACAATCAACCCATGAGACGCTACTGGCAACATTTTTTCACATAACTACATTAACCGAATCTTAGACTCGAACCAACGCAGACAAAGGTGAGATGGCAGTGATCCGTAACAGGACGCTATTTAGACCACTCGGCCACTCGGGGTCCTAAAAATAGTACTAGTAAATGCCTCAATTGGCGCTTAGCATTACGAGTCAATTGTTAGGTCTGGGCGGATTGATGACAGGATAAAATTACTGGGTGGGATATGATATCACATGTCCACAGCATGATCCGCCAATGCGAGCTTTCATTATAAACTGTAACACTGCAGATAACGTTTTGATATATGACGGACAAACTCTAAAAGTTACGGTAGAAATTTAAAAAATCCCACAAACATCCACAAACACTAATCGTCTTCAAGTAGTATAACGTAAAAATATAATTCGGAGATTTACTAGCAGAGAATGATTTTGTAAATATTTTTCTGAATAATCGATTTTCCATAGCTGAAGTGATTTACATGAACGGATATACAGATTGTAAACGTTTAGGAGTTAGATTATCCAGTTATTCACAAATTTGCAGAGGTTTAGGGAGATGATAATGTTTTGGTATATTTTGCGAACAACAAGTTACCTCCATACTAGAAACATTGTTTTGTAACTCACCCAATGTGGTTGCTTGTGTGTTGATTCCGCTTGAATCGTTTTATATGCCTTACTTGGACTTTTTACGTAGCCGGTCTGGACTTGACCTTTGAGATGAATCCGCTATGTAACCCATATTTATATGGTGATTATTTGGATATGATAGTTGGATTGAAAATTTCCATCACGACACAATTTAGATTATCCAATAAGTTATTAGCATACACTCAAGGATAAAGGGTTCACATTTGTAAACTGAAATCATACAGTGAATACATTAATATTGATTTTATCAATCATCACTCTCATACTCAGACTTAGAATCAATGGAGAAATCGTGGTATTCATTAGTTGATATTGCAAATATAAATATTGTGTCAATCAAGAAAAATATTCTACATCTTTGACAGTAAAAGACTGTAACCGAGAATTTTTTTTAATTTACAGTTGAACGAATAAATAAAACATTATAACTGCCAATTTCATTAGAATGAAACTCAACATCAACACCAGTGTTTCTTGCTGCCTCATTGGTACAAAGAACACAATAATGATTTATAAATTCGGAACATATGATGTTACATGTCCGCAGCATGATTCCCCAGTGTTAGTTTTCAATATCAACTGTAACACTGCAGACACCTTAATGATATGAAGGACAAATTATAAAAGTTCCGGAACGAAATCAAACACCGCACACAATGAAACAAACACACACACACACATACACACACACACGCGCGCGCGCGCACGCGCTATTCGTATAGTAATTGTATAATGTGAAAGTACAATTATGACATTAACTAGTACAGAATGACTTTGAGAATACTTTTTTTGAATAATCAATTTTCCCAAGCTGAATTGGTTTACATGTACGGATGTACAGATTGGAAACTTTAAAAGAGTTAATATAAACACAAATTTCAAAAAACACACATAACTTTAGATTCTCCAGTTATTTACACGCTTCCAGAGGTTTACGTAGATGATTATGTGTTGGTATATTTTACGAACAACAGGTTTTCTACATACTGGAAACATTCTTTTATAACTTGCCTCTGAAAACTATTCACCTAATATCGTTGCATGTTGCATGGGTGGGACATCATGCTTCATGTCTCCGGCATCATTCCCCAGTGATAGACATCACTATAAATCGCCTCACTGCAGACATCGTAGCGATATCACTGAAAAATTGTTAAAGCTACGTTCAAAATCCTAATCAAACAAACAAACACAAATGACTTATCAATTCGGGAACTATAATGTTACATCTCCGCACCATGATTCCCCAGTGTTAGTTTTCAATATCAACTGTAACACTGCAGACAACTTCGTGGTATGACGGACAAATTATAGAAGCTACTGTGTAAATTTAAAACACACACACACACACACACACTCCATAGCAATACAGTCTTAATATAGTATAACGTGAAAATAATATTCTGACATTAACTAGCACAGTATGACTTTGACAATAATTTTCTGAATAATCGATTTTCTCTACCTGAATTGGTTTACGTGTAAGGATATACAGATTGGAAACACTAAAGAGTTATTATAAAATAATTAAAAACAACACATAACTTTAGATTATCCTGTTATTCACAAACATGGAGAGGTCTAGGTAGATGATTTAGTGTTGGTATATTTTGCGAACAGCCAGTTATCTCTTTGCTAGAAACATTGTTTTCTAACTCGCCCTGTGAAAAATACTCACTCAAGTCGTTGCATGTGTGTTCGTTCCGCTTTTATCATTATCATTTTACATGCGTTACATGGACTGTTTAATTAGCCGGTCTCGATTGGACCTGTTACATGTATCCGGTATTTAACCTATATTGATATGGTGATTACTTGGATATGATATTTGGATTGAAACTTTCCATTACGAAAGAATTTACTTAGTTTTATCCGATAAATTATTAGCATACACTCAAGGATTACTTACATTTGTAAGTTTGTATATACATTTACATTCCATTTGTAAGCTGAAATTATGCTTTGAATACATTATTATTGATTTTAACATTCATAAATCATACTCAGGCTTAGAATCAATGGAGAAATCGTGGTATTCATTAGTGGTTATTGCAAAGTAGAAATTTGTTTTAAACAAGAAAAAGACTTATCATTACGGGAACAATATGTGTGAACCAACATAACAATGTCTTCATTGTGGCAGGAATACATTGAATAATGTGTCGAACTTTGGAACATTATATCTGTACATCTGAACATAGTAGAGAATCTATGTTGAAAATTTAAAGTTGAATTATAGACATTGTTTTCATTTATGACGTTATCATCTGGTAATCGAATCAACACTCGTCGGAGAAAAGATAGATAGAGACCGGTGCTTAATGTTTCAGAACTGTATAATAAAAAGAATATCTATGTTTTTACAAACACTAGCCTAGCTCACTATGTTTCACGTCTTGGGGACACCATGCGACCTAGACGTTAGAAATGTGTAGAACGTATTTGCTGTCAATTTAAAGTAGCAATTCGGACATTGTTTTCACTGATGTTGTTATTCGATCGACAATCGGTTAAGAAATGAGTCCATGTCCAACGTATACTAATGTTTAAGAGCCATGCAATACAAAATTATCTACGTTGTACAACACTAATCTAGCACACCACTCATCTCGTTTTGCTGACCGCCATATGACCTAATGTTCAGTACATATGCCGCGGATGCGTGATTTAGCAGGGTCGCCGTCCGGTCCAACTGAAATCAGAGACGTTTAAAACTTTTACTAGTAACTTCCTCGTTTGGGGCAGCCATTAATAGGTCATTGTTAAGACTGGTCGTTGATAATATTTCTACATTTAGAAGTATATTATGTATCTACGTGTGTTTTGCGTTATTTTAACTTTTATTTGATCCGATCCTTTTTGCAGAAAATTGGAGGAACTTATCGACTGATGCAAGTGCAAAAACACAGGTCAGATGTTGATACTCGAAAATAGAATCGAGTTTGTTTTTGGATTATTATATTGTTGCTCACAACACACGCATGTTTGGAAGAAAACCTAAGAACTTTATGTTGTTGGTTATTATAGATAACTTCAAATTATGTATGTTTCTATAATAATGCAACATTTAGTTGAAAATGATATCCATATATTTTCTTATCCGTTCATTTATTATAGTGACATGGTAGTTCATTTTAAAGTTGATTCTTGACATTGAATGATTGAATTCGATAAACAATAGCTATACATAAAACATGCATTTGAAATGGTTATCAATTACACTCACGGCGTACCGATACCCCTGTCAAAGTATATCAGCGAACACCAAATATTGTAAATTAGGATAGAATGGTCGGTTGAAATCTGTCAAATGACTAAATCCTTCACATACTATATTTGCGGCGTGACTTCACCTGTGTGTGTTCTTGTGAAAGGCACTTAACTCCACTTACTTGCCACAATATCACCAAGTATGGATTAAATCTTTACTTAGTATAGATCCTATAATTCAAAACTACTGCAATAATGACAATACTATGATGTGACTTTCATTTCATGACAAAAATGTCTAACAGACACGTATAACTGATATATTAGAAAGACGACATTGAATAAAATCCTAATGTTTCGTCAATAAATCAGTCTGATCTAAGACTTGTGGTCTTCATTCATGAATGATGCAATTTATAACGTCAGTCTGTTTGGTATATAACAAGAATCAATGATATTTAAATTACTCGAACTGATTGATATGCAGATTATAATCGTTTATTAATGGTCCTATTAATAAACGTTTCTTTTCCAACACAAGCACACACAAAAAAAGACACATCACCAATAATACAAATATATATATATATATATATATATATATATATATATATATATATATATATATATATATATATATATATATATATATATATATTATAATCCTCTACTAGACTTCAACGTTACTCCAACAATCATTTTGATCGCTTGCAATTCATGTACTTATGCGTGCTTTATTTCAACTACCTTGATGATATTAGTCAATATTCATATATTTCACGTTTTAGCAAATACATTTCCTTTCCATGATGTTTTTCGGTCCTATTTTATGTTAATTATTAATGTAGTTAATATATATTTTATAAATGATAAGTTAAATATGTATAATCCATCTTCCTGATGATTTGTTTTATTGATCTTCGATTCTTGAACGCAATTCGTTTAATATCAATGGCTTGGTACAGCACAATGAAACATAAACGGTATTAAGTAAGAACAATAAAACTTATTATATGTATTTATCACAACAATTTTACCTCGGTCACCAATAGGCACTCCCAACATTCTCATATGATCCATAGCATGATGACGTCATTTTTCTACTATAATATATGTGTCGGTGTGTTACCCATACAAGTGGACTAGTCACTGATAGAAGCGACATAAAGCAAGTCAACATTGCACTTTTGGTCTTGTTATCCAGTGCTCAAATCAATCGAGCGTGAATATACATCATATAGGAAAGTCAACATTGCAAGTTACCTTGGATCAGTCAATCTGGGCAGGAGCCACTCCACAAAGACGATCGTCAATATTCTAACGTGAAAAAGGTATGATGGCCCTAAAAATGATTTTATGGCAGGGTTGAACTTTATCTATGAGGACCTGGACTATTAATATATGTAGACTCTGACATATCTACATCTTCACTCTGCAACAATTCCTTAAAAATTTCTATGTGTATATCCAGCTATTTTCAGAGTAGTCTTTGTCGATTTGCCCATATATATTCTCAACAGATGTAATCTTCTGCATTCACCGAGTAGGGTTTGCATGACTTAGAAGGCCAATGACATATGCCTCCTAATTCCAGCCATGTTCCAATGCGTTGGAACTATGACTATAACATAATTCGTTTGAAGCTCTGTGGAGAAACGTAGTTACTTATATTATGTCTAAAACTTATATATTGACATTCGTGTGGCTCTTGCTTGATATTTGCCCAAGTGAATTACAGTAAACTCCATGATGTGAAATTTAATATACATAGTTTCAAAGTAAATATAATAACAAGTGTCATTTAGATTCGACACATCTATTATTCATGCAACAACAAAATGATGTAGTCACCTCTGAATTAAACCGAGGGCTTTATTTATTGAATGTTTCATGGAAAGCCTGTAAAATGGATATAATGTCCTTTACGAATGTTTTGCGAAGGTGTGTTTTTGGTATGATAGTTAACGAACACGGTGAATACACCTTTGAGCGAATGACCGCTACTTAAATCATCTACCGGTTAAAACCGTTGATTAGTCTGATATGATTGATAAATACATATATTTAATAAGTTGACTTACATCATTTTTTAGACATATTAGTACAATAAAGGAGTAATATAATTGTGGATTATGCATGCAATTTTTTCAACATTGACTTTGCATGTGTTAAGATATGACACAAGGAAAAATGAAGACGATTCCAAGATTAACGCACCAATTTTCTTTATTGTAACCATTTTGCAAGATAAACAGTAAAACTACGTAGAATATTAATATTATTATAGATTATATGCCTAAAGTTTAAAGCTTGATGTTCTTTGCATTATAATATATATTATATAGACCTATGTTAGAAACCAAACATGCAGCATTAAACAGCAAAGTAAAATTCACATTCGTATATACACAGAAAGGGCACTATCTTTCAAAATAATGGAACGTTTGTATAGCCACCTATAGCTGCTATTAAGGATACGTCCATTTCTGAACATGAATAACGAGTAACACTGTAGGAAGACTTCGAGAATAATATGCAGCATTGATAAATTAGAGCATTTCTGATCGTTAAATACAATTTTAATCCATTGACTATAACCATGCTTTTACGTACAGTCTCATCTGTCATCTTTAATAACTAGTGCATAAGAATCATTTCAAAATCGTACTGCTTGAATTCACATTTATTCAACTCATTACAGTAACAGAAGTTTCAATTAATTTTGAAATACCATACTATTTTTGCAAATTTTTGTATCAATTGATTAGTAGAACTCTCAGACATCCTATCCAGTTTTCAATATTGATTATTTGGTATCGAACAATTTGTTCAGCTTTTATAGGCTAATCTTAAAACAGGTTAAATATAGGTTATGTTTAGTGTTGAAATTATAAAGTGACTTAGCCGCTCGTAAATAACAGAAATTATTTGACTGAATTGCATCAGTTATAGTGCTCTTGAACATGTCCTGAAGCCTGGGTTTACATCTTCGTTCGTTGATGTAATACAATGACAATTAAAAGAGTTTTGAAGCTCAGATCAAAATTGATGAAAATTGGAATACTTGAAATTTCACTACCAATAAGGAAAAGAGATCATTGAGTAAATTATATATTTTGAGGATGATAACTTTAATGTTCATATTAATAATAATGCTACATGGTTTATTGACGGTGTAAAGGATAAGGGAAGAAACTGTAAGAAAGTGTTTTAATTAGTCACAATTATTTTCAATCTAATGGGAAAAAGAGGAATCCCATGATACAAAAATACAAAATATTCTGCTAAGCGCGTACATTATTTTGTGTTAAATTTAGGTGTCACAAATTGCATGATGTATAAATAAAAGAAAATCAATTTGAGTTTTGAGATATTAATTACATTCTGAAGCAGTCGTGTGTTTAATTGACGGATAGTTTTGATTTTTATACATTATCTATATTTATATTTGAAAGTAAGAGTTGTTACTACATAGTTAATATTATGTAGGGAATACCGGAATACTAAGTGTGAGTTCTGGACCTAGCACTGACTATGATGTCAGTATTTTCTAGTGACAAAGTGTTTACAGTGTCATAGAAATTAGAATTAAGATGACAGAGTTCGAAAGCTTAATCTTTTTTTAATATAATGTTTATATTTAAGACATTTCAAGAATTGAACCATTGGCCTTCATTCTTAAACTTAAATAGTGTCTATGATTTTATATTCAGGTTGATTCAATTAGAATTACCTTTTTATACCGCGACATCAGAAGTGAAAATGTCGTATTGTTGTTACATGATTTTATCTGAGAGAGCTTGTTTCCTAAATTATCGACTGGCATTACAAATGGCTTTTTAAATTTACGATAAATTGTTTTTTTGGTATGATTGTAAATCAATTCAGAATGTGTTCATTTGATCATTTAATATCTGTACATGGTTGAGAAATTATAATTGGAAAATTCAACCACTGTGAAGGGTTACGCAGGGTCAAATTGGCGAGTAGATTATTGCTTATAGCGTTTCAATATGTTAATACTTACAAACGTAAACAAATAATCTAAAGCAAAGGCCCTTATGTAACTCGTATCTGTATTATGCTTGGACAGTTGACGTTAGAATTGAAATAGAGATGTACAAATATATGCCATACACATTTCAGTTTACAAAGTGAAAAGAGAAAAACAAGAAGAAAATGTCGATGGTTTGATTAACTGATATATGTTCTATTACAGGAATTATTTGAATCCACTATGAGAACTAAATTACTCCTACAGTCGCTAGTTCTGCTAATTCTCTCTCTTGGTACTGAAACACGAGATGAGACAGCGGGAGAAACAACTACTACTGAAGACGGCGTGTTTTTGCCACAGTATCAATTGGAGAACAGATTGAACACCACGGAACATAATCCGTCATTGGCACAAAAACAATTATCTGAGACGGTGGACGACAGTTATACCGCTGGAAATACATTATGTCGTTTGGATCAAAAGTGCGATTTTCACGGAGGATCAACCTACAAATATTGTTACGTAGATTACAGTAATAACTGGGATTATTGTTGTACTGGCGACTGCGACTACCATGGAAAGAGTTACTTGTGGTGCCAATCTGGAGACAAATGGCAATATTGCGGTAAAGCTGGTACTACGAATATCGATGGAAGACCTTGTCATTATTCACATCCATGTGGTATGCACCAAGAGAAGGGGAAAGACTCCACTTATTGGTGCTATGTAGATCATAAATTAAACTGGAACAGATGTTGTGCACCTTCGTCAAACTGTGACTATCATGGTCTATCATACAAATGGTGCTATACCGGTTATGAAAAAGAAACAAGATGGTATGAGTGTAAATAGAATTTAGATCGCTAATGCCTCGTGTCTTTGCGTTAAAACAAAGGAAAATACATACACCTACCCATGTCCTTAATATCTTATGAAGATCGTTAATACTGATGACTAACCATAAACTTTAGTTCTCGTCTTTAGATGTACTCTTCTCATTTAGAGCCTAAACATTCATTAAATCCTTTTAGTATAGTATTTATCATTTTAGAAACCAGTTTTAATATTCAGACCACGTATTCTACCATCAAAAATTATTTTTGTTTTTCTCTATGAATAAAAGTGAATGACATAAACCTCATGCCGCTTTATACCTTTGCAAATACTGGCATATGTGTAGAACGACAACATTAAGAATTTAACTATATTTTCTATTGTAGATAAAAAAAAACTATAGATTTTGATCAGTACAGTTAGACAATGATCTATGCTGGGATAATCTATGTATTGTATGTAATTAACATATAAATAAAAGTGTTTATCTATACTTATTATTAAACTCTTATCCCTGTCTGTATGTCTCTCTCAGTCCCACTGAATATTTCCTTTAGCTGTCTCTTGACTATTTATCTGTATCATCTTTCTCTCTCGACCTCTCTATTCTCTTCATCCACTCTATCGAGTTATACTAAATATTTTGATTCAACATTCACGTCTATTTAATATTGTGCCTTCCCATTTCTCATCTCAAACATGACGATACATCACAAAAATATGAATTCAGATAAGTAAATGATGCCTTTTCACAAAGATAACAATATTTTAAAAAATTATGCTCAGGTTTCATCACAGTCTTAGATTTTACATTTGATTTAAAGAAACTCACGTTCATCTTGACTAAACTTTCCGCATTGTCAATAGTAGACAATGCCCGCGGCCGTCTAAAATGTACTACATTAAAAAGAATCAGTTATTCTTGAACAAAACTTTCAACGTCCACGTGCGACTGTTCACACCCAACAAAGTTGGTTTCTCTTACCTTGAAACTATGCAAATGTCTAACATTTATATTTTACTTCTAACCATTCCCTTGTTCCCATGACTTGCCTATTCGCGGGCACAGTGGCCGCAGACATTGAATGACCTTGGCGAATTTCAAACCGGTATCCCTTCATTTTGAGAGCCCGTCAATGTACCCTAGTTTTCCATGCAGAAAGCAGAAACCAGTTAGAGTTCACTTTCCACGGATGTCATACAAATTTGAGATGACTCTCATGGTAATGACTCAATATGAATTCGGGTTCAAACAAGACATGAACAACAGGCTACTACATGAGCATGATATTAAACATACCCCGATATTTGCAAATAGGTGAGCGAATCAATATAGTAATCGGCGTATTATTATATTGTATACAATTTAATTTATCGTAAGAGAATGTTTTTTCCTAAGAAATAATATAATTAGTATGCATACGGTTTAAATACATACATACATACATACATACAAACATACATACATACATACATACATACATACATACATACATACATACATACATACATACATACATACATACATACATACAGACAGACACAAGCATGTTCATTATATTCCTGCTCAACCTTAATTCAGATACAAGTTACATAGTCATCACTGATGTCAACTTTTGAAGCAATTCGACCTCTTTCTTTTTTCTTAGTGGCGTATTTTTATGAATTGCTTACAATCATTAATGCAAACAAGTACATCATTCTGACAGTTCGTTAAAAAATTGCAATATATTTACTATACTTCACTTTTCAACGGTAGAATGAAGAGGTTGCAAAGCATAATTATTTTGCTTATCCCAGCACTGGGCATAATGACATATTAGTGACTGACAACAAATATTTTCCCTCAATCGTCAAGAGGTAGTACTGGCGTGAGATCGTCATAGCAATACAATTATAAATATTCAGTGCTTCTGTATATTGACGTGAATGCCTGACTAACATTTATAGGATGGCTTTAAGGTAATTACGTTAGATGACAAGTTGAACCAGTTGTTGATATTTTCTAATCGCATCAATATCAAACTACTACCATAACTATTACAACTGTTTGTGTCACAGAGAATTATTAAGGACAGTTAAGTATAAACATATTTGATCAGCACGAAACAAATGGTGAGACGTGAACTTCATACAGTACCCTTCCGTTTATTATATCTGCGAAACTATGAATCAATTATAATCGATTATTATGTTTTCCGGATCTATATTCATCGTTAAACCTTCTTCAAACTTCATTAAGTTAATAATACATTAAACTTCGATAAAACGATTTGTTTTTGCATTTAAAGTAAACGGAATAAGATTTACTTACTAGTCTAAAATCAGATCTTGATGTTCTGTATTTTGCATGTGCGCATGTGTATAGTATATAATTATACACATTTTGGGATAGTAATGTTAGGGTAAATGTAGCAAAATGATCATCGTTTGAAAACTTCAAGGAGGCAGGGAAAATAAAAACCAAAATAGCAAGAGGCCGACATTGTCGCCCGAAAAAAAGCAAACTCGCATACATATTTACAAATCAAATTTTTTGTACATGGCGGGCGGCATACGTCAATATAACCAAGGGATTTCAGTTTGTTCTCTGTACATCTGTAAACTGGAAATGTAAGGATAGAAATATGGCCTAGATCAAACCAAACTTATTTGTTATGTGATCCTAAAAGCGAATATGTAATTGGAAATGACTTCTTCACATACCAAATGCTATTTATACGTTGAGAAATTATATTATGATTATTCGGATCTGATAGTTGGATACGAAATGCTCCATTATGACACAATTTACAATGTTTCTCGGCGAGGTTTTTAGCATACACTCAATCACAAGTAGTTTTAATTTATAATCAGAACACAAATAATGAATAAATAAAGTTTCAGTTGTATCCGTCAATGCTATTATATTAAACTTAAAATCGATGAATAAATCGTGATATTTATTAATGCCTATTGCAAATATAAATTTAAATAAAGGCAAATATAAGTAAAGGTTTTACATCTTTTACATTGATAAACTGCAAGCAGTTTATAATAATCAATTTATTTTTAGTCGCAGAAATCAAAAGACTATAGCAGCCAATACCATTTCAAGGAAACTCAAAATCATTGTCTATTGCTGATATATTTGGTCAATGAAGATAATTATGACTTATCAATCTGGCAAAAAAACCGTGAACCAAAACAGCAATCCCATCATTGACGAACGAATACATTGATTAATTTATCACGCATTGAAGCAGTTCATGTGCAAACAAAAGTTGTAGAGAATCCTTGTTTAAAAAGTAAATTTTAATTTTGTAAGTTGCTTCCATTGACGTCGTTATCATCCGTTAATCGCGTTGAAATTCGTCATAGAAACGAATCGTTACAGATCGGTGCTTCATGTTTTACAACTATTCAACACTAACCTAACACACCACACTTCACGTCTTGGAGACCACCCTTTGACTTTGTGGTTAGAAAGTACGCCTTTGATGCGTGATGTCAGATCAAATGATTATACAAATTGTACTGTTGTTGTAGGTTTTAACGCCATTTTTCAGCACACGATAGGCTATACATGGCGGTCAGCGTTATTGGTGGATGGCCAACCCTGGAAAAAGCCCAGAAAGAACAATCAACCCATGAGGCGCTACTGGCAACATTTTTTCACATAACTATATTAACCGAATCTTAGACTCGAACCAACGCAGACAAAGGTGAGATTGCAGTGATCCGTAACAGGATGCTATTTAGACCACTCGGTCACTCGGGTCCCTAAAAATAGTACTAGTAAATGCCTCAATTGGCGCTTAGCATTACGAGTCAATTGTTAGGTCTGGGCGGATTGATGACAGGATAATATTACTGGGTGGAATATGATATCACATGTCCACAGCATGATCCGCCAATTCGAGCTTTCATTATAAACTGTAAAACTGCAGACAACTTTTTGATATATGACGGACAAATTCTAAAAGTTACGGTAGAAATTTTAAAAAAACCACAAACATCCACAAACACTAATCGTCTTCAAGTAGTATCACGTAAAAATATAATTCGGACATTTACTAGCAGAGAATGATTTTGTGAATATTTTTCTGAATAATCGACTTTCCATAGCTGAAGTGATTTACATGAACGGATATACAGATTGTAAACGTTTAGGAGTTAGATTATCCAGTTATTCACAGGGAGATGATAATGTGTTGGTATATTTTGCGAACAACAAGTTACCTCCATTCTAGAAACATTGTTTTGTAACTCAGCCAATGTGGTTGCTTGTGTGTTGATTCCGCTTGAATCGTTTTATATGCCTTACTTGGATTGTTTACTTAGCCGGTCTGGACTTGACCTTTGAGATGAATCCGCTATGTAACCCATATTGATATGGTGATTATTTGGATATGATTGTTGGATTGAAAATTTCCATCACGACACAATTTAGATTATCCAATAAGTTATTAGCATACACTCAAGGATAAAGGGTTCACATTTGTAAACTGAAATCATACAGTGAATACATTAATATTGATTTTATCAATCATCACTCTCATACTCAGACTTAGAATCAATGGAGAAATCGTGGCATTCATTAGTTGATATTGCAAATATAAATATTGTGTCGATCAAGAAAAATATTCTACATCTTTGACAGAAAAAGACTGTAACCGAGAATTTTTTTTAATTTACAGTTGTACGAATAAATAAAACATTATAACTGCCAATTTCATTAGAATGAAACTCAACATCAACACCATTGTTTCTTGCTGCCTCATTGGTACAAAGAACACAATAATGATTTATAAATTAGGAACATATGATGTTACATGTCCGCAGCATGATGCCCCAGTGTTAGTTTTCAATATCAACTGTAACACTGCAGACACCTTAATGATATGAAGGACAAATTATAAACGTTCCGGAATCAAATCAAACACCGCACACAAACGAACAAACACACACACACACATACACACACACACGCGCGCGCGCGCGCACGCGCTATTCGTATAGTAATTGTATAATGTGAAAGTACAATTATGACATTAACTAGTACTAAATGACTTTGAGAATACTTTTTCTGAATAATTAATTTTCCCAAGCTGAACTGGTTTACATGTACGGATGTACAGATTGGAAACTTTAAAGAGTTAATATAAACACAAATTTCAAAAAACACATAACTTTAGATTCTCGTTATTTACACGCTTCCAGAGGTTTTCGGAGATGATTATGTTTTGATAAAATTTAACGAACAACAGGTTTTCTACATACTGGAAACATTCTTTTATAACTTGCCTCTGAAAACTACTCACCTAATATCGTTGCATGTTGCATGGGTGGGACATCATGCTTCATGTCTCCGGCATCATTCCACAGTGCTAGACATCACTATAAATCGCCTCACTGCAGATATCGTAGCGATATCACTGAAAAATTGTTAAAGCTAAGTTCAAAATCCTAATCAAACAAACAAACACAAATGACTTATCAATTCGGGAACTATAATATTACATCTCCGCAGCATGATGCCCCAGTGTTAGTTTTCAATATCAACTGTAACACTGCAGACAACTTCGTGCTATGACGGACAAATTTCTTGTTTTTCTCTTTTCACTTTGTAAACTGAAATGTGTATGGCATATATTTGTACATCTCTATTTCAATTCTAACTTCAACTTTCTAAGCATAATACAGATACGAGGTATATAAGGGCATTTGCTTTAGATTATTTGTTTACGTTTGTAAGTATTAACATATTGAAACGCTATAAGCAATAATATACTCGCCAGTTTGACCCTGCGTAACCCTTCACAGTGGTTGAATTTTCCAATTATAATTTCTCAACCATGTACAGATATTAAATGATCAAATGCACACATTCTGAATTGATTTACAACCATACCAAAATAACAATTTATCGTAAATTTAAAAAGCCATTTGTAATGCCAGTCGATAATTTAGGAAACAAGCTCTCTCAGATAAAATCATGTAACAACAATACGACATTTTCACTTCTGATGTCGCGGTATAAAAAGGTAATTCTAAACACTTTGCCACTAGAAAATACTGACATCATAGTCAGTGCTAGGTCCAGGACTCACACTTAGTATTCCGGTATTCCCTACATAATATTAACTATGTAGTAACAACTCTTACTTTCAAATATAAATATAGGTAATGTATACAAATCAAAACTATCCGTCAATTAAACCCATGACTGCTTCAGAATGTAATTAATATCTCAAAACTCAAATTGTTTTTCTTTTATTTATACATCATGCGATTTGTGACACCTAAATTTAACACAAAATAATGTACGCGCTTAGCAGAATATTTTGTATTTTTGTATCATGGGATTCCTCTTTTTCCCATTAGATTTAAAATAATTGTGACTAATTAAAACACTTTCTTACAGTTTCTTCCCTTATCCTTTACACCGTCAATAAACCATGTAGCATTATTATTAATATGAACATTAAAGTTATCATCCTCAAAATATATAATTTACTCAATGATCTCTTTTCCTTATTGGTAGTGAAATTTCAAGTATTCCAATTTTCATCAATTTTGATCTGAGCTTCAAAACTCCTTTAATTGTCATTGTATTTCATCAGCGAACGAAGATGTAAACCCAGGCTTTAGGACATGTTCAAGAGCACTATAACTGATGCAATTCAGTCAAATAATTTCTGTTATTTACGAGTGGCTAAGTCACTTTATAATTTCAACACTAAACATAACCTATATTTAACCTGTTTCAAGATTAGCCTACAAAAGATGAACAAAATGTACGATACAAATTTTACAAACACTTGCCTAGCTCACTATGTTTCACGTCTTGGGGACACCATGCGACCTAGACGTTAGAAATGTGTAGAACGTATTTGCTGTCAATTTAAAGTTGCAATTTGGACATTGTTTTTACTGATGTTGTTATTCCATCGACAATCGGTTAAGAAATGGGTCCATGTCCAACGTATACTAATGTTTAAGAGCCATGCAATACAAAATTATCTACGTTGTACAACACTAATCTAGCACACCACTCATCTCGTTTTGCTGACTGCCATGTGACCTAATGTTCAGTACATATGCCGCGGATGCGTGATTTAGCAGGGTCGCCGTCCGATCCAACTGAAATCAGAGACGTTTAAAACTTTTACTAGTAACTTCCTCGTTTGGGGCAGCCATTAATAGGTCATTGTTAAGACTGGTCGTTGATAATATTTCTACATTTAGAAGTATATTATGTATCTACGTGTGTTTTGCGTTATTTTAACTTTTATTTGATCCGATCCTTTTTGCAGAAAATTGGAGGAACTTATCGACTGATGCAAGTGCAAAAACACAGGTCAGATGTTGATACTCGAAAATAGAATCGAGTTTGTTTTTGGATTATTATATTGTTGCGCACAACACACGCATGTTTGGAAGAAAACCTAAGAATTTTATGTTGTTGGTTATTATAGATAACTTCAAATTAGTTGAAAATGATATCCATATATTTTCTTATTCGTTCGTTTATTATACTGACATGGTAGTTCATTTTAAAGTTGATTCTTGACATTGAATGATTGAATTCGATAAACAATAGCTATACATAAAACATGCATTTGAAATGGTTATCAATTACACTCACGGCGTACCAATACCCCTGTCAAAGAATATCAGCGAACACCAACTATTGTAAATTAGGATAGAATGGTCGGTTGAAATCTGTCAAATGACTAAATCCTTCACATACTATATTTGCGGCGTGACTTCGCCTGTGTGTGTTCTTCTGAATAGCAGTTAACTCCACGTACTTGCCACAATATCACCAAGTATGGATTAAATCTTTACTTAGTATAGATTCTATAATTCAAACTACTGCAATAATGACAATACTATGATGTGACTTTCATTTCATGACAAAAATGTCTAACAGAAACGTAGAACTGTGATATATTAGAAAGACGACATTGAATAAAATCCTAATGTTTCGTCAATAAATCAGTCTGATCTAAGACTTGTGGTCTTCATTTGGTATAAAACACGAATCAATGATATTTAAATTACTCAAACTGATTGATATGTAGATTATAATCGTTTATTAATGGTCCTATTAATAAACGTTTCTTTTCCAACACAAGCACACATAAAAGAAGACCCATCACCAGTAATACAAATATACATATATATATATATATATATATATATATATATATATATATATATATATATATATATATATATATATATATATATATATATATATTATAATCATCTACTAGATCCCAACATCACTCCAACAATCATTTTGATCGCTTGCAATTCATGTACTTATGCGTGCTTTATTTCAACTACCTTAATGATATTAGTCAATATTCATATATTTCACTTTTTAGCAAATACATTTCCTTTCCATGATCTTTTTCGGTCCTATTTTATGTTAATTATTAATGTAGTTAATATATGTTTTATAAATAATAAGTTAAATATGTATAATCCATCTGCCTGATGATTTGTTTTATCCAGCTTTGATTCTTGAACGCAATTCGTTTAATATCAATGGCTTGGTACAGCACAATGAAACATAAACCGTATTAAGTAAGAACAATAAAACTTATTATAAGTATTTATATCAGCAATTTTACCTCGGTCACCAATAGACACTCCCAACATTCTCATATGATCCATAGCATGATGACGTCATTATTCTACTATAATATATGTGTCGGTGTGTTACCTATATAAGTGTACTAGTCACTGATAGAAGCGATATAAAGCAAGTCAACATTGCACTTTTGGTCTTGTTATCGAGTGCTCAAATCAATCGAGGGTAAATATACATCATATAGGAAAGTCAACATTGCAAGTTACCTTGGATCAGTCGATCTGGGCAGGAGCCACTCAACAAAGACGATCGTCAATATTCTAACGTGAAAAAGGTATGATGGTCCTAAAGATGATTTTATGGCAGGGTTGAACTCAATCTATGAGGACCTGGACTATTAATATATGGAGACTATGACATATCTACATATCCACTCTGCAACAATTCCTTACATTTTTTTTCTATGTGTATATAAAGATATATTCAGAGTAGTCTTTGTCGATTTGCCCATATATATTCTCAACAGATGTAATGTTCTGCATTCACCAAGTAGGATTTGCATGACTTAGAAGGCCAATGACATATGCCTCCTAATTCCAGCCATGTTCCATTGCGTTGGAACTATGACTATAACATAATTCGTTTGCAGCTCTGTGGAGAAACGTAGTTACTTATCTTATGTCTAAAACTTATATATTGACATTCGTGTGGCTCTTGCTTGATATTTGCCCAAGTGAATTACAGTAAACTCCATGATGTGAAATTTAATATACATAGTTTTAAAGTAGATATAATAACAAGTGTCATTTCGATTCGACACATCAATTAATCATGCAACAACAAAATGATGTAGTCACCTCTGAATTAAACAGAGGGCTTTATTTATTGAATGTTTCATGGAAAGCCTGTAAAATGGACATAATGTCCTTTACGAATGTTTTGCGAAGGTGTGTTTTTGGTATGATAGTTAACGAACACGGTGAATAAACCTTTGAGCGAATGACCGCTACTTAAATCATCTACCGGTTAAAACCGTTGATTAGTCTGATATGATTGATAAATACATATATTTAATAAGTTGACTTACATCATTTTTTAAAAATATTAGTATAATAAAGGAGTAATATAATTGTGGATTATGCATGCGATTATTTTTCAACATTGACTATGCATGTGTTAAGATATGCCACAAAGAAAAATGAAGACGATTCCAAGATTAACGCACCAATTTTCTTTATTGTAACCATTTTGCAAGATAAACAGTAAAACTACGTGGAATATTAATATTATTATAGATTATATGCCTAAAGTTTAAAACTTGATGTTCTTTGCATTATAATATATATTATATAGACCTATGTTAGAAACCAAACATGCAGCATTAAACAGCAAAGTAAAATTCACATTTGTATATACACAGAAAGGGCACTATCTTTCAAAATAATGGAACGTTTGTATAGCCACCTATAGCTGCTATTAAGGATACGTCCATTTCTGAACATGAATAACGAGTAACACTGTAGGAAGATTTCGAAAATAATATGCAGGATTGATAAATCAGAGCATTTCTGATCGTTAAATACAATTTTAATCCATTGACTCTAACCATGCTTTTACGTACGGTCTCATCTGTCATCTTTAATAACTAGTGCATAAGAATCATTTCAAAATCGTACTGCTTGAATTCACATTTATTCAACTCATTACAGTAACAGAGGTTTCAATTAATTTTGAAATACCATACTATTTTTGCAAATTTTTGTATCAATTGATTCGTAGAACTCTCAGACATCCTATCCAGTTTTCAATATTGATTATTTGGTATCGAACAATTTGTTCAGCTTTTGTAGGCTAATCTTAAAACAGGTTAAATATAGGTTATGTTTTGTGTTGAAATCATAAAGTGACTTAGCCGCTCGTAAATAACAGAAATTATTTGACTGAATTGCATCAGTTATAGTGCTCTTGAACATGTCCTGAAGCCTGGGTTTACATCTTCGTTCGTTGATGTAATACAATGACAATTAAAAGAGTTTTGAAGCTCAGATCAAAATTGATGAAAATTGGAATACTTGAAATTTCACTACCAATAAGGAAAAGAGATCATTGAGTAAATTATATATTTTGAGGATGATAACTTTAATGTTCATATTAATAATAATGCTACATGGTTTATTGATGGTGTAAAGGATAAGGGAAACTGTAAGAAAGTGTTTTAATTAGTCACAATTATTTTCAATCTAATGGGAAAAAGAGGAATCCCATGATACAAAAATACAAAATATTCTGCTAAGCGCGTACATTATTTTGTGTTAAATTTAGGTGTCACAAATTGCATGATGTATAAATAAAAGAAAAACAATTTGAGTTTTGAGATATTAATTACATTCTGAAGCAGTCGTGTGTTTAATTGACGGATAGTTTTGATTTTTATACATTATCTATATTTATATTTGAAAGTAAGAGTTGTTACTACATAGTTAATATTATGTAGGGAATACCGGAATACTAAGTGTGAGTCCTGGACCTAGCACTGACTATGATGTCAGTATTTTCTAGTGACAAAGTGTTTAAAGTGTCATAGAAATTAGAATTAAGATGACAGAGTTAGAAAGCTTAATCTTTTTTTAATATAATGTTTATATTTAAGACATTTCAAGAATTGAACCATTGGCCTTCATTCTTAAACTTAAATAGTGTCTATGATTTTATATTCAGGTTGATTCAATTAGAATTACCTTTTTATAGCGCGACATCAGAAGTGAAAATGTCGTATTGTTGTTACATGATTTTATCTGAGAGAGCTTGTTTCCTACATTATCGACTGGCATTACAAATGGCTTTTTAAATTTACGATAAATTGTTTTTTTGGTATGATTGTAAATCAATTCAGAATGTGTTCATTTGATCATTTAATATCTGTACATGGTTGAGAAATTATAATTGGAAAATTCAACCACTGTGAAGGGTTACGCAGGGTCAAACTGGCGAGTAGATTATTGCTTATAGCGTTTCAATATGTTAATACTTACAAACGTAAACAAATAATCTAAAGCAAAGGCCCTTATGTAACTCGTATCTGTATTATGCTTGGACAGTTGAAGTTAGAATTGAAATAGAGATGTACAAATATATGCCATACACATTTCAGTTTACAAAGTGAAAAGAGAAAAACAAGAAGAAAATGTCGATGGTTTGATTAACTGATGTATGTTCTATTACAGGAATTATTTGAATCCACTATGAGAACTAAATTACTCCTACAGTCGCTAGTTCTGCTAATTCTCTCTCTTGGTACTGAAACACGAGATGAGACAGCGGGAGAAACAACTACTACTGAAGACGGCGTGTTTTTGCCACAGTATCAATCGGAGAACAGATTGAACACCACGGAACATAATCCGTCATTGGCACAAAAACAATTATCTGAGACGGTGGACGACAGTTATACCGCTGGAAATACATTATGTCGTTTGGATCAAAAGTGCGATTTTCACGGAGGATCAACCTACAAATATTGTTACGTAGATTACAGTAATAACTGGGATTATTGTTGTACTGGCGACTGCGACTACCATGGAAAGAGTTACTTGTGGTGCCAATCTGGAGACAAATGGCAATATTGCGGTAAAGCTGGTACTACGAATATCGATGGAAGACCTTGTCATTATTCACATCCATGTGGTATGCACCAAGAGAAGGGGAAAGACTCCACTTATTGGTGCTATGTAGATCATAAATTAAACTGGAACAGATGTTGTGCACCTTCGTCAAACTGTGACTATCATGGTCAATCATACAAATGGTGCTATACCGGTTATGAAAAAGAAACAAGTTGGTATGAGTGTAAATAGAATTTAGATCGCTAATGCCTCGTGTCTTTGCGTTAAAACAAAGGAAAATACATACACCTACCCATGTCCTTAATATCTTATGAAGATCGTTAATACTGATGACTAACCATAAACTTTAGTTCTCGTCTTTAGATGTACTCTTCTCATTTAGAGCCTAAACATTCATTAAATCCTTTTAGTATAGTATTTATCATTTCAGAAACCAGTTTTAATATTCAGACCACGTATTCTACCATCAAAAATTATTTTTGTTTTTCTCTATGAATAAAAGTGAATGACATAAACCTCAAGCCGCTTTATACCTTTGCAAATACTGGCATATGTGTAGAACGACAACATTAAGAATTTAACTATATTTGCTATTGTAGATAAAAAACTATAGATTTTGATCAGTACAGTTAGACAATGATCTATGCTGGGATAATCTATGTATTGTATGTAATTAACATATAAATAAAAGTGTTTATCTATACTTATTAATAAACTCTTATCCTTGTCTGTATGTCTCTCTCAGTCCCACTGAATATTTCCTTTAGCTGTCTCTTGACTATTTCTCTGTATCATCTTTCTCTCTCGACCTCTCTATTCTCTTCATCCACTCTATCGAGTTATACTAAATATTTTGATTCAACATTCACGTCTATTTAATATTGTGCCTTCCCATTTCTCATCTCAAACATGACGATACATCACAAAAATATGAATTCAGATAAGTAAATGATGCCTTTTCACAAAGATAACAATATTTTAAAAAATTATGCTCAGGTTTCATCACAGTCTTAGATTTTACATTTGATTTAAAGAAACTCACGTTCATCTTGACTAAACTTTCCGCATTGTCAATAGTAGACAATGCCCGCGGCCGTCTGAAATGTACTACATTAATAAGAGTCAGTTATTCTTGAACAAAACTTTCAACGTCCACGTGCGACTGTTCAAACCCAGCAAAGTTGGTTTCTCTTACCTTGAAACTATGCAAATGTCTAACATTTATATTTTACTTCTAACCATTCCCTTGTTCCCATGACTTGCCTATTCGCGGGCACAGTGGCCGCCGACATTGAATGACCTTGGCGAATTTCAAACCGGTATCCCTTTATTTTGAGAGCCCGTCAATGTACCCTAGTTTTCCATGCATAAAGCAGAAACCAGTTAGAGTTCACTTTCCACGGATGTCATACAAATTTGAGATGACTCTCATGGTAATGACTCAATATGAATTCGGGTTCAAACAAGACATGAACAACAGGCTACTACATGAGCATGATATTAAACATACCCCGATATTTGCAAATAGGTGAGCGAATCAATATAGTAATCGGCGTATTATTATATTGTATACAATTTCATTTAATGTAAGAGAATGTTTTTTCCTAAGAAATAATATAATTAGTATGCATACAGTTTAAATACATACATACATACATACATACATACATACATACATACATACATACATACATACATACATACATACATACATACATACATACATACATACATACATACATACAGACACAAGCATGTTCATTATATTCCTGCTCAACCTTAATTCAGATACAAGTTACATAGTCATCACTGAGGTCAACTTTTGAAGCAATTCGACCTCTTTCTTTTTTCTTAGTGGCGTATTTTTATGAATTGCTTACAATCATTAATGCAAACAAGTACATCATTCTGACAATTCGTTAAAAAATTGCAATATATTTACTATACTTCACTTTTCAACGGTAGAATGAAGAGGTTGCAAAGCATAATTATTTTGCTTATCCCAGCACTGGGCATAATGACATATTAGTGACTGACAACAAATATTTTCCCTCGATCGTCAAGAGGTAGTACTGGCGTGAGATCGTCATAGCAATACAATTATAAATATTCAGTGCTTCTGTATATTGACGTGAATGCCTGACTAACATTTATAGGATGGCTTTAAGGTAATTACGTTAGATGACAGGTTGAACCAGTTGTTGATATTTTCTAATCGCATCAATATCAAACTACTACCATAACTATTACAACTGTTTGTGTCACAGAGAATTATTAAGGACAGTTAAGTATAAACATATTTGATCAGCACGAAACAAATGGTGAGATGTGAACTTCATACAGTACCCTTCCGTTTATTATATCTGCGAAACTATGAATCAATTATAATCGATTATTATGTTTTCCGGATCTATATTCATCGTTAAACCTTCTTCAAACTTCATTAAGTTAATAATATATTAAACTTCGATAAAACGATTTTTTTTTGCATTTAAAGTAAACGGAATAAGATTTACTTACTAGTCTAAAATCAGATCTTGATGTTCTGTATTTTGCATATGCGCATGTGTATAGTATATAATTATACACATTTTGGGATAGTAATGTTAGGGTAAATGTAGCAAAATGATCATCGTTTGAAAACTTCAAGGAGGCAGGGAAAATAAAAACCAATATAGCAAGAGGCCGACATTGTCGCCCGAAAAAAAGCAAAGTCGCATACATATTTACAAATCAAATTTTTTGTACATGGCGGGCGGCATACGTCAATATAACCAAGGGATTTCAGTTTGTTCCCTGTACATCTGTAAATTGGTCATGTAAGGATAGAAATATGGCCTAGATCAAACCAAACTTATTTGTTATGTGATCCTAAAAGCGAATATGTAATTGGAAATGACTTCTTCACATACCAAATGCTATTTATACGTTGAGAAATTATATTATGATTATTCGGATCTGATAGTTGGATACGAAATGCTCCATTATGACACAATTTACAATGTTTCTCGGCGAGGTACTTAGCATACACTCAATCACAAGTAGTTTTAATTTATAATCAGAACACAAATAATGAATAAATAAAGTTTCAGTTGTATCCGTCAATGCTATTATATTAAACTTAAAATCGATGAATAAATCGTGATATTTATTAATGCCTATTGCAAATATAAATTTAAATAAAGGCAAATATAAGTAAAGGTTTTACATCTTTTACATTGATAAACTGCAAGCAGTTTATAATAATCAATTTATTTTAGTCGCAGAAATCAAAAGACTATAGCAGCCAATACCATTTCAAGGAAACTCAAAATCATTGTCTATTGCTGATATATTTGGTCAATGAAGATAATTATGACTTATCAATCTGGCAAAAAAAACCGTGAACCAAAACAGCAATCCCATCATTGACGAACGAATACATTGATTAATTTATCACGCATTGAAGCAGTTCATGTGCAAACAAAAGTTGTAGAGAATCCTTGTTTAAAATGTAAATTTTAATTTTGTAAGCTGCTTCCATTGATGTCATTATCATCCGTTAATCGCATTGAAATTCGTCATAGAAACGAATCGTTACAGATCGGTGCTTCATGTTTTAGAACTATTCAACACTAACCTAGCACACCACACTTCACGTCTTGG
This sequence comes from Unio pictorum, assembly GCA_030141615.1. Classification (NCBI taxonomy): domain Eukaryota; kingdom Metazoa; phylum Mollusca; class Bivalvia; order Unionida; family Unionidae; genus Unio; species Unio pictorum. Next base: position 3,088,226 of record JARLTB010000253.1, read on the forward strand.
AGACCACCCTTTGACTTTGTGGTTAGAAAGTACGCCTTTGATGCGTGATGTCAGATCAAATGATTATACAAATTGTACTGTTGTTGTAGGTTTTAACGCCATTTTTCAGCACACGATAGGCTATACATGGCGGTCAGCGTTATTGGTGGATGGCCAACCCTGGAAAAAGCCCAGAAAGAACAATCAACCCATGAGGCGCTACTGGCAACATTTTTTCACATAACTACATTAACCGAATCTTAGACTCGAACCAACGCAGACAAAGGTGAGATTGCAGTGATCCGTAACAGGACGCTATTTAGACCACTCGGCCACTCGGGTCCCTAAAAATAGTACTAGTAAATGCCTCAATTGGCGCTTAGCATTACGAGTCAATTGTTAGGTCTGGGCGGATTGATGACAGGATAATATTACTGGGTGGAATATGATATCACATGTCCACAGCATGATCCGCCAATTCGAGCTTTCATTATAAACTGTAAAACTGCAGACAACTTTTTGATATATGACGGACAAATTCTAAAAGTTACGGTAGAAATTTTAAAAAAAACCACAAACATCCACAAACACTAATCGTCTTCAAGTAGTATCACGTAAAAATATAATTCGGACATTTACTAGCAGAGAATGATTTTGTGAATATTTTTCTGAATAATCGATTTTTCATAGCTGAAGTGATTTACATGAACGGATATACAGATTGTACACGTTTAGGAGTTAGATTATCCAGTTATTCACAAACTTGCAGAGGTTTAGGGAGATGATAATGTGTTGGTATATTTTGCGAACAACAAGTTACCTCCATACTAGAAACATTGTTTTGTAACTCACCCAATGTGGTTGCTTGTGTGTTGATTCCGCTTGAATCGTTTTATATGCCTTACTTGGACTGTTTACTTAGCCGGTCTGGACTTGACCTTTGAGATGAATCCGCTATGTAACCCATATTGATATGGTGATTAGTTGGATATGATAGTTGGATTGAAAATTTCCATCACGACACAATTTAGATTATCCAATAAGTTATTAGCATACACTCAAGGATAAAGGGTTCACATTTGTAAACTGAAATCATACAGTGAATACATTAATATTGATTTTATCAATCATCACTCTCATACTCAGACTTAGAATCAATGGAGAAATCGTGGTATTCATTAGTTGATATTGCAAATATAAATTTTGTGTCAATCAAGAAAAATATTCTACATCTTTGACAGAAAAAGACTGTAACCGAGAAATTTTCTTAATTTACAGTTGACCGAATAAATAAAACATTATAACTGCCAATTTCATTACAATGAAACTCAACATCAACACCATTGTTTCTTGCTGCCTCATTGGTACAAAGAACACAATAATGATTTATAAATTGGGAACATATGATGTTACATGTCCGCAGCATGATGCCCCAGTGTTAGTTTTCAATATTAACTGTAACACTGCAGACACCTTAATGATATGAAGGACAAATTATAAAAGTTCCGGTACGAAATCAAACACCGCACACAAACAAACAAACACACACACACATATACACACACACACGCGCGCGCGCGCACGCGCTATTCGTATAGTAATTGTATAATGTGAAAGTACAGTTATGACATTAACTAGTACAGAATGACTTTGAGAATACTTTTTCTGAATAATCAATTTTCCCAAGCTGAATTGTTTACATGAACGGATGTACAGATTGGAAACTTTAAAGAGTTAATATAAACACAAATTTCAAAAAACACATAACTTTAGATTTTCCAGTTATTTACACGCTTCCAGAGGTTTACGGAGATGATTATATGTTGGTATATTTTACGAACAACAGGTTTTCTACATACTGGAAACATTCTTTTATAACTTGCTTCTGAAAACTACTCACCTAATATCGTTGCATGTTGCATGGGTGTGACATCATGATTCATGTCTCCGGCATCATTTCCCAGTGCTAGACATCACTATAAATCGCCTCACTGCAGACATCGTAGCGATATCACTGAAAAATTGTTAAAGTTACGTTCAAAATCCTAATCAAACAAACAAACACAAATGACTTATCAATTCGGGAACTATAATGTTACATCTCCGCAGCATGATGCCCCAGTGTTAGTTTTCAATATCAACTGTAACACTGCAGACAACTTCGTGATATGACGGACAAATTATAAAAGCTACTGTATAAATTCAAAACACACACACACACATACGCGGATTGCTATACTTGTGAATCATCAGACTAGGGACCGGGCTATGGACACATACCTAAATAATAATTGAAACAACAAATAAACACTATATAAGGTAAAAATATACCCTACTGCTGCTTTTTATAACATATTTTCGATACACAGTAAACAAAATGAGTTATTGAGTTTTATTGTCGCGACATTGTGGACATTAAAATTGTATTTCTGGACACCGTGTCCATAATTCTGTGTTTTTATTATTATGTACCCAGTTGTGAACCATGTGTTCACAAATCTGATAAAAGATAGGTGTATTATAATATTATCATAAGAAAAGGCGATTCACTTCACTGACTTAGCGTTATCTTTCAAGAAAAAAACTCGTTAGGAAAATGTTAGATTTTGCGACGAAATTTTACTTCTCTAATGAACTTTTATCACGATTACGAAGAATAGTCAGCATACAATTTGTCATATGAATGGTAGTGGTCGGGTGGGGTGGTGGTGGAAGAGAAAAAAATCAATTTTTATGTGATGAAAGTAAGCGTTGTTCGTGTTGAAAAAATTACGGAGCGATTCATTAACGTAAATATATGCTATCAAACTATGCAGTAAGTATAAATATATTGTCTTGTGATTAAGTTTCAAGTAGAGAGGTTGTAACAGTTTTAATAGTCAGAGAGAGAGAGAGAGAGAGAGAGAGAGAGAGAGAGAGAGAGAGAGAGAGAGAGAGAGAGAGAGTAAAACCTTATAATATACGTAATCACTAAAATGTAACTAGTTTAAATTCAAAAGCCACATTTTTTCTGCTCAAACACCCAATGTTTTGCAGAATAGTTTCTTGCGTAAAATAAATCGAGTGTTGGAAGCTAATTTAGTTAGCCTAAAAATATAGAAGAACAAAATCCCCATAGATTTTAGAAAGATATGCCTAATACGTAGGTTAAAAGAGGTATGAAATAATAAAAGACTACAGAGAAGCGGCAGTCTTCTGAAGTTTCGTTCAAAATGTACAGAAGGTTCAGAACTGTTACTTTGGATATTTGCAGAAATGGTCACCTCTGTTTGATAAGACAACTCTTTTTTCGACAGCTAACTCTATATATACTTGCGGAAATCCGGTTTATTAGTGTCATTATGACGCTTTGTAAGTTTTATTAGTTTTCTAGGTCGCAACTTTTCTTTCTCATGACTTTGGCCATTTTAGCATAAAGGCCACACACTTTATGCAACCCGTGGATTATTGGCTTTAATAGTTCATGAAAGTAAAGTGGTTCAAGCAAAAATCTGACGCAGAGTAGATATGGACAAAAACCACTGATGACATAGTTTTTATTTTTATACGACTTTTATTGTCTGCAAATCAGCTACGCTGTTTTTTTATCTGTGCTCGGAGTTGTCGATGATTTTGCATAACCGCCAACATGTTATCGAACTCTGTCGTGCTAAATATTTTCATATTGAATAGTTTGCTAATGGTATTGAGACTCCTTTGTGCCATGGCAAGCATTTTAGAATAGTCACGTGCACCTGAAAATAATCGCATCGAAATTAATTTGCTAGTACCTCCAGAGACACCTTTTACTATTGCCATTGACCCGACGATAATTCCGATTGCTACACATATTTAGTTTGTGGTGGTTGTGCTTAATCCACTCTAAGACCAGCAATCTTTGTCACACCCAGTCCATACATGTCATCTGCAACCTAACACGAACGTTTGTAACATAGGAGCAACGTTCTCTTGGTGATTTCAATTCGCAATTCGTATTCCGTTTCAATTATGTTTTTCAAGTCCTTAGCATTGAGGGTCAATCATAAATCTTATATTAATAATATAATCTTATAGTACAAATGAGCGATTGACATACACCGTACGGATTCATCACGCCCGTGTACAAGACGCACACGCACTTCTTGCCAATTGCGCTTGTTTACTGTTAAAACTGTCTTACAATTATAAAAAAATATCAGCCTCGGGAATATATAAATTTCCGGTCGATTGTTACTTCTGAGGTTCTAGCACTCTTTTAATTTAAAAACTAACCCATTACCCCTGTACCTTTGCCGTCTAACCATGGTATTTGCCCAATAACTGTTATCGGAACAAGGTTGTCCTTTTTGATTAAAAATAACTATTTTTGTTTCACTTGAGTCAATGTTGGTGTAAAATATTCATTGGTAAAAGAAACCGGTATGATATAGCGGCGAATACCACTTCGCAGTTATAGAAACATTACTTGAGTGTTTTGAGACATGGATGTGTAGTGACAGTGGCGTCACTAGGGTTGGTGTCACCCAGTGCGGTAACTCATTCTGTCACCCCCCAACCCCCCGCCATGGACCACCTTCCTGCACAAAAATTCAAAACGTCATTTGCTGTAAATCATGGTGTCCCCCTATGGACCACCTTCCTGCACAAACATTCAAACATTCTTTAAGACAGTCATGTGCGATAACTCATTGTGTCACCCCCACCCCATGGATCACCTTCTTGCACAAAAATTATAATATTGTAATGACTGTCATTTTGTTGTCACCCCCTATTGATGGTGTCACCCGGTGCGGTCCGCACCCTCCTAGCTACGCCACAGTGTAGTGGGCTTTTCTTCGTGTACCTATACACTAATCTTAAGTTTGCCGCGAAGGGCTTGTGGTACATCCAACCGCCAATTGCTGTATTATCCTTAACAAAATTAAATGACAGTTCATTCCAGGGTTTGATACCACCGCTTTGAATCCGATATTCGACAAGTGGAAAGAAATTGTTATACATCTTTGAACCCACTTTCAACTGGTCCATCACCCCATCGATAAATCCCGCAACCGCATCACCTCACCGCGATCAGAATACATTGCGTATATCATGATTTTACTATTTTTTAACACAAATGCCAAGGACAGTGATTATCATTCATCAATATTCCTACTTGACCCCACGTACCTTTGCTTCCAGTTATGATAAACATGTAGAAGCTAAACCCGCACACCTTTACGATGGGACTTACCTGTATATCAAAATAATTTTCATCAAGAGAACTTGCGTCTCTCTTATTTCTCTTTTTGAAGGTGCAACTTTATTAACTATATTTTCATATTGTGTTATAATTTTAATTCTATCACTTTCACTTTAGATATTGATATTGGTATTCAAACCCAAAGATCTTAATATATGCAAAATATTTCCACCAAATATTGAACCAAAATGTTGTTTGTTTTTATTTCGTGCTTCATGAAAGAAGACTTCGCCTCAGAAAAATCATTTTGACCGGTAATCTGGAGCAAATATTAATTTTTCAAGGACACTGACCGTTCAGGGGTAGGATTTAAAATAAAATTCTAAAATTTAGATGACTTTGCAAAATCAAAATCTTGTTGGCTTAACTTCCGATTTCTAAAACATGTGACATAAAAAACAAAGATTAGAAAAGTTCCTAAACGAAGTTTCCTGACATATTTTAGAGCAATTCGTATTCAATACTTGAGCTGCCGATTTTCTGTTATTAATCAATCGTTTTAAAGTAAAGTAAACGTTATGTAAAACAGTTTTAAACTAAGCGTTTAATCAACATTGTTTGTTAGGTGTTTTATTGGGATTTTCCCATTTTATTCTATATATAATGATATATTGTATGATGTCAAATACAAATTCCTTTTCTACGTTAAGTAAATCATCGATTATTTTATATTCTGTATACATCTAATACATAGCTGAGGGGCAACGAGTGGCCGAGTGGTCTAAAGCGATCTCCGTTATGGATCACGACCATCTTACCTCTGTCTGCGTGGGTTTAAGTCCAAGATTCGGCTAATTTGTATATGTGAGAAAGCTTGCCAGTAGCTTCCCGTGGGTCATTGGTTCTTTCGGGTGTTTTTCCCGGGTTCTTCCTCCACCATTAATACTGGCCGCCATGTATAGCATATCGTGTGCTGAGCAATGGCGTTAAGCCCTACATCAACAGCAACAACAACTAATACATAGCTAAACAAATTATATATGCGTATATCCTAATTATTAGGCTTAGCATATTTGCCCGAGTGAATATCATTTTGTCTACTTTGCAATTTGTTGTTATTATTTTTTTTTGGGCAAACATTATGAACCTTCTAGAAGACTATTTTACATTTGGAAATATGTTTGCTGGAAAATGTCAATTGTGACCTGAGGTCATGTAGGGGACTATATAATCTTGTTTTTGTAGAAATTATTTCTATTTAACGATCTTAGCGGTGTTAAGTATATTATTATTGTGTTCAGTAATTCAGTTGGAACGGAATATATTTATTCAAATTATTTATTCACTAAGAGACAAAGTGCTCTTCTAAAAAAACCTTCTCGTAAATAGAGACTTGATTATATAGTGAAATTTTAAAATAAGGATATATTCCGTTACTGTATTAATGTAATCAAATAAAAGGATGTTGGCACTTCCCCGCTGCGTGAGCCAATACCGGCACATCGTCGCTTCCAGAGTTGTATTTAATTTTGTATTTACACTGAAGTTTCTTCAGAACTGTAATCATTGCGACTTGTGTCTGTAATTCTAGGATTATTTGAAATTTAATTCGCAATACTTAAAGTTCTTTTTTATTATTCTCACTTTGTAACCTACATAAATAATTTTTTTGTTGAACGTTACAAAGTTTGTTGCTTCTTGCTCTCTTTCTAATACTCATAGTAAGACTAGAGAGATAAAGTTGTTTACATTTTTCAAAAAAAAAATTGATTTTGAAATTTAAATTCACCTTGGATTGGAATGTTCTAAGTCGATAATTATTATTTCACATTTTATAAAACCTTAGTGAAATCCATAAGCCTTCACAATGCCATCTAATGGGAAGAGTTTGTATTTCAAATCCTACCCAGAAACGGTTAGACATCTTGAAAAAGGACGAATTGTTCCACTTGCCAGACAACATGGTCTTTCTCATGCAAGGGCCTCTTAACGAAGAAAGAAATCCAGTTGCACAGAGAGAGAGAGAGAGAGAGAGAGAGAGAGAGAGAGAGAGAGAGAGAGAGAGAGAGAGAGAGAGAGAGAGAGAGAGAGAGAGAGAGAGAGAGATCGGCTGATGCAAATAAAGATGTAATGTGAAGAAAAAGTTACAGGGATAAAGACAAAATATAAAAAAGGACGAATTGTTCCACTTGCCAGACAACATGGTCTTTCTCATGCAAGGGCCTCTTAACGAAGAAAGAAATCCAGTTGCACAGAGAGAGAGAGAAAGAGAGAGAGAGAGATCGGCTGATGCAAATAAAGATGTAATGTGAAGAAAAAGATAGAAAGTTACAGAGATAAAGACAAAATAAATAAAATGGAATTTCAGCTTAGATTAAAAGAATTAGAACAAGAAAAAAAAGCACATCCATACCTTACACTCAATTTTAAGCTATGATGTTGTTAAGAATATAAGATTAGTTCCCCATTCTAAAGAAAAAGAAGAAGAAACATATTTCCCTTAATTTTAAACAATTGCCAAAACTTTGAAATGTTAAAGAAAACACTAGACTGTTACCACAAAGTACACATTTGATAAACCACACAATATTACGCTTCTCTGTTAGTAAAGAACAGTTCTGAATTTGATCTGATTAAGAAATGTATATTGAAGGGTTATGGTACCTGCGGTTTTCGACAAGGATTTGGGAATTATAGAAGATCAACTGATGAGATCTATGTCGATTTTACATGGGAATTTGATAGTTGGTGCTGTTCTAGAAGGCGAATAAAGATTACGAAAATTTCAGAGATCTATATTAGTTCAAGAGTTCAACATTGGCGACGTTAATATTTACCTTGCCGAGCATAAGGTAGAAACTTTAGAAAATGTTGATCGTACAACCGACGATTATTCCCTAGCTCATACATTTCTTTTGCCACCAAGTCTTCCACTCGTCTGTCTGGTGAAACAAGAATTTTGATCCTCATACGTACACTTCCACATCTGAATCTAGCACAACTTTTAGGAATCAAGTTTTTGATAAGATTTATACGAAATTCTTATCTCTTTAACGTGTACCTTCTCCAAAAAAAGATGTTAGTTTTTTACCTTCTCCAAAAAAAAAGATGTTATTTAAAAAATAAGTAATGCTATCAATACATACCTATTCCAAAAACTCCTGTATTTAAGAGGTCAAGGTCATGGTGAGATGTATTGAATGCAATATATTAGTTGGGTCCAACAACTCCCCGTCTGATTTTATTCTGGAAAATTATGAACCATTCATGATGATCGATTCTATATCACCCATGGGTGATGCAGCCAATCCTACTCCAATTAAAATTTTAAGGGACATTGGAGCTTCGCAGAATTTACTTTTATCAGGTATTTTGGCTTTGTTTGAGAGGTCTTCTTCTAATACAAGTATTCTTTTCATTCAATAAATAGAGTGCGGTTTATTTAATATGCCACACCATTGTGTACATTTGGCATCAGATTTAGTCTCAGGACACGTGACTGTCGGAACACTTAAGTTTTTACCCATCGTAAAACTTCATATAACACTAGATAATGACCTAGCTGGTTATAAGGTTGTGGTTAATCCACTTGTAATTGACAAGTCTTGTTTGGATAAAAAAATTCGACCCTGTGCAAAAGGAAATCCATTTTTTATTACCAGCTGGTGCAGTTATCAGAGCTATGGTAAAGAAAACGGTTGAGAATGACGTTGATCGGGAAATATTTTCTTTTGCTGATACATTAAATGGTCAAGCTTTTGATGAGGTCAATTCTCGTATTCATCAATGAACATGTATTGATCGCAACGGTCCTTGTTTCACTACTCATTTTCTTTATTCTAATCATGGTTACTACTGCAATCGATTGTTGTCGAACAAGAAATGTCATGAGAATTCCTGTTTGTTTCAAAAGATTATTAATGAAACTGAAACCATAGACGTACCTTTTTGTCATTCTATTATAATTGGGGTCTTATAAGGAAATATAAATTAAGTGAGTTACCTGCTGGTGACAAGCGGTCGTTGAACTATCAAGTAGTTCAATCCGATTAAGGATCAACGTTTGCGTCTGGAATTTCCTAGCATGTTATGCATGAATTAAGCATCCTGCAATTCAAGACAAAAGTGAACTACCATGGAGAGAACAGTTCAGTCTTGTGATAGAGTTCTTCAGATTAGGTATTAACATCATTATAAAATTCAAAAGAAAATGAGCGAGTTAAACTGTTATATTAATACTACTGGAATGTAAATATATTAAAGGAGTACCGGAATATTGATAGAGATAGCCAGGTTAATCATGCAGGCAATTTAGTTTAACCTGTCTCACACAATGAGAATTAAAGTGATGGAATTCAATCAGGCTATAGTGGCTTTGGTGTAATCAATCGTTGGAATTCAGAAATGAAATAGAATTTGTATCATAAACTTTAACGTTTGCTGTAAAAGAAAATAAATAACGAAAACAGCTATTACTTGAATATGATAACTTGTTTCTAGATGTTCATACGAACTAATTAATATACCATATATGTGAAACAGCATCCATATATGATGCACCATCTCAAACAGATAGCATTAAGCAGTTTAACCTGTCAATTTACCATGAGTCATATAATGGTAAGAAGAGTACGTATAACTCACTTTTGGATATATTAATTGTCTAATTGTAATCAGTGAGGTTCTCAAAGAGTTTCTGAATTGTCTCTACGTGATGTTTCCACGTGTCGTTGTAAACGATGACATCATCGTCATAATTATCTAGACCAGATGTAATCATACTCATTAAACAACCTTTCATCCTAAATGGCATCATTTTATAATGTTTAAAGTCCATCTAGAGTCACTAATGTCGAAATTTCCTTTACCCATTTCGTCGGTGGAATTTCCCCCCAGAATCCTTTGAAAAGTTCAAATTTTGTGAAATGTTTTGCATTTTCAATTATCAATGCAGTCATCAATTCTTTGCAATAGAAATCAGTCTATTTTAGTGGAACTGTTCGCCTTTCTATAGCATATACACACGAAGATAACATTATTTGATTGTGGTACAAGAATGCATGCTGAGCTAGAGTCACTTTTTCTCGGTTTTTTGTAATAATTCTGCAGCAAATACTGAATTTCTTTTTTCAAACATTCCTTAATCACTAGGATCACATCCAAGTACTTAATCATAATATACACAGGGTAGAACAAACAGCAAAAGGAGACAATACAACTGTACATTTGAGATTAACTTGATATTTAATATAATGACATTCGTACATAGGCTTGTTAACGTGAGAAAACCCGTTTATATTATGGGACTTGTCTCAATGATGTTATTAATGGAATGATAACAGATACGCCAAACGTGATTTCGTGATTGTCATCACTCGCTGCACCAATTGTACGGGTTGCATAGCAAGTTGTCGATGGTTACAAAAATGTTGGATTGAATGAAAAACTTGTATTTCATGCAATTCAACCAATTCTGGGTCGATTACTGCAATTACACTTCCATCAACATAAATAATCCCGTCTGCGGTTGGTAAACTCATTATCGATAGTGCAGTAACAATGGTGGGTTTTGCCGATCGCTGTATGATTCTTGCTTGAGCCACTTCATGTTCATGGATTATTAATGATAATAATCCACAGGTTGCAGAAAGGTCAAGGGGATTAAAACACTAACGAAGCAAATTAGCAAAAATAGAAAACAACCGTAATAAGACAACCTAATCATTTTATTCCCACAACAATTGAACATGATTTGGTTGCATTGTTTATGTAGTTGTACATTTATTTTACTCTCTCACTTTACTAGGGCTATTCGAACCAATGCATGCATTACCTGTTATTAAGTGATTTTTCATAAACAGTAAACACATACATTATTGCACTTCTCATTTGAGTCACATAAACATAAACACATCTATTTGGAAACATATTCAGGATAAACACTCAGAAAAACTGCATTGTTTTTGTATTTATTTTTTATTGCATAAATGTATGAAAATTGAGTATATACAATATCCACCTACAACTGGCAAACTTCTATGAGACGCATAACAGTGAAGTCTCACACATAAATCAATCATAACATTGAGATATCAAAATTTAGAAAATGAAGATTCGTTAAATCTTAACTAGTTTATACACATCCTTTTTCATTGCCAGTATTAATAGTATGGAAAAGCAGGTGATACCTCTTAAAACTTTCAACCCTGTGCAAAACTGTGAAACTCGGTATTGGTACCGTGTGGTGTGTTTACCTTACTATTAGTAATAGTTGCCAAATCTGACGACGGATCGGTTCATGTTTCTAAATTTTAGAAGCCTTGGTCGAATTTTCTATAAAACAGTGGATAAGTAGATAACGCTTATTTTATTGTAGTAACCTTTTCTTGAATGTTTACTGTCAAATGCAATCAAAAGTCATATGAGGTAGTCATGTAAAGAATTTTTTAAAAATACTGGTGGATATATATATATTTATATATATATATATATATATATATATATATATATATATATATATATATATATATATATATATATATATATATGTATATATATATATATATATATATATATATATATATATATATATATATATATATATATATATATAAGTACAGATCGGCATCGTTTGTGCACATTTATAAAGCTTTGACGCATGAATAATTTACTTGAAATTCTGCATAGGAAAATAGGAGGCTTCGTCAAAATATCCGAACTTCGTGCCCGTCCTTGGTTTGTGATCCCTGTTTCTTGCGAACTCACGAGCTTGTTGAGAGATCCTGATGTGTTTACTTGGGTCAGTTAAATGGGTAAGTACTGATTAAGAAATATTCAAGGATATAAATCTTATATTTTACTACAACTCAAATAAAATAAAACAAACTGGAAATGTCCGGTTTAACTGATGCCATTTTTGCCATTTTCGCATCAAGTTTGTTATCTTGGAGCGAGTGTTAGCTGATTAAGTCATTGCAACTGTTCACACGTTCACTTAATGGACCTTTTAATTACCAGGATGCTCAAGATATATATTTTTGTAACTGCAGAAGCAATTCAAAAACTTAGTTACAGTAACCTGCACTTATTTTATCATGTTAGGAAAACTGAATGAAATTGACAACTATACAGAAAAATATTTGTCACTGAAATATTTAAATATAAGGGAAAATAATCTTTCTTATTTATTAAGATTGAACACAAAATCTTATAAAAATGCATCACGTGTGTGGATATGGTAATTTTATGAACAGCTTGAAGAAAAAAGAAACAAAAATGCATCTTAGTTTTTTCGTTGATATATTTGAAATAGTTCTTTTATTGCAGTTCATATGCAAGTAAAAGATGAAATACGGATACATATATTAATAAAACCATAGCTTCATAAATTATGAAATATATATATATATATATATATATATATATATATATATATATATATATATATATATATATATATATATATATATATATATATATATATATATATATATATATGGCTAGGTTAATAGTTTCACGCAATATTAAAATGTATGCGGTACACTTCACTCTAAGGGCACAAACCATGGCAGGTCGAGGTAAGGTTACAATACATTTTCTCATTTTTTTTTTAAATGTGCACATGTCTGATAACAGATGAGCATCATTTGTGCACCTTCAGAACCATTCATATCAGGATATCTGCTGTAACATTTTGTAAAAGTATGCAGAAAGGTTTTTGAGACTACATAGTTTAAATGATTTGCTATGGTTGGTAACGGTTGCCATATATTAAGATGGATTGCCATCATGTATAGAGGCTTGAAAATTATGTCAGGATTAATTCTGTTAATCTGATTTTATTCTGTTGAGCGTTTGATCATCAGACGTTGCGTATAATTTTTCTAGTTTTCGTAAAGGCGCCATATTTGATGGCATATCGGTATTGTTTTTCATAGATGGAAAGATTTATGTTGTCTGTCATTTTTGGTTGCAATTTGTCTAATGACATTAAGCATAAGGTGATGATGTTGACATACAATCAACTACCGATAGAGGACGGATAAAATATGACGTACGCATGACTATATTATCAGATGAGCTTTACAAGGATCATTACACAATTCTCTACCTAATAAAATCTTGAAATATAAATTCACATTAAAATGGTGACAACTTTTAAATGACTGGACAATGGTTTTTCAAAAATGGGTCAACAAAGAATATCATACAAAATGTGCAAAAGTGCATAGTATATATATATATATATATATATATATATATATATTGCAATTACAATGACATTAGGAAGGAAACACATGAAATTAAAACACATCATAATGTTAACAAATACTCAAATAAAATATAATATATATATAGGAAAGCAAGATTAGACCTAATGTCATTAGCACATTTAATCTGCATGTCAGATTTCTGTGTCAAATTCGAATGATCATCATTAAAAATGTTGCTTTTGACGTATTTATAAGCAATGTAAACATTAAGTATTTGATTTGCTAACATTTATGGTTATGGGTATAATCATTGTCTTTATGTATGAATTGTACTAATGATAGCTCCTCTAAATTAGCATCAGTATACATCTGCACAAATATCTAATACGTCTATTATAAACTGGAAATATTTACAAATGAAAACGTCAGCATATGACGACTAGCTTTACACTAGTACTTTGAAAAGTGTGTAATGCTGATCTGGCGTCAGAAACAACATTTACATACGGCAGCATCATGAATTAATACAATTCAATCAGTATGATATGAAGTGTTATTTGTGAAACATAGTATGCGTATCTTAATCAAGTGAAGACTGTCTTGATCATTAAGGAGACCCATTGTTGAAGCTAATCAAAATAAAAAAGCAACTTAGATTCGGAGTGATTCTTTCTTTAGACATTCAGTTGCGAAACTAAACTGTTTGTACAATAATGCACGACATATTGCTTATCTGTTTTCTTTGCATAAATGCTACAACATTCCATTTCAATCGTGAACAGAGTGAAGTAGCATAGATCAGGCTATACAGCATAACATACAGCATAACAAGTATGGTGAACAACAGCTGATTTGCAAAATTTATATGAGATGGATTTGTCAAAATGATTTTCGCACCATGTACAAAATTAAGCACTAGGCAGCAAACTCAAACATTTGATTTAAATGTGTTTTTTGCAGCATTAAATCATTCTTTATGTTCGATAATGTTGCTGATCTATCTGTATATTTGAAAACAGGAGCAGATTACATGTTTTTAAACATGAGCGAGTTCTTAAAGTTCAAACTTTATACTGGACAATACTATTTCTAGTAACGCTGCTTTGAAATATTTAAGTTTTAAACACTGCATCTTAATGGCTTATAATTTAGCGCATAATTTTGTAATAAGAACAAATTGTATTTATCAGCAGGCATTTATTCCGAATATTGGACGACATCTTATTAGAAAAGGCAACTTGTTCATATTCTCCAGTTTATTTCTATTTCTTGCATTTCGTGTTATTTCTTTTTCTGTAAAAAATGTTCTTTAAGTAGATTTTACATTTTCAGCCAATCCAGATAGCTATGTTTTCAACAGAAATAAGTTACAATGATTGTTTTGATCATTTTATGTTTTTAGTTTTCTCAATCTTTTTATGGTGTTATAAACACTGTATTTTATCGTTGCCCAGTCTCTGTTTCTTAGAACTGGTTCTGTTTCCAAAGCCTTCTCGCAGTCCTTTTTTCCTGGAACTTTGAGAAGTCTGAAAAACTTTCCAAACTGACGCTCTATTGCGGCATTTTCGTCTTCTGTCCAGAGAACTTTTTGTTTGACAGACAGTTTCCTTTGTCCTGAAATATATTGAATATGAGAAATTATAGTAATATTCTTGCTATCATCTGCAAATGAAAGTCTCATCTTAGGTATTTGAAAAATGAATTACAAGCAAAATACACTTGCTTACCTAAGTTTTGTATTTGTACATCTGTATCGTTTTAACGCTGAAGATCTCCATCATCATCCATATCCATGTCTTTTTCATCATATTCGTTATCCTTATCTTCATTCTTTGAGATTATCAATTTGTCGAGAGAATCTACAAATTAAGAATACATTTAGCTAATGATAAATATCTTATTGTTTTAATAACGATTACACTTAGAAAATTCGATTAGAAACAATAATACGCATTTTAATACCTTTGACTTTATTGACTGGAACAATTACATATAAAAAATCAATCCAGCTTTACCATATAATTAAATAATAATGTATTAAGACAAGAAAAAACATATGCAAACCTTCGTCTACCCCTGAAGCTAGTGAATGCCCTCCATCAACTGCTAGCAACAATTTCGTTTCTAGAGGTGAATTATTTTAATATAATAACAGTGGAGAGGGAATTTGTCTTACAGCCTGTGTAAAGACATTTGATTAAATGTTTTGAGAGATTCCTTTTCAGACATGGCAGGAATCATATATTCGTTAGGCACAAATTGAAGAAAAATATAAAAATGCGTTCTGAGGAGTATATCGCAGGGAGAATGTTGTGAATGGTTTTTATTGTGAACGTTATTCATAGTGTAACTATTACAAGTATTCAAATATATAACACTTTTACCATGAGTAAAGCATTCTTGTGGACACCTTGTACACACAATAAGCTTATAGAATTCAAACAAACTTGTTGGAAAGATTATTGTGAGTCAAGATTACAGATTTGCTCTTCTAGTTATAGCCATTAAATTAAATCATTAATGTGTTAAATCAGACTTTAGAAATCAACATACTGTTCATACGACTATTTCATTTATTTATCTAACCTGCATGTAACAACACTGTGGACACAGTGTCCACAAACCATGCTCTTAGAATTCACACACAAACGCTATAAAATTTGATTTGCAGAAATATTTGAAAAATCTTGTTTAAATTACTTTTTTATACTGTTTTTGGTCCACACTTTGAAATATATGTCAATGTGCCATTTATACGACTCTTTTGATCACTGCATTCCTTCTCAAGACAGATATATCGCAATAATGTGTGTATCAACACTGTGGACACAGTAACCCTAAAACGTTCTTTCAAAATTCTCACACAGACAAACGTGTATGAAAAAGTACGTCCAATGTATCTAACTATAACCTGTTTCTATTATCGTTGTACTACCCTTGTTAAACACTTGTAATCAAATAAGTATTAGACTTTTTAGATAATTACAAATCGTCTCTTATACACACTACAGATAGTTTAGAATATATTTCAAATATATCCTACTAGCAGTGCAATTTTCACAGGACTTATGATAAAATGAGTTCTATCAAATTTTGGCGGATTGTTTTTCATAAGCATAACATGCACACCAGTGTGACTTGTGAATTGGCAAATCGATGAAACATTCAACAAATATATTGGAGAAAAAAAAATGATAGAAAGATTAATTGTTCCTCTCAGCCACCACAGTTTTAAATTCATGAGTAAAATCATTACAGGTGGAGTAGAAATATCAAGGATTATTGATATTAATCTATGGACCACTAAATAAGTTAATATCCATAACAGTTTCGTTTCTAGAGGTGAATTATTTTAATATCATAACAGTGGAGAGATAATTTGTCTTACAGCCTGTGTAAAGACCTTTGATTAAATGTTTTAAGAGATTCCTTTTCAGACATGGTAGGAATAATATATTCGTTAGGTACAAATTGAAGAAAAATATAGAAATGCATCCTGAGGGGTATATCGCACTGAGAATGTTGTTAATGGTTTCTATAGTGAACGTTATTCATAGTGTATCTATTGCACGTTTTCAAATATATATAATAATTTTACCGTGAGTAAAGCATTGTTGTGGACACCTTGTACAGACATTAAGCTTATAGAATTCAAACAAACTTGTCGGAAAGAATAATGTGAGTGAAGATTACAGATTTGCTATTCTCGCTATAGCCATTAAATTAAATCATTAATGTGTAACATCAGACTTTAGAGATCAATATACTGTTCATACGACTATTTCATTTATTTCTCAAACCTGCATGTAACAACACTGTGGACACAGTGTCCACAAACCATGCTCTTAGAATTCACACACACACGCTATAAAATTAGATTTCCAGAAATATTCAAAAAACATTGTTTAAATTACATTTTTATTATATTTTTGCTCCACACTTTGAAATATATGTCAATGTACCGTTTATGCGACTCTTTTGATCATTGCATTCTTTCTCAAGACAGATATATCGCAATAATGTGTGTATCAACACTGTAGACACAGTGTCCCTAGAACGTTCCTTCAAAATTCTCACACAGACAAACGTGTAAGAAAAAGTACGTCCACTGTATATAAATATATCCTGTTCCTATTATCGTTTTATTATCCTTGTTCGCCACTTTTAATCAAATAAACATTAGGCCTTTTAGATAATTACAAATCGTCTCTTTTACGCACTTCAGGTAGTTTATAATATATTTCAAATATTTCCTACTAAGAGTGCAATTTTCACAGGTCTTATGATAAAATGAGTTCTATCAAATTTTGGCGGATTGTCTTTCATAAGTATCACATGCACACCAGTCTGTCTTGTAAATTCGCATATCGATGATACATTCAACAAATATATTGGAGAAGAAAATATCATTCAAAGATTAATTGTTCATCACAGCCACCACAGTTCTAAGTCCATGAGTAAAATAATTCCAGATGGAGTAAAAATATCAAGGATTATTGATATTAATCTAAGGACCACCCAAAATAAGTTAATATCCATAACAGTTTCGTTTCTAGAGGTGAATTATTTTAATATAATAACAGTGGAGAGGCAATTTGTCTTACAATCTGTGCAAAGACGTTTGATTAAATGTTTTAAGAGATTTCTTTTCAGACATGGTAGGAATAATCTATTCGTTAGATACAAATTGAAGAAAAACATAGAAATGCAGCCTGAGGTGTATATCGCACGGAGAATGTTGTTGTAGATCTCTCTAATGAACGTTATTCATAGTGTATCTATTGCACGTAATCAAATGTATAATAATTTTACCGTGAGTAAAGCATTTTTGTGGACACCTTGTACACACAATAAGCTTATAGAATCAAACAAACTTGTTGGAAAGATTAATGTGAGTGAAGATTACAGATTTGCTCTTCTAGCTAAAACCATTAAATTAAATCATTAATGTGTAACATCAGACTTTAGAAATCAATATACTGTTCATGCGACTATTTCATTTATTTCTCAAACCTGCATTTAACAACACTGTGGACAGTGTCCACAAAACATGCTCTCAGAATTCACACAGAAACGCTAAACAATTTGATTTCCAGAAATATTTTTCAAAATCTTTATTAAATTACATTTTTATACTGTTTTTGCTCCCCATATTGAAAGTATCGTTTCTAGAGGTGAATTATTTTAATACCATAACAGTGGAGAGATAATTTGTCTTACAGCCTGTGTAAAGACCTTTGACACTTTGAAATATATGTCAATGTACCGTTTATGCGACTCTTTTGATCATTGCATTCTTTCTCAAGACAGATATATTTCAATAATGTGTGTATGAACACTGTGGACACAGTGTCCCTAGAACGTTCTTTCCAAATTCTCACACGAACAAACGTGTAAGAAAAAGTACGTCCACTGTATAAAAATATAACCTGTTTTTATTATCGTTGTACTACCTTGTTAAACACTTGTAATCAAATAAGTATTAGGCTTTTTAGATAATTACAAATCGTCTCTTTTACACACTGCAGGTATTTTTTAATATATTTCAAATATTTCCTACTAAGAGTGCAACTTTCACAGGTCTTATGATAAAATGAGTTCTATCAAATTTTGGCGGATTGTCTTTCATAAGAATAACTTGCACACCCGTCTGTCTTGCAAATTCGCAAATCGATGATACATTCAACAAATATATTGGAGCAGAAAATATGATCCAAAGATTATTTGATCCTCTCAGCCACTACAGTTTTGAATTCATCAGTACAATCATTACAGATGGAGTAGAAATATCAAGGATTATTGATATTAATCTATGGACCACTAGATATGTTAACATCCATAATAGTTTCGTTTCTAGAGGTGAATTATTTTAATATAATAACAGTGGAGAGGTAATTTGTCTTACAGTCTGTGTAAAGACATTTAATTAAATCTTTTAAGAGATTCTTTTTCAGACATGGCAGGAATAATATATTCGTTAGGCACAAATTGAAGAAAAATATAAATATGCGTTCTGAGGGGTATATCGCACTTTGAATGTTGTTAATGGTTTCTATAGTGAACGTTATTCATAGTGTATCTATTGCACGTTTTCATATATATAATAATTTTACCGTGAGTAAAGCATTGTTGTGGACACCGTGTACACACAATAAGCTTATAGAATTCAAACAAACTTGTTGGAAAGATTAATGTGAGTGAAGATTACAGATTTGCTATTCTCGCTATAGCCATTAAATTAAATCATTATTGTGTAACATCAGACTTTAGAAATCAATATACTGTTCATACGACTATTTCATTTATTTCTCAAACCTGCATGTAACAACACTGTGGACACAGTGTCCACAAACCATGCTCTTAAAATTCACACAAGCACGCTACAAAATTTGATTTCCTGAAATATTAAAAACATTTTGTTTAAATTACATTTTTATTATGTTTTTGGTCCACACTTTGAAATATATGTCAATGTACCGTTTATACGACTCTTTTGGTCATTGCATTCTTTCTCAAGACAGATATATTTCAATAATGTGTGTATCAACACAGTGGACACAGTGTCAATAAAACTTTCTTTCAAAATTCTCACACAGACAAACGTGTAAGAAAACGTACGTCCATTGTATATAAATATAACCTGTTTCTGTTATCGTTTAACTGTCCTAGTTCGACACTTTTAATCAAAAACGTATAGAGTCATTTAAAAAATTCAAAATCGTCTCTTTTAGACGCCTATAGGTAGTTTTAACTATATATCAAATACTTCCTACCAAGTGAGCACCTGGCACAGTTCAAGGCATAAAATTAGTTTAATCAAATATTACCAGATGGTCTTTCAGAAGCATAACATGCACACCTGTCTGTCTTGTGAATTCTCAAATATATGTAGGAGACTAACATCTTGTGTGAAGATTTTAATCCCAATTTATATCCGATTTTGAATGTAATGCTACGATTTAGCGATTCGAGAGGTTATATTGATTAAAAATATATAAATTCATTCTGAGGAAGATATCAAATAAAGAAATTTTTTAATAGTTTCTCTAGTGTACGTTATTCATGGTTTATCTTGTGTTCTTTCTAAATAAATAATGCATCGACAATGAAGGTATCATCGTTGTGGACGCTGTGTCCACAAACTGTGCTTTCAGATTTCACACAAATTTGTAAATAAGATTAGTGCGAGTGAATATAATATAGGTTCTATTGTTCCTTTACACCCTCAATGAAATGAATGCTGCGTAATTTCAAACTTTAGAAATATATCAACCGTTCGTAGGGCTAATTGATTTATTAAATGCTTTCCCGATATCTCTGAATAAAAAGCATGTGTCGACACTGTTGACAAAATGTACACATAAAATGCTTTCAGAATTCACAAAAAGTTGCTTTAAAGATTATTTATATTATCGTATAACAATACTTCTTCACATTACACTTCAATATTCTTGCTCTACACTTTCAATCAAACATGCACGTTGCATTTCTTTATATTCAGACTAACTTTGATTTTACACTTTCAGTTAACAATGTGTGGATAGTCCGTGAACAAAAGAACAGCTCCTGTATTGAGGATAATATTTCTGGGGCTACGAATAGTATTATAACTGAAGAATTTATAACCAACATAAAGATTTGCATATCTAGAAAGAGAGTTGCCTTTGACTCGTTGTTAATAATGATAACTATGATTGTACTGAAGCCTGGGCTTACATCTTCGTTAGTAGATGAAATACAATGACAATTAAAGAAGTTTTGAAGCTCAGAACAAAATTGACAAAAATTGGAATACTTGAGATTTCACTACCAATAAGGAAAAGAGATCATTGAGTAAATTATATATTTTGAGGATGATAACTTTAATGTTCATATCAATAATAATGCTACATGGTTTATTGACGGTGTAAAGGATAAGGGAAGAAACTGTAAGAAAGTGTTTTAATTAGTCACAATTATTTTAAATCTAATGGGAAAAAGAGGAATTGGAAAATGCAGCGACTGTGAAGGTTTACACAGGCTCAGAATGGCGAGTATATGATTGCTTATAGCTCGTCAATATGTTAATACTCACAAAAATAAACAAAATAAAATGAAGCAAACGCCCTTATTTCCTTTCATCTGTAATAAGCTTCGACAGTTGAAGTTAGAACTGAAATAGAGATATAAACATATATGCCATACACATTTCAGTTTACAAGGTGATAAGAGAAAAACAAGAAGAAAATGTCGATGGTTTGATTAACTGATGTATGTTCTATTACAGGAATTATTTGAATCCACAAAGAGAACTAAATTACTCCTAGAGCCACTAGTTCTGCTAATCGTCCCTCTTGGTATAGAAACACGAGATGAGACAGCGAGAGAAACAATTACTACTGAAGACGGCGTGTTTTTGCCACAGTATCAATCGGAGAACAGATTGAACACCACGGAACATAATCCGCCATTGAAAAACAAGCAATCATCTGCTACAGGTAAAATCTAGAAAACCGCTGTAAATTGATTATGCCGTTAGGGTCAAACGTGCGATTATCAAGAAGGCACAACCTACAAATATTGTTACGTAGATTACAGTAATAATTGGGATTATTGTTGTTCTGGAAAATGCGACTACCATGGATAAACGTACATGTGGTGCGACTCTGACAAAAAATGGCAATATTGCGGTGATGCTGGTACTACGACTCTCGATGGAAGACCTTGTCATTATGCACATCCATGTGGTATCAACCAAGAGAAGGGTAAAGACTCCACTTATTGGTGCTATGTGGACCATAAATTAAACTGGAACAGATGTTGTGCACAGTCGTCAAGTTACGACAATCATGGCTATTCATACACATGATGCTATACCGGTAATCAAAAAGGAACCAGTTCGTATCGGTGTAATATAATCTAGTTCGCTAATGCCTCGTGTCTTTACGTTAAAACAAAGGAAAATACATACACCTACCCATGTCCTTAATATCTTATGAAGATCGTTAATACTGATGACTAACCATAAACTTTATTTCTCGTCTTTAGATGTACTCTTGTCATTTAGAGCCTACAAATCTATTTAAATCTTTGTAATATAGTGTTTATTATGTCAGAAACCAGTTTCAATATTCAGACCATGTATGCTACCATCAGAAATTATTCTTGTTTTCTCTATGAATAAAAGTGAATGACGTGAACTTCAATTCGCTTTATACTTGTGCAAATAATGGCATTTGCGTAGAACCACAACATTAAGAAGTTGAATACATTATATATTTTAGAAAGAAAACTATAGATTTTGTTCAGTACAATTAGAAAATAAACTAGACTGGGATAATATATTAACGATAATGTATTGTATGTAATTAACATATCAATAAAAGTGTCTATCTATACTTATTAATAAAACTCGTATCCTCTGTCTGTCTGTCTGTCTTTCTCTCTCTCTCTCTGTCAATCCCACTGAATATTTCTCTCTATCTGTCTCTTTAATCTTTTTCTGTATCATCTCGTCTCTCTCGCCCTCTCTATTCCTTTCTTCCTCTTATCGAACTATATTATATATTTTGATTGACATTCACATCTATCTAATAGAGTGTCTTCCCATTTCTCATCTCAAACGTGACAATGAGGAATTCAGATATGTAAATGATGTTTGAGAAACAAAAAAGATTTAAAAAGTTATGTTCAGATTAAATCATAGTCTTAAATTTTGCACTGGATTTAAAGTAACTCACGTTCATCCTGACTGGACTTTCTGCAGTGTCAATAATTTACCTTTAAACGTCAATCTTATCATTTTATCACATAAAATACAGGCATGTAAGAGATTAAGAGAGGCAATAGGGTGATTAAACATAATATGGTTTCAGGTAGTGTATCTATCGAATTGAACATGCTATTATATCTATTCTTACAGATCCATATATAAATTGCCAGTTTGGAACAGTTGCAGAATGTGGACTTAGTAACGATGAAACATGTATAAAGATAATTAACAAAAGCATATTCAGTTATCTTCTGTTCATATACATTGCAGATTCTTATTTTCTTTCAAATATGGACTATGTTCCATACGTCAAACTAGACACTTTATGATTAGTATATTGTCTATTTGATTTGAACTGTTAGGTTGCACGTCTATAGATGGTTATGGTTGCTAATTTAAACTAGCACTGCATTATATTCGACATTGTTCAAAGATCTTTTGATTCCCTTTATTTTGGCGTATGATTGATGTATGTAATATGGGTCCTAGAGGATACAGCTTGGCCTTATTCCACATGTGCACCTTTCAAAACAATTGATCGTTCGCTTGGTCATTTTTACTTTCTGAACATCAGAGGTAAATTGTACAAAATAAAATAACTCTTTTATGTCTCATATATTTGGTGTTTCATTCATTGCACTTTCAGCAGATGATACTTTCTTGTCTGGCAAATTTCGTTTCCCTATTTTATTAGCTGCTAAAGATAGTATACTTTAAACAAATTCTGGTTAGCAGTGTGCTTAGATTATTTACAATTTCCAAAAGGAAAAATTCTAAAAGAAAAGTCAGCCATATTACATTAAAGTAGCATAGAGCCATCCCAATACTTTCTCAAATGTGCATTTGTTATATCCAAATAAATTCAACTTACAGGCATCATTCTCTCAAACGTACATAATAACAAGTAAATCCCCCCTTGGTTTCATTTATGCCTGTTTTATGTATTACATCTTGTACCTAATATAACTGGATTTTATATGCTCTCTAATCAAGTATTAAAACTTTAAATGATTTTTTAATTATAAAAGAAGGCGTGTTTTTCTAATGTTATTGAAAGTACGTGTTCTTTCTTGTTTTTGTAATCATTTCATTACATACCTTGTTCTTTTATGTTATAGGTGTTTTCTAATGTTGAAAATTGCTTAGAGCTTCTAGAGATTAGGCGACATACAAAGTCATCATTACTAATTGTAGCAGTAGTAGTAGTAGTAGTAGTAGTAGTAGCATCTATAGCGCAAGGTGTACCAAAAAATTATTGCTACAAATAGTTTTGTTCGGAAACTCTTTTGGCATGGTTCACAGGCCTAATCTTCCTTGTTTAAGCTAAAATTAAAGATTAATAATAAATATGTTAATTTACTAATAATTAAGAAACGTTAAATATCAATATTTGCTATAATAATAATAAAAAGTATTTAAAATGTCAACGTATCCAAAAGATGCTCAAAAATAAACATATTGTGGAAAGAAGTAAATTAAATAATGTTACTACTTTATGCTAAATCAGGAAGTAAATAATCACATTATAATTACTAATTAAATATTCATTTCATTGCAAATGAGAGATAGGATTTTAACGAAATCTTTGAAAGTCAAATTCATTTGAAGCTTTTATGTCTTCGGGACATTTACAATTTGGTAGACATATTAAAATAGTCAATTAAACTTAATTTTTTGATAAATTATGAAATTAATTTTTTAAGTTAATTAGTATGCATTAATAGGTGTGCTTATCAGTACATATAATTTAATGTTTTAACTGCAAATGGTATATTCTCAGACCAATGAATGAGAAAATGTGAAGGACAAAATATATGAACAATAGCGAACATATTAAATCTCTTCCTTAGTTTAGTTGGTGTGTTTTTGAAATGACCAAAGTAATAAATCAAGATTTTTTAATACCTTTGGATAGAAACAAAGCATTTAGCAACAAATGTTTAAATATATACGATTGTCAGCAAATGTATGAACATACCAACTACATTCAGACTTGAAATTGTAGTGAACTGCTTTGATATGACTGTATTACTCACACTGTTATGTTTTCATAATTCAAATTTCATAAATGTTACAGATGATACTTATAACAAGTGTTGAGTTCAAAATACTATCATGTGTGCGCGTTACAATCACCTATTATTTATGTGGTTGAGTGACTTTCCCTAAGATGCAGATAGATAGATAGATAGATAGATAGATAGATAGATAGATAGATAGATAGATAGATAGATAGATAGATAGATAGATAGATAGATAGATAGATAGATAGATAGAAACGACATTTTCAAAGCAAGCAAACTAGTCAACAGTGACATATTTTGGCATGGTAGAATTTTTATGTTACTTAAAGGTAAAATCTTTACACTCGACATTTACAAAATAACTGATCTGGATGGCAGGAGTATACTTTCTGATCTATAGCTTAGTCCTCTATTGCACGCGAGCAAAAATCTTGAAAAGCAGAATCAGACCTTTTGTAGTACATATTCACAATCTGGACAGTGATATTCTATGGCCTGAATATTTTTCACTTTGACGATTACTTATTTGTTCTGGCGAATCGGGTCACCTCAGTTCTCTGACAAAATGATTATTAGGCTTTACTCCCGCTTATGTCCACGTGTCAAGAACGTAGAGTAGTGAGTATCTCAAAACAGATGGACACAGCACATCGCCAAAAAAAAACGTTAACGATTAAAGCAATTTAAATAAATAGCCACACAATGAATTGTCTTTTAAAAAAAAGTGATGCAGAAAAAACATTTTGAAAATGTACATAATTTATGTTTTATTCAAATGTTGTCCGTGGCTAAATTGCAACAATATTATTATTATTATTAGTAGTAGTAGTAGTAGTAGTAGTAGTAGTAGTAGTATCGTATATGAAAACGTTGTATTATATCGCCCATTTTAGTTAAGGTGATGTTAAAACTATAATCATTTCCATTTTTTAACACATACATGTTTATACACTAAACAATAAATAGTTACAAGCAGAAAACTCATTGATGAAACAGTGACAGTGTAGCAAATTGAAAAGATCAATGTATTAAATCGTACCTGGCCACGCTACCTATGTTGAAATCGAAAGTAACATTTACTGGGAAAATGTAATTGATGCAGAAATCGAAAGTAACATTTACTGGGAAAATGTAACTGATGTTGAAATCGAAGATAATATTTACTGGGACAATGTTATGAGTTCTTGCAAGTGTCTTAATGTATACTGCACGAATGTATTGCATTTCGGTGCATTATTTGTTATAGATATAGAACGGAACCGTTCTATGTGAAATGCAAATATATTTTAAAATTGGTAAGCACTTTACGCCTGAGTTAAGGTCACTAAATGTCTAAATTCAAATTCTATTTTAAATTGATATTTATCGAAACTAATATATTCTTTTTAGTTAGATTATAATTAAAGTTTGTTCAACATGGTGTATTGTTGTGGGGGCTGGAGCAGGAGGTAGTAGTGAAAGCAGCGGTTTATCCGATTCCAAGTAAGCGTCACGTCACGGTCAATCTGATTTAGTGAAGGTGGACATTTACAAGATAATTAGCGAATCATAATTAGAGACTTGTTATTAGATTGCGTTATAACATCCAGGATGTGCGTATGAGCGTGACGTCCATACAGAACGTTTCCTGATTGGACATTGTCCATTTTCCATACAAATATTGACTTTGATTTCTGTTTTGATGATCCATCTTGCGATATCTTCTCCGAGTGTTTGATTACTCGCATCCAAGTCATGGATGAGGTCCACATAAGGGCATTGACGTGCACGGATATCATGTGATGTTTTATACGCATGATCATATCGGTAACATGCATTTGTGGGTGCTTCATCAGGCGTTGATTGGTTATTAGAATCATATTGTATATCAAGCCGTGTACCAAGCCCACAGTAATTATATCAACGGATGTGCTTTTCACCAGCATTTTTTCTCCATCTTGTCTGGGTTAACTTTGATCAAGTGGCAACAATATTATCGCAAGTGACTGTCTTTATATATATGGTACAATAATACGAATATATAAACATTCTTTCAACCACATGCCTATAGCTCAATGGCGAATTTCTACTCATTCATTAATTATAAATGACATGAAAATAACGATATAAAGTATTAATAGTCCCTGTTTTCTGAATGATATTAAAATGATACAAAATTTCATTGGAATACTCCCTTTTTTTCATTTCCGTCTCGTGCTAAAATGACAAAATATGATCATATCTGGAGTAGGAGAAAAACAAAATGCGCTGGACAAAAACATTCAAAGTGACCTTGTACTAAGTAACCTACAGTAATCTGGTTCATCCTATGTTTACGCTTTCCTTGGCATCTATCTACAGTGTTCATCAATAAATCAATCAATCAATCTTCTGCGCCGTCTGGTGCTTGAGACAACAGCAAGGAAGCACCATTTCCGTCTGTCGGCAGCTATTGCTGGGGCGGTCTGCAGGGTGAGGCCTCAGGTCTTAAGGTCTCTCTCCACTGTTCGTCGACAGGTCTCCTTGGGTCTGCCACGGTTCCTTTCCCACTGTGGGGTCCATCTCAGTGCCACCCTTGGTAGTGAGTCAGGGGGCATTCTGCAGACACGGCCGAGCCATCTCCATCGCCGAGTTGAAATGATCTCAGAGATGGTGCTTGCACCCGCTCTGTGCCGAAGTTCCTCGTTTGAGATCGTGTTTGGCCAGAAGATCCTCATGATGAGTCGCAGGCATTTGGTTTGAAACACTTCGAGCTTGTGTTCTAAGTTCGCAGTGGACTTCCAACACCCTGAACCGTACAAAAGGACGCTCAACACGTTGCTCTTGAAGATACGGATCTTCGTGTGGACGCTGAGGTTTCTTGTCTTTCATATGGGCTTCAGCGTTTCGAAGGTCTGGTTTGCCTTGCTGATTCTTGTGACGACTTCTCTTGTGCTATCTCCATCCATGGCGACCTTACTGCCCAGGTAAGTGAAATCGTCTAGTTGTTGCAGGGGCTGGTCGTTGATGGTGATTGGGTTGCCCACTCTAGTATTCTTTCTCAAGACCTTTGTCTTCCCTATGTTGACTCGAAGACCTATGGTATTTGCTGTCTGTACCAACTGTTGTGTCTTCTGTTGAATATCCTGGTGTCTGCTTGCCAGCAAACCGATGTCATCGTCATAGTCCAGGTCATCCAGCATTGAGGTCAACGTCCACTGTATTCCATGCCTCTTGCCCTCTGTGGTGCGGAGCAAGATCCAGTCAATGACCAGTGAGAAGAGGATTGGAGAGAGAATGCATCCTTTCTTCACTCCTGTTTCCACCGTAAATGGTTCAGTGAGTTGGTTGTTGTGGATTACTCTGCACTCAGAGTTCTCGTACAGGGACCTGATGACATTGACAAGTTTCTTGGGGATGCCATAATGTCGTAGGATCCTCCACATAGAGGCTCGGTGCAGGCTGTCAAAGGTCTTTTCAAACTTCACAAAGACCACATAAAGGGATCCGTTCCACTAATGAGACTGCTCAAGTATCTGCCTCAGTGTAAAGATGTGGTCGATGCAAGATTTGCCTTTCCTGAAGCCTGCCTGTTCCTGGTGTAGCATGCCGTCCACAGCTGTTGTGATGCGTTGAAAAATGATGCGGCTAAAGATCTTACTGGAGAGGGATAGCAATGTGATTCTTCGCCAGTTGTTGCAGTTACCCAGATCTCCTTTCTTGGGAAGTTTGACTATGATTCCGGTTTTCCAGTCATTTGGTGCTTTATCACTATCCCATATCTTTTGGAAAATCTGGCAAAGAAGCTTTGGCGTCTCTGTGTCTTCTACCTTCAGCATCTCGAGACACACTCCATCATCGCCAGGTGCCTTCCCACTCTTCAGCTTGTGAATGGCCTGCTTGAACTCCTTAACAGTGATGTCGTCGCAATTGATGCCAAGGTCCTCCTCTGCTTCCGGAATGTCAGCGAGTAAAAATGGGTCTGGACGATTCAGGATATATATCTATCTTTCCAGCTTCTCCTCCTCCACTGTGACATAGTTTCCAACTTCATCTCTCACTGGAAGGTCGTGGTGCTGACTATAGTCGCCCTTCAGTTTATTTGTGTTATGATACACCGTTTTCATCTCTTTCTGCCCTGCTGCTACCTCTGACTCCTTTGCTAGCCTCTCTGCGAATTCTCTCTTGTCTCTCCTTGCTGATTTCTTCACCTCGTCTTTTCCTTCATACTCCTGCAAAATTCTCTCTTTCAGTCTTCGTGATTTTGAATCCAAAAGTCTCTTCTTAATCTGTCTTCTCTCTTCTATGCGAGTCCATGTCTCTTCTGATATCCACTCTGTCTTCCTATTATTCCTGTAACCTAAACCTTCTTCTCCTGCTTCCTTCATTGCTCTGCTAAAATTGTCGATGGTCAGCGCTGTCTCATCTCCTAGAGCACTAAACCTATTCCTTAAAGCCAGCCTGAATTCATCCTTCACTTTTGGATTCTTTAGCTTGACCACATCAAAGCGTTTATTCCTGGAGACCCCCATCCTAACTTTCCTAAGCTTCAAGGTCACCTTGGCCACCAGAAGAAAATGGTCGCTGCCAACGTCAGCGTTCCGAATCACTCGCACATCCGACAAAGAGTGTTTCCACCGACCGTTGATGATGATGTGGTCGATCTGGCTCTGGGTTCTGCCGTCTGGTGACGTCCATGTAAGCTTGTGGATGTCCTTGTGCTCGAACAAAGTCCCTTCTATGACCAAGACATTCTCTTGACAGAAGTTGACCAGCCTTTCCCCGTTGTCAGTCATCATGCCTATTCCATGGCGCCCCATGGCCCTCTCTCTGTCTTTATTGTTTCAGCCAACCCTAGCGTTGAAGTCACCAAGCAATATAAGCACGTCATGTCAGGGGACGTCATCTAGAACGGTTTGAAGAGCATGGTAGTAGGTGTCTTTGTCCTCTTCTTCCGCGCCGTCTGTTGGTGCATAGGCCACTACAACTGATAGTTTGGCTTACTTGGAGTTCATCCTGACGAAGAACAGGCGTTCATATACTGGTTTCCATTGTAAGACGGTGTTGGCCTTGTTCTTGCTAATAATGATGGCGACTCCTTCCCGGTGGTCATTGTCCTTCCTTCCGGAACAAATGATGACTTCTCCGGAGCTCAACCTCTGCTTGCCGGTCCCAATCCATCGAGCTTCTGTTACACTCATGAGGGTCAGGTTGTAGTGATTCAACGCGCTCACTGCTTGTGCCAACCTTCCAGTCTGGTTGAGCGTTCGCACGTTCAAGCATCCAACTCTAATCCATGTTTTTGGCGACAGGAGTTCCACTATCGGGTGGGGACATCCTTGCGGTTTTGTTCCCCAACCGTTATAAAGCCAGTTGCCTGGTCTGCTTCACTCCCAGCGCCGTTTGTATTTTGTTACCTTGTTGTCCTTTCCGTAGCAAGAGTTGTTTTAACGGGGTGGGGTCGCTAGCCCTACGCCCAACCCTCCTCTTTTTTCAGCCGGGCTTGGGACCGTCCTTGGCGGAGTTACAGTGTTCATAATATCCATGATACATAGCTGCAATAGCCAGTGACATTAGGCCGATATGTTAAATTTGTCTGTTACGAGGCACACGAACTGTATTGTTTTACTCGTTTGTAGTTGGATCTTAAACCTATTATATATAATGTTTTAAAAATCAATTATAAATTATTATACATACAAGTGTCGAAACGGTCCCCCCTCCCTCCCTCTCTCTCTCTCTCTCTCTCTCTCTCTCTCTCTCTCTCTCTCTCTCTCTCTCTCTCTACGGGTGAAGACACATGAAACTACGAGCGTTGAGGATGTTCGCTTGTGTCTTGACCTTTGAATGATGGTAATGTTAGTCAGGTTGTCAAAAGGGAGGAGACGTTATAAATGTTAGTTAAAACAGAATAATGATACTGTCAATATATAAAAATATTTTAATTACCTCTTGTTGGTTAATCATTGTACTTAGTTTCTATTCCACGCTAATTTCCATGCGTCAATACTTGACAGAACAGGTTTAGTATACATGCACAAGATGCTAACAGTGTTTGTAGTGCACTATTTTCTTTATTAAAAAACATATTTCAGTTTTAAAACATGAGTTTATTTTATATTGATTTATTAAATGATAAGAAAAATAAAAACTGAAAAAGAAAACAATCAACTTATCATTTGCATGTATGTTTGTGAACAAGATGAAAAAATTGTAGAACTACATTTTGTAGCGGACACACTCGACAGGAATGTGAGGTGTTCATTCACTCCGTCAACACACATTTGCCTGGAGGACATCGCAACTCCGTATTTATATATATATATATATATATATATATATATATATATATATATATATATATATATATATATATATATATATATATATATATATATATATATATATATATATATTGCGCGTTCATGCATGCGCGTTTTGAAGACAATCCATGATGGATACAACGAACTTCATTTTGTACATCACAGAGACGCTGCATGTGTTCCATATTGTTGTGAATCCAGAGCCAGACCTAGATGATTATATTCTCATCAGTGGAATCGGAATTCACATTTAACCCTTTTACACCTGTTACCGCTGATGAATAACGTACACTGGATACTTTGTTGGCTTATTAGAGGTCGCCCAATATGCGATGACAACAGCTTAGTGGTTTACCAGCATATAGCTGATTTATGGCAAATAACTGATTTATGTTGTCAACAGACACTTGTGTCACCCGGAAGAATATTAAACTTACCTCGGGCGCATGCGTGGAATTCAATAATGAACATATTCGACGTAGAAGCACATTGGCGACAGGCTAAGACACTACAATTTACATACGTACTCATGATCCCCACACTCGTAACTTTCATAGCAATAAGAGCCAAAACGATGCCAATTGATATTAAACCTCGTCAATGTTGGCCTGACGACATTTCATGTGACAAATTATCTTTGCGCATGGGATATCATATCGCGCCATATATGGTGAGGATTCTTTTAAAAAAACGCAGATAAGTTTAACCTATGACTCCATCAGTGCTAGTTATAAAAGCATGTCTAAAACGGCAGGCGTAGTTGTTCAGGGTTACATACTGTTTGGGTTTTCATGATTTCATGAACATTTTGGGAGGGGGGGGGGAGAGTGTGCCAAGTGGCCGAGTGGTCCAAAGCGCTCGCCGTTACGGATCACTGTCATCTCACTTCTGACTGCGTGGGTTCTAGTGTCAGATTTGGCCAATGTGGGTATGTGAGAAAGCTTGCCAGTAGCTTCCCGTGGGTCGATGGTTCTTTCCGAGGGTCTTCCTGGGTTATTTCTCCACCATCAGTACTGGCCGCCATGTATTACCTATCGGGTGCTGGAAAATGGCGTTAAACCCTACAACAACAACAACACCATCAACAGCTGAATCGGGTGATTTGAAATTTATTTCGACTGCAGCGTTTGTATATATTCCATGTCAAAACATGAGGTTGATACAAATTATATATTACACTTGCGGATCAAAACGGGCACGTAGTTGATCTTTGAAGTACATTATTGACGATACACTTTGCAACATAGACCGACAGGACATTTTAATATCAAATAACAGTAGAACTTGGACGTGTGAGACCTGTGAACTTTGTTAACGTGAGAAAATGCGTTAATATGAATTCTGGAAACTGGACAGCCCAATCATCGCGCTCCACACTAATCGCCAAACATGCTGCCATGCCAGTCGTTGATACTTTTTGAAATGTTGCTGCGGATTGTTTGAAACGGTTCAATTGTTGTGAGATCGAAATCAACAATTACGCACGCGGAAATGTTCAGACCGAGTATGCTATCATCGACGGAAACAATGCCGCCTCCACTTAGTATAATCATTAATTAAACCTCTCAACAAAATGTTCTGATTCAGTAATTGCAAATCTAGCAATGGCAAGTAGATTACGGTTGGGAAATGAAATTGAGATAGGAGCCACGAGTGGCCGAGCGGTCTAAAGCTCTCTCCGTTACGGACCGCTGCCATCTCACCTCTGCGTGGGTTCGAGTCTAAGATTCGGCTAATGTCGTTATGTGAGTAAGCATGCCAAAACCTCACCGTGGGTCGTTGGTTCCGAGGATTTTCCCGGGTTCTTCCTTCACCAATAATACTGGCCGCCATGTATTGCCTACCGTGTGCTGAAACATGGCGTTAAACCCTACTACAACAACAACTGAAATTGAATCGTGTGGGATAGTTGAGTTGTGCCAGTTACTGCTCTTCGTGTCACAATAGCCCACGGGTTGTACAGAGCAGATGGCTTGCTTGTTCAGACCATGATTGGGATACTCTGTGACCTAGACAAGTAGCAAAAGTCTCAAAAACCCATATCACTACATATATTTCTAATTTTCAGATCTTTTAAACATCATGAAATCTATCTTATCCAGTTTTCTACTTTCAGAACTAATGCAGAATGCACATTTGCAAGAAGAAAAAAACAACATTGAAAACAAAAAAATTCTTCTTTACTAAAAACCGCTGAATATTCTTATGACATATATGGCAATGCAATTTCAACCAGAAAACAGTTTATGTACATGTGAAGCATTGACTTAAAAATTAACATACTCATCAAAATGAACATTGCTCCTTCGAATGTTATTATCAATCATTCACTATTACATCCGAGGAGGCCAGGGTATATTAACAAAGGTATTTGTCCATGCGTATAAAATAATTAAAAATCTTAGGTGAGATCTCACCGAACATGATCACGTATTGTATCAATACAAATGTCATTGAAATGGTAATACCTTACTTTTGAATTTATTCCATTAAAGTAAGAATTAAAGTTCCAGCAATAATTTAAACATGTACTACAGATTACCGGTCCGTGACGTTTTGGCGCCGGCCGGTTTGGCGTGACCGTTTAGGCGCTTGGATGTTTATTTTTGTGGGCCGTTTTGGCACTAACAAGAGGATTAACATCAAAAGATTACACATTATCCTTAAGATAATTAGAGGCTATGTCAGCATTTACAAAATAATTAAAAAAATAACAATATAAGCAGGACGCTTTAGCCATTCAGGCTGAAGCCACTTCAATATAGTTGTTTATTTATATAAGTGTGCTGTCGAATGTATTAACGTAAAAGATTTTTTGGGGAAATGAGCGGTATGAAATCGAATCGTGGTCATGAAAAGTACGTGCATGATGGATAAATATTTGATTAATACAGTGCCGACAAGCTTCAAATGTTTTGGCGATGCGAGTTGAAAAACGAATGTAAAGCTCGTCGTCACACAGCTTAGCAGATGACGGCTAATTCATTTTACTGATGAATGAACATAATCATGGGAGTGATGTTGCAAAAGCAGAAGTAGACAAGATTGTGAATGATATTAAATAAAAAGCATCAGCTTTCAGACCTTTTAGCTATGTTGCTGTTTGAATAAAATTTACAAATCAAGAACTTTTCACTGTAATGTTTCCCCTAAAGTTTTAGTAAAAGTTATTTTAATAACACACCTATCATTGGAATAGTTTTACTTTTATTTTTCATTTTATATTTCACTTACACACTACATCTCTTTGATCGCTGAGCTAATCAATGTGCCCTTACTGGCTTCACTAATGTAAGGTTACCTCTCAACAGGAATTAAAACAATTTCTCGGCGCCAAACTGGCCGGAGCGAAACATGCCCGTGCCAAAACGGCCGGCGCCAAACCGGTCGCGCCAAAACGGCCGGCTCCAAATCGGCGGCGCCAAAACGTCCTGCTTCGCAGATTGCAATACCTAGCAAATATTTGAAAAGAACAAAAGTGTAGTGCAAATAGTTTATCGATTTACATTCAAGTATTTACACGTGGTGAAATAGGTGTACTGATCTGTACGGACTCGTTTCATCAACTTAACTGACACATGATAAAGATTTACTGTCTGGAGTTGGCAATCAAGTTCAACGTAGTTTTCTTGTGTTACCAGTACATTATTGTGTCTGTTTTTCAAACTTTAAATATTGAATATTTTATAGTATTACGAAAAAATAGTTTCTGTTTGTATTTATATATTTTGAGAACAAATCCTAGAAAGGCAAGAATAACGAATTAGTCGATAAAAAACTCGACTAATTTTAGACCAATACGTCTTTGGGAAGGCCGGTGGTGGGGGGGGGGAGGGGGCGGGGCGAGTCAGAGAGCCAGTATTTTTTCGTGGGTCGGTGGTTCTTTCCGAAGGTTTTCCCGGGTTCTTCCTCCACCAATAATACTGGCGGACTGGAAAACTGAACTTGCCTTTAAAAAATCTGAGCTTATCCAAACCATTATTACTCAACTTGAGCGAAACAATAATATACAATATGGTTTATGGTTTAGTGTACTTTAAGAAAATCACATCTATACTTACTGAAATATTAGTTAATATGAAAATGCTTGATAGTGCCTTAAAACATTTTCAAAAATATATTTTACAAACACATGTCAATATAAAGATTATACATAGTTATAATGCACATATAGTTACAAGCACAACAATATCCATGTATATAGGTATATACAATACTTATATTTAACTAACGTTTAAATTTTACGTTATAATGATCTCAAAATGGCAATACAGATAATACGTGGAATACGTTTACATGAAAGGAATCAGTGAAATGTGCCAGTTGTTCAGGAATCGACAGGTCCACCAATGCATTTACAAATTCAAGGGCATGTTTTGTACTCTGGTCCCAATATACAACGTTTGGATTATATATGTATACCAAGAATTCAGCTCTGGTTAAATACATGCATTCTGTGGGCATACTACTTGAAATATCAACATAAGCAATGAGACTAGTTGACCTATTAACGTTTGTGTAGAAGGTAGGTAGAATATGAAACGTAACTTTTGGATCTCGACCTTTAATTTTAACTGCTAACTTTAACACGTCACCTTAGAATAGTAGTGTATATAATGCTACTAAAGAAAAGAGAGGTATTAAGTGAAATTTCTTACAATGTGATCTGAGTGATACGAACATGGCTAACTAACCCCTAAACTAGTGTTTAAAACTCAGAGACACTAATGATAGAAATGTTTTCATTGACCCAAAAAGTTTCGAAAACTTCCAGCATACTAGATATCACAGTTTGATTAATATAAGTCTTGCCTGAGGGATAGCTAAATTATTTTTATATCTGTTTCTTGTGACACAGTGATCATCGCAAACGTTATCAATATATCCATGGTTCAGTTGTCACCAAACTATTTTTTTACAGCAACACTATAGCACCACATGTGATTTAAATGTTTCTCATAGAAGGGCCACGTACCCCACAAGCACGTAAAATAGATTTTCTAACAACAGAGCCACTGGTTCATGGACACTAACACAGAATGTAGAGTACAAAGCCACCACAAATTTCTTTCCAATGTTGTATTATCAAAAAACTAAATAAATATCAGTTTTTATATATTTATCACATTCTCATCTTATCTTATAAAGATAGGAATAACCCGTTTAAAGAAGACTAGAAATGAAAATTTTTATTTTATAAATGTAATTCTTTACAAATTCTAATTCGAATATAATGTTTAAAACATATAATATCGTGTGCGGATATTGATTATATTGCGAAGAAGATACAATGATTCCGTAAATTGCCGAGTATTTCCGAGTTTTAAGGAGACTACAGATCACGTGGTCTCGTGACGTCATACTAGCCAGTCCTCGTCTACAAACAGAAACATGGCAAGCGAGAGAGGCCATTGATAACGGTTTTCATCGGAAGTAATTTTTCACACACACAAAAGAACAACACCCCAAATAAATCTGCGAGGAGGAAATCATACGTAATTAATTTCAACATTAAGAAGCTTCCTTTCTATGATTCAATTACAGTGTATTTTGCATTCATGCTACAGTTAGCGTATTGACAAATCTGTAAGTATGTACATGCTTCATTAAAATAGAGTAAGTACTGTACTGGTCAGTGCTGAAAGAAATGTTTTAAGCACAGGCCCCGGGCTGATGACTTAAATAAACTTACTAGCCCTGACTGAAATTCCACAAACCCGAACAGTTCATATATGTTAACTTTCAAGCCGGGAGAAGAAAGAAAGAAAATAAATCCCAATTTTGTAGGTATTTCCTCCCTAAGTCGTAATATCTCTCTTGATTTTTCGCAGTTAACTCCCGATTATTTCAATATGTCTCTCAATTTTCATTGCTCAGAAGAAGAAAATCCATTTATATTTTTTTTTTATAAATAGTGCAGTCCACAAATGTCATATTCTATTTTATCACTTGTGAATATTGTAGTGAAGAAAAAATTAATATCACAGGACAGTTTTTGTCTTCAGTAAATAGATTAAGATTAAACATTATTCACGTAAATTTCAGATTATTTAACTATTACAGAAGTACTTCTTGTAAAAAAAATTGTCACCAATTAGTTTAAAACCCATGAGTTATCACAATGAAGGATGCGTAATTTTCTCTGCAAATAAAATCTCCATTTCCGCCCTAAAAAAACTCGGCCAGTTAACACCTGACATTCCTCTACCATCTATGTAAAGTTTCATTACCATGATTAAATTAAAAGAAGGAATAAAAAAATACGACGCAGTATATCTGCCCCTAAAAACCTAATTCAAAATAAATATTTACGTACGGTCGCATACGACGCTTCAGAATCATGTTTTTCTCTGCAGTGTATTTAATATTATTGTATATTTCCACTGGTTTCTAGTCTCCTTTAATTCATTATTGGTGTAATAACGTATTCACGGTCCTTAAAATGCATATCAAAGAACAACTCAACAATCCAAACCCATCTACATCTCGTGAAGGCCATGAGAACAATTCTTTATCATACTTTTTTTTAATTTCTTAATTATTGCATAAAATAATGAGTGTTTATATTTAGTTACCTGCTTTTCTGCTTTTCTGCTTATCACAGCAATAACGTGCTGAAAATGCAAAATTGACTGAAATTACTAAACATATATTTCATGTGAAATCTAAAAACACTTGATGCGGACTGAGACATGGAACCTAGCACCATATATTCATCCCTGTGAATGTATGGACCTATTTGAAAGATTCAGTGAAATCATTTTTTTTTTAAAATGCTAACTGGGACAGCAATGTTCTGGATATATAAAGATATTTTGTGAGTTTTAAAACTGAATTGGGTTTGAAGAATTGGCGCCTCAAAACCAAAAAAGAAAAGAGATTTTAAGAACTTTCACGCCAAATATAGACATGTTTTTCACTTCGGCTATACATATTATGACAAAAATGAAAATTACCTTGAATACTTTCCGGACCCATGCATTTGCAGCATATATCGAATTACATAATAAATTTACAGTAGAGAACTGTGACGAATTTCTTAAAACTTCATTATGGTTGAATTTTAATATGAAAAGGGAGTTTTGTATGTAAACGATTTATGTAATGAAACCTTTCATGGACTAATACAGATGTTTTGAGAATCATTTTGTCAACATCCTAGATTTATTTTCAAGCTCAGGTAATTCAGCTTTCTCCTTCAGACTTCATATACAAAATAATTTAAGTATATATGTCCCATTTTTACATACAGCTGTACATTTGTTCATTACGGAACAAATGGGCTGTACAAGTATATATCAAAACCTTTAAGTTAATTCTTCTATACTTACATGCAACAAATGAGTTTATATATGAGAGTGACAGGGATGAACACTATTTCCTGCCTTTGAAAACAACTAAGTGTCCTAAACTGAGATAGTTTCAAACTAAAGAAAATTTAAAGAATTTTACCAAGAATTTTTTGGTTTCGTTAGCTTTTGGATTGATCCGTACGTCAAATGAATACGGCATATAAGAGTTCGATAAAGATTTTTCAAGCTTAAGTAAAATGCCGTATTTGAGAAAACCATTTCAGAATCCGTGAAAACGATTTAATGTTGACCTCATTCGAAGGGTGTCTTAAATATCGACGTGAACACAAACATTATCCGTCATGAAAACATCGCATATGGTTGCATAAAGGTAAGTTTGTCCCCGTTTAATACGTACGTACGAGTACGGGCATCATGCGATCGGGCTACAGAGTTACATACACTATAACTCTATGTAGTTCTGCATCCGTGGGAAGGACTTGCAATTCTTCATGTACAAAGTCTCTGTTAGCTGATATCGCGAACATTGGACATCTGTAATATCAATCCTGTTCGAGATCGTTCAGGTCAGAAGCATGTCGTTGTCAACCCTAACGCAGTTTACAGGTAATGAACCAGATTGTCCTCGACCACATCCAGCGAGGGTGGTTGTGAAAAATCTGAGCAACAGCTCCGAGAAATCCTTTACCTGGATCCACCTGCAGAAGATGTAGACATTTTGCGGTTCTCGTTCCTACATGTTTGAACTTGTCTGTCACACTTGTTTATCATCAGAGGTCGACGGATCTCTTTCTTGCACTTTCTGGCAACATTAACGAAGTCAGCTTCGACTACCGGGGTGGACTGAAAGCCATTGGGATCTTTGGTTGTGGTATCAGCCATGACGTCCATGTACGAGTGTCCGTTAGCCAGTTTATGCTACTAATGGTGACAAAATGAATTGAAACGACTTTATGTGGGATGTACTTGTGTTGGTTAGTCACCACCATTGGGATAGCAGCATCGTAAACTAAGATTCATTGTCAGGGCAGGGAACATTGTTTTTTTTGGTTCACATATACGACGACATTCTTTTATCTTTTGCGTTTCTACTCGTATGGACTCTCACTGGCATGTGGATGTGTAGATTATTTACATGGTGGCTTTACACGAGCGTCAAGGCCCAAGTGGCAGAGTGGTCTAAAGCGCTTTCCATTACGGATCACTGCCGTCTCACCTCTGTCTGCGTGTGTTCGAGTCTAAGATTCGACTAATGTAGTTATGTAAGAAAGCTTGCCAGTAACTTCTCGTAGGTCGGTTTTTCTTTCCGGGTGTTTCCGGGATCTTCCTCCATCAATAATACTGGCCGCCATGTATATCCTATCGTGTGATGAAAAATGGCGTTAAACTCTACAACAACAACAACTACACGGGTGTCATTAATTAAACACTGCCGTTAAAATCACAACAGAATCTTCCTACATATGGATATCGCCGTTGGAGGGTTGCTTCCACTTGAATGTTTCCAAACACCACCAGGGCCTTTTGTGTTATCACTTACAAACTACGCTTAGTTATACAAAGATGCCTTTTGACATTGGGGGAGAACGAGCGTAACGACCCGATTTGACGGTGCCGATGTATTTACCAGGTTTGCTACCAAAGGAGATTTGCTTGAGGTCAGCAGCTGAGTCAACGTTGAAGTTGACCTGGATGAGTTTGTGACTTTCCAAGATATAACCGGAAAACTGCAAAACGTTGAACGTGGATATCAGCGAGGTAAGTTTGAAGCCGTTGGACGAAATCAATTAAATCTTGAGAATCAGTGTTACTGGATTGTCATTGGAATGTGTCAAAGACTACCTCGATCAGCATACGGAATTGAAAGTTAATAAAAAGCCAGCGATGAAATATTAGCAACAAACAACCGAAGATACGGATGCTGCAGCAATGCAATACTTCGTTGATTTCGATGATGCTGTAACGAAACAGTATGTGAATGTAAAGGTAGCCGAAGTTGCTCCATCTATACCATCTCTTCCACGTGCTTAGAAATCAAAACTAAACAGCAAAGGAGAGGCAAAAATCCAACATAGTGGTCGACTTGCTTTTACTGCTGTCGGGGATGGTTTTGACAAACCAAAACCTCCCATCATGGAGATGTGCGAGTCACAAATACAACATCAATAGAAGTAGGCGTTGAACATGAAAGTCAGCTTGAAAGACACAACATAAAAAATAACAGGTACTTAACCGTCTTTGGCATCCGTGTTTAAGAGTTATATTACATTTACGTGATAGATCCTGAACAGTCACTCGATTGTGATGTTGCAGAATTTACCGACTAGGTATTTAATCATCTGATATATAACATCAATGGCAATTTTGTTCCACTTGTTGTCGATTATTTGCTTTGTAGGTGTGCTCATGTTATCAGACACTCTTTCGCTCAAATATAATAAACGCGAAGGCCAGTTTGCAATCGATCATTAGAACTACCGTGGTGTGCCGCTGTCAACTCAACTTCAACTTTGAATCAAGGCACGAGCATGCAGAACGTCTGGTTGTTTACTATTCTGTCGACATGAAGTCACCTAGCAAATATTGATACAACGATGAAGTAAAATTCAAAGACAACCATCCTCTAAAATCTTTCCATGAATTATGTCGAGCCACCAACATTGATTCGGCCAGGAACAAAAAACTTCTCTTGATATTCATCAAAGACGTGTTTAACTGCGTAACAGTTCTATATCTAAAACAATCAATGACCGTACTAGGCACATGTGTGATAAATTATGTTTAGATAGACGTGCAGACAAGACCACATTATAATATTTTATTTGATTGCATCACAGTTGAGACACTAACATAGGCTGCGTGGTCGAGGGAGTCTTTAGATCGCTTATCCGGTTGTGATGACTCAAGGTCAAACTATCTTACAAATTACATTATACGATAACAATTATAATAAGAGAAAGGTGATGGAGATGAAATCGCCCAAAAAAGAACTAGTATACGTGCAAACTACAAGCACATGTATAACATTGTAGATGCTGTTTGTGGATTTACAACATTTGACCTTGATGTGGGGACTATTGCGACCAAGGCGAATACTATTAGGCATACAATTAGATTTGCTGTCTAGGTTGCAATTGAAATCGACTTATACGCGATCATATACGTTTGTATTTGTTCATAATGTCTCTTCCATATTGAAAATAAATCTATATTTTATTCAGAGAAATAAATGTCCTTCCTTGTTGTTATGGAGTAAAATACTACCATAAATGATCGAGTAATCTCTTTATAAATAAAGGAACTACTCTTGTACGTGTGATGCATTAAATCCCCGGATAAAGCCATTCACCATGGATACCTCATTATTTCTGTTTTTCTTTGCATTTTATTAAACTCATTGATTCACTTACTTGCATATAAGAAATCCAGATGTTATACAAAAAGATAATTGTTTGTTGAATAGTTCAGTGTAGCAAGTGTCCTGTGTAGATAGCAGAAAATCAAGAA
The DNA here is from genome assembly GCA_030141615.1 of Unio pictorum. Taxonomy (NCBI): domain Eukaryota; kingdom Metazoa; phylum Mollusca; class Bivalvia; order Unionida; family Unionidae; genus Unio; species Unio pictorum. The sequence continues at coordinate 3,130,455 of JARLTB010000253.1, forward strand.
TGTTCGTATCACTAAAATGGGTGGAAATCTCAGTACTGTTCGATCAATCGTGAATAAGTAAAATGTTCGCTCTGTTTAAATTTCTATATTACATATATAAAGCCTGCAAGACTCAGACGAATATTTTTTTTCCTTCCATATTATTTATTATCATTCATTATTATGTATTTTTTAATGCAACAATAATTATGACTTTCTGCACACATTATGTCTGCATGCAGTACTGAAAGTATAGAAAAGCATAGAAAAGAGGTGACTGGCTTGCTTTCGTTCATCTGTATTGCAAGCAAATAACTCAAGGGACGTAAAAATAGGTTCCCCAATGATATGTAATAGAATGAGACTTTACCTTCCTTGGTGTTTGCGTTAATTTATCATGAATTCCACAGTTACCAATCCAAGCTAAACTCGCAGAAGCCCCATAGTTAATCATCGATGTTCAATTTTCATTAATTTCATATTATTCTTGTAATGATTGGTTTTTGTAATGTGAGAGGAAAAATCCGGTTCTACAAATACATGTTTATTTCATAGCATACAGACTATAACTGACTTGCTTGTCTGACATGCATCTAGCACCCTATCTGTCAGCCTTGTCACTAATATGCTGATTCAGCAGTGGGAAAATTCTATATCACCGTATAACACTGCTTTTTAATTAATTTACTTTTGTTGATACTGTATATAATGGTAAACTTAGAACTGGGTAAAGTTCTTTTACAGTTCTCAGAGCTTTAAGGTCTCACTGGACTGTTGTTTTGACAAATTGTTGTCCTATAACACAAAAATGATAATACTATTACATTTAAGGCAGAAATAAAAATGAACTAATGTTTTTTGGTTGAAATGATGCTTGTAAGATTATGACTGAGGAATTAAAGTTAATTCCTCATGCAACTAATGGCTTTTATACTGAATCAACACTGCCCCCAACCCCTCTTTTTAACTTTCATTTTTTACAGAAAGGGGGTATTTTTAATATTTTCCTGTGACAGACAGCTAAGAGAATCAGTATGTGCCTTATACATGAATAAAGTTCACTAGTACTGTAACAAATTAGCATATTTTTCATCACCCCTCAACCTCTGTAGCAGATACATGTAAATACGCAATACAAGTCCGCGGATCATTTGAAGCCCAAGTTACTCATTTGATCTCCTGTTCTAGTCTAACTGTGACAGGCAGTCACCAACAAGTCAACCAGTTTCCAAGCCTAACTCAAAGTAAATCTAAACCACATTACAGATTTAGCTTATGTGTGAAATTAAAAATGCTAGGATGGTGATAATTAGGCTCATGCCTTCTACCTTAAATATTAGGGACGTGATAAAATGAGAAACGATCCAGTAAGACCTTATTCCTAATGTTATTCTGGGTTTCGATTGATGGTACAATTGATGGTAGAGTTCAAATTCGCTCGGTTAAACTGAGTTGTCCGTTGATGAGACACACATGTTATTGATACGTATCTACATCTACATAACAGTTTACAGTTATACACTTTTTATAAGCAAAATATCATACTGCATTATATATGTGGTAAAGCTTCTAAATGTTTATATGTTTAGTTTCTTCACACACGTAATCATTTAGGTAGCCTGATGGTTTTCTATTCGGGATGACCTTCTTAATGCTAGGTCGGATATTGGATATCTTGGTTCATCTTTCTTTAGATTTATTGTATCATATATCTGGTCATCAGATGGTGGAATATGTGTTGAATTCTTTACTGTCTTGAAGAATAACGAATTTTAAATAATCTGATGGTCTTTTCTTCTCACTGTTATCATTGATCCTTTTTGTTGACAACTGCATATGGTTTGGGGTCAAATGGAGTTGACAACTTGTCTCGCATTTCTTGTTTTACTAGAACACTGTTTCCAACTTTGAGATTTGATATCTTCGCTCTCCTAGTTTGATCTGCATAGCTCTTCATCTTTTCATTTTTCTCAGTATCGGTTTTCCTAGTCTTGCTGTCGTTTGATTTGATTTGTATACTTGCGATTTTGTTCTCATTTTACGTCCAAATATAATTTCGTCTGGATATTTGTTGGTTATTGCAAACGTATGGCTCTGTAGTTGCGTAAAAAGATGTACATTTCTTGTATCTAGTTTTTACATTCAGTATTAGCTGCTTTGATTGTTTTTCCAATTGTCCTCATAAACATTTCTGCTTTTCCGTTGGCTTCAGGATATAAAGGTGTGTGTTCCTATGCTTGAATCCCATGTATTCAGCAAACTTTGTAAACTCTTGTCCATTGAATAGAGGTCCATTATCCATTTTTACAACTTACGGTATTCTGAGCATTGAAAATATTTTGTCAAGTTGCGAAATAACTGTTTCTTCAGATGTTGAGTTAATAATTTCAACTACTGGATACCTTGAGTAGTCATCAACAAGTACCATTAAGTAGACTAGTCTCAAAAGAGTGCCACTAAAGTCCATACTAATTTGACTCCATGGATTGTCTGGTAGAACTGTTATTTTTAGCGGTGTTGTCATTTGCTTTGGCGTTGATGCAAGGCATGGTATACAACTTAGGCAGAAATCCTCTGCTTGTTTGTCAATACCAGGAAACCATACTTTCTCACGACATTGTTTTGTCTTAACTATGTCCTGATCACCTTCATGTGCTAGCTGTATCACTTTCTTTTGTAGCCCATTTGGTATTACTAATTTCCTGTCACACAGTAGGACAAAAGCATTTGTAACTGGAACGATCGTGAGCTTATGTCTGAGCCTTGAAAATGTTTCCAATGTTTCGTTTTATTTGTAAGAATGTTTCCAATTTCCAAATTCTATTGATTTAATAACATGTTGAAGGTCCTGGTTCACTTAAGTAGTCGTCCGAATTTCTTCAATGGTCATGGCTTTGGGTTCAGCATTGACGAAAACAAATTGAATATAAGCTTATGCAATTTTAGAATGTTTACTGCATTCGGTTCCATCCTATGGATGTCGTGAAAGGTAATCTGCTGCGTTTGTTTTACCGGGCTTATTTACTACTTTGAAATTGTATGTTTGTAATCTCAGTCTCCATAACTCGATTCATGCAGGGGGTCGTGATCTTTTATTATTGAAAATGACGTACAGGTGCTCGTGGTCAATATCTAACTTAAATGTATAACCAAACAGGTATAGATGAAAGTGCTTACAACTCCAAACTATTGTTAGTGCTTCACGTTCTGTCTGTAAATATCGTTTTTCACATTTGAAAGTTCTCTACTGGCGCAGGCGATAACATTACCAGTTTTGATTATTATCGCTCCTAGACCGACATGACTTGAATCTACAATTAATTGCGTTTTTTGAAGTTAAAATAAGCTATAATTGTGTTACTAGCTAGATTTTTTTTGAGTTATTCAAATGCTTTTTTGATGTGTTTGTTCAGTTTGTTCAGTCCGTCCCCATGGTTTATTTTGCTTGTGTAAAGCTTTGAGAGGTTCATTGATTGTTGCTTAATTTGAGATAAATTGACCCACATAGTTTGTCATGCCTACTGCTGATGAGTTTGATGGAGTATTGGCACTTTTGATTGATTCCATTTACTTCGGATCTGGAGGGATTCTATCTTTGCTGAAAAATATCCAAAGGCCTCAATTTTGTCTTTGTTGAATTCACATTTGTGTTGGTGTTTTTGTCAAACCAGTTTGCTTTTTGCGAGTAATTATAGACTCTATATTTTGTCATGTTCTTCCTGAGTGCGACCAAATATTAGAATGGCATCGCTAATGTTCATTGTGCCTATTAGTTCTTCCAGTGCTGTACAGATTGTGTTTTGAGATATTTCCATTGCAGATGATATTCCAAAATTGAGAGGTTTATATCTTCGGAGTCCAATATGAGTTGAGATTGTTGTATTATTTCTTGATTTTTCGTCCAATTCTGTGATGGTAACCCGAATTTAAATCAAGCTTGGAGAATCGGTTGCACCGTTGAGATCTGCTATAAGGTAATCTATTATTTGGTGTGATGTGTCTCTCGCGTAGTACTCACTGGGCAAACGCATATCAACGCAGATCCTAATTTCGTAAGGGATTTTTGGTTTTGGAGCAACCACAATTGGAGATACCCAATGAGTTGGTCTGTCTACATTTTCGATGATGTTTAATTCTTCAAGTCGTGCTAACGTTTTTTTTTCGACTTTCTTCCGATTATAAAATGGAATACGTCAATGGGGTTGAGTTACAGGGATTACAGTATCATCAGTGTGAAGGGGTCTCTGCACGTCTTTTAATTTTTCAATTTCTTTTAAGATATATGGGTACTTTTTACACAATTCTTTAGACTTGCTCTTCACTGTAGCACATAATCTTGGAATTATTTGCATCTGTATGCTTGTTTCATAAGTCAGTAGATTTCCAAAATTTCCTTTGGTTACATAGAATGGAACTGTAGCGAACTTAAACTTTGTTTCAATTTTGGCTTCAAATTTGAAAACTATATGTAATTTTATTCTGATCAAGAGGCAAATGCGTTCGTGTCTGTTTTCAGCAGTTTAGACTTAGGCTTCAGATTTTCGAATGTATGTTCGGCCATGACATTTATGCTTGATCCTGTATCAATCAGTACTTCTATTTTCGCTCCATCTACTTCTACCATTGTGTAAGTTTTTTTTGTTTTAGAATATTGACTTTAACTCAAGTTCGTAGACCAAAGCTTGATCTGAGCTCTCAGATGTACTACCTATAGATATGACGTCACTTTGCATTTCTTTGTGTGGATATTCGCCAATAATAATAATAATAATAATAATAATAATAACAATAATAATAATGACTTTGTATAGCGCCTAATCTTTAGAAACTCTAAGCGCTTTACAACATCTCTAATCATATGACTACAAGAAAAAGGAATCAAATACCATGAAATTAGAAAAAATAAAAAATACTGAAAAAATTTAAGGCAGGAAACATTATTAGGTCTTTAAGGTGAAAAAGGTGAGTTTTAAGAGCGGCACTCTTGAAAGGGATGACTCTGTCTTTGTGTCTAATTTCCACATTACTGGGCGTTGGTATGCAAAAGAACGTTGTTCAGATGACTTCTTTTTATAGTGGGAATAATGAGCATAAGGCGCGTAAGTATCTTGCTGGTGTGTACACATGGGTGAGACCAGATGGGTATGTTGGTCTGGAGTCCGTCAGTGAAACGTAGCACAGAGAACAAATTTTGTGTTTGATTCTCGATCGTACACATTAAAATACTTTTGTTATTGTTATAACATACACGTCAACATAAGTTGATATATATATATATATATATATATATATATATATATATATATATATATATATATATATATATATATATATATATATATATATATCATTTGCGGCATTCGTAAGAATATACGAACTGTCCAGTATTAAGGTGAGGATGGGTGGCCGTGGCAACTGTTTAAAAACATTCTAGGCTCTCGATTTTAACTTAAATAATATTCTTACTCTGATTATTGCAACCACTTTTACCCAATGATATTTATTATATTAATTGATATCTCCCAAACATTGTAAACATAAATGGACTGACAAAATACAACATATAAATAGACTTTTTGTCTGTATATGTTACCTCATTATGGGCATACCTAATTGTGAATCTTGAAAAAGATCACCCTGATATAAATATTTTTAAGTGGACCCAAAATTGAAATGTGTTTGCATCGTCTGAAAAATACTGCGTAATATGATCTGTGCTGGGGTTTACATGGAGACAGGGAAATCACAATCAAAGAGTTACATTTTTTCTCACACACGAGGCACGACTGTTCCATCCGAAGTACATAGTTTTTACACATTAGCAAAAAATATAACAACATGAAACGTTGTATATTATTGAGGTATCATCACATTTATTATATGGTTGTTAGATGAAATTAAAAATAAATAATTAATATTTATTTCAAGAAAATGTTTCATTTTAATCAGTACCAATTTAGAGAAGTTACTTTGTAAATAATAAAGCTACACTGGGTACACAACTCTACTGTAATATAACGTTATAGGGTATAACGAAGAATAACATATTGCAGAGTGATCGTGCTTGTACATGTATTAATTTTGGGTAATTATTCATCTGTGTCACTGTCGTATATAAGTCTCCTTTCTTTGGAGGAGATGAAACTGTTTGTGAAATACTTGTATTTTAATTAATATTGATTGTAATTTTACGTCTATGCAGGAAAGACTCTCAAATTACAGTTTCTTGGAAATTAATATTTTCTGGCCTGGAAATATGACTCGTGCTGCTATTAGTAGTGAAAGAATGTGCTACAGGGAAATTTGCTTGTAGAATAAAGTGTAGACGGATAAATTATTCCTTCTGACTGGTTAGTGCATTTTTTGCTATTAATGGTATTGCATGTTTGATTCAACTGGAGCACAATAGGGATAAACATTTAAGATCTTTGCTCTCCTACCTTTCAGAGTCAAGCTATTCCCTATGTTGTAGTCGATTTTCTTTTTGTGTTAGTGGTATGGTTTTAAAAAATCTTTTTGGCAAGTTGTTTGATTTTCTCCTCCAAAAACTGTTCAAGCGCAAGGAACTACGTTATCAAGGGAAGCAATCATTGTTGTCTTCTGCTTGGCCCAATATAGTTGTTTTCCAATCAAATGTCCTTTGTTTGATTGAAAAACAACTCTATTGGGCCAAGCAGAAGACAACAATGGTTGCCTCCCTTAATAACGTAGTTTCTTGTGCTTGGATACCTTTGAACGAGACGAGTTGTCTGAGATAATCTGACTGTAACAGGAAAAGTAAGGTTAGCAAAACAGGCAGATGTCTCTGTCACATGGGTGCGAATATCTTATCACATATCAGGGACGACACTTACTTCTCCCGACTAGCCCGACAATTGCAAATCATTATTGTGCACTTAAAGTTTAATCAAAGTGGTAAAATATCACAGAAGAAATGAAGAAACAAACTGGAAACCACTTTTCTTCCTTGCCTCTTTCCTGAAAATCAAGTGGATCAAAGGTGGTCCTTGCTGTTTCCTGGATTGATATATCACTCGTTTGTTTATAAATCTTCTCTTTCTTATTTTCCTGTTTAATGACAAAATCTTTTAAAACAACAGAAAAAAAGACAGAACAAAAACATGATCATGGCAGATTTGTGAGTATGTCAAAAGACAAAAAAAAAAAAAAGAGGAAGGAATAGACCGCACTTAAGATATTCCAGAATAAAGTTCATATAATTTGATTTTATGAACAAACTGTTAAGCAATGTTACAGAAAATAAATGTAAGTTACAGCACATGTAATCACAAAAAATAAATATCAACCAAATCAATCAAGTAAATGAAATTGTTTGAGAAGAAATCTACCTTGAGGAAAATTCCTACCACATCTCATTACTTAAAGCAGACTTTAAAAGACTTATGGTCAAACACAGCTCACAGATAAAATCAAGTTACTGCGAACATTTTGCTATACAATCACATACGGAAAACAATGTAATGAAAGTATGATAATTTGTTATCTCATTAGTGAACTTTATTTATGGATAAAGCACACACTGATTCTTTTAGCTGCCTTCTCACAGGAAAATATTCAAAATAGTTTTTTTTCTGTATAAAATAAATATAAAAAATATGGGTTGGTGGCAGTGTTGGTTCAATATTAATACTACCAGTTATATAAGTTACAAAAATCATTAGTGTTTTTATTTGTAACTTCAGTGTAAAATTATTCTCATTTTTCTGCATTAGGTTAATGTTGTTTGCAATTTCACAAGATCAACTGTCCAATGGGCTGTCAAAAACCACGGAAAACCTACCCGGGTACCCATTAAACGGCGCAACGGGTACCCGGGTACTCGTTAGAACATGAAAGACATGTACAACCCTTGAGCAACAATTTTTTTTCTCCCACTAAATTACGTTATGCGTAAACGTATATGGTTTACGCTTTTTCGGTATATCCACCTTCCAAAAATCTCGTTTATATTAACATTCCATTAATCCCACAGACCGTATTTTAGAAAAAACCGCTTTACATAACTACAATATATGAATACGCTTGTCCGTGGACTTGCATATTCCTTCAGTAACATGTTCTATTTATAGCAAACATTGTTCTACTTTCCCCTCGAATTCTATTTATAGCATCTGTATGGCTTAGTGAGGAGAGAACAGACTATATTTATTTATGTGGCTACTATATAATATGTCCAAATTATATGTACAACAGCTTTTGGAAATTTTCTTATTGTCGATATCACCTTACTGTATGACCTAGGTTGCGAGATTGTGTAGTCACGTGACTAGGAATGCAAATAGCCAGAAAATGATGTACTTTTGTCTCGTCTGTTAGCAGATTAAAGGCATAACAAATGCTATGCTCACGAATTTTGAGAATCATATTCCTATCGATTTTATGCTGGTATATCTCGATGAAAGATCGTTCAAGTTTGCTGAGCCGGCATGTAAGCTGCTACTCATGCCGACATCAAATGGTGTCGGCGAATTCCAACTTTTTGATAGGAAATGCGCTCTGACCATACACCCCAACAAGAATGTCCAACTATCAAAAATGGAGTGGCAAGGGTCAGAGGAAACTCGGACTACTCAGACCAGTGTGCTGCTGATGATATATGTTATTTTGATAGTGTTGTCGACAACTTATTTTTGTGAACGGATACTCGTCATTATGTTTTCAATACCCGGTTTTTTCGCTACGGTCGGGTACCCGAGTACTCGGGAACCTGTTGACAGACATACAGTGTCCATTGAGACCTAAGATAAAATAGAGAATATCTAGCGTTATCCGGGCTATTCCCCTTTGACCGACCAGCATACATAGCTATGGCGTGATAATAATCGCGCAAACAACAATAGCAGGAATCATGCTAATTAATTTCATCTATCCGCGTTGAAGTATTTTATTCAGGCATCACAAAGCACCATATAACATCGTCGCTCAGAATCAATAGCCACACCTACTATATGCATCCAAGAGCTATATTATAGTAAAACAATAAACATGCTATAGACAGTACTATAGAAGTTGAAGGAAAAAGAAACAAGGCGGTGGGGTGGGGCAGGAAGCAAAGAAACAATTAGTGAAAGAATGCAAAAATATTCTGTTTTGAAAAAAATGCTCGACCTTACTTGCGTGTGAATGTTTCTCTTAATACAATCATAAATACGAGTATAGAAGTTACATCTGCCTGTTGCCATTATGTATTATATATATTGTTATGTTAGAAAGAAATATTTCTACTTTAGATGTCATTTTAATACCAGCCTGTCAATCTCACTAAATTTTTTTTTTAAAAATGCAAAAACTAGGGGAATTAAAATTTAAAACAAAAGTTTTCTGAAAAGAATTCTAGCCAAATTCTAATCTCGGACGAGGCTCCAATTTCTATGTTACGTGCTTAGGCTCGAATAAACAGTAACATAGAAAGAGTGAAAATAACAAGCTTGTAAAAACTTAATAAACAATTTATTGAGCACAAATATTTTCCAGAAAGGAAAAATAAACTTACGGTTTTAAGAATCAATTCACAAAATCAATCCAAAAATAATTCAAAATATTATCCACTAGAGAAATTGCAAAAGTCCTGGTAATAAAATGTCCAAATAATTCCAAGTTCGAATCCCAGCGAAGTATCCAAGATGGAAGACGATGTCACATGATGAAGTCAGTTCTTGGTAATAAAATTTTATGAGCACAATTCTTTTCCAGATAAATAATAAAATAATTCCTCTTGATCCAAACGAATTTAAAAAATTTCCAATACAAGGTAATTTAAAATAACTCAAAACGACACACAACTTAGTATTCTAACAGCCCAAGTTCTACTCAATAGTTCGCTCCAAAACATAATTTATATACCTGTTTTTACGTAAACAAGAAAGGGGTCACGTGGTCTTCTAGAATCTTTTAGAACAAATTTACGTTTAAAAAATCACGTACACACCACCGTATGACCCAATTAAAAATAGAAATATGTTTATAACAAAACTTCATAATGTCATTGGAACCAACCAATCATTTTAAAAGCTTGTTTACAACTCTGAAGCCAGGTACAGAAATGAGGTCAACACCTGGTGTTTATTCTTAAGAGTACATGTCATCCCACCTTCCAAAAATAACATCTCCCAATGAATAAATCTTAAACTTAAAATGTCAAATTTAAATCTGACAAACAAACAATTAAAATAAAAAATAAATGACCCAAATCAAATACACGTAACAACATATTTGATATACAAATTTAGCCACCCAACTGAAGTTGATACTACCATCTAAGGAGTAGAAAAGTGCATTTCTAATGTGAAATCATGGATGACATGTAACAAGCTGAAAATAAATGATAAAAATACTGAGGCCATTCTGATTACAACACAAAGAATTTCTCATTCACATCATTTAATTCAAACAATAAATATCAGCAACGCCAACATTAAATTCACAATCAGTACAAAACCTAGGTATTACTCTAGACAGTACTCTCGCATTGCACTAACATGTAATGAACATGTGCAAGGCTTCATATCTTAGCTGAGACGCATCAGCTCCATTCGCAAATATATTTCAATTGATGCCGCTAAAATACTTGTATGTTCATTAGTACTTTCAAGGCTGTACTACTCTAACACAATTATGTCTGGTTCATCTCAATATCTGTTCCAGAAACTTCAAAAGGTTAAAAAAACACAGCTACTCAGATCATCTTTAGTGTACCACGATCAGATCACACCTCCCAGCTGCCCTGTACCCTACACTGGCTATCTATTCGATCCAGAATCAAACACACAATTTATTCTTTGTGCTACGTTTCACTGTCCAGACTCCAGTCGAAATACCTATCTGGCCTCACACATGTGTACACACCGGCAAGATATTTACCCGCCGCTTCTTCCAATCGTAAACTCATTATTCCCACTATGAAAACAAACTCAAATGGGCAACGTTAATTTGCAACGTTCTTTTGCATACCAGGCCCAACAACGTGGAATGAATTGCCCATTGAAATTAGTCACAAAGACACAGTGATCCCTTTCGAGAGTGCTCTTGTAACTCGCCTTTTTCGACTGCAAGAACAAACTTAAAGACCTAATAATGTTTCTGGCCTTGAATATTTTCAGCATTTGTTTTGTTTTTTAGTTGCATAGTGATATCATTATAGGTGTTGTAAGCGCTTAGAGCTTCTAAAGATTAGTCGAGATAAAAAGTCCTCATTATTATTATCATTATATTATTATTATTATTATTATTATTATTATTATTATTATTATTATTATTGGATAACATTAACTTAACTTAGCTAAATATTTGATCACACAGGAAATACTGACACAATCTTTTACATCCTCAATACATGCATTTCGTGAAAGTGAGAGGTGATACAATAAAATAAGTATAGCTACGTGCAGCCTATTTTCTTCTGATTTTTAAAATATGTAGCATACATACACGATGGTACGGTTCTACAATAAGTATCAGAAAAAGCAAAACCAAAACGTTTAGCAAAATTCAACAAATAATTTATTTACTGGAATTAAAGTGAATATTTTATAGAAACTTCCAGTATTGTGAAATAAATCTAAAGAAAAATCCTTAACGCTCTGTCCGGTGAGCAAACTAAAACAATACTATATCCATAGCGAGAATTTGTTTTGGAATTTTCTGCGGGGAAATGATGCGAGTTCTGGATTGACACCTTGGGAATGTTGAAGGAAATCACAGGGGATTTCATAGATATCAGCTTGATTTAGTTTTGTTTTATGGGCCTTCTTCAGATACATATAAAAATAAAATTGTTTAGCCTGAATATTCCTCTAAAACGTGATTGGAATCTGTCATAAAATAATTCGTGTGAAGCGGTATACCGTAATATTTATAATTAGTTTATAATTTGTGTTATCATTATTCTCACACCTACATTTTTTTGACACTTTTCGAAACAGCATTTGTTTTCCTTTTTTAAACATCAGAAAGTGTGCAAACTACAAGTTGAATCCATTTGATCCCATCCTTTAGAAAAAAAGTAGTTTTATAAAAACAACTGTAGTTTTGTCCATTGGATGTCATTTTTAAAGAAAATGATATAAAACTTCATTCTTTTTGTCTCGTTAAAATTGATTTTAAAAGAAAAGGATGTAAAATAATGTTTTTCATGTTTCTTGGTTTCGAGTGAGGTTTGGGAGGATTAGAAATGTCAGATTATAATTTGAAGATCTAGGAGTGTATCATGTTGACAAACGGATGAACGGATTCAAGAGGGAGATGGATTTGTCCATTTTATATTCTTTCTTTTATGTGTGACAATAAATGGTGAAGGTTTTATGAATGCACCTATTGGCAGTTGTGAAGAATTTGATTCATAATTATAGGAATGGGTATTATTAATTTGAAATACATTAATTACATTAAAAATTAATCTAAGCAAATAATAATAATAATAATAATAATAATAATAATAATAATAATAATAATAAAAATAATAATATAATAATGAATAAATACAAATAAATACAATACAAAATAAAATACATAAATACACAAAAAAATATCAATAAATACAATGAATAATTACAGGTTAAATATGGAGGATATCTTAGAAATGTAAGCATTTCAGTTTTGGTGTAGAAAGTTATGTTAGACTTAAAATCTGTTTGAATAGGTTCTACTGTTTTCCTTCCGATATAGTCCTGATACAAGTGATCAAATCAATCTGAACGTTGAAAAGGTTTTCGACGAATCATTCAGGCAACCGAGAGAGAGAGAGAGAGAGAGAGAGAGAGAGAGAGAGAGAGAGAGAGAGATCTTCTTTTTTTATTTAATGTTCAGACAAGCGGGAACGTTTAAAAAAAAATCAAGTCAGAGAAACTATGATGTTTCAAATAATCTCTTTTTTTGCAATGGGAATGGGTATTTTCCACTAAAGAAATGCCAATTAACAACCGATTTATTTGCAGAATGACATCGATAATATGGTCCAGGTTTGGAATGTGCATCGTATAAGACCGACCAAAAACCAAAATTGTCCAAATGGCCGACCTGTTGTGATGTACAAATTACCAATGATTTATTGGAACCCGAAGCTACCTCCAGTCAGTGGACGAAGACAAAATAGAAATCTGTCGGGATGAATGTGTATTTCGAGATGAATATCCATGTGATAGAGATGTATTTAATATCTGTACTCTCTACATGGAAGAAAAGGGATGGACATAGCCTACAAACATCGACGATGCTTTGCAATTATATTGTGATGTACGAAACATGTTACTTGTGGATTTGTGACGATAACGGCTTTACTACTACTGTGATTCTATGATGAGAAATATTATTTTCCTTCAGCTGAATAACACTAAATGATCTTCAAACGAGACTTTGCTATAGCTTTACTTATTTAAGTGTACTTTGGTCATAAACTTCTTTATTCTAATTAAAAAAAATGTCTAAGTTTTCCATTTCTTGTTACCGTTTTATACAAACAGAGAGAAAAATGACAAAGTGTGTTTAGGACGACAGCTACAAACTTTTTAATAGAACGTGAAGTAAAGTTTTGGTAACGAACGTGATAAATGACATTTGGATGCTTTCGCAGCCAAAAAGTTTGGAATTTTCATAATATAATATGACACAAAATTCGACTGAGTTGTTGACCCTCTGACTTTAAAAGTTCGCAATTGCAAATATAAATTTCGTTCTCGCTCTTTAAGTTAAAAAGAACAGCATTCAAATAAAACATATTGTTACATTCACAGGGGCATCACTTGACCGAGCGGTGTCAAACCCTGGCGCAAATCCCGCTGGATGTCATATGTTTTCCACACATTTCTAAAGACTTCCATACAAATTGAGGTGTAAATTGGAAGGTCAGACGTGTCTGTCTTTATATACTAAAGTTTACTCTAATCTATTCGAGACCACAGATAAAACAACTTGCCAAAAGTCCATCAACCGAACATTCGCATGGTTTTTCTTCACCGTCATCAGAGTTCAGTACCGCCAGCCGGTTATGCCATAGATTTCACTAGTATCCCTTTTCTCACTGGGAACTATTTAACTTCGGCACCCTAGGCCAGTAAATATACGCTTTTACTGGCGTATTACGCTAATATAACTGCGCATTTTGTCCACTATTGACACATACACGGTATCTACAAAGTCCCTACTTATTGATTCAATTGTGTAATTTACCGGTTTCCTACCGTAAATACTGCCACCTTGGTCACAACACTATTATACACCACTAGATTTTAATATGGACTATGTTGCAGGGACAGTCGTTCGGTCTAAATTCACTACTAGCGAACCATGGCATCGTTCAAACTCATTAACACTGAAGGTTGACAAAGATGAGCCAATAAAACTGGACCTGCCCCTTTATATCCTTTATTCAGGGCTTGACCTTCGACCTAGATTTCATCAAATCAACGGGCTGCCGACGCTATCCATGACTAAAGGAAGTTTAAGGTTTAAACAAAACAACTCAAAAACAGTAAATTCAAGTATTGTTGTGGATACACTTTCTATGGATGGAGAGACAGACATGATAATCTATATAATCTCTTCTCGCTTTTTAGAAAAGTGGAATTTATGAGTCTTTAACGGACAATCGAGAGATCTGTGTGCATGTATTCTCATCATTCTTTTGCATTGCGTTTGATATTGTCCCGGGTTTTCTCATGTTGGTACAAGCAAATGGTTAAAAGTGGCCTAACCATGAATTCTGATTCTCATTTTCCTGTTAACCTGACAAAGTAGAACATTTCAATCCTCAAGACTTGTCAACCGTAGTTTAAAGCCATTGTATTTAAACGCGTGTTACTTTGAAGTGTCAAATGTTGAATTGTATTGAACCTTAAAGTTGAATATAATGAGCATTAAAATGTTAACGCATTGAAGCCAGAAAAGTTTCTGTGACAATTCACTTCGACCTTTCTGCTTTTCTCCCGTCCCTGTGAAGCGAGGATAATGTTCTATCGTACTAAGTCAGAATTTACGCAGTGTGTGGATAGCTAGTATGCTTCTGAGTAACAAAGTGATGGAATTGTACATGTAATTTTGTTTTTTAAGGAACAGCTTTCTGGGAGAGATACAGGACTGTACAAAGACGAAGTCATATAAGAAAAAGGACGAGGTCATACTAAAGGACTAGTAAATCCAGTAAGAGATGAAGCGTAGGGAATAGGAAGTCCACGAAAATGGAAGATGTTGATACACGCACGGTCATGGGAAGAAGGTTATAAAAATTGGTCATGCACATTTGTGAGCTGTTTTCACCACTCGTTATTTTTATGGAATAAATCCGAATAGAACACTGCTGTTAATTATGTTGACATAATTTAGATTGAATTGGAATAGCCACATTTAATTTATTTTGATTAAATTTGTTATTTTTCTTGTCTAAGGGAGCAGCGGATTGCTTTATTTCCTTCCAGTATTCTTGCTCAGTTCTCGCCAGCCAAATCCAATTAACCACCTCTCGTACTAAGAGGGCGATGTTACAGTTTACAATCACCATCAAAGCACACTTTGAACAAAATAACATGTACCCAAGGTATGTCCATGTATAATAATTTTTAAAAAATGACAAAACAATTTTAAATATCTTTTATTCCCTTATTCGTCCTCTTAAAGAAATATTTTCAGTGCATCATCATTGCAACAACTATCACAATTACATGTTATCAAAACTTAAAAACTTTTAACCAAAATCTCAAGTTCTAGATCGCTGACAGAATCCATAATTATTATATAATTATTTCCTAAACTAGTTCTCAACAGTACATGTGTGAATGATACAAATGCACAGCCAATGTATTTCTTCATGCTCTTGCACATAAATGTCATAATGTCCACGACATGTTTTGTGTACCCAAGAGGCTTGAAGAATATAAAGAGTAGAGATGAAAATAAATATTAAACAAAATGAAACATTAGCTCTCTTGAGCTTACTGTCACCCCAATACTTTGTTGACACTGATGATTTCAAAACAGAATTGGCAAAATAATCACTTGAATTGTGAAACTGACAGTAGTCAATACCAACAACTAAAATACATATCTGTCTTTATATTTCTAGCAGTGAAAACTAACCGTATGTTGCATGCTGAATGGTTATAATAATTAACATTAATTCAATGCTGATCTGCTGATAATTAATGAAATTGCTGATAACATTAAAAGTATAGGTCAATTTCAAAACACTAAGAAGGATCATCTCTGGAATCCAGGCAAACTAGAGTCTTTCCAGGTGTCCCCTATTTAATCCAATTTATGTTTTAAATTTTGGTCAGGTATTTACTTTTCCTAACCTGGCAATATCCTAAAGGTGAAGTTGGAAGTCATTATGAATAATCACAGATACAATCTAAAAGGAGAATTTTCAATGCTCATGAACCAACAAGATATCAGTTTTTAACAGTACCTGTATCATTGCAATGGATCAACCTGAGTTTGATCATCAATTGCCTCTACCAAGGTTTAATAATCTCCACTATAAATGTAAATTATCTGGTGGAAAATTAATATAAACTAGAGTAATCATGATTAAAAAAATATTGGTTACTTTTCTATTGATTTTCTGTTTAGTATTGTGCTGATATGCCCATAAACCATAGATCTACGTACATAACTACTGGGCTTACAAGACACAAGAACCAAAAAATGAAAAGTCAAAATAACATAATTGTGTATATGAAAATACAGGTACTATAATGAATAGATAACAACCTGAGAGTAATTCCACTTTGCTTTTGTTTGCCTGTTTTATTTTTCAATTACTGTTTACTACCCACTCATAGAGTCCAGACTTTACTGGGTGAAAGTCAGGTGCTCTGGGTTACTGCTAAAAGTACAAACATTATTCCTGTATCTGCAATTACCTTAAAAAGAAAACTACTGTTGAGACCTTACTTAGAAAGCATGCTAAATGCATGCAGTCTTGTCATCTAATTGATATATTCATAAGCAATACACAGTTAACCTGTTGGACCTAACATAGCATAAAGCATAAATTTTAATCAAGCAAATAGATACGTTTACCAACGAATAAACATATCTATCACTAATTTCAAGTGCATGATTAGAAAGGGCCCTCTATCCTGGCTAAGATGTACATAGCATAGAAAAGGCTCATGTATTCATACCCAAGATACATGTATACATATTTAACACACCACTAAAGCATAACATGAAGGTCAGAGTGATCTTTGATGATAAAGGTGAACGTCTAATAGAAGCATGCAATTATAATGTTTCGTGATTTTGTCATAAACAGCATCCAATAAATGAACTTGAAGCACCAAATTTCACAAAATGAACTAGAAACACAATGTACTAGAACCACAAAATGAACTAGAAACACAAAATGAACTAGAACCACAAAATGAACTAGAAACACAAAATGAACTACAAACACAAAATATACTACAACTACAAAATGAACTAGAAACACAACATGAACTTAAAACACAAAATTTCAAAACTAAAGCATGAAATATTTGTTACAGAAGACCTCTGTCTGAAACAAGTATGTATTATATATTTAACAAGATGCATCCAGTCAACAACTGTATTGAATTTTGATAGAACACTATGTATGTAGCATGAAGAGAGAAAAAAAAAACAATCCAATAACGAGTTCAACATAAAAACTTCAATTTTAAACCAGTTAAATGGGAAAACTGAACCAAAGTATGTGGAAGCATTCAATATGGATTGCAGTGACCTATCTTATGTTATAAGGGTATAAGTCTCATCAAGATGCATCATCTCAAAATGTTTCATTATAAAAGGTGTGACATTATAAATACAGAAGATAAAACGCTATGTGATCACGATTTGACTTTAAATGCAACTTAAAAACTATGCAAGTAACATGCGAAATAAAGGACACATTGGCCTTCTTAAGTAGTTTGGGTTTGGTATTATCAGAAATGCATACTATCATATTGTCGGATGATTCTAACATCAGTTGAACTTAAGAAATAAACTTCTATCAATACCTTTGACCAAAATCTGTGAAATGTTACATGTGACACAAAGTGTCCTAATTTTTAAAGGTAGATGTAGTGCTTGTCAAGATGGATCCACTCTTACACTCTTCAAGTTACATGAATCCATAAACAATATGGAAAAATGTTGAACTGTATGCAAAATCTTTACAAAATATGTCCATCTATTATTATACATGTGTGTAGAAAGCAGCTTCCACAACACCACCCGATGGGGGCAAAGGCTATGAAACCCAATTGTAGTGTGATGTGACTGGTCAGCATGACAAATGAAATATCCTGATTTTTGATTGTAACAAAACTTAAATTTATGTCCATGACCCATATGTTGCTTTCTAGGGCACTGTCAAATTCAGATCTAAATTCCATAAAAGTATCATAATAATCACCAATTTGAAGGACACAACCACAAGTATGCCCTATTGGCCTTCTTGATAAGCCAGTCATATTGACAAATTCTACAGCTATGTTGGGCACTGTAATAAGGTCAGAACCTGTGCAGAAGCGAAGGAAAAGACACAAAGCCTTCAAATCAAGTTCTCTGATCTATCTCTTCAGATATTTTGAAACTTTATTAGTTTGGGCATTCAGAGATTCTGGAATCTGAAGCATCTGTACAACGTTTCTGTTACTCGGAATCAGAGTCAAGTAAACATCATTGAGATTTTCAGTGCTGATGCAGAGTCCCTTCAGGATATCTCGCCAGCAGTCACATACATACATAGGCATTTGAATCATCTCCTTATGCGCTATTTCCAGAAGGAGAGCCTTAAAAGTTTCCCCACTGACCTTAGTCCAGCATTCATGGGCATCCAGAGCATCCAACAAGTCTTCAAGACCAACTGAAGAGGAGTCAGTGAATCCCTTCTCGAACACATCTCTATCTGGCAGTGAAATAAACTGATAAAATCCTCTAAAAGCTCATTATTGGTAACATCAATATCCGGAATGAGAACGTGCTTCATGAATGTCTTTGCAAGTTTTATTTGCCAGTATCCAACATTTTGCCATCCATATGCAAGCAAATGCCCAATTGCCTTCCATTCTTCCATGCTGAAATCATGGCGCAGACTTGGAACCTTCACATCTCTGCCAACGGTGCACTTACAATAAAACTCTGTCCAAAATTCAGTAAACAAATCTCTCAAAACACTCCCTGTATCTTCTGCTCTTTCTTTCTCTCCATTTGCCAAAATGCGGGTGATGATAAGATGTCTATTTAAAATATTGGGATCTTTAAAGTAATTACACAGGTCTTGAAATGCAAAGACGCCTCTGTGAATGTTTATTTGTAAGGATTCAGCAGGAATGAGTAGAGGAATGTATGGCAGAGTATCATCAATATCACGAGCAATATTTGGTGAACTGGTATTCTTAAAGAAAATCTCAGTTTCTGAATCATCTAGAAGAAACGGAAAAGAATGGCCAAATTGATCATCTGGAATACTTGACAAGGATTCAGTCTCATTCTTTTCTTGCATTCTGAGTCATTGTGTTTTGTTAAACTCTGTGGTTTATCTACAGATTCAGCCAGAGTTGGTATTTGCCTCATCTCTTTGATGCTTGTATATTGTGGTGGAGGATTCTTTTGCTTTGATGCAATATAAAACCTAAATATAATCATACCTGTCCTGTCATACATCTCGCTGATAGTTTTTTGCACTCTGTCTTTTCCTCAGAAAAATCTCTAATTTCAAACTCAAAGTCCTCTATCGATCCATTTGGGGAAGTTCCATTAAGGAAAAATAAGGACTTTGCCACTTCTTCAACTTCTTTAATAGTAGACTCTTTACATATGTCTACTCTACGGGTGCTTCCACCACGTTTCTTTCGTACCTGTCGGTACATCTGGTTACTGGTATCAAAATGCAACCATCCTATTTCTATCTTCCTGCTTCCTTTTTTGCGTTTTTATTACCAGCTAAAAAACCTCTCCTGACGTTAGTGGTTAATGAGCTCTCCCCATCTGAATCTGACCCTTCTGAAGTATGTGTTGCTCTCCTGAATAGCAGTTTTTTCCTTAAGGACTTCAGTACTTGGTTTTTTCTTGTTTCTTTGCAAACAAGTCTCCTTTGGATGCTGTCATAGATTTGCAAAAATCTTTAACAGCAACCCCGTCACCTATATGGGGCAGTGTCGTGTCATCTGCAACCTCAATCACATATCTGTCAAGCTGAAAGACAAAAGCTCTGTAAGTGAAGTTATAACTCAATGGTTTTGAGAAAGAAGCAACAAATAAAAATCAAGAAAAAAATTATTTCTCTAAGCTACCAACAGATAAATCTATTTCTCTAAGTTACAAAGTGTAAATTCAAGAGGAACTGACAGTATTGTGAATTAAATATCAAATAATTCTAAACGTTCTAACAAGTCCAAAAGTATAGTATTCCGAATGAAATCCAATACTGAATATGCTGATGTACTAGAAGTTCTGAATAGGCTTATGAATTAAGTCTTAATGATATAATCCAGAATGTCTTTCAATGAATTGTTGTGTATATTTAATTTTTAGTGTGTGCTAACATTTTTCCATGATTACATGCTATGTATATATGTGACGGGAATCGCTTTGCTTGAACTTTGGTTAATATTCCTGATGAAGTTTTGATAATGCAAACAATTGTAATTCCTTAAAAGTTTAAAGTTTTGCAATACAGTAAAACCGGTCTTGAAAGACCACTACTATGTGAGACCACCTGTCATGAGAGACTACATTCTCAGTGCACAGATTTACTGATTATGAAGCATTGTGACCTGTTAAGAGAGTCCACTTGTCTTGAGAGACCATGATTTTTTTGCAAAGAAAGGGATCTTCCAAGACGGGTTCTACTGTAAAAGAAGAAAAAATAATTCAGATTGGTAACAGTCCCAAAATCTTATCACATTGTTAAATATGCTAGCTGGATTTAATTTGATATAGCCTAAGATTGTCAGACAACCTTGCTAAAATGTTTAGCTTCTTTGGAAGACAAATGAAAGCAAGAACAGACTGGAGAAATGAAGATGCCACCATTGCAAGTAGTGATGACAGAACAAAACAAAGAGTGACAGCCTGAAAATCTAAACACCTCATCTACATATGGATACAAATTATCAAGCTATGTTTTGGTTTTTGGATAATCTTACCGACAAACTCCTCTGCATGGACAGACAGAACTGCAGACAGATATTCAGATGCACAGTTCGATATTCAAATGAACATGAAAATTAACATGCTCTTGCTGTCACAAGTGGGGTATAAAGACAATAAAGAAAATAATTTGCACCAACGTCACTAAATTTGCATACCCTGGTGAACACATGTCACCTTGCTAATACAACTGTATGTATATTTGGACATCTGCAAACATATACACAATCTGCAAAAGTTTGTGCATGAGAATGGGATATATTTGTAGAAACTCTGCATCAAATGTGTTGCTGCTCTGAATTCTTCATATTATTTTTCTTCTCCTTCATGTATGATAGGATATATAAAATGACTAACCTTATCCTCACCCATTTTCTTCCCAGATGCCCCTGTTGCAAAGAAACTGCCTCAGTTCTTCATCCATAATGTCTGGAAGGAATGGCAACAAATGTATATGATGACTGTAATTTTCAAAGTAGATATTTAAAAAGAAATATGCACATTATAAGATTATTGCATGAGCTATTGGGTCATCTAAGATACACACCTTTTATGAAGGGACATCATTTCAATTTTTCAAGGGGGTGGGGAAGCAAAACTTGATGGGCCTGTTAATTTTTGTATATAGGCTACAGCAATTTTACAGCACAGCACATGATGACCGCCCATATGACATCCTGCTCATATGTGGTCTGACATTTAAGATGATGTATTGACAAAAGTCTATAGAGTCAATAGTTAATAGCTTTATTATACATGAATACTGATAGATTCCTACTTATATAGTTCTTGCTAGACACAGTAAAACCATATCTCTTCCCATGGATTGATGCTGCCTTCTACACATGTGTCAATAGTTTGAAAAAATGGCAAACTGTCAATGGTTATACAGGTGTTCTGTTTGAACTGGGATTAATATAGAAAATGTGAGTGTTCTGAAGGATTTAATGTTACAGGTGCAAAGAAGAGGAATTTTACTTACCATCCACATAGGGGCTCATATCATTGTTTACAACTGACCTGTCATACATGTACAATATAATAGTTATTTACAATTGATCTGTCATACATGTACTATACAATATTTATTTACAATTGATCTGTCATACATGTACTATATAATAGTTATTTACAATTGATCTGACATACATGTACTATATAATAGTTATTTACAATTGATCTGTCATACATGTACTATATAATAGTTATTTACAATTGATCTGACATACAGGTACTATAGATAGTACATGTGTGACAGGTAAATTGTAAGCAACAATATGAGCCCCTGTGCTGTGGTATAAGCAATGCGTCAAATCAAACTTAGCTGTAGTAACATCTTGCTAGAATTCGATTTTAAAATTTGACATTTCCCAATTTTTAATTTTTAAATGAAGATCTGATATTGTGTTAAAATCATAAGAAAAATGAAAATTACTTTCACACCACCGTATATTACTGTACATAATCTAAAACATGTGTGTGTGTGTGTGTGTGTGTGTGTGTGTGTGTGTGTGTGCACACGCACAGGCATGTGTGTCTATATATATATATATATATATATATATATATATATATATATATATATATATATATATATATATATATATATATATATATATATTAGATAGTACGTCGTAATTACGAGATAGTATCTCGTAATATGCTACATTTGACGTTAAATCATTTTCTTTTGTTATAACCAGTTTTTAAAAAATCTTTTTTAACTTTCCTTCAGTTCGTTTGGACTTTATATAATTAATTCGAATTTCTGAAAATATTTGATGTACTCATACCGAATTATTGGACAAAGTTTATCAAAATTTTATTAGGATTTCTAACACCGGAGTTTAAAATATTGTTTTTGTTTTTATTATTGTAGGGTATAACGCCATTTTTCACCACAAGATTGGCTGTACATGTCGGCCAGTATTAATGGTGGAGGAAGAAGCCGGGGAAAACCCCAGGAAAGAACCACCGACCCACGAGAAGCTGCTGGCAAGCTTTCTCGCATATCCACGTTAAATAGTGTTTCTAAAAGGGACTGTAGATAAGCACAAAGCAGTGTTACGTGCTTAGGCTTGAATAAGCAGCAACACAGAAAGAGTGAAAACTAACAAGCTTGTATAACTTGAACAATGAATTTATTAAGTACAAATCTTGTATAAGAGAACATAAATAAATTTACTGTTTTAGAGAATCAAATCAAAAATTAATTCAATATAGAATTCACAAAAAAAATCCACTAATGGAATTGCAAGAGTCCTGATAAATAAATGTTCTAATAGTTCCAGGTTCGAATCTTGACGATGTAATCCAAAATGGCTGACGATGTCACGTGATGCAGTTCTTGTTTTATAATCATCCAAATGAAATTATGAAACACATGTCCTTTTCCAGATAAATACAATAAATTCTCTTGCTCCGACGAATTTACACAATTCCCTGTACAAGGTAATTAAAATTATAACTCAAACAGAAAACACAACTTAACATCATAAAAGCCCAACATCTACTAAACTGTTCTATCCCAAACAATAATTTATATATCTGTTTTTCTTAAGTAAACAAGTGATCGCGTGATTTTATGTAAGTTCATGGAAGGTCGCAGAAAGAGGCTGCCTTCACTAAATCACGTACTCAAAAAAAGATCTAGATATTTCCAACCCCCAAGAACTAAAATTAAAAAGTTGTCCTTGAAATTAACCAATAGTTTTAGAAGTTTGTTGACAATGTCTAAATCAGGGTCAGGAATAGGTCAACAAGCCAAGGTCAAAAACTTGTTTACAGTTAAAGGATGGTCATAGAGATTTCTTTAGAATAATCTCCCAATTAATTCATTTTAAAGGCAAAATGACAAATTTGGATTTAACATTCAAAAATAAATAATTTAAAATCAAATAGACCTAACACTTTCCCCCATAAAATAAAAAGAAAGGTTTATATGATAATACTTTCTTTTTATCACAAACCAATTTACATCTGAGGTTAAAAAAACTAGTATAAATTACACAATATAATGAATTATACACGGGAAAAAGCATCTGCAATTATATTATCTAGAAATATCCTCAAATTTTTAACTTGTCCATGTCTCACAAAATTCCTTAAAAAACACTCTAGCAGGACAGAACTCACTTTTAAATAAATTAAGTCAGACATGCATTAGTGAGTCTGTCAAAGAATTTTCTAATTGTTGCTAGATGTTCTCTCCAGGTGTCGTTGTAGATGATGACGTCACAATTTTCTAGACCAGTGATGATCATTTTTATAAGACGTTGAAATGGACTTTCGTTATATTGGTAGAGTCCATTTGGAGTCACAATGTTGAGATTTCCTTTGCTCTTTCCGTAGTGGAATCTGCCAAAATCCTTTCAGAAGGTCAACTTTGGTGTCATACTTGGCATTCCCAATTTTATCAATACAATTATCAATTCTTGATAATGGGAATGAGTCTGTTTTTGTCACTCTGTTCACCTTCCTATAATCAGTACACAAACGGAAAGTTTTATCTGGTTTTGGAACAAGTATGCATGGTGAACTCCAATCACTTTTACTGGGCTTGATAAAATCATTCTCCAGCAGATATTGAATTTCCTTTTTCTAATATTCCTGTTTGAGTGGACTCATCCTGCATGGATGCTGTTTGGAATTTTCAATTTCACCGTCATGAAAATTTTGTTTGTCTTTGTAAGAATATCTGGACATAAGTGCTCATATAATAATAATAACTTTCAGTTTATTTCTTTCTTGCACTTGCAAATGTGAAAGTTTCTGGTCTAGATTTTTCATAATTTCTGAATTACAACAATTAGTCGCTCCAATGTCAGTAGAATTTGATGATACTCCTTCACTAAGTGGCACAGGTATCACTAAATTAATTACATATTTAACATGGCTATCTCTTTTAATATACTGGTACTCCTATAATTTATTTAGATCCCAGGAGCACTAATACTATAATTTAACTAATTCATTTTCTTCTTAACTTTGTAAAGGCCGTAATATCTAATCTGAAGCAAAGTAAGAAGAATGAACAAGAGTAACACAACTCCATTATCAGACTCAAAAGTTCTCTCCCTTGTAGTTCTTTCAACCCATAGTTTCATTTTTAACTTGAATTGCTGAATTGGGCATTCATTCATAACTTGCTGGAAAATTCCAAACATGAAGTTTGAACCCTGATCAAACTGAATAAATTTGCGAAGGCCATACTGAGTAAAAAACTTTATCAAAGCTTTTACTGTAGTTTTAAATTTTATATTCCTCAACGAAACAGCCTCTGGAAACCTTGTTGACGCACACATAATGGTCAACAGGTATTGGTTACCCGACTTGGTCTTAGGTAAGGGATCTACTCAATCTGCCATAATTCTACCAAGTGATTCGTCAAAGGCAGGAATAGGTTGCATATGAGCCTTAGGTATCTTCTAATTGGATATTCCTACCATTTGACAAGTATGACAAGATCTACAGTATTTGGCAACATCACTTTTGATTTTTGGCCAATAGAAGTGAGTCAAGATCTTGTGATACGTTTTATTAATCCCTAAATGACCAGCCAAAGGAGTTTCATGGGCCAGATTAAGTATTTCCTGTCTGTAAGGTTTTGGAACTACTATTTGATAGTTCACTGATCACTCATCACCAGCAGGTACCTCGGGAGGTCTCCATTTTCTCATAAAAATTCCATTTTTTATGAAATAGCAGACAGAAACTTCATTGACTTCAGTCTCATTTATGTCCCACTGAAACAAACAGGAGATTTAAGGATCTTTTTCCTCTTCGACGACAAGTAACTGTCGTTTATCACCCTGATTAAGAGAATGAGTTGTTAAAAGAGGATCACTATGATCAATACCTTCTGATTGATCTAAACCAAGAGTAAAAGTGATCTTATCAAAACCCTGACCTATACAAGTGTCAGTTGAAGGAATGCTGTCTCCTTTAACATCATTCTGAAGATCATCACCCTGATTAGAATAACGAGAATGAGTTGTTAAAAGAGGATCACTATGATCAATACTTTCTGATTGATCCAAACAAGAAGTAAATGTGACCTCATCAAACGCCTGAC
Organism: Unio pictorum; assembly: GCA_030141615.1. Classification (NCBI taxonomy): domain Eukaryota; kingdom Metazoa; phylum Mollusca; class Bivalvia; order Unionida; family Unionidae; genus Unio; species Unio pictorum. The sequence goes on from JARLTB010000253.1 coordinate 3,156,643, forward strand.
CTAAACATGGGTCAGCTAAGGGAATACTGCCCTTTTCAACTTAATTATCAAGAGCTTTCTTTGCCATAGCTCTATTAACTGTACAAGCTTGAAATATATCAGGGATTTATTTTTCAATTGGATCATCTTTCTGATCCAAATTAGGCTTGTCAGCTATAAGTGGATTAACCACAACCTTGTCCCCAGCTAAGTCGTTGCCTAGCAATATACATCATTGCCCTCAACGGGTAAAACCGAGACTGTTCCGATTGTCACAGGTCCTGACACTAATTCTGATGACAAATTTACACAATGGAGAGGAACATTAACAAAGCCGCACTCTACTCCCTGAATAAGAACACTTTCATTAGAAGAAGACGTCTCAGAAAAAGGCAAAGTACCTGATAATAAAAGACTCTGAGAAGCTCCTGTGTCCCTTAAAATTTTAATAAGGGTGGGATTGGCCAAATCACCCAAGAGTGATATAGAACCCTTCGATATGAATGGTTCATAATTATCCATATCAAAATCAGACTGGGATTTATTAGACCCAACAAATGTATTGCTTTCAATACATGACTGTGACCTTAACCTCTTGAAAATAAGAGCATTTGGAACAGGTTTGTCTTGATTCTGATGCCTATTTTTTAATTTGTAGCAATCAGAAATAACGTGTCCTTTTTTCTTGCAAAAGTTACACGTCGGAAGAGACAAGGATCTAGAATCAAACTTCTCTGAAGTCTGATTTTTGAAAGTTGTGTTAGTTTGAGTTTTAGAAGGGCTTGAATTAGGCGGTAATACTTTTCTGCCAGGAAATTGTTGCGTAGAAGTCTTGTTAACAACAGGAACTTTATGTGTCAAAGAATATTCGTCAGCAGCTCGAGCAGTATTTTCCAAGGTTTCAATCTTATGCTCATCGAGATAAGTTTTAACATCATTATGGACACAGTTTTTGAACTCTTCAATTAATATACTTTGCTTAAGATTTTGATAATCTTGTTCGACTTTCTTGGCTAAACACCATCTATCAAACAACTTCTCTTTTTCTCAATCAAACTCGCATTGAGTTTGTCCAGCTTCTTTTCTGTAATGTCTGAATTTTTTCCTATAAGCTTCAGGAACTAACTCTTAACCTCTTAAAATGCATTCTTTAACTACATCATAGTCACTACTTTGATAAACAGACAGTGATATGTAAATCTCACTAGCCTTACCACTAAGTACACATTGTAGTAACTGAGTCCAATTCTCTCTTGACCACTTTAAATTTGCTGCAACTTTTTCAAAAAGAATGAAAAATTTGTCTACTTCCTTTTCTTTGAAAGGGGGCACTAATCTAATATTCCTTGCTAAATCAAAATTTAAATTTGAAGTATGATGGTGATTCTCACTTGCCAGCTCTATTTCTTTCATTTTAATTTGAAATTCCCTTTCTTCCTTCTCTCTGTTATATTGTAATTGTCTTTCCTTCTCCCTTTCCTCTTTCTCTCTCTCTCTCTCTCTCTCTCTCTCTCTACTTTTTTTCAAATTGTAATTGTCTTTCTTTCTCCCTTTCCTGAAATTCCAGTTTCTTAAATTCTAATTCCCTCTCTCTCCTCTTTTTCAGATTGTAATTGGCTTTCTTTCTCCCTTTCTTGTCTCTCTCTCTTTCTTTTTTTTTCAAATTGTAATTGTCTTTCTTTCTCCCTTTTTTGTCTCTCTTTCTCTTTCTTCTTTTTCATATTGTAATTGTCTCTCTTTCTCCTCTCTCTCTCTCTCTATCAATCAGCATCTGCTCTTTTTGTATTTCAATTTGTTTCTCTTTCTTCTCTCTCTCTATTCGCATCTGCTGTTTTTGTAATTCAATTTGCTTTTCTTTCTCCTCTGTTTCATATTGTAATTGCTTTTCTTTCTCCTCTTTTTCATGTTGTAATTGCTTTTCTTTCTCCCTTTCCTGAAATTCAAGCTTTTTCAACTCTAATTCCATCTTGAATTTTAATTCTAATTACTTTAATTTTATGTCAGAGTCTGATGCAGACTTACTGACCGAAATCAAAGCACTTTGTTCCAACATATCCTTTTCTACCAAATATTGAACCAAAATTTGTTTGATATCTTGTTTCGTTAAAGAAGCCTTCACTTCAGAAAAATCATATGGTCTAGCAAGTTGAATCAACTCATCTTTTTTAAAAGGATCTAATTGTTCCTGGGTAGGATTAGAAAGAAATATTTCTACCTTAGATGTCATTTTAATACAAGCGTGTCAGTCTCACTAATGATTTAAAATTTTCAAAAAACTAGGGGAAATTCAAATTTAAATTCCAATTTATCTCAAATCTCAATCCGGACGATAGCCACCAATTCTATGTTACGTGCTTAGGCTCGAATAAGCAGCAACACAGAAAGAGTGAAAACTAACAAGCTTGTATAACTTGAACAATGAATTTATTAAGTACAAATCTTGTATAAGAGAACATAAATAAACTTACTGTTTTAGAGAATCAAATCCAACATTAAATCAATATAGAATTCACAAAAATAATCCACTAATGGAATTGCAAGAGTCCTGATAAATAAATGTTTTAATAGTTCCAGGTTCGAATCTTGACGATGTAATCCAAAATGGCTGACGATGTCACGTGATGCAGTTCTTGTTTTATAATCATCCAAATGAAATTATGAAACACATGTCCTTTTCCAGATAAATACAATAAATTCTCTTTCTCCGACGAATTTACACAATTCCCTGTACAAGGTAATTAAAATTATAACTCAAACAGAAAACACAACTTAACATCATAAAAGCCCAACATCTACTAAACTGTTCTATCCCAAACAATAATTTATATATCTGTTTTTCTTTATTAAACAAGTGAGAGCCTTTTTTTGGAAGTTCATGGAAGGTCACAGAAAGAGGCTGCCTTCACTACATCAGGTACTCAAAGATCTAGATATTTCCTACCCCCAAGAACTAAAAATAAAAAGTTGTCCTTGAAATTAACCAATAGTTTTAGAAGCGTGTTGACAATGTCTAAAGCAGGGTCAGGAATAGGTCAACAAGCCAAGGTTAAAAACTTGTTTACAGTTAAAGGATGGTCATAGAGATTTTTTTAGAATAATCTCCCAATTAATTCATTTTAAAGGCAAAATGACAAATTTGGATTTAACATTCCAAAAAAATAATTTAAAATCAAATAGACGTAACAGCAGACTTTAGTCTTCTATCTTGGATTATCTAATAAGATTCGAACTTGAATCTATTAGAACATTTCATTACTAGGACTTCTGTATTTTAATTTGTGGATTATTCTTAGATTACATTTGGATTTGATTCTTAAAAATAATTTGTTTTTTCATTTTTATAATATTTTTCTAGGGAAAAAAATTATTTTTTAAACTTTACAAAGCTTGTTGTTTTCAGCTTTTCTGTGAAACTGTTAATTGGAGCCTAAACAGTAACACATGTACCGCAGTACGTATGTCATTTCTTTCGTTTTTCCGACATCTACTTTCAAAATTTATACTTTAATTTTTGACACACTGAACATAAATTTTATTTTAAGGTTAATATTATTTAGACCGTGTATGAAACAGTAGAGGTCTTCAGATCATTGAATCAATATCATGAAAATATTATCTATAAATTGTAGTCACACATCCGGTTTCACACGGCATTGATTCAAAAAGTCATTTTCTAATATTCACATCCGGTTTCTAACGACATTTATTGAAGATGTCATTTTCTAATATTCACATCCGGTTTCCAACTGCATTGATTCAAAAAGTCATTTTCTGATATTCACATGAATAGAGACGGATCATAAGGAGTCGTCGAGTTACTCGTTTCGGTATCTACCTGTTTTACACAGTTCAAAATCACCAAAACGTAAAAGTTTATTTCAATAACGCATGCAATTACATCTTCAAAACGTTTCCCTAGATAGTCCGTCTGTAATCTCATATCTGCAATTACGTGAAATGCTCCTCCTTCTATTTGGCCAAAACAATCAAAATAGGACGCTTGTCTGAAATCCTTCCCATCTGGTCCTGCTAACATGATAGTGTTTCTGCCGTTTTTTTTTCTGGCGAAGCGATGTGAAATTTCTAACCTTCATTCCCATGCTTGTATCCATTCATGCGAACTGCTGTAACATTGATTGAATCGTGTTCCAAAGAAAACGTCTAACGGCACGTCTACCTTCCTTTCCATCATCATGAAATAGGGAGTACAACCTAAGAGCGGCATACCATTTCTAGTTTCGGGAGGTGTTTGTCCCAGTCTCTTTGGATTTTTTCAACAAACGCGGATAGCATGCTTTCTAACTTTCGGTTCATCCTTCTGAGCTTTGTTATCTCAATTCCAAGGAAAAAACAACTTTCACGAAAAAGTATAATCGATAACAGTCAGCCCTGATCCGTGTGAATCTGACATGGCACACCAAAACGCATGACCACTTCTTCGTCTATCAGTTGTTTACAATGTTTGTATATTGTAGATTCCTAGCAAGGCAGTTAATACCTCAGCCCATTTCATAATGTAATCAGCGATAACTAGAATGTAAACATTTCGATTTTTGGTCTTCGGAAGTGACCCCAAGATGTCAGCAGCTTTATGTTCTATCGGAAATCTTGATGCAATCAACTACATTAGAGCTCGCACGTCCTGTCCTGATGACTTTGGAGTCGGACAAGCCGCACATCTTTTCGAGGTCCATCTCAGTAATACCCTTTTCCGATCTTTGTTATAATTTTTCTAATGCCACGGTGTTAGTCGCTGCCAGGATCATCAACCATAAGTAGAACATCATTTCTCTTTTCTTGTGGAACAATAGTCTAACTGTGAATTTCTCCCCATCATGCGACTCCCATCTGCGACAGAGTATGGCATTCTTTATCTCTAGTTAGTCCTACACAATCCAGATGAGTTTCAGCACCTCTCCAAATTTGGCAACTTCTTACTATGATGGTCGTTCTTGCTTTCCTTCCAGCTCATTACAGTTGCGACCTCCTGGTCCGATATCTGAACCACTATCACGGGACGTCTGTATCGCTGCTACTGGCATATCAATTACAACACCTCTCTCCTATTAAAAGTGGACATTTTTGAAGGCAACAAACGGTTGCATTCCCCTCAAAGTCGATGACTCCTCTGACTGCTTCTAAGATAGCAATGTTTGTCACAGCATAGAACGTCTGGTTAGTTGCAGTTGCATTCGGTATATTGTCCGGTTCTGACCAACGTCCCCGAGACTAGATTGTCGTGGCGCTCCCCACACCTCTGATACTGCTCTTTCACCTCAACATCCGGTACAACTGAAGATGACGAAATTTGACAGCTTGTCAAAATTTCCTGGAACAATCGTTTCCTGTATCGCTGGAATGTTCACTATTTCAACAACAGTTATCCTGGCAAATCCTAATTGTCTTTTAAATGTACAAGGTCAATTCTCCTTGAAGATGGAAAGGCAACTTATTAAAATCGATTCAACGCAAGATAAATTAAAGAAAATCTGGTCCAAGACTTTCCTCTGCTTGGATCTCGGCAACCGGTACTTTGTCATCGATAAACCCTAAATAGGCTTTTTCTTTAAATGTCCCTTCCCGTCGACCTACTTGGTCTGGTTTGGTAATGAAAATATCTGTTTCGTAGCCTGAGCCAATTCATTGCAATACTTCTCTGGTACTGTCAGCAATTGCAGTACTTGTCTGGTACTGCTTGACCTATGATATCAACACTTAATACAGATTCGTTTCTTCTTCCGTACACGAAGTTAGGGTTTAACACATCTTGAAGTGAATGATAAATCCATTAAGGGTGTCGTCATATCGGACGATATATAAGTAACGACCAGCCTCTTCTCTGCTTCATTCTAAAACTTGCTTTGAGGCCTGTATATATATGCTGTCTGTAATGCATCCCTTGTGGTATCAGCTGTCTTCTTGATCTTTGGCGACTACATGGGATCTCATCAACATCGCCTGTCCGCTATAGTGAATATGTCGGCTGAAGGCGGTCCCTTCTCTCAACAACTCTCATGCCTTCCTGATCATACTTGCACTCGTATCAATATTCCCCTTCCGCATAGCTAGTTTTTTTTATTCTAAAATCATTGCATTCCTTTATCAAGCGCCGAAACTCGTCTTCGACTGGAATTTCTTTTTTTCTGTTTTGGAAAAAAAAAAGCATCCTCGTCGAATTTACCCTCCATAAGCAATTTTGAATATTTGTTCTACTGCCAGATCAATACCAACGCTGCCAACCAATATGTAGCGGAATATATCCTCAGCTACACATATTCTCGCTATAACGGGTTCTTTAGGATATGTTTTTGCATTTGGAGTGATATCCCGCTGAATCTGTCTTGGGACTGGTGCTTCAGAGTGTGAAAAATTTCTACCCAGGCGATATAGCATCTTATTCTTGGTTTCTTGTCGTCAACTGCATCACTGCGTCATTAACGGGGTGTCCTGTGATTGGCTGTCTGTCTGTACACTTTCCACCCAATGCTAAAGCCAATAATATCTCGAAGGTGCCATTAAAATTTTATTTCCAAAAGAGTGACGTAATGGAGCTAAAATAATAGACGAGATCAACAATGGACAATAATCGCGGTTACTCCAAATGTATTATTATATGATTAATCGACAGCGATGTTTGTGGTGAATGCCTCGTGTTTGAGAACCAAATGTTTACCGTCAAGTTTCAAAAATCGAACATGCTACATATATATATATATATGTTATGGTATCTTATTTGTTCCAGTGAGATCAAAACACTTAGTATGATAAATAAAGTAATAAGATAAATGAACAGGGTAATCAAAAGGTGTGACCGATAGCTGCATATTAAAACTGAGACATAAATGTAGTTTTGATTATACTTGTTTTTAAAAGTTCATTTCTTCATTATCACTCTGCAAAGGAAGCAAATAATCCAAACCTAAATTATATGACTTTGCACAAAAGGAGTAAAGGATATCAAACCGACTCAGTTAAAGGCTCATTCAAAGACTATGGTGCACAGCATTGGGTATCAAAGTCCTTTAATATTTGCACTAGACGTTTTAATTAGTTACATGTTGTGACTGATATTTGGGCGTTCTGGAAAATAGAATGTCTCATAAAGTAAATTGATGAAGCGCATGGTATAGATAAAGCCTTATCATACAAAACCAACAAAACCTTTATGCATCAATAAATGTATCCAACTTTTACTACATTCAATTAGTCAAACGTCAGTCATATTTTCACACGGGAAAAAAATCACTATAGTAACCAGAGAACTGTTTTCAAAAAGATTCTGCATATGTATTTACTGAAGCAATCAAGATTTACTTTATTTATACTAAGTTACTTTATTAAATCCCTTTCAACAATGCAATGTGTTGGTTATAGTAATTTTGAAAATAACAAGGGGAAACATCCAAAACACTTGGCATTTCAGTTGGAATCCCGTACATATTATGCACAATGACACCCAAAAGGGCATTTACATATATATATATATATATATATATATATATATATATATATATATATATATATATATATATATATATATATATAGCGCTGAATTCAAAATTGTTATAACGCGGCATAGAGGGAGATGGGTGTTATTAAAAACAAAAGTAGACGAAACGAAAAGGATGGATTTCATAGCTTTATTACCAATTTTGGTTCACAAATATGCTTTTTACTAATATTATCAATTTTAAACACACTTTAGGTGAATATTAAACTTCATTTTAGAGATTCAGGTTAAAGCGCTAAGCCACAAGCAATATAGTGCTATAAAAATTAAAAAATAAAAATGCTTATTATAAGGTGTAAAGGACGAATTTAATTTTTGTATTATAATGTACATGTTACATTAAGTTTTCAGAAACAAGAATCAAAAGATAATAGGAAATTTAAGTATATTTTCTGAGTATTTAAATTCACAGTGAATTATGGAAATCTAACTCATAATCTTTCAATGAATTTGTGTTGTTCCTGTCTTTCCCATTACATGTCAAATTATAGAGAGTAGGACAGATGCAAAGCAGGAAGAGGTTATAGAGAAAATTTGATAGAATACAACATAAATTCTGAAGTAAGGTATGATCGGTGAAAAAATTTTAAAGAAGAAAAGACACAAAATGAAACAAAAATGGACGAGTGTATGATGAGTGCAGAAACATTTAAGAAGAATAAGATAGGCAAACAAAATTGAGCGAGAGAATGACTGGTGAAAATATAATGGAAGAGAGTAAGACAAAGGAAAAATGGTGTTTGACAAGATGGACGATAGTAAGACAAGCGTAAACAAGGTGGAAGAGGTAAAGGTGGGAGAGGAAACAATAAGTAACAATTAGTAACACAAGTGATGAAAGAAATGAATGAGGGTAATATTTGAGATGAAAAGACTGGTAATGCAACCATTGATGATGCTATAAAATAATAGATGACGAAATGATGACAGAGAGTAAAATTGATGAAAGGAAGATACAAGAGCTTCATGTATGTGAAGTATAGACATAAAAACAAAGTCTGAATGAGGTAAAACATGTGATGATATGATGGGGGAGTAGAAACATAGGTAAATATAAAGATGAAAGATGGTCTAATAGGTGAAAATGTGATGAGGAAAACAGGTAAAATGGTTGAGGGAAAGTTCATCGAATTTTGAATTGAGGTTACACTGGGTTATTGTTCGCTATTGACTCATATGCTTGTTACAATTATTGTCAGCGCAAGAAAATGCCGCGCATCTGTGAAACAAATATTTGGCGCCCCCCCACCACCCATTAAAACATTGTTGATTAGAAGGCTAATTTAAGCTATGACTCCTCAAAAACGATTTTCATATGAAGATAAAATAAAAGAAGTGTTTCATTTTAGTTCAGTTGTATAAATCTTGAACCTTTTTTTCTTTACTGCAAGCCACTGTTTGTGGCAGCCTGCTTCCAGTGGTATATAAAATAAGATAGGTTCATAAATAAGAATCATTATCCAGCCATATAACTTATTTCTTCGGCAAATGATCAAATTTCACCATGCAAACATGGTAAAATCCTCACACTTTCATTCCAGTTCTGGTTGACCTTTTCCACCCGAATCCAATTGTCCCATCTCTTGACACCAGCTTTTGCTTGAAAACTTTACCTGATCAAATGATATATATATATCGGTTTGAAGAGTTCTGATTTACGGATCACTGTCATCTCAACTGTCTGTGGGTTCGGCCAATGTTTTGTATGTGAGAAATCTTGCCAGTAACTTCTCGTATGTCGGTGGTTCTTGCTGAGATTTTCTCGGGTTCTTCATCCACAATTAGTTCTGGCTAACATATATAGCTTATCTTGTGCTGAAAAATGACATTGAACGCCCAAAAGAACAACACAGGATATTCTTACACGTATGTGATATCTGTTTAAAAAATACGGATTCTATAAATGTATTCTCATACACTATATAATATTTCTCAAACAATACGCTAATACCTATACTTGTGTTAGTTCTCTACAGTAAGAATATTTTGTGTTATAAGATAGACTGCATAAATGCTTATAAAATTGTTTTCAAATCACATACTTTTTGTGTAGAGTAACATATATGAATCTCTTCAAGAGATTTGAATAAATGTGAGTTACAGAGTAAATCTCGTATTCTGCATTATTTAACACATAATGTCTATGAGTTTGAACCATCAAATTTAATATACCTTTACTAAAACACTCAAAACAATTTAATAATCAGATCAAATTCAAATTATTATCATCATTTTCTTTTACCAAGACTAAAAGGAAGCTTGCATTTACCTCGCATGAAGGTGAGACTTGAATCAGTTCCTTTATTGCAGTTGGTAGTGGCCTGTACATATATTCCTTCGGGTCTGTCTTCCAAATCTGCATCTAGAGAAGATAACAATCAAATATTGGCTATAAGTTATAGGTGTGGTCCAGTTCAACCGCAAAATGTGGTACAATTCAGCTGAAACATGTGGTGCAATTCGGCTTAAACATGTGATACAATTCAGCTGAATCATGTAGTACAATTCAGCTGTAACATGTGGTACAATTCAACTGCAACATGCGGTACAAATCAACTAAAACATGTCGTACAATGCAACTGATACATGTGGTACAATTCAACTGAAACATGTCGTATAATTCAGCTGAAACATGTGGTAGAATTCATCTGAAACATGACGTATAATTCAGCTGAAACATGTGGTACAATTCAACTGATACAGTGGTACAATTCAAATGCAAGTGCAGTATAGCTATAAAGTGTCCTACAATTAAACTACAATGTGTTGTATAATTCAACTGAAAGTGTCAGACAATTCAACTGAATCCTATAAATAATGATTAATGTTTATAAAGAGGAATTAAATAACGCAAACTGCATTTAAGATACAAGCTTATCTCAGCTGAGAAAGGAAATAATAAAATGACGATTACGTATTAAGTAAAGTCAGAGTGTGTATCAGCTAGATACTAGTAGATTATATGGTATTATGCAAATCAATATCAGCTGAAATCAGACTCAGACATAAGCATTCAAATTAGGTAAGTTAATAAAATATAAGAACACAACAGTTAGTAAAAGAAGAACATTACCAACAGTTAATACAAGAAGAACAATACTAACAGTTAGTAAAAGACGAAATGCACAAACAATGATAGTAAATTTGAAACAACACCAGCAGTAAGCTAGTAAAAGAAACACCACCCCCAACACTTACCATAGAGTCTCTAACATTGGCTTCTAAAAAGCCAGATAATATGATGTCCCACATGTATAAAACTTTGATTAAAAATGATCCCTCTCAAATCTTTTATTAAGCTAAGATAGATAGATAGATAGATAGATAGATAGATAGATAGATAGATAGATAGATAGACAGACAGACACAGACAGACAGACAGACAGACAGACAGATAGTTAGATAGATAGATAGATAGATAATCACCAGGTTCCTCAGCATCCACAAGACTAATGCATTCGCCCTTGTTTCGGCAGAATTCACTGGATAATAATACAGGATCTTCTAGTTCGGCGTGAAAACCTGTTTTAATATTCCATTCCTAGTGAATAAAAACATTAAAAACAAGATTATAATGTGCAAAAACAACTCATTATTTTTACACATGAAGTCGATTTAACTGCTGTATAATCGACCAATGGAACTTCACTCTTATAATGGAAACTACATATTTCTGATTCAGTTATATTATTCTTAATTATGAAATACTAGTAACGATGTTGTTAGTTATGTCAAAGTTATCATCAATTGTTAATTTGCACCCAATATTGTTTTACATAATGCTACAATTCAGCGATATGGAACAAAAAAATGCTTTTCTATTATTATCCAAAACTTTAATTTTCTTCTTCAATACTTTTTTAAAAATTTGAATCAGTCAGGTCGTCGTTTTTTCTTGTCTTATGATATTTGAGATCACGGACAATTTTATTTTGCGCCATTAAGTTTCTAATCTAAATGAAAATAATTTTACCATAAATAAATCTCTTTTGATTGAAACATTCAAAGCTCAACAAAACATGATATTATATGATCTAACCTCCAGTGAAATAAGTCAATATGGTGTCTGGGTAGTATCAATTGGTAACATGTGATGAAATATACAGAGATAATTCATTTATTTATTAATGCATTGATTATTTAGCTGGTTGGTTAAGGAACTGACTGGCGTTTAACAGTCCAGCAGCATATGAAAATTGGCATTAAATAGGTGGAGAAATCTAATGCAAAGTTGTTTCTTTTTAAACAATAACAGAAGGTTAATGCAAATTTGTTTTTGTTTGTTTGCTTATCGATCTATAGATGGCTGGAATGGGGCTTATAATACAAAACACCTACCACATCTCTGGTTTGACTGTATGAAGAAAAGAAAAAACTTTTCTGAAATTCAGCCAAGGTCAGAGACCTATCAGAAACTTACCAAAGGATCTGGAAACATGTAAGCATGGCATATGTATTTGTACAATTGCTCTGATGCATACTGGAAGTCGATGGCCCTTACTTTCTCCAAAACATACCTGTAAGTTAGCAGAAAGGTAAGAAAAGAGGGTAAGAAAGTAGTCATCTAGGAGTAATCAAATATGTATAGTGTCCAAGCAAGCAATTAAATCCATAGGTGAATAAATATATGTTAGTAAGTAACTAAGTCATTCTAAATAATAAACAGTAATCAATTCAAATCCCAAATGAGAATAAAATGACAGTAAGAGTTCAACAACTAGTCCTCTATTTCTTTCAGCGCAATTTAATTTTACGTCTTAGTAAATTGGTGAAAGGTTCAGTTTCAATAAGCTAGCACACATTTTCAATGAGCTAGACGCGTGCGATGTAAAGAGTTAGAATGTAAACCTATGTGACTGTTTTCGGTCTTTTCAGACTGTGTTGATTACGCTAACCACAGGTTGACTGTATTTTTAAGATGTTCCCTGGCTCTTGACTTCATTAAGGACTCACTCATAAAGATGTATGTCGACATTAAAATGATGCATAGATTACTGAATTTCAGCATGAACACTGTATTAGGATACCTGTGTAAATAGGCAAAGTTTTGTCTAACAAAACAAAACTCAATCAAACACCCCTACAAAATGAAAAGAGAAAGCATATTATATTGCAACAGTCAACGCTAAATAATAAATGACCTTAGCAGGTGAAAGTAATTGTTATTTAAGGCACTCCAGGAGATGTATTTCAGTGCTCCTTACATGTAGAAAATGCGCATATTTGTTTAAAACAAGCTGTTGCCGAAACTCCTGGAATGTGGAAATTCAATAGGTGGCTACCTGATTATTCTTGGAGATTTTAACTTTAACTTAGACTGTCCTGAAAACCTGTATACATCAAAGCTCCTAGATTCCATTCATGTTTTCAACCTCAAACAGTCATTTAGCCAGCCAACCCATAAACATGGTCACATGTTTGACTGGATTCTTCATAGTCCTGATGATAATATTCAAGAGTCCTCCTTTGTATTCCACGAACTTGCATCAGATCACACCTGTATTATATGTCATCTGGACGTATCAGTCCTTAACCACCACCTTTATTTGCTAATAAGAGAAAACTCCGAATGATAAATAGAACCAAACGAATGCATGACATCCAAGTAAACCTAACAGTTTGCTTACCTCCTACAGCATAACAACACGATAACTGACTGCGCTGAATGCTTGAAAAACGTGCCCCAGCCAGCAAGTGCAGAGTATCAATTCAAAGGTGTTCTCCATTGTATAGCAGTGTTAGGGACCAGTTTCGCACTGCTAAAAGAGACCACCGTAAAGGTGACAGGCTTTGTTTTTCATCCAGACTCACTATTCATTATCAAATGTATGAAGCAGATAAGAAGAACATCCCACAGCTGTATTAATATCATGTGAAGATTACTAACAAACTAATGGCAATGAACAAATTTACACCACTTTCAACTACGTTTTCTTCAGTCGACGTTCCAGACCTATTTGCACATTTCTTCCATGACATAGTACAAACCATTAGGGATAAGTTGGACAACACAATTTCAGATGACTAGTCACCATAAAGTTGCAATACAGAATTTCAGCGGCAACCGTTAGCAGCATTTAAACATGTATCTATGGATTTAATAATTACATTCATGATGAAGAATACACCAATTCCTACATCATTGCCGGTTGTATGCTTAGATTCAATATTGCGTCACGAACTGATGATATTAATACCTCTCTCTTTGCCGTGAGTTCCGACCATTTATCAAAACTGCCATTGTAAAGCTTCTGCTGAAGAAGCCAGCACTCGACCCTAACGATGTAATAAAATACTTCCCAGTTTCCAATCTCCGCATTCATTAAAAATTCTTAGAACAAATTGTTCTAAACCAACTTGAGCCTCGTCTGAATTCAAACAGTCTCAGTCTTTTTAGCAATGTACAGTATATATCTCCACAGTATTAATCTACCCCTCTGAAAGTAGTCAATGATCTTCTCTCTGGTTGGATCATATACTCATTATTCCCACACAAAGTCATATGAACAACGTTCTTTAGCATACCAGGGCCCGGAAATGTGGAACGAATTGCCCATTGAACCTTGACACAAAGACACGGTGATCCCTTTCGAGGGTGCTCTTAACACTCACCTATTTCGACTGCAAGAACTCTAAGATCTATTAATGTTTTATACCTTAAATATTTTTCAGCGTGTATTTATGTTATCTAATTTCCTGGTGGTTTTTTTCTAGTCATATGATTTTATATAAATGTAAATGTCAAGATCTCAGAGCTTATAAAGATTATGTGCTGTACAAAGTCATCATAATCATCATTATTTCTTCATTTATTTATTTATTATTATTATTATTATTATTATTATTATTATTATTATTATTATAAAGGACTATGAAACATTGAGATGAGAAATTTCTTGATCAATTCCTTTATCTCATTAATTTTGCACTCTTGATATTCATTGTTTTCTACGAACTCCTTTGGTCAAACACTTTCAAATGTTTATGAATAATAGAATGTGATATTCCAGTAATTTCTGCTATTATTTCCATTAATAAATTAATTGTAGGTCAATGGTTAGTTTTCTACTGCATTTTGTTTACGTCTCAAGGGAGGTCAAACAATAGCACTTGCCACAAATTTTGCTTCAATATGAACTCAGATAATGCACACATAAAACCATATTTGCAGAGTCATTATTCTACATATGGTTGCCCATTTGAAATCACATTTTACTAAATAAGGTCGAAATGTCTAACTATGCCACCTGGCACTATAAAGATATGGAGAGGTCGCCTGTCATCCACCCATCTATACATTTATGAATGAACTGATGCATCAATCCATTCATCTGCATGCATTCATTGTTGCTAAAGAATCATTTTTGATACCTCCTAACATCCGATGGGAAATAATTATATGTTATTGTGACGATTTTACACCAACCCCAGTATTAGTACATGTATGTATAAATTGTAAGTCTGCCTGACCCAGCTGTGATGTTCAAATTGTTCTAACAGTTAGCTAATCCCCTTACGTAAGATGGCCTTTGTGAGCTCGAGAGCGAACAACGTATCGGGAAGGTGTTAAGTTATGACCGCATCAAAGGAAGATGGCCGACGCCAGGTAGACTGTAACATTTTCTAGACATACAGACAGACAGTGGGATGATTGACAGTTCGAACGACTGACCGAGTCAAGAGCCATCCAATCAGAATGCGATGAGGGTGGGCCCTTGATTGGAACCCGAGATAATAACTTATGTTTAGTAAGAATTCGTCAGTGCGCTAGAATTAGTGAATTTGTTCAGAGGTTGAGCGACTCCGATTGCCAGTCGTAAATTGGCGCCAAATTCAGGGAATTTGGGGATAGCTTCGATCAGGTCAGTGATATAATGTTTGATTTCTGCTTGATACGGCTGCAGTTAATTGAAGGATTGTCGTATGTATATTTTTATTACTAGTATCGTAGTATGAATAATTAATTATGATCGTAGTATTTTACCTTTTTCGTGATGCTGATTAGTACATTTGCTTACAATTGATTAGGATGTTAATTCGTCGCATCTTATTTCATGATGTTATTATGTTACGCCTTTTGAAAAGATGAGTGATATTTGTGAAGAATTTTATGGTTGCTAGCCGCTGTAAGAATTAAATATTATAATTCTGTGTGTAATTATATTATGGTAGACCAGCACCTTTGTGTACGTAATGGTACGGTCCTACTAATTACTGCTAAGCCTGACAAAGCCCGACAAAGCCTAACAAAGCCCGACAAAGCCTAACAAAGCCCGACAAAGCCACGCAAAGTCAGATTAAAAAAAGAGTGTATATATTGTTCATTATATTGATGGAAAAATTAACTGAGCCGAAAGACTAATTTTCAACTTATTCTTGTAGATTTAAATGACCGAAAATTGGGCGACAAAGTTTGCATTTCAAACAAACATAAAGTATTGATCTATTATGATACAATCATGTTGGAAATGTTTGTTATAATTTTATAAATTATTCTTGACAAAGCCTAACAAAGCCACGCAAAGTCAGATTAAAAAAAGAGTGTATATATTGTTCATTATATTCTTTTTATTATTTGTACAATATCGGTCCTACTAAACACAGCAAAGACGCGCAAATACATATATAACTATTGTGAATTACGTTAAATATTAAATCTTGCATTTTCTCAAATATTTTCTTTTTATTATTATGACAAAGCCCGACAAAGTCTAACAAAGCCTAACAAAGCCCGACAAAGTCAGATTAAAAAAAAGAGTGTATATATTGTTCATTATATTCTTTTTATTATTTGTACAATATTGCAACATTCTAAAAATATTTGATAATATATAGTGTTGATACATACTTTATATCAATAAATATAACAGAACTAGAAAACATTTGCTTTGTCTATGATTATTATTTTTTTATTATTATATAATTAACTCATGACAAGGAAAGAAACGTTTTTAAACTTACAATAAACATTTTACATACGATTTTCTTATTATTCTAATTCGAACTTTGCCGCCAAATTTTATTGCCTTTTTAATTTGGCATAATTATGTTGAAAACTAGTTCTTCAGTTTTGTTAATTTATTCGTCAATATAATTTACAATATAAATACACTTGTCTAAAATGACTTTTATGACTGTCCGGCTTTGTAAGGATTTGTTACGCTTTGTATGACTTTGTCTGGCTTTGTATGATTAGTACATATTGAAAAAATTGCACTTTCTTTCGATAAGTTCAATGAACAATGGATACGGTAATAAACAGTGAATAGCGGAGAACTCGCCCCATGGAAAACTCGCCCTGGGAGAACTCGCCCCATGGAGAACTCGCCCTGGGAGAACTCATCCCAGGTGTCAGGAGAAGTCGCCCCATAGTGGTCGGAGAAGTCGCCCCATTTTGTATGCTACATTTAGACAACGAAAATGTTTTTTTTCTCTTCTTTTCTGTCTATTTATGTACTATTAAAAAAAATCGTGCAAATTCTTGAGATTTGCTAACCAAAAATTTACTTGTACGTTTATTATAAAAATCCAACCAAATAAATTATTATTATTGATGCATACCATTTTTTTAAGTGCCATATTTTGTGATATACACTGGTTATACAATTTCGGCATGATAGACAATTCGCTTAGAGAGTTATCATTGGTGTTAAACTGTGTTGAAATATTTGATGAAAACTGCGGATCTCTATAATTTTATATATGAAAGCGATGATTATTCATAGTAGTTTCTCTTCTATTTGCACATCAAGAGCACCGGTGTATGTTACATTTAGATGACGAAAATGTTCTTTTTTCTTTTTCTTTTCTATCTGTTTAGTACTAATAAAAGAAAATCTTGCAAATTCTTAGGTCTTCTTTAAGCGATAATTAATTTATTTTTGTAAAGTGTTTTTACGCTAGTAAATTGATAAATTTATTTGAGAAATTTAGCAGACTAAATTTTATTAATTATACGACAGAGATTAGATAATGAAGGATTCGATTGTATTGTGAAAGCAATTACATCTCTCTCTCTCTCTCTCTCTCATATTAAGGGCTTTGTTCAGCGCAGAATCAATTGTATGTGTAGGATAATTTATTTTTTGTAAATATGTTTGGAATTTATTCAACGAATTTTGTAATTGACAATCATCTGAAATAATACGTTGGTATCGTTTCGACTGGCTATGTGGTATACCGTTTTTAAATGACATGAGATGACATGAAGATTATTGACATATTGGTGGAAATTAGTTTCCTTGATATGAATATTTGCAGAGTAGTGTTATCAATATTTTATATCACAATTACATCTGAAAATGAAACATGCGTACTAGATGTAGTATAAGTAAATTGAATTGTCGGGTGAAAATGATTTAGGCGATCAATACAATTTTACAGTTCTTCGGTTGACTGCTTCCAGATATAAATGTCATCGAAAAATATGAACCAAAGAAATGGATTCAACTTTTCGTTTTGAAGAAATTCCCTTTCAAATTTAACCATGAGAGGAAAGTGTATGAAGGATCCATATTAATACACATTGCCGTACCCATTATGTATATGTATTTCGTATTATTAAATTGAAAATAATTATTTTCCAAGATAAGTTTTAATATTAAACAAATATCTTTACAAGATAGTGGGCTATTATTAGGATTGTAATCAAAAAAATTTGTACACGCTTCAATACCAACTGCATGCGGAAAGTTGGTATATAGTGATGTTACATCTAATAATACCAGGATTGAAATTAACAGATAGCTGTGGAATAGACTTCAACTTTTTAATTAAAAGTTTTTGTATCTTCAATATATGATTTCATTATGAGTTTTGGGTAATATGTAGAAATGAGGTGTACGCATGTTAAGAGGGAAAGTATCAAATTCCTCGTATACGGATTTTTTTTTAGCCATCTCATTAAAGCATGTTGAAATTTTTTATTTAAGTTCTATTGACGGATCTTCGCCAATATGTTTGTAGTAGTTTTCATCATTTAATTGACGTTCAACTTATTTAAAATAATCTTCTTGATTCATAATAATAATAGTGTTTGACTAAGCATCATTTGTAATCACTATACTGTCGTCATTCATTAGATTATATAAAGACTGAATTTCGTCTTAGAAATATTACTATGATATTGCTTTTATGATTACCAGTTAATATATCTTTTGTAATCGCGTATAAATAAAAATCTAAAAAATGAATCACGTAAAAGATGTTTTAATTCTGCCATAGAAAGGTTATCTGGGTTTTGGGGCGACTTCTTCAGACGAAGTGGGGCGACTTCTCCAACCAATCTGGGGCGACTTCTCCAGATACGTTGGGGCGAGTTCTCCCAGGGCGAATTCTCCATGGGGCGAGTTCTCCATGGGGCGAGTTCTCTGCATACCATAAACAGTTTACGTAAGATTTTGTCATACTTTGCCATTATTCAAGTTTGAATTTGTACTCTAGTCTTCCAATTTTTGGTCATATAATTTTGCATAAATATGTTGAAAAATAGTTATTCGGCTTTGTTAATTTATTCATCAATATAATTAAAAATATAAAAACACATTTTTTTATTTGATTTGACATGGCTTTGTATGGCTTTGTTAGGCTTTGTCTGGCTTTGTTAGGCTTTGTCAGGCTTTGTTGGGCTTTGTTAGGCTTTGTCGGGCTTTGTCTGGCTTTGTCGGGCTTAGCAGTATTTAGTAGGACCCTAATGGTATATTTTGCCATTGTTGAGTTAACTGGTTGCAATGTAAAAAGTTGAATGTGAATAGTTGATTGGGGCGATTGTGTATAAATATATAGACAGACATATAATCGTAGTAGTAATATTATAGTACGATGATATTTGATGTATTTGTATGTATATACTGATAGGGCGCGGTATATGAATGTTTGGAATTATTTGTGAGATAGCGTTGTGGCGCCATTTTGTAAGCGGCGGAAGCGTATGGGAATTTCGATGTGTGCGCATGCGCGACCAAAAATGTACAGACGTAGCTGATGATTCGATTTATCGATTTAGTGTGAGGTAGGATTTTATGACCCTATGCTAATGCCTTGTAAACTTCAATTAGGAAGCTTTGAGGGACAGAAGGGAGGAATAGTGAGTTTGAGGGACAGAAGGGAGGAATAGTGAGTTTGAGGGACAGAAGGGAGGAATAGTGAGTTTGAGGGACAGAAGGAAGAAAGGAGGAATAGGAAGCTTGGAGTGACAAACGAGGAGGAAGGAAACGGAAGTAGAGGGACTGGAAAGAGGGATACAGATAGAAGGAGGGACGGAAGGAGAGAAAGACAAGAGCAAGACTAAAGAGGAAAATAGATGAGTAGTTCACAAGCAGAGGGGAGAATCTTACTCACACTGTGGAATCACATGATGATTTAGACATTCACTTGGTCAAGAGAGAGACAGTGATTAATTTAATATCTTTAAAGTTATCATTTCATTAAATTGTTATTATTTGAATTTATCTTTGTATTTCTTTATAATTCAACCGTTGGCTTTGCTGACTGGGGGCTCGTAGCTACCAATATATTGTCAATGCTTTAACATTCTAAATACGGACCAGGGGAACTTCCTCATAATTCTTTAAAGTCTATAGGAAGAACCCCACCCCTACTAAACGAGACTTCACAGTTATAAACATAATTACTTGCATTTATCTTTGAAAATTAGAAGTTTTTTCCTGATTTCTGAAAATTCTCCATTCATCTCTACGCAGGAAAATTAGCAATTCATATGGTTTATTACATAGCTTAATGAACCTTTGATAAAACTGTTGGAGACTCAAATTACATAGTTTCACCTTACCCATACATGATTGCATCTTTGCATGAGAGTCACTTTTGACGCCTCATAACAGCCGATGTATATATAATAATAAATTTACATCTTTAGAGAATAACTGAAATCAAATTGAACATGTATATATTTTGTTGTGATGCAAGCGACCTCAATAGTTAAGAACACGATATTACACGGTAAGGGATGTTACTGAATGAATGAGAAAATAAAGGAATTATCTAATTACATGGATAACTTATTACTCCATGCCAGATTATCCAGTAGATCAAAAGACTCGGCTAGCTTATCATGTGTCATTGCGACAATCTGCTGTTGTAGAGCCTCTGACAACTGAAATGGAAAAATGGCATGCCTTCATTTTATTCCATGTATACGCATATCTATCGGGTTAAAAAAAGAGATCAAGTTTGTCAAATGACCTTTATTCCATCTTTACATTTTGGTAGGCAAAGGTAATTTTGTAATATTGTAAAATTGTGTCATAAATGATAAGTAGGAAAATATTTACGCAATGTGTATAATTCCATCATCACTGATTCTTTACTATTCCAAAATTAAGATTGCAATATGTCCATAAATAAAATTGCTTTCAAGAGACAAGAAATCATAAACCTAAAATAATATTTGATAACATGTCGCTTCCTAACCTGTTGCATTTCACGCCTGGTGCATTTCTCCTCTTCCAGTACGGTCTGGTAGGAACGGCAGGCCAGGTCTATCAACTCTCCGTTCATAGAAAGCTTGTTCTGAAGGCTTATTATTTCCTTTTCTGTGCCTTTCTTCTTTCCTCCATCTGGTTGGTCAAGTTTCTTCAGCAGTTTTTCCTGACACTGCTTCTTCTTCTCTTCAAGCATAAGGCATTTCTGAAAGAATATTTGGTTGTGCGACATATGTTACCCGCATCTATTTCGTAACATTGTTTAACAACAGCGACACTCGGGACAAAATATTTACTATCCGAAATCTAGATAAATAATAAATCTTCCACAAGATAGCACATCTTTGTAGACCTGTAATCAAATTAATTGTGCCCCGCCTATTGTATGACCTTGCTTTGGAAGCATTCATGATGGAAGGTTTTTTATCTTTTAACAAATTGAAAAATGTTAAAATTGCAAAGTATTTAAGAAATCACTTTAAAAAGATTCTATGAAGTAAACGAAAAAAATCATATGAATTGTGTAGCAATTTTCCAGATGAACATAAAGTAAAAAAACTTAACCTCTCTTACTATCTAAAACAGATATTAACATGAAAGGATTATATGCATCCATCCTCTCTCTCTCTCTCTCTCTCTCTCTCTCTCTCTCAAAGCAATCGTATATAGACGGACATATGATTTGATCTAAAGACAAATACCTTTTCAACTGCTTTCAGTTCCCTGATATAATCCATGTGACGTTTTATAGTGACCTCCAGCAAATATCTCTGTCTATCCAGCCCCTTAAATGCCGTTTTGTTAAATCTGAATGTGATATAAAATCAATAGTAATAATAACAATAATAATATAGTATTATAGTATAGCTCTCAAGACACTGTAATAACAAGAAATTATAACTGGCTAGACACTAATATCAAGTAAGTATAACTGTCAAAAACACTGTAATAGCAAGTAATTATAACTCTTAATACATTGTAGTAGTTACAATAACTGTCACAATACTGGCATAACTTACAGCAGAAAAGTCAACTCTTCCTTACCAATTAACTAACCTTTATTAATCTCAGCAGGTATATATATATATATATATATATATATATATATATATATATATATATATATATATATATATATTGTTACGGCTATTGGATTTAATTTTATTATTTATTTTTTATTGTTAAATCCAAATTTGTCATTTAGGGTTAAATATTCATTAATTGGGAGATTTTTTCTAGAAAATTCAGCCTGACTTACACTCTAGTTGTAAACAGGCTGACCTTGGCTTGTTGACCCAGTTCCTGACCCTGCTTTAGACATTGTCAACAAGCTCCTAAAACTATTGGTTAATTTCAAGGACAACTTTTTATTTTTAGTTAGGATATATCTAGCGTACGTGATTTAGTGAAGGCAGATTATTTCTGTGACCTTCCATGAACTTCTATCTATTTCTAGAAAATCACGCGGTCACTTGTTTACTTAAGAAAACAAGTATAAGAACTGTTGTTTGGGATAGAACAAATCAGTAGAATTTTGGGCTTTAAGATATTGGTTGTGTATTTTCTGTTTGAGTTTAATTTTAATCATCTTGTTCTGGACTTTGTGTCAATTCATTGAAGAAAGAGGATTTATTATCTATTTGGAGGAGAAAACATGTGCTCATAATTCATTTGGATGATTAAATAACAAGAACTGCATCACGTGACATTGTCAGCTATTTTGGATTACATCGTCAAGATTCGAACCTGGAACTATTAGAACATTTATTTATCAGGACTCTTGCAATTCCATTAGTGGATTAGTTTATGTGAATTCTATATTGGATTAATGTTGGATTTGATTCTCTAAAACTGTAAGTTTATTTATTTTATGAAAATAATTGTACTTAATAAATTCATTGCTCAATTTATACAAGCTTGTTAGTTTTCACTCCTTCTGTGTTGCTGCTTATTCGAGCCTAAGCACGTAACAATATATATAAATATATATATATATATATATATATATATATATATATATATATATATATATATATATATTTGTGGCTCTAATTTCACATCTGCATATGAAAACTGTGCACAATGCTTTTTCATTATACAGGAATTGTCTTTATTGAGTTAAATATAAGTCAAATGTTAATATGATATCGTGCATTTTAATGTTATAAGGAACACTTACACTTTGCTGATAGTGTCACGACTGGCAAAATTTAGACCACTTGCATTGTTGTTGCTGCTACCTTCAGTCTTGTAGAGGTCGAGCACAAAGTCTTTCACGAAGGCAAAGATTTCGTGTAATGCTGGTAGTCCTACAGAAAACATTGATAAAACAGCACTTATAATCCTTCAAATTTAGACAGTACATCGCAAACACCTCGGATAAAATGATGTCCTTTAAATGCTAAAATATTTTCGTACAGGTGATAACAAAAGCCTTTGATTAATATGCATGTTCTCAGAGAATTAAGAATGATTTTAAATAATATACATCAAATTAAAAAAAAATTGTTTAGAGTTTTCCCTAATAGTCTATAAAATATTTGAAAATGACTATTCATGCAAGTTTAGGCAAAATTAAAAGCTGGACTTACCCTTCGCTAACTTTAAATAAGAAAGCGTCTTCATAACATCATTTAAGGACTTGTTTTCGCCACGAGTGAAATCAGATATTTGTCCCACAAGGCTTCTAAATAGGTCAATGTTATTGAAGCTGAAATATTGAGGATACAAATAGATTATTTCAGGAACAAAATGTAATACCCGTCTGGTGATTATAATAATACAGGACAAATAGTATGCTGGGTTACTTCCCTTAGCATTCTCAAGTATCTAACTGATATATAAAATATCAAGTGTCAGCATCTGATCTTTATATAACAAACCAAGTGTCAGCATCTGACCTCTTTATACCATATTCGATTTCATGTTCATAACTCATTTTTAAAATTAGGATTATCCACAAAAGAAAAGTTACAAATATTAATCCCACCATGACAAGAAGTACTTTAGAACAGTCTAACATTGTATAGCCTGATGATAATACTGTCGCCTAACTTCACTGTGTAATAACAAGTATGCAAAAAAGACGAAAATTAATCTAATTTGCAAAAATGGAAATAAGAAACTAAATGTGATAATATATGCAATGATAACAATAGATGATTCGCATGAAGCTTCTGTCAATAATTTCCTTTGATGTGGCATCTGTCTATATTCATTGATTATCTTTGCCAATAACAGAGTCATTATGTCACATATTTCTGTATTCGTAGATTATCTTTGCCAATAATAGAGTAATTATGTCACATCTATCTGTATTCGAAGATTATCTTTGCCAATAACAGAGTAATTATGTCACATGTTTCTGTATTCGCAGAGAATTGCTGACCGGCAGTGAAGTTTAATTGTGTCACAACTCCGTATTTGCAGAACATCAACGTTCAACAGTAATGTGTAATTTTGTCTTAATAATGTATTATTAACTGCGGATATTTCCCTAACAGTAGGAGTAATTATGTCACGATTATGTTTATTTAGATATACTATATTGGCCTAGTGGTTAAAGCATCCACCTCGGATACCGGAGGACACCGGTTTAAATCCCAATGAGTCATGCCAAAGGCTTATAAAAATGGTATTAACAATTCAGTATTAGACGTTCAGCATTAATAGGTTAATGTTTTGACTGGTTGGCCTGGTGTCAGGATAATGTGACCGGATGGGACATCATGCTACACGAACTATACATCACTATAAACTGTGTCATAATGTGACAGACACACTGTTATAGCTACCTTAAAAATCCAAATCAAACACATATATGTACACAGAGATTCCTTGTCTAACATTAAATTGTAATTTTATCACAATGATATGTATTCATACAGCATTCATGCCCAATAAAAATAAGGGAGGGCTGTGGGAAAGGGGGTGGAAATCACGGATCCCCTAAACAACATGTACACACACACACACACACACAGACAGTCAGTCGTCAGTTCAAATTTGACCATCGATTTATTACTGTACTTGTTTTTGGGTATGCTGCAAACTTTGAGTAAAAAGACAGACTTTTCGTTTAGTGCACTTTCGAAGAAAGTCGGGTTCCGTTTTACAATTTGAACAAACCCCACCCACCCCCACCCCCATGATTTAATCTGGCACTGGTAAAGTGCAATTGTGTCACATCTATGTGTATTTGTAGAGTATCCCTGTCCATAAGTAAAGTGTAGTTATGTCCCAACTGTGTGATCGTGAGTATCTATATCCCACAGAAAGTGTGAGTATCCATATGCTACAGAAAGAGTAATTATGTCACAACTGTGTGTTCGTAGATCAAGAAGACTGAGAGGCTAATACTAAATATGTCAATGCCAATAATAATAATAATAATAATAATAAAATAGAAGTTGCTAATAATGATAATAATAATAATAAGAAGAAGAAGAACAAGAACAAGAAGAAGAACAAGAATAAAAATAGAAGTTGCTATATTATTATTATTATTATTATTATTATTATTATTATTATTATTATTATTATTATTAAAACACGCCAGAAAAAGCCATTGCCTCTATTTATTTTCTAGTGAGGCCGCAATCGCTTGTTCTTGCCTTTACATTCAGAATACTTACACCTCTCTATCCTTTTTGCAAACCAAGAACGTGGGTATAAGAATTCTCTCCATTTTTGCTTGGCTTCCTGTTCCATAGTTACTTTAAATAATGGTCCATCTCAGTGTCACTTGTCAAATTATATAGTGACGTCATGATATTATCTTCACAGTCGGTTCACTTCACTTCGATGTGGTTTAATATTTTTCATATTACGCAATTCTGATTGATCCAAACAAGCTCATGAATTCTTACGCAGTATTCAATTTACTGATTGCCTGCGATTGAGGGAAAATTTAATTACCTCGTCTACTGGACTTTTACAATTAACATTATGGCGGACATTTTTCGATTCGACTGCCTGAACAGAATTGTGTAATTAAAAGTCGCATCTGCCTGAATATAGCCCATTTATCCCCACACATGAGGTCGTTACGCGATGTATATATATTAGTATGCCCTGAAAATTGGCTTTAAACACAAAACAAGAACAACAGTTAAAACGGAATTGGTCAACTGATAGCATGCGTGTGAAACAGGGTGGGGGTTTACCTGTAAACTGGGATCCAGCCGATATAGAGGAATGGATTAAGTGTTAAGTAATAAGAGTATCTATAAAAGAAAATCTGAACTTCGCTCACAGACAAATGGGAACATACATCAGCTTCCAAACTGAAATAACATTACCAAACCACGGCTTGTTTACGCTGTAAAATATCTTATCATGTGATGCAATTCCGAATGTGTCTATCTCTACAAAGGGCATATATTTGATTGTTCCAAATCGAATAATGCAATCATCTGGTTACATATACATTACTGTAAAGCTGGAATATCTTCAGCCTTAATCATCCCTTCACATATCCAACAATTTGAATGATTAGAACTGAAACTGATATTGACATACTCTCGTTGTTAAACCTGTCTCTATGTGATATCATGCTGAACTTGCATCCTTGTTCCATGCTGAAAAATTATATTGTTGAGTTAAATATTCTATTTATACGGAAAGACGATTGCTATTTGAAATCTAATTGGTGTGAAAAAAATATCTAATAAATATTGAGATTTACAAGAGAGCTCAAAACATTAATGGAACTATTTTTACGCGTAACAAATGAAAAGTACAAAATTATATTTTCTTCTTTCACTCCAATTTCAAATAAAATTAAAAGGATGTGATAAGCAGATTCCTAAATGGGTAATCATTTCGTATTAAATGTAGGAAACTCGCTTTTCTATCATTGGACTAGGCATTATTAAACACGTTTCATACAATATGAAATCATCACCCGATATCCAATCTATACCGTATATGATCCAGTCACAACATAATAATTTGGTTAAATGAAATAAGTGTGAACATTTATCTCCATGGAGTAGAAGAAGAAAATGACTTTATTACTGACAAAGAAGAGGAAAAATATGAGTGTAATATGATACGGGGAAAAAGAATAATGGTGTTGCCACTACTTTTAATTTCTGTGAATAATAATAACAATAATAATAATTAGTGTTCTTTATGTTGCCATTATTATTATTATTATTATTATTATTATTATTATTATTATTATTATTAGCAATAATGAAGAAATATGATGATGACAACGATGATGATGATAATCATTCTTTATGAATTGGTTTATCTCTTCCGGAAAATTCACTCCACTCATGACATAGGCATAATAGTCATTTCTGTTGAAATGCGGGATATTTCTATAATATTGTTATTCCTTTTATTTGCAAATCTACACAAAGCATGGCTCCGGTTCGGTTAAATTGTCTTCTTTTATTTTTATATTGATTTATTTTCTTTCAAACTTTCGGATGTTGTTTCCTTTTCTTATTCAGTTTGGCTGGATTGGTTCATGAATATTTCTCTTTCAGGAATCTTTCTAATAATATTTGTGCTAATATGGAGAAATTTCGCCATATTTTGTACTTTATATTTAACTCTGTTATTTTAAGAATTCCATGAAATATCTATTATCGTTAAACCTCTCGGTAACCTCAGCTTGGATCGAAATATCTTCTGAAGAAACTAAAAACAACAACCCAAACTTTAAAAAGAAAGAAATGTGCGTGATACAAATATCCTAGTTTAGTATTAATGTCCATGTGGCTTACAACTTTTGCTTAAATTTCATAGAAAACAATGGGGAAAAAACCGATACAAAGTTTGCGGTGAGGAGAGGCCATTTTATATCTTGACTCAAAAGATTGTGTACGTTTTCATAAATAAGAATTACAGTAACAACAAAATAGCTTCTAAAGATTAGGCGCTTTACAAAGTCCTCGCTATTATTATTATTATTATTATTATTATTATTATTATTATTTTGCTTCATGTTACAAAGTTACGATAACTTTTTTTTTTTTTTTTTTGTGGGGGGGGGCACATCATGCATGTATTTGAACAGGATACGTTTCATTTTAAGTGATTTAAGTCTGACCCAGTTTCCCCCAGGCCCTATCCCAATCGACGGTAATGTGTTTCTGTTCTATATTATTTTTTACCTTATTTATTGTGTGGTCTGTTATCCATTTGTATGTTGATTTTGTGTCAATTTCCCATAATTCTTTTGCGTCCCTATATTTTAGTAATAATTATTTTATGGTTCTTAATTTCCTTGGCATCTCTATTAACTTAACTAGATAATTGTTTCTTTATATGTCTGTTCTCTGCTTCATGAAGAACCCGTAGAAATATATATACATGTAGAGACCTTGCCAAGCTATTTTTGGCTCTGCTTTAAAGTTCCTTAAACCTGTTTAAAATGTTCGTGTATTTAATCAGGGTCGGATTGGGGGAGGCCTAGGCCTCCCCTCTTCTCTTCCCTGTATAGTGTTTCTTTGTTTATGTAGTGCATTTTAAAAGCCCATAAATATTTGATAATTCCGTTATCTGTTTTTAAGCGTTGCGTTTGATATGTCTAACGATTTTAATTTATAATTAAGGTGCACATACATATAGTTTTTTGCTACTTGTGCCCGTTCCAAAAGGCATAGTGGCGTGAGTGCCCAGATTTTTATATTATCTTGTATTTTCTCCCTGATTTCTTTGAGATTTTGTTCCTTCTCACTTTCCCCAAAATTTACTCCAAATGTTTTAACTCTGTCTTTAATTAAGGGGAGAGGAAGCTCATGTCGCTTACCTCTCCAGTCTCCTAACAAAAATATTTGTTTTGTCGGGGTTTATTTTAGAACCCGACACCTTACCAAATTGGTTAAATTCCTTTAACAATTCATCATAGGAATTTTTGTCTTGTACAAAATTAGTGCAATCATCAGCATGTTGTAGCATTTTTACCACCTCTTTAATATTTGGAACCCTGATTCCTTTAATCCTTTGTTTTTTAATAATTTTAATACTAAGTAATTCTATTGTTATTACATATAATAGCTTAGATAGTGGGCATCTCTGCCTCACTGATCTTTTAATTTCACATTGTTCCGTTTTTGTTCCATTTACCTGTATGCATGAGTTGATATTTTTGTACAGGGTTTTAGTCCAATTTAGAAAATCGTTTCCAAAACCAAATTTCTCTAGTGTCTTGTATAGATAGTTTTGTTCTAATCTGTCACAGGCTTTTTCCTGGTCTATTAGTACCATAACACTATTCAGACCTTTAATATTTCTGTACTTTATTATGGTTTTGATGTTTAATATGTTATTCTGTATTTCCCGCCCTTTCGGGCCACTAGTTTGATTTATATTGATAATTTTGTCAAGACGCTTTCTAACTCTTTCTGCTAATATTTTACTTATATTCTTATAATCCATGTTAAGGAGGGAGATGGGCCTCCAATTCTTTAAATCTTCCCCGTTTTCTTTCCCTTTATATATTAGTGTTATGATCTCTTCCTTCATTGTGTTCGACATGTCTGATTTCCTTAGTGCAATGTTATTATATAACCATTATAGTATGAGCGACAGTTCCCCACAGAATTTCTGATAAACTTCTGCGGAGAGTCCATCTCTTCCTGGTGCTTTATTCCTAGACAATTTCCCTATAGTCTCTATAATCTCGTCTTGCGAGATAAATTCCTCGCATTTGTTTCTATGTTCTGACGTTAATACCTTGCATTCCGTCTCTCGTATGTACGTTTCTATATCTTCGTCCTCTATGTTCTGTGAAGTATATAGGTCTTTGAAGTAGCTCTGTATGTAGTTAAGTATTCTAGTTTTGTCTGTCGTTGATTCCCTATCGATTTTCAGTGACTCAAGAGTTTTTTCCCCACTTCTTCTTAATTCTCCCCTATTGTATAAGCCTTCCGCATTTTATATAATTGTGAAAATTTCCCCGCTTTAATTTCCTTTCCCTTTTCTAATTCTTTTTTTTCTTCCATTTTTAAGTTTTTCTTCTAATGTTTTTTGTGCCCTGTATTGTTAATGTTTTTATATAGTTTTCTAAAGCTTCTATCTCTAATTCAATTTGTTAAACCCTCATTTTTGAATGATATATGGCTGCTTTTTTGAAGACCCGTTTTAATTTATCCCATTCTGAAATAATATCTAAATTCCCTTGGTTTTTAAAGTTTTCTTTTTCCCATTTGATTTCCCCCTCAAATTCTTTATTTTCCAAAATAGTATTGTTTATCTTCCATTGACCCTTCACCCCATCTTTTCCTTTTATTTTTTCCTATTTCTACAAAGATTTTATGATCAGAAATTTTGTACTCTATTACCCCTGCCTTGATATATTTCTAGTCCCTATTGTGATCAAAAAAATTTATCGATCCTACTTCCCCTATCCCCTTTGTAATTAAATGTATATTTAATTCTTAATAAATTTAACCGTCTGTATATATCAATCATGTTTTGAGATTTCATAATGTAGTCCATATGTTTTTTAAAAAGTTTCTCTATTTTCGATAGTCCTCCTGTCCTGTCTATATCTTCCGCCACCCAATTGAAATCTCCCCCTATAATTAAATTACTTGACGAATATCTTTCCATATATTTACCCATCTTCTATAAATTCTTTCCTCTTGTGCATCTTAGCTGGTATGTAGACATTGATGAAATGATCCCCTCCCATAATTATATGTATTAGTTACGATCACAAATGGTCTATCAGAACGTCATGTGACAAGTCACAGTGACGTCATGATATTATTATACATAATATGATTATATAGAATCCAACAACAACATAAGATTTTGATTATGTTAAATAGATGATACTGATGATGTTTGTGATATTGGTGATGACGATGATGACAATGTCGACATTAATGATGTAATGAGAAAACTTACAACAACAGGAACAATAATAATAATAACAGGAACAATAGCAACACACCTTATACAACTAATCTATATCTATCTATCTATATATATATATATATATATATATATATATATATATATCTATATATATATATATATATATATATATATATATATATATATATATATATATAAATGAATGTTTGTTTGTTTGTTTGTAAAGAAAAAGAATTTCCCAGGATTTCTTCGCTGGTTATACTAACAATATAATAAAGACTTTGTATATCTTATGTTTTGGGAGAAGAACTTTCAATTCCCTTTATTTTGATGTATGATTGATGGGTGTACTTTAGTTTCTAGAGTATACAGCTTGGGCTAATTTAAGATGTGCTCGAATAAAAAAAACTGCAAGCTCTGCATGGTCATTTTCACTTCCTGAACTTCTGAGGTAAATTGTAGAAAAACGATCCGATAACTTTTTTTTACTATTCAGATGTTTTGTAATTTGTTCATTGCACTTTCAGAAGCTGCTATTGCCTACTTCAGCAACATTCGTTTTCCCTAGTTTAATAACTTCTAAAGTTA
This sequence comes from Unio pictorum, assembly GCA_030141615.1. Lineage (NCBI taxonomy): Eukaryota > Metazoa > Mollusca > Bivalvia > Unionida > Unionidae > Unio > Unio pictorum. The sequence continues at coordinate 3,188,005 of JARLTB010000253.1, forward strand.
GTGTACTTTTGATTAATTCTGGCTAATTTTTCAAGCACATGGGAGCATCCATTTCGTTATGCCATGTGCTTAGATCATGTACAATTTCCACAAGTGCAGTATCCAAAGAAATATCAGCCACATTGTATCAAAGTAGCATTGAGATATGCCAACATTATCTCCATTGTGCATGTTACAAATATAAACAACTTCACCTCACATGCGTCACAATCTGAAAAGTACATACTAACTGGTGAGCCCCTTAAATTGTACAATTAACAAATGTGTGTATTTCATATAGTTTTGCGACATTTACCGTGTGTTCGCTGTGAACTGTAGTCGCCTTAGATACGTCACGTGATCGAACAGTAGGCGCCTTAGATACGTCACGTGATCGAACACGGTCTGTAGCGATACCTAATTTCGCGTGTCTTCGGTGTGAACTGTAGGCGCCTTAGAAACGTCATGTTTACTTAGTTACTTTTGGTTCGCGCCTTGGTTACGTCAAACAATCGCTGTGTGTGAATTTGTACGTCACGTGATCGAACAGTAGGCGCCTTAAATACGTTACGTGATCGAACACGGTCTGGATTGGCTGAAACTATGATGACGTAAATCAACAGCTGTATGAAATTCATAATCGGTAGCGATACCTAATTTCGCGTGTGTTCGGTGTGAACCGTAGGCGCCTTAGACACGTCATGTTTACTTAGTAACGTTTGGTTCGCGCCTTGGTTACGTCAAACAATCGCGGTGTGAATTTGTAAGAGTGGTTACAAAGCATTACCTTCGCTGTCAAATCAATTATGCCACCTAAACGGAAAGCTACTGGTCGATCTACACCTCAAGCACGAAAGATAAAAGAACCACGAGCTTCAGAAACAGACGAGCAACTGAAAGCAAGATTGGAACCAGTTCGAGTTCGTACTGCTCAAGCCCGATCATCTGAAACAGACGAGAAATGGGAAGCAAGATTGCAAACCGTTCGAGTTCACACTGCTCAATCCAGACGAACAATGCACGCTGATTTAAATCTTAGTGCATTCCATTACAATGCTAATTATGATTACAGTCTTCATCCAAGTGTGCTTATTGGAAAAATGGATAAATTATGCGTGTATTGCAATGCCGTCAAATTTAAGAATGAAACACCAGGAATGTGCTGCGCGGGTGGAAAAGTGAAATTGCCACAATTACATTTACCACCCGAACCATTATCAACGCTGGTATCAGGTGACACAAGCCAATCGAAACATCTCTTGGCAAACGTACGGAAGTACAATTCATGTTTCCAAATGACATTGTTCGGTGCAACAAATATCGTTCGCGAGAATTACATGCCAACATTTAAAGTGCAAGGGCAACAGCTGTATGAAATTCATAATCGGTAGCGATACCTAAAATCGCGTGTGTTCGGTGTGAACTGTAGGCGTCTTAGATACGTCACGTGATCGAACACGGTCTGGATTGGCTGAAACTATGATGACGTAAATCAACAGCTGTATGAAATTCATAATCGGTAACGATACCTAAAACGCCTTCGGTAAGGTAACCACTTATTGTGGGCTCGATAAATACCACTAAATAATCTGAGATGCTTTCCAGAAACCAGTCAAATAGTCTATTAAAACACACACACTTTCTTTCTTTCAGTGGCATTGCAACGCATGCCAGGATTAAAATACAAACACTTTCTTTCTTTCAGTGGCATTGCAATGCATGCCGGGTACTTGCTAGTATATATATATAAATGAATGTTTGCTTGTTTGTGTCGTATGCGTTCCTATACCATTCATCCGATTGCGATAAAACTTTAGTGAGTTGTTCTGCGCACGCCCGCGAAGGTTTCTGAATTAGCACAGCCATTTAAATTGTACAATTAACAAATGTGTGCATTTCAATATAGTTTTGCGACATTTACCGTGTGTTCGCTGTGAACTGTAGGCGCCGTAGATACGTCAAGTGATCGAACAGTAGGCGCCTTAAATACGTCACGTGATCTCTTGGCAAACATACGGAAGTACAAGTCATGTTTCCAAATGACATCGTTCGGTGCAACAAATATCGTACGCGAGAATTACATGCCAACATTTAAAGTGCAAGGGCAAATGTATCATCGTGCAGGATCACTACTATCACTGCCGAACGCAGATCACAAATTTCTTCAAATTTATTTCATGGGAAACACTCATGAACAAATCAATCAACGTTGTCAATTCAATACGGGCACTAAACGAGAAATAGTCGCTGCATTACAAACTTTATTCGATCAACACAACGAATTAATTCGATTGTTGAGAACTGCCCTTGAACTGATGACTACAAAGTTGTAGTTAGAGCAGACAAAACACCTGTCGGCCAACACGAAAGACAGTATAATGCGTCAACAATTGATGAAGTGGCGATCGTTATAGTTGGCGAAGAATTTAACTCTCGTGATATAATTCTTCATCGCACAAATGGTGATGTTCAGCGAGTCTCAGAAACTCATCGCTCATACGACGGATTGCAATATCCGATTTTAGTTTGGCAAGGAGAAGATGGATATCATTTCAACATCCTAATGAAAAATCCACAAACAAATGAGGAAACGAATAAGAAAGTCAGTGCCATGAATTACTATTTATATCGATTGATGATTCGTGAAAACGCTGAAAATCATATCTTGAAATGTCGACAATTGTTCCATCAGTACATTGTCGATATGTATGCGAAAATCGAAACCGAACAACTCCTCTACATTCGATTAAATCAAACCAAGTTGTGTTCCGAAGAGTACATTCATTTACGTGATGCAGTTGTTAATGATGACAATGTGAATCTCAGTGAATTCAGAAACATGGTCATACTATCGGCCACATTTACAGGGAGTCCACGGCACATGCATGAATACGCAGAAGATGCAATGACATATGTTCGCGCATATGGCCGCCCAGATTAAGAGTAATTATGTCACAACTGTGTGTTCGTAGATCAAGAAGACTGAGCGGCTAATACAAAATATGTCAATGTCAATAATAATAATAATAATAATAATAATAATAATAATTTTAAAAAATAGAAGTCGCTATATTATTATTATTATTATTATTATTATTATTATTATTATTATAATTTTAAAAAATAGAAGTCGCTATATTATTATTATTATTATTATTATTATTATTATTATTATTATTCCACCATTAATACTTGCCGCCATGTATAGCCTATATTGTGCTAAAAAATGGCGTTAAACCATAAAAAACTAAAAAATTATTATTATTAAAACACGCCAGAAAAAGCCATTGCCTCTATTTTTTTTCTAGTGAGGCCGCAATCGCCTGTTCTTGCCTTTACATTCAGAATACTTACACCTCTCTATCCTTCTTGCAAACCAAAAATGTGGGTATAAGAATTCTCTCCATTTTTACTTGCTTCCTGTTCCATGGCTACTTTAACTAATGGTCGATCTTAGTGTCACGTGTCAAATTATATAGTTACGTCATGATATTATTTTCACAATCGGTTCACTTCACTTCGGTGTAGTTTAATATTTTTCATATTACACGATTACGCGATTCTGATTGATCCAAATAAGCTCATGAATTCTTATGCAGTATTCGATTTACTGATTGCCTGCGATTGAGGGAAAATTGAATTACCTCGTTTACTGGACTTTTACAATTAACATTATGCCGGACATTTTTCGATTCGACTGCCTAAACAGAAATGTGTAAATAAAAGTCACATCTGCCTGAATATGGTCCATTTACCCCCACACATGATGTCGTTACGCGATGTATAGATATTATTATGCCCTGAAAATTGGCTTTAAACACAAAGCAAGAACAACAATTAAAACGGAATTGGTCAACTGATAGCATGCGTGTGAAACAGGGTGGGGGTATACCTGTAAACTGGGATCCTCCAGAAACAGAATCTTACGTTAAATGATATTGGTGTAGTTCCTATCAGTGGTGTTGAGTATGCGTTAAAAAAAAGAAAACTTTCATTGACGCTAGGATATGTAATGACAATCCATTTATCACAAGGATTAACTCTTTCTCATACAGTTGTTTGAATTATTGATGATCGTATCGGGTGGTCAAATTTATTTTACCTCGCAGTATCACGAGTAAAAAAAATAACTCAGCTGCGGAGGGTTATTGTAGATTTTACTGCCACCAACAACGAAATTGTTAGTGATGATATAGTAAAAAAAAAAGTCGCTAATTATAAACCAAGTGACAAAAAATAATAATCGCTACTTTGATATTAATGCTGAATTTATCAACGCCTTGAAACAACAATAGAATAATCATTGTGTGAGCTGTAACACAGTAATGTTATGGGAATATTCAAGTAATGATTCAAGACAATTTACCATAGATTGAAAAAACTGTAGTCATGGTCATACACTAGAAAATGTTATGTTGACCTGTCGTGAATGTTATATATGCGAGGCGCTAGTTAAGTGATCGTGATGGTAATTCAGTATCCTCAAGTATTACTTGTAATTGTTCACGTAGAAATCCACGTTGAGGAGCGGTTGAATCTAATCTATATATTGCAGGTCTACCCGTAGAGCTTACCAAGCTGGACATTTTATGTTTCGTAATACTCTATATAGGACCAGTCGCTATTGTTTACCATCTTCAAGTTCACCCGGCTCATACAAGTATCTTAAGATAACATTACCTCATGCTGGTTGTTTCGAATCTTCACGTCGTGTTATTGGTATATATATTTTGGTTATTGCATTAATATGTTTCATGTTGGTTGTTCGAGTAATTTCATTATTTAATGCATATTACACACTTATTGATCTTGCAACCCATTCTCTAATATCCAATACTGAATTATTTCCTTCGCGTATTGATATTCAAATAAGCGCTCTGCACGAGTACGATTAAATCGTTCAACGATTGCTTGATCACGATTAATTGCGGTATGTTCTCGTCTGATATTATTTACATTATGGTTTTTTATTATCAAAAATGATTTACACCAATGAATTATTTGCCAGGATCGACCTATAGCGGTTAGAGCGTCCGTACCGGAAGCGGGATGTCGTGGGTTCGAGCCCCGGCTGAGTCATACCAAAGACTTACAAAAATGTTACTAACAGCTACCTTGCTTGTCGCTCAGCATTAAGAGGTTAGTGTTAGCTCTTGTCGGCCTGGTGTCAGGATAATAAGAATGGGTCGGACATCATGCTACATGTCTGCCGCATGATGCCCCAGTGCTAGACATCACTATAAACTGCCACACTGCAGACATCAAAGCTATATGACTAAAACAATTATTAAAGCTACGTTAAAAATCCCAATCCCAATCCCAAAACTTTCCCCTGCACAGTTGCCTTTGAACAGAATACTGTATAAACACGTTTTGCCTAAACAACGACGCTTTTTAATATAGACTTGCGATGAATGGGCCAAGAACTAATTCCTATGTACTGATTGATGTACATGCAGAAAAAAAAAAGAGTTTGAGCACCTATTTCCAATTTAAAATATGCGTCTGAGATTAGAATAGAGTAAATAATGAATTGCTAAATTGTATCAATACGAAAAGCTTGACAATCGGACTTCATGCTGTCAATAAAACGAATTATTTCTTCAATCGTGTTACTTTTATCGCTTATGTTTATATGATATGTTGGATTGATCATATGTTATGTTCTGTCTATAGTCATTAGAATTATATCATCCAAAAATATATAACAGCACAAATTGTCCATCTAAAACTAAAATGAAATACGCCAGCTCCCTACCCTCCAACAAAAATAACCAAACAAAAGCAAGAAAACAATTTTAAAAGCAAAATCAACTTTTCAGGTTAATTGCGTGTTTCGAGTTGGTATAAATAACCTCAAAAATATAAACATTGCGTTTAAAAATTTAAATATGCATTCAGTCATTTTAACTACATTGTGACATATTTATGTTTGCAAAGCAACTTGGAGTAGAACAAGTCTCTGTTTGATTACGCCTGCTAGTCTAAAGACTTTAACGTCATCTTAAAAACGGAGCACCAAATATTTCAAACAGCATATAATCAGAATTTGTTGAAAGTTTATTTTGTAAGTGTATATCGATCTATAAAATGAATTTAGGTTCTTAGACTTTTAATAATACTGGCACTGACGATATGTTAATATTACAATATTCAAGATAACAACAGTAATCTCATGTCTCATTCACTGACTAATATAAAATTCGAGAGGCTTTGTACAATCAACGACCATGATTAGTCTCCATTTATCGCGTCGCTTGAGCTTACATTGTCTTAGTTTCAAAGCATTCATGTAAGTACCGTACTGTCCTAAAAATAGATAATTCTCTTTTGTTATTCGATAATGTTCTTCATCGTGGTGGTAAATACAGTCCATGTGCTAGATCATGCTTGAAGAAAATAACAGGCAGTAACAAAGCCAACTAAAAACTTCGACAAATTACAGATGAACGTGATTACAAACTCCAAATAGTTTTGCATTCCAGAACCCACTTGGAACGATTATGTTTCAATGTCTATACAAATAATTCACCTCACGGTAATAATGCATGCAACAGTATTTCCATTGAACTCATTACATTTTATCAATAAACGCTACTTTCAAAATGAACATAGGTATCGTCGCCCGGTGATCGGAACTACTGTCTAGGAGTTGGAAAGTAAAGGAAGCAACGTTGGGGAAACATTGAACTTTTTCAGTCCATAAAGCCATAAATGTATATTAATCTAATAGTAACATGGTCCTGTTCTTCGTGCTTTGAAATTACAAAATATGTTATTTTACATCTTAATCTTTTCTACTTGTTTCGTTGCCACTCTTCATGAATGTATTTTCCGCGTGTATGTTTCAAATAGGAAATTAGTTTTACGTCACCCATTTCCAGCATCATAACTATATTTTAGAATGCTTTGATGTCTAGTATATTTTTTCAGATAATCTTGTTTTTCTTCCAACAAGTCGATATAATAGATCCAGTGATTTACGGTGTTTAATTGCGAGTCGCATAATGGATTTTAATAAAATTTGTGTTGGGTATATTTTCATCTGTACGTTAAATGAAACTCATCCATATATTATAAGGTCAAGGTCTGTCCAAAAGAGTCTGTTCTGAAAGAGATTTCACGACCAAAATATGTTCTGATTCAGACTCGCAAACGTTTTTATGTACATTTTGACATATATTTCTTCACTGTAAGTTTGATCTCTAGCACACGCGGAAAAAGGAGATCCATCCAAGGTCGGTGGTTGTGCAAAGATTCTCAGATTTGCTTTCATCAATATCTGATCCGTGTATACCTATATTAAACTAATTCCAACATTTATAAGATTTATTACCAAAGATTGAAGGCATCGCATTTCTCTCAATTTTCTCGACTTCCTGTAAAGTGTCAGTATCATACCACTTCTTATACCAATTGAAAAGTGGTATGATATTGATAATTAAAAGGAAGTTTAGAAAGTTCAGAAAAGGTGATGCCTTCAGTCTTTATTAATGAATCTTATAAGTGTCGTAATTTGTTCAACATAGGTATACAGTTGTCAGCATCATACTACTTCTCGTTTGACCGTTCCGGTGGCCAAATTGTTAGAGCGTAAGCCACGGATGCAGGAGGTCGCGGGTTCGAACCAACGGCCGTGTCATAGCTAAGACTTCTAATAATGGTACTAACAGCTGCCTCGATATTAAGAGGTTAGTGTTAGGACTGGTCAGCCTGGTGTCATATAATGTGACTGGTTGAGACATCATGTTAAATGTCTGCGGCATGATGCCCCAATGCTAGTAGCATCGTTACAAACTGCCACACTGCAGACATCGTAGCGACACACACACACACACTTCTCATTTAGACCCTAACCTGCAATCGGGATCAATTTCATTAGCTGTTAATTACACACAACTCTTTCCACACGCCCCCACCCTTTCTGAACTGCCACACACTAATCCAGTAAAGACTACATGTACAGTTCACAATACTTTAATAATATGACTTTTCTCACTCATCATGTCTTATACCGACAAAAAACAAATATCAGGCAATTTTTTTTGGGAAGGGGGGCGCTCTTAACCAAGTCCAGTTTGCAAAGTGGTCGCTAAAAATGTTGTTTTAACCATGGCCATGTAGTGTTGACTCATTAAACAATCCGAAGGCCAATGTGAAGGATGAATGCATGAGTACGCGTCTTTTATTATGTTGTCATCAGAAGCATTTTGGTTTTCGTTAAGCGCTCGATAATTTCGTCCGCCTCAAGAAACACATAACTGATGTTTTCCCTCAACTACCACCCCACAATTCAGAAATGGTTGTATTGCAGTACTGGAACAGTGAGAACTTGTCACGTGATATCCACAGTATTATCTACGAAACTTCTTTTTACAATGACTTACTGGTCCTGTCATGAGCCATCTACAGCAAGTCTTTGCCTGATGCATATTATTTATGCGTTCCCAAGATCGAAAATTGCATAAGAAAAATTATTCAACAAGATACAATTGTTATTAACTGCAAAAATGTCTCTCCGACATGTCTTGATTGTAACAGACCCAGAGTAATTCCGTTCATCAACGCCTGTGACTATATTGTTAGTGTTTTTTCTTGGCGTGTATCCGTTTTCTGGTGCAAACTGGATATTTTCAGGAAATTGTTCACGGACAAATCCACGTTCAGGAGCTGTTGAATCTAATCCATAGTTTGGTGGCTACACAGTCGATCTTACCACTCTGAAATTGTATAAGTTGCTAAACTCCACACGGAATCAGTTGCTCTTGCTGCACCACTCTCAACTTCACTAGGGTCATATAAATACCTCACAATTACTTAACTGCCGAACACTGATAAAGTATTTGATGAGTTTCGTCGTGGTATATCGTTTGCAATTGCTTCGACATGTTCCATGTTAATTCGGCTCGTGAACTCGTTGTTAATTCGGCCATTTTAGTCGACCATGATATTGTTGTTTTTTTATTAGGATATTAGGATGTTTCATCCCGGTTTTTCACTAAGGTGTCAAGCGCGTCTTTATTTCCTGCCAGCCCATCAATGTCGTCTGCAAAGCGTAGATTGGTGGTGTTACGCCCTCTAAGGCTGACTGTCCCACAGAGCCATTTAATAGGTAAATAAAACAAGTAATATAAATTTATTAGTGAAATAAGTAATGAAATTGTGTCATTTAATTAAAGAAAACCATGACTGTTTACGAATTAAGGTTTTACAATTGCTATTGCTATTTCACTTTGTAGTATGATAGAATGAACATTTTGTCTAATCATAGCAATTTTGCTTAAATAATTAGCAGTACAAAGCAATAGCAATGATAGAGCAAGGGTGAGAAATTGAATATACTTTTTTCGCTAGCAACCAATACTGCCGTTTGGTTAATCTTGCATTAATGAGCTCGTTTTCTGTAATTATACGAAAATGTTTATTTTTAGTAACAAAAGTCATTAAAGATTAATTGTTAACTATTATCTACCGAATTATATGGCATTTTCTTTATTCTCTTGCTTCTGGTGTGCGGTCAGCCCTGGCCCAATGGCCTTGTCGTTATAAGAAATATTGTCGGCCGACCTGGCCCAATGGCCCTATCGCTATAAGAAATATTGTCCGGTCTCTCTGCTACTATAATAACTATGCAGAAAACATTTAAACAACAGTGTTTTTGGTTTTAACAACTGTTTTGGCTACTATTAGAACCAACGTTCATAAAACAGGTTTACAAAATACGATAACATAGTGAATGATATGCCAGTGCTTGGAGAGCTGGTAGATACAGGCTGTATTATTGCACTTTAGAAGGTGTAAGAATTTGTTCTTGAAAACAAGGTCGTGTTCATTGTATTTCCTCAGTAAAACAATACTCATGTTGTTTTTTTTCTGAAATAGGCAACGTTGTCAATGACGCCTTGATATGCTTCGTGATTTGTGCTCAACGTTTACACTACATTCACCAAAGACGACGAATATGTTTGCCTTTGGTACCTCTGCAAGAAGACATTAAAGTTTTTGCAAAGTTGTATTTGATCGCAGCAATACTGGGAGAATATAACGAGTTCATGGGAGTTTTATATTTTTTCGCAGTGCACATATGTATTAACCTGAATTCAATTATTAAAATAAATATGGAGTAGACGAACGTTTCTTGGAATACAAGATTGTTTAAAATTTGTCAACTTATTCAACTTGCATTTTATACGTAAATTGTGGGCGCTTTCAACTGACTAATTTCATGCTCCGTTACATTCATAGCATATCGAATAGCACAATAAATGTATTTACAGAAACTTTCAAAACCTTAAGCAGGTAAATTTCACAATTCTCAGTTATCTGTTAAGCAGTGGCTCGGGTGTTTCGTCAACAACTGCAACATGGTCAGAGAAATTACAAATGAACACAGACGATACCGAAAAAATATATTTCATGTTAGCCTAGAGATTGCGCGACTGCTTTGGACCTATGCGGACTTACGTTTGATCCTCAACGCAAGCAAAACAAAATGGTAGGACATCCAAGGTCAGTAGTTTGAGAAAGGCAATTCAATTTTTTTTATGTCCACATCTGAGACTTTGAGGATACCTAAGTGTTACAGACTGTAGCAATTATAACTTGTATCAATAATTGTTTTGAGCATAACATATATCAGAACCTGTTAAACTTTCTTTTAATTTTCAACGCAATACCATTCATAATCTATAAACTGCAATCATGATCCCACAAATGTCATGTTACTTATATCTATCTCTCTCCAATCCTTTTAACCTCAATGAGATGGTGTGTCTGTGGATGGAGAATTGTTTACAAGACGAAATCTATGATGCATTCGAAAATGTCACTTTTGACCCACACCCTTTTTCGATGCCGTCTTCTAATTTTCAGTAACGTCTTGCCGAATAACATCATCCTCTTTAAATCGGTACAAACGACGTTCATAAAGAGAATCAAATGATGGACGCAAGAACGCGTGGACATTTGTAATTTAAATATGTCTGCAAGCATTAAGGAGGATTAAGAGCCAAAATACCAGGGCCATAGAGAGGTTATATTTTCAGTGGTACGAATAATTTTACATGTTAAATATCAAAATAAATAGCGTTCGCCGCGGAAGCGGGAGGTCGTGGCTTCGATCCCCGGCCGAGTCATACCAAAGACTTACAAAAATGGTACTAACAGCTGCCTCGCTTGACGCTCAGCATTAAGAGGTTAGTGTTAGGACTGGTCGGCCTGGTGTCAGGATAATGTGACTGGGTGGGACATCATGCTACATGTCTGCGGCATGATGCCTCAGTGCTAGACATCACTATAAACTACCTCACAGCAGACATCGTAACGATATGACTGAAAAATTGTTAAAGCTACGTTAAAAATCCTAATCAAACAAACGAAATCAAAATAAATAACAAATAGGTCTTAATACTTCTTAATACACTACTGTATGTCTATTCAAACTCTTTGCTATCAAATAAGTTTTTATATCAATAGTGATAACATAGTACTGCATTTACTATAATTTATCTTTCGAAATCAAACAAAATATTCCTTAAAACTAAACATAAAATAACATTTAAATAACGCATTTATAGAAAATGTTGGTTGCAAGGCACATTTGGAAATAGCATTTGGAGGACTATTTGTTAGTTTTGATTGCTTCAACAAAAGGTTATTCATATTCGCTATGCATTCATATAATTATAGAACACACTTTTAATTTTAAATTTCCTGACAATTTTAAACATTCCGCATTCATTGTTATAAAAACAAATACATCAAGCTTTTACGAAGTCTAAAAGGCTCATTCCTTCAAAACTGAAATATCAAGATATATCGATCCACCTTTGAACCTTAGACAGGTATAACAAAGTTGTAGCGTGGAGTACATTCGATTACAAGCTAATGTTGTAGCAAATAATGATTGTACAAATAGTACATCAAAACTAGTCTTAACATGCAAATTTATATGAAGATTTCAGCGCATGCTCAATGCACACTTCTTACTATTATCATTATATAGCTTTTACCGTTTGGTAACGTCATAGTTGGTGTACTTCAACCTGAGTTAGGTAACGAGCACCGAACATTCAGCCTTAACTGTAATGGGTATGTCAATCTATTTCTCAGTCTTGTTCTTATTACTGTTCAATGCTAATGAAGGCCATGCCGCATCTTGGTCAGCTTTATCGATTGAGGTTGAAAACATTTTCACGCTATATGAAGGAAAAACCAGTATGATTCCACTCCAAGACTCGTCAAAAACATTGAATGTTTCCTTAGGGCTGCAACTCCTGGCCATCAACGACTTTGACGATGTTGCGGGAATCATGGATATAAGCACATATCTCTCGATGGAGTGGACAGAGGAAATATATGTCAACAGCCATGGTTCAAGGGCCCCTGATACGTCAGTTACAATATCGGCAGCTAGCATCTGGAAGCCTTCATTGATACTAGTCAATTCGGCGGGAGAGAGTACAGATATCGTACAAGAGCAATCTCAGGTGAGAATATATTTGAAATCTGGTAAATGTGAATGGACTGAAAACGTTGTTTTCAAAGCGTAATGTAGGCCGAACGTTTATTTTTATCCGTTTGATGTTCATGATTGTTCACTTAAATTTACCACCCGAGCATATAATTCAAGTGAGCTGACGTTGATAGCGTCCAGTTTCAAGAAGGACCACTTTGAAGAGAGCGTTACGTGGAATGTGAGAAAGACATCTTCAGAAACATTAATCCAGGATTCCAAATCCCACGCAAAATTCCAAATTAATATCTCAAGAAGATCATTGAATTTTGTCTTAAACTACATTCTATCTATTTTATATTGTCCGGTTTAAATGTATTTGTCTTCATCTTACCTAGACATTCTGGAGAGAGAGCAGAATATTCTGTGACTTGTTTCTTGGCTTTTGTGGTTTTCATGAACACCATTGTCACATCGTTGCCAAAATCCTCTGCACCAGTCTCTGTTTTAGTGTACTACCTCACGGTGATGATGACGATTAGCGAAGTTATAACTGTCCTTGTACTATTCACTCTGATAATCGACAAAAAGGCGAAGAAGGAGAAGGAGAATGCCATAAAGAAGATGGGTGCAGAGATGAAGAAGAATGCAAGCAGCCAGGAGGATGGAAAGAATAAGCAGAAAGAGAAGAAAAACAACAAGAAGGAAGATAAAGATATAAAAATAAGGAATACTAAACCATCGAGTAATCGTCTTTGCTGCTTGCGTTGTGACTCGAATACTGTTATAGATATACCAAATCAAAACGATGAAGCTTCAGGATCTAACACTAATGAAATGCATCAGAATCATCGTCCTCCAAGATGTCTTCAGGGTTTTGCGTGGTTTTTCCGTTGTATGTTTTGTATGCGGCCTAAAAAGTCATCGGAAAAATTGCGATGGGTTCAGATTGGAAACACTCTTGTCCGTGGCTAAATTGCAACAATATTATTATTGTTAGTAGTAGTAGTAGTAGTAGTAGTAGTAGTAGTAGTATTATTATATATGAAAACGTTGTATTATATAACCCATTTTAGTTAAGGTGATGTAAAAACTATAATCATTTCCATTTTAACACATACATGTTTATACAATAAACAATAAATAGTTACAAGCAGAAAACTCGTTGATGAAACAGTGACAGTTTAGCAAATTGGAAAGATCAATGTATTAAATCGTACCTAGCCACGCTACCTATGCTGAAATCGAAAGTAACATTTACTGGGAAAATGTAATTGATGTAGAAATCGAAAGTAACATTTACTGGGAAAATGTAACTGATGTTGAAATCGAAGATAACATTTACTGGGACAATGTTATGAGTTCTTGCAAGTGTCATAATGTATTCTGCACGAATATATTGTATTTCGGTGCATTATTTGTTATAGATATATAACGGAACCGTTCTATTTGAAATGCAAATATATTTTAAAATTTGTAAGCGATATACGCCTGAGTTTCGGTCACTAAATATCTAAATTCAAATTCTATTTTCATTTGCTATTTATCGAAACTAATATATTGTTTTTAGTTAGATTATAATTAAAGTTTGTTTAACATGGGGTATTGTTGAAGGGGGTTGGAGTAGGAGGTATTAATGAAAGCAGCAGTTTATCCGAATCCAAGTAAGCGTCACGTCACGGTCAATCTGATTTTGTGAAGGTGGAAATTTACCAGATAATTAGGGAATCATAATTAGAGACATGTTACTAGATTGCGTTATAACAGCCAGGATGTGAGTATGAGCGTGACGTCCATACAGAACGTTTGCTGATTGGACATTGTCCATTTTCCATACAAATATTTTTTGATTTATGTTTTGATGATCCATCTTGCGATATCTTCTCCATGTGTTTGATTAATCGCATACAAGTCATAGATGAGGTCCACATAAGGGCATCGACATGCACGGATATGATGTGATGTTTTATACGCATGATCATGTCGGTAACATGCATTTGTGGGTGCTTCATCAGGCGTTGATTGGTTATTTTACTTATTAGAATCATATCGTAAATCATGCGGTGTATCAAGCCCACAGTAATTGTATCCAAGGATGTGCTTTTCACCAGGATATTTTCTCCATGTTGTCTGTGTTAACTTTGGTAAAGTGGCAGCAATATTATCGCAAGTGATTGCCTTTATATAATTATATATATATATATATATATATATATATATATATATATATATATATATATATATATATATATATATATCAAATAGTAATCTGCCCATGGTACAATAGTACGAATATATACACATTCTTTCAACCACATGCCTATAGATCAATTGCGAATTTATACTCATTCATTAATTATAAATGACATGAAAATAACGATATAAAGTATTAATAGTCCTTGTTTTCTGAATGATATTAAAATGATACAAAATGTCATTGTAATCCTTCCTCTTTTCCATTCCCCTCTCTTGCGCACATGACAAAATATGCTCAAATCTGGAGTAGGAGAAAAACAAAATGCGCTGGACAAAAACATTAAAACTGACCTTGTACCAAGTAACCTACAGTAATCTGGTTCATCTTATGTTTACGCTTCCTTGTGATCTATCTACAGTGTTCATAATATCAATGATACATAGTTGCAATAGCTAGTGACATTAGACCGATATGTTAAATTTGTCTGTTACGAGACACACGAACTGTTTGATTTTACTCCTTTGTAGTTGTATCTTAAAAATTTAATATATAATGTTTTAAAAATAAATTATAAATTATTATACATACAAGTGTCGAAACGGTCGCCCTCCATCCCCCAACCCCACCCCCTGCTCTCCCTCTCTGGAATATCGTAGCTAGATACGGGCGAAGACCCAAGAAACTACGAGCGTTGAGGATTTTCGCTTGTGTCTTTACCTTTGAATGATGGTAATGTTAGTCAAGTCGTCCAAAGGGAGGAGACGTTATCAATGTTAATTAAAACAGAATAATGTTACTGTCAATATATAAAAATATTTTAATTACCACTTGTTGGTTAATCATTGTACTTAGTTTATATTCTACGCTAATTTCCATACGTCAACACATGACAGTACATGTTTAGTATACATGTACAAGAAGCTAACCATGTTTGCAGTGCACTATTTTCTTTATTAAAAAACATATTTCAGTTTTAAAACATGAGTTTATTTTATTTTGATTTATTAAATGAGAAGAAAATAAAAACTGAAAAGGAAAATAATCAACTTACAATTTGCAAGGGTGTTTGTGAACAAGATGAAAAATCGTAGAACTACATTTTGTAGCGGACATCACTCGACAGGAATGTGAGGAGTTCATTCACTCGGTCAATACACAATTGCCATAAGGATATCGCAACTCCGTATATATATATATATATATATATATATATATATATATATATATATATATATATATATATATATATATATATATATATATATATATTGCGCGTTCATGCATGAGCGTTTTGAAGACATCCATGATGAATACAACGAACTTCATTTTGTACAACACAGAGATCTGTTATATATTGTTGTGAATCCAGAGCAACACCTAGATGATTACATTCTCATCAATGGAATCGGAATTCACATTTAACGCTGTTACACCTGTTTCCGCTGATGAATCACGTACACTGGATACTTTGTTAGCTTATTAGAGGTCGCCCAATATGCAATGACAACAGCTTAGTGGTTTACCAGCATATAGTTGATTTATGTTGTCAGCAGACACTTGTGTCTACCGGAAGAATATTAAACTTACCTCGGGCATGCGCATACGATGTGGAATTCAATAATGACATATTCGACTTAGAATCACATTGGCGACAGGCTAAGACACTAAAATTTACATACGTACTCATGAACCCACACTCGTAACTTTCATTGCAATAAGAGCTCAAAGGAGGCCAATTGATATTAAACCTCGTCAATGTTAGCCTGACGACATTTGTTGTGACAAATTATCTTTGCGCATGGGATATCATATAGCGCCATATATGGTGAGGATTACTTAAGAAAACGCAGATAAGTTTAACCTATGACACCATCAGTGCTAGTTATAAAAGCATGTCTAAAACGGTAGGCGTAGTTGTTCAGGGTTACATACTGTTTTGGTTTTCATGATTTCGTGAACATTTGGGTGGGTGTGTACCAAGTGGCCGAGTGGTCTAAAGTGCTCGCCGTTACGGATCACTGTCATCTCACCTCTGCGTGGGTTCGAGTGTCAGATTTGGCCAATGTGGGTATGTGAGAAATCTTGCCAGTAGCTTCTCGTGGGTCGGTGGTTCTTTCTGAGGGTCTTCCTGGATTCTTCCTCCAGCAATAATACTGGCCGCCATGTATAACCTATCGGGTGCTGAAAAATTGGCGTTAAACACTACAACAACAACAATACAATCAACAGCTGAATCGGGTGATTTGATATTTATTTCGACCGCAGCGTTTGTATATATTCCATGTCAAAACATGAGGTTGATACAAATTATATATTACACATGCGCATCAAAACGGGCATGTTGTTGATCTTTGAAGTACATTATTGACGATACACTTTGCAACATAGACCGACCGGACATTTTAATATCAAATGACAGTAGAACTTGGACGTGTGAGACCCATAAACTTTGTTAACGTGAGCAAATGCGTTTACGCGAATTCTGGAAACTGGACAGCCCAATCATCGCGCTCCACACTAATCGCCAAACATGCTGCCATGCCAGTCGTTGATACTTTTTGAAATGTTGCTGCGGATTGTTTGAAACGGTTCAATTCTTGTGAGATCGAAATCAACAATTACGCACGCGCGAATGTTCAGACCGAGTATGCTATCATCGACAGAAACAATGCCGCCTCCAGTTAGTATAATCATTAATTAAACATCTCAACAAAACGTTCTGATTCAGTAATTGCAAATCTAGCAATGGCAAGTAGATTATGTTTGGGAACTGAAATTGAGATAGGAGCCACGAGTGGCCGAGTGGTATCAAGGTCTTTCCGTTACAGAGCACTGCCATCTCACCTCTGTCTGCGTGGATTCGAGTCTAAGATGCGGCTAATGTAGTTATGTGAGTGAGCTTGCCAGCAGCTTCTCGTGGGTCAGTGGTTCTTTCCGGGGTTTTTCCCAGGTTTTTCCTCCACCAATAATGCTGGCCACCATGTATTGCCTATCGTGCTGAAAAATAGCGTTAAATCCTAAAACAACAACAACTGAAATTGAGTCCAGTGGGATAGTTGAGTTGTGCCAGTTACTGCTCCTCATGTCACAATAGCCCACGGGTTGTACAAAGCGGGTACCTTGCTTGTTCAGGCCATGATCGAGATACTCTGTGACCTAGACAAGTAGCAAAAATAAAAATAAAAAACATATCTCTACTAATATTTCTAATTTTCAGATCTTTTAAACGTAATGAAATCTATCTTATCCAGTTTTCTACTTTCAGAACTAATGCAGAATGCACATTTGCAAGAAGAAAATAACAACATTGAAAACAAAAGAATTCTTCTATACTAAAAACCGCTGAAATATTCTTATGACATATATGACAATGCAATTTCAACAAGAAAACAGTTTATGTACATGTCAAGCATTGACTTAAAAATTAACATACCCATCAAAATGAACATTGCTCCTTCGAATGCTTTTATCAATCATTCACTCTTACATCCGAGGAGGCCAGGGTATATTAACAAAGGCATTTGTCCATGCGTATCAAATAATAAACATCTTAGGTGAGAGCTCACCGAACATGATCACGTATTGTATCGATACAAATGTCATTGAAATGGTAATAACTTACTTTTGAATGTATTCCATTAAAGTAAGAATTAAAGTTCCAGCAATAATTTAAACATGTACTACAGATTGCCGGTCCGTGACGTTTTGGCGCTGCCGTATTGGCGCCGGCCGGTTTGGCGTGACCGTTTAGGCGCTTGGATGTTTTGGCGTGGGCCGTTTTGGCACTAACAAGAGGATTAACATCAAAAGATTACACATTATCCTTAAGATAATTAAAGTCCATGTCAGCATTTACAAAATAATTAAAAAATAGCAATATAAGCAGGACGCTTTAACCATTCAGGCTCAAGCCTACGTCTATATAGTTGTTTGTTTATATAAGTGTGCTGTCGAATGTATTAACGTAAAAGAGTTTGTTTGGAAATGAGCGGTATGAAATCGAATCGTGGTCATGAAAAGAACGTGCATGATGGATAAATATTTGATAAATACAGTGCCGACAAGCTTCAAACGTTTTGGCGATGCGAGTTGAAAAACGAATGTAAAACTCGTCTTCACACAGCTGCAGATGACGGCTAATTCATTTTACTGATGAATGAACATAATCATGTGAAAAGAGCAAAAGTTGCAAAAGCAGAAGTGGACAAGATTGTGAATGATATGAAGAAAAAAGCATCAGCTTTCAGACCTTTTAAGCTGTGTTGCTGTTTGAAAAAAATTTACAAATCAAGAACTTTTCACTGTAATGTTTCCCCTATAGTTTTAGTAAAAGTTATTTTAATAACACACATATCATTGGAATAGTTTTACTTTTATTTTTCACTTTATATTTCACTTACACACTACATCTCTTTGATCGCTGAGCTAATCAATGTTGTCCTTACCGGCTTCACTAATGTCAGGTTACCTCTCAACAGGAATAGCAATTGCTCGGCGCCAAAGTGGTCGGAGCGAAACCGGCCAGTGCCAAAACGGCCGGCGACAAACCGGTCGCGCCAAAACGGCCGGCTCCAAATCGGCGGCTACAAAATGCTTCGCAGATTGCATCACCTAGCAAATATTTGAAAAGAACAAAAGTGTAGTGCAAAAAGTTGATCGATTTAGATTCACGTATTTACACGTAGTGAAATAGGTGTACTGATCTGTCAGGGCTCGTTTCATCAACATAACTGACACATGATAAAGATTTACTGTCTGGAGTTGGCAATCAAGTTCAACGTAGTCTTCTTGTGTTACCAGTACATTATTGTCTGGTTTTCAAGCTTTAAATATTGAATATTTTATAGTATTACGAAAAAATAGTTTCTGTTTGTATTTATATATTTTGAGAACAAATCCTAGAAAGGCATCGATAACGAATTAATCGATATAAAACTCGACTAATTTTAGACCAAAACGTCTTTTGGGAAGGCCGAGGGGGAGGGGGGGGGGGTGCGGGCGAGTCAGAGAGCCAGTAGCTTCTCGTGGGTCGCTGGTTCTTTCCGAAGGTTTTTCCGGGTTCTTCCTCCACCAATAATACTTAAGGACTGGAAAACTGAACTTGCCTTTAGAAAATCTGAGCTTTTCCAAACCATTTTTACTCAACTTGAGCAAAACAATAATATTCAATATGGTTTATGGTTTAGTGTACTTTAAGAAAATCACATTTATACTTATTGAAATATTAGCTTAAAAATGTTTGATAGTGCCTTAAAACATTTTCAAATGTATATTTTACAAACACATGTCAATATAAAGATTATACATAGTTATAATGCACATATAGTTAAAAGCACAACAATATCCATGTATATAGGTATATACAATACTTACTTATATTTAATTAACATTTAAATTTTACGTTATAATGATCTCAAAATGGCAATACATATAATACGTGGAATACGTTTACATGAACGGAACAAGTTAAATGCGCTAGTTGTTCAGGAATCGACAGGTCCACCAATGCATTTACAAATTCAAGGTCATGTTTTGTACTCTGGTCCCAATTTATAACGTTTGGATTCTATATGTATACCAAGAATTCAGCGCTGGTTAAGAACATCCATTCTGTAGGACATGCTACTTTCGATATCAACATAAGCAATGAGACTAGTTGACCTATTAGCGTTTGTGCAGAAGGTAGGTAGTATATGAAACGTAACTTTTTGATCTCGACCTTTGATTTTAACTACTAACTTTAACACGTCACCTTAGAATAGTAGTGCCTACAATGCTACTGAAGAAAAGAGCGGTATTAAGTGCAATTCCTGACAATGTGATCCTCTAATCTGACTGATACGAACTAAGCTAACTAAACCCTTAAACTAGTGTTTAAAACTCCGAGACACTAATGATATAATGTTGTCATTGACCCAAAACGTTTCGAGAACTTCATGCATACAAGATATCCCATTTTGATTAATAAAACTCCTGCCTGAGGAATAGCTAAATTTTTTTTATATGTTTCTTGTGACACAGTGATCATCACAAACGTTATCAATATATCAATGGTTCAGTTGTCACCAAATTAGATTTTTTTACCACAACACTATAGCACCACATGTCACTTAAACCTTTCTCATAGAAGGGCCACGTACTCAACAAGCACGTAAAATAGGTTTTCTGACAACAGAGCCACTGGTTCATGGACACTAACACAAAAAGTAGAGAGTACAAAGCCACCACCAATTCCTTTCCCATGTTGTAATATCAAAAGACTAAATAAATATCAATTTTTATATATTTATCACATTCTCGTCTTATCTTATAAAGATAGGAATTGCCCGTTTAATTCATTATTGGTGTAATAACGTATTCACGGTCCTTAAAATGCGTATCAAAGAACAACCCAATAATCCAAACCCATCTACATCTCGTGAAAGCTATGACAAAGTGTTTATATATAGTTACCTGCTTTTCTGCTTATCACAGCAACAACGTGCTGAAAATGCAAAATTGACTGACATTACTAAACATATATTTCATGTGAAATCTACAAACACTTGATGCGGACTGAGACATGGAACCTAGCACCATATATTCATCCTTGTGAATGTATGGACTTATTTGAAAGATTCAGTGAAAGAATTTCTTTTAAAAAAGCTAACCGGGACAGCAATGTTCTGGATATATTAGGATATTCTGTGAGTTTTAAAACTGAATTGGGTTTGAAGAAATGGCGACTCTAAACCAAAAAAGAAAAGAGATTTTAAGAACTTTCATGCCAAATATAGACATGTTTTTCACTTCGGCTATACATGTTATGACAAAAATGAAAATTACTTTGAATACATTCCGGATCGATGCATTTGCAGCATATATATCGAATTACATAATAAATTTACAGTAGAGAACTGTAACGAATTTCTTTAAGCTTCATTATGGTTGAATATTAATATTAAAGTTGTACATTCTAGCATCATGTACATGCTCGAGTGAAAAGGGAGTTTTGTATGTAAACGATTTACTTAATGAAACCGTTCATGAACTAATACAGATGTTTTGAGAATCATTTTGTCAACATCCTAGATTTATTTTCAAGCTCAGGTAATTCAGCTTTCTCCATCAGACTTCATATACAAAATAATTTAAGTATATATGTCCCATTTTTACATACAGCTGTACATTTGTTCATTACGGAACAAATGGGCTGTACAAGTATATATCAAAAGCTTTAAGTTAATTCTTCTATACTTACATGAAGAAAATGAGTTTATATATGAGAGTGACAGGAATGAACACTATTTCCTGCCTTTCAAAATAACTAAGTGTCCTAAACGGAGATAGTTTCAAACTAAACAAAATTCAAAGAATTTTACCAAGAAATGCAATTTTGAACAAAACTGGAAACGTTCCAACAAGCATGTGCTTTTTATATAATGACTTCCAAGGATTTTATGTCATTTCTTTTGAAACGTACGTACGTAATTGGTTTTTTTTATAGTTATAGCCGTCCACTAGGGACATATGTATAACTTTTATAGCCGCCATATCGGTGGCCATTTAATGTCCCTT
Source organism: Unio pictorum (assembly GCA_030141615.1). Taxonomy (NCBI): domain Eukaryota; kingdom Metazoa; phylum Mollusca; class Bivalvia; order Unionida; family Unionidae; genus Unio; species Unio pictorum. The sequence continues at coordinate 3,210,192 of JARLTB010000253.1, forward strand.
TTTGGGGGGGGGGTCGCTACTCCCCCCCCCCTCAGGATTTACAGTGCTTACATGCACTATATTTTAAATAGGGCGTTCTCCCGAATTACTAAAAAGTAACTATCGGGAGAAATGAAAGCCCATGGGGTGGGTAGGAATAGTACTTACACACACCCACCCCTATCGTTGTCAACCAATCGGAGCAAAAATCTTGGTAGCGAGGGAAAATGCTTTCTCATTTCGCTAGTAATTAATGAGTCGGACGCAGAAAAGGCGGCAAGGGCCCAGGTCCAGGAGGGCGACGACACAGCAACACACACCAGAGCACGCAAACAGCAAGACAGCAAGGCCACGAACGCAGTCCACACCTGAAACGAAAGGGTCATACTTATTTCAAATTCAGTCCAGTTATACTAAAGGACAGCTTAAAATCCAATATTGTGTTAGCCACCTATGCAATTAATCAAATATATAAGTTGAAGAATTATTATTTATCATCCTATTGTTCTAAAAATCTAGTACATAAGCGTACATAAAATAAGTCCCTAACAAATTTAGAAATTAAAATGTCTAAACGACATATAATAGTGTAGTCAATGGTAGGTAATTTTTGGTCTTGAATTTTGCCGGAGGCAATACCAATAAGGTCTAATTAGTGTTTTTAGGGCCACGGAAAGTTGTTCGAAAAGGGGTACTCGTAACCAAATGAGCCCCCTATTATTCAGGCAAGTGAAATGGCAATGTGAAATTATCACATCTTGCTCCGCAGGCTGTCTTCGGGGTGCAGTAGGTGGTAGCCACAGAGTTTCTCATGCGGCCTCCTGTTATCCCTGCTGTCTGGTTAATTTGTATCTTCTACTCTGCTTAACACTGGTTGTCGAAACGTTTCTTACTCCACGTGTGTCCCCTCCATTTTCGTCCAAACAATAGTGACGCTGTTTCAGCCTCGTGTCTGGACGGCCATCTTGGTTCTCCACGTGGCGCCATTTCTTGTTCAGCTTTGTATGGATTTTACAGCAAGCTATCTTCTGGTGGCTGGAATATCAGTGGTGAAGTCTAATAGTAGAGATAAACTCGATACTAATGCTCCTTACTACTCGTATGGGTGCGTTTTATTTTAGCACTCCTAATTGGTAGTAGTTATCTCGCTGTATCCCATGCTTTCACACTGTATAGCTGCTGTCCCGATCCTGCCTGCTCCGTGTTCACTGCCATGAATGTCTTTTGAAACTATTCCAAAAATCATTACTCATTAGTTTGATTGGGTATAGATAAGCGTAATCACCAGCACATTTTTCAAGTTTCAATGTTTCTTGGTATAATAAACAAAATCAAAAGAGACTGAGATCAATCTCCATTTGTAACAACTAAAATCAAATATCTATAAATGCAGATTTAGCAGTAAAACACCAATCATACCCCCATATAAAAAAGGAACTGAAGTAGGCATATTTGAATTGTTCATGGAAACAGTTTGATGGCAAAATGTATCTATACAAACATATATACTTACATATAAACATATATAACAACTCTTTGAATGACTAGTACTATACATGTATTTTCAAATTAAAATTTAAATTAAAATTAAAATTAAATTGAATTATTCTTAAAAATATTCAAAATAGGAAATTAGGCATATAAATTTAATTAAACTCAGATATCTCCAAAAGCGGTAATTATACTTTTCGAAGCTTCTTGTCTATGTTTCCAAAGTGAACACCCCGACATATACAGTAAAATGATTATGTTTGGACGACAGTAGGACACTAACGAAAAGTATATATCCTTATATTAAAATTCTCTAACAGTTTTACGTAACTTTATGTAAAGTTCCAGGCAGAAGTTAAGTGCAAAAATGTTTCGCATGTTTGTTGAGAACGAGGGTCACACTGACATAGGGTAATCTCAAAATGAGATATGGCATTTAATTACATACTGTGTAATGGGTATTTCTATATAAAAAAAATATTTGGAACATATTTATTAACTATTTCTTTACAAAATTATGTGTAGACACGAAAATCTCTATGATACCCATCCTGTTCTTGATTAGCCCGATAAATATAAACACGGGAGACATTAAAATACCAATTGTAATGAAATCCCGTCAAAAACCACGCAGACTTAGTAGCCTATTCCAGCTTGTGGATCTTAAAATGTCCATTCAAATTGTATTTATTTGCAATGATTCAATTATAAATATTGTTTTTAAAAAAACGTTGATGAATCTATGCACATTTGAGTAAACGATTATAAATTATAAGCTGTCTCTCTTTACATCTGGTCACATTTTGACCATAGAGAACATTGAATTACATCAAAATTAAACTGAAATAATTTTAACTAAACATTAAAATAACAGAATCCAATTTGACGTAGATGGCTGTTCACTCGAGTACACCTAATTTGGGTTATACTCATTATTAAACAGCGGGGCCATCAATCACATATTGGCTGAAATTTGGCACAAATCAAACGAGTAAGGCATAAATAAATATGTATGCTCCAATTATATTGGTAATTTTAATTACGTTTTTCTCATGCTTCTATATTGAGAAATTTAACTGTTGGAGAGAAAACAAACTTTTGCTCTTCATTGATCCTACAATATTGTAATGACCAGGTTTAGAGTCACTGACTCGGAAACAATGTTCAGTCTTTGCTTCTATTAAGTTGTTTTTATAAATATGGTACATATGAATATGAATTATAATGTTCATTTACAAAGCATATAAACGATATATATCTATAATGTATATGGTCTGTCAAACTAACAGACAATCCTGGCAACGTATCTTAACATGTGTAACCTAATTTCGAGGTAGAGGTTATTTCGGTAAATCGTCTTTGAAAGTCTGTCTTAAAGTGTTTTCAGAGCGTACTATTTAGCTATCTGATACACATATTATGCTCTTATACTATTACAATTTGTAATTTATGTAAAATACCTACAAAATCATGACGGGAAAAGTCCACGTATATCACTGTATCACGATGGATTAGCATGAGCTTCGTATTTCGAGATTCTATATTCTGCCATTTGCGATTATTCTTTCTAATGACAGTAGGGTACTACTAAAAAGTAATTTGCATGTTTTAGTGATAACATCATTGCAATACCTTTGTATCGATGAATGCAATTCATGCTTTGATATGACAATAGCTGTCGTCTGCATAAAGTGCAGAACCCGCGTCTATATGAATCGACTCAATTATTCAAGACTTTAGTTATCATCATAAAGTTTGATTTCACATAAACATGAGCTCATAAACTATTCTTATTCGTTTCATTAACAAGCCCTACTGCATTCAATTACTTATTATAATGTAATTTATGTGTTTATAATGTTGACATTGTATACCATATAAAACTGTATTGTTTACAATGCAATGCAATGAATTTTTCTTCAGGTGTGATGGTTTACAAAGATAATGTTAACAACAAGCAAGAAGAAGAACAAGACAATAGCATTTTGCATGACATCCATTTAAACATACTATTATTGTATCAATGGAAAGAATGTCTATACGTTAAAGCAGAGGATGTGTTTAAATGTTGTTTAAAATAGGAAATGAATATATTGTATTTCAAGGAAATAAAAATCTGTAAAAATAATGAAACGATTAAATTTGACATACATTTAAAAGGAAATACGGCTTAGCTGTTTCCTACAACAAGTTATATGATGTATATTCATTGACTTGTAACTCGACGTCAGTCTCTATATCCCCTCCCCACCCACACACACACACACCCACATCCACCCACACACACACACACACTCGCTGTCTCACACGCCCCACCCACAGTATAACCCTATGCAGCGTTGCGGTTTAGCTCATAGGCAGACAAGCTGGCTGCCTCTGGAGGAAATATCAGCAGATGGCAGCTTTTAAAGTTTGAACATCTGGAATTTTAAAATTTATTTTCTCTCTATAAACGATCGCCAAAATATTTATATTATTCAAAGGCGTAACGTTTCTTGTAGGCTCTGATTTAACGGCTTTTTTTGCGGCACATGTAGGGTTGGTACGGCAACTCTTACTGTGCAAATTATAAATTCGTTTACACACACGCGCGCGCGCGCGCGCGCACACAGAGGTAAATTTGTTGTTCTTGATGTTCTTGTCATGAACATCTTGGTCGCTATCCTTTATATGTATACTGAATGTATCCTATTACAATTTATCGTTCAAACATCTCACTTCCATGCAAAGTATAGAATATGCAAATGTTTTTAGAGGTGCGAATCACATTTTACGAATAATTATACAAATTTATTATGTTTAAAATCTAGTAAATTTTTTTTAGTAAAATTAAATTGCTGCATGAAACTGGGTACATGTTTTTCTAGCGTAACCACATTTCCATTAAAAAAAGAAAAATAACAATGTTCCTTCTCAATGAATAGATTTGAAGACACCAAAATAACTATTTGGTTTCACGCGGACATGTTATTTCTTACATTCATTTAAGGCACATTTGAGCTTTCTATTAGGCGACTTTTGCAAGGAAAACTGAACAAGGGATGTTGTGAATGGGGAAGGACCGTGTGAGAGGGAAATACTTTGTAAATAGTATGACTTTTGTGTTAAAAATATCATTGTTGGTCCTCCGTAAATATCTAAGGAAAATCACTATTTTCTCATTTCAATTTTTTTTAATGCATTTAATTTGGGTAATTCTATGTGACATAATTCTACAATAAAAATATAAGTATTCAGACAGTATTAGAATCATCATCAACAGCTGCAGCACTTCCATCATCATCATCATCATCATCATCATCATCATCAACATTTTCGTCAAATGAGTCATGGTACATGTAACGGGGCGTTTGGTATCATGCGCTATTGGTACAATATTGCACAAGCCACTGGTCAGAGATATTGCGCAACTTGTAAAAAAAAAAAACACTCGAAACCGCCTCTCGCTAATACTCGTTATCTAAAGGATGACCTCTACGGTGTAATTGGCCCGGTCATATAATGGATATGGTAATCTGAGACGGTATCCTGAACAAAGACAACACACGAGCCCCCGTAAAGATAAAATGAGAATTTAATAAAAAAGAAAATAAAATAAAAAGACACAGTAAATTACAACTTCTTTCCTTCTGAATACACTCAGTTCAGAAACATTAAAACCGAAGTTTAAAATAATGGATACGTTAATTAAAATTCAAACACGAATAAAATAGATGAATTTAGCCGTTAATAGCTGATAGCAAATTTCATCACGAAATCGAGTGTTCATTAACATTGGACTGCTTGGGAAATTCACAATGACCTTGTTCGACGACTGGTTTTTCCTTCTGCGTGCGTCACGACTTTCGCTTGCCCTTTGGTTGAACGTGGGATTCCACAACTCTGACTTCTAACTTCTTTTCCCTCCTTTTGAATCTTGACTTCTCGTTATTTCTCTCTCTCTTCAAACAAACTATTTTCCTTTGAAAAGAAAAGGGTAAAACGCCCTAAGTATCTTGTTATGCTTTAAGAGTTGAGATTGTCCGTCCGTCTTTCTGGTTCGAACAATCAGATCTTACTATCAGTGTTAACTTTTATACGGCTAGCAAATACTTCACAAGTCTTCAGATCAATAGAGCTATACTGCTAATTATCGACATCAGAATTTGGGAAAGTAAATCATTACGTAAAGTGAGGCAATATATCATAGCACACAATCCATATTCACTAATATGATAAATTCAAAATGAAGGCATCACTTTCCAATCATAAATGTACACATCGGGGTTTTCTACAACACCCATTAACCTATCTACGTATATAAATTGAAAATTATAACCCATGATTCAGAAGTACATTACTACAGCACTGTACTAACCGAACTATTCATTCAAAAATATGAACACATCATGCATCTGTAACGAAGAAACATCATATCAAAGTACGTTATTAAATCAATGTAATACCGAACTATTCGTATCATAGTATCAATACATCATGCATCTGTACCGACGAAACATATAAATTACATCATGATAAATGCGAATTTGAGTTAAATACCTTGTGTTTTTGGCGTGCTTCTGCCGTTTGATTTCCGGCGGACTTTCCTGAGCTTATTCTTACGAAGGCACTGCTCTAAAACTACCTCCGGAGTCTTCTCCTTTGTCGGAATTAACACTACCGTCTCTTTCAGAGGTACTTCCAAGACTGGTTCAAATTCATTTGCTCAGAAAATATATTTCCCCAATTTTCGACACACCCCTCTGATTCCGCATTTGACCAATCGGAATAAATGCTATTCCTACAGACATTTGGGAAACTGCTTAACAAAGTGCCAAAAATGCCACATGGGGTTGAAATAACACCCTACCATTTGTTTCCAATTACTTTGACAACTATACGTGAGAATTTTCCTCTTTTTAAGCCTGTCCTACACCTAGTTTGTTTTTACTATAAACATAGTACCAATATGACCAAGTTATGTAAACATTCCTTCGTCCAAACTCTACTCCAAAACAGTTAATTGTCGGCTAGACTAAGAATTAATTAATGGATTTCACTGACGAAAAATTTGGCACTTGACAGTACACTTTGTTCGCGCCTGCGCAACGTTTATAAATATATTGTTATTGTTGTTGTTGTATTAGGGTTAACGCCATTTTTAGTACAAAATGGGTTATACATGGTAGCCAGTAATAATGGTGGAGGAAGAACTCGGCGAATCCCCAGAAAGAAACACCGACCCATGAGAAGCTACTGGCAAGCTTTCTCACATACCCACATTAGCCGAATCCGAGACTCGAACCCACCCAGGCAGAGCTTTAGACCACTTGGCCACTCTGTGCCCCCTATAAATATGTAATTAATTATCGTCAGAAATCAGTTTAAATAATATGCATATTATTAATAAAATCTGGTCTTAAATGACCTTTCATTTATATATTTGCTTCTACACTTTTATACTAGGCATGTTCATACAATATCAAAAATAAGCGCAATGTGCCCTGAATCGATACAGTAACAATGAGATTCAAAACGTCAAGGTCTTATCTCAATGCTTTTTTCTATTTTGTTTGTTTTAGGGTTTAACGCCATTTTTAAGCACACGATAGGCTATACATGGCGGCCAGTATTATTGGTGCAGGAAGAACCAGGGGAAACCCCCGGAAAGAACCACCGACCCATGAGAAGCTACTGGCAAACTTTCTCACATAACTACATTCGAAGAATCTTAGACTCGCAGACAGGTGAGACGGCAGTGATCCGTAAAGGAACTGCTTTAGACCACTCGGCCACTCGGGACCCCATGTTGCTTTTATGACGAGCCTCGTTCCAGGATTTAGACGATTTGTTCAAAAACGTGCCCAATGATATGTGCACTCCTATATGCATTATCAGTTTACATACCGTCAACTATGCAAAAAATTTGGTGAGATTGCTATCTTCTCTGTTCATTGGATAAAATCGCACACATTCTTCTTTCAATACAAAGTTCCTATTATGTACTTTGTGGTCCCAGATTAGTTTCATATATTTGGTGTCGGAGATATCACCCGTTAATGACATAATTATTCTATACACCAAGGAGTGTCTTTGTTTAGATTAAAATAAAGGAGATTATATAGACAAGTGAGTCAATTTTCAAGTAAACTGGTTGTGTATTCACTTGTATATATATATATATATATATATATATATATATATATATATATATATATATATATATATATATATATATATATATATATATAAGTAGTTCTTATCATTCAAATTGTTAAAAGTTTTGCATTGCCTGTATCAAGGACAAAAATTAAACACTGTGTATGAATGCGTCCTCAGAATACTGTAAAACCTTAACTCTATCCATATTTTATTTTGATTAAAAAAAATATTTTCTGAAAACTAAACTAATTGTCTGAGGAAACTGGATTATCACATCACATAAAGTCTTTATCCACTAAATTGTTGCCACGGAGATGAACCGATATCGAATTCCAGATTACAAGCTCAATTTGAAATAGTGTTGGATACTAACTTATATAATATATATTATAAAATGTTTTTCTACTTTTATTAAAGGCTTGTATTTTTATTTGAGTCATATTTTACCTTTTCTATCTCTTTGTGTTGTTACGTGAGTTGAATGCGTGTATTCGTTTGTTGCAGGATTTTGACAATTCTTCCAGCAAAGTGTTAATTCATACACACACACACACACACACACACACACACACACACACACATACATACATACATACATACATACATACATACATACATACATACTGTCTTGCCGACAGTTGTACAAATGACTCTTTAGATTCATCAAATTTCTTATAGCCTAATTTGGAAATACCGCCCGCAATTTTTTTTTTTACATTGGAACAAATATATTACAATTAGGCAACGGTTAGAACTAACCAATTGATCTGCTTTTAAAACGTATACCGGGAAACGAAACGCTGTTTTCAAAGTAATCTTTTCTGAAACTGGACACTATAATAAGTGTCAGCTCACTCGAGGTGTAGGCTCGTGCGGTTAATTTCACCGAACATTCGTGAATGTCAAACGGATAAAATAAAAAACGTTCAGCTTACATGGCGCTTTGAAAATAACATTTTCAGTCAATTCACATTTATCTGCTTTTAAGTGTATTCTCACCTGCGATTGATCTCTTACGATTTCTCTGCCGTCTTCAGCTGAATTGAATAGTATCAATGACGGCTTCCATATGCTAGCTGCAGATATAGTAACTGATTATCAGGGGCCGTCGAACCATGCGCGTTAAAATAAACTTCTTCTGTCCACTGCATAGAGAGATAAGTGTTAATATGTATGATCCCCGTAATATCGTCAAAGTCATTTATTGCTAAGTGCTCTAAATCCAACAATACATACAATGTGTTTGACGTGTTTTGAAGTGGAATCATGGCTGTCTTTCCCTCATAAATCTTGGTCACTTTTTCAATCTCAGCCAATACATCTGACCATGAAGCGGCATGAGTTTCGTTAGCATTGGACAGTAATAAATAACAAATCATGAAAGAAAAGGACATAGCCATGTCTTTGAAGTTTGAACTCTTCCTGATCCTTACTCAACAGTGGTAACACCGAAAAGCGGTTACGAAACAGTATAACTTATATGACTTGTATTACTTCAGCATTCGCAGTCTAGAATGTAATATAATATGCTAGTGAAAAAGTTTGATAATACGTGTCCTTATATAAAATCCTTTTATGCTACGCTATTAAAAATCATTTGTTGTTGTATGATGTTTGCAATGCGTTGAACACAATAGCCATTTTAATATTCATCCCGGTACATGTTTTACAGGCAGATCAATTGACAGGGTTCGTTCTAATAGATTGTAATATATTTTTTATAAAGTAAAGATTTGGGCCGGCGGTATTTCCAAATTAGGCTATAAGAAATTTGATAAACCAAGACAGCATGTATGTATGTATGTATGTATGTATGTATGTATGTATGTACGTACGTACGTACGTACGTACGTATGTACGTATGGATGTATGTATGACTTTATTTCCTCTTCAGAAGAGATTTCATTCAGTTAATGTTTTGTAAATACAGAAAAGTTAGGAACATAGTTTGTCACTAAAGGACTTATAGTACACTATATAGCAACAAAAGTAAAGAGAACGCAATATCAAAACACATGCGTGAGAGAACTCTGCAAACGAGTTATATACGCAACATAGATTAAGAGAGGAAAAATAATGGAATTTCAATTATTTACATTTGACTGAAACGATTTAAACTGATTATCATGTTCTCTTCCCTTAGAACACATACGGTAACAAGGGTGGGGTTTTTTTTACATCTGAAATGATATTTACAAATAGCTCCACTCTGTTCAAGTGCTCGTTGATTTCACTTCGGTGCCGCTCTTGTTGTTCTGAAGAAGTTATTTGCCAGTTAATTGTAACTGGTTATCTGGAAAATGTTGATTCCAGGAGTTCCTATGGAACTAACAACTCTGCTCGTGCAGGTAAATGATCACATAAATTTAGATGCTGGTGATCTTCAAAAAATATTAGCACTACGGACTAAATCTATTTTGGAGGAGGATATCAAAATGTAGTCAATCAAGGACGAGTGTTGGCCGTCAGATGAGCAATATGTAAATCCTGGTATTTCAGAATGGAAAATATCACATGTTGACATTAGATGCCTATTGTTAAGGAAGGATAGTAGTATATGTAACCTTTACCATTTGTACTTTTTGGAATCCCTTTTTTGGGGTACTCCGCATTAAAGTCACCGCAGATAATCACACAACCTTTGTGATTATATTCATCATAAAGGCATTCCACAGTTTCCATTATTTCTTTATAATAATCTAAAGAGGCTTTTGTGGAAGGAAACCACACACAGAATAGAAACAATTTTATAGTGTACAGGCCAGTTTCAACTGCAATCACTCTGTCGTTGCCAATGTTATTCATCGGACAAACCGGTAATGATTTCCGAGAGAAAATTGCAGTTCCTCCAAATCCGGAGCGACGCTTTCTTCCCCATATACATGTATTAATTCTGGTATCCGGTCAAGAAAAAGCCATAAAATTCCTGTCGATTGTTTGAAGAAAGAAAAAGCTCTGGATAAAGCCAATACTCTTGTATACATACAATATCTACTGTATGAAGTAATGAACAAAAATAGGGCGTTCCTGTCATAATGCCCATCGCATTCCAAGTCATTATATTTAGAGTAGTCATCATTCAAAAAGTAAACAAAAGTTTTTCCAAATGCAAGTTAGATACAATTAATCATTTGTCTCGTACCATTCTCTGGCTACTTCAAATTCTGGCCAAAATCCCTGCTGTAATGTTTTGGGAAGCAGATTTTCCGGAACAGTGACACGAACGGTATACGTTTCTCCCTTCATATTTGACCACGTTTTAAGAATCCTGATATGTGTGATCTTTACTCCTCGATTGTATGCATGTCTGCGTTTTACATGATTTAACTCTTCTGGACCATAGTATGCTTTAATTTCAGATAACAACAAAGAATTTGCTTTGAACTCCTCTTCATTCCACTGAATGTCACAGTACTTACTTGCACCTGGATTAGTTTTGAATTATTATTATTCATATCATTCATGTGTTCGTTTTTCAGTGGAGAATTTCTGGCATCGGATAATTGATTTTGATTAGTTTGATTTTCTGTCTCACCAATTTTCGTTTCCAATGCTCCTCCTTTATCTGCTTCACATAATGCGGTAGTAGTATTAGGGTTTTGTGCTATTTGAGATTGCATTAAACCTACAGTGCGAATCTTGTATGTTGGTACCTTAGAAACGATTAAGCCGGTATTTCTTCTATATTCTTGCTGACCTGACAAAATCCTCTTTCGAGATTCTAGATGATGGCCATCAATTACGTCTGTCTTCGGAACTGTATTTGGTGTACCAGATGCATTTGCAGTTGGGCAAGAATATCTGGTCATATTGGCATCAGAGCAAGACAGCTGTAAACCACTTGTAAGCTGGATTTGAATTCCATATATCTGTGCACTTACTTTTTCAATTTGTTTCTCGTTTACAGCATGTGGTTTTTCGATTATCATTGCCTGACTCTTTATTACATCTGCCATTAGATCAGATTCCAAACACATTTCCGACACTCTTGACTTATCAATGCACGATTAAAGTCTTCTAATTGTATCATCCTTTCTTGTATCATCTCACCCAAACGAACATTGTCCTTTTTCATCCTCTTCATTTCTTCCATAATTCCTGCACAAAGGACATTTACTTCCTCTTTTACAAATTGTTTAAGATAAATATATATTTCATTTTGCAATATGGGAATGCTGGTTTGGTTTCAACTCTCTCAGCTTGACTATTATTTCCACAATCCCCGAATGATGTATTACCTCTTGACTGATCCATGTCATTCGACTGACAATTTCTTGACTAGTTTCTTGAAGATTCTTTAATCAAATCACACAGTCTATTCTACTTTTTTTCTTCTTTTACCATACCTAGACATACATGCGTTTACTGCGCTAGTGTTATCATCTCCCTAAGAAAATGAAATAGTGTATATATGTCGTCTGCTATTTTTCTTTCATTGGAGCACTATCAGAGCACGACGTCCTCGTCACCAGTCGACCAGAAGGATATCTTGTATGGCTGAGCCTACCAATATCGTGCAAAGAACTACGAATAAGACGAATGGACGATATGTAAAGATTACTTGATAACTCTCGCTTGAATGACTGTTTGTCCAATTTGCCAAATATTTCTCTTATTTCTGCAAGAATACAGCGTTCAAATTGAGAAGCGCACGGTGTAATACTATCCGAATCCTGATAATCCTGGGTATCATTGGTGTCCATTTTGTCACTTTATTCACTTCTCACTTAATGGCCTGTAATTTTTAGAAAATTAGTCAGAATAATATATTCAATGATGGACATGCTGGTTACACATTACTTATATTGCTTTGTGTTTATATGTTCACATTAGCGTTAGCACATGCTGCCGATAATGGCCAAGTTATTGACATAGGTATATACTATCCATGCAACAGGTTACTATTCTTTCTACTAATCCACTGAATGCTGAGTGAACTCAACTTTTGATACATGCAAAATATATACTCATGCATGTATAAAATATGTTGTTCATTTGAAGCATTATATATACATTCTGGGAAACATGAACCCATCAAGCTTTAACATCCACTAACACAGTAGCATCAAACATATTTAATGAAGACTATCAACATGTCTCAAATAGCACATATCTCAAAACATGTCTCAAATAGCACATATCTCAAAACATGTTTCAACATGACTGCAACAGCACATATGATTCACATGAAATTTCATACACACACAATAACGACACCTCCTTTCATAGTATAAAACATCCATATGGCGCAAAAAAAGTATGAAATGAAAATTGAATTTCATCGCATTTCCTTGAAACGTACGTAGTGTATATAAAAATGTGGTACACATACCATTATATTGTCAAAGTATTCACTCAGCAGAATTTCATTACTGGATTGAAAAACACTTTTCTTTTTTCTTTTACAGGCGCCCATAATTTACCAGAGCTTGAACACATGACGTCCAGATTGCCAGCCATGTATATATGTATGTATGTATGTATGTATGTATGTATGTATGTATGTATGTATGTATGTATGTATGTATGTATGTATGTATGTATGTATGTAGGTAGGTAGGTAGGTAGGTAGGTAGGTAGGTAGGTAGGTAGGTAGGTATGTATGTATGTACTGCCTGCCTGCCTGCCTGCCTTCCTGCCTGCATGCATGCCTGCCTGCCTGCCTTCCTGCCTGCATGCATGCATGCATGCATACATGCATGCATGCATGCATGCATGCATGCATGTATGTATGTATGTATGTATGTATGTATGTATGTATGTATGTCTGTATGTATGTATGTATGTATGTATGTACGTATGTATGAAGAAAGAAACTAACAGCGAATGTTACTGAGTGGTAAATTGCCAATTGTTGATACAACCGAAACTAATACTTACTTTAAAATGAGGTTTAAGGATTTTTTTTCTTCGCTTTCGAAAGAGGAAAATTACTAAAAAGGACTCAGTGGAAAACAAGACGATCCAAAACCAAACAACAGGAGAGAAAATGTGATGGTAAATTCAGCAAAATGCGACTATCTTATAGTCCGTTATGTACAATTCTTAAATACGGAACTTGCAGTAACGTATACCTTTGAACATGGTATAACTGAATAGAACACGGACAGCTAACTAGCTTAAAAGGCATTCACAAATTATTTACTTTGTATATTCTGTATATAACTTTTCACCGACAAAATAGCACATGGACTCATCTCACAATGCTATGTTCTTATTTGCAGATCATGGATTTCCATGTTTAGCATGACGTTACACACTTAAATGCTACGTAAAAACACCTGTTATTCATGGCTGAAACAAAGTTTTATAACTCTAATTTACGGAAGTTGGTGTGATTGGTATACCAGTCAATTAAAGGTGGAGAAAATACAAAAGAGTTTTATATGCTTGAATTTATCAGTACTGTTTGGTTTGCATTTAAAGGTAATATTGCCAATAATAATGATATAATAATAAAATAATATTCAAAGTAATAATTCTCATTTACATTCATAAACTGGTGTCTGTAAGATTTTCTTGCCATTTTTTACTTTTATCTATCTATCCCATACAACCGTTACCTCACCTTTATGGCTGTATATGCTGATCGTATATAGGTAATATGATATGCTCTATACACCTAATTGCATGAATACCTCAGATAGCAGTGGGATATGATACTGCAATGTTGCTAAAATACTTTGAAATTAAACGGGTAAGGAGAAATCACAAGTGTGTGAAACTCATCGCAAATCGCCTGAGTACAAGTTAACAGTGTTTGCTGTAACGAAACCCCATTTATTTGATGTAATTATATGAGCTTCATTTGCGTTGATTGATGCTGCGGTGTTATACACTTTACTGGAAGAATTAATTGTCACAATCCTGCAACAAACGAATACACGCATTCAACTGACATAACAACACAATAAGAAAGAAAAGGTAAAATATGACTCACATAAAAATACAAGCCTTTAACCATGAATAAAAGTACACAAATATTTTTGGATGAAAGCAATAAATTACTGGTCAAGAGAGATGTTTTCACTGAACGTCTAAATATACTTTTAATATGAATTACAAGGTTTGTCTGTAACTCATTTGAGCTTTAAAACAGAGAAATTTATATTATGTTTCATCCCCGTGCGCACGAGATGTCACGTCCATTAATTTTAATTAAATTGAAAAATATGATATATTTTCCAACTTCAGATGTAAGATAACGCTGAAGAAAAGATTAAATGTTTTGTATCTAAGTCTAACTTATATAAGCGAGTATCCAACACTATTTCAACATGAGCCTGTAAAATAGAGTTCGATATACGTTCATCTCCGTGGCAAATATTTAGCGGAGAAAGACTTTATGTGATGTGATAATCCAGTTTCCTCAGACAATTAGTTTAGTTTTCCGCATATATTTTTTAAAATAAAAATTAAATATGGATAGAGTTAAGGTTTTACAGTATTTTGAGGACGCATTCATACACAGTGTTTAATTTTCGTCCTTAATACAGGCAAAGCAAGAATAATTTTAACAATTTCAATGAGAAGAACTACTTAGTGGGCATATATATATATATATATATATATATATATATATATATATATATATATATATATATATATATATATATATACACAGACACACACACGTGAATACACAACCAATTTACTTTAATGCAATTGTTAGTCGTCAGCAAAAATACCCAAAAAAAATTCAAAATTGACGCACTTGTCTATATAATCTCCTTTATTTTGATCTAAACAAAGACACACTCCTTAGTCTATAGAATAATTATGTCATTAATGGGTGATATCTTCGACACCGAATATATAGAACTAATATGGGACCACAAAGTACATAATAGGAACTTTGTATTGAAAGAAGAATGTGTGCGATTTTATCCACTAAACAGGTAAAATAGCAATCTCACCAATTGATTGCATAGTTGACAGTAGTTGACTGATATTTTTAACACTAAAATCATACTATTTATAAAGTTTCTCACTCTCACACGGTCCTTCCCCACTCACAGCGTCCCATGTTCAGTTTTCATTGCAAAAGTCGCCTAATAGATGTGCCTTAAATGAATGTACGACATAAAATGTTCGCGTGATACCAAATAATTAGTTTAATGTCTTCAAATCTATTCATCAAGAAGAAACATTTTTATTTTCCTTTTTTAATAGTAGTAATATGAGACGATCTGGCGACAATGGAAACCAGTCAATAAGGACTTGGGACCTTCTGGTGACAAAAGGTCGTGGGACCTTCTAGCGACAAGGGAAATTTAACATGGTGGGTCTGTATAGCGTCAAGGGAAATTGAACATAATGGGACTATTTAGCGACAAGGGAAATTGAACATGGGAAATATTATTTGTATTTGTATATCGGTCTGTCTAGCGAGAAGGGAAAATGGAGGCAAAGAAAGCAAATATCTTTTCGAGGTATATGAGTGGCCCTGAAAAGGGCCGTTATGTGTAATTTTAACAGTATCTTGTTAACACAGAGGATATCTCACAGATCCTCTTCTCTTCCTTAAACTTCTCCCCACTGTTGGGCCGTAGAGGAGAACTCTCTTTAAACAACCTTGCCTCTCCACTTATATCCTTCTCTTCCAAAAGTCTGTATCAATCATATGAGTGATAGTCCGCGATGATCTGACGTACATGAGTAAGTCAGTACGAAATAGCATGGTAGAAACAAGGGTAGAAGATTCTACGTTGGTCCACATCATCTGATGAGAAACAGGTGAAGCGAATACCGTGAACTGCGGTTATTTATAGGGGAAGAGCGGATCGAAACGGATTGAGTGTATTCACCAATACAAACGTGCGTTACAAAAGGCAGTCACAGTAGTCCAATCGGAAGAGAGCAGTCTGTGACGTCACCTTCCCTATATAGAGGTACTAGCGTCTGTGCGTAGTCAATCGATGCGAAAGAGTTGTCAATGATGTCGGACACTAAGAAGACGATGAATTGGATTGAGCCAGTAGTAGAGACAGCAAGTAATAGGACAGCAGTGACTACCAAAGTCATGACAAATCTACATCCAGAAGAAGTTGATTTTAACTGGGATATTGTGGATTTTCAAACATCACAAGAATTTATTACGGAACCTTCGTTACCTTCTGCTTCTTCTTATGTACACGTCGATGATTTTAAGCAGAGGCAAAAAGAAGAATTGGAGCGATTTTAACAACAACATAACGTAGACGAACAAGCTTTTCTGATTCAACAGCGGGAAGAGGAAGAAGCAAGAAGGAAACACCAGGAAGAAACAGTAGCAGCAACAGAGAAGAAAGAAGACCAAGGACAGAAAGAGAATAGTGAAAATCAAACGGTCACTACGGTACTTTTAGATATTTTAGCAGAGTTAAGGAATCTGAAACAAACGTATCAGACTTCTTTATCACGACCGAAGAGAAAAAGACCTTCTCGAGCTAAACAACTCAATCTAACTGTGACTACGTCTACCATACCACCTTTAGTGATTTCTACCAAATCATACACAGGAACCACCAGTCCAGAAGTAGGCCTTGGCCGTGGCAAAGCCTTAAGACACCTACAGATGGTTACTTCACGTTTCTGAGTTTGTTTTGTTTTGTTTTAAACAAAGAAAACACCAACGGTACTTTTCAGGGCCACTCAAATTATTTCGAAAAGAAATACTATTTCAATTGCCTAATTCAATGAAAAACTTAAAAGTCCTTTTTTATTTTTTAAATCCATGATATACGTGTGAATGAATGAATGTGTGAGTGTAGCTTCTTATTCTATAAAATCAAAACCAAGAGACACTTACGTTTTTTCACTCTGGTGTATTCTGGTACAAACGTTACAATCCAATATCACAACATAACATAACACAATACCACTTTAAAAAGTTCATAGGTTTCTTCTGTTCACTCTTTCTGTTTCCTTAATTTCTTTACTGTCACATGTTTTTCTTTTTCTTCTTCCTTTTCATTTTTAGTTTCGTCTTCTTTTCTTGTCTTTGTGAACAAGCCGGGGTTCTTCCTTGGGGGAGGGTACCTCTTCCTCCTCCTCCTGTTCAGAATTCCTCTCCCCTCCTCCTTCTGCTCCTGTTGTTTCTTAGGGCAGTGTGGAGACCAATGTCCTTTGTCTTTACAATGATAACAGGTATCTTGACTTTTGTCTCTATTGGTACCTTTTTTATTTTTTTCACGATCTAGACATTCTGTAGCCCAATGTCCTTTCTTCTTACAGATATAGCAAGTATCTTGACTTTTATCTCGAAAGGAGGGAGAGTAGTTCGTCGGCTTGTCTAAAGAAAATTTTCGTATGACACCACGTAAAGCTCTGATCAGAAGTTCAACTTGTGTAGGTTCTTCCGTCGTTCTGGTCAGTGTGAGAATAAAATGAATACTGAAAGGTTAGACACTAACCCTTTATATATGCACGGATCGGACACGAATATATAGGGTCATGGTCTTTAAAATGTAGTCATTTGACTTTTTGTAGACAAGATGAAAAGACCGCATCAAGTTGTGGAGAAAGGAGAAGACAGTGAGAGACATAAACTTAATGTATCGCCTAGCACAGTAGCTGGAGTCTTGGTTCAAATTCATGCCAGTGATTTTGAAGATGACATAAGTGAGCCCGAATCCACACCCAGACAATCGACATCCAAGCAAAGTTCACCACCCTTAGTAAACCCTGAAAATTGCTATAATATTCGAGAAACGGAAATGCGTTCCTCTCGAAAATTTAGAACAACGGCTTACACGTATGCAGTAAAGTTTAAAGATTTCATGTCCAATGTACCTTTGGAGAATACAGAAGGGTTCATTACCGAGGTGTGGGATTCTGTGTTAACTACACTGAAGCAGCAATGTCAAGCCAAA
This sequence comes from Unio pictorum, assembly GCA_030141615.1. Classification (NCBI taxonomy): domain Eukaryota; kingdom Metazoa; phylum Mollusca; class Bivalvia; order Unionida; family Unionidae; genus Unio; species Unio pictorum. The sequence continues at coordinate 3,228,656 of JARLTB010000253.1, forward strand.
GAAGACGATCGCTTGAGACTTTCTATTCATCACGATAATTTGAAGTCTCCCGTTTGGATCGAGTTTAGTAGCCCATCACAATTAACACCTTCCAAAGTCATCGACAAAATTCAACATGTGCAACAATCCAACGACAAGTTTCACATCACCAATGGAAAAACTACACTGTTCATGACCCAAGTGTTTCTTACTCAGGGGACCGCACAACGCAAAAAAGTGTCATTGGTGGACAGCCTTCGCAACACCAAAACAAATCTCGTCCAAATTAACAATTCTCAAGACCAGATGTGTTTAGCCCGTGCCATCGTCGTGGGACAAACGTATGCCAACAAGAACGAGACGATAGAATCTAAAAGAGCCTGGAAAACTATTCGACGATCGGACCGAGCTAAACAACGAAGTGAAGCAGAACTCCTGTTACAACAAGCAGGGATATCCAAAGACACCCTTGCGGTATTCCAGAAATGTGAAAATTGCAAGGTGTCTTGGCTCCACATTACACCTTGAAAGTACACCCTCAAGAAGTGCGTGGTCCTCTTTTGTTTCGAGGCCACAATTTCAAAAACGGAAAATTCATTCACGACTATCATCACGATGGTCATTTTGATACCATTACTGGATTCCTGGGATACGGTTACTACTGTGAAAAATGTGACTATGGTTATAACAATCGAGAACAACACAAGCATTGTGGATCGAAATGTGAGGGATGTTTGGCAGCGCACTTTTGTCAGTCCTGCCTGTTATCAACAACATTTGAAGATGCAAGGTTCACATCAGAAAAGTGCTTGTCAACTGCTGAGAGTGTGCCTTTCTTGTGGACAAGGCATACGTACCAGTAATGCCAAGTTTCACGTTTGTCGAGGGACGAAACGATGTCACATTTGTCACCAAATCGTGGACTTAGAGCACGGATGCTTCATTCAAAATTACCAACCCCAACCAGAAGATACCCAGAAGAAAGGTAATTTTATCGTTTTTGATTTCGAATGCATGCAAGAGACTAGTATTCAAATTCCTAATTTCTGCGTGGCTCACCGTGCGTGCGAGAAGTGCATCCAAGAACCTATCATTAGTCATTGCCCTCACTGCAGCAAGATTCCTGGAGGACGTGAAAAAATCTTTCGATGGTCAAACACACTCGGGATACGATGGGCAATTTCTGCTCAGATACTATGTGGAACAAAGTACCAAACGTCCTCAAGTGACTTTAAACGGAGTCAAAATTATTTCTATGCAAGTAGGACAAGTACAGTTTAAAGATTCAATGAGTTACATGACCATGCCTTTGAGTTGCATGCCTAAAACGTTTGGAATGACAGAAATGGCCAAAGGTTATTTTCCACACTCTTTCAATACCGAAGCCAATCAACATGCCGTTCTACCCCATTTGCCTGAGGCTGACGACTACGACCCCGATAACATGCGCACCAAACAACGAAAAGATTTCCACGCTTGGTACCAGACTCATGCCTCGGACACCTTTGACTTTCAAGAAGAAATGTTAAAGTACTGTCGATCTGAAGTGGACATTTTACGACGTTGCTGTGGAAAATTTCGAGAATTGTTCATGGAACACGAAGGGATCGAACCTTTGAAAGAAGCTTGTACCATCGCCAAAGAATGTTCCTTAGTGTACCGAAAACGATTCATGCCTGAAAATACTCTAGCTGTCATTAGAGAAACAGAATATCTTATGTTAAAATAATATTGGTGTAATTTCCTATCAGTGGTGTTGAGTATGCGTTAAAAGACAAACTTTCATTGACGCTAGGATATGTAATGAGAATCCATTTATCACAAGGATTAACTCTTTCTCATACAGTTGTTTGGATTATTGATGATCGTATCGAGTGGTCAAATTTATTTTATCTCGCAGTATCACGAGTCAAAAAATAACTCAGCTGCGGAGGGTTATTGTAAATTTTGCTGCCAGATATAGTAAAAAAAGTCGCTAATTATACACAAAGTGACAAAAATTAATAATTATGCTGAATTTATCAACGCCTTGAAACAACATTAGAATAAAGACTGTGAGCTGTAACACAGTAATGTTATGGAAATATTCAAATATTGATTCAAGACAATTTACCATAGATAGAAAAAATTGTAGTCATGGTCATACACTAGAGAATGTTATGTTGACCTGTTTTGAATGTTATATATGCGAGGCGCTAGTTAAGTGATCGTGATGGTAATTCAGTATCCTCAAGTATTACTTTTAATTGTTCACGTAGAAATCCACGTTGAGGAGCGGTTGAATCTAATCTATATATTGCAGGTCTACCCGTAGAGCTTACCAAGCTGGACATTTTATGTTTCGTAATACTCTATATAGGACCAGTCGCTCTTTTTTATCACCTTCAAGTTCACCCGGCTCATACAAGTATCTTAAGATAACATTACCTAATGCTGGTTGTTTGGAAACTTCACTTCGTTTTATCGGTATATATATTTTGGTCATTGCATTAATATGTTTCATGTTGGTTGTTCGAGTAATTTCATTATTTAATGCATATTACACACTTATTGATCTTGCAACCCATTCTCTAATATCCTATACTGAATTATTTCCTTCGCGTATTGATATTCAAATAAGCGCTCTGCACGAGTACGATTAAATCGTTCAACGATTGCTTGATCACGATTAATTGCGGTATGTTCTCGTCTGATATTAAATACATTATGTTTTTTTTTACTATCAAAGATGATTTACACCAATAAATTATTTGCCAGGATCGACCTATTCAACAAATTACAGACGAAACGCTAGCTGAACGTGATTGCAAACTCCAAATTATTTTGCATCCCAGAACCCACTTGGAACAATTATGTTTCAATGTCTATACAAATAATTGACCTCACGGTAATAATGCATGCAACAGTATTTCCATTGAACTCATTACATTTAATAAATAAACGCTACTTTCAAAATGAACATAGGTATTGTCGCCCGGTAATCGGAACTACTGTCTCGGAGTTGGAAAGTAGAGGAAGCAACGTTGGGGAAATATTGAACTTTTTCAGTCCATAAAGCCATAAATGAATATTAATCTAATAGTAACATAGTCCTGTTCTTCGTGCCTGGAAATTACAAAATATGTTCTTTTATATCTTAATGTTTTCTACGTGTTTCGTTGCCACTCTTCATGAATGTATTTTCCGCGTGTATGTTTCAAATAGGAAATTAGTTTTACGTCACCCATTTCCAGCATCATAACTATATTTTAGAATGCTTTGATGTCTAGTATATTTTTTCAGATAATCTTGTTTTCCTTCCAACAAGTCGATATAATAGATCCAGTGATTTACTGTGTTTAATTGCGAGTCGCATAATGGATTTAAATAAAATTTGTGTTCGGGTCATTTTCATCTGTACGTTAAATGAAACCCAACCATATATTATAACGTCAAGGTCTGTCAAAAAGAGTCTTTTCTGAAAGAGATTTCACGACCACAATATGTTCTGATTCAGACGCGCAAACGTTTTGATGTACATTTTGACACATATTTCTTCATTGTAAGTTTGATCTCTAGCACAAGCGGAAAAAGGAGATCCATCCAAGGTCGGTGGTTGTGCAAAGGTTCTCAGATTTGCTTTCATCAATATCTGATCCGTGTATACTTATATTAAACTAATTCCAACATTATAAGATTTATTACCAAAGATTGAAGGCATCGCATTTCTCTCAACTTTCTAGACTTCATGTAAAGTGTCAGTATCATACCACTTCTGATACCAATTGAGAAGTGGTATGATATTGATAATTACAAGGAAGTTTAGAAAGTTCAGAAAAGGCGATGCCTTCAGTCTTTATTAATGAATCTTATAAGTGTCGAAATTTGTTCAACATAGGTATACAGTTGTTAGTATCATACTACTTCTCGTTTGACCGTTCCGGTGGCCAAATTGTTAGAGCGTCCGCCTCGGATGCAGGAGGTCGCGGGTTCGAACCCCGGCCGAGTCATAGCTAAGACTTCTAATAATGGTACTAACAGCTGCCTTGATATTAAGAGGTTAGTGTTAGGACTGGTTAAATGTATGCGGCATGATGCTCCAATGATAGTGGCATCGTTACAAACTGCCACACTGCAGACATCGTAGACACACACACACACACACACACACACACACACACTTCTCATTTAAACCCTAACCTGCAATCGGGATCACTTTCATTAGCTGTTAATTACACACAACTCTTTCCTTACGCCCCCACACTTTCTGAATTGGTGTATTGATGTAAATCGAGTGAAGACTACATCAAACAGTTCACAATACTTTAATAATATTTACTTTCCTTACTCATCATGTCTTATACCGAGAAAAAATAAATGTAGGCGATATTTTTTGCGGGGGGGGGGGCGCTCTTAATCAAGTCCAGTTTGCAAAGTGGTCGCTAAAAATGTTGTTTTCACCATGGCCATGTAGTGTTGACTCATTAAACTATCCGAAGGCCAATGTGAAGGATGAATGCATGAGTACGCGTCTTATATTCTGTTGTCATCAGAAGCATTTTGTTTTTCGTTAAGCGCTCGATAATTTCGTCCGCCTCAAGAAACACATAACTGGTGTTTTCCCTCAACTACCACCCCAAAATTTAGAAATGGCTGTATTCCAGTACTGGAACAGTGAGAACTAATCAGGTGATATCCACAGTATTATCTACGAAACTTCTTTTTACAATGACTTACTGATCCTGTCATGAGCCATCTACAGCAAGTCTTTGCCTGATGCATATTATTTATGCGTTCCCAAGATCGAAAATTGCATAAGAAAAATTATTAAACAAGGTACAATTGTTATTAACTGCGAAAATGTCTCTCCGACATGTCTTGATTGTAACAGACGCAGAGTAATTTCGTTCATCAACGCCTTTGACTATATTGTTAGTGTTTTTTCTTGGCGCGTATCCGTCTTCTGGTGCTAACTGGATATTTTCAGGAAATTGTTCATGGACAAATCAACCTTGAGGAGCTGTTGAATCTAATCCATAGTTTGGTGGCTACACAGTCGATCTTACCACTCTGAAAATTGTATAAGTTGATAAACTCCACACGGAATCAGTTGCTCTTGCTGCACCACCCTCAACTTCACTAGGGTCATATAAATACCTCAAAATTACTTTAATGCCGAACACTGGTAAATGTTTGATGAGTTTCGTCGTGGTATATCGTTTGCAATTGCTTCGACATGTTCCATGTTAATTCCGCTTGTGAACTCGTTCTTTATTCGGTCATTTTAGTCGAACATGAGATTTAGTTTATTTTTATTAAGATGTTTCATCTAGGTCTTTCACTAAGGTGACAAGCTCGTCTTTATTGCCTGCCAGCCCATCAATGTCGTCTGCAAAGCGTAGATTGGTAGTGTTACGCCCTCCAAGGCTGACTGTCCCTCAGTGGTTTTCCAGGCCTTAGCTCATGATGAGCTCCAAGTAGATTTTAAAACGTGTGGGTTACTTGAGACAGCCTTGACGTACTCCATCTTTTGTCTGAAACTAATCTCCAACAGCACGTTGAGCAATTACTGCACTGGTAGTCTTGGCATACAGCTGCTTGATGGTATTGGTCAACTTTTGACATATGTTGTTCTCCTTCATTGTGGCCCACAATGCCTCATGCCACACTATATACGGCATATATATTTTAAAAATCATATTAGAAAACCTAAACAAAATAGCCCAGAAAGATAGACGACATAAAAGGAAACTTCTACATGTTTGCAAATCAAAAAGATGGGCTTATTATGTCAATGCTACTGATGTTGTAAAATAAATAAAACTTTAACTTATTTTGCCGAAAATGACTAATACAAAAGGAAATCAAAATGTACAGTTAACGAAGCAAAATTAAATGAGACATTACAAGGTCTCAAATTTAAAGAGCCATTTAGTAGGTAAGTAAAACAAGTAATATAAACTTATTAGTGAAATAAGTAACGAAATTGTGTCATTTAATTAAAGAAAACCATGGCTGTTTACGAATTAAGGTTTTACAATTGCTATTGTTATTTCACTTTGTAGTATGATAGAAAGAACATTTTGTCTAATCATAGCAATTTTGCTTAAATAATTAGCAGTACAAAGCAATAGCAATGATAGAGCAAGGGTGAGAAAGTGAATAAACATTTTCGTTAGCAACCAATACTGCCGTTTGGTTAATCTTGCATTAATCAGCTCGTTATCTGTAATTATACGAAAATTTTCATTTTTAATAACAAAAGTCATAAAAGATTAATTGTTAACTATTATCTACCGAATTATATTATGTTAATATGTTAATTTATATAAAGACATATGTATCTGTATCAAGTTAGTCTTTATAGTAGGTGACATCCATAGTTCAAATAATTTAATTGTCTGTATTATCAGTATTAAAACAACACATTTTCACCATCTGCTGATTAGTGCAGCCTACCGTTTGAATCCACAACGCATTATTTAATTCCTTTAAGACGTTTGCATCAAATTTACCTGAAATTTAAAGTACATCTAACCTTTGACAGGAAAATTTCTTATCGGAAGAATAAATGAGGCCAATATATTGACTTTACTAACTCTGTTCGAATTTCGTCTATTAAACTTGAATACGATAATCCACCTATATATTTTGCAATCCGATATTACCGAATTTAATTACATTTCTCAACGTATCATGTTAAAATGTACACAGTATCTCTTCATTAAATTAACATTGATGCATGTGTTAATAAAAATAAACAAATAGTAAAATTAGAGATGGGATATGGCATTTTTTTATTCTATTGCTTCTGGTGTGCGGTCCGCCCTGGCCCAATGGCTTTGTCGTTATAAGAAATATTGTCGACCGCCCTGGCCCAATGGATCTGTCGCTATAAGAAATATTGTCCGGTCTTTCTGCTATTATAATAACTATGCAGAAAACATTTAAACAACAGTGTTTTTGGTTTTAATAACTGTTTTGGCTACTATTACAACCAACGTTCATAAAACAGGTTTACAAAAGACGATAACATAGTGAATGATATGCCAGTGCTTAGAGAGCTGGTAGATACAAGCTGTAGTGTTGTACTTTAGCAGCCGTAAGACTTTGTTCGTGACGACAAGGTCGTGTTCATTGTATTTCCTCAGTAAAACGATACTTATGTTGTTATTTTCTGAAAAAAGCAACGTTGTCAATGACGCCTTGATATGCTTTGTGATTTGTGCACAATGTTTACACTTCACTCACCAAAGACAACGAATATGTTTGCCTTTGGTACCTCTGCAAGAAGACATTAAAGTTTTTACAAAGTTGTATTTGGTCGCAGCAATACTGGGAGAATATAAAGAGTTCATGGGAGTTTTATATTTTTTTGCAGTGCACATATCTATTAACCTGAATTATATTCTAAAAATAAATATGAAGTAGACGAACGTTTCTTGGAATACAACATTGTTTAAAATTTGTCAACTTTTTCAACTTGCATTTTATACCTAATTTGTGGGCGCTTTCAACTGACTAATTTCATGCTCCGTTACATTCATAGCACATTGCATAGCACAATAAATGTATTTACAGAAACTTTCAAAACCTTAAAAAGGTAAATTTCACAATTCTCAATTATCTGTTAAGCAGTGGCTCGGGTGTTTCGTCAACAACTGCAACATGATCAGAGAAATTACAAATGAATACAGATAATACCGAAAAAATATATTTCATGTTAGCCTAGAGATTACGCGACTGCTTTGAACCTATGCGGACTTACGTTTGATCCTCAACGCAAACAAAACAAAATGGTAGGACATCCAAGGTCAGTAGTTTAAGAAAGGTAATTCAATTTTTTTTTATGCCCACATCTGAGACTTTGAGGATACCTAAGTATGACAGACTGTAACAATTATAACTTGTATCAATAATTGTTTTGAGCATAACATATATCAGAACGTGTTGAACTTTCTTTTAATTTTCAACGCAGTGCCATTCATTATCTATAAGCTGCAATCATGATCCCACAAATGTCATGTTACTTATATCTATCTCTCTCCAATCCTTTTAACCCTCAATGAGATGGTGTATATGTGTGGATGGAGAGTTGTTTACAAGACGGAATCTATGATGCGTTCGAAAATGTCACTTTTGACTCTCACCCTTTTTCAATGCCGCCATCTAATTTTCAGTAATATCTTGTCCAATAACATCATCCTCTTTAAATCGGTACAAACGACGTTCAAAAGAGAATCAAATGATGGACGCCAGAACGCGTGGACATTTGTAATGTAAATATGTCTGATCTGAAAGCATTAAAGAAGATTAACAGCAAAATACCTAGGTCATAGAGAGGTTATATTTTAGTGGTACGAATAATTTTACATATTAAATATAAAAAATAACAAATAGGTCTTAATACTTCTTAATATACTAATGTATGTATATTCAAACTCTTTGCTATCAAAAAAGGTTTTATATAAATAGTGATAACATAGTACTGCATTTACTATATTTTATCTGTCGAAATCCAACAAAATATTCCTTAAAACTAAACATAAAATAACATTTAAATAAAGCGTTTATAGACAAGGTGGTTGCAAGGCACATTTGGAAATAACATTTGGTGGAGTATTTGTTAGTTTTGATTGCTTCAACAAAAGGTTATTCATATTCGCTATAGAACACAATTTTAATTTTAAATTTGTTGACAGTTTTAAACATTCCGCATTCATCGTTATAAAAACAAACATATCACGCTTTTACGATTTCTAAAAGGCCCATTCCTTCAAAACTGAAATATCAATATATATCGATCCACCTTTGAACATTAGACAGGTATAACAAAGTTGTAGCGTCGAGTACATTCGATTACAAGCTAATGTTGTAGCAAATAATGATTGTAAAAATAGTACATCAAAACTAGTCTTCACATGCAAATTTATATGAAGATTTCAGCGCATGCTCAATGCACACTTTTTACTATTATCATTATATAGCTTCTATTTTTTGGTAACGTCATAGTTGGTTTACTTCAATCTGAGTTAGGTAACGAGCACCGAACATTCAGCCTTAACTGTAATGGGTATGTCCATTTGTTACTCAGTCTTGTTCTTATTACTTTTCAATGCTAATGAAGGCCATGCCGCATCTTGGTCAGCTTTATCGATTGAGGTTAAAAACATTTTCACGCTATATGAAGGAAAGACCAGTATGATTCCACTGCAAGACTCGTCAAAAACATTGAATGTTTCCTTAGGGCTGCAACTCCTGGCCATCAACGACTTTGACGATGTTGCAGGGATTATGGATATAAGCACATATCTTTCGATGGAGTGGACAGAGGAAATTTATGTCAACAGCCATGGTACAGGGGCTCCTGATACGTCAGTTACAATATCTGCAGCTAGCATCTGGAAGCCGTCATTGATACTGGTCAATTCGGCGGGAGAGAGTACAGATATCGTACAAGAGCAATCCCAGGTGAGAATATATTTGAAATCTGGTAAATGTGAATGGACTGAAAACGTTGTTTTCAAAGCGTCATGTAGGCCGAACGTTTATTTTTATCCGTTTGATGTTCATGATTGTTCAGTTAAATTTACCACACGAGCATATAATTCAAGTGAGCTGACGTTGATAGCGTCCAGTTTCAAGATGGATCACTTTGAAGAGAGCGTTACGTGGAATGTGAGAAAGACATCTTCAGAAACATTAATCCAGGATTCCAAATCTCTCGCAAAATTCCAAATTAATATCTCAAGAAGATCATTGAATTTTGTCTTAAACTACATTCTACCTATTTTAATATTGTCCGGTTTAAATGTATTTGTCTTCATCTTACCTAGACATTCTGGAGAGAGAGCAGGATATTCTGTGACTTGTTTCTTGGCTTTTGTGGTTTTTATGAACACCATTGTCACAACGTTGCCAAAGTCCTCTGCACCAGTCTCTGTTTTAGTGTACTACCTCACGGTGATGATGACAATTAGCGCAGTTATAACTGTCCTTGTACTACTCACTCTGATAATCGCCAAAAGGGAGGAGAAAGAGAAGGAGACGGAGAAGGAGAAGGAGAAAGAGAAGGAGAATGCCATAAATAAGATGGATGCAGAGATGAAAAAGAATGCAAGCAACCAGGAGGATGGAAAGAATAAGCAGAAAGAGAAGATAAACAACAAGAAGGAAGATAAAGATAGAAAAAGAAAGCATACTAAACCATCGAGTAATCGTCTTTGCTGCATGTGTTGTGACTCGAATACTGTTATAAATATATCAAACCAAAACGAGGAAGCTTCAGGATCTAACGCTGATAAAATTTATCAGGATCATCGTCCTCCAAGATGTCTTCAGGGTTTTGCGTGGTTCTTCCGTCGTATGTTTTGTATGTCACCTAAAAGGTCATCGGAATTGCGATGGGTTCAGATTGGAAACACTCTTGATGTTTTCTTTTTCGTCTTCTTCATTGTGGGAGAGATTATCTTTAGTGCAGCGTATCTATCACCCGTGTCAGAGCAATATTCGGCAGAAAATCTAAAGGTGCGTTTATAACGTGTTCATACATGATAAATTATTAGAAGCATTATGTTACTTAAAGGTAAAATCTTTACACTCGACATTTACAAAATAACTGTGATCTGGATGGCAGGAGTATTCTTTCTGATCTATAGCTTAATTCTCTATTGCAAGCTAGCAAAAATCTTGAAAAGCAGAATCAGACCTTTTGTAGTACATATTCACAATCTGGACAGTGATATTATATGGCCATTAATATTTTTCACTTTGACGATTACTTATTTGTTTTGGCGAATCGGGTGACCTCAGTTTTCTGACAAAATGATTATCAGGCTTTACTCCCGCTTATGTTCACGTGTCAAGAACGTAGAGTAGTGAGTATCCCAAAACACATGGACACTGCACATCGCCAAAAAGAACGTTAACGATTAAAGTAATCTAAATAAATAGCCACACAATGAATTGTCTTTTAAAAAGAAGTGTTGCAGAAAAAACATTTTGAAAATGTACATAATTTATGTTGTATTCAAATGTTGTCCGTGGCTAAATTGCAACAATATTATTATTGTTATAAGTAGTAGTAGTAGTAGTAGTAGTAGTAGTAGTAGTAGTAGTAGTAGTATCGTACATAAAAACGTTGTATTATATCACCCATTTTAGTTAAGGTGATGTAAAAACTATAATCATTTCCATTTTAACACATACATGTTTATACAATAAACAATAAATAGTTACAAGCAGAAAACTCATTGATGAAACAGTGACAGTGTAGCAAATTGAAAAGATCAATGTATTAAATCGTACCTGGCCACGCTACCTATGTTGAAATCGAAAGTAACATTTACTGGGAAAATGTAATTGATGTAGAAATCGAAAGTAACATTTACTGGGAAAATGTAACTGATTTTGAAATCGAAGATAACATTTACTGCGACAATGTTATGAGTTATTGCTAGTGTCATAATGTATACTTCACGAATATAATTTGTAAGCACTTTACGCCTGAGTTAAGGTCACTAAATGTCTAAATTCAAATTCTATTTTCAATTGCTATTTATCGAAACTAATATATTCTTTTTAGTTAGATTATAATTAAAGTTTGTTCTACATGGGGTATTGTTGTGGGGGCTGGAGCTGGAGGTATTAGTGAAAGTAGAGGTTTATCCAATTCCATGTAAGTGTCACGTCATGGTCAATCTGATTTTGTGAAGGTGGAAATTTACAAGATAATTAGGGAATCATAATTAGAGACATGTTACTAGATTGCGTTATAACAGCCAGGATGTGCGTATGAGCGTGACGTCCATTCAAAACGTTTTCTGATTGGACACTGTCCATTTTCCATACAAATTTTTTTTGATTTCTGTTTTGATGATCCATCTTGCAATATCTTCTCCGAGTGTTTGATTAATCGCATCCAAGTCATAGATGAGGTCCACATAAGGGCATTGACGTGCACGGATATCATGTGATGTTTTATACGCATGATCATATCGGTAACATGCATTTGTGGGTGCTTCATCAGGCGTTGATTGGTTATTAGAATCATATCGTATATCAAGCCGTGTATCAAGCCCACAGTAATTATATCCACGGATGTACTTTTTACCAGGATTTTTTCTCCATCTTGTCTAGGTTAACTTTGATCAAGTGGCAGCCATATTATCGCAAGTGACTGTCTTTAAATATATATATATATATATATATATATATATATATATATATATATATATATATATATATATATATATATATATATATATATGGTACAATAATACGTATATATAAACATTCTTTCAACCACATGCCTATAGATCAATGGCGAATTTCTACTCATTCATTAATTATAAATGACATGAAAATAACGATATAAATTATTAATAGTCCCTGTTTTCCGAATGATATTAAAATGATACAAAATTTCATTGGAATCCTTCCTTTTTTTCATTCCCGTCTCGTGCAAAAATGACAAAATATGCACAAATCTAAAGTAGTAGAAAAACAATGCACGAAAATATTCAAACTGACCTTGTACCAAGTAACCTACAGTAATCTGGTTCATGTTGTATTTACGCTTTCCTTGTGATCTATCTACAGTGTTCATAATATCAATGATACATAGTTGCAACAGCCAGTGACATTAGGCCTATATGTTATATTTGTCTGTTACGAGGCACACGAACTGTATTGTTTTACTTATTGTTGTATCTTAAACCTATTATATATAATGTTTTAAAAATCAATTATAAATTATTATACATACAAGTGTCGAAACGGTCACACACCCCCTTCTCCCTCTATGGAATATCGTAGCTAGATACGGGCGAAGACTCAAGAAACTAAGAGCGTTGAGGATGTTCGCTTGTGTCTTGACCTTTAAATGATGGTAATGTTAGTTAAGTCGTCCAAAGGGAGGAGACGTTATAAATGTTAGTTAAAGCAGAATAATGATACTTTCAATATATAAAAAGATTTTAATTACCTCTTGTTGGTTAATCATTGGACTAAGTTTCTATTCCACGCTAATTTCCATACGTCAATACCGGACAGTACTGGTTTAGTATACATGTACAAGAAGCTAACGGTGTTTGCAGTGCACTATTTTCTTTATTAAAAAAACACATTTCAGTTTTAAAACATGAGTTTATTTTATACTGATTTATTACATGAGAAGAGAAATAAAAAACTGAAAAAGTAAACAATCAACTTATCAATTTGCATGTGTGTTTGCGAACAAGATGAAAAATCGTAGAACTACATTTCGTAGCGGCACACTCGACAGGAATGTGAGGAGTTCATTCACTCGGTCAATACACAATTGCCAAGAGGATATAGCAACTCCGTATATATATATATATATATATATATATATATATATATATATATATATATATATATATATATATATATATATATATATATATATATATTGCGCGTTCATGCATGAACTTCATTTTGTACAACACAGACACGCTGCATGTGTTATATATTGTTGTGAATCCAGAGCCAGACCTAGATGATTATATTCTCATCAATGGAATCGGAATTCACATAAACATTTGGATGTGTGTGTGCCAAGTGGCCGAGTGGTCTAAAGCGCTCGCATTACGGATCACTGTCATCGCACCTCTGACTGCGTGGGTTCGAGTGTCAGATTTGGCCAATGTGGGTATGTGAGAAAGGTTGCCAGTAGCTTCTTGTGGGTCGGTGGTTCTTTCCGAGGGTCTTACTGGGTTCTTCCTCCACCAATAATACTGGCCGCCATGTATAACATATCGGGTGCTGCAAAATGGCGTTAAACCCTACAACAACAACAACACCATCAACAGCTGAATCGAGTGATTTGATATTTATTTCGACCGCTGCGTTTGTATATATTCCATGTCAAAACATGAGGTTGATACAAATTATATATTACATTTGCGGATCAAAACGGGCACGTTGTTGATCTTTGAAGTACATTATTAACGATACACTTTGCAACATAGACCGACCGGACATTTTAATATCAAATGACAGTAGAACTTGGACGTGTGAGACCCATGAACTTTGTTAACGTGAGCAAATGCGTTTACGCGAATTCTGGAAACTGGACAGCCCAATCATCGCGCTCCACACTAATCGCCAAACATGCTGCCATGCCATTCGTTGATACTTTATGAAATGTTGCTGCGAATTATTTGAAACGGTTCAATTATTTTGAGATCGAAATCAACAATTACGCACGCGGGAATGTTCAGATCGAGTATGCTATCATCGACGGAAACAATGCCGCCTCCAGTTAGTATAATCATTAATTAAACCTCTCAACAAAACGTTCTGATTCAGTAATTGCAAATCTAGCAATGGCAAGTAGATTATGGTTGGGAACTGAAATAGGAGCCATGAGTGGCCGAGTGGTCTCAAGCTCTATCTGTTACGGACCACTGCCATCTCACCTCTGTCTGCGTGGGTTCGAGTCTAAGATTCGGCTAATGTAGTTATGTGAGTAAGCTTGCCAGCAGCTTCTCGTGGGTCGTTGGTTCTTTCCGGGGGTTTTCCCGGGATCTTCGTTCACCAATAATACTGGCCGCCATGTATTGCCTATCGTGTGCTGAAAATGGCGTTAGACCCTACAACAACAACAACTGAAATTGAGTCGAGTGGGATAGTTGAGTTGTGCCAGTTACTGCTCATCGTGTCGCAATAGCCCACGGTTTGTACAGAGCGGGTGGCTTGCTTGTTCAGCCCACGATTGAGATACTCTGTGACCTAGACAAGTAGCAAATACAAAAAAAAAAAGAACATATCCCCACTAATATTTCTAATTTTCAGATCTTTGAAACGTAATGAAATATATCTTATCCAGTTTTCTACTTTCAGAACTAATGCAGAATGCACATTTGCAAGAAGAAATAAAAAACAACATTGAAAACAAAATAATCCTTCTATACTAAAAACCGCTGATATATTCTTATGACTTATATGGCAGTGCAATTTCAACCAGAAAACAGTTTATGTACATGTAAAGCGTTGACTTAAAAATTAACATACCCATCAAAATGAACATTGCTCCTTCGAATGCTATTATCAATCATTCACTCTTACATCCGAGGAGGCCAGGGTATATTAACAAAGGTATTTGTCCATGCGTATCAAATAATAAAAATCTTAGGTGAGAGCTCACCGAACATGATCATGTATTGTATCAATACAAATGTCATTGAAAAGGTAATAACTTACTTTTGAATTTATTCAATTAAGATAATAATTAATGTTCCAGCAATAATGTAGACATGTAATACACACTGCCGTTCCGTGACGTTTTGGCGCCGCCGGTTTCGAGCCGGCCGGTTTGGCTTGACCGTTTAGGCGCTTGGATGTTTTGGTGTGGGCCGTTTTGGCACTAACAAGAGGATTAACATCAAAATATTACACATTATCCTTAAGATAATTAGAGGCCATGTCAGCATTTACAAAATAATTAAAAATAACAATATAAGCAGGACGCTTTAGCCATTCAGTCTCAAGCCCACGTCTATATAGTTGTTTGTTTATATAAGTGTGCTGTCGAATGTATTAACGTAAAAGATTTTTTTGGGAAATGAGCGGTATAAAATCGAATCGTGTTCATGAAAAGTACGTGCATGATGGATAAATATTTGATAAATACAGTGCCGACAAGCTTCAAACGTTTTGGCGATGCGAGTTAAAAAACGAATGCAAAGCTCGTCTTCACACAGCTGCAGATGACAGTAAATTCATTTTACTGATGAATGAAAATAATCATGGGAGTGATGTTGCAAAAGCAGAAGTGGACAAGATTGTGAATGATATTAAATAAAAAACATCAGCTTTCAGACCTTTTAGCTATGTTGCTGTTTGAATAAAATTTACAAATCAAGAACATTTCACTGTAATGTTTCCCCTAAAGTTTTAGTAAAAGTTATTTTAATAACACACATATCATTGAAATAGTTTTACTTTTATTTTTCACTTTATATTTCACTTACACACTACATCTCTTTGATCGCTGAGCTAATCAATGTTGTCCTTACCGGCTTCACTAATGTAAGGTTACCTCTCAACAGGAATAAAAACAATTGATCGGCGCCAAACTGGCCGGAGCGACACAGGCCCATGCCAAAACGGCCGGCTCCAAACCGGTCGCGCCAAAACGGCCGGCTCCAAATCGGCGGCTCCAAAACGTCCTGCTTCGCGGATTGCAATACCTAGCAAATATTTGAAAAGAACAAAAGTGTAGTGCAAATAGTCTATCGATTTACATTCAAGTATTTACACGTGGTGAAATATAGGTGTACTGATCTGTCAGGGCTCGTTTCATCAACTTAACTGACGCATTAATAAGATTTACTATCTGGAGTTGGCAATCAAATATAAAGATTATAAATGCACAACAATATCTATGTATATAGGTATATACAATACTTACTTATATTTAATTAACATTTAAATTTTACGTTTTAATGATCTCAAAATGGCGATACATATAATACGTGGAATACGATTACATGAAAGGAATCAGTTAAATGCGCCAATTGTTCAGGAATCGACAGGTCCGCCAATGCATTTACAAATTCAAGGTCATGTTTTGTACTCTGGTCCCAATTTACAACGTTTGGATTCTATATGTATACCAAGAATTCATCTCTGGTTAAATACATGCATTCTGTGAGACATGCTACTTTCAATATCAACATAACCAATGAGACTAGTTGACCTATTAACGTTTGTGTAGAAGGTAGGTAGTATATGAAACGTAACTTTTGAATCTTGACCTTTGATTTTAACTACTAACTTGAACACGTCACCATAGAATAGTAGTGCCTACAATTCTACTGAAAAAAGAGAGGTATTAAGTGCAATTCCTGACAATGTGATCCTCCAATCTGACTGATACGAACATGGCTAACTAACCCTTAAACTAGTGTTTAAAACTCCGAGACACTAATGATAGAAATGTTTTCATTGACCCAAAAAGTTTTGAGAACTTCATGCATACTAGATATTACATTTTGATAAATATAACTCCTGCCTGAGGGATAGCTAAATTATTTTTATATCTGTTTCTTGTGACACAATAATCATCACAAACGTTATCAATATATCAATGCTTCAGTTGTCACCAAAGTAGTTTTGTTTTTACAACAACACTATAGCACCACATGTGACTTAAATGTTTCTCATAGAAGGGCCACGTACCACACAAGCACGTAAAATAGGTTTTCTGACAACAGAGCCACTGGTTCATGGACACTAACACAAGAGTACAAAGCCACCACAAATTTCTTTCCCATGTTGTATTATCAAAAGACTAAATACATATCAGTTCTTATATATTTATCACATTCTCATCTTATCTTATAAAGATATGAATAACCCGTTTAATTCATTATTGGTTTAATAACGTATTCAATGTCCTTAAAATGCAACCCAACACTCCAAACCCATCTACATCTCGTGAAGGCCATGACAACAATTTTTTATCATACTTCTTTTTAATTTCTTAATTATTGCATAAAATAATGAGTGTTTATATTTAGTTACCTGCTTTTCTGCGTATCACACCAACAACGTGCTGAAAATGCAAAATTGACTGAAATTACTAAACATCATTTCATGTGAAATCTACAAATACTTGATGCGGACTGAGACATGGAATCTAGCACCATATATTCATCCCTGGGAATGTATGGACTTATTTGAAAGATTAAGTGAAAAAGAATTTTTTTAAAAAAAGCTAACCTGGACAACAATGTTCCGGATATATAAAGATATTTTGTGAGTGTTAAAACTGAATTGGGTTTGAAGAATTGGCGCCTCTAAACCAAACAAAAAAGAGATTTTAAGAACGTTCATGCCAAATATAGATATATGTTTCACTTAGGCTATAAATGTTATGACAAAAATGAAAAATACTTTGAATACATTCCGGACCGATGCATTTGCAGCATGTATCGAATTACATAATAAATTTACAGTAGAGAACTGTGACGAATTTCTTTAAACTTCATTATGGTTGAATTTTAATATTAAAGTTGTAAATTCTAGCATCATGTACATGCACGAGTGAAAAGGGAGTTTTGTAAGTAAACGATTTACTTAATGAAACCGTTCATGGACTAATACAGATGTTTTGAGAATCATTTTGTCAACATCCTAGATTTATTTTCAAGCTCAGGTAATTCAGCTTTCTCCATCAGACTCCATATTCAAAATAATTTAAGTATATATGTCCCTTTAAGTTAATTCTTCTATACTTACATGAAGAAGAAAACGAGTTTATATATGAGAGTGACAAAATAATTTAAGTATATATGTCCCATTTTTACATACAGCTGTACATTTGTTCATTACGGAACAAATGGGCTGTACAAGTATAGATCAAAACCTTTAAGTTAAATCTTCTATACTTACATGAAGAAAATGAGTTTATATATGAGAGTCACAGGAATGAACAGTATTTCATGCCTTTTAAAATAAAAAGGTGTCCTAAACTGAGATAGTTTCAAACTAAAGAAAATTTATGTATGTAAATGTATATGTATGACTTTCTTTGTTTCCTCTTCAGAAGAGATTTCATTCAGTTAATGTTTCGTAATACAGAAAAGTTAGGAACATAGTTTGTCACTAAAGGACGTACAGTACACTATATTGCAATAAAAGTAAAGAGAACGCAAGATCAACACACATGCGTGAGAGAACTCATTCCAAACGAGTTATATACGCACCATAGATTAAGAGAGGAAAAATAAAGGAATTTCAAGTATTTACATTTGACTGAGACAATTTAAACTGATTATCATGTTCTCTTCCCTTAGAACACATACAAGGATGTTTTTGTACATCTGAAATGATATTTACACATAGCTCCACTCTGTTCAAGTGCTCGTTGATTTCACTTCGTTGCCGCTCTTGTTGTTCTGAAGAAGTTATTTGCCAGTTAATTGTAACTGGTTATCTGGACAATGTTGATTCCAGGAGTTCCTATGGAACTAACATCTCTGGTAAATGATCAGATAAATTTAGATGATGGTTCTCTTCAATATTAGCAATACGGACTTAATATATTTTGGAGGAGGATATCAAAATGTGGTCAATCAAGGACGAGTGTTGGCCGTCAGATGAGCAATATGTAAATCCTGGTATTTGAGAATGGAAACTATCAATTGTTGACATTTGATGTCTATTGTTAAGGAAGGATAGTAGTATATGTAACCTTTACCATTTGTACTTTTTGGAATCGCTTTTTTGGGTGCTCCGCATTAAAGTCACCGCAGATAATCACACAACCTTTGTGATTATATTCATCATAAAGGCATTCCACAGTTTCCATTATTTCTTTATAATCATATAAAGAGGCGTTTGTGGAAGGAAACTACACACAGAATAGAAACAATTTAATAGCGTACAGGCTAATTTTAACTGCAATCACTCTGTCGTTCCCAGTGTTATTCCTAGGACGAACCGGTAATGATTTCCGAAACAAAATTGCAATTTCTCCAAATCCAGAGGGACGCTTTATTTCCCATATACATGTATCAATTCTTCTATCCGGTCGAGAAAAAGCCTTAAAATTCCTGTCAATTTTTTGGAGAAAGAAAAAGCTCTGGATAAAGCCAATACTCTTGTATACATACAATATCTACTGTATGAAGTAATGAACAAAAATAGGGCGTTCCTGTCATAATGCCCATCGCATTCCATGTCATTATATTTAGAGTAGTCATCATTCAAAAAGTAAACAAAAGTTTTTCCAAATGCAAGTTAGAGACAATTAATCATTTGTCTCGTACCATTTTCTGGCTACTTCAAATTCTGGCCAAAATCCCTGCTGTAATTTTTTGGGAAGCAGATTTTCCGGAACAGTGACTCGAACGGTATACGTTTCTCCCTTCATATTTGACCACGTTTTAAGAATCCTTATATTTGTGATCTTTACTCCTCGATTGTATGCATGTCTGCGTTTTACTTGATTTAACTCTTCTGGACCATAGTATGCTTTAATTTCAGATAACAACAAAGATTTTGCTTTGAACTCCTCTTCATTCCACTGAATGTCATATTACTTACTCGCACCTGGATGAGTTTTGAATTATTATTATTCATATCATTCATGTCATTGTTTTTCAGTGGAGAATTTCTGGCATCGGATAATTGATTTTGATTAGTTTGATTTTCTGTCTCACCAATTTTCGTTTCCAATGCTCCTCCTTTATCTGCTTCACATAATGCGGTAGTAGTATTAGGGTTTTGTGCTATTTGAGATTGCATTAAACCTACAGTGCGAATCTTGTATGTTGGTACCTTAGAAACGATTAAGCCGGTATTTCTTCTATATTCTTGCTGACCTGACAAAATCCTCTTTCGAGATTCTAGATGATGGCCATCAATTACGTCTGTCTTCGGAACTGTATTTGGTGTACCAGATGCATTTGCAGTTGGGCAAGAATATCTGGTCATATTGGCATCAGAGCAAGACAGCTGTAAACCACTTGTAAGCTGGATTTGAATTCCATATATCTGTGCACTTACTTTCTCAATTTGTTTCTCGTTTACAGCATGTGGTTTTTCGATTATCATTGCCTGACTCTTTATTACATCTGCCATTAGATCAGATTCCAAACACATTTCCGACACTCTTGACTTATCAATGCACGATTAAAGTCTTCTAATTGTATCATCCTTTCTTGTATCATCTCACCCAAACGAACATTGTCCTTTTTCATCCTCTTCATTTCTTCCATAATTCCTGCACAAAGGACATTTACTTCCTCTTTTACAAATTGTTTAAGATAAATATATATTTCATTTTGCAATATGGGAATGCTGGTTTGGTTTCAACTCTCTCAGCTTGACTATTATTTCCACAATCCCCGAATGATGTATTACCTCTTGACTGATCCATGTCATTCGACTGACAATTTCTTGACTAGTTTCTTGAAGATTCTTTAATCAAATCACACAGTCTATTCTACTTTTTTTCTTCTTTTACCATACCTAGACATACATGCGTTTACTGCGCTAGTGTTATCATCTCCCTAAGAAAATGAAATAGTGTATATATGTCGTCTGCTATTTTTCTTTCATTGGAGCACTATCAGAGCACGACGTCCTCGTCACCAGTCGACCAGAAGGATATCTTGTATGGCTGAGCCTACCAATATCGTGCAAAGAACTACGAATAAGACGAAGGGACGATATGTCAAGATTACTTGATAACTCTCGCTTGAATAACTGTTTGTCCAATTTGCCAAATATTTCTCTTATTTCTGCAAGAATACAGCGTTCAAATTGAGAAGCGCACGGTGTAATACTATCCGAATCCTGATAATCCTGGGTATCATTGGTGTCCATTTTGTCACTTTATTCACTTCTCACTTAATGGCCTGTAATTTTTAGAAAATTAGTCAGAATAATATATTCAATGATGGACATGCTGGTTACACATTACTTATATTGCTTTGTGTTTATATGTTCACATTAGCGTTAGCACATGCTGCCGATAATGGCCAAGTTATTGACATAGGTATATACTATCCATGCAACAGGTTACTATTCTTTCTACTAATCCACTGAATGCTGAGTGAACTCAACTTTTGATACATGCAAAATATATACTCATGCATGTATAAAATATGTTGTTCATTTGAAGCATTATATATACATTCTGGGAAACATGAACCCATCAAGCTTTAACATCCACTAACACAGTAGCATCAAACATATTTAATGAAGACTATCAACATGTCTCAAATAGCACATATCTCAAAACATGTCTCAAATAGCACATATCTCAAAACATGTTTCAACATGACTGCAACAGCACATATGATTCACATGAAATTTCATACACACACAATAACGACACCTCCTTTCATAGTATAAAACATCCATATGGCGCAAAAAAAGTATGAAATGAAAATTGAATTTCATCGCATTTCCTTGAAACGTACGTAGTGTATATAAAAATGTGGTACACATACCATTATATTGTCAAAGTATTCACTCAGCAGAATTTCATTACTGGATTGAAAAACACTTTTCTTTTTTCTTTTACAGGCGCCCATAATTTACCAGAGCTTGAACACATGACGTCCAGATTGCCAGCCATGTATATATGTATGTATGTATGTATGTATGTATGTATGTATGTATGTATGTATGTATGTATGTATGTATGTATGTAGGTATGTAGGTAGGTAGGTAGGTAGGTAGGTAGGTAGGTAGGTATGTATGTACTGCCTGCCTGCCTGCCTGCCTTCCTGCCTGCATGCATGCCTGCCTGCCTGCCTGCCTTCCTGCCTGCATGCCTACATGCATGCATGCATGCATGCATGTATGTATGTATGTATGTATGTATGTATGTATGTATGTATGTATGTATGTATGTATGTATGTATGTATGTATGTATGTATGTACGTATGTATGAAGAAAGAAGCTAACAGCGAATGTTACTGAGTGGTAAATTGCCAATTGTTGATACAACCGAAACTAATACTTACTTTAAAATGAGGTTTAAGGATTTTTTTTCTTCGCTTTCGAAAGAGGAAAATTACTAAAAAGGACTCAGTGGAAAACAAGAAGATCCAAAACCAAACAACAGGAGAGAAAATGTGATGGTAAATTCAGCAAAATGCGACTATCTTATAGTCCGTTATGTACAATTCTTAAATACGGAACTTGCAGTAACGTATACCTTTGAACATGGTATAACTGAATAGAACACGGACAGCTAACTAGCTTAAAAGGCATTCACAAATTATTTACTTTGTATATTCTGTATATAACTTTTCACCGACAAAATAGCACATGGACTCATCTCACAATGCTATGTTCTTATTTGCAGATCATGGATTTCCATGTTTAGCATGACGTTACACACTTAAATGCTACGTAAAAGCACCTGTTATTCATGGCTGAAACAAAGTTTTATAACTCTAATTTACGGAAGTTGGTGTGATTGGTATACCAGTCAATTAAAGGTGGAGAAAATACAAAAGAGTTTTATATGCTTGAATTTATCAGTACTGTTTGGTTTGCATTTAAAGGTAATATTGCCAATAATAATGATATAATAATAAAATAATATTCAAAGTAATAATTCTCATTTACATTCATAAACTGGTGTCTGTAAGATTTTCTTGCCATTTTTTACTTTTATCTATCTATCCCATACAACCGTTACCTCACCTTTATGGCTGTATATGCTGATCGTATATAGGTAATATGATATGCTCTATACACCTAATTGCATGAATACCTCAGATAGCAGTGGGATATGATACTGCAATGTTGCTAAAATACTTTGAAATTAAACGGGTAAGGAGAAATCACAAGTGTGTGAAACTCATCGCAAATCGCCTGAGTACAAGTTAACAGTGTTTGCTGTAACGAAACCCCATTTATTTGATGTAATTATATGAGCTTCATTTGCGTTGATTGATGCTGTGGTGTTATACACATTACTGGAAGAATTAATTGTCACAATCCTGCAACAAACGAATACACGCATTAAACTGACATAACAACACAATAAGAAAGAAAAGGTAAAATATGACTCACATAAAAATACAAGCCTTTAACCATGAATAAAAGTAGACAAATATTTTTGGATGAAAGCAATAAATTACTGGTCAAGAGAGATGTTTTCACTGAACGTCTAAATATACTTTTAATATGAATTACAAGGTTTGTCTGTAACTCATTTGAGCTTTAAAACAGAGAAATTTATATTATGTTTCATCCCCGTGCGCACGAGATGTCACGTCCATTAATTTTAATTAAATTGAAAAATATGATATATTTTCCAACTTCAGATGTAAGATAACGCTGAAGAAAAGATTAAATGTTTTGTATCTAAGTCTAACTTATATAAGCGAGTATCCAACACTATTTCAACATGAGCCTGTAAAATAGAGTTCGATATACGTTCATCTCCGTGGCAAATATTTAGCGGAGAAAGACTTTATGTGATGTGATAATCCAGTTTCCTCAGACAATTAGTTTAGTTTTCCGCATATATTTTTTAAAATAAAAATTAAATATGGATAGAGTTAAGGTTTTACAGTATTTTGAGGACGCATTCATACACAGTGTTTAATTTTCGTCCTTAATACAGGCAAAGCAAGAATAATTTTAACAATTTCAATGAGAAGAACTACTTAGTGGGCATATATATATATATATATATATATATATATATATATATATATATATATATATATATATATATATATATATATACACAGACACACACACGTGAATACACAACCAATTTACTTTAATGCAATTGTTAGTCGTCAGCAAAAATACCCCAAAAAAATTCAAAATTGACGCACTTGTCTATATAATCTCCTTTATTTTGATCTAAACAAAGACACTCCTTAGTCTATAGAATAATTATGTCATTAATGGGTGATATCTTCGACACCGAATATATAGAACTAATATGGGACCACAAAGTACATAATAGGAACTTTGTATTGAAAGAAGAATGTGTGCGATTTTATCCACTAAACAGGTAAAATAGCAATCTCACCAATTGATTGCATAGTTGACAGTAGTTGACTGATATTTTTAACACTAAAATCATACTATTTATAAAGTTTCTCACTCTCACACGGTCCTTCCCCACTCACAGCGTCCCATGTTCAGTTTTCATTGCAAAAGTCGCCTAATAGATGTGCCTTAAATGAATGTACGACATAAAATGTTCGCGTGATACCAAATAATTAGTTTAATGTCTTCAAATCTATTCATCAAGAAGAAACATTTTTATTTTCCTTTTTTAATAGTAGTAATATGAGACGATCTGGCGACAATGGAAACCAGTCAATAAGGACTTGGGACCTTCTGGTGACAAAAGGTCGTGGGACCTTCTAGCGACAAGGGAAATTTAACATGGTGGGTCTGTATAGCGTCAAGGGAAATTGAACATAATGGGACTATTTAGCGACAAGGGAAATTGAACATGGGAAATATTATTTGTATTTGTATATCGGTCTGTCTAGCGAGAAGGGAAAATGGAGGCAAAGAAAGCAAATATCTTTTCGAGGTATATGAGTGGCCCTGAAAAGGGCCGTTATGTGTAATTTTAACAGTATCTTGTTAACACAGAGGATATCTCACAGATCCTCTTCTCTTCCTTAAACTTCTCCCCACTGTTGGGCCGTAGAGGAGAACTCTCTTTAAACAACCTTGCCTCTCCACTTATATCCTTCTCTTCCAAAAGTCTGTATCAATCATATGAGTGATAGTCCGCGATGATCTGACGTACATGAGTAAGTCAGTACGAAATAGCATGGTAGAAACAAGGGTAGAAGATTCTACGTTGGTCCACATCATCTGATGAGAAACAGGTGAAGCGAATACCGTGAACTGCGGTTATTTATAGGGGAAGAGCGGATCGAAACGGATTGAGTGTATTCACCAATACAAACGTGCGTTACAAAAGGCAGTCACAGTAGTCCAATCGGAAGAGAGCAGTCTGTGACGTCACCTTCCCTATATAGAGGTACTAGCGTCTGTGCGTAGTCAATCGATGCGAAAGAGTTGTCAATGATGTCGGACACTAAGAAGACGATGAATTGGATTGAGCCAGTAGTAGAGACAGCAAGTAATAGGACAGCAGTGACTACCAAAGTCATGACAAATCTACATCCAGAAGAAGTTGATTTTAACTGGGATATTGTGGATTTTCAAACATCACAAGAATTTATTACGGAACCTTCGTTACCTTCTGCTTCTTCTTATGTACACGTCGATGATTTTAAGCAGAGGCAAAAAGAAGAATTGGAGCGATTTTAACAACAACATAACGTAGACGAACAAGCTTTTCTGATTCAACAGCGGGAAGAGGAAGAAGCAAGAAGGAAACACCAGGAAGAAACAGTAGCAGCAACAGAGAAGAAAGAAGACCAAGGACAGAAAGAGAATAGTGAAAATCAAACGGTCACTACGGTACTTTTAGATATTTTAGCAGAGTTAAGGAATCTGAAACAAACGTATCAGACTTCTTTATCACGACCGAAGAGAAAAAGACCTTCTCGAGCTAAACAACTCAATCTAACTGTGACTACGTCTACCATACCACCTTTAGTGATTTCTACCAAATCATACACAGGAACCACCAGTCCAGAAGTAGGCCTTGGCCGTGGCAAAGCCTTAAGACACCTACAGATGGTTACTTCACGTTTCTGAGTTTGTTTTGTTTTGTTTTAAACAAAGAAAACACCAACGGTACTTTTCAGGGCCACTCAAATTATTTCGAAAAGAAATACTATTTCAATTGCCTAATTCAATGAAAAACTTAAAAGTCCTTTTTTATTTTTTAAATCCATGATATACGTGTGAATGAATGAATGTGTGAGTGTAGCTTCTTATTCTATAAAATCAAAACCAAGAGACACTTACGTTTTTTCACTCTGGTGTATTCTGGTACAAACGTTACAATCCAATATCACAACATAACATAACACAATACCACTTTAAAAAGTTCATAGGTTTCTTCTGTTCACTCTTTCTGTTTCCTTAATTTCTTTACTGTCACATGTTTTTCTTTTTCTTCTTCCTTTTCATTTTTAGTTTCGTCTTCTTTTCTTGTCTTTGTGAACAAGCCGGGGTTCTTCCTTGGGGGAGGGTACCTCTTCCTCCTCCTCCTGTTCAGAATTCCTCTCCCCTCCTCCTTCTGCTCCTGTTGTTTCTTAGGGCAGTGTGGAGACCAATGTCCTTTGTCTTTACAATGATAACAGGTATCTTGACTTTTGTCTCTATTGGTACCTTTTTTATTTTTTTCACGATCTAGACATTCTGTAGCCCAATGTCCTTTCTTCTTACAGATATAGCAAGTATCTTGACTTTTATCTCGAAAGGAGGGAGAGTAGTTCGTCGGCTTGTCTAAAGAAAATTTTCGTATGACACCACGTAAAGCTCTGATCAGAAGTTCAACTTGTGTAGGTTCTTCCGTCGTTCTGGTCAGTGTGAGAATAAAATGAATACTGAAAGGTTAGACACTAACCCTTTATATATGCACGGATCGGACACGAATATATAGGGTCATGGTCTTTAAAATGTAGTCATTTGACTTTTTGTAGACAAGATGAAAAGACCGCATCAAGTTGTGGAGAAAGGAGAAGACAGTGAGAGACATAAACTTAATGTATCGCCTAGCACAGTAGCTGGAGTCTTGGTTCAAATTCATGCCAGTGATTTTGAAGATGACATAAGTGAGCCCGAATCCACACCCAGACAATCGACATCCAAGCAAAGTTCACCACCCTTAGTAAACCCTGAAAATTGCTATAATATTCGAGAAACGGAAATGCGTTCCTCTCGAAAATTTAGAACAACGGCTTACACGTATGCAGTAAAGTTTAAAGATTTCATGTCCAATGTACCTTTGGAGAATACAGAAGGGTTCATTACCGAGGTGTGGGATTCTGTGTTAACTACACTGAAGCAGCAATGTCAAGCCAAAGAAGACGATCGCTTGAGACTTTCTATTCATCACGATAATTTGAAGTCTCCCGTTTGGATCGAGTTTAGTAGCCCATCACAATTAACACCTTCCAAAGTCATCGACAAAATTCAACATGTGCAACAATCCAACGACAAGTTTCACATCACCAATGGAAAAACTACACTGTTCATGACCCAAGTGTTTCTTACTCAGGGGACCGCACAACGCAAAAAAGTGTCATTGGTGGACAGCCTTCGCAACACCAAAACAAATCTCGTCCAAATTAACAATTCTCAAGACCAGATGTGTTTAGCCCGTGCCATCGTCGTGGGACAAACGTATGCCAACAAGAACGAGACGATAGAATCTAAAAGAGCCTGGAAAACTATTCGACGATCGGACCGAGCTAAACAACGAAGTGAAGCAGAACTCCTGTTACAACAAGCAGGGATATCCAAAGACACCCTTGCGGTATTCCAGAAATGTGAAAATTGCAAGGTGTCTTGGCTCCACATTACACCTTGAAAGTACACCCTCAAGAAGTGCGTGGTCCTCTTTTGTTTCGAGGCCACAATTTCAAAAACGGAAAATTCATTCACGACTATCATCACGATGGTCATTTTGATACCATTACTGGATTCCTGGGATACGGTTACTACTGTGAAAAATGTGACTATGGTTATAACAATCGAGAACAACACAAGCATTGTGGATCGAAATGTGAGGGATGTTTGGCAGCGCACTTTTGTCAGTCCTGCCTGTTATCAACAACATTTGAAGATGCAAGGTTCACATCAGAAAAGTGCTTGTCAACTGCTGAGAGTGTGCCTTTCTTGTGGACAAGGCATACGTACCAGTAATGCCAAGTTTCACGTTTGTCGAGGGACGAAACGATGTCACATTTGTCACCAAATCGTGGACTTAGAGCACGGATGCTTCATTCAAAATTACCAACCCCAACCAGAAGATACCCAGAAGAAAGGTAATTTTATCGTTTTTGATTTCGAATGCATGCAAGAGACTAGTATTCAAATTCCTAATTTCTGCGTGGCTCACCGTGCGTGCGAGAAGTGCATCCAAGAACCTATCATTAGTCATTGCCCTCACTGCAGCAAGATTCCTGGAGGACGTGAAAAAATCTTTCGATGGTCAAACACACTCGGGATACGATGGGCAATTTCTGCTCAGATACTATGTGGAACAAAGTACCAAACGTCCTCAAGTGACTTTAAACGGAGTCAAAATTATTTCTATGCAAGTAGGACAAGTACAGTTTAAAGATTCAATGAGTTACATGACCATGCCTTTGAGTTGCATGCCTAAAACGTTTGGAATGACAGAAATGGCCAAAGGTTATTTTCCACACTCTTTCAATACCGAAGCCAATCAACATGCCGTTCTACCCCATTTGCCTGAGGCTGACGACTACGACCCCGATAACATGCGCACCAAACAACGAAAAGATTTCCACGCTTGGTACCAGACTCATGCCTCGGACACCTTTGACTTTCAAGAAGAAATGTTAAAGTACTGTCGATCTGAAGTGGACATTTTACGACGTTGCTGTGGAAAATTTCGAGAATTGTTCATGGAACACGAAGGGATCGAACCTTTGAAAGAAGCTTGTACCATCGCCAAAGAATGTTCCTTAGTGTACCGAAAACGATTCATGCCTGAAAATACTCTAGCTGTCATTAGAGAAACAGAATATCTTATGTTAAAATAATATTGGTGTAATTTCCTATCAGTGGTGTTGAGTATGCGTTAAAAGACAAACTTTCATTGACGCTAGGATATGTAATGAGAATCCATTTATCACAAGGATTAACTCTTTCTCATACAGTTGTTTGGATTATTGATGATCGTATCGAGTGGTCAAATTTATTTTATCTCGCAGTATCACGAGTCAAAAAATAACTCAGCTGCGGAGGGTTATTGTAAATTTTGCTGCCAGATATAGTAAAAAAAGTCGCTAATTATACACAAAGTGACAAAAATTAATAATTATGCTGAATTTATCAACGCCTTGAAACAACATTAGAATAAAGACTGTGAGCTGTAACACAGTAATGTTATGGAAATATTCAAATATTGATTCAAGACAATTTACCATAGATAGAAAAAATTGTAGTCATGGTCATACACTAGAGAATGTTATGTTGACCTGTTTTGAATGTTATATATGCGAGGCGCTAGTTAAGTGATCGTGATGGTAATTCAGTATCCTCAAGTATTACTTTTAATTGTTCACGTAGAAATCCACGTTGAGGAGCGGTTGAATCTAATCTATATATTGCAGGTCTACCCGTAGAGCTTACCAAGCTGGACATTTTATGTTTCGTAATACTCTATATAGGACCAGTCGCTCTTTTTTATCACCTTCAAGTTCACCCGGCTCATACAAGTATCTTAAGATAACATTACCTAATGCTGGTTGTTTGGAAACTTCACTTCGTTTTATCGGTATATATATTTTGGTCATTGCATTAATATGTTTCATGTTGGTTGTTCGAGTAATTTCATTATTTAATGCATATTACACACTTATTGATCTTGCAACCCATTCTCTAATATCCTATACTGAATTATTTCCTTCGCGTATTGATATTCAAATAAGCGCTCTGCACGAGTACGATTAAATCGTTCAACGATTGCTTGATCACGATTAATTGCGGTATGTTCTCGTCTGATATTAAATACATTATGTTTTTTTTTACTATCAAAGATGATTTACACCAATAAATTATTTGCCAGGATCGACCTATTCAACAAATTACAGACGAAACGCTAGCTGAACGTGATTGCAAACTCCAAATTATTTTGCATCCCAGAACCCACTTGGAACAATTATGTTTCAATGTCTATACAAATAATTGACCTCACGGTAATAATGCATGCAACAGTATTTCCATTGAACTCATTACATTTAATAAATAAACGCTACTTTCAAAATGAACATAGGTATTGTCGCCCGGTAATCGGAACTACTGTCTCGGAGTTGGAAAGTAGAGGAAGCAACGTTGGGGAAATATTGAACTTTTTCAGTCCATAAAGCCATAAATGAATATTAATCTAATAGTAACATAGTCCTGTTCTTCGTGCCTGGAAATTACAAAATATGTTCTTTTATATCTTAATGTTTTCTACGTGTTTCGTTGCCACTCTTCATGAATGTATTTTCCGCGTGTATGTTTCAAATAGGAAATTAGTTTTACGTCACCCATTTCCAGCATCATAACTATATTTTAGAATGCTTTGATGTCTAGTATATTTTTTCAGATAATCTTGTTTTCCTTCCAACAAGTCGATATAATAGATCCAGTGATTTACTGTGTTTAATTGCGAGTCGCATAATGGATTTAAATAAAATTTGTGTTCGGGTCATTTTCATCTGTACGTTAAATGAAACCCAACCATATATTATAACGTCAAGGTCTGTCAAAAAGAGTCTTTTCTGAAAGAGATTTCACGACCACAATATGTTCTGATTCAGACGCGCAAACGTTTTGATGTACATTTTGACACATATTTCTTCATTGTAAGTTTGATCTCTAGCACAAGCGGAAAAAGGAGATCCATCCAAGGTCGGTGGTTGTGCAAAGGTTCTCAGATTTGCTTTCATCAATATCTGATCCGTGTATACTTATATTAAACTAATTCCAACATTATAAGATTTATTACCAAAGATTGAAGGCATCGCATTTCTCTCAACTTTCTAGACTTCATGTAAAGTGTCAGTATCATACCACTTCTGATACCAATTGAGAAGTGGTATGATATTGATAATTACAAGGAAGTTTAGAAAGTTCAGAAAAGGCGATGCCTTCAGTCTTTATTAATGAATCTTATAAGTGTCGAAATTTGTTCAACATAGGTATACAGTTGTTAGTATCATACTACTTCTCGTTTGACCGTTCCGGTGGCCAAATTGTTAGAGCGTCCGCCTCGGATGCAGGAGGTCGCGGGTTCGAACCCCGGCCGAGTCATAGCTAAGACTTCTAATAATGGTACTAACAGCTGCCTTGATATTAAGAGGTTAGTGTTAGGACTGGTTAAATGTATGCGGCATGATGCTCCAATGATAGTGGCATCGTTACAAACTGCCACACTGCAGACATCGTAGACACACACACACACACACACACACACACACACACTTCTCATTTAAACCCTAACCTGCAATCGGGATCACTTTCATTAGCTGTTAATTACACACAACTCTTTCCTTACGCCCCCACACTTTCTGAATTGGTGTATTGATGTAAATCGAGTGAAGACTACATCAAACAGTTCACAATACTTTAATAATATTTACTTTCCTTACTCATCATGTCTTATACCGAGAAAAAATAAATGTAGGCGATATTTTTTGCGGGGGGGGGGGCGCTCTTAATCAAGTCCAGTTTGCAAAGTGGTCGCTAAAAATGTTGTTTTCACCATGGCCATGTAGTGTTGACTCATTAAACTATCCGAAGGCCAATGTGAAGGATGAATGCATGAGTACGCGTCTTATATTCTGTTGTCATCAGAAGCATTTTGTTTTTCGTTAAGCGCTCGATAATTTCGTCCGCCTCAAGAAACACATAACTGGTGTTTTCCCTCAACTACCACCCCAAAATTTAGAAATGGCTGTATTCCAGTACTGGAACAGTGAGAACTAATCAGGTGATATCCACAGTATTATCTACGAAACTTCTTTTTACAATGACTTACTGATCCTGTCATGAGCCATCTACAGCAAGTCTTTGCCTGATGCATATTATTTATGCGTTCCCAAGATCGAAAATTGCATAAGAAAAATTATTAAACAAGGTACAATTGTTATTAACTGCGAAAATGTCTCTCCGACATGTCTTGATTGTAACAGACGCAGAGTAATTTCGTTCATCAACGCCTTTGACTATATTGTTAGTGTTTTTTCTTGGCGCGTATCCGTCTTCTGGTGCTAACTGGATATTTTCAGGAAATTGTTCATGGACAAATCAACCTTGAGGAGCTGTTGAATCTAATCCATAGTTTGGTGGCTACACAGTCGATCTTACCACTCTGAAAATTGTATAAGTTGATAAACTCCACACGGAATCAGTTGCTCTTGCTGCACCACCCTCAACTTCACTAGGGTCATATAAATACCTCAAAATTACTTTAATGCCGAACACTGGTAAATGTTTGATGAGTTTCGTCGTGGTATATCGTTTGCAATTGCTTCGACATGTTCCATGTTAATTCCGCTTGTGAACTCGTTCTTTATTCGGTCATTTTAGTCGAACATGAGATTTAGTTTATTTTTATTAAGATGTTTCATCTAGGTCTTTCACTAAGGTGACAAGCTCGTCTTTATTGCCTGCCAGCCCATCAATGTCGTCTGCAAAGCGTAGATTGGTAGTGTTACGCCCTCCAAGGCTGACTGTCCCTCAGTGGTTTTCCAGGCCTTAGCTCATGATGAGCTCCAAGTAGATTTTAAAACGTGTGGGTTACTTGAGACAGCCTTGACGTACTCCATCTTTTGTCTGAAACTAATCTCCAACAGCACGTTGAGCAATTACTGCACTGGTAGTCTTGGCATACAGCTGCTTGATGGTATTGGTCAACTTTTGACATATGTTGTTCTCCTTCATTGTGGCCCACAATGCCTCATGCCACACTATATACGGCATATATATTTTAAAAATCATATTAGAAAACCTAAACAAAATAGCCCAGAAAGATAGACGACATAAAAGGAAACTTCTACATGTTTGCAAATCAAAAAGATGGGCTTATTATGTCAATGCTACTGATGTTGTAAAATAAATAAAACTTTAACTTATTTTGCCGAAAATGACTAATACAAAAGGAAATCAAAATGTACAGTTAACGAAGCAAAATTAAATGAGACATTACAAGGTCTCAAATTTAAAGAGCCATTTAGTAGGTAAGTAAAACAAGTAATATAAACTTATTAGTGAAATAAGTAACGAAATTGTGTCATTTAATTAAAGAAAACCATGGCTGTTTACGAATTAAGGTTTTACAATTGCTATTGTTATTTCACTTTGTAGTATGATAGAAAGAACATTTTGTCTAATCATAGCAATTTTGCTTAAATAATTAGCAGTACAAAGCAATAGCAATGATAGAGCAAGGGTGAGAAAGTGAATAAACATTTTCGTTAGCAACCAATACTGCCGTTTGGTTAATCTTGCATTAATCAGCTCGTTATCTGTAATTATACGAAAATTTTCATTTTTAATAACAAAAGTCATAAAAGATTAATTGTTAACTATTATCTACCGAATTATATTATGTTAATATGTTAATTTATATAAAGACATATGTATCTGTATCAAGTTAGTCTTTATAGTAGGTGACATCCATAGTTCAAATAATTTAATTGTCTGTATTATCAGTATTAAAACAACACATTTTCACCATCTGCTGATTAGTGCAGCCTACCGTTTGAATCCACAACGCATTATTTAATTCCTTTAAGACGTTTGCATCAAATTTACCTGAAATTTAAAGTACATCTAACCTTTGACAGGAAAATTTCTTATCGGAAGAATAAATGAGGCCAATATATTGACTTTACTAACTCTGTTCGAATTTCGTCTATTAAACTTGAATACGATAATCCACCTATATATTTTGCAATCCGATATTACCGAATTTAATTACATTTCTCAACGTATCATGTTAAAATGTACACAGTATCTCTTCATTAAATTAACATTGATGCATGTGTTAATAAAAATAAACAAATAGTAAAATTAGAGATGGGATATGGCATTTTTTTATTCTATTGCTTCTGGTGTGCGGTCCGCCCTGGCCCAATGGCTTTGTCGTTATAAGAAATATTGTCGACCGCCCTGGCCCAATGGATCTGTCGCTATAAGAAATATTGTCCGGTCTTTCTGCTATTATAATAACTATGCAGAAAACATTTAAACAACAGTGTTTTTGGTTTTAATAACTGTTTTGGCTACTATTACAACCAACGTTCATAAAACAGGTTTACAAAAGACGATAACATAGTGAATGATATGCCAGTGCTTAGAGAGCTGGTAGATACAAGCTGTAGTGTTGTACTTTAGCAGCCGTAAGACTTTGTTCGTGACGACAAGGTCGTGTTCATTGTATTTCCTCAGTAAAACGATACTTATGTTGTTATTTTCTGAAAAAAGCAACGTTGTCAATGACGCCTTGATATGCTTTGTGATTTGTGCACAATGTTTACACTTCACTCACCAAAGACAACGAATATGTTTGCCTTTGGTACCTCTGCAAGAAGACATTAAAGTTTTTACAAAGTTGTATTTGGTCGCAGCAATACTGGGAGAATATAAAGAGTTCATGGGAGTTTTATATTTTTTTGCAGTGCACATATCTATTAACCTGAATTATATTCTAAAAATAAATATGAAGTAGACGAACGTTTCTTGGAATACAACATTGTTTAAAATTTGTCAACTTTTTCAACTTGCATTTTATACCTAATTTGTGGGCGCTTTCAACTGACTAATTTCATGCTCCGTTACATTCATAGCACATTGCATAGCACAATAAATGTATTTACAGAAACTTTCAAAACCTTAAAAAGGTAAATTTCACAATTCTCAATTATCTGTTAAGCAGTGGCTCGGGTGTTTCGTCAACAACTGCAACATGATCAGAGAAATTACAAATGAATACAGATAATACCGAAAAAATATATTTCATGTTAGCCTAGAGATTACGCGACTGCTTTGAACCTATGCGGACTTACGTTTGATCCTCAACGCAAACAAAACAAAATGGTAGGACATCCAAGGTCAGTAGTTTAAGAAAGGTAATTCAATTTTTTTTTATGCCCACATCTGAGACTTTGAGGATACCTAAGTATGACAGACTGTAACAATTATAACTTGTATCAATAATTGTTTTGAGCATAACATATATCAGAACGTGTTGAACTTTCTTTTAATTTTCAACGCAGTGCCATTCATTATCTATAAGCTGCAATCATGATCCCACAAATGTCATGTTACTTATATCTATCTCTCTCCAATCCTTTTAACCCTCAATGAGATGGTGTATATGTGTGGATGGAGAGTTGTTTACAAGACGGAATCTATGATGCGTTCGAAAATGTCACTTTTGACTCTCACCCTTTTTCAATGCCGCCATCTAATTTTCAGTAATATCTTGTCCAATAACATCATCCTCTTTAAATCGGTACAAACGACGTTCAAAAGAGAATCAAATGATGGACGCCAGAACGCGTGGACATTTGTAATGTAAATATGTCTGATCTGAAAGCATTAAAGAAGATTAACAGCAAAATACCTAGGTCATAGAGAGGTTATATTTTAGTGGTACGAATAATTTTACATATTAAATATAAAAAATAACAAATAGGTCTTAATACTTCTTAATATACTAATGTATGTATATTCAAACTCTTTGCTATCAAAAAAGGTTTTATATAAATAGTGATAACATAGTACTGCATTTACTATATTTTATCTGTCGAAATCCAACAAAATATTCCTTAAAACTAAACATAAAATAACATTTAAATAAAGCGTTTATAGACAAGGTGGTTGCAAGGCACATTTGGAAATAACATTTGGTGGAGTATTTGTTAGTTTTGATTGCTTCAACAAAAGGTTATTCATATTCGCTATAGAACACAATTTTAATTTTAAATTTGTTGACAGTTTTAAACATTCCGCATTCATCGTTATAAAAACAAACATATCACGCTTTTACGATTTCTAAAAGGCCCATTCCTTCAAAACTGAAATATCAATATATATCGATCCACCTTTGAACATTAGACAGGTATAACAAAGTTGTAGCGTCGAGTACATTCGATTACAAGCTAATGTTGTAGCAAATAATGATTGTAAAAATAGTACATCAAAACTAGTCTTCACATGCAAATTTATATGAAGATTTCAGCGCATGCTCAATGCACACTTTTTACTATTATCATTATATAGCTTCTATTTTTTGGTAACGTCATAGTTGGTTTACTTCAATCTGAGTTAGGTAACGAGCACCGAACATTCAGCCTTAACTGTAATGGGTATGTCCATTTGTTACTCAGTCTTGTTCTTATTACTTTTCAATGCTAATGAAGGCCATGCCGCATCTTGGTCAGCTTTATCGATTGAGGTTAAAAACATTTTCACGCTATATGAAGGAAAGACCAGTATGATTCCACTGCAAGACTCGTCAAAAACATTGAATGTTTCCTTAGGGCTGCAACTCCTGGCCATCAACGACTTTGACGATGTTGCAGGGATTATGGATATAAGCACATATCTTTCGATGGAGTGGACAGAGGAAATTTATGTCAACAGCCATGGTACAGGGGCTCCTGATACGTCAGTTACAATATCTGCAGCTAGCATCTGGAAGCCGTCATTGATACTGGTCAATTCGGCGGGAGAGAGTACAGATATCGTACAAGAGCAATCCCAGGTGAGAATATATTTGAAATCTGGTAAATGTGAATGGACTGAAAACGTTGTTTTCAAAGCGTCATGTAGGCCGAACGTTTATTTTTATCCGTTTGATGTTCATGATTGTTCAGTTAAATTTACCACACGAGCATATAATTCAAGTGAGCTGACGTTGATAGCGTCCAGTTTCAAGATGGATCACTTTGAAGAG
This sequence comes from Unio pictorum, assembly GCA_030141615.1. Taxonomy (NCBI): domain Eukaryota; kingdom Metazoa; phylum Mollusca; class Bivalvia; order Unionida; family Unionidae; genus Unio; species Unio pictorum. Next base: position 3,265,717 of record JARLTB010000253.1, read on the forward strand.
AGCGTTACGTGGAATGTGAGAAAGACATCTTCAGAAACATTAATCCAGGATTCCAAATCTCTCGCAAAATTCCAAATTAATATCTCAAGAAGATCATTGAATTTTGTCTTAAACTACATTCTACCTATTTTAATATTGTCCGGTTTAAATGTATTTGTCTTCATCTTACCTAGACATTCTGGAGAGAGAGCAGGATATTCTGTGACTTGTTTCTTGGCTTTTGTGGTTTTTATGAACACCATTGTCACAACGTTGCCAAAGTCCTCTGCACCAGTCTCTGTTTTAGTGTACTACCTCACGGTGATGATGACAATTAGCGCAGTTATAACTGTCCTTGTACTACTCACTCTGATAATCGCCAAAAGGGAGGAGAAAGAGAAGGAGACGGAGAAGGAGAAGGAGAAAGAGAAGGAGAATGCCATAAATAAGATGGATGCAGAGATGAAAAAGAATGCAAGCAACCAGGAGGATGGAAAGAATAAGCAGAAAGAGAAGATAAACAACAAGAAGGAAGATAAAGATAGAAAAAGAAAGCATACTAAACCATCGAGTAATCGTCTTTGCTGCATGTGTTGTGACTCGAATACTGTTATAAATATATCAAACCAAAACGAGGAAGCTTCAGGATCTAACGCTGATAAAATTTATCAGGATCATCGTCCTCCAAGATGTCTTCAGGGTTTTGCGTGGTTCTTCCGTCGTATGTTTTGTATGTCACCTAAAAGGTCATCGGAATTGCGATGGGTTCAGATTGGAAACACTCTTGATGTTTTCTTTTTCGTCTTCTTCATTGTGGGAGAGATTATCTTTAGTGCAGCGTATCTATCACCCGTGTCAGAGCAATATTCGGCAGAAAATCTAAAGGTGCATTTATAACGTGTTCATACATGATAAATTATTAGAAGCATTATGTTACTTAAAGGTAAAATCTTTACACTCGACATTTACAAAATAACTGTGATCTGGATGGCAGGAGTATTCTTTCTGATCTATAGCTTAATTCTCTATTGCAAGCTAGCAAAAATCTTGAAAAGCAGAATCAGACCTTTTGTAGTACATATTCACAATCTGGACAGTGATATTATATGGCCATTAATATTTTTCACTTTGACGATTACTTATTTGTTTTGGCGAATCGGGTGACCTCAGTTTTCTGACAAAATGATTATCAGGCTTTACTCCCGCTTATGTTCACGTGTCAAGAACGTAGAGTAGTGAGTATCCCAAAACACATGGACACTGCACATCGCCAAAAAGAACGTTAACGATTAAAGTAATCTAAATAAATAGCCACACAATGAATTGTCTTTTAAAAAGAAGTGTTGCAGAAAAAACATTTTGAAAATGTACATAATTTATGTTGTATTCAAATGTTGTCCGTGGCTAAATTGCAACAATATTATTATTGTTATAAGTAGTAGTAGTAGTAGTAGTAGTAGTAGTAGTAGTAGTAGTAGTATCGTACATAAAAACGTTGTATTATATCACCCATTTTAGTTAAGGTGATGTAAAAACTATAATCATTTCCATTTTAACACATACATGTTTATACAATAAACAATAAATAGTTACAAGCAGAAAACTCATTGATGAAACAGTGACAGTGTAGCAAATTGAAAAGATCAATGTATTAAATCGTACCTGGCCACGCTACCTATGTTGAAATCGAAAGTAACATTTACTGGGAAAATGTAATTGATGTAGAAATCGAAAGTAACATTTACTGGGAAAATGTAACTGATTTTGAAATCGAAGATAACATTTACTGCGACAATGTTATGAGTTATTGCTAGTGTCATAATGTATACTTCACGAATATAATTTGTAAGCACTTTACGCCTGAGTTAAGGTCACTAAATGTCTAAATTCAAATTCTATTTTCAATTGCTATTTATCGAAACTAATATATTCTTTTTAGTTAGATTATAATTAAAGTTTGTTCTACATGGGGTATTGTTGTGGGGGCTGGAGCTGGAGGTATTAGTGAAAGTAGAGGTTTATCCAATTCCATGTAAGTGTCACGTCATGGTCAATCTGATTTTGTGAAGGTGGAAATTTACAAGATAATTAGGGAATCATAATTAGAGACATGTTACTAGATTGCGTTATAACAGCCAGGATGTGCGTATGAGCGTGACGTCCATTCAAAACGTTTTCTGATTGGACACTGTCCATTTTCCATACAAATTTTTTTTTATTTCTGTTTTGATGATCCATCTTGCAATATCTTCTCCGAGTGTTTGATTAATCGCATCCAAGTCATAGATGAGGTCCACATAAGGGCATTGACGTGCACGGATATCATGTGATGTTTTATACGCATGATCATATCGGTAACATGCATTTGTGGGTGCTTCATCAGGCGTTGATTGGTTATTAGAATCATATCGTATATCAAGCCGTGTATCAAGCCCACAGTAATTATATCCACGGATGTACTTTTTACCAGGATTTTTTCTCCATCTTGTCTAGGTTAACTTTGATCAAGTGGCAGCCATATTATCGCAAGTGACTGTCTTTAAATATATATATATATATATATATATATATATATATATATATATATATATATATATATATATATATATATATATATATATATATATATATATGGTACAATAATACGTATATATAAACATTCTTTCAACCACATGCCTATAGATCAATGGCGAATTTCTACTCATTCATTAATTATAAATGACATGAAAATAACGATATAAATTATTAATAGTCCCTGTTTTCCGAATGATATTAAAATGATACAAAATTTCATTGGAATCCTTCCTTTTTTTCATTCCCGTCTCGTGCAAAAATGACAAAATATGCACAAATCTAAAGTAGTAGAAAAACAATGCACGAAAATATTCAAACTGACCTTGTACCAAGTAACCTACAGTAATCTGGTTCATGTTGTATTTACGCTTTCCTTGTGATCTATCTACAGTGTTCATAATATCAATGATACATAGTTGCAACAGCCAGTGACATTAGGCCTATATGTTATATTTGTCTGTTACGAGGCACACGAACTGTATTGTTTTACTTATTGTTGTATCTTAAACCTATTATATATAATGTTTTAAAAATCAATTATAAATTATTATACATACAAGTGTCGAAACGGTCACACACCCCCTTCTCCCTCTATGGAATATCGTAGCTAGATACGGGCGAAGACTCAAGAAACTAAGAGCGTTGAGGATGTTCGCTTGTGTCTTGACCTTTAAATGATGGTAATGTTAGTTAAGTCGTCCAAAGGGAGGAGACGTTATAAATGTTAGTTAAAGCAGAATAATGATACTTTCAATATATAAAAAGATTTTAATTACCTCTTGTTGGTTAATCATTGGACTAAGTTTCTATTCCACGCTAATTTCCATACGTCAATACCGGACAGTACTGGTTTAGTATACATGTACAAGAAGCTAACGGTGTTTGCAGTGCACTATTTTCTTTATTAAAAAAACACATTTCAGTTTTAAAACATGAGTTTATTTTATACTGATTTATTACATGAGAAGAGAAATAAAAAACTGAAAAAGTAAACAATCAACTTATCAATTTGCATGTGTGTTTGCGAACAAGATGAAAAATCGTAGAACTACATTTCGTAGCGGCACACTCGACAGGAATGTGAGGAGTTCATTCACTCGGTCAATACACAATTGCCAAGAGGATATAGCAACTCCGTATATATATATATATATATATATATATATATATATATATATATATATATATATATATATATATATATATATTGCGCGTTCATGCATGAACTTCATTTTGTACAACACAGACACGCTGCATGTGTTATATATTGTTGTGAATCCAGAGCCAGACCTAGATGATTATATTCTCATCAATGGAATCGGAATTCACATAAACATTTGGATGTGTGTGTGCCAAGTGGCCGAGTGGTCTAAAGCGCTCGCATTACGGATCACTGTCATCGCACCTCTGACTGCGTGGGTTCGAGTGTCAGATTTGGCCAATGTGGGTATGTGAGAAAGGTTGCCAGTAGCTTCTTGTGGGTCGGTGGTTCTTTCCGAGGGTCTTACTGGGTTCTTCCTCCACCAATAATACTGGCCGCCATGTATAACATATCGGGTGCTGCAAAATGGCGTTAAACCCTACAACAACAACAACACCATCAACAGCTGAATCGAGTGATTTGATATTTATTTCGACCGCTGCGTTTGTATATATTCCATGTCAAAACATGAGGTTGATACAAATTATATATTACATTTGCGGATCAAAACGGGCACGTTGTTGATCTTTGAAGTACATTATTAACGATACACTTTGCAACATAGACCGACCGGACATTTTAATATCAAATGACAGTAGAACTTGGACGTGTGAGACCCATGAACTTTGTTAACGTGAGCAAATGCGTTTACGCGAATTCTGGAAACTGGACAGCCCAATCATCGCGCTCCACACTAATCGCCAAACATGCTGCCATGCCATTCGTTGATACTTTATGAAATGTTGCTGCGAATTGTTTGAAACGGTTCAATTATTTTGAGATCGAAATCAACAATTACGCACGCGGGAATGTTCAGATCGAGTATGCTATCATCGACGGAAACAATGCCGCCTCCAGTTAGTATAATCATTAATTAAACCTCTCAACAAAACGTTCTGATTCAGTAATTGCAAATCTAGCAATGGCAAGTAGATTATGGTTGGGAACTGAAATAGGAGCCATGAGTGGCCGAGTGGTCTCAAGCTCTATCTGTTACGGACCACTGCCATCTCACCTCTGTCTGCGTGGGTTCGAGTCTAAGATTCGGCTAATGTAGTTATGTGAGTAAGCTTGCCAGCAGCTTCTCGTGGGTCGTTGGTTCTTTCCGGGGGTTTTCCCGGGATCTTCGTTCACCAATAATACTGGCCGCCATGTATTGCCTATCGTGTGCTGAAAATGGCGTTAGACCCTACAACAACAACAACTGAAATTGAGTCGAGTGGGATAGTTGAGTTGTGCCAGTTACTGCTCATCGTGTCGCAATAGCCCACGGTTTGTACAGAGCGGGTGGCTTGCTTGTTCAGCCCACGATTGAGATACTCTGTGACCTAGACAAGTAGCAAATACAAAAAAAAAAGAACATATCCCCACTAATATTTCTAATTTTCAGATCTTTGAAACGTAATGAAATATATCTTATCCAGTTTTCTACTTTCAGAACTAATGCAGAATGCACATTTGCAAGAAGAAATAAAAAACAACATTGAAAACAAAATAATCCTTCTATACTAAAAACCGCTGATATATTCTTATGACTTATATGGCAGTGCAATTTCAACCAGAAAACAGTTTATGTACATGTAAAGCGTTGACTTAAAAATTAACATACCCATCAAAATGAACATTGCTCCTTCGAATGCTATTATCAATCATTCACTCTTACATCCGAGGAGGCCAGGGTATATTAACAAAGGTATTTGTCCATGCGTATCAAATAATAAAAATCTTAGGTGAGAGCTCACCGAACATGATCATGTATTGTATCAATACAAATGTCATTGAAAAGGTAATAACTTACTTTTGAATTTATTCAATTAAGATAATAATTAATGTTCCAGCAATAATGTAGACATGTAATACACACTGCCGTTCCGTGACGTTTTGGCGCCGCCGGTTTCGAGCCGGCCGGTTTGGCTTGACCGTTTAGGCGCTTGGATGTTTTGGTGTGGGCCGTTTTGGCACTAACAAGAGGATTAACATCAAAATATTACACATTATCCTTAAGATAATTAGAGGCCATGTCAGCATTTACAAAATAATTAAAAATAACAATATAAGCAGGACGCTTTAGCCATTCAGTCTCAAGCCCACGTCTATATAGTTGTTTGTTTATATAAGTGTGCTGTCGAATGTATTAACGTAAAAGATTTTTTTGGGAAATGAGCGGTATAAAATCGAATCGTGTTCATGAAAAGTACGTGCATGATGGATAAATATTTGATAAATACAGTGCCGACAAGCTTCAAACGTTTTGGCGATGCGAGTTAAAAAACGAATGCAAAGCTCGTCTTCACACAGCTGCAGATGACAGTAAATTCATTTTACTGATGAATGAAAATAATCATGGGAGTGATGTTGCAAAAGCAGAAGTGGACAAGATTGTGAATGATATTAAATAAAAAACATCAGCTTTCAGACCTTTTAGCTATGTTGCTGTTTGAATAAAATTTACAAATCAAGAACATTTCACTGTAATGTTTCCCCTAAAGTTTTAGCAAAAGTTATTTTAATAACACACATATCATTGAAATAGTTTTACTTTTATTTTTCACTTTATATTTCACTTACACACTACATCTCTTTGATCGCTGAGCTAATCAATGTTGTCCTTACCGGCTTCACTAATGTAAGGTTACCTCTCAACAGGAATAAAAACAATTGATCGGCGCCAAACTGGCCGGAGCGACACAGGCCCATGCCAAAACGGCCGGCTCCAAACCGGTCGCGCCAAAACGGCCGGCTCCAAATCGGCGGCTCCAAAACGTCCTGCTTCGCGGATTGCAATACCTAGCAAATATTTGAAAAGAACAAAAGTGTAGTGCAAATAGTCTATCGATTTACATTCAAGTATTTACACGTGGTGAAATATAGGTGTACTGATCTGTCAGGGCTCGTTTCATCAACTTAACTGACGCATTAATAAGATTTACTATCTGGAGTTGGCAATCAAATATAAAGATTATAAATGCACAACAATATCTATGTATATAGGTATATACAATACTTACTTATATTTAATTAACATTTAAATTTTACGTTTTAATGATCTCAAAATGGCGATACATATAATACGTGGAATACGATTACATGAAAGGAATCAGTTAAATGCGCCAATTGTTCAGGAATCGACAGGTCCGCCAATGCATTTACAAATTCAAGGTCATGTTTTGTACTCTGGTCCCAATTTACAACGTTTGGATTCTATATGTATACCAAGAATTCATCTCTGGTTAAATACATGCATTCTGTGAGACATGCTACTTTCAATATCAACATAACCAATGAGACTAGTTGACCTATTAACGTTTGTGTAGAAGGTAGGTAGTATATGAAACGTAACTTTTGAATCTTGACCTTTGATTTTAACTACTAACTTGAACACGTCACCATAGAATAGTAGTGCCTACAATTCTACTGAAAAAAGAGAGGTATTAAGTGCAATTCCTGACAATGTGATCCTCCAATCTGACTGATACGAACATGGCTAACTAACCCTTAAACTAGTGTTTAAAACTCCGAGACACTAATGATAGAAATGTTTTCATTGACCCAAAAAGTTTTGAGAACTTCATGCATACTAGATATTACATTTTGATAAATATAACTCCTGCCTGAGGGATAGCTAAATTATTTTTATATCTGTTTCTTGTGACACAATAATCATCACAAACGTTATCAATATATCAATGCTTCAGTTGTCACCAAAGTAGTTTTGTTTTTACAACAACACTATAGCACCACATGTGACTTAAATGTTTCTCATAGAAGGGCCACGTACCACACAAGCACGTAAAATAGGTTTTCTGACAACAGAGCCACTGGTTCATGGACACTAACACAAGAGTACAAAGCCACCACAAATTTCTTTCCCATGTTGTATTATCAAAAGACTAAATACATATCAGTTCTTATATATTTATCACATTCTCATCTTATCTTATAAAGATATGAATAACCCGTTTAATTCATTATTGGTTTAATAACGTATTCAATGTCCTTAAAATGCAACCCAACACTCCAAACCCATCTACATCTCGTGAAGGCCATGACAACAATTTTTTATCATACTTCTTTTTAATTTCTTAATTATTGCATAAAATAATGAGTGTTTATATTTAGTTACCTGCTTTTCTGCGTATCACACCAACAACGTGCTGAAAATGCAAAATTGACTGAAATTACTAAACATCATTTCATGTGAAATCTACAAATACTTGATGCGGACTGAGACATGGAATCTAGCACCATATATTCATCCCTGGGAATGTATGGACTTATTTGAAAGATTAAGTGAAAAAGAATTTTTTTAAAAAAAGCTAACCTGGACAACAATGTTCCGGATATATAAAGATATTTTGTGAGTGTTAAAACTGAATTGGGTTTGAAGAATTGGCGCCTCTAAACCAAACAAAAAAGAGATTTTAAGAACGTTCATGCCAAATATAGATATATGTTTCACTTAGGCTATAAATGTTATGACAAAAATGAAAAATACTTTGAATACATTCCGGACCGATGCATTTGCAGCATGTATCGAATTACATAATAAATTTACAGTAGAGAACTGTGACGAATTTCTTTAAACTTCATTATGGTTGAATTTTAATATTAAAGTTGTAAATTCTAGCATCATGTACATGCACGAGTGAAAAGGGAGTTTTGTAAGTAAACGATTTACTTAATGAAACCGTTCATGGACTAATACAGATGTTTTGAGAATCATTTTGTCAACATCCTAGATTTATTTTCAAGCTCAGGTAATTCAGCTTTCTCCATCAGACTCCATATTCAAAATAATTTAAGTATATATGTCCCTTTAAGTTAATTCTTCTATACTTACATGAAGAAGAAAACGAGTTTATATATGAGAGTGACAAAATAATTTAAGTATATATGTCCCATTTTTACATACAGCTGTACATTTGTTCATTACGGAACAAATGGGCTGTACAAGTATAGATCAAAACCTTTAAGTTAAATCTTCTATACTTACATGAAGAAAATGAGTTTATATATGAGAGTCACAGGAATGAACAGTATTTCATGCCTTTTAAAATAAAAAGGTGTCCTAAACTGAGATAGTTTCAAACTAAAGAAAATTTATGTATGTAAATGTATATGTATGACTTTCTTTGTTTCCTCTTCAGAAGAGATTTCATTCAGTTAATGTTTCGTAATACAGAAAAGTTAGGAACATAGTTTGTCACTAAAGGACGTACAGTACACTATATTGCAATAAAAGTAAAGAGAACGCAAGATCAACACACATGCGTGAGAGAACTCATTCCAAACGAGTTATATACGCACCATAGATTAAGAGAGGAAAAATAAAGGAATTTCAAGTATTTACGTTCGACTGAGACAATTTAAACTGATCATGTTCTCTTCCCTTAGAACACATACATTAACAAGGATGTTTTTGCACATCTGAAATGATATTTACACATAGCTCCACTCTGTTCAAGTGCTCGTTGATTTCACTTCGTTGCCGCTCTTGTTGTTCTGAAGAAGTTATTTGCCAGTTAATTGTAACTGGTTATCTGGACAATGTTGATTCCAGGAGTTCCTATGGAACTAACATCTCTGGTAAATGATCAGATAAATTTAGATGATGGTTCTCTTCAATATTAGCAATACGGACTTAATATATTTTGGAGGAGGATATCAAAATGTGGTCAATCAAGGACGAGTGTTGGCCGTCAGATGAGCAATATGTAAATCCTGGTATTTGAGAATGGAAACTATCAATTGTTGACATTTGATGTCTATTGTTAAGGAAGGATAGTAGTATATGTAACCTTTACCATTTGTACTTTTTGGAATCGCTTTTTTGGGTGCTCCGCATTAAAGTCACCGCAGATAATCACACAACCTTTGTGATTATATTCATCATAAAGGCATTCCACAGTTTCCATTATTTCTTTATAATCATATAAAGAGGCGTTTGTGGAAGGAAACTACACACAGAATAGAAACAATTTAATAGCGTACAGGCTAATTTTAACTGCAATCACTCTGTCGTTCCCAGTGTTATTCCTAGGACGAACCGGTAATGATTTCCGAAACAAAATTGCAATTTCTCCAAATCCAGAGGGACGCTTTATTTCCCATATACATGTATCAATTCTTCTATCCGGTCGAGAAAAAGCCTTAAAATTCCTGTCAATTTTTTGGAGAAAGAAAAAGCTCTGGATAAAGCCAATACTCTTGTATACATACAATATCTACTGTATGAAGTAATGAACAAAAATAGGGCGTTCCTGTCATAATGCCCATCGCATTCCATGTCATTATATTTAGAGTAGTCATCATTCAAAAAGTAAACAAAAGTTTTTCCAAATGCAAGTTAGAGACAATTAATCATTTGTCTCGTACCATTTTCTGGCTACTTCAAATTCTGGCCAAAATCCCTGCTGTAATTTTTTGGGAAGCAGATTTTCCGGAACAGTGACTCGAACGGTATACGTTTCTCCCTTCATATTTGACCACGTTTTAAGAATCCTTATATTTGTGATCTTTACTCCTCGATTGTATGCATGTCTGCGTTTTACTTGATTTAACTCTTCTGGACCATAGTATGCTTTAATTTCAGATAACAACAAAGATTTTGCTTTGAACTCCTCTTCATTCCACTGAATGTCATATTACTTACTCGCACCTGGATGAGTTTTGAATTATTATTATTCATATCATTCATGTCATTGTTTTTCAGTGGAGAATTTCTGGCATCGGATAATTGATTTTGATTAGTTTGATTTTCTGTCTCACCAATTTTCGTTTCCAATGCTCCTCCTTTATCTGCTTCACATAATGCGGTAGTAGTATTAGGGTTTTGTGCTATTTGAGATTGCATTAAACCTACAGTGCAAATCTTGTATGTTGGTACCTTAGAAACGATTAAGCCGGTATTTCTTCTATATTCTTGCTGACCTGACAAAATCCTCTTTCGAGATTCTAGATGATGGCCATCAATTACGTCTGTCTTCGGAACTGTATTTGGTGTACCAGATGCATTTGCAGTTGGGCAAGAATATCTGGTCATATTGGCATCAGAGCAAGACAGCTGTAAACCACTTGTAAGCTGGATTTGAATTCCATATATCTGTGCACTTACTTTCTCAATTTGTTTCTCGTTTACAGCATGTGGTTTTTCGATTATCATTGCCTGACTCTTTATTACATCTGCCATTAGATCAGATTCCAAACACATTTCCGACACTCTTGACTTATCAATGCACGATTAAAGTCTTCTAATTGTATCATCCTTTCTTGTATCATCTCACCCAAACGAACATTGTCCTTTTTCATCCTCTTCATTTCTTCCATAATTCCTGCACAAAGGACATTTACTTCCTCTTTTACAAATTGTTTAAGATAAATATATATTTCATTTTGCAATATGGGAATGCTGGTTTGGTTTCAACTCTCTCAGCTTGACTATTATTTCCACAATCCCCGAATGATGTATTACCTCTTGACTGATCCATGTCATTCGACTGACAATTTCTTGACTAGTTTCTTGAAGATTCTTTAATCAAATCACACAGTCTATTCTACTTTTTTTCTTCTTTTACCATACCTAGACATACATGCGTTTACTGCGCTAGTGTTATCATCTCCCTAAGAAAATGAAATAGTGTATATATGTCGTCTGCTATTTTTCTTTCATTGGAGCACTATCAGAGCACGACGTCCTCGTCACCAGTCGACCAGAAGGATATCTTGTATGGCTGAGCCTACCAATATCGTGCAAAGAACTACGAATAAGACGAATGGACGATATGTAAAGATTACTTGATAACTCTCGCTTGAATGACTGTTTGTCCAATTTGCCAAATATTTCTCTTATTTCTGCAAGAATACAGCGTTCAAATTGAGAAGCGCACGGTGTAATACTATCCGAATCCTGATAATCCTGGGTATCATTGGTGTCCATTTTGTCACTTTATTCACTTCTCACTTAATGGCCTGTAATTTTTAGAAAATTAGTCAGAATAATATATTCAATGATGGACATGCTGGTTACACATTACTTATATTGCTTTGTGTTTATATGTTCACATTAGCGTTAGCACATGCTGCCGATAATGGCCAAGTTATTGACATAGGTATATACTATCCATGCAACAGGTTACTATTCTTTCTACTAATCCACTGAATGCTGAGTGAACTCAACTTTTGATACATGCAAAATATATACTCATGCATGTATAAAATATGTTGTTCATTTGAAGCATTATATATACATTCTGGGAAACATGAACCCATCAAGCTTTAACATCCACTAACACAGTAGCATCAAACATATTTAATGAAGACTATCAACATGTCTCAAATAGCACATATCTCAAAACATGTCTCAAATAGCACATATCTCAAAACATGTTTCAACATGACTGCAACAGCACATATGATTCACATGAAATTTCATACACACACAATAACGACACCTCCTTTCATAGTATAAAACATCCATATGGCGCAAAAAAAGTATGAAATGAAAATTGAATTTCATCGCATTTCCTTGAAACGTACGTAGTGTATATAAAAATGTGGTACACATACCATTATATTGTCAAAGTATTCACTCAGCAGAATTTCATTACTGGATTGAAAAACACTTTTCTTTTTTCTTTTACAGGCGCCCATAATTTACCAGAGCTTGAACACATGACGTCCAGATTGCCAGCCATGTATATATGTATGTATGTATGTATGTATGTATGTATGTATGTATGTATGTATGTATGTATGTATGTATGTATGTATGTATGTATGTATGTATGTATGTAGGTATGTAGGTAGGTAGGTAGGTAGGTAGGTAGGTAGGTAGGTAGGTATGTATGTACTGCCTGCCTGCCTGCCTGCCTTCCTGCCTGCATGCATGCCTGCCTGCCTGCCTTCCTGCCTGCATGCCTACATGCATGCATGCATGCATGCATGTATGTATGTATGTATGTATGTATGTATGTATGTATGTATGTATGTATGTATGTATGTATGTATGTATGTATGTATGTACGTATGTATGAAGAAAGAAGCTAACAGCGAATGTTACTGAGTGGTAAATTGCCAATTGTTGATACAACCGAAACTAATACTTACTTTAAAATGAGGTTTAAGGATTTTTTTTCTTCGCTTTCGAAAGAGGAAAATTACTAAAAAGGACTCAGTGGAAAACAAGAAGATCCAAAACCAAACAACAGGAGAGAAAATGTGATGGTAAATTCAGCAAAATGCGACTATCTTATAGTCCGTTATGTACAATTCTTAAATACGGAACTTGCAGTAACGTATACCTTTGAACATGGTATAACTGAATAGAACACGGACAGCTAACTAGCTTAAAAGGCATTCACAAATTATTTACTTTGTATATTCTGTATATAACTTTTCACCGACAAAATAGCACATGGACTCATCTCACAATGCTATGTTCTTATTTGCAGATCATGGATTTCCATGTTTAGCATGACGTTACACACTTAAATGCTACGTAAAAGCACCTGTTATTCATGGCTGAAACAAAGTTTTATAACTCTAATTTACGGAAGTTGGTGTGATTGGTATACCAGTCAATTAAAGGTGGAGAAAATACAAAAGAGTTTTATATGCTTGAATTTATCAGTACTGTTTGGTTTGCATTTAAAGGTAATATTGCCAATAATAATGATATAATAATAAAATAATATTCAAAGTAATAATTCTCATTTACATTCATAAACTGGTGTCTGTAAGATTTTCTTGCCATTTTTTACTTTTATCTATCTATCCCATACAACCGTTACCTCACCTTTATGGCTGTATATGCTGATCGTATATAGGTAATATGATATGCTCTATACACCTAATTGCATGAATACCTCAGATAGCAGTGGGATATGATACTGCAATGTTGCTAAAATACTTTGAAATTAAACGGGTAAGGAGAAATCACAAGTGTGTGAAACTCATCGCAAATCGCCTGAGTACAAGTTAACAGTGTTTGCTGTAACGAAACCCCATTTATTTGATGTAATTATATGAGCTTCATTTGCGTTGATTGATGCTGTGGTGTTATACACATTACTGGAAGAATTAATTGTCACAATCCTGCAACAAACGAATACACGCATTAAACTGACATAACAACACAATAAGAAAGAAAAGGTAAAATATGACTCACATAAAAATACAAGCCTTTAACCATGAATAAAAGTAGACAAATATTTTTGGATGAAAGCAATAAATTACTGGTCAAGAGAGATGTTTTCACTGAACGTCTAAATATACTTTTAATATGAATTACAAGGTTTGTCTGTAACTCATTTGAGCTTTAAAACAGAGAAATTTATATTATGTTTCATCCCCGTGCGCACGAGATGTCACGTCCATTAATTTTAATTAAATTGAAAAATATGATATATTTTCCAACTTCAGATGTAAGATAACGCTGAAGAAAAGATTAAATGTTTTGTATCTAAGTCTAACTTATATAAGCGAGTATCCAACACTATTTCAACATGAGCCTGTAAAATAGAGTTCGATATACGTTCATCTCCGTGGCAAATATTTAGCGGAGAAAGACTTTATGTGATGTGATAATCCAGTTTCCTCAGACAATTAGTTTAGTTTTCCGCATATATTTTTTAAAATAAAAATTAAATATGGATAGAGTTAAGGTTTTACAGTATTTTGAGGACGCATTCATACACAGTGTTTAATTTTCGTCCTTAATACAGGCAAAGCAAGAATAATTTTAACAATTTCAATGAGAAGAACTACTTAGTGGGCATATATATATATATATATATATATATATATATATATATATATATATATATATATATATATATATATATATATATATATATATATATATACACAGACACACACACGTGAATACACAACCAATTTACTTTAATGCAATTGTTAGTCGTCAGCAAAAATACCCCAAAAAAATTCAAAATTGACGCACTTGTCTATATAATCTCCTTTATTTTGATCTAAACAAAGACACTCCTTAGTCTATAGAATAATTATGTCATTAATGGGTGATATCTTCGACACCGAATATATAGAACTAATATGGGACCACAAAGTACATAATAGGAACTTTGTATTGAAAGAAGAATGTGTGCGATTTTATCCACTAAACAGGTAAAATAGCAATCTCACCATTTGATTGCATAGTTGACAGTAGTTGACTGATATTTTTAACACTAAAATCATACTATTTATAAAGTTTCTCACTCTCACACGGTCCTTCCCCACTCACAGCGTCCCATGTTCAGTTTTCATTGCAAAAGTCGCCTAATAGATGTGCCTTAAATGAATGTACGACATAAAATGTTCGCGTGATACCAAATAATTAGTTTAATGTCTTCAAATCTATTCATCAAGAAGAAACATTTTTATTTTCCTTTTTTAATAGTAGTAATATGAGACGATCTGGCGACAATGGAAACCAGTCAATAAGGACTTGGGACCTTCTGGTGACAAAAGGTCGTGGGACCTTCTAGCGACAAGGGAAATTTAACATGGTGGGTCTGTATAGCGTCAAGGGAAATTGAACATAATGGGACTATTTAGCGACAAGGGAAATTGAACATGGGAAATATTATTTGTATTTGTATATCGGTCTGTCTAGCGAGAAGGGAAAATGGAGGCAAAGAAAGCAAATATCTTTTCGAGGTATATGAGTGGCCCTGAAAAGGGCCGTTATGTGTAATTTTAACAGTATCTTGTTAACACAGAGGATATCTCACAGATCCTCTTCTCTTCCTTAAACTTCTCCCCACTTTTGGGCCGTAGAGGAGAACTCTCTTTAAACAACCTTGCCTCTCCACTTATATCCTTCTCTTCCAAAAGTCTGTATCAATCATATGAGTGATAGTCCGCGATGATCTGACGTACATGAGTAAGTCAGTACGAAATAGCATGGTAGAAACAAGGGTAGAAGATTCTACGTTGGTCCACATCATCTGATGAGAAACAGGTGAAGCGAATACCGTGAACTGCGGTTATTTATAGGGGAAGAGCGGATCGAAACGGATTGAGTGTATTCACCAATACAAACGTGCGTTACAAAAGGCAGTCACAGTAGTCCAATCGGAAGAGAGCAGTCTGTGACGTCACCTTCCCTATATAGAGGTACTAGCGTCTGTGCGTAGTCAATCGATGCGAAAGAGTTGTCAATGATGTCGGACACTAAGAAGACGATGAATTGGATTGAGCCAGTAGTAGAGACAGCAAGTAATAGGACAGCAGTGACTACCAAAGTCATGACAAATCTACATCCAGAAGAAGTTGATTTTAACTGGGATATTGTGGATTTTCAAACATCACAAGAATTTATTACGGAACCTTCGTTACCTTCTGCTTCTTCTTATGTACACGTCGATGATTTTAAGCAGAGGCAAAAAGAAGAATTGGAGCGATTTTAACAACAACATAACGTAGACGAACAAGCTTTTCTGATTCAACAGCGGGAAGAGGAAGAAGCAAGAAGGAAACACCAGGAAGAAACAGTAGCAGCAACAGAGAAGAAAGAAGACCAAGGACAGAAAGAGAATAGTGAAAATCAAACGGTCACTACGGTACTTTTAGATATTTTAGCAGAGTTAAGGAATCTGAAACAAACGTATCAGACTTCTTTATCACGACCGAAGAGAAAAAGACCTTCTCGAGCTAAACAACTCAATCTAACTGTGACTACGTCTACCATACCACCTTTAGTGATTTCTACCAAATCATACACAGGAACCACCAGTCCAGAAGTAGGCCTTGGCCGTGGCAAAGCCTTAAGACACCTACAGATGGTTACTTCACGTTTCTGAGTTTGTTTTGTTTTGTTTTAAACAAAGAAAACACCAACGGTACTTTTCAGGGCCACTCAAATTATTTCGAAAAGAAATACTATTTCAATTGCCTAATTCAATGAAAAACTTAAAAGTCCTTTTTTATTTTTTAAATCCATGATATACGTGTGAATGAATGAATGTGTGAGTGTAGCTTCTTATTCTATAAAATCAAAACCAAGAGACACTTACGTTTTTTCACTCTGGTGTATTCTGGTACAAACGTTACAATCCAATATCACAACATAACATAACACAATACCACTTTAAAAAGTTCATAGGTTTCTTCTGTTCACTCTTTCTGTTTCCTTAATTTCTTTACTGTCACATGTTTTTCTTTTTCTTCTTCCTTTTCATTTTTAGTTTCGTCTTCTTTTCTTGTCTTTGTGAACAAGCCGGGGTTCTTCCTTGGGGGAGGGTACCTCTTCCTCCTCCTCCTGTTCAGAATTCCTCTCCCCTCCTCCTTCTGCTCCTGTTGTTTCTTAGGGCAGTGTGGAGACCAATGTCCTTTGTCTTTACAATGATAACAGGTATCTTGACTTTTGTCTCTATTGGTACCTTTTTTATTTTTTTCACGATCTAGACATTCTGTAGCCCAATGTCCTTTCTTCTTACAGATATAGCAAGTATCTTGACTTTTATCTCGAAAGGAGGGAGAGTAGTTCGTCGGCTTGTCTAAAGAAAATTTTCGTATGACACCACGTAAAGCTCTGATCAGAAGTTCAACTTGTGTAGGTTCTTCCGTCGTTCTGGTCAGTGTGAGAATAAAATGAATACTGAAAGGTTAGACACTAACCCTTTATATATGCACGGATCGGACACGAATATATAGGGTCATGGTCTTTAAAATGTAGTCATTTGACTTTTTGTAGACAAGATGAAAAGACCGCATCAAGTTGTGGAGAAAGGAGAAGACAGTGAGAGACATAAACTTAATGTATCGCCTAGCACAGTAGCTGGAGTCTTGGTTCAAATTCATGCCAGTGATTTTGAAGATGACATAAGTGAGCCCGAATCCACACCCAGACAATCGACATCCAAGCAAAGTTCACCACCCTTAGTAAACCCTGAAAATTGCTATAATATTCGAGAAACGGAAATGCGTTCCTCTCGAAAATTTAGAACAACGGCTTACACGTATGCAGTAAAGTTTAAAGATTTCATGTCCAATGTACCTTTGGAGAATACAGAAGGGTTCATTACCGAGGTGTGGGATTCTGTGTTAACTACACTGAAGCAGCAATGTCAAGCCAAAGAAGACGATCGCTTGAGACTTTCTATTCATCACGATAATTTGAAGTCTCCCGTTTGGATCGAGTTTAGTAGCCCATCACAATTAACACCTTCCAAAGTCATCGACAAAATTCAACATGTGCAACAATCCAACGACAAGTTTCACATCACCAATGGAAAAACTACACTGTTCATGACCCAAGTGTTTCTTACTCAGGGGACCGCACAACGCAAAAAAGTGTCATTGGTGGACAGCCTTCGCAACACCAAAACAAATCTCGTCCAAATTAACAATTCTCAAGACCAGATGTGTTTAGCCCGTGCCATCGTCGTGGGACAAACGTATGCCAACAAGAACGAGACGATAGAATCTAAAAGAGCCTGGAAAACTATTCGACGATCGGACCGAGCTAAACAACGAAGTGAAGCAGAACTCCTGTTACAACAAGCAGGGATATCCAAAGACACCCTTGCGGTATTCCAGAAATGTGAAAATTGCAAGGTGTCTTGGCTCCACATTACACCTTGAAAGTACACCCTCAAGAAGTGCGTGGTCCTCTTTTGTTTCGAGGCCACAATTTCAAAAACGGAAAATTCATTCACGACTATCATCACGATGGTCATTTTGATACCATTACTGGATTCCTGGGATACGGTTACTACTGTGAAAAATGTGACTATGGTTATAACAATCGAGAACAACACAAGCATTGTGGATCGAAATGTGAGGGATGTTTGGCAGCGCACTTTTGTCAGTCCTGCCTGTTATCAACAACATTTGAAGATGCAAGGTTCACATCAGAAAAGTGCTTGTCAACTGCTGAGAGTGTGCCTTTCTTGTGGACAAGGCATACGTACCAGTAATGCCAAGTTTCACGTTTGTCGAGGGACGAAACGATGTCACATTTGTCACCAAATCGTGGACTTAGAGCACGGATGCTTCATTCAAAATTACCAACCCCAACCAGAAGATACCCAGAAGAAAGGTAATTTTATCGTTTTTGATTTCGAATGCATGCAAGAGACTAGTATTCAAATTCCTAATTTCTGCGTGGCTCACCGTGCGTGCGAGAAGTGCATCCAAGAACCTATCATTAGTCATTGCCCTCACTGCAGCAAGATTCCTGGAGGACGTGAAAAAATCTTTCGATGGTCAAACACACTCGGGATACGATGGGCAATTTCTGCTCAGATACTATGTGGAACAAAGTACCAAACGTCCTCAAGTGACTTTAAACGGAGTCAAAATTATTTCTATGCAAGTAGGACAAGTACAGTTTAAAGATTCAATGAGTTACATGACCATGCCTTTGAGTTGCATGCCTAAAACGTTTGGAATGACAGAAATGGCCAAAGGTTATTTTCCACACTCTTTCAATACCGAAGCCAATCAACATGCCGTTCTACCCCATTTGCCTGAGGCTGACGACTACGACCCCGATAACATGCGCACCAAACAACGAAAAGATTTCCACGCTTGGTACCAGACTCATGCCTCGGACACCTTTGACTTTCAAGAAGAAATGTTAAAGTACTGTCGATCTGAAGTGGACATTTTACGACGTTGCTGTGGAAAATTTCGAGAATTGTTCATGGAACACGAAGGGATCGAACCTTTGAAAGAAGCTTGTACCATCGCCAAAGAATGTTCCTTAGTGTACCGAAAACGATTCATGCCTGAAAATACTCTAGCTGTCATTAGAGAAACAGAATATCTTATGTTAAAATAATATTGGTGTAATTTCCTATCAGTGGTGTTGAGTATGCGTTAAAAGACAAACTTTCATTGACGCTAGGATATGTAATGAGAATCCATTTATCACAAGGATTAACTCTTTCTCATACAGTTGTTTGGATTATTGATGATCGTATCGAGTGGTCAAATTTATTTTATCTCGCAGTATCACGAGTCAAAAAATAACTCAGCTGCGGAGGGTTATTGTAAATTTTGCTGCCAGATATAGTAAAAAAAGTCGCTAATTATACACAAAGTGACAAAAATTAATAATTATGCTGAATTTATCAACGCCTTGAAACAACATTAGAATAAAGACTGTGAGCTGTAACACAGTAATGTTATGGAAATATTCAAATATTGATTCAAGACAATTTACCATAGATAGAAAAAATTGTAGTCATGGTCATACACTAGAGAATGTTATGTTGACCTGTTTTGAATGTTATATATGCGAGGCGCTAGTTAAGTGATCGTGATGGTAATTCAGTATCTTCAAGTATTACTTTTAATTGTTCACGTAGAAATCCACGTTGAGGAGCGGTTGAATCTAATCTATATATTGCAGGTCTACCCGTAGAGCTTACCAAGCTGGACATTTTATGTTTCGTAATACTCTATATAGGACCAGTCGCTCTTTTTTATCACCTTCAAGTTCACCCGGCTCATACAAGTATCTTAAGATAACATTACCTAATGCTGGTTGTTTGGAAACTTCACTTCGTTTTATCGGTATATATATTTTGGTCATTGCATTAATATGTTTCATGTTGGTTGTTCGAGTAATTTCATTATTTAATGCATATTACACACTTATTGATCTTGCAACCCATTCTCTAATATCCTATACTGAATTATTTCCTTCGCGTATTGATATTCAAATAAGCGCTCTGCACGAGTACGATTAAATCGTTCAACGATTGCTTGATCACGATTAATTGCGGTATGTTCTCGTCTGATATTAAATACATTATGTTTTTTTTTACTATCAAAGATGATTTACACCAATAAATTATTTGCCAGGATCGACCTATTCAACAAATTACAGACGAAACGCTAGCTGAACGTGATTGCAAACTCCAAATTATTTTGCATCCCAGAACCCACTTGGAACAATTATGTTTCAATGTCTATACAAATAATTGACCTCACGGTAATAATGCATGCAACAGTATTTCCATTGAACTCATTACATTTAATAAATAAACGCTACTTTCAAAATGAACATAGGTATTGTCGCCCGGTAATCGGAACTACTGTCTCGGAGTTGGAAAGTAGAGGAAGCAACGTTGGGGAAATATTGAACTTTTTCAGTCCATAAAGCCATAAATGAATATTAATCTAATAGTAACATAGTCCTGTTCTTCGTGCCTGGAAATTACAAAATATGTTCTTTTATATCTTAATGTTTTCTACGTGTTTCGTTGCCACTCTTCATGAATGTATTTTCCGCGTGTATGTTTCAAATAGGAAATTAGTTTTACGTCACCCATTTCCAGCATCATAACTATATTTTAGAATGCTTTGATGTCTAGTATATTTTTTCAGATAATCTTGTTTTCCTTCCAACAAGTCGATATAATAGATCCAGTGATTTACTGTGTTTAATTGCGAGTCGCATAATGGATTTAAATAAAATTTGTGTTCGGGTCATTTTCATCTGTACGTTAAATGAAACCCAACCATATATTATAACGTCAAGGTCTGTCAAAAAGAGTCTTTTCTGAAAGAGATTTCACGACCACAATATGTTCTGATTCAGACGCGCAAACGTTTTGATGTACATTTTGACACATATTTCTTCATTGTAAGTTTGATCTCTAGCACAAGCGGAAAAAGGAGATCCATCCAAGGTCGGTGGTTGTGCAAAGGTTCTCAGATTTGCTTTCATCAATATCTGATCCGTGTATACTTATATTAAACTAATTCCAACATTATAAGATTTATTACCAAAGATTGAAGGCATCGCATTTCTCTCAACTTTCTAGACTTCATGTAAAGTGTCAGTATCATACCACTTCTGATACCAATTGAGAAGTGGTATGATATTGATAATTACAAGGAAGTTTAGAAAGTTCAGAAAAGGCGATGCCTTCAGTCTTTATTAATGAATCTTATAAGTGTCGAAATTTGTTCAACATAGGTATACAGTTGTTAGTATCATACTACTTCTCGTTTGACCGTTCCGGTGGCCAAATTGTTAGAGCGTCCGCCTCGGATGCAGGAGGTCGCGGGTTCGAACCCCGGCCGAGTCATAGCTAAGACTTCTAATAATGGTACTAACAGCTGCCTTGATATTAAGAGGTTAGTGTTAGGACTGGTTAAATGTATGCGGCATGATGCTCCAATGATAGTGGCATCGTTACAAACTGCCACACTGCAGACATCGTAGACACACACACACACACACACACACACACACTTCTCATTTAAACCCTAACCTGCAATCGGGATCACTTTCATTAGCTGTTAATTACACACAACTCTTTCCTTACGCCCCCACACTTTCTGAATTGGTGTATTGATGTAAATCGAGTGAAGACTACATCAAACAGTTCACAATACTTTAATAATATTTACTTTCCTTACTCATCATGTCTTATACCGAGAAAAAATAAATGTAGGCGATATTTTTTGCGGGGGGGGGGCGCTCTTAATCAAGTCCAGTTTGCAAAGTGGTCGCTAAAAATGTTGTTTTCACCATGGCCATGTAGTGTTGACTCATTAAACTATCCGAAGGCCAATGTGAAGGATGAATGCATGAGTACGCGTCTTATATTCTGTTGTCATCAGAAGCATTTTGTTTTTCGTTAAGCGCTCGATAATTTCGTCCGCCTCAAGAAACACATAACTGGTGTTTTCCCTCAACTACCACCCCAAAATTTAGAAATGGCTGTATTCCAGTACTGGAACAGTGAGAACTAATCAGGTGATATCCACAGTATTATCTACGAAACTTCTTTTTACAATGACTTACTGATCCTGTCATGAGCCATCTACAGCAAGTCTTTGCCTGATGCATATTATTTATGCGTTCCCAAGATCGAAAATTGCATAAGAAAAATTATTAAACAAGGTACAATTGTTATTAACTGCGAAAATGTCTCTCCGACATGTCTTGATTGTAACAGACGCAGAGTAATTTCGTTCATCAACGCCTTTGACTATATTGTTAGTGTTTTTTCTTGGCGCGTATCCGTCTTCTGGTGCTAACTGGATATTTTCAGGAAATTGTTCATGGACAAATCAACCTTGAGGAGCTGTTGAATCTAATCCATAGTTTGGTGGCTACACAGTCGATCTTACCACTCTGAAAATTGTATAAGTTGATAAACTCCACACGGAATCAGTTGCTCTTGCTGCACCACCCTCAACTTCACTAGGGTCATATAAATACCTCAAAATTACTTTAATGCCGAACACTGGTAAATGTTTGATGAGTTTCGTCGTGGTATATCGTTTGCAATTGCTTCGACATGTTCCATGTTAATTCCGCTTGTGAACTCGTTCTTTATTCGGTCATTTTAGTCGAACATGAGATTTAGTTTATTTTTATTAAGATGTTTCATCTAGGTCTTTCACTAAGGTGACAAGCTCGTCTTTATTGCCTGCCAGCCCATCAATGTCGTCTGCAAAGCGTAGATTGGTAGTGTTACGCCCTCCAAGGCTGACTGTCCCTCAGTGGTTTTCCAGGCCTTAGCTCATGATGAGCTCCAAGTAGATTTTAAAACGTGTGGGTTACTTGAGACAGCCTTGACGTACTCCATCTTTTGTCTGAAACTAATCTCCAACAGCACGTTGAGCAATTACTGCACTGGTAGTCTTGGCATACAGCTGCTTGATGGTATTGGTCAACTTTTGACATATGTTGTTCTCCTTCATTGTGGCCCACAATGCCTCATGCCACACTATATACGGCATATATATTTTAAAAATCATATTAGAAAACCTAAACAAAATAGCCCAGAAAGATAGACGACATAAAAGGAAACTTCTACATGTTTGCAAATCAAAAAGATGGGCTTATTATGTCAATGCTACTGATGTTGTAAAATAAATAAAACTTTAACTTATTTTGCCGAAAATGACTAATACAAAAGGAAATCAAAATGTACAGTTAACGAAGCAAAATTAAATGAGACATTACAAGGTCTCAAATTTAAAGAGCCATTTAGTAGGTAAGTAAAACAAGTAATATAAACTTATTAGTGAAATAAGTAACGAAATTGTGTCATTTAATTAAAGAAAACCATGGCTGTTTACGAATTAAGGTTTTACAATTGCTATTGTTATTTCACTTTGTAGTATGATAGAAAGAACATTTTGTCTAATCATAGCAATTTTGCTTAAATAATTAGCAGTACAAAGCAATAGCAATGATAGAGCAAGGGTGAGAAAGTGAATAAACATTTTCGTTAGCAACCAATACTGCCGTTTGGTTAATCTTGCATTAATCAGCTCGTTATCTGTAATTATACGAAAATTTTCATTTTTAATAACAAAAGTCATAAAAGATTAATTGTTAACTATTATCTACCGAATTATATTATGTTAATATGTTAATTTATATAAAGACATATGTATCTGTATCAAGTTAGTCTTTATAGTAGGTGACATCCATAGTTCAAATAATTTAATTGTCTGTATTATCAGTATTAAAACAACACATTTTCACCATCTGCTGATTAGTGCAGCCTACCGTTTGAATCCACAACGCATTATTTAATTCCTTTAAGACGTTTGCATCAAATTTACCTGAAATTTAAAGTACATCTAACCTTTGACAGGAAAATTTCTTATCGGAAGAATAAATGAGGCCAATATATTGACTTTACTAACTCTGTTCGAATTTCGTCTATTAAACTTGAATACGATAATCCACCTATATATTTTGCAATCCGATATTACCGAATTTAATTACATTTCTCAACGTATCATGTTAAAATGTACACAGTATCTCTTCATTAAATTAACATTGATGCATGTGTTAATAAAAATAAACAAATAGTAAAATTAGAGATGGGATATGGCATTTTTTTATTCTATTGCTTCTGGTGTGCGGTCCGCCCTGGCCCAATGGCTTTGTCGTTATAAGAAATATTGTCGACCGCCCTGGCCCAATGGATCTGTCGCTATAAGAAATATTGTCCGGTCTTTCTGCTATTATAATAACTATGCAGAAAACATTTAAACAACAGTGTTTTTGGTTTTAATAACTGTTTTGGCTACTATTACAACCAACGTTCATAAAACAGGTTTACAAAAGACGATAACATAGTGAATGATATGCCAGTGCTTAGAGAGCTGGTAGATACAAGCTGTAGTGTTGTACTTTAGCAGCCGTAAGACTTTGTTCGTGACGACAAGGTCGTGTTCATTGTATTTCCTCAGTAAAACGATACTTATGTTGTTATTTTCTGAAAAAAGCAACGTTGTCAATGACGCCTTGATATGCTTTGTGATTTGTGCACAATGTTTACACTTCACTCACCAAAGACAACGAATATGTTTGCCTTTGGTACCTCTGCAAGAAGACATTAAAGTTTTTACAAAGTTGTATTTGGTCGCAGCAATACTGGGAGAATATAAAGAGTTCATGGGAGTTTTATATTTTTTTGCAGTGCACATATCTATTAACCTGAATTATATTCTAAAAATAAATATGAAGTAGACGAACGTTTCTTGGAATACAACATTGTTTAAAATTTGTCAACTTTTTCAACTTGCATTTTATACCTAATTTGTGGGCGCTTTCAACTGACTAATTTCATGCTCCGTTACATTCATAGCACATTGCATAGCACAATAAATGTATTTACAGAAACTTTCAAAACCTTAAAAAGGTAAATTTCACAATTCTCAATTATCTGTTAAGCAGTGGCTCGGGTGTTTCGTCAACAACTGCAACATGATCAGAGAAATTACAAATGAATACAGATAATACCGAAAAAATATATTTCATGTTAGCCTAGAGATTACGCGACTGCTTTGAACCTATGCGGACTTACGTTTGATCCTCAACGCAAACAAAACAAAATGGTAGGACATCCAAGGTCAGTAGTTTAAGAAAGGTAATTCAATTTTTTTTTATGCCCACATCTGAGACTTTGAGGATACCTAAGTATGACAGACTGTAACAATTATAACTTGTATCAATAATTGTTTTGAGCATAACATATATCAGAACGTGTTGAACTTTCTTTTAATTTTCAACGCAGTGCCATTCATTATCTATAAGCTGCAATCATGATCCCACAAATGTCATGTTACTTATATCTATCTCTCTCCAATCCTTTTAACCCTCAATGAGATGGTGTATATGTGTGGATGGAGAGTTGTTTACAAGACGGAATCTATGATGCGTTCGAAAATGTCACTTTTGACTCTCACCCTTTTTCAATGCCGCCATCTAATTTTCAGTAATATCTTGTCCAATAACATCATCCTCTTTAAATCGGTACAAACGACGTTCAAAAGAGAATCAAATGATGGACGCCAGAACGCGTGGACATTTGTAATGTAAATATGTCTGATCTGAAAGCATTAAAGAAGATTAACAGCAAAATACCTAGGTCATAGAGAGGTTATATTTTAGTGGTACGAATAATTTTACATATTAAATATAAAAAATAACAAATAGGTCTTAATACTTCTTAATATACTAATGTATGTATATTCAAACTCTTTGCTATCAAAAAAGGTTTTATATAAATAGTGATAACATAGTACTGCATTTACTATATTTTATCTGTCGAAATCCAACAAAATATTCCTTAAAACTAAACATAAAATAACATTTAAATAAAGCGTTTATAGACAAGGTGGTTGCAAGGCACATTTGGAAATAACATTTGGTGGAGTATTTGTTAGTTTTGATTGCTTCAACAAAAGGCTATTCATATTCGCTATAGAACACAATTTTAATTTTAAATTTGTTGACAGTTTTAAACATTCCGCATTCATCGTTATAAAAACAAACATATCACGCTTTTACGATTTCTAAAAGGCCCATTCCTTCAAAACTGAAATATCAATATATATCGATCCACCTTTGAACATTAGACAGGTATAACAAAGTTGTAGCGTCGAGTACATTCGATTACAAGCTAATGTTGTAGCAAATAATGATTGTAAAAATAGTACATCAAAACTAGTCTTCACATGCAAATTTATATGAAGATTTCAGCGCATGCTCAATGCACACTTTTTACTATTATCATTATATAGCTTCTATTTTTTGGTAACGTCATAGTTGGTTTACTTCAATCTGAGTTAGGTAACGAGCACCGAACATTCAGCCTTAACTGTAATGGGTATGTCCATTTGTTACTCAGTCTTGTTCTTATTACTTTTCAATGCTAATGAAGGCCATGCCGCATCTTGGTCAGCTTTATCGATTGAGATTAAAAACATTTTCACGCTATATGAAGGAAAGACCAGTATGATTCCACTGCAAGACTCGTCAAAAACATTGAATGTTTCCTTAGGGCTGCAACTCCTGGCCATCAACGACTTTGACGATGTTGCAGGGATTATGGATATAAGCACATATCTTTCGATGGAGTGGACAGAGGAAATTTATGTCAACAGCCATGGTACAGGGGCTCCTGATACGTCAGTTACAATATCTGCAGCTAGCATCTGGAAGCCGTCATTGATACTGGTCAATTCGGCGGGAGAGAGTACAGATATCGTACAAGAGCAATCCCAGGTGAGAATATATTTGAAATCTGGTAAATGTGAATGGACTGAAAACGTTGTTTTCAAAGCGTCATGTAGGCCGAACGTTTATTTTTATCCGTTTGATGTTCATGATTGTTCAGTTAAATTTACCACACGAGCATATAATTCAAGTGAGCTGACGTTGATAGCGTCCAGTTTCAAGATGGATCACTTTGAAGAGAGCGTTACGTGGAATGTGAGAAAGACATCTTCAGAAACATTAATCCAGGATTCCAAATCTCTCGCAAAATTCCAAATTAATATCTCAAGAAGATCATTGAATTTTGTCTTAAACTACATTCTACCTATTTTAATATTGTCCGGTTTAAATGTATTTGTCTTCATCTTACCTAGACATTCTGGAGAGAGAGCAGGATATTCTGTGACTTGTTTCTTGGCTTTTGTGGTTTTTATGAACACCATTGTCACAACGTTGCCAAAGTCCTCTGCACCAGTCTCTGTTTTAGTGTACTACCTCACGGTGATGATGACAATTAGCGCAGTTATAACTGTCCTTGTACTACTCACTCTGATAATCGCCAAAAGGGAGGAGAAAGAGAAGGAGAAGGAGACGGAGAAGGAGAAGGAGAAAGAGAAGGAGAATGCCATAAATAAGATGGATGCAGAGATGAAAAAGAATGCAAGCAACCAGGAGGATGGAAAGAATAAGCAGAAAGAGAAGATAAACAACAAGAAGGAAGATAAAGATAGAAAAAGAAAGCATACTAAACCATCGAGTAATCGTCTTTGCTGCATGTGTTGTGACTCGAATACTGTTATAAATATATCAAACCAAAACGAGGAAGCTTCAGGATCTAACGCTGATAAAATTTATCAGGATCATCGTCCTCCAAGATGTCTTCAGGGTTTTGCGTGGTTCTTCCGTCGTATGTTTTGTATGTCACCTAAAAGGTCATCGGAATTGCGATGGGTTCAGATTGGAAACACTCTTGATGTTTTCTTTTTCGTCTTCTTCATTGTGGGAGAGATTATCTTTAGTGCAGCGTATCTATCACCCGTGTCAGAGCAATATTCGGCAGAAAATCTAAAGGTGCATTTATAACGTGTTCATACATGATAAATTATTAGAAGCATTATGTTACTTAAAGGTAAAATCTTTACACTCGACATTTACAAAATAACTGTGATCTGGATGGCAGGAGTATTCTTTCTGATCTATAGCTTAATTCTCTATTGCAAGCTAGCAAAAATCTTGAAAAGCAGAATCAGACCTTTTGTAGTACATATTCACAATCTGGACAGTGATATTATATGGCCATTAATATTTTTCACTTTGACGATTACTTATTTGTTTTGGCGAATCGGGTGACCTCAGTTTTCTGACAAAATGATTATCAGGCTTTACTCCCGCTTATGTTCACGTGTCAAGAACGTAGAGTAGTGAGTATCCCAAAACACATGGACACTGCACATCGCCAAAAAGAACGTTAACGATTAAAGTAATCTAAATAAATAGCCACACAATGAATTGTCTTTTAAAAAGAAGTGTTGCAGAAAAAACATTTTGAAAATGTACATAATTTATGTTGTATTCAAATGTTGTCCGTGGCTAAATTGCAACAATATTATTATTGTTATAAGTAGTAGTAGTAGTAGTAGTAGTAGTAGTAGTAGTAGTAGTAGTAGTATCGTACATAAAAACGTTGTATTATATCACCCATTTTAGTTAAGGTGATGTAAAAACTATAATCATTTCCATTTTAACACATACATGTTTATACAATAAACAATAAATAGTTACAAGCAGAAAACTCATTGATGAAACAGTGACAGTGTAGCAAATTGAAAAGATCAATGTATTAAATCGTACCTGGCCACGCTACCTATGTTGAAATCGAAAGTAACATTTACTGGGAAAATGTAATTGATGTAGAAATCGAAAGTAACATTTACTGGGAAAATGTAACTGATTTTGAAATCGAAGATAACATTTACTGCGACAATGTTATGAGTTATTGCTAGTGTCATAATGTATACTTCACGAATATAATTTGTAAGCACTTTACGCCTGAGTTAAGGTCACTAAATGTCTAAATTCAAATTCTATTTTCAATTGCTATTTATCGAAACTAATATATTCTTTTTAGTTAGATTATAATTAAAGTTTGTTCTACATGGGGTATTGTTGTGGGGGCTGGAGCTGGAGGTATTAGTGAAAGTAGAGGTTTATCCAATTCCATGTAAGTGTCACGTCATGGTCAATCTGATTTTGTGAAGGTGGAAATTTACAAGATAATTAGGGAATCATAATTAGAGACATGTTACTAGATTGCGTTATAACAGCCAGGATGTGCGTATGAGCGTGACGTCCATTCAAAACGTTTTCTGATTGGACACTGTCCATTTTCCATACAAATTTTTTTTGATTTCTGTTTTGATGATCCATCTTGCAATATCTTCTCCGAGTGTTTGATTAATCGCATCCAAGTCATAGATGAGGTCCACATAAGGGCATTGACGTGCACGGATATCATGTGATGTTTTATACGCATGATCATATCGGTAACATGCATTTGTGGGTGCTTCATCAGGCGTTGATTGGTTATTAGAATCATATCGTATATCAAGCCGTGTATCAAGCCCACAGTAATTATATCCACGGATGTACTTTTTACCAGGATTTTTTCTCCATCTTGTCTAGGTTAACTTTGATCAAGTGGCAGCCATATTATCGCAAGTGACTGTCTTTAAATATATATATATATATATATATATATATATATATATATATATATATATATATATATATATATATATATGGTACAATAATACGTATATATAAACATTCTTTCAACCACATGCCTATAGATCAATGGCGAATTTCTACTCATTCATTAATTATAAATGACATGAAAATAACGATATAAATTATTAATAGTCCCTGTTTTCCGAATGATATTAAAATGATACAAAATTTCATTGGAATCCTTCCTTTTTTTCATTCCCGTCTCGTGCAAAAATGACAAAATATGCACAAATCTAAAGTAGTAGAAAAACAATGCACGAAAATATTCAAACTGACCTTGTACCAAGTAACCTACAGTAATCTGGTTCATGTTGTATTTACGCTTTCCTTGTGATCTATCTACAGTGTTCATAATATCAATGATACATAGTTGCAACAGCCAGTGACATTAGGCCTATATGTTATATTTGTCTGTTACGAGGCACACGAACTGTATTGTTTTACTTATTGTTGTATCTTAAACCTATTATATATAATGTTTTAAAAATCAATTATAAATTATTATACATACAAGTGTCGAAACGGTCACACACACCCTTCTCCCTCTATGGAATATCGTAGCTAGATACGGGCGAAGACTCAAGAAACTAAGAGCGTTGAGGATGTTCGCTTGTGTCTTGACCTTTAAATGATGGTAATGTTAGTTAAGTCGTCCAAAGGGAGGAGACGTTATAAATGTTAGTTAAAGCAGAATAATGATACTTTCAATATATAAAAAGATTTTAATTACCTCTTGTTGGTTAATCATTGGACTAAGTTTCTATTCCACGCTAATTTCCATACGTCAATACCGGACAGTACTGGTTTAGTATACATGTACAAGAAGCTAACGGTGTTTGCAGTGCACTATTTTCTTTATTAAAAAAACACATTTCAGTTTTAAAACATGAGTTTATTTTATACTGATTTATTACATGAGAAGAGAAATAAAAAACTGAAAAAGTAAACAATCAACTTATCAATTTGCATGTGTGTTTGCGAACAAGATGAAAAATCGTAGAACTACATTTCGTAGCGGCACACTCGACAGGAATGTGAGGAGTTCATTCACTCGGTCAATACACAATTGCCAAGAGGATATAGCAACTCCGTATATATATATATATATATATATATATATATATATATATATATATATATATATATATATATATATATATATATTGCGCGTTCATGCATGAACTTCATTTTGTACAACACAGACACGCTGCATGTGTTATATATTGTTGTGAATCCAGAGCCAGACCTAGATGATTATATTCTCATCAATGGAATCGGAATTCACATAAACATTTGGATGTGTGTGTGCCAAGTGGCCGAGTGGTCTAAAGCGCTCGCATTACGGATCACTGTCATCGCACCTCTGACTGCGTGGGTTCGAGTGTCAGATTTGGCCAATGTGGGTATGTGAGAAAGGTTGCCAGTAGCTTCTTGTGGGTCGGTGGTTCTTTCCGAGGGTCTTACTGGGTTCTTCCTCCACCAATAATACTGGCCGCCATGTATAACATATCGGGTGCTGCAAAATGGCGTTAAACCCTACAACAACAACAACACCATCAACAGCTGAATCGAGTGATTTGATATTTATTTCGACCGCTGCGTTTGTATATATTCCATGTCAAAACATGAGGTTGATACAAATTATATATTACATTTGCGGATCAAAACGGGCACGTTGTTGATCTTTGAAGTACATTATTAACGATACACTTTGCAACATAGACCGACCGGACATTTTAATATCAAATGACAGTAGAACTTGGACGTGTGAGACCCATGAACTTTGTTAACGTGAGCAAATGCGTTTACGCGAATTCTGGAAACTGGACAGCCCAATCATCGCGCTCCACACTAATCGCCAAACATGCTGCCATGCCATTCGTTGATACTTTATGAAATGTTGCTGCGAATTGTTTGAAACGGTTCAATTGTTTTGAGATCGAAATCAACAATTACGCACGCGGGAATGTTCAGATCGAGTATGCTATCATCGACGGAAACAATGCCGCCTCCAGTTAGTATAATCATTAATTAAACCTCTCAACAAAACGTTCTGATTCAGTAATTGCAAATCTAGCAATGGCAAGTAGATTATGGTTGGGAACTGAAATAGGAGCCATGAGTGGCCGAGTGGTCTCAAGCTCTATCTTTTACGGACCACTGCCATCTCACCTCTGTCTGCGTGGGTTCGAGTCTAAGATTCGGCTAATGTAGTTATGTGAGTAAGCTTGCCAGCAGCTTCTCGTGGGTCGTTGGTTCTTTCCGGGGGTTTTCCCGGGATCTTCGTTCACCAATAATACTGGCCGCCATGTATTGCCTATCGTGTGCTGAAAATGGCGTTAGACCCTACAACAACAACAACTGAAATTGAGTCGAGTGGGATAGTTGAGTTGTGCCAGTTACTGCTCATCGTGTCGCAATAGCCCACGGTTTGTACAGAGCGGGTGGCTTGCTTGTTCAGCCCACGATTGAGATACTCTGTGACCTAGACAAGTAGCAAATACAAAAAAAAAAAGAACATATCCCCACTAATATTTCTAATTTTCAGATCTTTGAAACGTAATGAAATATATCTTATCCAGTTTTCTACTTTCAGAACTAATGCAGAATGCACATTTGCAAGAAGAAATAAAAAACAACATTGAAAACAAAATAATCCTTCTATACTAAAAACCGCTGATATATTCTTATGACTTATATGGCAGTGCAATTTCAACCAGAAAACAGTTTATGTACATGTAAAGCGTTGACTTAAAAATTAACATACCCATCAAAATGAACATTGCTCCTTCGAATGCTATTATCAATCATTCACTCTTACATCCGAGGAGGCCAGGGTATATTAACAAAGGTATTTGTCCATGCGTATCAAATAATAAAAATCTTAGGTGAGAGCTCACCGAACATGATCATGTATTGTATCAATACAAATGTCATTGAAAAGGTAATAACTTACTTTTGAATTTATTCAATTAAGATAATAATTAATGTTCCAGCAATAATGTAGACATGTAATACACACTGCCGTTCCGTGACGTTTTGGCGCCGCCGGTTTCGAGCCGGCCGGTTTGGCTTGACCGTTTAGGCGCTTGGATGTTTTGGTGTGGGCCGTTTTGGCACTAACAAGAGGATTAACATCAAAATATTACACATTATCCTTAAGATAATTAGAGGCCATGTCAGCATTTACAAAATAATTAAAAATAACAATATAAGCAGGACGCTTTAGCCATTCAGTCTCAAGCCCACGTCTATATAGTTGTTTGTTTATATAAGTGTGCTGTCGAATGTATTAACGTAAAAGATTTTTTTGGGAAATGAGCGGTATAAAATCGAATCGTGTTCATGAAAAGTACGTGCATGATGGATAAATATTTGATAAATACAGTGCCGACAAGCTTCAAACGTTTTGGCGATGCGAGTTAAAAAACGAATGCAAAGCTCGTCTTCACACAGCTGCAGATGACAGTAAATTCATTTTACTGATGAATGAAAATAATCATGGGAGTGATGTTGCAAAAGCAGAAGTGGACAAGATTGTGAATGATATTAAATAAAAAACATCAGCTTTCAGACCTTTTAGCTATGTTGCTGTTTGAATAAAATTTACAAATCAAGAACATTTCACTGTAATGTTTCCCCTAAAGTTTTAGTAAAAGTTATTTTAATAACACACATATCATTGAAATAGTTTTACTTTTATTTTTCACTTTATATTTCACTTACACACTACATCTCTTTGATCGCTGAGCTAATCAATGTTGTCCTTACCGGCTTCACTAATGTAAGGTTACCTCTCAACAGGAATAAAAACAATTGCTCGGCGCCAAACTGGCCGGAGCGACACAGGCCCATGCCAAAACGGCCGGCTCCAAACCGGTCGCGCCAAAACGGCCGGCTCCAAATCGGCGGCTCCAAAACGTCCTGCTTCGCGGATTGCAATACCTAGCAAATATTTGAAAAGAACAAAAGTGTAGTGCAAATAGTCTATCGATTTACATTCAAGTATTTACACGTGGTGAAATATAGGTGTACTGATCTGTCAGGGCTCGTTTCATCAACTTAACTGACGCATTAATAAGATTTACTATCTGGAGTTGGCAATCAAATATAAAGATTATAAATGCACAACAATATCTATGTATATAGGTATATACAATACTTACTTATATTTAATTAACATTTAAATTTTACGTTTTAATGATCTCAAAATGGCGATACATATAATACGTGGAATACGATTACATGAAAGGAATCAGTTAAATGCGCCAATTGTTCAGGAATCGACAGGTCCGCCAATGCATTTACAAATTCAAGGTCATGTTTTGTACTCTGGTCCCAATTTACAACGTTTGGATTCTATATGTATACCAAGAATTCAGCTCTGGTTAAATACATGCATTCTGTGAGACATGCTACTTTCAATATCAACATAACCAATGAGACTAGTTGACCTATTAACGTTTGTGTAGAAGGTAGGTAGTATATGAAACGTAACTTTTGAATCTTGACCTTTGATTTTAACTACTAACTTGAACACGTCACCATAGAATAGTAGTGCCTACAATTCTACTGAAAAAAGAGAGGTATTAAGTGCAATTCCTGACAATGTGATCCTCCAATCTGACTGATACGAACATGGCTAACTAACCCTTAAACTAGTGTTTAAAACTCCGAGACACTAATGATAGAAATGTTTTCATTGACCCAAAAAGTTTTGAGAACTTCATGCATACTAGATATTACATTTTGATAAATATAACTCCTGCCTGAGGGATAGCTAAATTATTTTTATATCTGTTTCTTGTGACACAATAATCATCACAAACGTTATCAATATATCAATGCTTCAGTTGTCACCAAAGTAGTTTTGTTTTTACAACAACACTATAGCACCACATGTGACTTAAATGTTTCTCATAGAAGGGCCACGTACCACACAAGCACGTAAAATAGGTTTTCTGACAACAGAGCCACTGGTTCATGGACACTAACACAAGAGTACAAAGCCACCACAAATTTCTTTCCCATGTTGTATTATCAAAAGACTAAATACATATCAGTTCTTATATATTTATCACATTCTCATCTTATCTTATAAAGATATGAATAACCCGTTTAATTCATTATTGGTTTAATAACGTATTCAATGTCCTTAAAATGCAACCCAACACTCCAAACCCATCTACATCTCGTGAAGGCCATGACAACAATTTTTTATCATACTTCTTTTTAATTTCTTAATTATTGCATAAAATAATGAGTGTTTATATTTAGTTACCTGCTTTTCTGCGTATCACACCAACAACGTGCTGAAAATGCAAAATTGACTGAAATTACTAAACATCATTTCATGTGAAATCTACAAATACTTGATGCGGACTGAGACATGGAATCTAGCACCATATATTCATCCCTGGGAATGTATGGACTTATTTGAAAGATTAAGTGAAAAAGAATTTTTTTAAAAAAAGCTAACCTGGACAACAATGTTCCGGATATATAAAGATATTTTGTGAGTGTTAAAACTGAATTGGGTTTGAAGAATTGGCGCCTCTAAACCAAACAAAAAAGAGATTTTAAGAACGTTCATGCCAAATATAGATATGTGTTTCACTTAGGCTATAAATGTTATGACAAAAATGAAAAATACTTTGAATACATTCCGGACCGATGCATTTGCAGCATGTATCGAATTACATAATAAATTTACAGTAGAGAACTGTGACGAATTTCTTTAAACTTCATTATGGTTGAATTTTAATATTAAAGTTGTAAATTCTAGCATCATGTACATGCACGAGTGAAAAGGGAGTTTTGTAAGTAAACGATTTACTTAATGAAACCGTTCATGGACTAATACAGATGTTTTGAGAATCATTTTGTCAACATCCTAGATTTATTTTCAAGCTCAGGTAATTCAGCTTTCTCCATCAGACTCCATATTCAAAATAATTTAAGTATATATGTCCCTTTAAGTTAATTCTTCTATACTTACATGAAGAAGAAAACGAGTTTATATATGAGAGTGACAAAATAATTTAAGTATATATGTCCCATTTTTACATACAGCTGTACATTTGTTCATTACGGAACAAATGGGCTGTACAAGTATAGATCAAAACCTTTAAGTTAAATCTTCTATACTTACATGAAGAAAATGAGTTTATATATGAGAGTCACAGGAATGAACAGTATTTCATGCCTTTTAAAATAAAAAGGTGTCCTAAACTGAGATAGTTTCAAACTAAAGAAAATTTATGTATGTAAATGTATATGTATGACTTTCTTTGTTTCCTCTTCAGAAGAGATTTCATTCAGTTAATGTTTCGTAATACAGAAAAGTTAGGAACATAGTTTGTCACTAAAGGACGTACAGTACACTATATTGCAATAAAAGTAAAGAGAACGCAAGATCAACACACATGCGTGAGAGAACTCATTCCAAACGAGTTATATACGCAACATAGATTAAGAGAGGAAAAATAAAGGAATTTCAAGTATTTACGTTCTACTAAGACAATTTAAACTGATTATCATGTTCTCTTCACTTAGAACACATACAAGGATGTTTTTGTACATCTGAAATGATATTTACACATAGCTCCACTCTGTTCAAGTGCTCGTTGATTTCACTTCGTTGCCGCTCTTGTTGTTCTGAAGAAGTTATTTGCCAGTTAATTGTAACTGGTTATCTGGACAATGTTGATTCCAGGAGTTCCTATGGAACTAACATCTCTGGTAAATGATCAGATAAATTTAGATGATGGTTCTCTTCAATATTAGCAATACGGACTTAATATATTTTGGAGGAGGATATCAAAATGTGGTCAATCAAGGACGAGTGTTGGCCGTCAGATGAGCAATATGTAAATCCTGGTATTTGAGAATGGAAACTATCAATTGTTGACATTTGATGTCTATTGTTAAGGAAGGATAGTAGTATATGTAACCTTTACCATTTGTACTTTTTGGAATCGCTTTTTTGGGTGCTCCGCATTAAAGTCACCGCAGATAATCACACAACCTTTGTGATTATATTCATCATAAAGGCATTCCACAGTTTCCATTATTTCTTTATAATCATATAAAGAGGCGTTTGTGGAAGGAAACTACACACAGAATAGAAACAATTTAATAGCGTACAGGCTAATTTTAACTGCAATCACTCTGTCGTTCCCAGTGTTATTCCTAGGACGAACCGGTAATGATTTCCGAAACAAAATTGCAATTTCTCCAAATCCAGAGGGACGCTTTATTTCCCATATACATGTATCAATTCTTCTATCCGGTCGAGAAAAAGCCTTAAAATTCCTGTCAATTTTTTGGAGAAAGAAAAAGCTCTGGATAAAGCCAATACTCTTGTATACATACAATATCTACTGTATGAAGTAATGAACAAAAATAGGGCGTTCCTGTCATAATGCCCATCGCATTCCATGTCATTATATTTAGAGTAGTCATCATTCAAAAAGTAAACAAAAGTTTTTCCAAATGCAAGTTAGAGACAATTAATCATTTGTCTCGTACCATTTTCTGGCTACTTCAAATTCTGGCCAAAATCCCTGCTGTAATTTTTTGGGAAGCAGATTTTCCGGAACAGTGACTCGAACGGTATACGTTTCTCCCTTCATATTTGACCACGTTTTAAGAATCCTTATATTTGTGATCTTTACTCCTCGATTGTATGCATGTCTGCGTTTTACTTGATTTAACTCTTCTGGACCATAGTATGCTTTAATTTCAGATAACAACAAAGATTTTGCTTTGAACTCCTCTTCATTCCACTGAATGTCATATTACTTACTCGCACCTGGATGAGTTTTGAATTATTATTATTCATATCATTCATGTCATTGTTTTTCAGTGGAGAATTTCTGGCATCGGATAATTGATTTTGATTAGTTTGATTTTCTGTCTCACCAATTTTCGTTTCCAATGCTCCTCCTTTATCTGCTTCACATAATGCGGTAGTAGTATTAGGGTTTTGTGCTATTTGAGATTGCATTAAACCTACAGTGCAAATCTTGTATGTTGGTACCTTAGAAACGATTAAGCCGGTATTTCTTCTATATTCTTGCTGACCTGACAAAATCCTCTTTCGAGATTCTAGATGATGGCCATCAATTACGTCTGTCTTCGGAACTGTATTTGGTGTACCAGATGCATTTGCAGTTGGGCAAGAATATCTGGTCATATTGGCATCAGAGCAAGACAGCTGTAAACCACTTGTAAGCTGGATTTGAATTCCATATATCTGTGCACTTACTTTCTCAATTTGTTTCTCGTTTACAGCATGTGGTTTTTCGATTATCATTGCCTGACTCTTTATTACATCTGCCATTAGATCAGATTCCAAACACATTTCCGACACTCTTGACTTATCAATGCACGATTAAAGTCTTCTAATTGTATCATCCTTTCTTGTATCATCTCACCCAAACGAACATTGTCCTTTTTCATCCTCTTCATTTCTTCCATAATTCCTGCACAAAGGACATTTACTTCCTCTTTTACAAATTGTTTAAGATAAATATATATTTCATTTTGCAATATGGGAATGCTGGTTTGGTTTCAACTCTCTCAGCTTGACTATTATTTCCACAATCCCCGAATGATGTATTACCTCTTGACTGATCCATGTCATTCGACTGACAATTTCTTGACTAGTTTCTTGAAGATTCTTTAATCAAATCACACAGTCTATTCTACTTTTTTTCTTCTTTTACCATACCTAGACATACATGCGTTTACTGCGCTAGTGTTATCATCTCCCTAAGAAAATGAAATAGTGTATATATGTCGTCTGCTATTTTTCTTTCATTGGAGCACTATCAGAGCACGACGTCCTCGTCACCAGTCGACCAGAAGGATATCTTGTATGGCTGAGCCTACCAATATCGTGCAAAGAACTACGAATAAGACGAATGGACGATATGTAAAGATTACTTGATAACTCTCGCTTGAATAACTGTTTGTCCAATTTGCCAAATATTTCTCTTATTTCTGCAAGAATACAGCGTTCAAATTGAGAAGCGCACGGTATATTACTATCCGAATCCTGATAATCCTGGGTATCATTGGTGTCCATTTTGTCACTTTATTCACTTCTCACTTAATGGCCTGTAATTTTTAGAAAATTAGTCAGAATAATATATTCAATGATGGACATGCTGGTTACACATTACTTATATTGCTTTGTGTTTATATGTTCACATTAGCGTTAGCACATGCTGCCGATAATGGCCAAGTTATTGACATAGGTATATACTATCCATGCAACAGGTTACTATTCTTTCTACTAATCCACTGAATGCTGAGTGAACTCAACTTTTGATACATGCAAAATATATACTCATGCATGTATAAAATATGTTGTTCATTTGAAGCATTATATATACATTCTGGGAAACATGAACCCATCAAGCTTTAACATCCACTAACACAGTAGCATCAAACATATTTAATGAAGACTATCAACATGTCTCAAATAGCACATATCTCAAAACATGTCTCAAATAGCACATATCTCAAAACATGTTTCAACATGACTGCAACAGCACATATGATTCACATGAAATTTCATACACACACAATAACGACACCTCCTTTCATAGTATAAAACATCCATATGGCGCAAAAAAAGTATGAAATGAAAATTGAATTTCATCGCATTTCCTTGAAACGTACGTAGTGTATATAAAAATGTGGTACACATACCATTATATTGTCAAAGTATTCACTCAGCAGAATTTCATTACTGGATTGAAAAACACTTTTCTTTTTTCTTTTACAGGCGCCCATAATTTACCAGAGCTTGAACACATGACGTCCAGATTGCCAGCCATGTATATATGTATGTATGTATGTATGTATGTATGTATGTATGTATGTATGTATGTATGTATGTATGTATGTATGTATGTAGGTAGGTAGGTAGGTAGGTAGGTAGGTAGGTAGGTAGGTAGGTAGGTATGTATGTATGTACTGCCTGCCTGCCTGCCTGCCTTCCTGCCTGCATGCATGCCTGCCTGCCTGCCTTCCTGCCTGCATGCATGCATGCATGCATGCATGCATGCATGCATGCATGCATGTATGTATGTATGTATGTATGTATGTATGTATGTATGTATGTATGTATGTATGTATGTATGTATGTATGTATGTATGTATGTATGTACGTATGTATGAAGAAAGAAACTAACAGCGAATGTTACTGAGTGGTAAATTGCCAATTGTTGATACAACCGAAACTAATACTTACTTTAAAATGAGGTTTAAGGATTTTTTTTCTTCGCTTTCGAAAGAGGAAAATTACTAAAAAGGACTCAGTGGAAAACAAGACGATCCAAAACCAAACAACAGGAGAGAAAATGTGATGGTAAATTCAGCAAAATGCGACTATCTTATAGTCCGTTATGTACAATTCTTAAATACGGAACTTGCAGTAACGTATACCTTTGAACATGGTATAACTGAATAGAACACGGACAGCTAACTAGCTTAAAAGGCATTCACAAATTATTTACTTTGTATATTCTGTATATAACTTTTCACCGACAAAATAGCACATGGACTCATCTCACAATGCTATGTTCTTATTTGCAGATCATGGATTTCCATGTTTAGCATGACGTTACACACTTAAATGCTACGTAAAAACACCTGTTATTCATGGCTGAAACAAAGTTTTATAACTCTAATTTACGGAAGTTGGTGTGATTGGTATACCAGTCAATTAAAGGTGGAGAAAATACAAAAGAGTTTTATATGCTTGAATTTATCAGTACTGTTTGGTTTGCATTTAAAGGTAATATTGCCAATAATAATGATATAATAATAAAATAATATTCAAAGTAATAATTCTCATTTACATTCATAAACTGGTGTCTGTAAGATTTTCTTGCCATTTTTTACTTTTATCTATCTATCCCATACAACCGTTACCTCACCTTTATGGCTGTATATGCTGATCGTATATAGGTAATATGATATGCTCTATACACCTAATTGCATGAATACCTCAGATAGCAGTGGGATATGATACTGCAATGTTGCTAAAATACTTTGAAATTAAACGGGTAAGGAGAAATCACAAGTGTGTGAAACTCATCGCAAATCGCCTGAGTACAAGTTAACAGTGTTTGCTGTAACGAAACCCCATTTATTTGATGTAATTATATGAGCTTCATTTGCGTTGATTGATGCTGCGGTGTTATACACTTTACTGGAAGAATTAATTGTCACAATCCTGCAACAAACGAATACACGCATTCAACTGACATAACAACACAATAAGAAAGAAAAGGTAAAATATGACTCACATAAAAATACAAGCCTTTAACCATGAATAAAAGTAGACAAATATTTTTGGATGAAAGCAATAAATTACTGGTCAAGAGAGATGTTTTCACTGAACGTCTAAATATACTTTTAATATGAATTACAAGGTTTGTCTGTAACTCATTTGAGCTTTAAAACAGAGAAATTTATATTATGTTTCATCCCCGTGCGCACGAGATGTCACGTCCATTAATTTTAATTAAATTGAAAAATATGATATATTTTCCAACTTCAGATGTAAGATAACGCTGAAGAAAAGATTAAATGTTTTGTATCTAAGTCTAACTTATATAAGCGAGTATCCAACACTATTTCAACATGAGCCTGTAAAATAGAGTTCGATATACGTTCATCTCCGTGGCAAATATTTAGCGGAGAAAGACTTTATGTGATGTGATAATCCAGTTTCCTCAGACAATTAGTTTAGTTTTCCGCATATATTTTTTAAAATAAAAATTAAATATGGATAGAGTTAAGGTTTTACAGTATTTTGAGGACGCATTCATACACAGTGTTTAATTTACGTCCTTAATACAGGCAAAGCAAGAATAATTTTAACAATTTCAATGAGAAGAACTACTTAGTGGGCATATATATATATATATATATATATATATATATATATATATATATATATATATATATATATATACACAGACACACACACGTGAATACACAACCAATTTACTTTAATGCAATTGTTAGTCGTCAGCAAAAATACCCCAAAAAAATTCAAAATTGACGCACTTGTCTATATAATCTCCTTTATTTTGATCTAAACAAAGACACTCCTTAGTCTATAGAATAATTATGTCATTAATGGGTGATATCTTCGACACCGAATATATAGAACTAATATGGGACCACAAAGTACATAATAGGAACTTTGTATTGAAAGAAGAATGTGTGCGATTTTATCCACTAAACAGGTAAGATAGCAATCTCACCATTTGATTGCATAGTTGACAGTAGTTGACTGATATTTTTAACACTAAAATCATACTATTTATAAAGTTTCTCACTCTCACACGGTCCTTCCCCACTCACAGCGTCCCATGTTCAGTTTTCATTGCAAAAGTCGCCTAATAGATGTGCCTTAAATGAATGTACGACATAAAATGTTCGCGTGATACCAAATAATTAGTTTAATGTCTTCAAATCTATTCATCAAGAAGAAACATTTTTATTTTCCTTTTTTAATAGTAGTAATATGAGACGATCTGGCGACAATGGAAAATCCAGTCAATAAGGACTTGGGACCTTCTGGTGACAAAAGGTCGTGGGACCTTCTAGCGACAAGGGAAATTTAACATGGTGGGTCTGTATAGCGTCAAGGGAAATTGAACATAATGGGACTATCTAGCGACAAGGGAAATTGAACATGGGAAATATTATTTGTATTTGTATATCGGTCTGTCTAGCGAGAAGGGAAAATGGAGGCAAAGAAAGCAAATATCTTTTCGAGGTATATGAGTGGCCCTGAAAAGGGCCGTTATGTGCAATTTTAACAGTATCTTGTTAACACAGAGGATATCTCACAGATCCTCTTCTCTTCCTTAAACTTCTCCTCACTGTTGGGCCGTAGAGGAGAACTCTCTTTAAACAACCTTGCCTCTCCACTTATATCCTTCTCTTCCAAAAGTCTGTATCAATCATATGAGTGATAGTCCGCGATGATCTGACGTACATGAGTAAGTCAGTACGAAATAGCATGGTAGAAACAAGGGTAGAAGATTCTACGTTGGTCCACATCATCTGATGAGAAACAGGTGAAGCGAATACCGTGAACTGCGGTTATTTATAGGGGAAGAGCGGATCGAAACGGATTGAGTGTATTCACCAATACAAACGTGCGTTACAAAAGGCAGTCACAGTAGTCCAATCGGAAGAGAGCAGTCTGTGACGTCACCTTCCTTATATAGAGGTACTAGCGTCTGTGCGTAGTCAATCGATGCGAAAGAGTTGTCAATGATGTCGGACACTAAGAAGACGATGAATTGGGTTGAGCCAGTAGTAGAGACAGCAAGTAATAGGACAGCAGTGACTACCAAAGTCATGACAAATCTACATCCAGAAGAAGTTGATTTTAACTGGGATATTGTGGATTTTCAAACATCACAAGAATTTATTACGGAACCTTCGTTACCTTCTGCTTCTTCTTATGTACACGTCGATGATTTTAAGCAGAGGCAAAAAGAAGAATTGGAGCGATTTTAACAACAACATAACGTAGAAGAACAAGCTTTTCTGATTCAACAGCGGGAAGAGGAAGAAGCAAGAAGGAAACACCAGGAAGAAACAGTAGCAGCAACAGAGAAGAAAGAAGACCAAGGACAGAAAGAGAATAGTGAAAATCAAACGGTCACTACGGTACTTTTAGATATTTTAGCAGAGTTAAGGAATCTGAAACAAACGTATCAGACTTCTTTATCACGACCGAAGAGAAAAAGACCTTCTCGAGCTAAACAACTCAATCTAACTGTGACTACGTCTACCATACCACCTTTAGTGATTTCTACCAAATCATACACAGGAACCACCAGTCCAGAAGTAGGCCTTGGCCGTGGCAAAGCCTTAAGACACCTACAGATGGTTACTTCACGTTTCTGAGTTTGTTTTGTTTTGTTTTAAACAAAGAAAACACCAACGGTACTTTTCAGGGCCACTCAAATTATTTCGAAAAGAAATACTATTTCAATTGCCTAATTCAATGAAAAACTTAAAAGTCCTTTTTTATTTTTTAAATCCATGATATACGTGTGAATGAATGAATGTGTGAGTGTAGCTTCTTATTCTATAAAATCAAAACCAAGAGACACTTACGTTTTTTCACTCTGGTGTATTCTGGTACAAACGTTACAATCCAATATCACAACATAACATAACACAATACCACTTTAAAAAGTTCATAGGTTTCTTCTGTTCACTCTTTCTGTTTCCTTAATTTCTTTACTGTCACATGTTTTTCTTTTTCTTCTTCCTTTTCATTTTTAGTTTCGTCTTCTTTTCTTGTCTTTGTGAACGAGCCGGGGTTCTTCCTTGGGGGAGGGTACCTCTTCCTCCTCCTCCTGTTCAGAATTCCTCTCCCCTCCTCCTTCTGCTCCTGTTGTTTCTTAGGGCAGTGTGGAGACCAATGTCCTTTGTCTTTACAATGATAACAGGTATCTTGACTTTTGTCTCTATT
The DNA here is from genome assembly GCA_030141615.1 of Unio pictorum. NCBI lineage: Eukaryota > Metazoa > Mollusca > Bivalvia > Unionida > Unionidae > Unio > Unio pictorum. The sequence goes on from JARLTB010000253.1 coordinate 3,310,294, forward strand.
GGTACCTTTTTTATTTTTTTCACGATCTAGACATTCTGTAGCCCAATGTCCTTTCTTCTTACAGAAATAGCAAGTATCTTGACTTTTATCTCGAAAGGAGGGAGAGTAGTTCGTCTGCTTATCTAAAGAAAATTTTCGTATGACACCACGTAAAGCTCTGATCAGAAGTTCAACTTGTGTAGGTTCTTCCGTCGTTCTGGTCAGTGTGAGAATAAAATGAATACTGAAAGGTTAGACACTAACCCTTTATATATGCACGGATCGGACACGAATATATAGGGTCATGGTCTTTAAAATGTAGTCATTTGACTTTTTGTAGACAAGATGAAAAGACCGCATCAAGTTGTGGAGAAAGGAGAAGACAGTGAGAGACATAAACTTAATGTATCGCCTAGCACAGTAGCTGGAGTCTTGGTTCAAATTCATGCCAGTGATTTTGAAGATGACATAAGTGAGCCCGAATCCACACCCAGACAATCGACATCCAAGCAAAGTTCACCACCCTTAGTAAACCCTGAAAATTGCTATAATATTCGAGAAACGGAAATGCGTTCCTCTCGAAAATTTAGAACAACGGCTTACACGTATGCAGTAAAGTTTAAAGATTTCATGTCCAATGTACCTTTGGAGAATACAGAAGGGTTCATTACCGAGGTGTGGGATTCTGTGTTAACTACACTGAAGCAGCAATGTCAAGCCAAAGAAGACGATCGCTTGAGACTTTATATTCATCACGATAATTTGAAGTCTCCCGTTTGGATCGAGTTTAGTAGCCCATCACAATTAACACCTTCCAAAGTCATCGACAAAATTCAACATGTGCAACAATCCAACGACAAGTTTCACATCACCAATGGAAAAACTACACTGTTCATGACCCAAGTGTCTCTTACTCAGGGGACCGCACAACGCAAAAAAGTGTCATTGGTGGACAGCCTTCGCAACACCAAAACAAATCTCGTCCAAATTAACAATTCTCAAGACCAGATGTGTTTAGCCCGTGCCATCGTCGTGGGACAAACGTATGCCAACAAGAACGAGACGATAGAATCTAAAAGAGCCTGGAAAACTATTCGACGATCGGACCGAGCTAAACAACGAAGTGAAGCAGAACTCCTGTTACAACAAGCAGGGATATCCAAAGACACCCTTGCGGTATTCCAGAAATGTGAAAATTGCAAGGTGTCTTGGCTCCACATTACACCTTGAAAGTACACCCTCAAGAAGTGCGTGGTCCTCTTTTGTTTCGAGGCCACAATTTCAAAAACGGAAAATTCATTCACGTCTATCATCACGATGGTCATTTTGATACCATTACTGGATTCCTGGGATACGGTTACTACTGTGAAAAATGTGACTATGGTTATAACAATCGAGAACAACACAAGCATTGTGGATCGAAATGTGAGGGATGTTTGGCAGCGCACTTTTGTCAGTCCTGCCTGTTATCAACAACATTTGAAGATGCAAGGTTCACATCAGAAAAGTGCTTGTCAACTGCTGAGAGTGTGCCTTTCTTGTGGACAAGGCATACGTACCAGTAATGCCAAGTTTCACGTTTGTCGAGGGACGAAACGATGTCACATTTGTCACCAAATCGTGGACTTAGAGCACGGATGCTTCATTCAAAATTACCAACCCCAACCAGAAGATACCCAGAAGAAAGGTAATTTTATCGTTTTTGATTTCGAATGCATGCAAGAGACTAGTATTCAAATTCCTAATTTCTGCGTGGCTCACCGTGCGTGCGAGAAGTGCATCCAAGAACCTATCATTAGTCATTGCCCTCACTGCAGCAAGATTCCTGGAGGACGTGAAAAAATCTTTCGATGGTCAAACACACTCGGGATACGATGGGCAATTTCTGCTCAGATACAATGTGGAACAAAGTACCAAACGTCCTCAAGTGACTTTAAACGGAGTCAAAATTATTTCTATGCAAGTAGGACAAGTACAGTTTAAAGATTCAATGAGTTACATGACCATGCCTTTGAGTTGCATGCCTAAAACGTTTGGAATGACAGAAATGGCCAAAGGTTATTTTCCACACTTTTTCAATACCGAAGCCAATCAACATGCCGTTCTACCCCATTTGCCTGAGGCTGACGACTACGACCCCGATAACATGCGCACCAAACAACGAGAAGATTTCCACGCTTGGTACCAGACTCATGCCTCGGACACCTTTGACTTTCAAGAAGAAATGTTAAAGTACTGTCGATCTGACGTGGACATTTTACGACGTTGCTGTGGAAAATTTCGAGAATTGTTCATGGAACACGAAGGGATCGAACCTTTGAAAGAAGCTTGTACCATCGCCAAAGAATGTTCCTTAGTGTACCGAAAACGATTCATGCCTGAAAATACTCTAGCTGTCATTAGAGAAACAGAATATCTTATGTTAAAATAATATTGGTGTAATTTCCTATCAGTGGTGTTGAGTATGCGTTAAAAGACAAACTTTCATTGACGCTAGGATATGTAATGAGAATCCATTTATCACAAGGATTAACTCTTTCTCATACAGTTGTTTGGATTATTGATGATCGTATCGAGTGGTCAAATTTATTTTATCTCGCAGTATCACGAGTCAAAAAATAACTCAGCTGCGGAGGGTTATTGTAAATTTTGCTGCCAGATATAGTAAAAAAAGTCGCTAATTATACACAAAGTGACAAAAATTAATAATTATGCTGAATTTATCAACGCCTTGAAACAACATTAGAATAAAGACTGTGAGCTGTAACACAGTAATGTTATGGAAATATTCAAATATTGATTCAAGACAATTTACCATAGATAGAAAAAATTGTAGTCATGGTCATACACTAGAGAATGTTATGTTGACCTGTTTTGAATGTTATATATGCGAGGCGCTAGTTAAGTGATCGTGATGGTAATTCAGTATCCTCAAGTATTACTTTTAATTGTTCACGTAGAAATCCACGTTGAGGAGCGGTTGAATCTAATCTATATATTGCAGGTCTACCCGTAGAGCTTACCAAGCTGGACATTTTATGTTTCGTAATACTCTATATAGGACCAGTCGCTCTTTTTTATCACCTTCAAGTTCACCCGGCTCATACAAGTATCTTAAGATAACATTACCTAATGCTGGTTGTTTGGAAACTTCACTTCGTTTTATCGGTATATATATTTTGGTCATTGCATTAATATGTTTCATGTTGGTTGTTCGAGTAATTTCATTATTTAATGCATATTACACACTTATTGATCTTGCAACCCATTCTCTAATATCCTATACTGAATTATTTCCTTCGCGTATTGATATTCAAATAAGCGCTCTGCACGAGTACGATTAAATCGTTCAACGATTGCTTGATCACGATTAATTGCGGTATGTTCTCGTCTGATATTAAATACATTATGTTTTTTTTTTACTATCAAAGATGATTTACACCAATGAATTATTTGCCAGGATCGACCTATTCAACAAATTACAGACGAAACGCTAGCTGAACGTGATTGCAAACTCCAAATTATTTTGCATTCCAGAACCCACTTGGAACGATTATGTTTCAATGTCTATACAAATAATTGACCTCACGGTAATAATGCATGCAACAGTATTTCCATTGAACTCATTACATTTAATAAATAAACGCTACTTTCAAAATGAACATAGGTATTGTCGCCCGGTAATCGGAACTACTGTCTCGGAGTTGGAAAGTAGAGGAAGCAACGTTGGGGAAATATTGAACTTTTTCAGTCCATAAAGCCATAAATGAATATTAATCTAATAGTAACATAGTCCTGTTCTTCGTGCCTGGAAATTACAAAATATGTTCTTTTATATCTTAATGTTTTCTACGTGTTTCGTTGCCACTCTTCATGAATGTATTTTCCGCGTGTATGTTTCAAATAGGAAATTAGTTTTACGTCACCCATTTCCAGCATCATAACTATATTTTAGAATGCTTTGATGTCTAGTATATTTTTTCAGATAATCTTGTTTTCCTTCCAACAAGTCGATATAATAGATCCAGTGATTTACTGTGTTTAATTGCGAGTCGCATAATGGATTTAAATAAAATTTGTGTTCGGGTCATTTTCATCTGTACGTTAAATGAAACCCAACCATATATTATAACGTCAAGGTCTGTCAAAAAGAGTCTTTTCTGAAAGAGATTTCACGACCACAATATGTTCTGATTCAGACGCGCAAACGTTTTGATGTACATTTTGACACATATTTCTTCATTGTAAGTTTGATCTCTAGCACAAGCGGAAAAAGGAGATCCATCCAAGGTCGGTGGTTGTGCAAAGGTTCTCAGATTTGCTTTCATCAATATCTGATCCGTGTATACTTATATTAAACTAATTCCAACATTATAAGATTTATTACCAAAGATTGAAGGCATCGCATTTCTCTCAACTTTCTAGACTTCATGTAAAGTGTCAGTATCATACCACTTCTGATACCAATTGAGAAGTGGTATGATATTGATAATTACAAGGAAGCTTAGAAAGTTCAGAAAAGGCGATGCCTTCAGTCTTTATTAATGAATCTTATAAGTGTCGAAATTTGTTCAACATAGGTATACAGTTGTTAGTATCATACTACTTCTCGTTTGACCGTTCCGGTGGCCAAATTGTTAGAGCGTCCGCCTCGGATGCAGGAGGTCGCGGGTTCGAACCCCGGCCGAGTCATAGCTAAGACTTCTAATAATGGTACTAACAGCTGCCTTGATATTAAGAGGTTAGTGTTAGGACTGGTTAAATGTATGCGGCATGATGCTCCAATGATAGTGGCATCGTTACAAACTGCCACACTGCAGACATCGTAGACACACACACACACACACACACACACACACACACACACACTTCTCATTTAAACCCTAACCTGCAATCGGGATCACTTTCATTAGCTGTTAATTACACACAACTCTTTCCTTACGCCCCCACACTTTCTGAATTGGTGTATTGATGTAAATCGAGTGAAGACTACATCAAACAGTTCACAATACTTTAATAATATTTACTTTCCTTACTCATCATGTCTTATACCGAGAAAAAATAAATGTAGGCGATATTTTTTGCGGGGGGGGGGGGGGCACTCTTAATCAAGTCCAGTTTGCAAAGTGGTCGCTAAAAATGTTGTTTTCACCATGGCCATGTAGTGTTGACTCATTAAACTATCCGAAGGCCAATGTGAAGGATGAATGCATGAGTACGCGTCTTATATTCTGTTGTCATCAGAAGCATTTTGTTTTTCGTTAAGCGCTCGATAATTTCGTCCGCCTCAAGAAACACATAACTGGTGTTTTCCCTCAACTACCACCCCAAAATTTAGAAATGGCTGTATTCCAGTACTGGAACAGTGAGAACTAATCAGGTGATATCCACAGTATTATCTACGAAACTTCTTTTTACAATGACTTACTGATCCTGTCATGAGCCATCTACAGCAAGTCTTTGCCTGATGCATATTATTTATGCGTTCCCAAGATCGAAAATTGCATAAGAAAAATTATTAAACAAGGTACAATTGTTATTAACTGCGAAAATGTCTCTCCGACATGTCTTGATTGTAACAGACGCAGAGTAATTTCGTTCATCAACGCCTTTGACTATATTGTTAGTGTTTTTTCTTGGCGCGTATCCGTCTTCTGGTGCTAACTGGATATTTTCAGGAAATTGTTCATGGACAAATCAACCTTGAGGAGCTGTTGAATCTAATCCATAGTTTGGTGGCTACACAGTCGATCTTACCACTCTGAAAATTGTATAAGTTGATAAACTCCACACGGAATCAGTTGCTCTTGCTGCACCACCCTCAACTTCACTAGGGTCATATAAATACCTCAAAATTACTTTAATGCCGAACACTGGTAAATGTTTGATGAGTTTCGTCGTGGTATATCGTTTGCAATTGCTTCGACATGTTCCATGTTAATTCCGCTTGTGAACTCGTTCTTTATTCGGTCATTTTAGTCGAACATGAGATTTAGTTTATTTTTATTAGGATGTTTCATCTAGGTCTTTCACTAAGGTGACAAGCTCGTCTTTATTGCCTGCCAGCCCATCAATGTCGTCTGCAAAGCGTAGATTGGTAGTGTTACGCCCTCCAAGGCTGACTGTCCCTCAGTGGTTTTCCAGGCCTTAGCTCATGATGAGCTCCAAGTAGATTTTAAAACGTGTGGGTTACTTGAGACAGCCTTGACGTACTCCATCTTTTGTCTGAAACTAATCTCCAACAGCACGTTGAGTAATTACTGCACTGGTAGTCTTGGCATACAGCTGCTTGATGGTATTGGTCAACTTTTGACATATGTTGTTCTCCTTCATTGTGGCCCACAATGCCTCATGCCACACTATATACGGCATATATATTTTAAAAATCATATTAGAAAACCTAAACAAAATAGCCCAGAAAGATAGACGACATAAAAGGAAACTTCTACATGTTTGCAAATCAAAAAGATGGGCTTATTATGTCAATGCTACTGATGTTGTAAAATAAATAAAACTTTAACTTATTTTGCCGAAAATGACTAATACAAAAGGAAATCAAAATGTACAGTTAACGAAGCAAAATTAAATGAGACATTACAAGGTCTCAAAGTTAAAGAGCCATTTAGTAGGTAAGTAAAACAAGTAATATAAACTTATTAGTGAAATAAGTAACGAAATTGTGTCATTTAATTAAAGAAAACCATGGCTGTTTACGAATTAAGGTTTTACAATTGCTATTGTTATTTCACTTTGTAGTATGATAGAAAGAACATTTTGTCTAATCATAGCAATTTTGCTTAAATAATTAGCAGTACAAAGCAATAGCAATGATAGAGCAAGGGTGAGAAAGTGAATAAACATTTTCGTTAGCAACCAATACTGCCGTTTGGTTAATCTTGCATTAATCAGCTCGTTATCTGTAATTATACGAAAATGTTCATTTTTAATAACAAAAGTCATAAAAGATTAATTGTTAACTATTATCTACCGAATTATATTATGTTAATATGTTAATTTATATAAAGACATATGTATCTGTATCAAGTTAGTCTTTATAGTAGGTGACATCCATAGTTCAAATAATTTAATTGTCTGTATTATCAGTATTAAAACAACACATTTTCACCATCTGCTGATTAGTGCAGCCTACCGTTTGAATCCACAACGCATTATTTAATTCCTTTAAGACGTTTGCATCAAATTTACCTGAAATTTAAAGTACATCTAACCTTTGACAGGAAAATTTCTTATCGGAAGAATAAATGAGGCCAATATATTGACTTTACTAACTCTGTTCGAATTTCGTCTATTAAACTTGAATACGATAATCCACCTATATATTTTGCAATCCGATATTACCGAATTTAATTACATTTCTCAACGTATCATGTTAAAATGTACACAGTATCTCTTCATTAAATTAACATTGATGCATGTGTTAATAAAAATAAACAAATAGTAAAATTAGAGATGGGATATGGCATTTTTTTATTCTATTGCTTCTGGTGTGCGGTCCGCCCTGGCCCAATGGCTTTGTCGTTATAAGAAATATTGTCGACCGCCCTGGCCCAATGGATCTGTCGCTATAAGAAATATTGTCCGGTCTTTCTGCTATTATAATAACTATGCAGAAAACATTTAAACAACAGTGTTTTTGGTTTTAATAACTGTTTTGGCTACTGTTACAACCAACGTTCATAAAACAGGTTTACAAAAGACGATAACATAGTGAATGATATGCCAGTGCTTAGAGAGCTGGTAGATACAAGCTGTAGTGTTGTACTTTAGCAGCCGTAAGACTTTGTTCGTGACGACAAGGTCGTGTTCATTGTATTTCCTCAGTAAAACGATACTTATGTTGTTATTTTCTGAAAAAAGCAACGTTGTCAATGACGCCTTGATATGCTTTGTGATTTGTGCACAATGTTTACACTTCACTCACCAAAGACAACGAATATGTTTGCCTTTGGTACCTCTGCAAGAAGACATTAAAGTTTTTACAAAGTTGTATTTGGTCGCAGCAATACTGGGAGAATATAAAGAGTTCATGGGAGTTTTATATTTTTTTGCAGTGCACATATCTATTAACCTGAATTATATTCTAAAAATAAATATGAAGTAGACGAACGTTTCTTGGAATACAACATTGTTTAAAATTTGTCAACTTTTTCAACTTGCATTTTATACCTAATTTGTGGGCGCTTTCAACTGACTAATTTCATGCTCCGTTACATTCATAGCACATTGCATAGCACAATAAATGTATTTACAGAAACTTTCAAAACCTTAAAAAGGTAAATTTCACAATTCTCAATTATCTGTTAAGCAGTGGCTCGGGTGTTTCGTCAACAACTGCAACATGATCAGAGAAATTACAAATGAATACAGATAATACCGAAAAAATATATTTCATGTTAGCCTAGAGATTACGCGACTGCTTTGAACCTATGCGGACTTACGTTTGATCCTCAACGCAAACAAAACAAAATGGTAGGACATCCAAGGTCAGTAGTTTAAGAAAGGTAATTCAATTTTTTTTTATGCCCACATCTGAGACTTTGAGGATACCTAAGTATGACAGACTGTAACAATTATAACTTGTATCAATAATTGTTTTGAGCATAACATATATCAGAACGTGTTGAACTTTCTTTTAATTTTCAACGCAGTGCCATTCATTATCTATAAGCTGCAATCATGATCCCACAAATGTCATGTTACTTATATCTATCTCTCTCCAATCCTTTTAACCCTCAATGAGATGGTGTATATGTGTGGATGGAGAGTTGTTTACAAGACGGAATCTATGATGCGTTCGAAAATGTCACTTTTGACTCTCACCCTTTTTCAATGCCGCCATCTAATTTTCAGTAATATCTTGTCCAATAACATCATCCTCTTTAAATCGGTACAAACGACGTTCAAAAGAGAATCAAATGATGGACGCCAGAACGCGTGGACATTTGTAATGTAAATATGTCTGATCTGAAAGCATTAAAGAAGATTAACAGCAAAATACCTAGGTCAAAGAGAGGTTATATTTTAGTGGTACGAATAATTTTACATATTAAATATAAAAAATAACAAATAGGTCTTAATACTTCTTAATATACTAATGTATGTATATTCAAACTCTTTGCTATCAAAAAAGGTTTTATATAAATAGTGATAACATAGTACTGCATTTACTATATTTTATCTGTCGAAATCCAACAAAATATTCCTTAAAACTAAACATAAAATAACATTTAAATAAAGCGTTTATAGACAAGGTGGTTGCAAGGCACATTTGGAAATAACATTTGGTGGAGTATTTGTTAGTTTTGATTGCTTCAACAAAAGGTTATTCATATTCGCTATAGAACACAATTTTAATTTTAAATTTGTTGACAGTTTTAAACATTCCGCATTCATCGTTATAAAAACAAACATATCACGCTTTTACGATTTCTAAAAGGCCCATTCCTTCAAAACTGAAATATCAAGATATATCGATCCACCTCTGAACATTAGACAGGTATAACAAAGTTGTAGCGTCGAGTACATTCGATTACAAGCTAATGTTGTAGCAAATAATGATTGTAAAAATAGTACATCAAAACTAGTCTTCACATGCAAATTTATATGAAGATTTCAGCGCATGCTCAATGCACACTTTTTACTATTATCATTATATAGCTTCTATTTTTTGGTAACGTCATAGTTGGTTTACTTCAATCTGAGTTAGGTAACGAGCACCGAACATTCAGCCTTAACTGTAATGGGTATGTCCATTTGTTACTCAGTCTTGTTCTTATTACTATTCAATGCTAATGAAGGCCATGCCGCATCTTGGTCAGCTTTATCGATTGAGGTTAAAAACATTTTCACGCTATATGAAGGAAAGACCAGTATGATTCCACTGCAAGACTCGTCAAAAACATTGAATGTTTCCTTAGGGCTGCAACTCCTGGCCATCAACGACTTTGACGATGTTGCAGGGATTATGGATATAAGCACATATCTTTCGATGGAGTGGACAGAGGAAATTTATGTCAACAGCCATGGTTCAGGGGCTCCTGATACGTCAGTTACAATATCTGCAGCTAGCATCTGGAAGCCGTCATTGATACTGGTCAATTCGGCGGGAGAGAGTACAGATATCGTACAAGAGCAATCCCAGGTGAGAATATATTTGAAATCTGGTAAATGTGAATGGACTGAAAACGTTGTTTTCAAAGCGTCATGTAGGCCGAACGTTTATTTTTATCCGTTTGATGTTCATGATTGTTCAGTTAAATTTACCACACGAGCATATAATTCAAGTGAGCTGACGTTGATAGCGTCCAGTTTCAAGATGGATCACTTTGAAGAGAGCGTTACGTGGAATGTGAGAAAGACATCTTCAGAAACATTAATCCAGGATTCCAAATCTCTCGCAAAATTCCAAATTAATATCTCAAGAAGATCATTGAATTTTGTCTTAAACTACATTCTACCTATTTTAATATTGTCCGGTTTAAATGTATTTGTCTTCATCTTACCTAGACATTCTGGAGAGAGAGCAGGATATTCTGTGACTTGTTTCTTGGCTTTTGTGGTTTTTATGAACACCATTGTCACAACGTTGCCAAAGTCCTCTGCACCAGTCTCTGTTTTAGTGTACTACCTCACGGTGATGATGACAATTAGCGCAGTTATAACTGTCCTTGTACTACTCACTCTGATAATCGCCAAAAGGGAGGAGAAAGAGAAGGAGAAGGAGACGGAGAAGGAGAAGGAGAAAGAGAAGGAGAATGCCATAAATAAGATGGATGCAGAGATGAAAAAGAATGCAAGCAACCAGGAGGATGGAAAGAATAAGCAGAAAGAGAAGAAGATAAACAACAAGAAGGAAGATAAAGATAGAAAAAGAAAGCATACTAAACCATCGAGTAATCGTCTTTGCTGCATGTGTTGTGACTCGAATACTGTTATAAATATATCAAACCAAAACGAGGAAGCTTCAGGATCTAACGCTGATAAAATTTATCAGGATCATCGTCCTCCAAGATGTCTTCAGGGTTTTGCGTGGTTCTTCCGTCGTATGTTTTGTATGTCACCTAAAAGGTCATCGGAATTGCGATGGGTTCAGATTGGAAACACTCTTGATGTTTTCTTTTTCGTCTTCTTCATTGTGGGAGAGATTATCTTTAGTGCAGCGTATCTATCACCCGTGTCAGAGCAATATTCGGCAGAAAATCTAAAGGTGCATTTATAACGTGTTCATACATGATAAATTATTAGAAGCATTATGTTACTTAAAGGTAAAATCTTTACACTCGACATTTACAAAATAACTGTGATCTGGATGGCAGGAGTATTCTTTCTGATCTATAGCTTAATTCTCTATTGCAAGCTAGCAAAAATCTTGAAAAGCAGAATCAGACCTTTTGTAGTACATATTCACAATCTGGACAGTGATATTATATGGCCATTAATATTTTTCACTTTGACGATTACTTATTTGTTTTGGCGAATCGGGTGACCTCAGTTTTCTGACAAAATGATTATCAGGCTTTACTCCCGCTTATGTTCACGTGTCAAGAACGAAGAGTAGTGAGTATCCCAAAACACATGGACACTGCACATCGCCAAAAAGAACGTTAACGATTAAAGTAATCTAAATAAATAGCCACACAATGAATTGTCTTTTAAAAAGAAGTGTTGCAGAAAAAACATTTTGAAAATGTACATAATTTATGTTGTATTCAAATGTTGTCCGTGGCTAAATTGCAACAATATTATTATTGTTATAAGTAGTAGTAGTAGTAGTAGTAGTAGTAGTAGTAGTAGTATCGTACATAAAAACGTTGTATTATATCACCCATTTTAGTTAAGGTGATGTAAAAACTATAATCATTTCCATTTTAACACATACATGTTTATACAATAAACAATAAATAGTTACAAGCAGAAAACTCATTGATGAAACAGTGACAGTGTAGCAAATTGAAAAGATCAATGTATTAAATCGTACCTGGCCACGCTACCTATGTTGAAATCGAAAGTAACATTTACTGGGAAAATGTAACTGATTTTGAAATCGAAGATAACATTTACTGCGACAATGTTATGAGTTATTGCTAGTGTCATAATGTATACTTCACGAATATAATTTGTAAGCACTTTACGCCTGAGTTAAGGTCACTAAATGTCTAAATTCAAATTCTATTTTCAATTGCTATTTATCGAAACTAATATATTCTTTTTAGTTAGATTATAATTAAAGTTTGTTCTACATGGGGTATTGTTGTGGGGGCTGGAGCTGGAGGTATTAGTGAAAGTAGAGGTTTATCCAATTCCATGTAAGTGTCACGTCATGGTCAATCTGATTTTGTGAAGGTGGAAATTTACAAGATAATTAGGGAATCATAATTAGAGACATGTTACTAGATTGCGTTATAACAGCCAGGATGTGCGTATGAGCGTGACGTCCATTCAAAACGTTTTCTGATTGGACACTGTCCATTTTCCATACAAATTTTTTTTGATTTCTGTTTTGATGATCCATCTTGCAATATCTTCTCCGAGTGTTTGATTAATCGCATCCAAGTCATAGATGAGGTCCACATAAGGGCATTGACGTGCACGGATATCATGTGATGTTTTATACGCATGATCATATCAGCAACATGCATTTGTGGGTGCTTCATCAGGCGTTGATTGGTTATTAGAATCATATCGTATATCAAGCCGTGTATCAAGCCCACAGTAATTATATCCACGGATGTACTTTTTACCAGGATTTTTTCTCCATCTTGTCTAGGTTAACTTTGATCAAGTGGCAGCCATATTATCGCAAGTGACTGTCTTTAAATATATATATATATATATATATATATATATATATATATATATATATATATATGGTACAATAATACGTATATATAAACATTCTTTCAACCACATGCCTATAGATCAATGGCGAATTTCTACTCATTCATTAATTATAAATGACATGAAAATAACGATATAAATTATTAATAGTCCCTGTTTTCCGAATGATATTAAAATGATACAAAATTTCATTGGAATCCTTCCTTTTTTTCATTCCCGTCTCGTGCAAAAATGACAAAATATGCACAAATCTAAAGTAGTAGAAAAACAATGCACGAAAATATTCAAACTGACCTTGTACCAAGTAACCTACAGTAATCTGGTTCATGTTGTATTTACGCTTTCCTTGTGATCTATCTACAGTGTTCATAATATCAATGATACATAGTTGCAACAGCCAGTGACATTAGGCCTATATGTTATATTTGTCTGTTACGAGGCACACGAACTGTATTGTTTTACTTATTGTTGTATCTTAAACCTATTATATATAATGTTTTAAAAATCAATTATAAATTATTATACATACAAGTGTCGAAACGGTCACACACCCCCTTCTCCCTCTATGGAATATCGTAGCTAGATACGGGCGAAGACTCAAGAAACTAAGAGCGTTGAGGATGTTCGCTTGTGTCTTGACCTTTAAATGATGGTAATGTTAGTTAAGTCGTCCAAAGGGAGGAGACGTTATAAATGTTAGTTAAAGCAGAATAATGATACTTTCAATATATAAAAAGATTTTAATTACCTCTTGTTGGTTAATCATTGGACTAAGTTTCTATTCCACGCTAATTTCCATACGTCAATACCGGACAGTACTGGTTTAGTATACATGTACAAGAAGCTAACGGTGTTTGCAGTGCACTATTTTCTTTATTAAAAAACACATTTCAGTTTTAAAACATGAGTTTATTTTATACTGATTTATTACATGAGAAGAAAAATAAAAAACTGAAAAAGTAAACAATCAACTTATCAATTTGCATGTGTGTTTGCGAACAAGATGAAAAATCGTAGAACTACATTTCGTAGCGGCACACTCGACAGGAATGTGAGGAGTTCATTCACTCGGTCAATACACAATTGCCAGGAGGATATAGCAACTCCGTATATATATATATATATATATATATATATATATATATATATATATATATATATATATATATATATATATATATATATATATATATATATATATATATATATTGCGCGTTCATGCATGAACTTCATTTTGTACAACACAGACACGCTGCATGTGTTATATATTGTTGTGAATCCAGAGCCAGACCTAGATGATTATATTCTCATCAATGGAATCGGAATTCACATAAACATTTGGATGTGTGTGTGCCAAGTGGCCGAGTGGTCTAAAGCGCTCGCATTACGGATCACTGTCATCGCACCTCTGACTGCGTGGGTTCGAGTGTCAGATTTGGCCAATGTGGGTATGTGAGAAAGCTTGCCAGTAGCTTCTTGTGGGTCGGTGGTTCTTTCCGAGGGTCTTACTGGGTTCTTCCTCCACCAATAATACTGGCCGCCATGTATAACATATCGGGTGCTGCAAAATGGCGTTAAACCCTACAACAACAACAACACCATCAACAGCTGAATCGAGTGATTTGATATTTATTTCGACCGCTGCGTTTGTATATATTCCATGTCAAAACATAAGGTTGATACAAATTATATATTACATTTGCGGATCAAAACGGGCACGTTGTTGATCTTTGAAGTACATTATTAACGATACACTTTGCAACATAGACCGACCGGACATTTTAATATCAAATGACAGTAGAACTTGGACGTGTGAGACCCATGAACTTTGTTAACGTGAGCAAATGCGTTTACGCGAATTCTGGAAACTGGACAGCCCAATCATCGCGCTCCACACTAATCGCCAAACATGCTGCCATGCCATTCGTTGATACTTTATGAAATGTTGCTGCGAATTGTTTGAAACGGTTCAATTGTTTTGAGATCGAAATCAACAATTACGCACGCGGGAATGTTCAGATCGAGTATGCTATCATCGACGGAAACAATGCCGCCTCCAGTTAGTATAATCATTAATTAAACCTCTCAACAAAACGTTCTGATTCAGTAATTGCAAATCTAGCAATGGCAAGTAGATTATGGTTGGGAACTGAAATAGGAGCCATGAGTGGCCGAGTGGTCTCAAGCTCTATCTGTTACGGACCACTGCCATCTCACCTCTGTCTGCGTGGGTTCGAGTCTAAGATTCGGCTAATGTAGTTATGTGAGTAAGCTTGCCAGCAGCTTCTCGTGGGTCGTTGGTTCTTTCCGGGGGTTTTCCCGGGATCTTCGTTCACCAATAATACTGGCCGCCATGTATTGCCTATCGTGTGCTGAAAATGGCGTTAGACCCTACAACAACAACAACTGAAATTGAGTCGAGTGGGATAGTTGAGTTGTGCCAGTTACTGCTCATCGTGTCGCAATAGCCCACGGTTTGTACAGAGCGGGTGGCTTGCTTGTTCAGCCCACGATTGAGATACTCTGTGACCTAGACAAGTAGCAAATACAAAAAAAAGAACATATCCCTACTAATATTTCTAATTTTCAGATCTTTGAAACGTAATGAAATATATCTTATCCAGTTTTCTACTTTCAGAACTAATGCAGAATGCACATTTGCAAGAAGAAATAAAAAACAACATTGAAAACAAAATAATCCTTCTATACTAAAAACCGCTGATATATTCTTATGACTTATATGGCAGTGCAATTTCAACCAGAAAACAGTTTATGTACATGTAAAGCGTTGACTTAAAAATTAACATACCCATCAAAATGAACATTGCTCCTTCGAATGCTATTATCAATCATTCACTCTTACATCCGAGGAGGCCAGGGTATATTAACAAAGGTATTTGTCCATGCGTATCAAATAATAAAAATCTTAGGTGAGAGCTCACCGAACATGATCATGTATTGTATCAATACAAATGTCATTGAAAAGGTAATAACTTACTTTTGAATTTATTCAATTAAGATAATAATTAATGTTCCAGCAATAATGTAGACATGTAATACATACTGCCGTTCCGTGACGTTTTGGCGCCGCCGGTTTCGAGCCGGCCGGTTTGGCTTGACCGTTTAGGCGCTTGGATGTTTTGGTGTGGGCCGTTTTGGCACTAACAAGAGGATTAACATCAAAAGATTACACATTATCCTTAAGATAATTAGAGGCCATGTCAGCATTTACAAAATAATTAAAAATAACAATATAAGCAGGACGCTTTAGCCATTCAGTCTCAAGCCCACGTCTATATAGTTGTTTGTTTATATAAGTGTGCTGTCGAATGTATTAACGTAAAAGATTTTTTTGGGAAATGAGCGGTATAAAATCGAATCGTGGTCATGAAAAGTACGTGCATGATGGATAAATATTTGATAAATACAGTGCCGACAAGCTTCAAACGTTTTGGCGATGCGAGTTAAAAAACGAATCCAAAGCTCGTCTTCATACAGCTGCAGATGACAGTAAATTCATTTTACTGATGAATGAACATAATCATGGGAGTGATGTTGCAAAAGCAGAAGTGGACAAGATTGTGAATGATATTAAATAAAAAACATCAGCTTTCAGACCTTTTAGCTATGTTGCTGTTTGAATAAAATTTACAAATCAAGAACATTTCACTGTAATGTTTCCCCTAAAGTTTTAGTAAAAGTTATTTTAATAACACACATATCATTGAAATAGTTTTACTTTTATTTTTCACTTTATATTTCACTTACACACTACATCTCTTTGATCGCTGAGCTAATCAATGTTGTCCTTACCGGCTTCACTAATGTAAGGTTACCTCTCAACAGGAATAAAAACAATTGCTCGGCGCCAAACTGGCCGGAGCGACACAGGCCCATGCCAAAACGGCCGGCTCCAAACCGGTCGCGCCAAAATGGCCGGCTCCAAATCGGCGGCGCTAAAACGTCCTGCTTCGCAGATTGCAATACCTAACAAATATTTGAAAAGAACAAAGGTGTAGTGCAAATAGTTTATCGATTTACATTCAAGTATTTACACGTGGTGAAATATAGGTGTACTGATCTGTCAGGGCTCGTTTCATCAACTTAACTGACAAATGATAAAGATTTACTGTCTGGAGTTGGCAATCAAGTTCAACGTAGTTGTATTGTGTTACCAGTACATTATTGTGTCAGGTTTTCAAACTTTAAATATTGAATATTTTACAGTATTACGAAAAAATAGTTTCTGTTTGTATTTATATATTTTGAGAACAAATCCTAGAAAGGCATCGATAAGGAATTAATCGATACAAAACTCGACTAATTTTAGACCAAAACATCTTTTGGGAAGACCGGGGTGGGAGGGGGCGGGGCGAGTCAGAGAGCCAGTAGCTTCTCGTGGGTCGGTGGTTCTTTCCGAAGGTTTTCCCGGGTTCTTCCTCCACCAATAATACTGGCGGACTGGAAAACTGAACTTGCCTTTAGAAAATCTGAGCTTATCCAAACCATTATTACTCAACTTGAGCAAAACAATAATACACAATATGGTTTATAGTTTAGTGTACTTTAAGAAAATCACATTTATACTTATTGAAATATTAGCTAATTTAAAAATGTTTGATGGCGCCTTAAAACATTTTCAAATATATATTTTACAAACACATGTCAATATAAAGATTATAAATGCACAACAATATATATGTATATAGGTATATACAGTACTTACTTATATTTAATTAACATTTAAATTTTACGTTTTAATGATCTCAAAATGGCAATACATATAATACGTGGAATACGATTACATGAAAGGAATCAATTAAATGCTACAATTGTTCAGGAATCGACAGGTCCGCCAATGCATTTACAAATTCAAGGTCATGTTTTGTACTCTGGTCCCAATTTATAACGTTTGGATTCTATCTGTATACCAAGAATTTAGCTCAGGTTAAGTACATGCATTCTGTGAGACATGCTACTTTCGATATCAGCATAAGCAATGAGACTAGTTGACCTATTAACGTTTGTGTAGAAGGTAGGTAGTATATGAAACGTAACTTTTGGATCTCGACCTTTGATTTTAACTACTAACTTTAACACGTCACCACAGAATAGTAGTGCCTACAATTCTACTGAAAAAAGAGAGGTATTAAGTGCAATTCCTGACAATGTGATCCTCCAATCTGACTGATACAAACATGGCTAACTAACCCTTAAACTAGTGTTTAAAACTCCGAGACACTAATGATAGAAATGTTTTCATTGACCCAAAAAGTTTCGAGAACTTCATGCATACTAGATATCACATTTTGATAAATATAACTCCTGCCTGAGGGATAGCTAAATTATTTTTATATCTGTTTCTTGTGACTCAGTGATCATCACAAATGTTATCAATATATTCATGGTTCAGTTGTCACCAAACTAGTTTTATAAAACAACACTATAGCACCACTTGTGACTTAAATGTTTCTCATAGAAGGGCCACGTGCCACACAAGCACGTAAAATAGGTTTTCTGACAACAGAGCCACTGGTTCATGGACACTAACACAAAAAGTAGAGAGTACAAAGCCACCACAAATTCCTTTCCCATGTTGTAATATCAAAAGACTAAATACATATCAGTTCTTATATATTTATCACATTCTCATCTTATCTTATAAAGATATGAATAACCCGTTTAATTCATTATTGGTTTAATAACGTATTCAAGGTCCTTAAAATGCATATCTAAGAACAACCCAACACTCCAAACCCATCTACATCTCATGAAGGCCATGACAACAATTCTTTATCATACTTCTTTTTAATTTCTTAATTATTGCATAAAATAATGAGTGTTTATATTTAGTTGCCTGCTTTTCTGCTTATCACAGCAACAACGTGCTGAAAATGCAAAATTGACTGAAATTACTAAACATTATTTCATGTGAAATCTACAAATACTTGATGCGGACTGAGACATGGAATCTAGCACCATATATTCATCCCTGTGAATGTATGGACTTATTTGAAAGATTAAGTGAAAAAGAATTTATTTAAAAAAAGCTAACATGGACAACAATGTTCTGGATATATAAAGATATTTTGTGAGTGTTAAAACTGAATTGGGTTTGAAGAATTGGCGCCTCTAAACCAAACAAAAAAGAGATTTTAAGAACTTTTATGCCAAATATAGATATGTGTTTCACTTAGGCTATAAATGTTATGACAAAAATGAAAATTACTTTGAATACATTCCGGACCGACGCATATGCAGCATATATCGAATTACATAAGAAATTTACTGTAGAGAACTGTGACGAATTTCTTTAAACTTCTTTATGGTTGAATTTTAATATTAAACTTGTAGATTCTAGCATCATGTACATGCACGAGTAAAAAGGGAGTTTCGTATGTGAACGATTTACTTAATGAAACCGTTCATGGACTAATACAGATGTTTTTGAGAATCATTTTGTCAACATCCTAGATTTATTTTCAAGCTCAGGTAATTCAGCTTTCTCCATCAGACTTCATATACAACATAATTTAAGTATATATGTCCCATTTTTAAAAACAACTGTACATTTGTTCATTACGGAACAAATGGGCTGTACAAGTATAGATCAAAACCTTTAAGTTAATTCTTCTATATTTACATGAAGAAAATGAGTTTATATATGAGAGTCACAGGAATGAACACTATTTCATGCCTTTTACAATAAAAAAGTGTCCTAAACTGAGATAGTTTCAAACTAAAGAAAATTTATGTATGTAAATGTATATGTATGACTTTCTTTATTTCCTCTTCAGAAGAAATTTCATTCAGTTAATGTTTCGTAATACAGAATAGTTAGGAACATAGTTTGTCACTAAAGGACGTACAGTACACTATATAGCAACAAAAGTAAAGAGAACTCAGTATCAAAATACATGCGTGAGAGAACTCATTCCAAACGAGTTATATACGCACCATAGATTAAGAGAGGAAAAATAAAGGAATTTCAAGTATTTACGTTCTACTAAGACAATTTAAACTGATCATATTCTCTTCACTTAGAACACATACATTAACAAGGATGTTTTTGCACATCTGAATTGATATTTACAAATAGCTCCACTCTGTTCAAGTGCTCTTTGATTTCACTTCGTTGCCGCTCTTGTTGTTCTGAAGAAGCGATTTGCCAGTTAATTGTAACTGGTTATCTGGACAATGTTGATCCCAGGTATTCCTATGGAACTAACATCTCTGGTAAATGATCAGATACATTTAGATGATGGTTATCTTCAATATTAGCAATACCCACTACATATATTTTGGAGGAGGATATCAAAATGTGGTCAATCAAGGACGAGTGTTGGCCATCAGATGAGCAATATGTAAATACTGGTATTTGAGAATGGAAACTATCAATTGTTGACATTTGATGCCTCTTGTTAAGGAAGGATAGTAGTATATGTAACCTTTACCATTTGTACTTTTTGGAATCGCTTTTTTGGGTGCTCCGCATTAAAGTCACCGCAGATAATCACACAACCTTTGTGATTATATTCATCATAAAGGCATTCCACAGTTTCCATTATTTCTTTATAATCATATAAAGAGGCGTTTGTGGAAGGAAACCATACACAGAATAGAAACAATTTAATAGCGTACAGGCTAATTTCAACTGCAATCACTCTGTCGTTCCCAGTGTTATTCCTAGGACGAACCGGTAATGATTTCCGAAACAAAATTGCAGTTCCTCCAAATCCAGAGGGACGCTTTCTTTCCCATATACATGTATCAATTCTTCTATCCGGTCAAGAAAAAGCCTTAAAATTCCTGTTAATTT
The DNA here is from genome assembly GCA_030141615.1 of Unio pictorum. NCBI lineage: Eukaryota > Metazoa > Mollusca > Bivalvia > Unionida > Unionidae > Unio > Unio pictorum. The sequence goes on from JARLTB010000253.1 coordinate 3,330,950, forward strand.
TTTGAAGAAAGAAAAAGCTCTGGATAAAGCCAATACTCTTGTATACATACTATATCTACTGTATGAAGTAATGAACAAAAATAGGGCGTTCCTGTCATAATGCCCATCGCATTCCAAGTCATTATATTTAGAGTAGTCATCATTCAAAAAGTAAACAAAAGTTTTTTCAAATGCAAGTTAGAGACAATTAATCATTTGTCTCGTACCATTCTCTGGCCACTTCAAATTCGGGCCAAAATCCCTGCTGTAATGTTTTGGGAAGCAGATTTTCCGGAACAATGACACGAACGGTATACGTTTCTCTCTTCATATTTGACCACGTTTTAAGAATCCTGATATGTGTGATCTTTACTCCTCGATAGAATGCATGGCTGCGTATTACATGATTTAACTCTTTTGGACCACGGTATGCTTTAATTTCAGATAACAACAAAGAATTTACTTTGAACTCCTCTTCATTCCACTGAATGTCATAGTACTTACTTGCACCTGCATTAGTTTTGAATTATTATTATTCATATCATTCATGTGTTCGTTTTTCAGTGGAGAATTTCTGGCATCGGATAATTGATTTTGATTTTCTGTCTCACCAATTTTCGTTTCCAATGCTCGTCCTTTATCTGCTTCACATAATACGGTAGTAGTATTAGGCGTTTGTGCTACTTGAGATTGCATTAAACCTACAGTGCGAATCTTGTATGTTGGTACCTTAGAAACGATTAAGCCGGTATTTATTCTATATTCTTGTTGATCTGACAAAATCCTCTTTCGAGATTCTAGATGATGACCATCAATTACGTCTGTCTTCGGAACTGTATTTGGTGTACCAGATGCATTTGCAGTTGGGCAAGAATATCTGGTCATATTGGCATCAGAGCAAGACAGCTGTAAACCACTTGTAAGCTGGATTTGAATTCCATATATCTGTGCACTTACTTTCTCAATTTGTTTCTCGTTTAGAGCATGTGGTTTTTCGATTATCATTGCCTGACTCTTTATTACATCTGCCATTAGATCAGATTCCAAACGCATTTCCGACACTCTTGACTTATCAATGCACGATTAAAGTCTTCTAATTGTGTCATCCTTTCTTATATCATCTCACCCAAACGAACATTGTCCTTTTTCATCCTCTTCATTTCTTCCATAATTCTTGCACAAAGGACATTTACTTCCTCTTTTACAAATTGTTTAAGATAAATATATATTTCATTTTGCAATATGGGAATGCTGGTTTGGTTTCAATTCTCTCACCTTGACTATTATTTCCACAATCTCCGAATAATGTATTACCTCTTGACTGATCCATGTCATTCGACTGACAATTTCTTGACTAGTCTCTTGAAGATTCTTTAAGCAAATCACACAGTCTATTCTACTTTTTTTTCTTTTACCATACCTAGACATACATGCGTTTACTTCGCTAGTGTTACTATCTCCCTAAGAAAATGAAATAGTGTATATATGTCGTCTGCTATTTTTCTTTCATTGGAGCACTATCAGAGCACGACGTCCTCGTCACCAGTCGACCAGAAGGATATCCTGTATGGCTGAGCCTACCAATATCGTGCAAAGAACTACGAATAAGACGAAGGGACGATATGTAAAGATTACTTGATAACTCTCGCTTGAATGACTGTTTGTCCAATTTGCCAAATATTTCTCTTATTTCTGCAAGAATACAGCGTTCTAATTGAGAAGCGCACGGTATATTACTATCCGAATCATGATAATCCTGGGTATCATTGGTGTCCATTTTGTCACTTTATTCACTTCTCACTTAATGCCCTCTAATTTTTAGGAAATCAGTCAGAATAATATATTAAATGAAGGGCATGCTGTTTACACATTACTTATATTGCTTTGTGTTCATATGTTCATATTAGCATTAGCGCATGCTGCCGATATTGGCCAAGTTATTGACATAGGTATATACTATCCATACAACAGGTTACTAATCATTCTACTAATCCACTGAATAGTGAGTGAACTCAACTTTTGATACATGCAAAATATATACTCAGGCATTTATAAAGTATGTTGTTCATTTGAAGCATTATATATACATTCTGGGAAACAGGAACCCATCAAGCTTCAACATCCACTAACACAGTAGCATCAAACACATTTAATGAAGACTATCAACATGTCTCAAATAGCACATATCTCAAAACATGTCTCAAACAGCACATATCTCAAAAATGTCTCAAATAGCACATATCTCAAAACATGTATCAAATAGCACATATCTCAAAACATGTATCAAATAGAACACATCTCAAAACATGTCTCAAAAAGCACATATCTCAAAACATGTCTCAAATAGCACATATCTCAAAACATGTTTCAACATGACCGCAACAGCACATATGATTCACATGAAATTTCATACACACACAATAACGACACCTCCTTTCATAGTATAAAACATCAATATGGCGCAAAAAGTATGAAATGAAAATTGAATTTCATCGCATTTCCTTGAAACGTACGTAGTGTATATAAAAATGTGGTACACATATCATTATATTGTCAAAGTATTCATTCAGCAGAATTTCATTACTGGATTGAAAAACACTTTTCTTTTTCTTTTACAGGCGCCCATAATTTACCAGAGCTTGAACACATGACGTCCAGCTTGCCAGCCATGTATGTATGTATGTATGTATGTATGTATGTATGTATGTATGTATGTATGTATGTATGTATGTATGTATGTATGTATGTATGTATGTATGTATGTATGTATGTATGTAGGTAGGTAGGTAGGCAGGCAGGCAGGCAGGCAGGCAGGCAGGCAGGTAGGTAGGTAGGTAGGTAGGTATCTATGTATGTATGTATGTAGGTAGGTAGGTAGGTAGGTAGGTAGGTAGGTATGTATGTATGTATGTATGTATGCATGCAGGCAGGCAGGCAGGCAGGCAGGCATGCAGGCAGGCAGGTAGGTAGGTAGGTAGGTAGGTAGGTATCTATGTATGTATGTATGTAGGTAGGTAGGTAGGTAGGTAGGTAGGTAGGTAGGTAGGTAGGTATGTATGCATGCATGCATGCAGGCAGGCAGGCAGGCAGGCAGGCAGGCATGCATGCATGCATGCATGCATGCATGCATGCATGTATGTATGTATGTATGTATGTATGTATGTATGTATGTATGTATGTATGTATGCATGCATACGTATGTATGTATGAAGAAAGAAGCTAACAGCGAATGTTACTGAGTGGTAAATTGCCAATTGTTGACACAACCGAAACTAATACTTACTTTAAAAATGAGGTTTAAGGATTTTTTCTTCGATTTCAAAAGAGGAAATTACTAAAAGGACTCAGTTGAAAACAAGAAGATCCAAAAATAAACAACAGGAGACAAAATGTGCTGGTAAATTCAGCAAAATGCGACTATTTTATATTCCGTTATGTACAATTCTTAAATACGGAACTTGCAGTAACGTTTACCTATGAATAAGATATAACTGAATAGAACACAGACAGCTAAATAGCTTTAAAGGCATTCACAAATTATTTACTTTGTATATCCTGTATTTATTTTTTCACCGACAAAATAGTACATGGACTCTTGGCGCAATGCTATGTTCTTATTTGCAGATCACGGATTTCCATGTTTAGCATCACGTTACACACTGAAATACTGCAAAAAATCACCTGTTATTCATGGCTGAAACAAAGTTTTATAACTCTGATATACGGAAGTTGGTGCGATTGGTATACCAGTCAATTAAAGTGGAGAAAATACAAAAGGGTTTTATATGCTTGAATTTATCAGTACTGTTTGGTTTGCATTTAAAGGTAATATTGCCAATAATAATGATATAATAATAAAATAATATTCAAAGTAATAATTCTCATTTACATTCATAAACTGGTGTCAATAAGATTTTCTTGCCATTTTTTACTTTTATCTATCTATCCCATATAACAGATACCTCACCTTTATGGCTGTATATATGCTGATTGTATATAGGTAATATGATATGCTCTCTACACCTAACTGCATGAATACCTCAGATAGCAGTGGGATATGATACTGCAATGCTGCTAAAATACTTTGAAATTAAACGGGTAAGGAGAAATCACAAGTGTGTGAAACTCGTCGCAAATCTCCCGAGTACAAGTTAAAAGTGTTTGCTGTAACGAAACCCCATTTATTTGATGTAATTATATGAACTTCATTTGCGTTGATTGATGCTGCGGTGTTATACACTTTACTGTAAGAATTAATTGTCACAATCCTGCAACAAACGAATACACGCATTCAACTGACATAACAACACAATAAGAAAGAAAAGGTAAAATATGACTCACATAAAATTACAAACCTTTAACCATGAATAAAAGTAGACAAATATTTTTGGATGAAGGCAATAAATTACTGGTCAAGAGAGATGTTTTCACTGAACGTCTAAATATACTTTTAATATGAATTAGGGGGTTTGTCTGTAACTCATTTGAGCTTTAAAACAGAAAAATTTATATTATGTTTCATCCCCGTGCGCACGAGATGTCACGTCCATTAATTTTAATTAAATTGAAAAATATGATATATTTATCAACTTCAGATGTAAGATAACGCTGAAGAAAAGATTAAATGTTTTGTACCTAAGTCTCACTTATATAAGCGAGTTTCCAACACTAATTCAACATGAGCCTGTAAAAAAGAGTTCGATATACGTTCATCTCCGTGGCAAATATTTAGCGGAGAAAAACTTTATGTGATGTGATAATCCAGTTTCCTCAGACAATTAGTTTAGTTTTCCGCATATATTTTTTAAAATAAAAATTATATATGGATAGAATTAAGGTTTTACAGTGTTTTGAGGACGCATTCATACACAGTGTTGAATTTTCGTGCTTGATACAGGCAAAGCAAGAATAATTTTAACAATTTCAATGAGAAGAACTACTTAGTGGGCATATATATATATATATATATATATATATAGAGAGAGAGAGAGAGAGAGAGAGAGAGAGAGAGAGAGAGAGAGAGAGAGAGACACACACACACACACACACGTGAATACACAACCAATTTACTTTAATGCAATTGTTAGTAGTCAGCAAAAATAGAACCAAAAAAAATACAAAATTGACGCACTGGTCTATATGATCTTTATTTTAATCTAAACAAAGACACTCCTTAGTCTATAGAATAATTATGTCATTAAAGGGTGATATCTCCGACACCAAATATATGAAACTAATTTGGGACCACAAATTACATAATAGGAACTTTGTATTGAAAGAAAAATGTGTGCGATTGTATCCACTGAACAGGTAAGATAGCAATCTCACCATATGATTGCATAGTTAACAGTAGGTAAACTGATAATTCATAAAGGAGTGCACATATCATAGGCCACGTTTTGGAACAGATCGTCTATATCCTGGAACGAGGCTCATCATAAAACCATTGACAAAAGACCTTGACGTTTTGAATCTCATTGTTACTGTATCGATTTTACTTTTTCTGCGTGGTTTTTGACGGGATTTCATTACAATTGGTGTTTTAATGTTTCCCGTGTTTATATTTTTCGGGCTAATCATAACCATGATAGGCATCGTAGGCATCTCTACACGGAATTTGGTAAAGAGATAGTTTATAAATATGTTCCAAATGGTTTTGGGGGAGAAATACCCACTACACAGTATGTTATGAAATGCAATCAATTTGAGATTACCCTAGGTTAGTGTGACCGTCGTTCTACACAAACATGCGAAATATTTTTGCACGTAACGTCTGCCTGGAACGTTACATAAAGTTACGTAAAACTGTTAGAGAAACTTAATAAAAGGATGCGTAATTCTCGTTAGTGTTCTAATGTCGTCCAAACATAATCATTTTCTGCATATGTCGGGGTGTTCACTATGGAGACATAGACAAGAAGCTTCGAAAAGTATAGTTTTTGACGTTAATGGGGTCTGATACGAAATCAGTATCCCCAAATATCTGATATTAATGAAGAGACACAACAATTAAAAATGTCGTTTATAATATACCAAACAACAAAATAAATGAAGTCATATTATCCATCACTGCACAGATGCCTAATTTCCTATTTTTGATATTATTAAGAATAATTAAATTTATATTTTTAATTTGAAAATACATGTATAATAATAGTTATTCAAAGAGATGTTTGTATAGATACATTTTGCCATCAAATTGTTTCCATGTACAATTCAAATATGCATACTAATTTGTTGAATCGCTCCAGCGGCTTAGTGGTTAGAACGTCCGTCGCGGAAGCGGTAGGTCGTGGGTTCGATCCCCGGCCGAGTCATGCCAAAGATTTACAAAAATAGTACTAGCAGCTGCCTCTCTTGAATCTCAGCATTAAGAGGTTAGTGTTAGGACTGGTCGGCCTAGTGTCAGGATAATGTGACTGGGTGGGACATCATGCTAAATGTCTGCGGCATGATGCTCCAGTGTTCGACATCACTATAAACTGCATCACTGCAGACATCGTAGCAATATGACTGACAAATTGTTACAGCTACGTTAAAACTCCAAATCAAACAAACAAACAAACTAATTTTGTGACATGCAAGATAACGTTATTTCCTTTTTATATGGGGTATGATTGGTGTTTTACTGCTAAATGTACATTTATAGATATTTGATTTTAGTTGTTACAAATGGAGATTGATTTCAGTCTCCTTTGATTTTGTTTATTATACCAAGAAACAATGAAACTTGAAAAATGTGCTGGTGATTACACTTATCTATACCCAATGAAACTAATGAGTACTGATTTTTGGAAAAGTTCCAGAAGAAATGACATAAAATCCTTGGAAGTCATTATATAAAAAGCACATGCTTGTTGGAACAATTGCTGTTTCGGTTAGCTTTAATTTAATTTTTCATTCACTGATTCTTTTAAATAAGTCCATACATTCACATGGATGAATATATATGGTGCTAGAAAATCTAGGTTCCATGTCTCAGTCTGCATCATGTGTTTGTAGATTTCGCATGAAATATATGTTTAGTAATTTCAGTCAATTTTGCATTTTTAGCACGTTGTTGCTGTGATAAGCAGAAAAGCAGGTAACTATATATAAACACTTTGTCATAGCTTTCACGAGATGTAGATGGGTTTGGATTGTTGGGTTGTTCTTTGATACGCATTTTAAGGACCGTGAATACGTTATTACACCAATAATGAATTAAACGGGTTATTCTTATCTTTATACGATCATATGAGAATGTGATAAATATATAAAAATTTATATTTATTTTTATTTTGGTAATATCATATGAGAAAGGAATAGGTGTGGGCTTTGTATTCTATACATTTTGTGTTAGTGTCCATGAACCAGTGGCTCTGTTGTTAGAAAACCTGCTTTACGTGCTTGGGGGTACGTAACGATTTTATGAGAAACATTTAAGTCACACTTGGTGACTTTAGTTTTGTTGTAAAAAAAATAGTTTGGTGATAACTGAACCATGGATACATTTATAACGTTTGTGATGATCACTGTGTCACAAGAAACAGATACAAGAATAATTTATCTACCCCTCAGGCAGGAGTTATATTAATCAAAATGTGATATCTAGTATGCAGGAAATTCTCAAAATGTTTGGGACAATGATAACAACTCTATCATTAGTGTGTTGGAGTTTTTAACAACTTGTAGAGGTTAGTTAGCCATGTTCGTATCGTACAAGTTGGAGGATTACTTTGTCAGTAATTGCACTTATTAATATTTCATTTTTTCCAGTAGCATTATACATACTACTTTTCTAAGGTGAATTCGGTGATGTGTGAAAGTTAGGGAGTTAAAATCAAAGGTCAAGATCCAGAACTTTCGTTTCATATACTACCTACCTTCAACACAAACGTTAATAGCCCAACTAGTCGCATTGCTTATGTTGATATCGAAAGTAGCATGTCCCACCTAATGCATGTACTTAACCAGAGCTAAATTCTTGGTATAGATATAGAATCCGAACGTTATAAATTGGGACCAGAGTACAAAACATGCCCTTCAATTTGTAAAGGCATTGGTGGACCTGTCGATTCCTGAACAACTGGCGCATTTAACTGATTCCTTTCATGTAAACGTATTCCACGTATTATATTTATTGGCTTTTTGAGATCATTAGGAAGTAAATTTAGACGTTAATTAAATATAAGTAAGTATTGTATATACCTATATACATAGATATTGTTGTGCATTTATAATCTTTATATTGACATGTGTTTGTAAAATATATATTTGAAAATGTTTTAAGGCGCCATCAAACATTTTAAATTAACAAATGTTTCAATAAGTATAAATGTGATTTTCTTAAAATACACTAAATCATAAACCAAATTGTATATTATTGTTTTTCTCAAGTTGAGTAATTATGGTTTGGATAAGCTCAGATTTTCTAAAGGCAAGTTCAGTTTTCCAGTCTGCCTGCCTTGAACAAGATGACATTTGCAAAATTTGTAAACCCATTATTTTAATGTAAATAGTGAATGACACTTTTTTAATATTTCCTTTATAGAATTATTAACGAACTTTAAAAATTTAATAAAACATATATTGGTGATTGTGTAATATATGTTTGCCTAATTATTGTTTCATTGTTCAATTCACATTAATAATATTTGTTTTCGTTAGTCCCATTTTACAATGGCGTGTGTTGGCTTATATTATGATTACTGGTCAAATATCCACAACGATGGCAAAGGGAAATGATCAGCTTACAAAATAACAGATCATTAATAATAATAATGAGGACTTTGTAGAGAGCCTAATCTGTAGAAGCTCTAAGCGCATTACAACATCTATAGTGATATGACTACACTACAGAAAAACAAATAACAAAAATCATGAAATTGAAATACATAAAAACATGCTGAAAACATATGAGATACAAAACATTATTAGGTCTCCAAGTTTGTTCCTGCAGTTTAAAAAGGTGAGTTTTAAGAGCGCTCTTAAAAGTGACCACTGTATCTTTTGTATCTAATTTCAATGGGCAGTTCGTATCACATCGCCGGACCCTGGTATGCAAAATAACGTTGTCCATAGAACATCGTTTTCATAGTGGAAACAATGAGTATACGACTGTCAGAAGATTATCTTGCTGGTGTATACAGATGGTTGAGGCCGGATTGGTATGTTGGACTGGAGTCTGTCAGTGAAACATAGCACAAAGAACAAATTTTGTGTTTGATTCTGTATCTAATAGATAACCAGTGTGGAAGACAGAGCAGTGGTGAGGTGTGCTCTGATCAAGGTACTCTAAAGATGATCTGAGCAGCTGTGTTTTGAACTGTTTTAAGTTTCTGGAGTAGATATTGTGACGAAACAGACAGAACTAAGTTACAATAGTCCAGTCTTGAAAGTACTAATGAACACACAAGTGTTTTAGTGGCATCAACTGAAAGATATTTGCAAATAGAACTGATGCGTGTCAGTTCATGATATGCAGCCTTGTATATGTTCGTGACATGTTGGTGCAAAGTGAGAGTACTGTCTAGAGTAACACCTAGGTTTCGTACTGACTGTGAGAATTTAATGTTGGTGTTCTATTATTCTGTTCTGTTATATTGTCTGAGGTAACGGATGTAAATGTGAACGTCTGTGTGTTGTGATCAGAATAGCGTTGGTTTTATCCTTATTCATCTGCAGCTTGTTAGATGTCATCCATGATTACACATCAGAAATCCACATCTCTACTCCATGGATGGTAGCATCAACTTCTGTTCGGTGGCCCGATTTGTATATTTGGGTGTCATCTATGTAGGACTTGAACCATTGTAAGGCAATATTCTGAATGTCAAATACATGCTGCAGACGGTGAAGTAATATATCATGGTCTATTGCGTCAAATACTGCAGACAAATCAAGGAGAGTGAGGACTGTAATCTTTCCACTATCCAAAGCAGAGAGAATGTCATCAAATACTTTCAGAAGAATAGTTTTAGTACTGTGGCAAGGGCGATTAGCAGACTGTACATTGCTTAAAAGACTGTTTGAATTCAATGAGATACAATTTGGGTTAGAACAACGTTTTCCAAGACAATTGATATGAATGGTAGATTAGAAACTGGGCGGTAGTTCTTTGAATCGTTATGGTCAAGTGTTGGTTTCTTCAGCAGGGGCTTTACGATGGCAGTTTTCAAAAATGATGGGAATTCCCCCGATGGGAGATATTAATAACATCAGTTAGTGAATGCAATATTGGGTCTAAGCACTCAAGCAGCAGTGATGTTGGAATTGGATCAAATTCACAAGACTTTGGTGCAATTTTCGTCAGGATTGTTTGTACTAAATCAATAGAGGCAGGTTCAAATGATTGTCGCTGAAATTCTGAATCATAACAGTATGGTGACGAGTCAATTGCAATTGTGTTGTCAAGCGAATCTCAAATGGTTTGTACTTTTGTCACGGAATAAATTTGCAAATAGGTCCGAAGGTCTACTGGAGAGAAGGTAGATGGAAGTGGTGTACATTTGTTCCTTGACATTAATTTGTTAGTTATCTCAAAGAGCTCTTTACAGTGGGAAATCTCTGTGATCTTAGTACTGTAGTGGGATGATTTGGCTAAATGAACTACGTTTGTGATGTTCTTCTTAGCGGATTCATAGATTGTTTATGAATAGTGTGTCTGGTGGAAAGCCAAAGCATCTGCCTTTCGGCGATGTATTTTAGCAGTGCGAAGCTGGTCCCTAACACTGCTATACCATAGAGAACACTTTCTGTTCTGATAGTCTGCATTTGTTAGCTGGGGCACGTTTTTCAAGCAATGAACGCAGGCAGTTATCGAGTTGTTCTCTGTAGGATGTAAGTATGTTGTTAGGTTTTCTTGGATGTCATGCATGAATTTGGTTCTATTTATCATACGGAGGATTCTCTTAGTAGCAAATAAAGGTGGAGGGTTAAGGACTGATACGTCAAGATGGCATATAATGCAGAGGTGATCTGATGCAAGTTCGTGGGATACAAGGGTGGACTAAAATGTGACCAAGTTTATGGATGGGTTGGTTAACTGACTGCTTAAGATAAAAAAACATGAACGGAATCTAAGGGCTTTGACGTGTATGGGTTTCCAGGACAGTCCAAGTGAAAGTTGAAATCTCCAAGAATAATTAGGTTGCCCCCTATCAACTTTTCATACTCCAGAAGATTCGGAAACTGCTCCAAAAATGAGAGATTCAGTCAGCTTGTTTTTTCTACTAGGAGGAAGGTGGTAGAGTCAGAAAAAATGGACTGACCTTTGTTCCAGTGTGAGTGTTGTTTGGATCTGTTCAAACGATGTGTGGCATAAATTTAACGTTGTGTTATACATAAGGCATTTTATCATGGAATTCTTTGTGATGACAGCAATTCCACCTCCGCGAGAGTTGAGGTGGAACGACTTGATGGAGTAATTGCTGGGTTTTAAATCCGAACACTTGGGCTCATCGCCTGATGTTTTTAGCGATGTTTCTGTCATGAAAAAGACGTCGATATTCTGGTCGTTAATAAAATTATTTCTGTGCGCTTTTCTGGTGATTCTACTGATTGAGAGTTGAATAATGCAATACGTAGTGGTATCCCTGGGACAGTTGACACAACGGCTGACGATTTAAGATGAACTTGAACTAGTACAATTATGAAAGGGCATTCAGACAAATGAGTCATCTTATAAACGGATAGACACATAGAAGACGAATCAGCTGGTCAGATTGATAACGGACAGAAAAATGCATGGAAGAATCAACGGATATTTCGTAATAAGGTTGTCGATGAAAACAAAAAAAATCCAAAAAGTCAACTACAATTAAAGCGTCTATCAGGAAACATGATCTCCGGTATATAGAATATGGTACAGTTAATTTTACACGTATTTGTTTGTTTCAGAATACGGGCAACCTCACGTGACCAACAAATTAATTTGAGCAAGTTGGTTAAGAACAACTTTATCAAACACACATTTCCAAAGCTCTAGTGATGTAAACTGTCCATATTTATCACTGTTTAGTCTTTTGTTTAAATAGCTCTCGCTCTTCCTTTCTCTTTGGCTCTCTGCCCCCCCCCCCCCCCCTTCCAATTCCGCCTGCACAAAAGGCGTTTCAGTCTAAAATTAGTCTAGTTTTGTATCGATTAATTCGTTACCGATGCCTTTCTAAGATTCGTTCTCAAAATATATAAATACAAACAGAAAATGTCGTAACATTAATGTGAAATATTCCATCCATTTAACCGTATCAAAATAGATTTAGGTAAATGCGAATGTATTCAGTGTAAATACTTACAACATGATGAGCATGCTGGTAGCTGCATACTATTAGAATTTCTCTTACATACATCAAACAAGGATTTCTTTACTAATATAGTAGCACTTACAAAACATTAACTGAGGTACAAAGTTTGAATATCAGACACAATAAAGCACTGGTAACACAACAAAACTACGCTGAACTTGATTGCCAACTCCAGATAGTAAATCTTCTTAATGCGTCAGTTAAGTTGATAAAAGGAGCACTGACTGATCAGTACTCCTATTTCACCACGTGTAAATACTTGAATGTAAATCGATAAACTATTTGCACTACACCTTTGTTCTTTACAAATATTTGCTAGGTATTGCAATCTGTAGTACATGTTTAAATTATTGCAGGAACTTTAATTATTACTTTAATAGAATACATTCAAAAGTAAATTATTACCTTTTCAATGACATTTGTATTGATAAAATACGTGATCATGTTCGGTGAGTTCTCATCAAAGATTTGTATTATTTTATACGCATGGACAAATACCTTTGTTAATATACCCTGGCCTCCTCGAATGTATGAGTGAATGATTGATAGCATTCAAAGAAGCAAGGTTTATTTTGATGGGTATGTGAAATTGTAAGTCAATGCTTCACATGTGCATAAACTGTTTTCTCGTTGAAATTGTATTGCTATGTATGCCACAAGAATATTTCAGCGGTTCTTAGCATAGAAGAATTATTTTGTTTTCAATGTTTTTTCTTTCTTCTTGCAAATGTGCATTCTGCATTAGTTCTGAAAGTAGAAAACTGGATAAGATAGATTTCATGACGTTCAACAGATCTGAAATTTATAAATATCAGTAGGGATATGGGTGTTTTTGGATGTTTGCTATTTGTCTTGGTCACATAGTATATCAACCATGGCCTGAACAAGCAAGCCACCCGCTCTGTGCAACCCGTGGGCTATTGTGACATGAGGAGCAGTAACCGGCACAACACAACAATCTCACTCTACCCCATTTATCCCATTTATATATCTCAGCCGTAATCTATTTATCATTGCTAGATTTGCAATTACTGAATCAGAACGTCGTGTTAAGAGTTTTAATTAATGATTTATATTAACTGGATGCTGCATTGTTTCCGTCGACGGATTGTTGATTTCGATCTCAAAACAATTGAACAGTTTCAATCAATCTGCAAGCAACATTTCTAAGAGTATCAACAACTTTCACTGCAGCTTGTTTAGCGATTGGTGTGAAGCACGATGCTGGGCTGTCCAGTTTCCATATGTTGCGAAAACGCATTTTCTCGCGTTAAGAACGTTCACAGGTCTGACACGTCTAAGTACTACGGTCATTTGATATTAAAATGTCAGGTCGGTCTCTTTGCGCAGTGTATTGTCAATAATTTACTTCGAAGATCAACAACGTGCCCGTCTTGTTCCGCAAGTGTAAACAGAATTTGTATCAACCTCATGTTTTGACATGGAAAATATACAAATGCAGCAGACGTAATCAATGTCAAATCATCCGATTAAACTGTTGATGAAAACCCAAACAGTGTATATCTGCGTTTTTTTAGGTAATCATCACCCATGTATGGCGCTCTATATCCCATGCGCAAAAGAAGTTTGTCTTATGAAATGTCGTCAGGCCAACATTGACGAGGTTTAGTATCAAATGCCATCGTTTGAGCTCCAATTGCTATGAAAGTGACGAGTGTGGGCTCATGGGTACGTATGTAAATGTTAGTGTCTTAGCTTGTCGCCAATGTGATTCTACGTCGAATATGTTCATTATTGACTTCCACGTATGCGCCCGAGGTAAGTTTAATATTATTCCAGGTGGCACAAGTGTCTGCTGACAACATAACTTAGTTATTTGCTGGCAGGTCACTAAACTGTATTCATCGCATATTAGGCGAACTTAAATAAGATAACACAATTTCCAGTGTACGTGATTCATCATCGGTAACAGGTGTAAAAGCGTCAAATGTGAATTCCGATTCCATTGATGAGAATGTTATCATCTCGATCTGGCTCAGGATTCTCAACAATATATAACACATGCAGCATCTCTGTGTTGTACAAAATGAAGTTTGTTGTATCCATCATGGATGTCTTCAAAAAGATCATGCGTGAACGCGCTATATATATATATATATATATATATATGTGTGTGTGTGTGTGTGTGTGTGTGTGTGTGTGTGTGTGTGTGTGTGTGAATACATACATATATACATACAATGGAGGTTATTATGTATTGTTCGAGTGGATAAATTACACAAAACGTAGTTCTACAAATTTTCTTCTTGTTCACAAACACACATTGCAAATTTGTAAGTTAGCAGCAGAGAGGGTGAACAGACCACGTTTTCGAGCAAAAATAAGGCTTCCAGATCATGTTTTCGAGCAAAATATGGCCTATAGACTACGTTTTCAGACAAAAAATAAGGCTTCCAACAAAATCTCATTTAACCAAAAAAAAAGTCTCCATTTTGCAAAAACGGAGATTTTACGATTTTTTAATCAATTTTGCTCGCAACGATGTGGTCATCCACCCTCTCTGCTGCTATGGGTTAACAAAAAATAATAAATGATTTGATCCAGTCCTTAGGACTTTACAAACAAACTAATCGCTAACACCTCTTCTTGTAAATCAATCAGATTATTTGACTGGTCGGTGAGTTTGAAATTAATTCTCGTTAACGAATTATTATGGCATCGCATGTAGACAGGATTAATTGGGTTTTCAATAATTAGGAATCCTGGAGGAGCTGTTGGTGCAAACGAATAAAGAATATATCCCTGCTGAGCTTGATTTGATTGCTCTAGATTAATCTGATAGCTTCCTTCGATAACATCACATACTAAATTGAGCGCAATCACTGAGGATATATTCACGTTGAACGGAGCGATATGCCTACCACCACCATCTGGATCATTATTATGTTTGAGGAGGACAGTTGAATCTGATTTTTGTAGCGCTTTGATATCGGTTTTAACAATTCTTGCTAATTCATCAGCGTTGTATTTCGGAAACTTGAAATTACGCAGATTGTCTTCTGTGATATTGTAATCGGTTAGGAATCGTTGTTTATTGTCGCTGTTGTCATTAATTATTGTTTGAATAATTAGTTCATAGATATATTCCATGTCCGATATAAGCTGATTTATTATTTCAACGTGTTTTTGCGGTCTTGTTTTCCGTAGTTGTTCTAGTTGTGTGTCATATAATTGTTTAATCTCATTAAAATAACCACGGACGTCAGTTAGCGTAAATGAAATAGTAACAGATGAGTCGGCCGTTCTTTTAATGATAAAATCCCATTGCAATGTGTCTTTGTTGGTGAATATAAATCTATCGGCGATTTTTCTTTTCAGATAAATCATCTCGATAACTGGGATTGATTTCATGATATGATTGTACATCCGTGGTTAAGTCGGTGGTGGATTTTTCCGGTGGTTTTTCAGGCCATCCCAGTACGGTTCTAATAGAACTCTGATAGATATCTACGACATATCCTTCTGTGCTTATTTCAATGGCAGATGATAGTGTTGGCTCATGAACTGTTATAGCGATTTTTGATTCTTTTCCAGTAATCGATTTTATTCTACGCGCGAATTCATTATTGATTTGTTCGATTTGGTATGACCCTGTTGGTATCGAAACGACGTTCCAGTCTGGGGTACCGTCGTCCTTATTCTTATTTGCAAACACTAAAGAATTATTGGGTTGTTGACCACCAAATGATTTTGATCTGATATTAGGCCAACTGTGATACACTCGTAGTTTTGCTAGCGCTATCTCCTTCACGGGGACTGGGCTAGGGAAATTCACACTGAATTCAGGATTCGTTGATGTTATTGATATCATGCTTGTTTGTACTGGGTTCGTGTTCTCCACTACTCGTTGAAGTAATTCCATCGGTGTCGTCATTTTTATTATACTCATGATTTATTTCTAATTTTGACACCGCGGAATCATAAATACTGACCATCACTGAGAACTCACAATCTGGTATGGTTGAGATTATTGAGATCATTTTGGTTTTTGGGTTCGTGTTTGGGTTTGTTTTTGGGTTCGTGTTTTCTAATTCCATCGGTGTTGTCATTGTTATTATATTCATGTTGTTGCTCTAATTTTGGTATCGCTGAATCAAAAATACTGACCATCGCTGAGAATTCACTATCTGATATAATCGTATTATCGAGTGACGACGATATCATCAGGGATAACTGCGAATATGCGGTTGATGCAATATGAAATTGAATTAAGTAATTCTGCAGTTTACTCTGGCTGCATGATGATATCTTTTTTGCTATCCCGGTTGATATACCCCCGATTGTAGCCACCGCAGAAATGCAAATTGGAACTACGACCGGGGCAATCATTGTAACCGATGCAAGTATTATTCCGGCGCCAGCGAGAACGCTTGACACCGAGTACATAGTAATATCAATTGCGGTGATTCTTCGTCGGTATTTTTTTATTTTTATTTGATACTCCTCAGTGAGGGTTTTGAGTCTAGTCTGAAATTCTCTGACTTGATCATAGCGACATTGAGTTGATGAAATCATTGTTATTTTAAAAACGCTAGCGTTTTCAATTATTTGTCATCGTTAGCGGGAATTGCTAGTACTTCAGCCGGAAAAATCATGTACAAGTTCTAAACACCAAATTATTTTTGTTCTAATGGTGGAGCTATTAACCGCGACGACATTAAAATCTAGTTTGCGACCATTAAAAATAAACGTCGCGGTGCCACCAGAGTAGGTTTTACCGTCCGCGATCATATTAAATTGTTCGTTAGAGATCCACGTTAGCCTGTAGATACCATCGATCCACGTCATCAAGGCGATATCATCGAAAATTGATCCGCCCAAGGGACCGATAGACAGCGTAGTATAAACGTCTCTTGTCCAATCCATGGTTCCATGCTCGACCGTATACACGATATTTTTAACTTCAGTGTCTAGATGCGGAATCTTTATCCTTTCAAAGTTTTCTTTTAGTTTAAGAAGATCGTCGGAAATATCGAGATAATTTACCCTGATTTTGGTAGGATCTATTGTTTTTCCACTCTCCTCCTTGTTAGAAAAGAATGAAACCAGAAGTTCGTTGATTCTAATCCGTGCTTGGGTTTTAATATGGTTGTCGATGTTAGAAAATTTCGTCGTGATATCTTGGAGGCTACTGCCCTCAAAGAACTTATTAACAATATCGCTGGTGTGCTTTTGTTTGTCAATAGCGCTTTTAATTTCCGCGAGAGTCATGCCTGTCAACGATGTGGTTTCAGACACAGGTGTTCTCCCCAAAAATCTATCAACGATGGTATTAAGTGTTGTTTGTCTCACCATAAACATGTTAATATCTTTGAGAGTCATCGTAGATGTAGCCGGGACACCAAAGAAACTATTAGCGATGTAGGCATTGTGAGTGTGCTTGCCGATAAACTCACTGATTTCAGCGAGAGTCATTCCTGCCACAAGCGGGGTTCCAAAAAACCTAACAATTACGTCGCTAGTGGGTTTTTGATCTTCTATTAGTTTAGAAATCTCGAGATAATTTGCCTTGATTTCTGAAGCAGTCATCATCCTTCCAGCTTCCTTGTTAGCGAAGAATGAATTCAACAAGTCTTTAATTTCAGCGAGAGTCATGCCAACCACAAGCGGTGTTCCAAAGAATTTATGCACGACATTTTTGCGAAAAGTGCTATAACCTCGTATATAATCATCCAGCTCACGGCCGTGGGCGGTAATCTTGTTGTCTTGGGTGGTAATCATGCTGTCTTGGGCGGCAATCTTGTTGTCGTGGGCGGCAATCGCGTCGGTGATCGTAGACACAAGTGCGCCTGGTTTAAGTCGTCCGTCGTTGGAATATAGCGCAATAGAGTTTTCAGCGGCGTCGCGCTGCCGTATCAAAATGTCATTCAATGACACATCACTGGATTTCAATTTACCCTGTTTGTCCTGAAATACAACTATTTCGTTCGGGTCAACATTTACTAAATTTAACGTCTCAGCGATTTCATCTTTAATTAATTTTTTTATATCCTTGACAGAATCAGGGGGTGCAGTGCCATCGGGTTTGGGTTTCAAAGATCTCCCCCAAATATCAATCATGTTATTGTAAAACTCTTTCTCTCTCTAAAATCGTTTTCGACGACTTCGTTGAAAAATCTTCGATTTTCTCCAGCGATTACTAGTGTATTCATTCACGACAACATGTGGTGGTTTTCCGCTTGGGTTACTCAAGGAGTTAGAAATAGCGTTAAGGACATTTAATACTTCGCTGCCACATATTGGTGGGTCATTCATTTGTTGTGTTGGTAGCGTAGAATACCAAGTCTTCATTGGAAGGGTTTTTATATAACGCATAAACTCTTTTGGTGGGGCTAATCCATATGAATCAAAATAGACAATCCCACGTGGATCAATAGCGTATGCAACCCAGTGAGTTCCGGGTCCGGTGCTGTTATCTAAATTAATGATTCCGGTTTCAACGCTGTTTGGTTGATGTGGTAATTGATCTTTCATAAAGACACCTCTGAAGTTTTTAATCGCGAGTTTTTTAGCAGCATCGAGTAAATCAAAATTGGACATAGGAATCTTCGATTCCCGAGTCATAGACTCCTCAACAATTGGGTTGGAAATCGAAGATTTCTGAATTAATAAACCGGTCCTAGTCTTAGACCCTTTCCGCTGTACCACGAATATGGGGTTCCTGGTAGTCTTAGACCCTTTCCCTTTTTTTATATCCTTTCCCAGTTGCCTTCTTTAGTGCCATTCCTGCTGCAGTACCAACGGCTCCTAACGCTGCCGCTTTAGCCACCGCTGGGGCTGCTGCTGCAATCAATGCTGGAATCGCAGCTAACAACGGAAATATACCGCCTGTTTTAATCATATTTTTGATAGCAGCCGCAGAGAGAGTAATCTGAACACCCTTTTTTGCTACTAGTGCATCATTGAAATGTTTCACCTGACGAGTTGTCAGCGATAGTTTATTTGCACCACCAGTCATTTGGTTGGGTTTCAACGTGATTGTGGTTCCACATTTTTTAGCTGATTCCGATTGCAATTTTTTGATTTGACCAGGAGTTAACGCAACACTAATAACACTATATGACATTATACATAATTGATTGATTCTAATGGAAAAATCCTTCGGATTTTCAATTACATATTTTCTACTGGGGCATCTACCACTCTCATTCTTCCTCCAACACCTTCAAGTAGCATTGATTTATCACTGAGAATGACAGCAACCGCTCTATAATTCGGGATAAGGATAGGAGGTACCCCACCAACTGGTGGACCAGTTGGGCGGGTTACACGGGCTCTAAAGTGTATATCAACGACAGATTGTCTTGTTAAATCAAGATGTTCCAGCGAAAAGTAATAAATCGGATAGAGGCTTTTAAAATCCAATTGTGATATTTGCAAACCAGTATCCACATTTAGATCACGTGACATATATGACAACAGGTTATGATACACGCGTGCAATATGATTCTGACCGTAATCAAGTTGTATATCCTCGGATGGTTCCTGCTGTCCGTTTATTCTCAGCGAGACTTCATTAACACCTAACTGATCAAATATCATATGGCTTCGTTCTTGATTACCAACTCGCGCATTATTCTGTAACGCTACGAATATATGACGTGGAGCTGAAACACCTTGTTTTGATGCCAGGTGCCATGTGAATGTACCATCAACACTGTCTTGTTTAATATCCGTGGTCACTGATAACCAACTTAACAACGACTTTCCTCCTTGGTCCATAAATGATAGTAGTCGTTGTTCTTCGGTGATTGATGGAGTTAACACTGGCATCCACAATGATAGTTTTGTTAAAATGACTTTACCGGGAGCAACCCCAGCATTACGCCAGATTGCATCATCATCAGTACCCTTTCGTACAAGCGCTACTGTGTGTTTAGCTCCATAAATAACTTTTCGGACGTTTCTACAGAATCCGAAAATATGATGCAGTGGAATCGCACATGAAAATCGTCGACGCTGCCCATGCAACGTTGCTACGCGTGTTGCAAATCCTAAATTGAGATTACCATTAACGCCTCCGAGAATATCAAACGCAGCTCCGGGTCTAGTTCGACGTTCTGGATTAGCTGCTTCCTGTTGATCGGCTTCTGCATTATCTCTTGCTGTTAACACTTTAATGAATTGAAGGTGGTCAGCGTTATCAGAGGTATCCTTTGCAAACATCATAGACGGACCAGCCGATCTTGTATAATCATCAGAATATCTCGCTAACCCTATGATTGTTGTAGCCACATCAACTTCACGGTCAATGGATTCAATTTCTTTTCCATCAATGAGATATCTAGCGCTTTCAAATAACGCCATAATACCGTTATTAACAAAACCAACTCGGACATTTGCGTTATTGTCATATGGGGTATCAGCTGCAACATTTGTTACAAGTTCTCCTTCGATTTCGATAAATGCCTCACACGGTAGAAAATATTTACTGGTATCATGAACTTGAAGTTCAATTCGCGATCGGAGATCTGGTTGTACTGCGTGATAAGAATAAAATTGAAAATCGCGTACAGAATCATTCTTGAGAACTGGGGCATCCATATCAAATGCTGGATCAGGTGACCTTTTGAACATTTTATTCTATTTATCAGAGTCTAAATCGTAAAATCGTAAACGATTTTTCATCGTCGTGGTTTTTTAAAGCCACTTCCCGCTATCATGTTTGCTATCATGTTATTTTGGTCCCCTTGATTTATCAAGGGAGTCACCAATGACGCTAATTTTTCATCTACTGCGTTATTTATAATTCTACTAACACTTGCAGGCATTTCCGCTGTAGACGGTAACGGTTTTGAAAATCCTTTGGATTTCATCCGTGATTTCACTAATGATGTTATTTTATTCTTCGCGGCTGAAAACGCTTTTCCGGCAAGATCTCCAACAGCACTAATACCCTTATCAGGAATAACATCAATTGCTTTCATTCCTAATTGTTTAGCCAACGGCATCACTTTTGGAGCCATTCTCGCAAATAACCCTAAAATGGTATTACCTAAACCATCTCCGTAGTATGCTCTATAAACCGGAAACCGTGAATTAACTACGTAGATGGGGGTTGGTTTATCATGATTGTAGTGTATGATCATTATTTGAAATCAGAAACAATTTTTCAATTGACTTTTCAATTCAGTCACTATGATACCCACTTTCCACTAACTCGCCAATGAAATCTCGATATGTGCTGATATCCATGATACCACCCTGAAATAATCGTCTACAGATATCAGCTGCTTCATTAATTATTTCCGGTGAGTTATTTCCGGCTCGGAACCCTCCTACAAGAACCTCTAATCGTGATATATCACTGAGAACACTACCAGGACATACCCCACTTTGGGGTCCACTGGAATCTTGCAATCCGCTTCCGCTATAACCAGTTGCTTCATTCTGTTTTTCTAAATCCGTTTCTTGTAAATAACTATCATCATCATCATCATCATCATCATCAGGTGGTAGTTGTTGTTTTTTAGGTGAAAAAGATATTTTCTTTGCAGGTTGCTGTCGCTTTTGCGTTTTTTGTTTTTCATATTGTTTATACACTATATCCACCGCATTGATATATTCAATGTATGATGCACTATTTGTCTTAATTTGACTTTTTTTAGTTTTGATTTTGTAGAATATATCAGCCCAATGAGTGAAATTCTTAACATATTTATGATGTTCTGGTTTCAACATTTTTTTTCTGTTTTTATAAGTCATAACAACAAGCGCAGGAATTTCTGATGGATCAGTCTTATCAATTGCTGCTAACCCTTCCTCGTTAAATCTCACGCGTAAATCATCTACTGTTCTTTTTGATTCTATTTTTTGTACAGCCTGTTCTGTTTGTTTAGTTTTCGCTGCTATTTTTTCGAGTTCACCAATAACAGATTTTCCCGTCTCGGGACCATCCCCCAGTATAGCGCGCTCTACTCCCTTCGTTGCTGTTGTTACTGGTTTAAACAATTCTTCAGATCCCGCAGCAAAATCAGTCTGAAGACTCTGTCGTTGTTGTAGTTTATTCCGTACAGAGTCACGAATTGGTACAAATCTCTTAATTGCATCTAATCGTTCACGAGCCAATCGGGTTGTTAATGCTTCATTGACCATTATTTGAAATCAGAAACAATGTTTCAATTGTAAAACAATTTTTCAATCCCGACCTAACACCATCGGATGGTCATGGAAGTGTTTTAACAGCTCTATCAATGATGAGGAAAGTCACATAATTGTATATAAAAATAATAATAATGTGACTTTCCACACTTTTTTGACATGTCGGATGATTTTTGATACCACCATGGAAGTGTTTTAACAGCTCTATCATTGATGTGGAAAGTCACATAATTGTATATAAAAATAATAATAATGTGACTTTCCACACTTTTTTGACATGTCGGATGATTTTTGATACGGTCATGGAAGTGTTTTAACGGCTCTATCAATGATGGGGAAAGTATCATAATTGTATATATAAATAAATAATACTGATAGTTTCCCCACTTTTCCATTGATCATCCATCGATTTTTGACATCCCTTGAGGGTCGACTAAAAAAATGATTAATGGTCGGGCAATCAAATAATGATAAATAGTCGGTCAATCAAATAATGATTAATGGTCGGTCAATCAAAATTGTTCATTTTCTTGAATTAACGCCCGTAGGTTTCTAACTTTAGAATTAACCTCCTTTTTCAATTCGTATTCGTACCCCAATTCTTTTCGTATTCGTTCTACGATGGTATACAACGGAGCGAACACACTTACGTCACTGGAAAATGCGAGAGAGTCCCGAATAGAATTCTGAATTCTCTTGATGAGCGCATACTTCTTTGGTAGCATATATTTATTGTTGTTAACTCCGTATTCTATATCCTGAAAATCAGACATGATTTGATCAGGATTTAACCCATCTGATAGTTCAATATCCCAACTTTTCAATTTTGAAATCTCGGATAAAATGCTATTCATGTTTTCAGAATTCATTATTCTATAATAATGATATATTTCTAAATGAAAAATATGACGCATTAGACGTAACTAAATCGAATTTTCTGTCCAGTCCCCTTTGAAATCGCAGATCGATAAATCCCCTCTGCAACTCTTCGTACTGAGGGTCCACAAATATCGAAGTGCCTACCGGCGCTGGTTATTGATTGAAATATTTTTTCTTCGTTAGTTATCGTATTCAAGGATTTCACAGGTCTCGCTTTTTTCGAGTATTTCCCAGTCCCCCCTCGTTTGGTATTCTCACTTTGTGTGATAGCCTGCAGATTTGATAAAGAATTGTTCTTTGGATTAGAATCGATATGATCAATAACAAAATCATCCTCGATCAATCCATAAAAACACTCAAATGCGAAACGATGATTGAGATAAGTTTTCGTTTCTTTTCCCTCCCTAACAGTAAACATCAAGTACCCTTGATTATTCACAGCACCAACTGGTTTCTTCAGTTTGCGGTTTCTTACAACACCATCACTGGATGCTTCATAATTTGTGATCACAGGGTGTTGTCTGAATTCTTGGTTCATTCGTATACATAATACTATTGTTTGTCTAATTCATTGTTTGGTTTAATGATTACATCACTGGAGAATCTTTCGATGTAGTCTTGAGGAGTTCTTATGATTTTATCCTTGATGTTGTCAGGGTCAAGGACCTTTTCAGGGTCAAAATTTCTGATTGATTGTCCATTTTTTATTCTTTTATCATAATAACGCTTCAATTCCCTGTATCGCTTACCACCGCAATTTAGACACAACTGAGATTTTCCCCTGACCCCAACTCCACATAGAATACAAGGTAACGGACCAAGGCTTCCACGTCGAAAGCTTTGCATATGATACCCACAAAACTCATTTCTACATGATTTGTTACACGGGGTTACTGATCCAATCATAAGCCACTTGCAATGATTCATTATACATAAATCCTTCATTTAAATGCTTGTTTTAATTATAGCATGAGGGAATTAAGGAGAACGCCTTCGAAAAATGCTGAATTCAATGCTGATAAGGAGTTTAAAAGATTATTAAAAATTAGTCCTAAATTTAATATCGATAGACCCAAAAAACGTCCAAGAGACGGAAACATGAAAGAGTTTAAGAGATTATTAAAAATTAGTCCTAAATTTAATCTCGATAAACCAAAAAAACGTAACAAAATTAATCTCAAACGTCCAAGAGACGGAAACATGAAAGAGTTTAAGAGATTATTAAAAATTAGTCCTAAATTTAATCTCGATAAACCCAAAAAACGTAACAAAATTAATCTCAAACGTCCAAGAGACGGAAACATGAAAGAGTTTAAGAGATTATTAAAAATTAGTCCTAAATTTAATCTCGATAAACCAAAAAAACGTAACAAAATTAATCCTAAATTTAATCTCGATAAACCAAAAAAACGTCCAAGAGACGGAAACATGAAAGAGTTTAAGAGATTATTAAAAATTAGTCCTAAATTTAATCTCGATAAACCAAAAAAAACGTCCAAGAGATTACCCTGGAAAGATGCTCAATTCAATCTCGATATAGTTTCTAATACACCAAAGAATACAATTCTTGATAAAGCCATGATTAGTAAAATCAGAGACTGTTTTAATGAATTCAAGCGTGATGGAGCATCTTATTGTTGGTCAACATTTCGAATTGATGGTGTTGTTGACGCTACCATGACTGATGAAAAAGCAGCAGTGATAATTTCACGTGTTGGGGAAAAACGGTATTTTTTCCGAATCAAATTCATTATTGAAGTCGATGGCAAATGGATTATTAGGGATAAATTTGAACCAATCCTCAAGAATAAAAAAGCTGTCATTGTGAGTAGAGATTCCAAACCAGGAATTCTAACCGGCATTGACAAACCATACTACGAAAGATCTTATCCCGTAACAGCAATGGTTTATGGGATATATCCGTTAAATGATAAACCCGATATCGCAAAACTAGCTCCTATGAAATATTCTAGTTCACTGAATTGTGTAGCAGAACGAATAATAGAACACTTCACAAATGCATCCCGAGGAAATAAACTAACTGATCTGCGACGTAGGAAAATAACCGAGTGGGAACTGACAGTGAAACAGCATGGTGCAAAGATTTCTGATATAGCTAAATTAGAAGCATCATTAAAATTCCCAATATCAGTAACAACAATAACCGGAGAAGTATTATACGAACCGAAATATCAATCGCGAGGAGCCCCAATACAGATTATTGATCATAACAAACACGCGTGGACACCTGCGGTAACAGTATTTCCACGAGAACGAACCGTGAAATATATCCCTAAGGAGTTCGTCGGGGATGTTTTCTATGAAGAGAGATTATTTGATGCTATTCATGCGTTGTGTAAAAATGATCCTGTGTCAGTGTGGTTACTTAGAAGTGATGAAGATCCCGAAATAGGATTCGATCAATTTGTAAAACCAAATGGTGAATTATATCGCGTTGAAGAATTAGATAATAGAATGAGAAAAATCGCTAGTGATTTTTCACCGGAGAATTCCCATGAAAAACTACTCACGGATAGTTTTACTATTCCATCAGTGGTAGCTCACTTCGCAAGAGAAAAAAACTCATGGCGTCCAACACGAAGTGATTTTCTCGAGGATGTTAAATTGAGTTGCGTCAAATTTGGTCATGGAGGATTGTGGAATACGAAATACTCACGTGATGGTATGATTTCAATTGATATAGCCGCGTGTTATCCCGGAAGTTTTCTCGGGTATGGAGAATGCGCTGAGTACTTCAAACGATTTGGACACCCCACGCATGAAATGACTCGTGTTGCGATTAATGGACCATTGCCTAATTTTGATTTAACCGGATTCGCTCGTGTGATATCATTTGAATTAGCTACAGGGTTACATCCGTGTAGTTATGTTTGGCTCGGTAGACATCTATCTGAAAAGGCCTGGATGCCAATAGTGCTATTGAGATATATGATTGATTGTGGTATGCTAATATCGTTGATTGTTTCCGAGGCTATTATATGCCATCGAGCTCAGAAAGAAGTTTGGCTACCACAACCCGATCTAGATCGTATAATCAACGAACTACGAAAACAATTCCCTGATTTCAATGAAGAAGAAATCATAAATTGGTCTAAGAAGTTATTTGAAATTAAAAAAGAACAAGCAAAAGATCTCGGACGAAGAATAATCGGTAAATTTACCCAGGGTGGACGATACGACAACGCAAAATATTCTTCGCGGTTGATCATAGATGTCGCTGAATACGATTTTATTGTAGCGGATTTAATGAAACAGGGAAAACTTGTATCCCGTAAGGATGCTTTTCTATCCAATGGTGAGAAATTAGGTACGGTTGTTACCTACTGTGATGGACATAATTCCCAGTATACACATTTGAGAAGTTCAATGCTAGCCTATGCTTCTATTAATCTATTTTCGATGATAAATAGATTTCCTAATACCGCGGTTAGAGTGGCCACTGATTCGATGTATATACACAATAAGTACAAATCAGCTGTAGCGGCATTCACAGATCCCGAAGAAAATTGGGGGCGTTGGCGATTTAAAAAGGAGATGCTACATGAGTATTGTGAATCCGCAGACGTTGCCATGGATGATAAATATCTTTGTTGTAACCGTATTGAAATTCAATCAGAATTTTCTAATGCACCACCGGTATCTGATCCAGTATGTAGATACAAGACAGTTTATTTAAACGGTTGTGGTGGGTCAGGAAAGACAACTCGTGCAATTGAATTATTTCGTCGGTCAACCATGATTGTGTTAACACCGACTCACAGACTCGCCAGAGAGATGATACAGCGAGGGGTAAATGCCTGTACTTACCATAGTTTCTTTCGATGGAAGGGTGACAAATGGACTCCTGAGCGTATGGGTGATAAATTCATTCCTGAAATCATCATTTGGGATGAAATATGCACAGTGTCATTAGATGTATTACAAACATTTCTCGAGTGGTTGTTAAACAAAAACACAAAAGTCGTCATGTGCGGTGATCACGGCCAACCACCACCATTTGTCGGTGCATCTCCACATGAATGGCTAAGGGGTTTTGTAGACTATTATGAAGAAATTACCACTGATTATAGATCACTTGATGAACGATTACGAGAATTCAAAGCGCTAATTAGATTACAACCGGATAGAATCCAATGCGAAATAGCGCGTGAAGTGATTTCAGAAACTCCAATGAATGATTTCTGGGAAACATGGAGACCAAATGATTTGATAATTGCAAGTAGAAAAATAGTCAGGGACACACTTCAGATGAAGTTATTTGAATTACATAAAGAAAAATTTGCAACGCTTCCAGTACCCCTTTGTTATAGGCCATCGGATACACGAAAACAGAACATTGAAGTTGATATTCCAGGACAGAGTGAAAAACAAATTCTCGTATTAAATGATATTGTGCTGGTTGATATCAATGTCGTTGAAGATGCATTGCGTGCTAATAAATCCCCGTGGACGCTAGGATACGCAGCAACAATACACTCTTCACAGGGATTGACTATATCGGATACAATTGTTTGGATGGTGGATAATCACATCGAATGGTCGAATTTAGTCTATCTCGCAGTATCCAGAGTACGAAAAATAAATCAACTTCGAAGAATTGTTTTCGATGATAATGACACAACAATGGATGATATTGATGTTAAAATTATTGATAAAAAACTCTCCGGTTACAAACAACAGGACAAAAAAAAACAACGAGAATTTGATATTGATGCTGAATTAATAATTACGCTGAAGAAACAACAGAATAATCACTGCGCGAGTTGCAATTGTATAATGCGTTGGCAGTATTCGGATAAGGATCCTCGCCAATTCACCGTAGACAGAAAAAATAACAATCTCGGTCATGTCAGAAACAATGTGATGTTGACTTGTCTTGAGTGCAATAGACGCAACGGCGCTAGTTAAGACCATGCGGTGGCAATTGAGTATCCTCGGGAATTACCTGTAGTTGTTGTCTAGTAAATCCTCGTTGAGGGGCAGTTGAATCCAGTTTATTGATTGCTGGTCTACCAGTTGATCGTGTTATAGTAGATATCTTGTGTGCAGTAACACTCCAAATAGGATCAGTAGCCCTTTTTCTACCCCCTTCAAGCTCTCCTGGTTCATATAAATACCTAACAGTGACATTACTATGAAGAATTGGTTCTTTGAAATCTTTTTGTGGTTGTACGGGTATTGACTTGTTTTTAATCGCGTTGATAGGTTTCATGTTGATTGTTCTAGTAATCTCGTTATTCAGTGCAGTAATCACAGATGGTAATCTTTTAACCCATTCACGGGATCTTTTTTCTTGAATGAATTCTTTTGCGTATTGATATCCAAATAACCGCTCAGCAATCGTCCGATTAAATCGTTCTACAATGGCCTGATCGCGATGTAGCGCAGTATGCCCTCGTCGTATGGTGACATTATGATGTTTCATTGTAGATAACACTGCACCCTGAAATTCCTTGCCAGGATCAACCTGCAATAGATTTGGCCAGTGCAGAGGACCTCGTCGATAAATCCTTTCAAATGCAGAAGCGACTTCAGTGGCTGATTTTGTTTTTAACGGTTCTGCTTCTTTGTATCGACTTGCAATATCAACTACGGTTAATGCGTATTTGTAACCACGATCATGTGGCAGAAATAATATATCAGCCTGATGAACTTCATTAGGAACTGTCACATCAAAATGCGAGAATTGAATTTGTTTAGGCGGTGGTAGATAAATTTGCCATAGTGCCTGTTTGGATAACCAATTAGCCGCAGTGGTTTTTTTCACTTTTGCAGCGCTAGCGAGTTTATGAACTGCTGATTTACCCCTCCAGTATCCTCTTGGGGAATAATAAATTGATTCCATATTATTAATTACCGGCACCTAACATCAATTTGCTTTTCATAGCCGATTTTATTAAAAATGAAGCCAATTTTTCTTTGAAGGATTTATCAGGAATAGCATTTAACGCATGAATTAATTTCACATCTGCGAGATGCCTGTGTTGCAGATTGCTGCTTTTATAAGCAACATCATGAAGGTGACAGGCCTTATCAATGGCGTTTATTGGTTCTTCACCGGGTCGGGACTGATTTTGATCATTGAGTCTGATATCAAGTCTGGTTCCCGGTCCACAGTAGCTATATCCTGGAAGGTGCTTTTCTCCGGGGTACTTTGCCCATGGGGTTCCAGGGAGCTTTGCCAATTTGGCTGCGATATCACCTCCTCGTTTTTTTTAAAAACATCTCCCGATTGTAAAATCTTTGATTTTGTAGAAACAAATCTGAACTTCTTAATACCACATGTTGCACATCTACCAGTAAGTGCTGATCTGTTATTTTTAGTTGTAACCGTCGTCACATCATTTGTGCCAGTACGCGTTTTACACTTCATACAATATAGATCCATAATTTATGTATAGAAATATGGATATAATTGATTTTTCAGCGACTAAAACAAGAGAACCAATTAAGCATCATGCAGCGCTACCAAACTCTATCCGGATGATTATAATCGGGCCATCTGGATCCGGTAAAACGCAATTGTTACTCAATTTAATAATGAGATGGATGAAGTGGGATAAGTTGTATTTAATTGCCCCTAGCGTAGATGATCAACGATGTTATGAAGTGCTAAAAGATTTTAACGACAGCGCGGTAGAAAAATCCGGAGAGGGTATTATTGAGTTTATAACCGATATCGATGAAGCACCGAGCATTGATGATATTGATGGAGATATTAACAATTTAGTCGTATACGACGATATAATGTTAGATAAACAAAAAAATCCTGCTAGGATCTTTTCCAGAGGCAGGCATAAAAACACTGACGTGATATATGTCACTCAACGCTACACTCAGGTTCCAAAAGTCATCAGAGATAACTGCAATATTCTTTCTGTATTCAACGGCGTTGATACACATACGCTACGAAATATTTGGTAGACATGGTGTTCTGATATGGACTTCAATCAATTTAAAAACTTCTTTAGTAATGCTCAGTCAACCCCGTACGGATTCGCAACAATAAATTTGCATGATCCTCGGACACGATATCGTATCGGACTTGATCAAATATTTGGTTAAAATCATTTATTATTTTTTGTTAACCCATAGCAGCAGAGAGGGTGGATGACCACATCGTTGCGAGCAAAATTGATTAAAAAATCGTAAAATCTCCGTTTTTGCAAAATGGAGACATTTTTTTTGGTTAAATGAGATTTTGTTGGAAGCCTTATTTTTTGTCTGAAAACGTAGTCTATAGGCCATATTTTGCTCGAAAACATGATCTGGAAGCCTTATTTTTGCTCGAAAACGTGGTCTGTTCACCCTCTCTGCTGCTAAGTTGATTGTTTTCTTTTCCAGTTTAATTTTTTTTTCACATTTAATAAATCAATGTATAATACACTCGTGATTTAAGCATAAAATATGTTTTTATTTAATAAAGAAAATAATGCACTACAAACACTGTTAGCTTCTTGTACATGTATACTAAACCTGTACTGTCATGTATTGACGTATGGAAATTAGCGTGGAATAGAAACTAAGTACAATGATTAACCAACAAGAGGTAATTAAAATATTTTTATATATTGACAGTATCATTATTCTGTTTTAACTAAAATTTATAACGTCTCCTCCCTTTGGACGACTTAACTAACATTACCATCATTCAAAAGTCAAGACACAAGCGAAAATCCTCAACGCTCTTAGTTTCTTGGGTCTTCGCCCGTATCTAGCTTAGATATTTCAGGGAGAGGGAGAGGGGGGGTGTTGGGGGGGGGGGGGCGGCGACCGTTTGAACGCTTGGATATTTAATAATTAATAATTGATTTTTAGACCATTATACATAATAGTTTTAAGAAACAACAAAAAAGGAGTAAAACAATACAATGTGTGTGCCTCGTAACAGACAAATTTAACATATAGGCCTAGAGTCACTGCAATTATGTATCATTAATATTACGAACACTGTAGATAGATTAACCGCTCCTGTGGCCTAGTGGTTAGAGCGTCCGCCCCGGAAGCGGGAGGTCGTCGGTTCGATCCCCGGCCGAGTCATACCAAAGACTTACAAAAATGGTACTAACAGCTGTCTCGCTTGACGCTCAGCATTAAGGGGTTAGTGTTAGGACTGGTCGGCCTAGTGTCAGGATAATGTGACTGGGTGGGACATCATGCTACATGTCTGCGGCATGATGACTCAGTGCTAGAGATCACTATAAACTGCCTCACTGCAGACATCGTAGCGATATGACTGAAAAATTGTTAAAGCTACATTAAAAATCCTAATCAAACAAACAAACTGTAGATAGATCACAAGGAAAGCGTAAACATAAGATGAACAAGATTACTGTAGGTTACTTGGTACAAGGTCAGTTTGAATGTTTTCGCGCATTGTTTTTCTCTTTCTCCAGATTTGTGCATATTTTGTCATTTTCGCACGAGAGGGGAATGGAAAAAAGGAAGGATTCCGATGAAATTTTGTATCATTTTGAGATCATTCCGAAAACAAATATTATTAATACTTATTACCCTTATTTTCATGTCATTTATGATTAATGATTGAGTAGAAATTCATCGTTGATCTATAGGCATGTGGTTGAAAGAATGTTTATATAATGGTATTATTGCACCATGGGTGGATCACAATTTGATATACCAATAGTATAGGTATATGAATTTGCTTTTTACCAACTTAAATGTTATTCTTATATATATATATATATATATATATATATATATATATATATATATATATATATATATATATATCAATGTTATGATGTCAGTGGTGAGCAACCGATAACAAATCAATGTCGTGGCATCATTAATGACATCTGGCGCATTGATGCCTTCACACTCCAATGCAATGAGTTTATAATTGATCCATGATGTCGTTAACGTGGCATAGTCCACTAAGGAATGCTCATGTGTTGGTTATTGATTTACAAACGATTTTACTGTTTAGTCTTCACAGTGAAATTGTTCTATCTGTGCGAAAAAAATGCTTGCCTAAGTTGTTCAACATCCGGTTTCTTAGTTGTTTGTATTCTACTGATATTTTCGCAGGTGATACACGTTTTGGCTGGTTATAGTAGCACGTGTTTCTTCTATTTGTGCCTTTGCATGTATAGATGTGGATGCTGATGTTTGCATTTATTCTGGTGTTTTAGAACGCTATGTGCGTGAAACGTTTACTGGTGGTTGCAGAGATAACTCTTTGCTTTGAGTTGAAGTCTTTGTTGTGCTGGTGTTGCACACTTTCACATTTTATAGTTATCATGCTGCTGTTGTTTCTCATACAATCGTTACCGATGTCACGAGATCTTTGTTCCATTAATTCCTGTTGTTTATATATTTAATATGTGGTTCAACATATATGTTATACTTCTTGGATATTCAGCCATGTCGGATGGAAAGAGTGGCGCTGATGACATAGAACTATGTTGTGGTCCAGACACGAATTTTGTTTAATATATTTTCCATAAAAGTCAAATTTCTTCACTAAGTCTGCTCTGAAATGT
Source organism: Unio pictorum (assembly GCA_030141615.1). Lineage (NCBI taxonomy): Eukaryota > Metazoa > Mollusca > Bivalvia > Unionida > Unionidae > Unio > Unio pictorum. The sequence continues at coordinate 3,363,741 of JARLTB010000253.1, forward strand.
ATTAGAGGATTGATGAAAATAAACCTACCATTGTCCGATTGTCTGTTTCTTCCCGGTAAAAAACTTAAATTCCATTGTAGGCCATTCAGCGTCTATACATTTATCATGTACCCTTCGTGGCATTTGTATTAGGTGGTCTGTCCAGCTTTAGAAGTGAGTAAAGACTGAAACATATAGGATTTTCGAAATTTTCATTAGGAGCTACTTAACTAATGAATTGAGTCTGAGTCTGAGTTTACAACTACGACTTACATTCGGGTGACAAGTCTGGTATCATGTAAATTTCCTTTCTAACAACTCATTAAGCGAACTGATTTCTTCCATGGTACCCATAACCTTTAGCTTTCTTAATATCCTTGATAAATTAAGATAATTTACGTATTGTACCGGTTGTAATACGTCTTCGACAGTTTTTCGACCTTCTATAATATTACAAATCCGTGTTGGTGCTCTTAAGCGTTTGAGTCCAAAGCATCAATGTCAATATCAGGTGCTTCATCTATGAAGGAAACGAAATCGATGGTCTCATTTCCTCTCTTGTCATATAACGCATTAACGCTTTTTCGAAAATTGTTTAAAACATCATAACACTGTCAATAGCACATTTACATACAGTTAAACCCATGTCAGACACCGTAAAATTAGCAACAGCTGAGCTATTCTTGATTATGTAGGACGTATGAGTAACGCAGAGCCTGGGTTTGGAAATGCATCGCCATGTTTCATCGTTTAGGTATTGCTTGAGAGGAAAAGCCAATGCCGTTAAAATCTTACTTTTCTAAAAGTATATGTACGTTTTCGTTTTCGTGATGCCATTGAATACTATTGTTGTTAAATGATACAATAATGTCTTCATATTGTGTGAAAAAAACTTTACGACAAATCCAAACCGAGACCTAATGGTGAAGCTGCAATCAACATGTATTCCACGTGGAGAGAAAGTGTTCACATTTATTAAAGTCAGTCACTTGCGGTAATATTGCTGCCACTTTACCAAAGTTAACCCAGGCAACATGGAGAAAATATCCTGATGAAAAGCCCATCCGTGGATATAATTACTGTGGGCTTGGTACACGGCTTGATATACGACGTGATTCTAATTAACCAATCAATGCCTGATGAAGCACCCACAAATGCATGTTACCGATATGATCATGGGTATACAACATCACATGATATCCGTGCACGTCAGTGCCCCTATGTTTACCTCATCCATGACTTGAATGCGAGTAGTCAAACACTCGGAGAAGATATCGCAAGATGGATCATCAAAGCAGAAATCAAAGTCAATATTTGTATGGAAAATAACAATGTCCAGTCAGCAAATGTTCTGTATGGACGTCAAGCTCATACGCACATCCTGGGTGTTATAACGCAATCTATTAACATGTCTTCACGTGTATTGTTTATCTAATTATGATTTCTTAATTATTTGGTAATTTCCACCTGCACAAAATCAGATTGACCGTGACGTGACAGTTACTTGGAATCGGATAAACCGCTGCTTTCACTAATACCGCCTGCTCCAGCCCTCACAACAATATCCCATGTTAAACAAACTTTAATAATAATCTAACTAAAAGAATATATTAGTTTCGATAAATAGCAATTGAAAATAGAATTTGAATTTAGACATTTAGTGACCATAACTCAGGCGTAAAGTGCTTACAAATTTAAAATATATTTGCATTTCACATAGAACGGTTCCGTTCAATATCTAAAACAAATAATGCACCGAACTGCAATACATTAGTGCAGTATACATTATGATACTTGCAAGAACTCATAACATCGTCCCAGTAAATGTTATCCTCGATTTCAACATCAGTTACATTTTCCCAGTAAATGTTACTTTCGATTTCAATATAGGTAGCGTGGCCAGGTACGACTATATACTTTTGATTTTTTCGATTTGCTACCCTGTCCCTGTTTTATCAATGAGTTTTCTGCTTGTAACTATTTATTGTTTATTGTATAAACATGCATGTGTTAAAATGGAAATGATCATAGTGTTTACATCACCTAAACTAAAATGGGTGATATAATACAACGTTCTTATTTACGATACTACTACTACTACTACTAATAATAATAATAATAATAATGTGTATGTCAGTGATGCTATTGAAAATTATTGTTATTTTATGCTTGTAGTCGATATTACAGCTCCAATGACCTAAAGCGTTTCATTATGTTCCACTAATTGATTTTAATGGAACTTGTGTTTTAACTTATTCAATATGGTATCTCAACAATATGTTACAACATCCGGGGCGTTTTGAGAGTCTGACAAATAAAGCATGTTTTGAACGAGATTTCAAGAGTAATCCTATTGTTACAATTTAGTCTCGGTCGACATTTGAATACAACATAAATTATGTACATTTCAAAATGTTTTGTCTGTATCCCTTTTTTTAACAAAGACAATTCATTGTGTGGCTATTTATCTAGATTTATTTAATGTTTAAGGTTCTATTTGCTGATGTGCAGTGTCCATGTGTTTTGGGATACTCAAAACTCCACGTTCTTGCCACGTGCACATAAGCGGGAGTAAAGCCTGATAATTATTTTGTCAGAAAACTGAGGTCACCCGATTCGCCAGAAGCAAATAAGTAATCGTCACAGTGAAAAATAGAATATCGCTGCCCAGATTGCGACTATGTGCTACAAAAGGTCTAATTTTCCTATTCAAGATGTTTGCTAGTGTGCAACAGAGGACTAAGCTTTACATCAGAAAGTATACTCCTGCCATCCAGATCACAATTTGTTTGTAAATGTCGAGTGTAAAGATGTAAATTTCGAGTGTAAAGATTTCACCTTTAAGTAACATAATGCTGCTAATAATTGATCATGTTTGAACACGTTATAAATCCACCTATAGATTTTCTGCCGAATATTGTTGTGACACGGGTGATAGATACGCTGCACTAAAGATAAACTCTCCCACAATGAAAAAGACGAAAAAGAAAACGTCAAGAGTGTTTCCAATCTGAACCCATCGCAATTCCGATGACTTTTTAGGCGGCATACAAAACATACGACGAAAGAACCACGCAAAACCCTGAAGACATCTTGGAGGTCGAAGATGCATTTCACCAGTATTAGATACTGAAGCTTCCTCGTTTTGGTTTGATATAGCTATAACAGTATTCGAGTCACCACACCAGCAGCAATTACGATTACTCGATGGTTTAGTATCTTTTCTTTGTAAATCTTTGTCCTCCTTCTTGTTGCTTTTCTTCTTCTCTTTTTGCTTATTCTTTCCATCCTCCTGATTGCCTGCTTTCTTCTTCATCTCTGCACCAATCTTCTTTATGACATTCTCCTTCTCCGCCTTTTTGTCGATCATCATAGTGAATAGTACCAGGACAGTTATAACTGCGCTAATCATCATCATCACCGTGAGGTAGTACACTAAAACAGAGACTGGTGCAGAGGACTTTGGCAACGTTGTGACAATGGTGTTCATGAAAACCACAAAAGCCAAGAAACAAGTCACAGAATATCCTGCTCTCTCTCCAGAATGTCTAGGTAAGATGAAGACAAATACATTTAAACCGGACAATATTAAAATAGGTAGAATGTAGTTTAAGACAAAATTCAATGATCTTCTTGAGATATTAATTTGGAATTTTGCGTGGGATTTGGAATCCTGGATTAATGTTTCTGAAGATGTCTTTCTCACATTCCACGTAACGCTCTCTTCAAAGTGATCCTTCTTGAAACTGGACTCTATCAACGTTAGCTCACTGGAATTGTATGCTCGGGTGGTAAATTTAACTGAACAATCATGAACATCAAACGGATAAAAATAAACGTTCGGCCTACATGACGCTTTGAAAACAACGTTTTCAGTCCATTCACATTTACCAGATTTCAAATATATTCTCACCTGGGATTGCTCTTGTACAATTTCTGTAGTCTCTCCCGCCGAATTGACCAGTATCAATGACGGCTTCCAGATGCTAGCTGCAGATATTGTAACTGACGTATCAGGGGCCCCTGAACCATGGCTGTTGACATATATTTCCTCTGTCCATTCCATCGAAAGATATGTGCTTATATCCATAATCCCCGCAACATCGTCAAAGTCGTTGATGGCCAGAAGTTGCATCCCTAAGGAAACAGTCAATGTTTGTGACAGGTCTTGCAGTGGAATCACACTGGTCTTTCCTTTATATATCGTGAAAATGTTTTCAACCTCAGTCGATACAGCTGACCAAGATGCGGCATGGTCTTCATTAGCATTGGATAGTAATAAGAACAAGACTGAGAAACAGATGGACATACCCATTACAGTTAAGGCTGAATGTTCGGTGCTCGTTACCTAACTCAGGTTGAAGTAAACCAACTATGACGTTACCAAACGGTAAAAGCTTAATAAGGATAATAGTAAAAAGTGTGCATTGAGCATGCGCTGATCTGAACTCTTCATATAAATTTGCGGTTAAGACTAGTTTTGATGTACTATTTGTACAATCATTATTTGCTTCAACATTAGCTTGTAGTCGATTGTACGCCACGCTACAACTTTGTTATACCTGTCTAAGGTTCAAAGGTGGATCAATATTTTTTAATATTTCAGTTCTGAAGGAATGTGCCTTTTAAGACTATTCGTAAAGCCTGATATATTTGTTTGTATAATGATCAAAGAGGTATGTTTAAAACTGTCAGCATTCTTACAATTAAAAGTGTGTTCTACGATTATATATATATATATATATATATATATATATATATATATATATATATATATATATGTGTGTGTGTGTGTGTGTGTGTGTGTGTGTGTGTGTGTGTGAAGAACCTTTTGTTGACGCAATCAAAACTAACAAATACTCCACCAACTACTATTTCCAAATGTACCATGCAACCACCTCTTTCTATAAACACTTTATTTGACTTTTATTTTATGTTTAGTTTTAAGGAATATTTTGTTGGATTTCGAAAGATAAAATATAGTAAATGCAGTACTATTTTTATCACAATTTAGATCAGAACGTTTTTGATAGCAAAGAGTTTGAATAGACATACATTCGTGTATTAACTAGTATTAAAACCTATTTGTTATTTATTCTCATATTTAACATGTAAAATTATTCGTATCACTGAAAATATAACCTCTCTATAACCCAGGTATTTGGCTCTTAATCCTCCTTAATGCTTGCAGACATATTTACATTACAAATGTCCACGCGTTCTTGCATTCATCATTTGATTCTCTTTGTGAACGTCGTTTGTACCGATTTAAAGAGAATGGTGTTATTGGGCAAGACGTTACTGAAAATTAGAAGACGGCATCGAAAAAGGGTGAGGGTCAAAAGTGACATTTTCAAACGAATCATAGATTCCGTCTTGTAAACAACTCTCCATCCACACAGACTCATTGAGGGTAAAAGGATTGGAGAGAGATATGTTTAACATGACATTTGTGGGATCATGATTGCAGCTTATAGATAATGAATGGCACTGCGTTGAAAATTAAAAGAAAGTTTAACATGTTCTGATATATGTTATGCTCAAAACAATTATTGACACAAGTTATAATTGTTACAGTCTGTTCAACTTAGGTATCCTCAAAGGCTCAGATGTGGACATAAAGAAAATTGAATAAACTTTCTGAAACTACTGACCTTGGATTTCCTACCATTTTGTTTTGCTTGCGCTGAGGATCAAACGTAAGTCCGCATAGGTCCAAAGCAGTCGCATAATCTTCAAGTTATCCTGTAATATATTGTTTTGGTATCGTCTGTGTTTATTTGTAATTTCTCTGACCATGTTGCCTTTGTTGACGAAACACCCGAGGCTCTGCTTAACAGATATTTGAGAATTGTGAAATTTACCTGTTTAAGGTTTTGAAAGTTTCTGTAAATACATTTATTGTGCTATGCAATGTGCATTGAATGTAACGGAGCATGAAATTAGTCAGTTGAAAGCGCCCTCAATTTAGGTATAAAAAGCAAGTTGAATAAGTTGACAAATTCAAAACAACGTTGTATTACAAGATATTTTCGTCTATTCCATAGTTATATTTATAATTTAATTCAGGTTAATAAATATGTGCACTGCACAAAATTTAAAACTCCCATGAACTCGTTATTCTGTCCCAGTAATCTGTGATTAAATACAACTTTGCAAAAACTTAAATGTTTTCTTGCAGAGGTACCAAAGGCAGACATATTCGTCGTCCTTGGTAAGTGTAGTGTAAAAGTTGAGCACAAATCACAAAGCTTATCAAGGCGTTATTGACAACGTTGTCTTTTTCAGAAAACAAAAACAAGAGTATCTTTTTACTGAAGAAATACAATGAACACGAGCTTGTTTTCACGAACAAATTCTTATGGCTACTAAAATGCAACAATGCATCCTGTATATACCAGCTCTCCATGCACTGGTATATCATTCACTATCTTATCGTCCTTTGTAAACCTGTTTTATGAACGTTGGTTCTAATAGTCGCCAAAACAGATGTTAAAACCAAAAACACCGTTGGTTAAATATCTTCTGCATATTTATTATAATAACAGAAAGACCGGACAATATTTCTTATAGCGACAGAGCCATTCGGCCAGGGCGGTCCGCACACCAGAAGCAAGAGAATAAAGAAAATGCCATATCATATCTCTAATTTTACTATTTGTTTTATTTTTAGGAACACAAGCATCGATGTTAATTTAATGAAGAGATACTGTGTACATTTTAACATACGTTGAGAAAATGTAATTAAACTCGGTAATATCGGACTGCAAAATATATAGGTGGATTATCGTGTTCAAGTTTAATAGACAAAATTCGAACAGAGTTAGTAAAGTCAATATTGGCCTCATTTGTTCTTCGGATAAGAAATTTTCCTGTCTAAAATTAGATGTACTTTTAATTTCAGGTAAATTAGATGCAAACGTCTTAAAGGAATTAAATAATACATTGTGGATTCAAACGGTAGGCTGCACTAATCAGCAGATGGTGAGTGTTTTGTTTTAATACTGATAATACAGACAAGTTATTTAAACTATGCATGTCACCTACTATAAAGACTGACGTGATAAAGATACATATGTCTTTATATAAACATGTTAACATAATATAATTCAGTAGATAATAATTAACAATTAATCATCTTTTATGACTTTTATTACTAAAAAAACATTTTATAATAATTGCAGACAACGCGCTCATTAATGCAAGATGAATCAAATGTCAGTATTGGTTGCTAGCGAAATAGTTTATACAATTTGTCACCCGTGCTCTATCGTTGCTATTGCTTTGTACTGCTAATTATTTAAGCAAAATTGCTATGATTAGACAAAATGTTCTTTCTATCATACTACAAAGTGAAATAACAATAGCAATTGTAAAACCTTAATTCGTAAACAGTCATGATTTTCTTTAATTAAATGACAGTTTCATTACTTATTTCACCAATAAGTGTATATTACTTGTTTTATTTACCTATTATGGCTCTTTAACTTTGAGACCTTGTAATGTCTCATTTAATTTTGCTTCGTTAACTGTGCATTTTTATTTCTTTTTGTATTAGTCATTTTCGGCAAAATAAGTTATATTTATTTTACAGATTACAACATCAGTAGCATGGAAACAATTATCCATCCTTTTGATTTGCACACATGTAGACGTTTCCTTTTCTAGTCATCGATCTGTATTGGCTATTTTGTCTAGGTTTTCTAATATGATGTTTAAAATCTATATGCATGAGGCATTGTGGGCCACAATGAAGAAGAACAGCATATGTCAAAAGTTGACCAATACCATCAAGCAGCTGTATGCCAAAGCAACCAGTGCAGTAATTGCAATAGGTTATGTTGGAGATTGGTTCCAGACAAAAGACGGAGTACGTCAAGGCTGTATCATGTCACCCACATTTTTACAATCTACTTGGAGCGCATTATGAGCCAAGGCTTGGAAAACCACTGTGGGACAGTCAGCCTTGGAGGGCGTAACACCACCAATGTTCGCTTTGCAGACGACATTGATGGGCTGGCAGGCAGTGAAGACGAGCTTGTCACCTCATCTTCCATATTTGACACAGAGATAAGCGCTGAGAAAACAAAGCTGGTGATAAATAGTGGCAAACAAATCTAAACCAAAAACAAGTCAGAGGACAGGAATTGGAAACAGTGGGCCAATTCAAATATCTTGGTTCCATAATCACTGAAGAGGGATCAAGAGCAGAAATATTGTCACGAGCAACACAAACAACGACAGGTATGTCAAAGCTAAGACCCACCTGTTGAGACAAGAATATTTGTTTGAAAACAAAAATCAGACTATTGAGAGCACTATTCATCTCAATCTTTCTGTATTTCTGGACCCTGACAGCAGAATTACAACGAAGAATCCATGCACTTGATATAAGATGCTACAGAACCACCCTTTGCATCTCTTACATGGACCACATCACAAATGAAGACGTGCGTAACACCATCACCTCAAAAAAATGAGGATATAATAACGAGTAATTTGGTACAAAAATATGCAATAGCACTCTTGCTGAGAAGAAATGTTTGGGTTCCAGTGATTTAGATGCGTTGGTATTTAAAATAAATATTTCCAGTTTATGTAGTATATAAATTCGATCTTTACCTTTTCATATTGAATTATATTTTTAATATAAAGGTAAGATATTAATGTTTTATTAGTCAGTATTTACGTAATTTTAATCCAGATTGTTAGCTGTATTCTTCCACTTCTTCCGACTATAGTATCATTTTAGAAAACCTACCCATTCGAAATTAGTCTTTTTGTCAACGTTTTAAGGAATAGATACATTAAATCAAGTTGCAATTGTTTCTAGTCTTGTATGTATTCTACTTATCGTTGAGAAGTTAAACGCTATTGTTGCCATCCGTTAGTCTCGAGAGACGATGGAAGTGCGCCCATGAGAGATGTCCCGGTTGGTGGTTGTGCAGCATCGGTAGTGGGAATGTAGCCCAACACGGGAGTGGCAGTCTTTGCTGCAATCGCTGCGTTTGACAGGTGAGTATGGTGTGTATTGGAGCTGCTTATTCTTATACCGAGATATCATTTCATTAGCTAGTAAGCGTAGCTTGTTTTTGATGGCATTCAAACCAATGATCAGAACGTGTAGTCAGATGGGCCTATCTAGAGCGAGCTCTTCCAGATATTGCAATCAATGTCAAGGGCTTTCATGTCGCGCTTGCAAACATCCTTGAAGCGGAGATGTGGTCGTCCCATTGACGTTTTGCCAGAGGTATGTTACGAATAAAGACGGTCATTGGGGATCTGTCCGTAATCTATCTGACGTACATTTTCCAGCCACTTGATGAGACGTTAGCAGAGGAGTATGACCATGCTGATAATCTTGGCAGGTTCAAGCACCCCGTTTTTTGTTACTCGATCACTCGAGGTGATTATGAGTATGCGTCAGAGACAGTGCATATAAAGGGTGCTATTATTTTTCTCTTTAAAGGCGTACAGAGTCCAGGTTTCACTGGCATACAGGAAAGTGTTTATCACGCAGGCACGGTACACGGAGATCTTAGTGTTCAGGGTCAGCATGATGTTGTTCCACACTGTCTGCGAAACCCTGTAGAGAATTGTTGATTCCTTGCCAATCCGCTTGTTGGGCTAAGCATAGATTAATAGGGTGTTGGTGTTGGTAGAGACAAGGTATGTTAAATGACTGACTACCGCAAGTTTGTAGTTACTGATGATGATGTTTGGTGGGTAGGGGTCCACGTTATGAGCCATTACGTCTGTTTTCTTTAGACTGATCGTCAGCCCAAACTCACCGCATGCATTAGCAAAGCGGTCAGTCTGGCGCTGTAGCTCATATTCTGAGTGAGTGGCTAGAGCGACATCGTCTGCGATGATCATATTCCTGATATTTGCTTTACGCGCTTTGCTTTTTGTTTTTAGTCGTGCAAGTTTGAAGAGTTTGCCGTCTGATTGCATGTGCAGGTAGATCCTTTATGTGGACGTCCCAAAGGCATGCTTGAGAAGGACAGTGAAGAAGATACCGAAGAGCCTGGGAGCTAGGACGCAACTCTGTTTTACTACGCTGCAGATGTTGAAGGGGTCAGTCTTTCAGCCATCTTACTGCACTGTGCCTTTCATGTCACCATGGAAGGACTGGATCAAGCATAGCAGCTTTGCGGGCATCCAATCTCTGCCAGGATTGTGAAGAGTCTATCTATGCTGACCAGATCAAACGCCTTGGTGAGGTCTATAAAGACCAGGAAGAGGGGTTTGTGTTGTTATCTGCATTTCTCCTGCAGCGGCTTGACGGAGAAGATCATGTCGAGTGTAGACCTCTCTGAGTGGAAGCCACTCTGTCAGCAGGAGTATGCATTTCTGTTCAGGATTGCGCGAGCGAAGGCTTTACCTACGATGCTCAGAAGGAATATGCCCCTGTAGATGTTTTAGTCACTTCTGTCGCCTTTGTTCTTGTTCAGGGTTACGATGTTGGCGTCTCTCATATCCTGAAGCACTGCACCCTCATCCTAGCACTTGCAGAAGAGGTGGTGCATGTATGTGCGCAGCACGCTGCAGAACCACTTGATGAATTCTTCTAGAATTAGTTCATTGTCAACATTTTAAGGAATATTTACATTATGATTTAATTCAAGTTGTAATTGGGACTATTCTTGTATTTACTATAGTTATTGTTGGGAAGTAAAGCGATATAAGCATAATTAAATGTGACTTAATACAAAATAAAGTAAATGCAAAACAAGTGACAATTGGATAGCACATCACAAACAAGACAACCACTACAGAATATTATGATTCTTTATCCAAGACAATTGTATTACACACACCATGTACTTTAAGAATTTAACAACATTAACAACGTGTGACACCTAGAATATGACATTGATGTAAAGGTTAAAGGTTGCAAATATTCTAATGCTGATTAACGGTATAATTTTTTTCTATGTCCTTGATGCTATTCTTGCGCTGAATGATCATAACATTCCTAGTACGTTTAACAGACTATTATCTACCAACTATGTGCAAAGAAATAATTATTGAGCACATAATAGCGGAGTTTTGGACAAGTAAAGAAGTTGTCCTATGATTACGTGAATGGTAGCAAGTGCAGAATTACCAATACTCGCACAGCGTCTGCTCCGACAAGTGAGAGACCTTTAAAATGTGTATCATACAAACATATGAAATAGTGTGTGACTAGTCCTGAACCCATTCGCTCATTTCAGAACAGGTGAACCCGATATGTAACACAAATGATGTTTTTGAAAGTGTTGATAAACACCCTATCTTCAGAACGAAAATCACACCCATGAATCTGTTGATGTAACACCGAGTCTCCTCTCTTTTAAATCTTTTAATGCCATTTAGGTTATCCCTCGCTCTCCTCTACTCTGTTTATCTTATACACCGGTGCATTGCACTTTAAAACTAATGGATTGGTCTCCAGGTAGGAAAGAATTAATTATTTTTTAATTAAAAGCGATCAATATAAGAAGAAATATGTTATATGCATGTCTATTTTTAACTATTCAGTCCAAATAATCAAACTTTCAAAATAAAATTGCAAATTTTGATATGCCAATAAATACGGTGAAATGCAAAGAAGAATGCACATTACAGTAGCATTGTTGTTCTCTCTCTCTCTCTCTCTCTCTCTCTCTCTCTCTCTCTCTCTCTCTATATATATATATATATATATATATATATATATATATATATATATATATATATATATATATATATATATATATATATATATATATATATATATAAAACTTCTTTCTCAGCCTTTCAATTCTTTTCATCCTTATTGTCAAGTATTTCAAATGTGAATATTTCTTGCCTTTTATTTCCAGGATGAATTAGACTCAGTAACCGAAGTGTGGGATTCCCATGTGATTCGACCATCCAAAAACTTAATGGTTCCAAGTGGCATTCCAAACATCATGTTTTCAGTTCCAGAGTTGCGTGATTCGGATAACTACATGTGTCTGATAGATGAGGAAGAATTCCAGTTATGTCAGAATAATGCAAGGTACCGCGATGGAATGGCTTCTGACGAGGATGTGTACAATCTGTGTGTATATATAATGGTTGAGCAAGGTTTACAAATGACAAAAGATGCTTATGAAGCTCTAGATCTGTATCTGGAGTTACGGCAACATATTAATGACATACTGTAAGGGGCATCCTCCTAATATATATATATATATATATATATATATATATATATATATATATATATATATATATATATATACACCGTCATTTTATTCTTCCATTGACACCAATATTAGAATAATGGGATCTGAGATTGAATGGGATTTTGTTATTTGTGTTTATAATCAGAAAAAATATAAATCTTGTACGTAAATCGCTTAATGAATACATACAAAACTAAATTTCTTGGTCATTCAAGTTCATTTACATAGTGTGCATCTATTTTAATTGGCATCAAGTGTGTTTATCTATTTGATTTTGCAAATTTAATACAATTGATCTCTGTTTTTGAAACAGCGATATCTGACTGTAGTTAAAGAAGTGTAAACAGTTTCTTGGCTATACTCATTCTGCATCCGTTCCTTCTCTCAAGTAGCACATAAAAATGCTTTAATTATTATTGGGATCATTTAAATTTATTCATTAAGTTGCATAATAAACATGGAACCTATGCTCTGCTTGTAGCTATTCCCAAATCATTTTAATTTTTATAATCTTTCACCCACCCACCTTAAACTTTAAAACCTTTTTTTAAGCAATTTTGATTCGCATTATTTTGTAGAAAAGTAGGGTCAGTATTAGTCTGATCTTTCCGTAATCTTGGTTCACCGTTTCTGTTAGAACTGAGAAAGGTGGGCTCATACTAGTTTTATGTCAGTTTCCAACCTCACTACCCTTCCTTTCTTGTGAAGGATTCACAGAAATGAAGTGAGATACTAAGAGAATCTCAGCAGAAACAAAAGATACCGACTGCAACTCTCATCTCACGCTATCGTTAATAGCAGAAATCATTAGATTGATCAGATAACCCCAACATTGCATTAAACACCTAATATAAACATTTAATTTCTAATGTTATTAAACGTTTGCATATAATATGTGTGAAATTACATAAACATCATACAAGGCTCATTGTAAATTATAAGGTTAATATGTTACTGTTTTCAAGCCATTTATCTAACTTTTAGCGTCTATTAAATCTACATGATACTAAAAACATCTGACGTCAACCTTAAGCCGACAGTACAGTGTAAAAGGAAATTAGATGAATATGAATGGACTAATGGAGTGAAGCAAATATGCGTCCATCAATATGTGCAAACATATATGCATTCTGATAAATGTATGCACCAGGATTTGCTATTCTTTGGCAAGCGTTCGTTGATAGTATATGTTTATGCGAGGTAACTGGAATGGAGATGGTTGAAAAACAATCACGTTTTTAGTTCGAGAATGGACTTGTTCCATGTCATATGGTAGCTGTACATAGTTCACTAAGAACGCCTTGATAGGGAGCTACAAATTATGGTTTTTAGAATTTTATTAAAAGGAAGGAGGGACATAGAAAAGGACAAATATGTCCCATACAAAAGACACAGTGTTCCAAGGAAACAAACTTTTCAAAGTAGTTACACATCAAAGAGGAACTATGAAATTCTGACTAGAAGCTTCTTTCCTAGCCACATGGCAAGCAAAAGCAATTTATGTGAGTTGAGGCTCTGGCTCTTTTGAATGAAAGGCCAAACATAACACTCATCTATTCTTTTGCACAGTACGTATTTGTCAAGAATTTAAACTTTTGATCCAGTTTATAACAGTATCTATGCAGGTTGCAGAAAGCCTATGTGATAATGAGCTACAGCTAAAAATGGACTGTAAATAATTTACTTTTGAATCAAACTCCCAACTAATTTCATGTATGCCTAATCAAAGGCTATATACATATTAGATGCTTGTCCAGGCTACAAAACAAAGTTAATGGAGACCAGACAGAAAGGACAACCTTAATTACAACAAAATATACATCAGAAACAGTATTTAGATAGAACTGCCATACTAAACCTCTAGTCCATACAACAATCTTAACATATAAAGCAAATATCAAGAGGCAATGAAAACTCAATGTTAAAAGTACTCATCAAAACAAAAGTGTTTGCTTATTGATTACATTAAATATTTTGAGTCTACTTGAGATGATAGACAGGAACTTAAGGAAAATAATGCCTGTAAAAGTCACATCACATGACAGATCAATGGTTGGCTGAAACTGCTCTTGGGATTGAACTGCTGTCATCAGAAACTCGTGTGAATCAAGTGTTATGTCACACACATTATGATTAGGACTGATTATTTCGAAGCAATCCCCATGACATATGTTATTAGAAGAGGTATTTGACTCTTCTAAACCCATCATATTTTCAGCTTGGTTATTTATCAAGTATCTGTAGTTCAATGGTGCACACAGATGCTATTGCCATTATATTGTCTTCTGCTTGAATCTGAGGAGACATCTGACCCAAATCAGACTGGTTTGGATGTATTAGTTGGGCAGAAATGTCTGGTTCTGTATTTTTCTTTCTTTGTTGTTGTTACCATTCAAGTGTCTTGTGTGTGCTGTTGTTACAACATAAAGCCTAAGAGTCTTCAGTTTTGTGGATTCATATATATCCTTCAAAGTCAGTTCATCAGACAATTTTTCACGAGTTTGATCAGCAAGATAGAAGTCAAAGTCATCAACTTTTCCTTTCTTTGATATTCCACTGGGAAAGAAAAATTCTTTACCTGTGGTTAATATGTCAGAGACAATTGCATCAAGGTGGACTTGAACAGCTCTTGTTCCGCCACCATATGTTGACTTAACTTGCTTCTGACCACTAATCCCATAAGTATTTAACCAGCCAATGTCCACTTTTCTTAGGATTTTTTTTTTTTTTTTGCATTTCTGTTACCAGCCTGAGGTGCTGCTCTCCTGAAATGTTCCTTTCTGTTGCCTGTTGCTCATAATTTGTCCAGTAATCTATCTCTCAGAGATCTTTTTCTTTTCTATCACTGCAAAAGCTTGCAGTGTCTTCAAGAGCTCTTTGTTGTTTGGCATAAACTATTGTTGCTAATCAATCTCCATATATGGGTAAATATGTCTGTAGCTGTTCTACATCCATCATGGAAATCACATTTACATCTATCTGAAATAAAAGAACAGGACAAATGAGAATACGAATTACAACATGCTTGTCTTAATGGTCTGTAGCCATATACGTAAATTTCATTCCATTGGTTTTAAAATTAGGGTGCCTAGGTAGGTAGTTTTTTTAATTCTTTTCTTTAAATGTTATATTTTATATTGTAATGATTAGAATATATAATGTATTAAGTACTTCAAGTACTGGACTAGGCACAAAACATTTTCAGAAATTATTGTTTTTAAAAATATTTTTCTTTTTTAGCTAGGATGGGTGGGTGCTATGGTTGACAAACAAAAACAGGGATGCTCGGCTGGACAGAAATGCACACCATTTTTTGGCCAATTATTTAAAATGCTAAAATACACTTTCACCAGCAAGAACAAAAACAACCACTACTATTTTATAGCTTCACAAACACGAAGTGTCATGGTTGGGATTTTTAATATTTATAGTGATGTTACAAATAACTAAATCTGGACCCAAATGAAATATCTCAGAGAAACAATTCCAGAAAAAGTGCTCATATTTACTTGCAGTTTCTTACAACAGTGATAGTGAATGAAAGACCTGTGTATGCTGTACATTACTGATAAAAGTATGTACTGTGCAACTGTTTAATGATTTAGATTCGTGTGTGGTATACATAACTAAGAAAAGCATGCACCATGCACCTGTTTCGTAATGTGCGTGTTATACATTACTAAGAAAAGCACGTACTTTTAAGTTCAAGAGTATACACCCATACTTTACTATACGGAGTTTGCAGGCTACTACACCACAACGATAACTTGTATGTATTTATTGCTAAATCTACGTCTTACACAGAACTAAGCCTACACTTGACTCACCTTCGTATCTTTCAAATCAAAGACGAGATGCGGACACAACAGTTTACTACGAAATCTACCTCCACGTGAAGAGACCAAAATGCAGAGGGCGATAATCTTTACGTACATTAGTTTTCAAATGTAAGTTAAATATACGATTCCAAAGAACGAAATAGTATTTCGAAATAACGAACTAGTATTTCGTTTAAACGAAAAAGCATTTCAAAATAATGAAATACTATTTCGAAATAACGAAATAATATTTCGTTTAAATGAAACACTATTTCGAAATAACGAAATTATATTCCGAAATAACGAAATACTATTTCGAAATAACGAACGAAATAAAAATATTTTCATCCGTATCGCTTAAGGGGCTCCGTATATAAACACTGTTCCATTCTGAGTATTTTAAAACACTGTATCACTGGGAGTATTTTAAAACACTATTACACTGGAAGTTTTTCTGCCTGTATTGTTAGCTTAAGAACAAAGAAGGAATCGGTAACTACTACGTGGATATTTCAAAACTAGAGCCTAATGAGAAATATATTGAATGTGTTACGTGCTTAGGTTCGAATAAACAGTAACATAGAAAGAGTGAAAATAACAAGCTTGTAAAACTTAATAAACAATTTACTGAGTACAAATATTTTTCAGAAAAGAAAAATAAACTTACGGTTTTAAGAATCAATTCCAAAATTAATCAAAAAATAATTCAAAATATTATCCACTAGAGAAATGGCAAAAGTCCTGGTAATAAAATGTCCAAATAGTTCTTAGTTCGAATTCCAGCGAAGTATCCAAGATGGAAGACGATGTCACTTGATTTAGTCAGTTCTTGTTCATAAAATCTCTATGAGCACAATTCTTTCCCAGATAAACAATAAAATAATTCCTCTTGATCCAAACGAATCGACACAATTTCCAGTACCAAGTAATTTATAATAACTCAAAAAGACACAACTTAATATTCTAAAAGCCCAATTTCTTCTACTGAATAGCTCGCTCCCAAAACATGGTTTATATCTGGTTTTTTATGTAAACAAGGGGTCACGTGATCTTCTAGAAACTATCAGAACAAATTTACGTTCAAAGAATCACTTACACAGCTTATGACCCAACTAAAATAGAAAAATGTTTATACGAAAGCTCCATTTTGTCCTTGGAACCAACCACTCATTTTAAAAGCTTGTTTACAACTCTGAAGCCAGGTCAGAAATGAGGTCAATACCTGGTGTTTACTCTGTAAAAGTACAGGTCCCCCCCTCCTTCAATGAACGAATCTTAAAACTTAAAATGCCAAATTTAAATCTAACAAACAAAAATAAATATAAATATAAATGACTTATATCAAATATACGTAACAGATGGGATGGGGACATTGAAACCAATAGGGGTGACTACAAGTTGGAGGATTACATCATTATAACCACAGTGATGTGTTTCTGATTTAAGTTGTCAATGAAATGACTTTTTTTTTACAATTAACCTGTTGGGCATGGGAATCAACATTTTGTCAAAAGAGGAACGAATATGCTCCGAATTAGTCGCACTTAATTCCGTTCTATTCGAGTATTTGCTCTCCGATATACGCTTTAATTAGTATGTCGTTTGTTTGAAGAGTATAATTCTATATAATTATTGGAAGTACATGTGCTTAAGTACCATAAGACATTGGAGTATTGTATTATCTGTCCAATCCCGCCTCTTACATAACCCTGTTTGTATCGCGCTTATTTAATGTGGGAATGATTTCTTCAAAGCTAGTCAAGCATTCAAGTAGAACACAAACGGGAAAGCGCAGCCATCAGTGAACATGATGTTTTCATTCTACGGATGAAAACGACTTGACGTGTTATCAGCTTTGGTTCTTATAATGTAATTTCGTTCACGATATACCCATTCCTGTACATGATACATTATCCATAGACATGCATAAATAGGAAATAACGTCCAAAACGGTAAGGAATTAATTTATTTTTATCCAAAAAAACATATTCAGAAGAATCTGTATAACCAATCAGGCATCTCCATCCGCTTCGAACAACTCAGGCGCCACATAAGGCAGCTTTCACGCATGTTGTACAGAAATTATGTTCACAGAAACATCACTCCATTGAAACTTAATAACTCGACATATCTGACACACAGACACACACACACACACACACACGTCTCTACTATTATTTAATTCTAGACATATATAACAAGATCAGTACCTGTATTACTGAAAATTTGTGTTCTTGGTGTGACCAGATCTATTATATGTTGAACAGCGTAAAGTGGAAACGTCAAGATCAATTAGTGTAACTGGTGTTTCCAGATCTAATATGTTAAATACAGTGACTTTAAAACGTCAAAATGAATTAGGATTCTTGGTGTTACAAGATTTAATGTTTAACAGAGTGACGCAAAAATGTCTAGATCAGTCAGGGTGCTTGGTGTTACCAGATCAAATATGTTAAAATAGTGACGTTAAAACGACAACATGAATTTATGTGGTTAGTATGTCAAGATCTAATATGTTAGATAGAGTGACGTAAAAATGTAAAGATGAATTAGGGAACTTGGTGTGACCTTATCTAACGTGTTGGTGGAAAATATCTGTAATGTTATTTATTCTACAATGCGAACTTCGAAATTTTTAACTAATAAAAAGTGCAAAAGTAACTGCATGTCATTGATAAAATAAGGTTTCCGTATAAATTACATAATTATACATTACACGTGCTAAGACGTGTGTGAAGATGATATCCAGCTTGACAAAAGTTGACTCAAACAACCGACAATTTAGAGACGAAACTTCATATGAATGTGCTTATAAATTCAGTACAAAATATTTGCTTTCACGACACAACTTAGAACTTTCTATTCCATATCCATTCAGATAATTCACCACAAGTTAATAAATACGTAAATTGTAAAGTACGAAACTTGCAAAATAAATATGTAAATTGTAAAGTACGAAACTTGCAAAAGCTTGTTTTAGTGTCTCAGATAATTTTATGTCAACATAGAATATCGTAGCCTGGTGGTTGGTAAGGACGAAGCTCATAGATTTAGAAGGTAGATGATTCCAGTTGCGACGAATCAGATTACCCAATCCAGTAGTGTTGTAGTCCTACTCATTGTGCCTGGATAAGAATATCGGCTCTAAGGATTAATATGTTCATTTTTTAAATTTGTTGCAGTGCTTCATAAATGTGTTGTCCTCATGCACGTATTTATTGTGTATATATGCATGTACTAAATTGGAAATAAGTTTAGATTTGTCACCCTATTTAACATAAATATATTAAAATGTTTTGAAGTCTATTAAGTTTTTGACGATACTCGCTGTTATTGTTGTGTGCTTAATGCCTTTGCTTTGATAGGCTATACTATACTTAGCAGCCATTTTAACTGGAAGAGGAAAACATGGGGGAGAGCTCACCGGAATCTACTCGCAAGCATTCTCACATACCCGCATAAGTCTAGCCGGAGGCTCTAATCCACGTATAATGATTGCTACCGAACGCCTGATTCTCCTTTTCAGTAATTTAGATATGTGTTTAGGCTCTCATAAACAGTAAAACGAAAAAAGAGAAGACAACAAGCTTACTAAAATATAACAATAATTTATTACCCTACACAAACAAGGTTAAAATAAGAAAAAGAACTTACAGCTGAATCAAAATCCAAAAATAATCCAAGAACATTCCAAAAATTAAAAATTAGAAGTCCTAGTAATAAAATGAATGTTAAAATGAATGTTCTAATGAATTTGAGTTCGAGTCCCAACGAAAATCAAAAATGGAATGCGATGACGTATGATGTGGTCTATGTAATAGTGATGCCTACACTTCTTTGTAGGACAACATAAAAAAAATAGTCCGGTGTTTGAATTCTGTAAATATCAATAACTATCTTTGTCCAAGAATTTATTCCGAGCACAATTCATTCCAGGGGAAAAAAATGCGTTGGGTTTTTTTTTTTTTTTTTTTTTTATATTATTTTTTATTTATATCATTATAGATGTTGTAAAGCGCTTAGAGCTTCTAAAGATTAGACGCTATATAAAGTACTCACTATTATTATTATTATTATTATTATTATTATTATTATTATTATTATTATTATTATTTCGAAGATCATGGAATGGATATACGCTCATTCTTGCCTAGGTCAAAATATATGAATGCTCCCTCATCTGTTACCCATGAATGCGACTTATTAATGACAGTTCATTTTATGTTTAATTGAAATTTCTTTATAAGATTTAACTTAACATTTTATTGGAATTTCAAAAGGAAAAAGAAACAGTAAGTGCAGTATTGTTTTATCACTGTGGCCATATGGTCTTTTATAATACCAAAAGACACTGAATGTTCACGCATTACATGCATTACTGTATAACGGAAGTTACTAGCTGTGTCCATTTTTTTATTGGGGGAGGTCTCATATCTAAAATGTGCAATTTGTCGTAACATCAAGAATATTATCGCTCTATATACAGCCTACATAAATTGTTTAAACTTCATCATAGATTTTGAGTACACATTTTTCAGACATGGATAGATTAATCTAGTACAGTCGTTAGTGCATCTTCAGTGCAAAAGTATTGCTTGCAGCACATGACCGTGATCTTGACCTCTTAGAAATAAGATTCTTTGGAATAGCTCATGATTTTTCGTCGCCTATCTTTTGGGTATCCTACCTGTTCCTCTTTTGATTCCGTATGATTAGTCATGACACATATCGTATTCCGGTTTGAATTCTAAATCTGCTTTTTTCATTTTTCGACTAGCATCTTATTCATGAACACAAATTCCTTTTTAAACCCGGAATTAATATTAAGTTATCTGAGTTACAAAGACCGCCAAGTAAGTTAAGTTTCAAATAATAAATAACGCTTACAATTTCGTAAAATCTATGCGCTGCTTTTGAATCCAGTGAACGTTTAACACAGGATACAGTTATGTTGCTTTAAAACAATCTAGGTTCAATGTGTATACTCATGTTACTTGACAGAGACCTTAATGTAAAATGATTTGTTTCAGTTGCTTCTATTAATGTTTTATTCTATACCTTTAAATTAAGTTGCAGTAGTAAAGGGCTCATTAAAAGGTAAATTTATATAAACTTCATCATTCTTTGCACATAATCCTCCTGAAATAAAAATGAAGTTGGACAATGGATTATTGTTATGGTCTTGGTGACTAATCTTCTTAAATATTCAACATAAATGCGTTAATACACATCAATAAATCCTTTATTCCACATAT
Organism: Unio pictorum; assembly: GCA_030141615.1. Taxonomy (NCBI): domain Eukaryota; kingdom Metazoa; phylum Mollusca; class Bivalvia; order Unionida; family Unionidae; genus Unio; species Unio pictorum. Next base: position 3,384,990 of record JARLTB010000253.1, read on the forward strand.
TTACAAAACAAAATGTGAATGTGATAAATAGTTTAAAACATGCATTTATATAGTTTGATAGTTAATAAAACATGGCGAAGGAAATTGGTGCTAGCTTCATCTAATATACTTTTGCGTATTTGGGTGTCCTTGCACCTGTGTCTCTGTTAGAATAATTATTTTGAGAGTCAGTTGGGCAGGTGGCCGCTTGGCTATTATAACTATTTCAAAGACAAGCGGTTCAGGGCTATCGTTATTACTTTGGCAACCCTGAACCAGGTCTTTATCTATAGCGTTATGACGATCACTTTGCAAGGAGTAACGATTTAAAGAATAACTTAGCTACCAGTCAGTCATTAGGTAAACTCATGAACATGTGACGAACATTAAGCAATTTTTTTCCCCAAAGTTTTGAGATTCTGAGTCAGAGGTTTTAATAATATTGTAACGGTTAGAGTGGGTCAGAGATTTTGATCCAATTTTGGGCGTTAATGAACGATGTTAATTTAATAATAATTGGTTGATCATTCAGTAAGTTATTGCATTTTCTAGAAGGTGGTTATTAAGCATGATTTTCAGCCACATCATGCAGACTACTTGTTCAAAGTAAAGGTTAGAGGTGAAGGTTGAACGTATGAGGTAACGATCAAAGGTCAAGAGACCCATAAGTTAAGTTTTCTATACTTCTTATCAACAGTACGCAACACAACAAGTCTAAACTCCTATGTCGATATCGAAAGTAGCATTAACCGGAGCTAAAGTATCGATATAGATATTGATCACGGACCTAGTAAATGGGGACCAGAGTACAAAATATGCTTGTTATTACAATTGTGAAGAAAGCGATCGAGCCATTGGGTGTTAAATTACCGACGCATTTAACTGGTTCATTTCATGCTAGTAGTCTTTACCACGCAAGACCTAACCCATGTATTGCATTTATTGCTTCTTTGAGTAAATAAATTAAAACCATAAATGAACCATTATTTGAAATCATTTTCATTGTTTCCTATCGAGTACATCTATCTTGAACAAATTGTTAGATTTAAAACTTGTATTACGAAAAACTGAAGGCATTGTGTATATGTGAGCAATATAAATTGTTTTCTAAATCTAAATCCGCATATTTATGCCCACACAACAGTTAGTATTCCTCTGTGTGTGTGTGTGTGTGTGTGTGTGTGTGTGTGACAATGTTATCGTTTTTAATTTAGTGACTGACATTTTCTTCTGACAACTTCATTAATACGTTTTATTTCTGTTTACCGGCTATCAATATAAGAAGAAAAACGTAAATAAACGCAATGCCGTATTAACCCATGGCAGGGCCCCTAGTCTTCAAGCTTCTTTGGGTCCCTCGACATCCACCCGCAAATTTCGCGCTCTTTTAGTTAATACAAACGTACCAAAAATTACTTTTAAAAAGTGGAATTTTCGATTACGCCATGGCATGGCTAAAGGTTGCATGGGCACCTGCTCTTGGGGGGGCCCCTAGGCTTCACCCTAGTCAGCCTTATGGGTAATACGGCCCTGAATAAACATGAATTATTATTATGTACTAAATGTTTGGTGTATATCTTTTTTCAATTTTAATTGACAATAATAGTGTTGTGATTGTCTTATTTGTAAATATTGAGAGAATATGCTTAATATATGACCAATGGCCATTGGGGGCATGTGGCTAAAAGAACTGATGTAAAGAAATTTGACTAATAAAAGGATGGAAGGACATTCAGATAGTTGAGTGAGCATATAAAAAGACAGAAAAAATGCATAAACGAATCAACGGAGATATGGACGATTCATGGAGTTGTCTAATGAATAATCGATGGAAGAAAATTTTAAATATTGGTAGCGTATTAGTTCAGACAATCAGGAGACCATTACAACGACAACAAGTACTCCAGAAGATGGAATAATGTGTGACTGATTTCGGAATTATATATATATATATATATATATATATATATATATATATATATATATATATATATATATATATATATATATATATATATATATATATATATATATATCAGAGATCGTTAAAACGACAACAAACACTCCAATCTGATATGCCAAAAGAAAACAATTCTGAACATACTTTATGAGACACACATGTCCAAAGATCTGTCGATACAATATTTCTACATGTGCAACGTTTAAGTCGCCTGCTCTGTTTATATAGGCACTTCTTGGCTCACTTACTCCCTTCCTTGTATCCATCATCCTATCTTTATCCCAGGGTCATTTCGTTTCTAAAATGGATTAGTTTTGCAGTATCAACGAATTGTTGCTGATGTCTTCCTGTTTTATATTTTTATATTATTATCATTTTGTTCGTTCTGTTTTTTGAGAGGTGATGGCAAAGTAGTTTCTTCTTTTCTTTCATAAGCGATCGATGAGAACCAAAAATACTTTCTCGTAATACTTATGGTTATAAGTAATTATTCGATCAAATCCATCATAATGGGAAATACAACGCTATATACAAATAAATACATGCAAGAGAATGATCAATAGTAGTAGAGATCATGGACACTGTATCAGGATTTATCTATCTTACTCTCACTCACTTTCTCACGTAAACAATGTATTATTGATAATATAGTACCGTTTATAGTCAATTACACAATTAAAATACTGACACAATATAGCCCTAATAGCACAGCAGTAGGGATGAATGGGGGGTTCTGGCTCACTTTTCATCACTGCGTGATGAAGGAATGAACTAAAGATCTCCCCCATTTAAATCTACTACTCTGTTATGGAGTTTCTGAATCACTGTGTAGGAGTCCCTCCCATGGAACTACACTACCGTGTTATGGACTTTCTAGATCACCGTGTGATGAGTTCCTCCCATGTAACTATACTACTCTGTTATGGGTTCATGAGAGAGATGGCTCACTTTGTTAGAGATGTGTTTGTTATATCGTGAACATGAAGTTTCCGATTTGGCCCTAACGAGTGAATCGACCGGAGTTGAGAAATGATCCAGTGTTTTAATTAAGTAACGAAGACTCTCAACAGTGTCTAAAGCGTGCGAAGGAGTTTTTAGCTTAGCGAATATGATTTCGAGTAATGTACCGAAAATGAGACATTTTAATGAGAGTTAAGAAGAGACGGAAGATTTGGTGAAGCATAGTCATCTGTGTCCAGTGCAGTATTACATCAAACTTAAGTTGAAAAATTTACTTTTCTCAGGGCCCGAGCGAGAGGTTTATTACTGGTTGAATAAGGAGCCTCATGTTCAGTTGGAAGGTCTGCGAAATTTATAGAATCTGAGTACGTGCTCAAGCGTATCATTGGGAAAATGGGTCTTCACGAGCATGCATGAAAATGTAATACAGTCTCTGGGAAAAGCGTGATCGAAAAGTATGAGAAGAATATTTCAGGGGCCTTCTTGTAGTCAAAGAAGCTGTGGGAATCCACGAGTTGAATGTTTGCAGGATTCATTTTTTCCATTAGATATTTTTCCTAAATGTCAATTCACTTGCACGACGAATGAAAGTTTTAGTATCGACTTTCCAAGGTGTATAGTTTGTTCTTGGACAGACTTGATTATAATTTGGAGAAAAAAAATTAAAACGAATATTTTATCTTAAAGAATAAATATTGCAAAACGTATTTTTTATAACAACGAATCAGTTGATATTCACTCCATTGCCGTATCATATTTTATTACACATATTAATCCTACACTAATAAACGTCACCTTAAAAAGGAAACACTAAATATTTTAAACATATGAACGATATCACCATACGCTTGCTTATTTCTATTATGTGTATATCCATTATAAAGCTAACTTACGTTCGTGAGATTACATACAAGCGAGGCCCTTAATAAGTTAAAAGATTATCAGTTAATATCACATTTAATTTGTAAATGTTGCATGTAGATATTAAAGCCTTCACTGACGTGATCAAATATATCAATAAGAATATACCAAAGATTTAAACTGACGTTTAAACTAACAAGAATATCGAATACGTTTATGTCAAATAATCACAGTCATGCACAATCATAAATACATAAATACAGATATAAATCAACACATACACTCACACACACTATAATGACTACGATAATCACTTGTTTGAAGTGACACACAGACATAATAGTACTCATATAAAATTTAGAGAAGTATGTTTCATTAAACTCATATGATTGTCCCATGTACTAAGACGGTATGTAAATTCAGTTTTTCGACCAAACATCCGAATACTGTACAGACACGGGCGATAAGTAGGCTATAGTGAAGATGATCTCTCCGACCAGGAAGAAGACAACAAAGAAAACGTCAAGAGTGTTTGCAACCTCAACCCATCGCATTTCCGTTGCATCCTTAGGCAACTCTATACAAACTATACGACGACAGATCCAGGCAAACGTTTGAAGGCACCCTGGGGGTTCAAGAGGTAGCTTATTCTGAGCTGATATATTTTCAACACGATTCGGGATACAACACAAGCAGCAACGTCTATGACTTGATGACGTGTTACCATTTCCTTCTCGTTGTTCATCCTCCGTCCTTTCATTCGTCGTTCCTCTATTCTCTCTTTTTTCTTCTTTCTTCTTCTCCTCATCATCCTTCTGCTTCTCCACTCTTTTGTCGATCATCAGAGTGAATAGTACAAGGACAGTTATAATTGCGCTAACGACCATCATCACCGTAAGGTAGTACACCAAAACAGAGACGGGTGCAGAGGACTTTGGCAACGATGTAACTATGGTGTTCATGAAAACCACAAAAGCCAAGAAACAAGTAATGGAATATCCTGCTCTCTCTCCAGAACGTCTCGGTAACATGAAGACAAATATGTTTAATCCGGACAATATTACAATTGGTAGAATGTAGTTCAGGACAAAATTCAATGACCTTCTGGATATTCTAATTTGGAATTTGACATGGGCCTTTGAATCCTGGATTAACGTCCCCACAGACGTCTTTTCCACACTCCACGCAACGTTCTCTTCAAAATAATCCTTCTTGAAACTAGACACTAGAAGAGTCAGTTCACTAGAATTGTAAGCTCGCGAGGTAAATTTGAATGAGCAATCATGAACGTCAAAAGGATAAAAATAAACGTTCGGCCTACATGACCCTTGAAGGACAACATTTTCAGTCCATTCGCATTTACCAGATTTTAAGTACATTCTCACCTGGGATTGTTCTTGTACGATTTCGTTGCTCGCTCCAGCTGAATTGACTAGTATCAATGAAGGCTTCCAGATGCTAGCTGCAGATATAGTAACTGATGTATCAGGGGCCGTCGCGCCATGTTCGTTGAAATAAATTTCCTCTGTCCACTCCATCGAAAGATATGTGCTTATATCCATGATACCCCCAACATCATCAAAGTTGTTTAATGCCAGGAGTTGCATCCCTAAGGAAACATTCAATGTTTGGGACAAGTCTTGCAGTGGAATCACGCTGGTTTTGTCCTGATATATCGTGTTTATGTTTACAACCTCACCCGATACAGCTGACCAAGTTGCGGCATGGCCTTCATTAGCAAGGAAGAATACAAAACAAAATAGGATGGAAGTTATAGTCATGGCCATGCTAATTGTATCTATAACTGCGGTGACCATTGCGCCATTGAGTAGGAGTTGACACTGCAAGAATATTACCAAACAGACGAACTAATATCATAGACAATTGTAATAATTGTATTGGGCGCATGCGCTGATCGGGTTTCTAAGTTTGTATAAAAATTAGTATGTCCTTAAGTAAATCGTTTTTCTGCATTACTGACTACCTTTTATTCCCATACTATTATCTATTGAAATGGATTGTATGCCAGACACTTTCGAATATCCGCACTTGTCTAAGCTTTAATGGTAAATAAATTCAAACAATTCGCTGATATATTTGGTCTAAAATATTGCTTTCTGAGTGATATTATTTCACAAACGAGCTGTAAGTGAATTCCTAAATTTAAAGAAGACTTTCTAAATTTTAAACAAGCAGTCTGTTCGTATGTATGCATGTATGTATGTACGAATGTATGTGCATATTTATGTATGCATGCATTTATGTATGTATGTATGTATGTATGTATGTATGTATGTATGTATGTATGTATGTATGTATGTATGTATGTATGTATGTATGTATGTATGCATGTGTGTGTACGAATGTATGTGCATATTTATGTATGTATGTTCTTATGTACGAATGTATGTGCATATTTAAATGTGTGTGTGTGTGTGTGTGTGTGTGTGAGTGTGTGTGTGTGTGTGTGTGTGTTTTGCTATACTTGCGAGGACTTGAGTTGGGTTGCACACCAACATCTCGAGGACTGTACTACATTTCGAGGACTTACACACTAGTCCTCGAAATGATATATCGGAAAACGGTTGAGAACGATCATATGTTTTTGTAAAAGTCCTCACGAAGTCGGTAATGCTTGACATAGAGTTACACTCGTGTGTATAGGTCACACAATTTGCGCCCTTCCTTTACGCGCTTTAGAGGCTTGACTAGTGTGCAAACTATTAGCCAATCAGAAGGCGTGTGATCTCAGACTGTCATCCAATCAGAACATCGCTACTTTGCAGTGTAACTGTACATTTTATACAGATAAATGTGACTTTTAAAAATAATTACTAGTTTTAAAAAATAATTTTATAATAATTGCAAACTGGCGATGCCTGAACAGAGTGCGGTATTTTTAGCCCGGGGCTTCCATTTGTGCGGTGTCTTGGCGCGTTTTTTAATTTTTTTCATATTGCGTACATCGATTCCATTCCTGCAAGGATTAGCCTATAATACACTACAGTAAATTCTTGGAAGATGGCAGGACATGCTGAATCAAACTGGTAAGTAATAAAACAATTCTTTTTCAAGTTGTTAACTGTATTCATCCAAAATAGCTACTAGTTTTTTTTTATAGCTACGAATACGATGTCGTAGCCTCAACTTGATGTGTTGTGGTTGAGTGTCCACGACGTAGTAGTAAGGGTACAACTTGTTTTTATATTATTATAATTATTATTTGTGACAACTTGGTTTTATCCCATTTTCAGCAATAAATTTATATTGATGTCAGTACAGCTCGCGTATATTTTCGGAATTCCACGCTATTAAGTGATGGGTGGTGCAGAGAGAGCGAGAGACAGAGGGGGTGGGGGTGGGTGGCCATCTCTCCATCGTTGTAGTCATTCAGGATGACACCACCTAAGAGTGGGCGTGAGTTAATGTCACAGGCACTTGATTCTGGGTAAATTAATGTATACACTCACCATATAAAGTGTATACATTAATTTACCCAGAATCAAGTGTCTGTGGTTAATGTATATGACCCTGGAGAGAGAGAGAGAGAGATGTATCTGCATCATTATCAGATGAGTATACACATTTTCTAGTTCTAATGAACACCATTTAATAGATATGCCAAATCAAATTGTAGATAATACTTAAAGAATGTCTCGAAAACAACTATACACTCCTGTACTTTTTTCATTTACAATATGTTGATAAACACATTTCGCAACGGTGCATAGAAATACCAGAACGCAATAGAAACACCGAAATGCAATATTGTATATACCATTGCTGAATATTGTGAAATTTGCGACATTTTTAAAGAAAATAACATTTACTATTAATAGTGTCTAATACGATTGTGACATAATTTTAATGCTTGATCTATTACTAATAAATGTATATTAGTAATGATTTATTAATAATTGTTCTCTTCACTCATAACATTTTATCTATCATCGTTTACACTTTTATTTCAAATTCATGTATCTTATCATGAACTATTATTTTGAGTAACATCTACATGGATAATTTATGCATCTTTAAAATTACTATTTGTACTGAAACGTATTCACATGTCATCTAAAGAAGAAGATATTGAAAATAAATACCTTTGATTATGTACTTATATGATGAACTTTTGGCCAAATTGTTTCAACTTAAATAATTGGTGTCTAAACCATTACACATGTTTAAATGTTTTTGGCACAGAGAACATTATTCTGATGAATGCGTATTATTCATAGATCTCGAATTAGGGGACATCCATTTAGTATGTATGCAAGGATCTGGTGAATCTTTGCATTTAGACCATTACGTGTGTAATTTATGATAGTTACACTCAAACTAGACAGCTGTTTCGCATAAATCTCACACATCATGGAACATAATATAATAAGACAAATGTAATAATTAATAACCACAGCATAATAACCAACTTTAGAAACCAATATTAAATCAATAGTAATATGTTTTTATTGTTAATAGCTAAAGCATTAAACTTGTGTATAAATTGTTATACAGGTTGTTAATATTAGATTTTGTTACTGTACGAACTGTCCCCAAAATGCGTTTTCCAGCTTCTTTTTAGTTTGATGTTGCATCACTTGCAGAAAGGAAACTACATATTAATTTATTACATAACTTATATTATGTCACAAATATGAATTATACTTTCACCACCAATATACAATATGGTATATAAGATATTACTGCTGTGCGTTCTGGTGTTTCTAAGCACCCATTTTGCAACAAGTTAATTATTTAAATTCTTAACAAACGTACGCACAGATGTCGAGACCTTTTTGGTCTTCTTTTGAACAGTCCAGGTATGAACAATTCAATTCTCAATTACAGCCAGTTGTTTTTTAAATCAAACAACCCCAAAATAGCCCCAATAAACAACCTCAATTTACACTTAATGCAACCACCTGTTCAGTCATTGAAAAGTAATGTCTCACAAGGTTGAATATACATGTACACAATTATAAACCTTCTCCCAATTTTTACTGTATGCGACTTCTTAGTTATGGTTTTTTCCAACTGGAGCATTTTTTTTTCTTCTCATACATGACAAGATAAAATTAGTTTACATCATATAACCCGTTGGAATTTAAATGGTATCTCCTATTATAGAATTAGATTGAGACATTGTTTTACATAATAACGATAGTAACCATTGTACACAGTTATAAAACTAGCATTAGAAAACAACGTCAATTTTAGCATGGGAAAGGTGCATTTCTAACATTCAAAGCTATTCAATTTGATGTGTTGTAGTTTACAGCTCAGATTTAGTTTCCGTCATTAGCAGCAGAATTTGGGAATTGTTTCTGACTAATCTGAACTTATTGTTGAAATTAATATTAATGTGGAAAATTGTCAAATCTTAAATATTCACCAAAATTTAAGCAATTATGTGTGGTTTTATCCACATGTCTTAATAATTAGTGGTTCTTATAAGGAAAATATAAAAACAATTTTTATAATTATTAATAAAACACGAAAAAATACTTAGGGGTCATGGAAATGCATCAACAACCTAATCATAATATTGAACTAAGACATTTAAGTACATGTATTTCAATACAGCTTCCTATTTGTGACTATTTGGGCATTTGGCTATTGAGACCAAGAAATGAATATAAAACAAATAATCGGTGCCGATGCAAATAAATTTTGTAAATAAAATTTCAATTATAACATTCATCTTGACATGGCTTGAATTTTAAAACAGAATTAAATAGTGGAAACTAAAGTAGAAACATTTTATTTGGGGATTAATTGAAAGACAATATATTCTTAAAAGTAACTACTGTTTTAACACACTTACTGTAAACTACGGCTGATTTTTGCTGAAAACTCCCAATTATTACATTATGTCCTCGATTTTCATTTTCTTTCAAACAAGAAAAGTCCTACATGTTTTGTTGCATCACCTGTGAATTATTGTTGTGACGAAATAATTACTTTTCTATAAAGAATTCGCATCTTCATGAAATAAGAATGTCACACTACGAATGCTTAACTACAATGCCATTCCCACGAAAGAAACTTACACGAGTTAACTTCTGGCATTTTTAGACTGTATATACCAATGTTAATTACCAGCGTTAAATGTTGTTGTAGCTGTTGTTGTAGAGTTTAACGCCATTTTTCAGCACACGATAGGCTATACATGGCGGCCAGTATTATTGGTGGAGGAAGAACCCGGGAACGTATAAATGAATCTTGTCCCCGGGCTCCAAACACTCTAGCTACGCCTCTGCATCAATGTACTGGTATAGTTAGCGTTCAAAATTCCTCTTGTCACAAGCCAGTTTCAGGCATTTTAATGATTTACTGGCCTGTACTGCTGTCGCAAAACTATAGAGAAATTCACCGACTATCATCAAAGGAGACACCGAAACATCAAGCTTTTCATTGTGTGGAAAGTTGTGATATTTGTTCAGCCAAAAGACAAAGCTAAAATTGATTGAACTTGATCTATATGAGAATTTTAGCTTTTATTATTACATCTCTTCGTGAGCATGTAAATTATGATGGTTATGTGCCTTGTACAATCAAACGTGCGTATCTTTTTAAACATATTGCCTCAATTTGTAGGATCGCTTTTATCATTGAAAATGAGTAACTCTTGAAACATTCATTGTAAATGAAACAGCCATTAAGGGCTATCTGAAATGTTATCTAGAAGAATGCAATTTGGTCGAAACGATGAATAAAGCAAAATCTGCATCCAATATGTTTGGGAATAAATATGGATTTAAGTGATGCTATACATGCTTTGCACTGTGTAAGTACTGTACATTATAGTACATGTCTCCCCTGCCCACGAATTATGAAGTCTGTATTTACCTTTATTTAATTCCATGTTGGAGAAATCAGAAAATATGCACATGCAAAATAATAACAAAATCAATCATAGTAGTTTAATAATTGTCGGGTCACCGAAAGTTACTTTTTTAACATGCCTATGTCTTAAGACAGAAAAAATCATTGTTTCATGTTCCAAGATTTACAGCTGTTACAGTAGTAAACAAAAAGACCTAAAAACGGTAAAGTTTAGACATTGGCCCATGGAAAAGCCAACACCCAGGCAATTTTTTTCTTCCTAATTAATCTTATACGCGAGTATTTATACTGTGATAATCTCATCAGTATCGGCAATTTTAATAATCGGCCATACGTGGTATCAGCATAATTGGCAAAAAAGTGACATCGGTACAGCTCTACATTTCATCTGACAGATTGACTTTGTTAGTGGCCATGATTTGCCTTTATTAACTGAGACATGAACAACATTCTCTATATTGCAGGACATGGTGTATTTGCTGGAAACAGCTTGAAGAAAAATTATTACATTTTACAATATCAGGGAGAACTGATATTATACAAAGAAGGTAGCCAGAGGGAAAAGTAATACAGGGAAAAACTAGCTGTAAGTTTCCTGTTTTTTTTTAAGATACGGTATGTGTACTTTATGGTGCATTATGTAATCAAAATGGCAAGTACACCACTCCCTCGAAAACTTGCAAACACTCTTATAACGCGGTGTACAGCATGGAGCCTGATGTTTTTCAAAGAAAATATATTTTAAATACCTTTTAAATATGCTGAACATAAGGACAAAGTCTAGACGAGATACATATTGATAATGATGGTAGGTCAATGTGAATTTTTATCAAGTGTAAATAGTTGTATATTACATTAATTCAGTGACCAAAACTTTGCAAAATACGTAAAGAAATTCTTTGATTCTTCTGAACATAACTTAGCAGGGATATTTCTGTCACATGATATTGCAGGTAATTCGTATGAAGGACTTTGGTAGTTTTTGAGCTTTTTTATAAAGCTTCTAATTTCTGATGCATAGAAAAATTGTGAATGGGTTGTTGAAAGAACCAAAGACTGATTATCATGACTCCTCTCAACATAGGACTTGACAAATTGTCCTCAAAATAAAGAAACTACGTAAAGCACAAAGTTTACGTATAGATGACATTCAGCGTGAAAAATTTTCAGATAACTGGTTTAAATATAATCTCTTTGATTTTACTGACCTGTTGTAGCTTAAGAATCGTTCATTTTCGGTTTCTTTTGCAATCCAGTATTTGTCATTATCATTACAAACATCATCATTATCCAAAGTCTGTCCTATTATTCTGCAGTGTTGCTTGTCAATTGATTTGTCCTTTTGTTGATATTTAACCCAGATATGTATCATAGCTAGACAGTATGTCATGTGAAGCAAACATTTTCTGTGTATTTTGTTCTATGTATTTGATATGTAGCTTTTGTAACTTCAGGAAATATGATGAAAGCATTCTCAAATAAAAATGATAGCTGGACATTGTAACATATTTGATAGTCAGGTTCCAGTTTTAAATTTCAGAAGATAGTTTGGTTACCTTGTTATATTTTTTTTATTAATCAAAACAATTGGCAAGTATCCAGTTCATACATTTTATGTAATATAAAATAAATTTGAACATTATCTTTACAGATATTATTGAAGACCTTCAGTATGGTTGTTCAGTGGAGGAAGAAGAATAAAAGACATAATTTTGTGAAGGTAATGTATTACAGTTGATGCTTTTGGAGATTAGCACCGGAAATAAGTTGATGTGCAATGCTTACCAAAATAAAAGATGCTGATATGATCCTGACAAACCACTAAGACTATGAATTCACTATCTTTATGGTTGTCACACACAATGACTTTCCAGATCCTATGATTATTCATACCGAGAAACAATAGATGCTTGCATATTAAGTATATGCACTTATGTAATATCTATTGAACTATTATTGTCACATGTTATGTAAGTGTATCATACTGCAATGTTTGGACCCATTGCTGTATGCTTATAACTATATTTCAGAGCATAAGAGCACTGATAGAAATATATTTTTACAAAACCACAAGATTTTTACATTTTAATGAAAGAAATTACTGTCAGTTACTAACAACTGTACTATAAAGATTGTTTAATAAAATCAGTGATCCCAAACAATTTAACTTTATTTTATGTCATAACTCATTGTTTCAGGAAATGTAATTAATATATTGTTAGTGGCACAGTAATCCTTTTGTGATTTGATGTGTACCTAGAGAATGTTAACAACTGAACTTGTTTCTTTCTTTCACTGGATAAATTTCATTTACTATATGGCCGTAATGCTGAGGTTAAACTTTTTACCTAATGTTTACTGTGTTTGTAATTGATATTCACTTGTAGCTGTTGCTGTTAAAGCAAACTAAATAGTATGGTAAACTAATATATTTGTTAGCGTGAACCCAAGATCCTAAATTCAATGTTTCCTTTTGGCAGTATTGGTTTCTTCACATTTCTTAAATGGTAAACAGTTGAATAATTTGTAGTTAAAATAGTATCAATGTTTGGTGAATCTATCATCCAAAATGAAGAGGGATTTTTTGTTTTGTAGGTAAAAGCTGCAAATCGGTTGTTAAGGCAGAGAAGAAGAAAACAGCAAGAGTACCATGGCTAAAGAAGGATAAGGCAACTGTAGAAAGACAACCTGGACAATTAATCAGAACCGCTTCATTACTAGGAATAACAGCATGCGAAAAGGCAAAGAGAAAGATGCCTATTCTGGCAAGTTGTCCATGGACCCAGATCAAATATTTTATAAAATATTTAAAATATAAACCTTCTATGTTAAAGCTAAAGAACTAAAACAGTTGCCTAAGAATTTCACAGAGATAATAAATATTTGCTGGCATACAAGTCCATAATGTTGGATCATAAAGTCTGGGCTTTGTCTTATACTCTTCATCAAGCTGTATATGGAATTTGCCATTCAAATAATTTTTTCATTCAGTTTTCATTCAAAAAGTTAGAACCCGATATTAGAAGGCTGTCAAAATATATACATGCATTTCAGTATTAAATTCTGTTGCATCTTATGTAATTGTGCGAAAGTAGCATGTACTAGTAATTTGATTACATATAATAGATAAGTTAGAAAATGAATATCCATGACAAAGACAGGTATTCAATCCATTTTTATTTTTGTACCTTGTGATATAATATGGCCTGATATGAGAGGTTTCCGGAGAATTGTAGCCTGCATTAAAGTTAGATGACAATAGTGATCATACTCCTTGTACAAAGGCAATGCACCATTATCAATTGATATCACTATCAACAATTCCTTCTAGTCTAAATTATGGTATCCATTGTCTCAAAAACAAAATCGTTTGCAGTGTTAATTATATGCTCATTAAATATAGTAATGATTTAGTCCGGCAACTCTTGTCAAAACCGGTGTGAGCTTAATGTTTGGCAGACCAGATCAAATTGGAAAATTAGGCTACCAATAGCTGCCAACCATTTTTCAGTGATTCACAAATTCACGCCTTTATGCAAAAAATTAATTAATTCCCCAATTTTCAATTATTTAAAGTATTTTTTAAATTAACTGATTTCTCATTAAACGCTAGTTATGATATCAGTAACATTGTTTTGTATCTTATATGTTTTCAGCATGTTTTTTATGTTTTCCAATTTCATTGTTTTCCTGTAGTGTAGTAATATCATTACAGATGGTGTAAGGTGCTTAGAGCTTCGAAACATTAGGGAATTATGGCGCTATACAAAGTCCTCATTACTATTATTATTTGTTATATCGGCAGTTGCTGAATAGGTTTGGTACAACTTGTCGTGGTATAAGTGAACTATAGCTGATAGGTACTGTTTTTATCCCGGTAGCAAACATTTTAAGGTATTTTAATATATATATATATATATATATATATATATATATATATATATATATATATATATATATATACACAGTAGTCCCACTCTTGAACGGCCCTCCCTGACCAGTAGCCACCCGCTTCTTACGGGCAGAATCCCATGGCACCAATGAGTTTGTATTCAAAAGTAACCCTCAAGAACAGCCGATTCTCTAACGCAACCAGCATTTTAGTACAAAATATGTAAAATGTCCCGCACATGAGCGGCCACTTCTGTTTCTTCAAATGTAACCAGAACCCATTATTAATTCAAATCTTGATGTAAGGTAAGCAATTGATTATCTCTATCATCGATACATGTCTCCCTGTGTCAAGTTTCCGTTAGAAGTGTTGACTAAAGATTAATAGTACATGTTCATTATCAATAAAAGGCTTTGTTTACACAGAATTGGCTCATTAATGTTTTGATAGAGTTTGGGGCTTAACACATATGTTGAGTTCTTCTCTGATAATTATAACTAGTTTTAATTGTTAAGATCATAACAGGGTCAGCATAGGCTATAAATAGATTTTGTGCATTGGCACACACATAGAACTTTGAAGAAAACAGAGTACAATACAGAGACCGAAAAATCACATGACAATACAATTATGGCTTCCTTTATGAAAACTGCATTTCTTCCACTTGACACAAGTTTTGTCTGCATAATTAAATCACATACAGTTAGCAACACCAGAATAAATCATCATCAAATATTAACAAGTCATCATGTTAACAGAGATGTATGTACAAAGATGTAAATGACGTTTTTGAATGTATTTTCATTGCGCATGACACCAATACCCGTTCGCATATCACACTTACGTCAAGATATAGAACTATTAACATATATTCAGTTGAAATAAGTTTGTTAATATTACAAGAAGAACATTGAATGATTAATGTTACATTTAAACTAAGATATTAAATGCTTTGAAGTATATAGCTTTCAAACTATGTACATTACATATACTTCTCATAGAAATTTATTCCCCCCCCCCCTCTGGAAAGGCCACCCGTCTTATAAGGCCACTTTCAAGGTACAGAAATCATGGCTGTATAAGAGGGGGACTACTGTATATAAAAGATTAGTTTTACAAATCCTTTAGGTGGCCCCAAGTGGTCTAAAGCGCTCTCCATTATTGTGGGATTGTTATCTGAATTAAAGATTTACTTGCCTCCAAAATTGAAGAGCTTGACAACATATCAATCTATGAACCTCCGAAACTAACGATTTGACAACGGACGTGCTCCGTACGGCATGAGCAATATTACTTTGTTTGGTTAGGATTTTTAATGTAGCTTTAAAAGAAATTCAATCATTTTGCTATGATGTCTGCAGTGAGACAGTTTATAGTGATGTCACTGGGGCATCATGCCACAGACATGTCATGCTTCACAGTCACATTATCCTGACATCAGGCCAACCAGTCCTAACACTAACCTCTTAATGCTGAGCTTCAAGCGAGGCAGCTGTTAGTACCATTTGTATAAGTCTTTTTTTATGACTCTGCTGGGGATCGAACCCACTACCTCTCGCTTCCGCGGCGGACATTCTAACCACAAGTTAAAACTAGATTATGTTATTGATGATGGGAATGGAATTTTTTTGTTTAACTCGTGATATGGGAATGAAAACTGGTAGTATTATTGAATACAACAGCCATTTGACACGCTTACATATGGACCTGGTAAATAATACAATACCAGTGACTGAAAAGCAGTCAGTAACAATTCGTAAAGAAGAGAATGTGATTAGCAGTTATGATGACAAAAGGTTAAAAATAGTGCGAGATTATAATTGGTCTATTCTTATCTCGACAAAAGGACAAACAGTGAGAGATTGTAATTGGTCTACAGTTAAAACAGCTGATGATTAAAAAAACAGAACTAATTTACTTTATTCCCGAAGCAGATAAACAAGTGTCTATGGTTATGTATATGGTTGCGTGATCTGACTGAATTTACTTCTGAAAATAGTTTTTTTCTTACCCATATTATTATTTTGTGTTCATTCCTTTTGTTGCCAAATGTTAACATGAGTTTTGAATCGCATACAACAAGTTAATTACGGCCAAAAATAATCAGAATGACATTATCAGTTAATTAAGGAACCAGTTGTCCAGCTTATTTTAAACGCCATTTTTTTTACGCTTTCAGAAATAAACAATCAGTGATGCTTGTGCTTTTAATCTAACTCGAACAAATAATGTCAGTGTTTAGATCTCTTGGTTTACATTGTCAACTGGTGCTTATGTGTCACCAACTGGTGCTTATGTGTCACCTTTACCCATCCATTTCATCCTATAAGACATTTTACCAAATTTATTATGTTTAGACCAAGGGTTTTCTGATGCCATGCAAAAAAATGTATTTGCTTGTTGCAGGTGTCACACCTTCTCGTTGAAAAATCGTTTTAACCTTTCGCCAAAAAGTAAATTTTGTTATGTTATTAAAAATTGGTATTTAAAAGTATTTTATAAATCTGTTAAATGTTCAGTTAAATGATTTTTGTTTGTTTGTATTTTAACAGTCCGTAAAATGTATCACAATTAGCTTTTCTTAGCTTATAGTTTGGTTAAATAGATATGTTGTACCTTCCTCACTTTAAATAATATGCGATATCAGGTTGTTTAATAAATATACTTGCTTACTTTAAATAGTTAGCGATTGCAGACTGTTCAACAAATCCCACTGCATACTTTTGCTACTTTGTGATAACAGGTTGTTGAATAAATATTGTTGCTTACTTTCAATACTTTGCGATTACATATTGTTTATTAAATACCATAGAATACTTACTTTTCATCTTTGTTTTGTCCTAAAGGCATATAGCTTACTTCTAAAACCACGGTGTTTTTGTATTCAGCTAATTACCCGATCCGAGTTTTTTTTTTATTCCGACAGTGGCTAACGTATGGACTTGTTTTTGTGGTTTTTTAAGGTACTCGATAGTTTAGGTGCTGAAGGCTTGGTACATTTTATCTATTAATAATTTCATTTTGATTTGTGACAAGTCAACCGATTTAGGGAAGTGTTATTTTTCTTCTTCTTCATCATCTTCTTCTTCTTCTAGTGGAATGGATACTCTCTAAAATAGTAGTGCAGATGTGTCAGTGTCTGTTTGGGTTCGAGTCTCAGATTGGGCCAATGAGGGTATGTGAGAAAGCTTGCCAGTAACTTCTCGTGGGTCAGTGGTTCTTTCCAGGGGTTTTCCCGGGTTTTTCCTCCACCATTAATAATGACTGCCATGTATAGCATATCGTGTGCTAAAAATAGTATTATACCCTTCAACAACAACAAATGCTTTTAAGAGAAACTGGTGCCCAACCAAAATGTTGTTCCTCACATGCACCTGCAACTAATCTTGAAATTGTCTCACCATTTTCTCTGACCCTTGTTACCCCACTTTTACTTTGGAAATTTGTTTGTTGTCCATGTCACATGAATATATGGCCTAATTGACATGTAGGTGGCGAGATTTGTGTAGTCATGTCATTGGGACAAAAATGGACAGATCAAGGTCAAATTTCAGCAAGAACGCATTTTCATCTCACCTGTCAGCAGATTAAAGAAAATAAATAATTTTCCTATCGATTTCAAGGAAAGGTCTTTAAAGTTTGCTATGCCAGCTAGTAAGAGGCTACCCCATTTTGACACCAAATGGTGTCGGCAAATTCCAACTTTTTCGATAGGGAATGGACTTTGTCCCTGCAAACCCCCCCCCCCCCAAAACTCAATGTATAAAAAAATGGTGTGGCAAGGAACAGGAAACTCTGAATAGTAAAAGGGAATATATTACGCATACAGTGAAGTTTAGTTCGGAATATACCAAACACTTGCCATGCATTCAATATTCGCAGACTCTAGGATCACTTCATGAATTCATGTCAAAATTCACTAAATTTTATCACCATTTTCACAAAATTGTGAGTCTGGAGGGTTGGCAGCTATGCATACAGTGTAATATTCCTGAAAACAGAAGTTGCTATTCTACATTTCACGCATCATCACAAATTTTATCCTATCTATAACTCTGTAAATTTTCAGGTCATTTGTGGCTAAAAGTATCCTATTTGCTTTAGATATTTGGTGTGAAACAAATTACCGGTAAGTTTGTTTTAGCTACATTTAACTATGCTGACTGGTAAATTTGTGGAGTTACAGCTAGGATAAAATTCATGTGTGTATCAAACAGTAGTGAAACAAAGTTGATAAATTGCTCTGGACTTGTCTTCTACTTGGCATCTACTTGTTTATGAATGAAGGACAGAAACTGGCTAAGCTGACTTAAGCTTCACAGTGACTTATAGGCCAACAAATAGGATAGATTCTCCAGTTGTGTTTATGATGTGTTCTTAGATTTCAGTTTGGTCATTTGATTAATTTGCATCCAGGCCATGAAAGTTTAAATTAATGTTCAGCTATATAGTTTTGTTATTTGCTTTTTCTAAATATATTTCTTAAGCAAATATATTTTTGAGGCAGTGAAGTTCTTTTGATTTTTGTCACTCATTAAAAAACATTGAAATATTGCCATGTTTTAAAAATATAACTTTGAATATTGCCCAGAAAATAGTGTAGTCTCTGACATCATGATTACTTCAGTATAATACTTATTGATTGTGGTTTCTTAACATGATGTTTAAATTGTGATGTTTTTAAAATAATAAAAAATATTACAATTATGTTCTTCCTGTATATATTTTTCATATTAGTTTGGATTTTAATTTCTTTTCTCATAGTACATTGATACATGTTTACTTTGGTAAGAAATAAAATGCAGTTTTGAAATGGGATATTGCATCTTGTAAATGCATGTACAGTAAAATATCTTTTCTCCAAATTAAGTTTGTCTGAATTTTCTGAATGCAAAACTTAACATTTTGCAGATGAATTGGTTTAGGTAACAGTTGTATTTGTCATATGTTTCAAATGTCAACCAATGAGATTATGCCACATCTACATATTTTACTTGCATTTTAGAACCAGTTTTTAATGTGTTCAAAGGTCTGCTAGCCATTTCTCATTTATTATTAATATTCTGCAGTTTGGACTCAAGGGGACAATCTAACTGGAATTATGGTACAGCTAACTTAAATTGTGTTTGCTTCTTTCATTAAATGAGTAAAGATGAAATTTTTTGAATTACTAAAATGCATTTACACTTTACGAAGGAAATTGTCTTGCTTCCTGATGTTCCTTCCAAAAACAAATTGACAGTGTGACGTTTCATCAAGGTTGGAAGGAATTACCTTATCGTTATATAAATGAGACTGTCCATGCAGATATTAATGATAAATAAGATGATGTTTTCATTTAACAATGCAGCAGTATTGCATGTCTTCCTGTGATGCCATTTTTTGTCAAGACTCCTCCACCTTACATGGAAGTTGATGTCCTTTCATTCATCTGTCAACACCCTTTAATTACCTTCAATGAAACAGTTGTTTTATTTTATTTCACTTTAATACCATTGTAACCAACATTTTGAATGTTTGTGACTGGACTTAATATGTAGGCTGTGACCAGCTTCTTGTATTTATTCAATAATGACATACATAATGACTGAAATGACTTTATTTGGGTTGCATCTTTTATATTAAACATTTTTGTCGAGATGAATATATACTTTATGCAATGAAATATGTCATATTTGTACATGCTTCGCTCAATTAAATTATAATGCAATTTAACCATTTAATGTTTTTTCTTTTTCTTCTCAACTTCCTACTGTTTTTTATTTTTAGTTTGTTGGTTTCAAACAGTATTAGATAGGTGGCCATAGCAGCTCAGTAGGCGGATACTGCATTTTGTAATCCAATGGTCATGAGTTCAGTACACTGGAGAGAAAAAGCAAAGCCTGATCTTACATCCCAAATAAGAACACTGTGACCAGAATTGTGCTCAGAAACAGGCAATGCACCTGATAATAAAAGACTGAAAAGCTCCTGTGTCCCTTAATATTTTAATCGGGATAGGTTTGGGAGAATTGCTCACAGGTGATAAAGAGCCTTTCAACATAAATGGCTTATAATTATCAATCATAAAATCAGACTGATATGTTTGATCCAACAAATTGATTGCTTTCAGTACAGGTCTGTGACATTGGCCTCTTAATATAGGAGCCTTTGACTAGTCTGTTTCAATTATGTTGCTTATTTTTCAATCTTTAGCAGTCAGAAATAGCATGCACTTTCTTGTTGTAATATAGATTTATCCAGTTTCCATTTTTAAATTTTTTAATGTGTTAGTATACGTCAGGTACCAACTCTTCACTCCTCAAGATATGTACCTGAAGCACATCATTATTAACACTTTGTTACAATGGCAATGAAGTGTAGATTGTATTAGTTTTGCCAATAAGTACACTTTGTACAAATATATTTCAATGCTGTCTTGGCCATATTGATCTACTTCCTCTTCTCTAATAATGTATACTAACCTATTATTTATGATAGCATCAAAACACAATCATGTATGTAAAGGAAGAGTTGTTTTTTTTTTCACTTTCCAGTTCTAAATATTTAATCTAAATTGCATTTCTCCATTTGACTTTTCTCTCTGTATTTTATCTCTTCTTTTTTATTTCCATTTGCCTTATAGACCACTCCGGTGGTTTAGTTGCAAGAGTGTCAGTCCTAGATTGGGGTGGGGGGTGCTGGTTTTAACCCAGGTCGAGTAATATACCAAAGGCATAAAAATGGCAGCTTTTGCGATAGATGCTCAGCAGTACGAGTTTAATGTTGGCACTTCTTATCCTGGTATTAGGATAATGTGTCTTGGTAGGACAGCAGCATGATACACATGTGCTAGACATCACTATATACTGCCACGCTGCAGACCTTATAGTGATATGACTGAAAAATTGTTAAAGCTATGGTAAATATCCAAATCGCACACATGCACATAACTCAATTTGCATATCTTCTTGCTCTCCTCTTTCTGCAACACTCTCTTTATGAAATTGCACTTGACTTTCTCTTCAAATGATATCCATTAGTGATGCAAGCCAAATTCAAATACTGAACTAGATATGTAAATAGCTTAGAATTTACTAATGTGCCAACATTCTTCATGTCTCGGGGGGGGGGGGAGGTATATAATCCAAACGTCTTAAATCAGTTCAGTACCATTCCAAAATAGTCATTTAGTCTAATATGTAATAATAAGAACCTTGAAATTCCAGTTTATAATTTAAAGAAATTAGTTTCGTAAATATTAACACATTAACCTCTAGTGACGACTTTACGGGGCAGAAGTTAGTAGCCTACTTCCAATGTTTGAAGTGTCATGGTCATGCATGATACACTAAAGTGGGTGGTATTATAGAAAGGTAGCTCTACAATGATAGCAAAAAATCTGGACCTTTTAATTGCACTACAAAATACAGAGAGAAAAAAAACTAAGTTTTTGGACCCGGTTTTTTTTTTCTCGCCCAAAATTTGCCCATGGTCGGATTCCGAATTTGTCTCCATGTTTTAGACTTTATGGCCACAGATCTACGGCAGACAAATCTGAAGCGCACACAGACCGGTAAACCTGTGCAAAAAGTAGGATAAGGTGGACATTTTGAATAAAGAGTCTTTTCCATACGAAAATTATGGGTCTGTTAAGCAAAAGAAAATAATCCATTTTTATCACCTTCTGCCTATGCGCCAGCAAACTAACCAAAGAAAAACATTTTCTTTAGCACAACTAGCCATTTGTCTTATGGAATATTGTTTGGAAGTCGATGTATTAGGATGTATTCAGAAAAAGTCCCCAAAATGTGTTTCCAACTCGCATTGCATGCGAAAACAGCAAAAACCTCCAGGGGTTAATATGTTAACTAAAATGCAACCCAAATTGAGTCCTCAAAAACTGATGTTATTAAGACATGCAATAAGGAAGTTCTATTTCTTTTTCTTTAAATGCCTAATCAATCAACCTAAACACTTGCAACTTAATCAATGTTTATTATCTATTGTATGATTGTTTACCTGCAAATTACAGAAAGCTGATAACTCTTTATTGTTTGAAAAAGAAGTAAATTAAAATATGTGTACTTAACTCCTCCGAATTCAACTCGTCAGAGAGAGTTTAAATGCATATCGCAGACTTCATGGTGACTAGATGATTATTTTTAAGCAGATGAATAAGCCAGTGTTCTGAAAACAATTAGTATTTAGAACAAAATATTTTTCCTAAAGTCTAGCTTTCATTACTGCACATGTTGATATAGTAGCATATCATGGCGTATATAAGTGAATTTAATAACGGTTCCAAAAGCAAGTTAAATGAAGCCGTTAGAAGACAAAATATTTAATGTTTCAGTTCAATGTACTTTAACACTCTATCTATACTCTCTCGTTTCTAAATATTTAAAAACCATACCATATTTATGTATGTATATACAGATGCATATATACGCATTCTAACCCTTCCTTCTCACATACATATTTTATCTTCATTTATTATTTACACTTATTGATAACTTTAATTATGGGCGTATGATTTTAGGCATAAACAAATAAAAAAAATGAAGAAAAAATAATTAAAATTAATGGAACGCAATTTCTTTAACTTCCCGTTATATGCTGCATAATATTTAAACTTTTGTAGTGATATATTATCATATGATTCAAGCGCAGATTTCCCAAAGGCAACTTCAGTTCCAGTGAATTTGCATTGGGCAAACTGCCTTATAGCATTTTAGTTGCTTTGGTGTCAAATTACATTTTTAGAAATCACATTTTTTATTTTAATAGATGAAATGACAATTTTGATATAATTGCTATTCTGGATGGTAGTTTTCATTGTGTCAATAAAAGAGGTCACAAAGTTGCAAAACAGTGCCTGAGATTTAGGTTTTTGCAAAGGAACTTAAAACTTATATTTTAATAAGATTTGAACATTTAAGCTCGTGTATCTATTTATCTATCTGTAGTTTTAATTACAGATAAATTTGTTCCTAAACTTTTAAATATCATCTCATGTTTTTCCAGGACAGGTGTAATAAGAAGTGAAAAAAAATTCAGGTCCTCAGGTTGATGGTAGTCTTTGATTGTGTGTAAATTAGTCCTCACAATGACGTCCTCACAATGATGGCAAAACCTGAGTAGTCCTCATAATGCATAAAGAAGTATGTGGCAAAAATGAAGTAATACAGATATTGCCTATCTTAAAGTTAAGCTTACTTTCAAATTTCTAACATATACTTTCATTCCTTCTTATGGTCCTCGAAATGTAGTAATATGTCAAGGTCCTCACAAGTATATGAATACACGCATGTGTGTGTGTGTGTGTGTATTAAGCCATTGCGTATGAGGTGACACTTAACAAGAGAACTAATATCATAGACAATAGTAATAATCTTTTATAGCATACTTGAACTCTTGACTTAGGTTTTATGAAAATCAAACGGTTCTCGAGTAAAATTATTTTTCTGCATTACTGGATACCTTTCATTCTAGTACAGTATTGTATTGTGTAGTGAGCATATGCAATAATCTTTGTGAATATCCGAACCAGTCTAACATTTAATAGTAGATAAACGTGCGTGTTTACTTCTAACAATCTGCTGATATATTTGGTCAAAGAAATTGCCTTATGGGTTGTGTGCAACAAGTACTTTCATAAATTTAAAGAATACTCTTTGAAATATCAGCAAACAATGTATTTTTGTATGTATGCAGCATCCATGTATACGTGTGTGTATGTATGTATCTATGTAGAATCATGCTTACATCGAAGGTCATGGAATGGCGAATTGTCCAATGTTGAAACAATCAAAATGTATCAGCTATTATTTACTAGAGTTCCTTAGTAAGCACGGTTAAAAAAGTGTTATTTGAGATTTATTTATAAGCTGTTTTTAAATCAACGTTTTGTTGGAATTTAAAAGTGAAACACCAGTAAATGCAGTATTATTTTATCAGAAGTTCTGATCATATTAATACAAAAATCCTTGAATATACATGTATTACTTCAAAACGTAAGTGTCAAACTTATCTGTTATTTCTCTTCTCATACCTAAAATGTTCAATTTGTCGTACAAACGAGAATAGTAACGCTGTATATCCCAACCCCTTAAAATATTCGGCAATTCGTCAATGATTTCCCCACTCTTTTGCGAGCATGGAGAAAATTACCATGACCTCTTAAAAATAATAGCATTTGGAATATTTCTCTCAGCATCATGTTGCTTTATGTTTCAACCTGTAGCAATCGGAAATGACATTCCCTTGTTTGTCTCTTACATGCAAACGTAACAAAAGGATATAAACAATAAATTTCACGTGCAAATTTATTGCATCCTATTCAATTTTAATTCTAGTTTGATATGAAAAGGATGGAAAGTTTAATGTGTTGTAATAAAAATGCACTCTAATGCCGCATTTAATAATTACACATATCGTATTTCGATAGGAATTCTAATTCTACGTTATTCGTTTTTTAATCTTGAGCTACGTCTACCTTATGATTAGTTATATACACAGATGTGATTTAATTTCAAATACATTCAGTTATCTTTCATGACCTCCAAAAAATTAGTTTCAAATATGAAATAAAATCGTTGACACATCCTTAAACTTTATTCGCTAATTTCTGATTCTGTGAGCGTTTAATACATTTCACGCATCATTAAATTCTTCAAATAAATCCATGTATTAATAAGGATACATATATGTTGGTAAAAACACTCTTGGTTCCATGCATATATTTATGTCACGTGACTGAGGCCTTCGAGTAAAATTGTTAGGCTTAGTTCTTTCTGTTAATTTTTTATCGTCTGCATTTTCGTTGCATTTTCAATAAGTTCGAAACATAAAAACTTTACATATAATTCTCTTGAAATGAAAGAGAAGTTGGAGAATGGACGGTTGTCATGATACATCAATAATTGCTTTCTTCTCATATTTCTAAGATAAAATGTAAATGCAACATATGGGTCACAACATGTATTTATATAGTTTGATAGTTAATAAAATATGGCGAGTGGAATTTTTTTAAAGCCTTATAAATACTCTGTGTGTGTGTATGTGTGTGTGTGTGTGTGTGTGTGTGTGTGTGTGTGTGTGTGTGTGTGTGTGTGTGTGTCCATGCACCGACGGCTTTGATGGAAAATCTTTTGTGAGCTGGTTAAGGGCTATTGTTGCTATAGCAACTAATTTGGCGACCCCTCACCCAGGTTTCATCTTAGAATAGTTTAATGATCACTTTGCCAGGAGTACAGATTATAAGAATAAGTTATCTACCATTCAGGTGACAAACTCATAAAAATGTGACGACCATTAAGCATGAAGTTTTCAAAACGTGTTGTGGTTTTGAACTAGACTTTTTATTAACATGCTTACTATTAGTGGGTCAGAGATTTTGATCAACTTTTGGACGTTAGTGAGCCATGTTCATTTCAGACAAATTTTGAAAATTGAAGATAAAACTTAAAGGTCAAGAGACCCATGAGTTAAAATTTCTAGACTACGTGCCATCAAATAGCAAAGCAACTACACTCCTACGTCGATACCGAAAGTAATATTTACTGTGAAAATACATGTACTTATAACCTGTGCTGAATAATCGGTGTGGAAATGTTGACGACAGACAACGACAATGCGGACCCGAGTACAAAATATGCTTTTTGTACCTGTAAGGACTGTAATCGAGTTATTGGGTGTAAAATTACCGAATCACATTTAACAGGTTACGTGTACATTACTCTTAGACTTAGCCCATTGAATGTATTTACCGTCTTCTTTGAATACCATGAGTAAATAAATTAAAGCCATAATTAAATCATGCATTTAAAATCATTCTATTTGTCGCCAATCGTGTGCATCTATTTTGAAAAAGTTTAGAATTAAAATTTGTTTTACGAAATACTGAAGGCATAGCTTTAACGTAGCTTTAACCATTTTTCAGTCATATCGGTACGATGTCTGCAGTGCGGCCGGTTATTGTGATGTCTAGCACAGGGGCATCATGCCACAGACATATAGAATGATGACCCAACTATTCAGCTTATGCTGATATCAGGCCGACCAGTCATAACACTAACTTCTTTGTAATAAGATCAACGGATGGGATTTCGGATTTACAACACAACACAATATATGGTGATACAAATACAATGTTTAATGACAAATGATTTGAACGAGAAAATAATTTGGATTAACATGTGCGTGATTCAAATATTGGGTCCCAAAAACGCACCGTGTTTTATGATCTCCTAAAATTAGCCCACGGCTAAAGGATAACACGTATGGAGTTAACACACCCCGTCACCAGCCCACTCGGCTACCACGTAAACTGGTCAATTTGGCTGTCAGTATTCCAGGTTGACCAATCATGCAATCAGTGCCCACCAATCTTGATCAGCAGCGCACGATCACCTGCTACTCGACCATCAACAATACGCAGCTCTAGGGCCGCTCTGGTTCAACGTCACAGCGGCTTTGATCGACTTCTATGGTTAGCTCTGCAGTTAATACCACGTCGACTCCGATCACTTTATAGCTGATCACTCAGGTCAGATATCGCTCGTAACTCTGGTTGCTCTGGCCAACTGACAATATATCTAACGCCATGTATTATGCATGATACGGTTCATATACGACAAAACGCAATGACATTATATACGGTACATTATACAGATTATAGTATCGGCACAAGAATTAAAAACAATACACACGTTCTGGCGTGAACCTATCCGTGCCCGATAAGAATCTTATGGTACTAAACGTTTCTTAAAAAATGGAGCTTTGTATTGCCAATATTAATCTCTTGCTATGTCACAAACAGGAATAGAAAATTTTTGTATTGTACCTCGAGACCGAATCTACATATAAAATATACAAAGATAAACGTGTATTACAACAGTTATAACATATACACAAGGAATTAATAACTCATACCTCAACAGATGACGAGTCCTTGAAGTAGACCGCTTACTGACAAGACGTTCCGACATGAATATTTCTTTTACCTAAGGTGAGATATTGTACAAATAAACGTAACCCGAGTACATGTATTTATTAAATGAAAGATATATACAGTTCCGTGCCACTCCTAAGGCTTTTCGCCAAGCCAGACAACAGTTAGTACATTTTTTATAAGTCTTTGGCATGACTCGACTGGTGATTGAACCCACAACCTCCGACATCCTAGGCAGAAGCTCTAACTATTAGGCCACCGAGTGTATGTATGTATGTATGTAGGTATGTATGTATGTATGTATGTATGTATGTATGTATGTATGTATGTATGTATGTATGTATGTATGTATGTATGTATGTATGTATGTATGTATGTATGTATTTATGTATGTATGTATGTATGTATGCATGCATGCAGGTAGGTAGGTAGGTAGGTAGGTAGGTAGGTAGGTAAGTAGGTAGGTAGGTAGGTAGGTAAGCAGCAGAGGGGGCGAGCCGGACAACTTTTCAAACAAAAAATCGATAAACCCCTCAAAACAACAAATAGAGCCTTCCTACGAAATCTCGTGTTTTAACCCAAAAAAAGAAGGTCTCCATTTGGCAAATGGAGCCTTAGTGATTTTGTCTGGAACACGATCTTGCAGGGGTGAATCCAGGCGTCGATGAGGCAAACTGAGGCTTCCACGAAATGCCTCCATTGGGTAAAAAAGAACGACGGACACTCACCTATGTGGTTAACAATAATTACAGGATGAAATTCTTTACGACTTCACAAACAGACTAATTTAAATTTGTAAGACCTCATTTTGTAGATCAATTAGATTATTGGACTGGTCAGTGAGTTTGAAATTAATTCTTGTTAGCGAATCATTATGACATCGCATAAAGACTGGATTAGTTGGATCCTCAATTATTAAAAATCCTGGAGGAGCTGTTGGGGCAAATGAGTATAGAATATATCCTTACTGAGCTTGATTTGATCGTTCGAGATTTATTTTATAGCTTCCTTCGATAACATCACATACTAAATTGAGCGCAATTACCGATGAAATATTCACATTTTGAGAAGCGATATGCCTGCCGCCACCGTCTGGGTCATTATTATGTTTGAGGATAGTTGGTTGTGGTGCCGTTTTTTTCCATGCGTCATGGATTTTTTTGAAACCTTCATCGATGGCACCACTGAGAGATTTTATTAGTTCTGAGATATTATATCCGTGACGTTTGAATTTTGGAATATCTTCTACGCGTATATTATACTTCGTTGCAAATTATGTTCTTGTTTTAGGATTATCGTCACCTAATACCTCTTGAATGATTTGCAAATGAAATATTTCCATGTCATTGATGATTTTGTTACATGTTTCTATGACGCTGATAAATTCATCTCGGGTGAGAGTACCGGATTTAAGAGATATTAACAACAGTGAAATATCATTATTGAACGCTGTGAAATTTTCAGTGATTTTATCCTGTTGAATTGTGTAATATGTTGGTTTGTAGCTTTCTACCACTCCAATGAAAAAATTCGGTTTGATGTATTCGTTATAGCTTTTTACTGGATTATCAGATTTTATCCTGTCGGTGATATAATCAGTTTTTTGTGGTTCAGGTGGTAAATTAACGGTTTCTCCCCGAGGTGGTAATTCAGGCCATCCTAGTACGGTTCTAATAGAACTCTGATAAATATCTACGACATAATTTGGTGAATTTATCTCAATCGCGGATGATAGCGTCGGCTCATGAACCGTTATAGCGATTTTCGATTCTGTTCCAGTAATTGATTTTATTCTACGCTGGAATTCAGCATTGATTTGTTCGATTTGGTATGACCCTGTTGGTATTGAAACAACGTTCCAGTCTGGAGTCCCGTCTTTGCGATTCTTATTCGCAAATACCAAGGAATTATTCGGTTGTTGACCGCCAAATGGTGCTAACCTAATATTAGGCCAACTGTGATACACTCGTAGTTTTGCTAGCGCTATCTCCTTCACGGGAATCGGAATAGGGAAATTCACACTGAATTCAGGATTCGTTGATGTTATTGATATCATGCTTGTTTGTACTGGATTTGTGTTCTCCACTGTTCGTTGAAGTAATTCCTGCGGTGTTGTCATTGTTATTATATTCATGTTGTCGCTCTAATTTTGACATCGCGGAATTATAAATATCTAGCATAGCTGAGAACTCACTATCGGATATAAATGTATCATCGAGCGACGACGATATCATCGAAGATAATTGCGAGTACGCGGTTGATACAACATGAAATTTAATTATGTAGTCTTGCAGTTTACTCTGGCTGCATGATGATATTTTTTTTTGTTATTATCGAAATTATTGCCGCGATTGTTGTTGCCGCTGATATACAAATTGGAACAGCTATCGGAGCAATCATTGTCACCGAAGATAGTATAATACCAGCTCCGGTGATTACACCACTCACAGAGTATACAGTCACATCAACTGCGGTGATTCTTCGTTGGTATTTTTTAATTTTCATTGCATACTCTTCAGTGAACGCTTTGAGTTTAGTCTGAAACTCTCTGGCCTGATCATAGCGATATTTAGATACCGAAGGTACCGTTGATGACGAAGTCATTTTATTTATTATAACAGATTTCAATTGGAACAGTTATTTACTTAAATCCGCTACGAATTCCATATACCACGTTGTTGAAACCCTAACCAAATGTTTATCAGTAGATGTTATCGTGAACTTTTCAGTTGTATCCTTGTCGATGATCGTTGAAATCGTATTGTTGACCCCGGATGAACTCGACGATGATATATTAAATTGAGTCGGTGTCACTAGTGTTAATCGATAAATACCTTTAACGGTTGCAGTGATATCTAATTCGCTGTCTGTAGGTGTCCATGCAAATGATCCGTGTTGGATCGTGTATACTACGTAATTGGTTTTCTCATCAGGAATTTTTGTTTTTTCAATGATTGTTATCATCCTCGGGATTGCTTCGATGAATTTTTTCGTCTCATCGATGGATGTTTTAATATCAGGGAGTTTTATTTCAATTTTATCCAACGGGGCTCCAAGAAATTTATCCACGATGTTTCTACGAAAATTTGAAAACTGTTTTCCGTGTTCTTCAATTTTAGATTAAAGTGTTGTTAGTACCAACACAGAATTTTTTAACTCATCATTGAGAGTTTTTAATCTCTCTGTAATCGTCGAAATAAGTACACCCGGTTTGAGTTTACCCTGATCGGAAAATAACACGATAGTATCCTCGATTGCGTTTCGTTGTTTAACCAAAATATCATCCAACGACACATTACTAGTTTTCAATTTACCCTGACGATCTTGAAATACAACTATTTCCCCGGGGTCAACACTTGCTAGATTCAACGTCTCAGCTATTTCATCTTCGATTATTCTCTTTATATCACCGGTTGTAGGCATTTCTGTGGTTGGTTTCTTCAGCGTTGATAAAGATCTCCCCCAAATATCAATCATGTTATTTTATACATCTTTCTCTAAAAAGCGATTACTGGTGTATTCATTTACGACACCATGTGGTGGTTTTCCAGATGTTGAAATAGCGTCAAGGACATTTAATACTTCGCTGCCACATATTGGTGGGTCATTCATTTGTTGTGTTGGTAGCGTGGAATACCAAGTCTTCATTGGAAAAGTTTTTAAGCGGTTTATATAATGCATAAATTCCTTCGGTGGCGCTAATCCATATGAATCGAAATAAACAATCCCGCGTGGATCAATCGCGTATGCAACCCAGTGAGTTCCAGGTCCGGTGCTGTTATCGAGATTAATGATACCGGTTTCAACACTGTTTGGTTGTGTCGTCAACTGATCTTTCATAAAGACACCTCTGAAGTTTTTAATCGCCAATTTTTTAGCAGCATCGAGTAAATCAAAATTGGACATTGGAATCGAAGATTCCACAACCATAGGTCCCTCAAGCAAAGATTCCCGAGTTAGTAAACCGTTCCTGGGATTCTCAGGCCGCTTCTTTTGTACCATGAATACGGGGTTCCTAGTAATCTTAGACCCTTTCCCTTTTTTTAATATCCCTTCCCAATTGCTTTCTGTAGTGCCATCCCTGCCGCGGTACCAACGGATCCTAGCGCTGCCGCTTTAGCCACCGCTGGGACTGCTGCTCCAATCAACGCTTGAATCTCAGCTAACAACGGAAATATACCGCCTGTTTTTATCGTGCTTTTGATAGCAGCCGCAGAGAGAGTGATCTGAACTCCTTTTTTATCCTTGAAAGCATCATTGAAGTGTTTTACTTGACGAGTTGTCAGCGACAACTTATTCTCCCCGCCAGTCATCTGATTGTGTTTCAACGTGATTGTGGTTCCACATCGCTTATTGCAATTTCTTGAGTTGACCGGGAGTTAACGCAACACTAATATGACTGTATGACATTATACATAACAAATTAATTCTAAATCGCCGATTCAATGGAAAAATCGTTTACGATTTCAACAAGGATTTTCAATAAAAATTCGTAGAATTTTCAAAGATTTTCCACTGGCGCATCTACCACTCTCATTCTTCCACCAACACCTTCGATTAGCATTCATTAGTCGCTGAGAATGACAGCAACTGCTCTATAATTAGCAATAGCACCACAAAGCACATTAGCTCTAAAGTGTATATCAACGACGGATTGTCTTGTTAAATCAAGATGTTCCAGCGAAAAGTAATAAATCGGGTATAAATTCTTAAAGTCGTATTGTGATATTTGCAGACCAGTATCGACATTTTGATCTCGTGCCATAATGACAACAACTTATGATACACGCGAGCAATATGATTTTGACCGTAATCAAGTTGTACATCTTCAGATGGTTCCTGCTGGCCATTTATTCTCAGTAGGACGTCTTTAACACCTAATTGATCAGATATCATATGGCTGAAACGTTGATCGCCAACTCGTGTGTTATCCTGTAACGCAATACATATATGACGTGGCGCAGCAGTGTTCACCATCGATATCTGATCCAATCTGTAGATATAAAACAGTTTATTTAAACGGCTGTGGTGGATCAGGAAAGACGACTCGTGCAATTGAATTATTTCGCGGGAAGTCAAACATGATTGTTCTAACACCAACTCACAGACTTGCAAGAGAGATGATACAGCGAGGGGTAAATGCCTGTACTTATCACAGTTTCTTTCGATGGAAAGGAGATAAGTGAACTCCTGAGCGTATGGGCGAGAAATTTATTCCTGAAATCATAATTTGGGATGAAATATGCACAGTGTCATTAGATGTATTACAAACATTTCTCGAGTGCTTGTTATTGAAAAATACAAAAGTCGTCATGTGCGGTGATCACGGCCAACCACCACCATTTGTCGGTGCATCCCCACATGAATGGCTAAAGGGTTTTGTAGACTATTATGAAGAAATTAACACTGAATATAGATCACTTGATGAACAATTACGAGAATTTAAAGCGCTAATTAGATTACAACCGGATAAAATCCAGTGTGAAATAGCGCGTAAAATAATTTCAGAAACTCAAATGAATGCGTTTTGGGAGGCGTGGAGACCAAATGATTTGATAATTGCAAGTAGAAAAATAGTCAGAGACACACTTCAGATGAAGTTATTTGAACTGGATAAAGAAAACTTTGCAACACTTCCAGAGTACGAAGAATAAATTAACGCCGAAGAGTTGTCCTTGAAAATCCTACGGATTTTGATAATGACAATGCAATAAGTGATACTGTCAGCCTTGACAGAGTCAAGGACATAATCAGAAAAAAACTTTCTGGTTATAAACAGCAGGATAAAAAAAATAATAGAGAATTTGATGTTGAATTAATAATGACGTTGAAACAGCAACAGAATAATCACTGCGCGAGTTGCAATTGTGTAATGAATTGGTGTTGGTCAGATAGGGATTCTCGACAATTTACCGTAGACAGAAAAAATAGCAGTATTGGTCATACAAGAGATAATGTGATGCTAACATGTCTTGAGTGCAACAGGCGCTGGGGTGCCAGCACAATGCCTCTGGGGGGTGCTAGTTAAGACCCCGCGGTGGTAATTGAGTATCCTCGGGTATCACTTGCAGTTGTTGTCGAGTAAATCCTCGTTGAGGGGCAGTTGAATCCAGCCTATAGATTGCTGGTCTACCCGTAGATCGTGTTATACTAGATATCTTGTGTGCAGTAACACTCCAAATAGGATCAGTAGCCCTTTTTCTACCACCTTCAAGCTCTCCTGGTTCGTATAAATACCTAACAGTGATATTACTACCAAGAATTGGTTGGGAAACGCTAGCGTTTCTAGAAAAATCCTCTTGTGGGAGTTTTAGCATAGACTTCTTTTTAATCGCGTTGATAGGTTTCATGTTGATTGTTCTAGTAATCTCATTATTCAGTGCGGTAATCACAGCTGGTAATCTTTTAACCCATTCATGAGATTTTTTTTCTTGGATGAATTCTTTCGCGTATTGATATCCAAATAACCGCTCAGCAATCGTCCGATTAAACCGTTCAACAATTGCCTGATCACGATGTAGCGCAGTATGTCCTCGTCTGATGGTGACATTATGATGCTTCATTGTTGATAACACTGCACCCTGAAATTCCTTGCCAGGATCAACTTGTAATAGATTTGGCCAGCGTAGTGGGCCTCGTCGATAAATCCTTTCAAATGCAGAAGCGACTTCAGTTGATTATTTTGTCTTTAGCGGCGGATCTGCTTGTTTGTATCGACTCGCAATATCAATTATGGTTAGAGCGTATTTGTAACCACCATCATGTGGCAGAAATAGTATATCAGCTTGATGAACTTCATTAGGAACGGTCACATCAAAATGCGAGTAGTGAATTTGTTTAGGCGGTGGTAGATAAATTTGCCATATAGCCTGTTTGGATAACCAATTAGCCGCAGTGGGGTTTTTTTTCTCACTTTTGCAGCGCTAGCAAGTTTATTGATTGCTGCCAGTATCCACTCGGAGAATAATAAATAGATTCCATGTTGTTATTAATTACCAGCACCTAACATCAATTTACCTTTCATTGCCGATTTTATCAAAAATGAAGCCAAATTTTCTTTGAAGGATTTTTCAGGAATAGCATTTTAATGCATGAATTAATTTCACATCTGCTAGATGTCTATGCTGCAAATTACTGCTCTTATATGCAACATCATGAGCGTGACACGCCTTATCAATGGCGTTTATTGGTTCTTCACCGGGTTTGGGTTGCTTATGATTATTGAGTCTGATATCAAGTCTTGTTCCCGGTCCACAATAACTATACCCTGGAAGGTGTTTTTCTCCTGGATACTTTGCCCATGGGGTTCCAGGGAGTTTAGTTAGCTTGGCTGCGATATCACCTCCTCGTTTTTTTTAAAGGTTTCGTAGAAACAAATCTAAATTTCTTTGTACTACATTGTACGCATTTACCAGAAAGCGCTGATCGGTTATTTTTAGTTGTAATCGTCGTCAAGTCATCTGTGCCAGTACGCGCCCTACATTTCACACAATATAGATCCATAATTTATATATAACAACATGAATGTAATTGATTATTCAGCTACCCGACGACGAGAACCTATTAAACACCATACTATGTTGCCGAATTCAATTAAAATGATTATAATCAGACCATCTGGAAGCGGCAAGACACAACTGCTACTTAATTTGATAACGAGATGTATGAAATGGGACAAATTGTATTTAATAGCCCCGAGTGTAGACGATCAGCGATGCTATGAAGTGCTAAAGGATTTTAACGAGAAAGCAAAATCAAAATTCGAAGAATTTCAAATCGATGATGATATTATTGAATTTATTACTGATATCAACGATGCACCGAGCATGGATGATATCGATGGAAGTGTTAACAATTTAGTTGTATATGATGATATCATGTTAGATAATCAAAAAAATCCCGCTAGGATATTTTCCAGAGGCAGGCATAAAAACACTGATGTGATAGATGTCACTCAACGATACACACAAATACCAAAAGTGATCAGAGATAACTACAATTTATTGTGTGTATTTAATGGAGTTGATACACATACTCTTAGAAATATTTGGCAAACTTGGTGTTGCGGTGATATGGATCATAATCGATTTAGAAATTTCTTTAGTCACGCTCAGTCAATACCACACGGATTTGTGACGATAAATTTATCAGTCCCGAGGACACGATATCGTATCGGACTTGATAAAATATTCGGTTGAAATCATAGCAGCAACGGGGGGTGAGTGTCCGTCGTTTTTTTTTACCCAATGGAGGCATTTCGAGGAAGCCTCAGTTTGCCTCATCAACGCCTGGATTCACCCCTGCAAGATCGTGTTCCAGACAAAATCACTAAGGCTCCATTTGCCAAATGGAGACTTTCTTTTTTTTTTTTTGGTTAAAACACGAGATTTCGTAGGAAGGCTCTATTTGTTGTTTTGAGGGGTTTATCGATTTTTTGTTTGAAAAGTTGTCCGGCTCGCCTCCTCTGCTGCTAGGTAGGTAAGTAGGTAGGTAGGTAGGTAGGTACGTGTGCGTGCGTGCGTGCGTGCGTGCGTGTATGTATGTATGTATGTATGTATGTATGTATGTATGTATGTATGTATGTATGTATGTATGTATGTATGTACCAAAGCCCTTGTCCATACACTCAATAGTGTAACAAGATAAACCGGGTTGTGGCTAGATCACAACGAAGGTATTAGGAAAGGTATCGAAAACATATTGCTTTTACAGACGATTTCAAGGTAGACGAAATCTATGCGAACTTCGTGTGAAACAAGTCAATAACATAAATAATGCTATTACTAACTTAAACGAGTTGAACTTTTAAAGAACAAATGTACTGATATGGAACAAAATGAAATAAAGAAACAAAGATTAACTACTCCATCAATGTGTTTCCATTCAAATATTAATAAAATGATTCACATACAATTACGAAATATTCAAACACAGAAAACGAGTTAAATAATGTTTTCACTCAATAGTAAAAAATGACTTTTTCAAGATATATGATAGTAAACACAATGACAAAAAGATATATTCGCTCAGTTAGGTAAAATAACGTACTCCTGATCTTTTAACAATGATGGTGGTTTCTATTCGAGTAGTGATATGTATTCCAAACATAAGACATAACCTGTTCAGTCCAGATGACAAACACATGGCATATTCAGTCCAACCACTATCGAATGGTCAAGGTATCAGCACAAATTGTCCGCCTGTCCATGGATGTATTTGACCCTGCAAGCTATATAGTCCCGGAGCTTTGACCTCTCAACATGAGATTTATTTCAATCATAATGTGTCTTCTGTTAGAATATTTATTTTGATAGCCAGTTGGGCAGGTGGCCACTGGGCTATTAGAAGTATTTCAAAGACGAGCAGTTAAGGGTTATTGTTATTATAACATATACTTTGTTAATCCTGAATCGGTCTTTATCTATAGCGTTCTGGTATCACTTTGCAAGGAGTAACGATTAAAAGAATAACTTAGATACCAGCCAGTCAGGAAGTAAACTCAAGAAAATGTGACGAACATTAGGCAAAAGGTTTTCCAAAAGTTTTGAGCTTTTGAGTCAGAGGTTTTAATAATATTCTAACGGTTAGTTGGTCGGAGATTTTGATCCAATTTTGGGCGTTAGTAAACGATGTTAATTTCATAATAATTGGTTGATCATTCAGTAAATTATTGCTTTTTCGGGAAGGTGGTTATTGAGTATGATTTGCAGCCACATCGTGCAGACTACTTTTTCAAGGTAAAGATTAGAAGTGAAGGGTGAACGCAAAAGGTAAAGATCAAAGGTCAAGAGACCCATAAGTTAAGCCTTAGAATAAGAGAGGGTCTACCCACCATTTATCCCAAGTGTTATGTTGTTAAATATTGCCTTGTATGCATGTTTTTATCAACTTTGTGTTTTTAGTATGCGCGTGAAAACACTGCTCGCGTGGTGGATTCAAATACCCCGCGTGTACCCATATATATGAAAATTACTAGGTGGTTGCCTGATTTCCAACTACATATTTTTTATCTAATCTGATTCGATATCGTGTTTTAGGGTCTTCTAACTTTATTGTTATGAATTCATGTGGGATATTCCAAGTTTAATTAACAACGTTTTTAAATTCATGATAGTCCATATCTCCGCTGCACGAACTACGGTGAATATTTTGTAGCGTATGTGCGTTAACTCCGTTAAAATCAAAAATAATATTATAGTTGTCCCTGACCATACTAGGTATGCTAGTGTATCGTTGAGAAATGTAAATTATATAGATATATTTATGTCTGCCTAAAAATATATCCTAGCAGAATTTTTTTTGTTTGTCCATGACCACATCGTCGTACACAATAACATTGTTGATGTTCTCGTCGATATCTTCGACACGGATGCTTCTTCGACATTGTCAATAAATTCAATAACATTATCGTCGTTATTTATTTAGCGCGTTCTTTAAAATCTCTTAACACCTTATAGCCATGTTGGTATTTTGCTGTTGGAGTTATCAAATATAGTTATCCCATTTCATCTACTTCATAATTAAATTAAAAAATAATAGTGTTTTACCACTTGCGGACGGTCCAATTATTATCATGAGCATTATACTCGGCAACATTGTATAATGTTTTGAGCGGTAGTTGTTTCTTTAACACGGAAAAGTCAGTAATCTCCATTAGATTTAACATAAATGTAGAACTCTTACATCAACGATAGACCCAACTCATGTTGTAACAAAAAATATCCGATAAATGCTCTCGATAAAGCTTGTCATGCTCATGATGTTGCATATCGAAGTAAAGACCTTCAACAACGACATATCGCAGATATTAAATTAATCCACGCGTTGAATTCTATCTCTGATAAAACTTTCAAAGAAAATTTATCTTCATGGTTAATAAAAACCGTGATGAAGGGTAAACTAGTATTAGGCGCTGGTAATTAATAGTTTGGAATCGATTAATTATTCTCCAACCGGATACTGGAAAGGTAGCGCCGCGATTAATAAACTTGCCGGCACGGTAAAGGTTAAAAAAAGATACCACGGCATATTGGTTATCCAGGCAAGCAATATGGCAAATTGATCTACCACCACCGATCAAGCATCAATATGCTTAATTTGATGTTAGTGTCCAAAATGATGTTCATGAAGTGGATATATTAATTCTGCCGCATGATACTGTCAAAAAACATGTTTGCAAATATGCGTTAACCGTCGTAGACATTGCAAGTAGATATAAAAAGCTGAGCCACTATCAACAAAGTCCTCATCTGAAGTTTCCTCCGCGCTCAAAAGAAATTATCATCGAGGTCCTCTACGATGGCCAAATCTCCTCCAGGTTGATCCCGGCAAGGAATTTCAAGGTGAATTATCGTCAACAATGAAGCAAGATTGCACTGCTATACGACGAGGACATACTGCAATACACCGTGATCATGCAATTGTTGAACGATTTAATTTAAAACTAGCTGAGCGATTGTTATGATATCATTACGCGAAGGAATTCATCGAGGATAAACAATCACGTGAATGGGTCAAGAGATTACCAAGTGTAATTGCCGCACTCAACAACGAAATTACTCGGATGATAAGCATGAAAACTATTATCGCAATTACACAAAAAAATATATAAATTTACCCGGCCGTGATTTTTCATCGCTGATATTACCTAGTAATGTCACCGTAAGATATTTGTATAAACGTGGTGAACTTGAAGGTGGTAGATAAAGATCAAATGATCAAATCACATAAAATATTCAATGTTGTCAAATAAAAAAATATAGACTGGCAA
This sequence comes from Unio pictorum, assembly GCA_030141615.1. Lineage (NCBI taxonomy): Eukaryota > Metazoa > Mollusca > Bivalvia > Unionida > Unionidae > Unio > Unio pictorum. Next base: position 3,424,192 of record JARLTB010000253.1, read on the forward strand.
TATATAGATTAGATTCAACTGAAAACAACGAGGATTTACTCTTGAACAATTACAAGTTATACCCGATGACACTATTTACCGCCGTGTGGACTTAACTAATATCATTCGCATCAATAACAACTCTTCGAAGTTGTGTTATTCTTCGTACTCGTGATACTGCCAAGTAAACTAAATTTGACCACTCGCTGAAGTCATCTACGATCCAAACAGTCGTATCAGTGATAGTTAATCCCTGCGAAGAATGTATTGTCATCGCGTAACCTAACTTCCATGGAGTTTTATCAGCGCGTGATGCGTCTTCGACAACATTGATATGAACCGGGACAATATCTTTTAACACGAGTATTTGTTTCTCCGAAGTTTCAGGAATATCAGCTTCGAGATTTTGTCGTCGTGTATCCGTAGGTCTATAACATAACGGAACTTGATCCATTGGAAATTTTTCTTTGTGTGTATGAAATAATTTCAGGTGAAGTAGATCTCTAATTTTTGTTTTTTCTACTTGCGATTATTATGTCTGTCATTTTCCATGCTGCTTAGAAATCATTAATCGATGTTTTAGGTAAGTGTGTTAAGTGATCAATTGTCTGTGTTAATTACTTCGTAGTAATCTACTAATTTCTTAGCCATCGATGAGGAGATTTTCCACAATAGGCGGTGGTTGGCCTTAATATATCTAGTGCTACGTTACATATTTCATCCCAAAACATTATCCTTTGAACATGAATGTACGATTTTAGTGCTGTACAATGAATGGAATTTTTTTAAAAAAATCTTTTACTGTATTGCGAATTTGCTATAATCGGAGATTACTTCACGAATGAAATTAACCCGTTGATTAAAATACTCAACGGCATACGTGATGATATGATTCCCGCGATCTAGATGTCAAAATTTACAATAAAAAAACTTATATAATTAATGATGAAAATATCGCCAAGTTGAAAACCGAACTCGATCGTGTACCATATTTCCACGACAGTAACACGTTTACGAGTAATTTTATCGACGCCAAATATAAAATATAACTTCCGCGGCACGATTAGGTTTTCCCACATATAAGGCAGCGTACCGGGTAATGAATATTATTCTCAGGTAACGAAATCGAATTATATATAAGAATAAATCCATTGAGGGAAATTTCATCAAGGTATCTACGATTATAAGGGAAATTTTCAAGGCGATCGGAGATATATTTAACGAAGAAGCTCTCATGGACTCCAACGCGAAAGAATTCGAAAAGAAGTTTCTGTATGTGTGAGTGAGTTTTTCAAATTTAATTTTAAACAATTTAATTTCAACGATGAATATATACTTTTGGTGGTCTGAGATCTTGTTCAAGTTTTTACATATTTTGATAATCCTTTTTCATCGTTTGGTTAAGTTATATATCGAATTTTATTTTTTCGTTCCACGATTGCAGTTTATTATTCTCCTTGATAAGATTTTATGGTGATCGATTAACACCTTTTTGTTGTGTTGTTGTTTTTAAACCTCGGTCGCATACTTGTTATTTTATTATTATTATTATTATTATTATTATTATTATTATTATTATTATTATTATTATTATTATTTTATTTTTTTTTGTAAATCTGTTACGATGCTAAGATATTCTTCGTTGGATTTTCTCAGCGTGGAAATTTCCTGCTGATAATCAGTCTCAGTGTGTTTCGCGGTGGTTTGTAATTGATCACGCAGCACTGTTAATTCCGTAAGTAATCTTTTATTTTAAGTTCGGAGATATCTTCTCGGAGTTTTTGCTTGTGAGCTCGGTATTGTTGTTGAGCCTCGCGGAATGTTTCAGCGGATCCTTCAGTTATAGCGGAAATTGGCTCTTTGACCAAATTTTATATAACCTGGATAATCCTATTTTGAATTCGGTGGCGAGTTCGACAGGTCGTTCAATCCCATGTAACGCTTTTATTTATTTATTTTTGGTCGTCGTCGGTAAGATAAGTTGAAGTTCTCATATATATATATATATATATATATATATATATATATATATATATATATATATATATATATATATATATATATATATATATATATATATATATATATATATATATATATATATATATATATATATATATATATATATATATATATATATATATATATATATATATATATATATATATATATATATACACACGCTGGAAAATTTAAGAAAAAAATCATGGCGGAAATTACGACATAGAAATTTTAATGAAAATCATAGAAATAAAAAATGACAGTAATAATTATAGTCAATAATCATAAAACTTATTTAAATTTGATGGATATTTTCAGTGAAAATTTCTTTACCTCGATGACTTTTCTGATGGAACCTTTAGTATTGTCAGGGACATCATCGGGAGTTTTCGCCGATAATATTTGTTTGAGACGTTCCAGAGCAATACACGAGTGACTATAATTTAATATCCGATCGCTGTTACTTGAAATAACATGATCAAGTTGAAGTTGCTCTCGTTGATGTTCCGTCAACAGAAAATCTTCGTTGCCGAATTCATCGATGACAAGTGTAAAACCTCCCGTGATAGTTTTCGCGAATGCATGTCTGATTGCGTTTTCGAGCTATTGTTTATCATGTATGTATACTCGTGCGTATTGATATATTATTATTAAAATGTTGTAATTTTTAATTACTGCAAAATCTTAAGACTTTTCACCAAAGACAAAGTCTTAGGATTTCACATCAAGAGTAATTTGTAACTGCTCGTCTCGTAAATCGATCAGGTTAAAATTCTGTTCAACGAGTTTAAAATTTATTTTTGTTATCCAGTTATTATTACATGCCAAATATACTAAATTAATCGGTTTTTGTACGATCAGACTTCTAGGAGGTACTTGAGGGGAAAATGTATATAGAATATATCCTTGAACAGCTTGATTTGACAATTCTGTATTCGCGTGGTAATTTCCATCGATTATATCACATGAGAGGTTTACCGCGATCACCGATGTTATATCAACGTTGCCCGGAGAGACATGTCTACCTCTTCTATCGAGGAAGTTATTGTATGTAAGATATCTATGTTTGATAGGTGCATCGTTGAGAGGTCTACCTAACCGCCACATTGTTTGTAAATTAGAAAATCCATCATTGATGAGATCAGTTAAAGGAGACTAGAAATGAAATTTTTTATTTTATAAATGTTATTCTTTACAAATTCTAATTCGAATATAATGTTTATTAAAAAGATATCGTGTGCGGATATTGAATCATATTGCAAAGAAGAAACATGATTCCGTAAATTGCCGAGTATTTCCGAGTATTAATGAAACGACAGATCACGTGGTGTCGTGACGTCATACAAACCAGTCCTCGTAGTCAAACAGAAACATGGCAAATGAGACAGTCAGGAGCAGACCAGATTTGGTTTGCACATTCAAACGTTGAATCTGCTTCCGAGATATGCTCTTAACTTTATATGTTGAAGTATGTTTTAACAATGTATTTAAGACATATCAGCAGAAAGGTACAGCAGTAAGAAGGTGCTCATATTTCATATCTTGGAATTTAAAAAAAAAACAAAAAACAATGTAATTTCAAAGTATATACTGATGAGATGTGTGCTGTGCAAAAATGTGAAAATGATTAAGTGATGGTGTCCAATGCAAACAAAATTTTTTTTGCCACAATGCAATATATTAATTTATGAAAGATGAGGTTCAATCGCATATATGTTAATAGCATATGCATTACCTACACATAATACACACACACACACACACACACACACACACAAGGACTGATATATTGTAAAATATACATCCATGAGAGATAATACTGAATTATGGGCTAAGAGACTTGATCGGGAACAGACGTGTGTGAAACAATATCCATTACCGCCCGGGCAGGTGTAAAAGGTCATTGAGAACGGTCTTCATCAGAAGTAATGTTTCACACACACAAAAAAACACCCAACAAAATTTTTTTTAGGAGGAAATGATACTTAATTAATTTAAACATTAAGAAGCTTCCTTTCTATGATTCAATAAAAGTGTATTTTACATGCAGGCTACAGTTAGCGTATTGACAAATCTGTACGTATATACATGCATCGTTAAAACAGATTATGTACTGTACTGGTCAGTGCTGAAAGAAATGTTTTAAGCACAGGGCCCGGGCTGATGACTGAAATAAACTGACTAGCCTTGACTGAAATTTACAAACCCGAAAAGTTCATACCTGTAAACTTTCAAGCCGGGAGAAAAACGAAAGAAAACAAATCCCAATTCCGGATGTAATTCCTCCATATCTCGTAATATTTCTTGATTTTTCGCATAAAACTCCCGATTATATCAATATCTCTGTCAATTTTCATTGCTCAGAAGAAGAAAAACCAAATATAAATTTTCATCAAGTGTGCAATCCACAGATGCCATTTTCTTTTTTATTAATTGTGAATATTGTAGTGAAGAAATAATAAATATCACATGACAGTTTTTGTCTTCATTAAATAGATTAAGATTAAACATTATTCACGTAAATTTCAGATTGTTTAACTACTACAGAAGTACTTCTTGTAAAACAAATTGTCACGAATTAGTTTAAAACCCGTGAATGATCACAATGAAGGCTGCGTAATTTTCTCTGCAAACAAAATCTCCATTTCCACCAAAGAAACTCGGACAGTTAACACCTGACATTCCTCTACCATATATATAAAGTTGCATTACAATGATCAAATTAAAAGAAGAAATAAAATAAAATATGCGATGCAGTATATGTGCCCCCAAAAAACTAATCCAAAATAAATATTTCATTCAGTAAACAGTGTTACATATCTTAATACTTAAACTAAAGGAAGTAGAGTGGGATATAAAATGTGGGAAAACAATGGCCACATACATGTACCGTAAAGCTTGACTGCAGATTTGAACTCTTAAGGTGAAGTCTTTGACTTCGAAGTTACAACAATATTGGGCATCGTTTATTTACCAATGAATTTCTGGTACTTACACACACACTCTAACTATTATGCAGACCAGAATATGAAAAAAGGTCTTGTCCTGGGTTATAATAAGGCGTATCATGGGAGAAATGGCGTGTCCCATGGGCGCTTGCACATTGGGGCAAATGGGTGGGGTCAATAATCGCCTCCACCAATTTCAATTGTCAGTCAGTTAATGTGAAACTTTGATTTTATATCTGATCTCTTTTCTTTTAATCGCTGATATTTAAACAGCAATCGACTCGCATGTAATAATGTGTCCATACTTTCTTTATGCCTTTATCATTTGGAAAAGAGAAAAATTGTTGTCCACAGCCTTTTCTTAATGTGATATTTACACCCGTAAGCAATACAAAATCGCCAGTCGGGATGCTGGAGTCGCTACTATGACGTCACATCACGAGAGTAACCGAATAGGTGCGGAAACATATGCCAATATTTAAATACTGCGATTGCGGTCACATATAATACTTCAGAATAAGGTTTTCTTCGTTAGTTTTGTTATTAATATTCTATATTTCCATTGGTTTCTGGTCTCCTTTCATCTTTCATTTAGTCTAGGTACAGCATAACCGAATAAGTTATATGTGGGAATATCTTCTACGCGTATACGATATTCCCTTGCAAATTCTGATCTCGTTTTAGGACTTATATCATTGAACACTGTTTGAATAATCCGCAAATTAAATAATTCCATATCAGCTATAATTTGGTTACATATTTCTATGTATTTTATGATTTCATTTTGCGGGGGTTATTAGAAGAAAAAAATTTTCTCTTAGTATATGTTTATATTTTGCAAAATCATTACTTATTTTTATGAAATGACTTTGAATGTTACTTTGAATTGGTTGAGTACACCTGCTACCTGATTCTAGTATTCCATTAAAAAATTCCAGGACACGAAAACAAATTCATATGATTTCGTTGCATTATGATATGATTCTGTATCTGAAGTATAATCAGATCTTTTAAGTTCTGGTATTTCTTCCAGTGGAGGTTTTTCCACTGGTGGTTTTTCTCTTTTATGTGGACGCGGTTTTTCAATTGGTTCTTCCACTGGTGGATTTTTAGGTCATCCTAATACAGTTATTATCGATGAGTTATATATATCTATGGAGTACCCATGAGAGTTTTTCTCGATCGCTGTTGACAACGACGGTTCATGAACAGTTATCTCGATCTTAGATTCTACTCTAGTGATAGATTTTATCCTGCGTTGAATTTCTGTATTGATATCCTCGATTTGATAAGCTCCCTTGGTGAGATATATTGTTTACCAATATGGTTCGCCGTCTGGTTTCTCCTTATTCGCGAACACAAATGAGTTATTAGGTGGCTTACCAACAAATGAGTCAGGTCGAATATTAGGCCAAATGTAATATAATACTAATTGAGTTAGCGCGATTTTCTTTACTGGAATCGGAGTTGGAAATTCAATACTGAATTCAGGTTTGCTTGCCGTGTGTGATACCATCGTTGTTTTCACCGGTATGGTGTTCTCGACTATTCGTTAAAGTAATTCTTGTGTCGATGTGTGCGACATTGTTGATATTATCTTCTATATATTTTTCTAATTTTGACACCGCGGAGTCGTAGATGTTAACCATAGCGGAGAATTCATCATCGGATATTATAGTGTCATCGATACTTGATGATATCATCGCGGATATTTGTGAGTATGCAGTTGACACGGTATGAAATTTAACAGGGCAATCAAGTAGTTTACGCTGACTACACAATGATATTGTTTTTGTAATTATTCCTAGCACTCCTGTAATTGTCGTCGCCGCGGATATACAGATTGGAACAACTATTGGAGCGATCATTGTCACCGAAGATAATATCACACCTGTTTTGTCGATTACACTTGAAACCAAGTACACGATTACATCGATGTAGGCAATTCATCTACGATATTTTTTAACGTTTGTTCGATACTCATCTGTGAGAGATTTTAGTTTAATTTGTAGCTCTCAGACTTAATCATATCGATACTGTTGGGTGGTCATTATATTTAACTAGGTTGTTTACTTACATCAACTACGAATTCTACATACCATGCGATTGATGATCTAGCTAAATTTTTATGTGTGGAAGTTATCGTAATATATCTCTTGTCTATTACCTCGCTGATCATATTGTTTATCTCCGCGGATAAGCTCGATGATATATTAAATTGTACAGGTAATACCAACGTTAATCTGTATATTCCCTTCATCTCGGCGGTAATATTAATACTATTATTTGTAGGTGTCCAAGTGAATGATCCGTGTTGTATCAAATATACGCTATTAAGATTTTTCCCCATCAGGGATTTTAACTTTATCAAGTGTCCTGATCATACGAAAAAAAAACAATCCTTGATAGCTTCATGAGTTGTTTTTATCTCGGTGATATATTTCTTTTACATCAGCGATAGTATTTTGTACTATTGTGATCAGATCTGAAAATGACCTTTCTTCTCTAACAACACGTAATCGCTGAATAATCTTTTCAATATCAGCGAGTAATATATTTTTTTTCTTAGAGTTTTAACCATCTGCGATTTTATCAACTTTTCTGAAATTATTACGAACACTTGAAAACTTACCTACGTGAACATTATACTCAGCTTGTAGTGTTGTAAATTTATCATCGGTGATTTTTATATCAGAGTTTCAACGAGATCTCAAGTGAATGTTTTCCCAGAAATTTTCTCAATTCGGTTTTAACCTGGACATGCTCCTTTATGTAATCGTTTATAGAAAGAAATATGAGAATCATAATCAGATCAGAGTGGTGTTAGTTTATCAACGGCGGTTTTTAGATCAGCGAGTTTTCAAGGAGATCGCTGGTGAAATTCCAAAGAAATTATAAACAGGAGTTTGAAAATTTTCAAAAACTTTTTGTAAACTTGTAAACTGATTTATATGAGAATCATAATCAGATCGTAGCGTTTTTAAGGTATTCGTCGATGATATATAGTCGTTGTTCATCGATGTTAGTCTGCTATCCATGGTCGAATAAGCAGCTCCAGGTTTAATTTTCCGTTGAGAACAAAACACCGCGATGAGATTTTCAACTGCGTTGTCGAGTTTAACTAAAATATATTTCAAGGAAACATTACTCGTTTTTAATTTACCATGCCGGTACAACGATTTCATCCGGTGATACATCTACGAGATGTAATATATCAGATAACGCATTGGAGATAAGTGTTTTTTACTTCCTCGAGTGAAACTCCTTCGGTTTTCTTTCCTCGTGAGAAGAGATATCTACCCCATATGTCTACCATTATACGTATAAAATCTCTTTAAAAAGTTATCACTGGTGTATTAATGTACAGTTTTATGAAGTGGGTTAGTAGATGCTGAAGTCGCGGTAAGTACATTAATAACTTCTCGGCCACATATCGGAGGATCGGTTAGTGTCTATGTTGGTAACGTGGAGTACCAAACAGGGATCTATAACCCGGATATGTATTTGAGAAATTCCCTCGGCGGAGCTAATCCATAAGAGTCAAAATAAATAATTGATCTGGGATCAATTGCATACGACACGCAATGAGTTCTCGTTCCAGTGTTATCATCGAGATTAATTATACCTGTTTAGGGATTTGATGGCTTATTTGGTTATTGGTCCTAAATAAAACACCTCTGAAATTCTGTATACGGGATTGCTTTACCACGCGATTAAGCCAAAATTTGACATTGGAGTAAAACCTCAGATAAGTGCCTGGAAGTCTCAGACCTTTTCCCTTTTTTATATCCGTGTCCGGTAGCTTTCTTTAATGCCATTCTACCGGCAGTACCAACAGCACTTCGAGCGGCAGCCTTAGCGACTGCGGGGCTGCGGAGGCAATGAACGCAGAAATCGCGGCGAGTAGAGGAAATATACCTCCTGATTTTATCATATTTTTGACCGCCTAATGAGCAATATTCAAATTGAACACCATAATTTGCCTTTAATGCTTTATTGAAGTGGTTAAGTTGAGTTTCGTATTTGGTCCACCATTAGCATTTTGTTCTCGTTTTAAAGTTATTTTGTGCCACATGTGGTAGCATTTTTTGACTGTAATTTATTTGATTGACCGGGAATCAATGTGACATTAACGTGATTGTACGACATTTTTATTTAAATAATAGATTGATCTAATTGTTTGACATGTTTTCTACTGGAGTGTCAACGACCTTCATCTTTCCACCAGCACCTTCAAGTAACATTGAATTATCACTGAGAATAACAGCGATTGCTCTAAAACCAGCAAACTATATGAGCTCGAATGATTATATCAACGACAGATTGCCGATACAATTCCAAATGCTCTAGTGAAAAATAGTAGATTGGATACAACGTTGTAAAATCATGCTGAGATATTATCAAACCTGTGTCGATATTTAAGTCGCGTACTAGGAAAGTCATCAAACGATGATACGCCCGTGCAACGTGATTTTGATCAAAACGCATTATTATATCTTCTGATGGCTCTTGATGTCCTTTTATTCTCAATGAAACCTGTGAAACATTAAGCGGGTCAAATATCATAGATGTTCTCTCTTGGTTACCTATTCTCGCATTATCTAGAAACGCGATGAAACATGTCTCGGAGCTGATAATCCGTGTTGTGATGCTATTTGCAATGTAAATAATCCTGCGTTATGGCCAGCTGTACTACTTGTAGTCATCGATAACCATGATAACATTGATTTACCGCCTGATTCCATAAAAGAGATCAGTCGTTGTTCTTAAGTAATTGATGGGGTCAATGATGGCATCCACAATGTGAGTTTTGTCAAAGTTACCTTACCAGGATCAACTCCGTTTGCTCTTCATATTGTGTCATTGTTATTACCTTTTCTGTTAAGTACAATCGTATGTTTTGCACCAAATATTACCTTTTTAACATCACGGGCAAAAACCGAATATATGAGAGAGAGGAATCGTACATGAAAATTCCTCGTTGTCATTTAACATAGCTCTAAGGGCTGCAAATCCCAAGTTGTAATTCTCGTTCATAGATGCAACTGCATCCCCAGCAGCGTTCATTGTTACATTTAGATTTTCTGGTTGATCCGTCGTATCTTTTACAAACATTATAGACGGTCCAGCGGTTCTTGCATAATCATCTGAGTATCTTGCCAAACCTAGTATAGTTTTCGTGAATCGCCTCAATTTCTCTTCCATCGATACTATATTAAACACTGTTAAACCAGGCCCTGATGTCATTATTAACGAAACCAACTCGATCACCGATCCCATGACCAGTATCATTATCTTTTAAAAGTCGACCTTCAACCTCAGTATATCCCTCTGAGGGGAGAAAATAACTACTAGTATCCTGAACTTGAATTTCAATTCTACCCCGTGCATTAGGGGTTTTCGCGTCATATGAATACTCTTGAAAATCACGTAGAGATGTATTTCTCGGTACCGGTACATCTATATCAAACACAGGATTGGATATCTCTTCAAGCATTTTATAATAATTGATTATCGTCTAAAACGAAGATCATTCCCCGCTATCATACTCGCGGTAATATTTCTCTGTTGTTGTTTATCGATATCCCACCCAACTCGGATTGTTTCTTTTATTCGCGATTTGATTTACTACCTTACCGACACTCGCTGACATAATTTCAGTAATAGGTAGTTTTACAGGTTAGACTGATTAAGGTTTATTTACTAGTCTCGTTATTTTATCTTTGACTGTAGAAAAAGCTTTCCGGCGAGATCACCAACAGCGCCAGTAGCTTTATCACGAATAACACCAATTGCTTCCATCGATAATTGTTTTGCGAGTGGCAAACCTTTAAGAGCGATTCTGGTGAATAAACTTCGAATAAGATTTCCCAGTCAGTCTCCATAAATTACCTTATATACCGGCAGTCTTGAATTTACAAGTCTGACCTGTTGTCGACGTTGATCATGTATAATCAACTTATATGATCTCCGTTTATCTAAACCATTTAATCACTGTGATAATCGTCTATGATTTCATCGATGAGAGCTCGATATAAACTAATATATATATATATATATATTATACCGCCTTGAAATAATCGTTGACAGATATCAGCGGTTTCTTTAATTATTTCCGGGGAATTATTTCCAGCTCGTTTACCCCCGATGAGAACTTCCAACAGGGATTCATCACCCATGATATTACTTGGACAGGGAACAAGACCACTACCATGAGTTCCAGAGGAGTTTACACTCTGAGAAAGACCATCACCATAACTCTCAGTTACACTAGTGGCACCATGCGTCAAAGGAGATTTTTTTTCTCAGTATAATCTGTATACGTTTCATCCGACTTTGAAATCGTTCTTTACCAGTAAATACACAATAAATCCATTTATTAAACAGTTTTCTACATACCAATTTGACATATTCAGGTTTTAAATATTTATCTTTATAACTAAAAGCTCTGACTACAAAATCAGTTATACCCGATAAAGTATCAAATTTCATTTATCGATGAAGCAAACCTTTTCACTAACACCTTTTTCTTGAGGGTCAACAATATCTCCCTCTGGTTTAGGTTGAGGTTGTGCAGCGATTACACCAGCTGGAAGACCTCGTAAATCTTTTTTGTTTGCTTAAACCGCCTCGCTATTTTTTCAAGTTCAAGAAGAATAGCTTTTATCCCCTTATCTTCATCTTTAATGTCTCCCAATATTGCTCGTTCAGTAGCAATAGCAGCCTTTCCAGTAGCTGTAGTAACAAGTTTAAATAACTGTTCTGTACTAGTTACAAAGTCAATTTTTAATTGTGTCAACCACCCAGTAATTTTCATATATATTGGTACACGCGGGGTATTTGAAACCACCACGCGAGTAGTATTTTCATGCACGTACAAAAAAAAACAAAGTTGATAAAAACATGCATACAAAGCTCTATTTAACAAAATAACACTAGGGATAAATGGTAGGTAGACCCTCTCTTCTTCTGTTTTCTATACTTCTTGTCAACAGTACGCAAAACAACTAGTCTACACTCCTTTGTCGATATCGAAAGTAGAGTTAACCGGAGCTGAATTACCGATATAGATATTGATCACGGACAAAAAAAAACAAAGTTGATAAAAACATGCATACAAAGCTCTATTTAACAAAATAACACTAGGGATAAATGGTAGGTAGACCCTCTCTTCTTCTGTTTTCTATACTTCTTGTCAACAGTACGCAAAACAACTAGTCTACACTCCTTTGTCGATATCGAAAGTAGAGTTAACCAGAGCTGAATTACCGATATAGATATTGATCACGGACCTGCTAAATGGGGACGAGAGTACAAAATATGCTTGTTATTACAATTGTGAAGATATTGAGCCATTGGGTGTTAAATTACCGACGGATTTAACTGGTTCATTTCATGCAAGTAGTCTTTACCACGCAAGACCTAACCCATGTATTGCATTTATTGTTTCTTTGAGTAAAAGAAATGAAAACATAAATTAACCATTATTTGAAATCATTTTCATTGTTTCCTATCGAGTACATCTATCTTGAACAAATTGTTAGATTTAAAACTTGTATTACGAAAGACTGAAGACATTGTGTCTAAATCCGAATATTAATTCACAAACTCAACGGATAGTATTCCTCTGTGTGTGTGTGTGTGTGTGTGTGTGTGTGTGTGTGTGACAATGTCATCGTGTTAAATTTAGTGACTGGCATTTTCTTCTGACAACTTCCTTAATACGTTTTATTTCCTTTTACCGATATCAATATAATACGAAAAACGTAAATAAACATAAATTATTATTATTTAATGTACGTTTGGTTTAGATCTTGTTTCAATTTCTGAATTCGTTTGGTTAGGAATAATTTAAACTTGATATGGCTAACAAAGCAATCTTTGAAAAAATCAGTTTTTGATCACGCCATATCAGACACAAATTTTCCACATCGGATATAATCCAGCAGTCTGTATTGTCCGCAACATTCACTATCAACGGTTAGGATGCCTTTTTGATACGGAACTCCAACCGGATATGCCAAAACAAATCATTTCTGAAAATGATTTATCAGACACGCATGTAGAAAGATCTGTTATTTCTACATTTGCAATGTTTAAGTCACCTCCTCTGTTTATATAGGCACTCCTTGGTTCACTTTTTCTCCCTTCCTTGGAATCATCCTCCTATCTCCCTCCCAGGGTCATTTCGTTTCTAAAATGAATTAGTTTTTCAGTATCAAACGAATTGTTGCTGATGTATTCCAATTTTATTTTGTATCATTATTATTTTGTTCTTTAGTTCTGTTTTTTTTTTTTTTTTTTTTTTTTTTGAGGCTTGGGAGTGCTGTTGTTTTTTCTTTCTTTCACAAGCAATCGATGAGTACCAAAAAATACTTTATCGTAATACTTATGGTTATCATTAATTATTTGATCACATCCATCATAATGGGAAATACAACGCTATATACAAATAAATACATGCAAGAAAATGATCATAGTAGTAGAGATCACGGACAGTGTTTCAATATTTATCTATCGTACTCTCACTCACTTTCTCACGTAAACAATGTATTATTGATAATATAGTACCGTTTATAGTCAATTACACATTTAAAATACTGACACAATATAGCCCTAATAGCACAGCAGTAGGAATGAATGGGGGTTCTGGCTCACTTTTCATCACTGCGTGATGAAGGAATGACCTAGTGATCTCCCCCATTTAAATATACTACTCTGCTATGGAGTTTCGGTCTCAGTGTGTGAGGAGTCCCTCCCATGACCAATACTACTGTGTTATGGAGTTTCGGACTCACTGTGTGAAACGTTCCTCCCATGGAACTATATCACTGTAGCATAGGTTCCTGAGAAAGATGGCTCACTTTGTTAGCTATGCGTTTATATAATCTTGAAGATGAAGGTTCCGATTCGGCCCTATAGATTGAATCGACCGAAGTTGGGAAATTATCCAGTGTTTTAATTAAATGAAGAAGAATCTCAGGCGTGTCTAAAGCGTGCGAAGGAGTTGCTTGCTTCGCCAAAAAGATTTTGAGTAACGAACTTAACATGAAATACATGTATTGTAAAGAGAGTTCAGAATAGACGGAAGATTTGGTGAAGTATAATCATCAGTGTCCAGTGCAGTATTACATCAAACTTAAGTTGAAGCATTTTCATTTCCCATCGCCCGAGAGAGATGAGGTTTATTACTGTTTGAATAAGGTGTCTCGTGTTCAGTTGGTAGGTCTGCGAAATTTATACAATATGAGTACGTGCTCAAGCGTATCTTTGGGAAAATGGGTTTTCACGAGCATGCATAAAAATGTAATACAGTCTCTGGGAAGAGCGTGATCGACGAGTATGAGAAGATTGTTTCAGATGCCCTCTTGTAGTCAAAGAGGCTGTGGGAATCACGAGTTGAATTTTTTGTATGATATTCAAATCACCTGACGAGCGATATTTTCTCTAAAACATAGATGAATTACCAGTTATGAAGAGGTTTTGTTCTGAGTGTTTTTGTAATTCATTCTCAAAAACGACCATTGGATGGGATCTCCTGAACAATCTTTGATTGTGTTAGTAATTGGAATGGCATTTTGAATGGTGACATGATCTCCTACTTTAAATTTGGATTAAAAAGAAGGTCTCTGTGACCTTTTGTTTTGGAGTTTTGGAAGGGGCTTCGTCTGAAGTCATTCGAATGTTTTGATGTCAGGTATGATTGCATTGGTCGAGAATATCTAGCAAGAAATGTAAGTATCGGTTGCTATTATTGCTACTGAATCTCTTCCACATGTGATTTTGGAGAGTTCTATTAATTCGTTCGACGACGAAACTATTTGTGCTGTACAAGGTGATATTGTTTCTTTAAGTCAACCGGAGACGGTTTTTTGTTTTAAAATTCACTACTATGATCTGCTCATAGCTTTTGAGGCTATCGTTCAATTTTATACAGTGCATCTACGATAGAAGTACCTTTTATGTTTTGAGAGGAATGACTCAGTCGTATTTACTGAAGACATTGAAGACTGTCATAAGATATTTCGAGTGATCCATGGCAACCTCCGTGACTTGTCGATGTCCACATTATTGTCAGTCTCCCACGCACAGATTGCTTTCCACGCGAAATTCCTCGCACCTTGTATGGAGATCGCAGTGTCTGCAATGGTGAATTTTGTGTACAAACTCATGATAACCTTCTTTGCCGGTGCTAATATGTGCTTTGTTAGAATAACACGCGGCACACCTAGACTAGATCGTGTGTCTATGATTTTTGGTGACCACCTCGACGGGGTTCATCCTGCCTTTTCTGAATGGAATCAATGCAGTACCATCAACGGGTAACATCGTGAACGTTTCTAAGTTGCAACTGGTTATAGACAGCTCCTCTGTGTGCTGTTTGAAGAAATCGCAAGCCTTTATCGGGAGGCGGTAAAACAAACAAATTAAAATACTTCACATCATCCCAGTGAGTGACAAGGTTCGTAATAATTTTGCAGGTTAATGATACAGCTCTCGTCGGAGTTGACATGTTCAGGAAGCTGAGCTTTAGAAAAGACGCTTCTGAAATGCTTAATGCTGGGTCCTAATACTTTCGAGATCGAAGTTACTTAACACCTTTTTCATGCCTTCACCACGCGCGCATCTCTGCAGATGAAGTTTTTTTCCAAGTTCGAGCAGTCTGGGCAGTAACGATTCAACGTATCCTGCAACAGAGGTCCGATGAATCCTCCTTGCTTGGTCAGCTGCGTCGCAGATAAGTTCAAAACGAGGCCTTTCGGCTCATCCTTATGTTTGGCGACATAAGTCGCTTGATGTCAGCATGATAAGAATGGGTCTCATGAATGCTGATGCTTTCAGCCTGACTGAGACAGGTCTTTTACGAGTGGCTGTCCCAGCAACGCTTTTATTCTGCTGTGGTGACAGCGTAACATTGACTGGAACGTGCGACATGGTGTTATATTAAATGCTATAATAATTATTGTTTCGTTTTCTTTTGTCTTTTGTTTTCCTCTTCCACAAGAGCTGCTTATGCCAAATGCAATCGTCGGTGCAAAGAATCAGACTTCATTCCAGTCATCGCTCATTAACTACGACGATACGATGGACACTTTATCATCGCAGCACTCAGCTATCCACGAGTCAAGACAATTCTCGCTAAAGGTGGTCCTGTCGTATCAAATGGATCCCATAACAATATTGAAAAATACATGTTGTTTTCAATTGGTACATTTCGTTTGATCGATTCGTTACAGTTAAAATGTCCCACGTTCATGCATCTAGAAAAGAGTTTGGAGCTCATACACCTCTGCTGCCGATAAAAGGAGTTTTTCTCCACGAGTGGTCCAGATTCGATGAAACCGCATTACCCACTCTAGATGCCTAATATTCTCACTTATATTTCCTACTTCACTGAGGGAAAACTACTAGTACTTGAACAAGATATGAAACGACCTAGGATTTCACACACTTTGCGATTATCACGACCTGTACCTGAAAACGAACATACGTCTACTCGTGGATCTCTCGCAAATGTCAGACACATGTAACTAGATCATGATCAACTTGATCCACTCTGGTGTTTCCTCCACTCACCTGGTCTCATGGGATGCACTTTTCAAGATGAGTCAAGTGCAGCTTCAACTCTTCAAAGATCTAGACATCTTTATGTTCACAGTGATCATGCTTCGAGGAAGCATCTGCATCATCAGCCAAAACAACGCCCTTGCCAACAACGAATACATCAAACACTACGATCCCTCTCAACCCTACACGTTTTTCTGCTCGCATTCTCCGGATTAAAGAAAAAAAACAGGTAAAACATCAGTATTTGCTATGTGAAAACAGCAAACGTAGAGTGATTGTAACACGAGGTATCTCAGCGGTAGGGAGGACATATAAATACGCCTATCAACGGAATCTTTTAAAAGTTGAATTTTGGTAAATTATCACTTTTCACCTAGTCAGAAACGAAAGATTCTCATCAGATTAAGTCGCAAACGTTTTCACCCAATTCGACTGTTTGTCGTCTATAAACGCTTTCATCTGTCTTTCACTTGTTTGAAGATTATAATTCTTGAAAATGTATCCATTCTAATCATCAGTACATTTCCTTAGAGCATAAATTGGCAACAACTCGCAAAAAGGCAATATAATTAATTAAAAATATGCTTTAAAACTTGATAACCGTACCGATCTCCATTTCGCTTGAGACATATTGTTGTTTTTATACCAAAATCACGCTCATAAGCAAATCCTGAATGTTTTCGCGCAGTCTTATAAGTGTTTCCTCGTGTATTATTGATATAATGAATTTAGGATTTCCTTGCTCTATAGTAAATTACTACCTTCGCGCAATAGTATTTCTAAAGACAGTCTGACCTTGATGTGACAGGACAGCCTGGTTGTTCGCATTGCTGACTCAGAGTCAGATAATTGGATTCTTGCATTTTTCTGTAGTGACTTTATGGAAACATTCCTGGCATCATAGTCACAAACGTATTCCTAATCTGATAGAACTACAATCCTAATCCTCGTTCTTGAGATAAACGCATCCGATGTAAATATGTATATGTTCATCTTTTGAACTGTTTACAGTTTCATTGCTTCATGAATGCGTTTTCTGCATGTAATTCGAAATTGTTTGTACATGTATGAGTTAAATTGGAATTGACTTTAGTTTTTTACCTCACCTTTCTAACATGGTAGATGTAATACGATGTCTGTTAAGATTTTGAAGATAATTGTTGTTGATATGGTCTTGGCGCAATTTTGGAGCGCATACTACACTATCTATGGCGGTCAGTTTAACTGATAGAGGATGACCACGATAACACCACGGGAGAGCAAACTACACCTGGGAACCTACACGCACGCAGCATTCAGACATTCCCTCATAAGCCAGGCACGATAATTAAAACCACGCGGACAGATGTGAGATGGCAATGATCCATAAAGACGAGCACTTTGCACCATTCGGCTGCACGCTGACCCTGAACATAATTCTTAACATATACTTAAAGTCTCACGATCTAATTAATGCATTTTACTGAGTATTTACTAACTGAAATTATATTAAAAATTGTTTCAACAGATAGTCAGATGTAGGTTGAATGGAGCCAGTGCTATAAAAATAATTCGTGACTAAAATATATTTCGATTTAAACGAGTTAAAGAGTTTTAAAAAATTCAGATAATATGTATATTTGTATATACCTTTATTAAATTTCTAAATAAAAAAGCAATTATTTTATTCAAAAATGTTGCTCACATGCAACGCCCTGTTAAACAGAGTACCTATCTCGAAATCAAAACAGTATGATCTTGCCATTCAGCGACAGATACGAATGCTCTTTGAGTATCATACCAATGGATTGGTGTCCAAAACCCAACCTGTTGCCCCCTCAAAGCATATAATATTGATTCACTCTGAAAGAGTTAAATTGTAATATTATCTTCAACTGTGTATCCAACAACTCGTACACAGTTGATGTTCCTGTTTTAGTATAATAGAATATAATGAATCATCTACTTTTTTGTCGCTTAAATACAGCAAATTAAGAATAACTGAATATTTCGTTTAAAACATGTCATCTGCAGCTTAAACCAAGACTAATTTAAGTCATTTCTTCCTATGCGAGCTTACATAAGCCAGGAACCTTTTCTCATAATAATCAAACTGCCTTTTTAATTTGACTTATTGCACTGCATAGATATTTGATACCAAATATTAGCAATGTGTGCAACGCAGGTCAACAAAAACATGCATGGAGGCAACGGAAACGCCCAGATTACAACGTTTATTTGATTATTTTTAATTTATTTGCCTTAAGAATTTGTTTGAATCTTGCAACCTCTGAGTATAATGCGTCACATTATGGGTCTTCACGAGCATGCATCGAAATGTAATATAGGGAAGAGCGGGATCGAAGAGTATGAGAAGATTATTTCAGAGGCCTTCTTGTAGTCAAAAAAGCTGTGGGAATCCACGAGTTGAATGTTTGCAGGATGCATTTTTTCCATTATATATTTTTCCTAAATGTCAATTCACTTGCATGACGCTCGAAAGTTTTACAATCGACTTTCCAAAGTGTAAAGTTTGTGATTGTACAGACTTGATTATATTTTGGAAAAACATTTAAAAATAATATTTTATCTTAAGTATAAACATGGCAAAAAGTTATTTTTTATAACAACGAATAAGTTAATATTTACTCGATTGCCGTATCATATTTTATTACAAATATTAATCCTACACTAAAGAAACGTCACTGTTAATAGGAAACACTAAATATTTTAAACATACGCTTGCTTATTTCTATTATGTGTATATCCATTTATAAAGCAAGCTTAGTTCATGAGATTTCATACAATCGAGGTCCATAATAAGTTAAAATAACATCAGTCAATATCACAGTTAATTTGTGAATGTTGCATGTAGATATTAAAGCCTT
The DNA here is from genome assembly GCA_030141615.1 of Unio pictorum. Taxonomy (NCBI): domain Eukaryota; kingdom Metazoa; phylum Mollusca; class Bivalvia; order Unionida; family Unionidae; genus Unio; species Unio pictorum. Next base: position 3,443,555 of record JARLTB010000253.1, read on the forward strand.
CACTGACGTGATCAAATATATCAATAAGAATATACCAAAGATTTAAACTGAAATCTAAACTAACAAGAATATCGAACCCATTCATATCAAACATCAATTCCGATGCACGTTCATAAATACATAAATACAGATATAAATCAATACATACACTCACACACACTATAATGACTACGATAATCACATGTTTGAAGTGACACACAGACATAATAGTACTCATATAAAATTTAGATAAGTATGTCTCATTAAACTCATATGATTGTCCCATGTACTAAGACGGTATGTAAATTCAGTTTTTCGACCAAACATCCGAATACTGTACAGACACGGGCGATAAGTAGGCTATAGTGAAGATCAACTCTCCTACTAGGAAGAAGACGAAAAAGAAAACGTCAAGAGTGTTTGCAACCTCAACCCATCGCAATTCCGTTGCATCCTTAGGCAATATACAATATCTACACACTATACGACGACATATCCAGGCAAACTTTTGAAGGCACCCTGGGGGTTCAAGTAATAGCTGATTCTGAGCTGATATATCTTCAACACGATTCGGTCTATGACTTGATGACGTATTACCATTTCCTTCTCGTTCTTCATCCTCCGTCCTTTCATTCGTCGTTCCTCTATTCTCTCTTTTTTCGTCTTTCTTCTTCTCCTCATCATCATTCTTTTGCTTGTCCACTCTTTTCTCGATCATCAGAGTGAATAGTACCAGGACAGTTATAATTGCGCTAACGACCATCATCACCGTAAGGTAGTACACCAAAACAGAGACGGGTGCAGAGGACTTTGGCAACGATGTAACTATGGTGTTCATGAAAACCACAAAAGCCAAGAAACAAGTAATGGAATATCCTGCTCTCTCACCAGAATTTCTAGGCAAGATGAAGACAAAAATATTTAATCCGGACAATATTAAAATAGGTAGAATGTAGTTTAAGACAAAATTCAAAGACCTTCTGGCTATTCTAATTTGGAATTTGACATGGGATTTTGAATCCTGGATTAACGTCGCCGCATACGTCTTTTCCACACTCCACGCAACGTTCTCTTCAAAATAATCCTTCTTTAAACTAGACGCTAGAAGAGTCAGCTCACTAGAATTGTAAGCTCGCGAGGTAAATTTGAATGAGCAATCATGAACGTCAAAAGGATAAAAATAAACGTTTGGCCTACATGACCCTTGAAGGGCAACATTTTCAGTCCATTCACATTTACCAGATTTTAAGTACATTCTCACCTGGGATTGTTCTTGTACGATTTCCGTGCTCGCTCCAGCCGAATTGACTAGTATCAAGGACGGCTTCCAGATGCTAGCTGCTGATATAGTAACTGATGTATCAGGGGCCGTCGCGCCATGTGCGTTGAAATAAATTTCCTCTGTCCACTCCATCGAAAGATATGTACTTATATCCATGATACCCCCAACATCGTCAAAGTTGTTTAATGCCAGGAGTTGCAGACCTAACGAAACATTCAATGTTTTTGACAGGTCTTGCAGTGGAATCACGCTGATTTTGTTCTGATATATCGTGGTTATGTTTAGAACCTCAGCCGATACATCTGACCAAGTTGCGGCATGGCAGTCATCAGCAAAGAAGAATACAAAACAAAATATAATGGAAGTTATATACATGACCATGCCAACTGTATCTGTAATTACGGTGATCATTGTGCCATTGAGTATGAGGTGACACTGCAAGAACGTTATCAAACCTGAGAATTAATATCATGTACAATTGTAATCGTTGTATTTTGAGCATGCGCTGATCAGGTTTCTAAGTTTGAGTAACAATTAGTATGTCCTTTAGTAAATCGTTTTGCTGCATTACTGAATACCTTTTATTCTCATACTATTCTCTTTTGAAATGGATTGTATACCATACACATTCGAATATCCGCACTAGTCTAAACTTTAATGGTAAAGAGATTCAAATGTTTGCCTCAAACAATTTGCTGATATATTTTGTCTAAAGAAATTGCTTTCTGAGTGATATTATTTCACAAACGTGCTGTAAGTGAATTCCTAAATTTAAAGAAGACCTTCTAAAATTTCAGCAAGCAGTATGTACGTATGTATGTATGTATGTATGTATGTATGTATGTATGTATGTATGTATGTATGTATGTACGTACGTACGTACGTACGTACGTACGTACGTACGTACGTATGTATGTATGTATGTATGTATGTATGTATGTATGTCAAGTTCGTATGTATGTATGTATGTATGTATGTATGTATGTATGTATGTATGTATGTATGTATGCATGCATGTATGTATGTATGTATGTAACCGCTCCGGTGGCCTAGTGGTTAGAGCGTCCCCCGCTGCCCCGGGAGGTCCTGGGTTCGATCCCCGGCCGAGTCATACCAAAGACTTACAAAAATGGCACTAACAACTGCCTCGGATGACGCTCAACATTAAGAGGTTAGTTTTAGGACTGGTCGGCCTGGTGTCAGGTTAATGTGACTGGGTGAGACATCATGCTACATGTCTGCAGCATTATGCCCCAGTACTAGACATCACTTTAACTGCATCACTACGGACATCGTAGCGATATGACCGAAAAATTGTTAAGGCTACGCTAAAAATCCTAAATAAACAAACAAAGAAATGTATGTATGGATGGATGGTAGGATGTATATATGTATTGCGCCATTGCGTATGAGGTGACACTTAACAGGAGAACTAATGTCATAGACAATAGTACTAGTTTTCAAGTTTGCATACTTGAACTCTTGTCTAAACTTGTATGAAAATCAAACGGTTCTCGAGTAAAATTATTTTTTCTGCATTACTGGATACCTTTCATTCTAGTATAGCATTGTATTGTGTAGTGAGCATATGCAATAATCTTTGTGAATATCCGCACCAGTCTAACATTTAATAGTAGATAAACGTGCTTGTTTACTTCTAACAATCTGCTGATATATTTGGTCAAAGAAATTGCCTTATGGATTGTGTGTTTCAAGTAATGTTATAAATGTAAAGAAGACTTTTTGAAATAAGAGCAAACAATGTATGTGTGTATATATGCAGCATGAATGAATGCGTTTGTATATGTATGTATCCATGTTGAATTAGGCTTACATTGAATGTCATGGAATGGCGAATTCCTCAATGTTGACTCAATGAAAATGTATCAGCTGTTATTCCCCAGTGTTCCTTAATAAGCACGGTTAAATAAGGGTTTTGTTGAGATTTATTTATAAGCTGATTTTAAATCAACGTTTTGTTGGAAATCAAAATGGAAACACCAGTAAATGCGGTGCTATTTTATCACAAGTTCTGATCATATTAATACAAAAAACTTGAATGTACAGGTATTACTTCATAAAATAAGTGTCAAACTTATCCGTTATTTCTTCTCATATCTACACTGTACAATTTGTCGTACCAACGAGAATAATGTCGCTCTATATCCCAACTCCTTAACACATTTAATATTCGTCAAATGATTTCCCCCACTCTGTTGCAAGCAGCGCCGGATTAAGCACCGTGGAGGCCCATAGGCAGTCAAACTTTTGGGGCCCCAGACCCACGGTCACGGTCTCATGGGGGCCCCTCATGGGGCCCATAAAAGTCGCGGGGCCCATAGGCAGTTGCCTACTCTGCCTAATGGGTAATCCGGGACTGGTTGCAAGCATGGAGAGAATGACCATGACCTTTTAGAAATAACAGCTTTGAAATATATCTCTCGGTATCCTGTTGCTTTATGTTTCAACCTTAACAGTCGGAAATGACATACGCTTGTTTGTCTCTTACATGCAAACGTAACAAAAGGATATCAACAATAAATTTCACATGCAAAGTTATTTCATCCTATTCAATATTAATTCTAGTTACATATGAACAGGATGGAAAGTTTAATATGTTGTAATAAAATGCACTCTAATGCTACATTTAGTAATTACACATATCGTATTTCGATAGGAATTCTAATTCTACCGTATTTGTTTTTATACTTTAATCTTGAGCTACATCTACCTTATAATTAGTTGTATACACCGCTGTGATTTTTTTTTTAAACTTGAACATTTATTTATCTTCCGTTAGGTACTAGTTGCGATGACCGCCAAGAAATTAGTTTCAAATATTAAATAAAATCGTTTACACACTCTTAAACTTTTTTCTCTAATTTCCGATTATGTGAGCGTTGAATACATTTCTCGCATCAATAATTTGTTTTCCAAATAAATCTATATATTCATAAGGATACATTCATGTTGGTAAAATATAATATATATTACATACGTATCTTTATGTCACGTGACTGAGACCCTCAGGTAAAACGGTTCGGTTTAGTTATTTCTATTAATATTTTATTGCCTGCATTTTCATTGCTTTTTCAATAACTTCACGTATTAATGAGCCTATAAACCGGTAACTACATATAAAGTTTATCGTTCTTTAAATAGAATTCTCTTGAAATTAAAGAGAAGTTGGAGAATGGACTGTTGTCATGATACATCAATAAATGTTTTATTCTCATATTTCTAAGATCAAATGTGAATGCAACAGATGGGTTACAACATGCATTTATATAGTTTGATAGTTAATAAAACATGGCGAGTGGAATTGGTAAAAACCATATAAATACTTCGTGTGTGTGTGTGTGTGTGTGTGTGTGTGTGTGTGTGTGTGTGTGTGTGTGTCCATGCACCGATGGCCCAGTCAGAAAAGTTTTGAAAGCTGATTGTAGAAGTGGCCCTTGTTTCAAAGACAGGAGGTTAAGGGCTATTGTTGCTATAGCAACTAATTTGGCGACCCCTCACCCAGGTTTCATCTGATAATAGTTTAATGACCACTTTGCCAAGAGTACAGATTATAAGAATAACTTATCTACCACTCAGGTGACAAACTCATAAAAAATGTCACGATCATTAAGTTTTCAAAACGTTTTGTGGTTTTGAACAAGGCTTTGTATTAACATGCTTACGATTGGTGGGTCAGAGATTTTAATCAACTTTTGGGCGTTGGTGAGCCATGTTCATTTCAGACAAATTTTGAAAATTGAAGATAAAGCTTAAAGGTCAAGAGACCCATGAGTTAAAATTTCTAGACTACTTGCCATCAAATAGCAAAGCAACTACACTCCTATGTCGATACCGAAAGTAATATTTACTGTGAATATGCATGTATTTAACCTGAGCTAAATTATCGGTGCAGATATGTTGATGACAGACCTTGTAAAGGGGGACCAGAGTACAAAATATGCTTTCTTTTGTGCTTGTAAAGACAGTCATCGATTTATTGGGTGTCATATTACCAAGTGGCATTTAACATGTTCCCCGCAGATTAATCTTTCCCACGCAAGACTAGCCCATTTATTGTATTTACGGTCTTCTTTTAAGACCATGAGTAAATACATTAAAGCCATACTTAATCCATGCATTTAAATGCATTGTATTTGTCTCCAATTGAGTACATCTATTTTGTACAAGTTGTATTACAAAAGACTGAAGGCCATGTGTATATCTGAGCAATATAAATGTTCTTCAAGATCTGTGTGATTTGGATTTGCAACGTAGCTTTAACCATTTTTCAGTCATATCGCTACGATGTCTTCAATGCGGTAGATTATTGTGATGTCTAGCACTGGGGCATTATGCCACAGACATGTAGAATGATGACCCACCTAGTCACATTATCCCGATACCAGGCCGACTAGTCCTACCAATAAATTCTTTGAAACAAGGTCGCCAGGTGGGTTTTGGATTTACAACACAACACAATATATGGTGATACAAATACAATGTTTAATGACAAATGATTTGAATGAGAAATTCATTTTGATTAACATGTGCGTGATCCAAATATTGGGTGAATAATTCACAGTGATTTCACCACGAAAAGAATGATGCGTTTTACTCAAACATTAATAAATGTATTTCACTCATATTAAGAAGTATTCACTCAAATCGTGAAATTATGTAAATAAAAGAAAAAGATACAATTTATTTTTCCGGTCCCAAAAACGCACTGTGTTTTATGAACTATAAAAACTAACCCACGGCTAAAGGATTACCCGTATGGAGTTACACACCACGTCACGAGCCCACTCGGCTACCACTCAAACTGGTAAATTTGGCCGTCAGTATTCTAGGTTGGCCAATCAAGCCATCAGCGCCCACCAATCTTGATCAGCAACGTCCGATCACCTGCTACTAGACCAACAAAAATATCCAGCTCTATGACTGCTATGGTTCAGCTTCACAACTACTTTGGTCAACTAATATGGTTAGCTCTGCAGTTGATGCCACGTTTACTCCGATCACTCTACAGCTGATCACTCCGGACAGATATCACTCCAGTCACTCTGGCCAGCTGAAAATATATTGAACGCCGTGTACTATGCATGACACGGGCATATACGATAAAACGTAATGACGTTATATACGGTACGTTATACAGATTACATTATCGGCACAAGAATTAAAAGATAATACACACGTTCAGAAGTGAAACTAACCGTGCCCGAGAAGAATCCTACGGTACTAAACGTTTCTTAAAAATGTAACTTTGTATTGTCACAAACAAGAATATAAAATATTTGCATTATACCATGTAGACCGAATCTACATAGAAAATATACAAAGATAAACGTGGTATTACAATAGTTATAACTTATACACAAGGAATTAATAACTCATACGCTAAATGACAAGACGTTCCGTAATGTAAAGAAGTTTACCTAAGGTTAGACATTGTACAAATAAACGAAACCCGAGTATATGTATTTAATAAATGAAAGGGATTTTACAATTCCGTGATACTCCTTATGCTGAGCTCCAAGCGAGACAATAGTTAGTACATTTTAGACTTTGGCATGACTCGACCGGGGATTGAACCTACGACCTTCTTAGTCCGAGGCAGACGATTTAACTACTAGGCCACCGAAGCGGTCTCTTCTAAATTTAATTCAGCACCTTTATATACACACTCATCGGTTAATATGACATTCAGGATCCGGAACCACCATTATTCGTGTGTGTGTGTGTGTGTGTGTGTGTGTGTGTGTGTGCCAAAGTCCTTGTGCATACACTCAATAGTTTAACAACATGAACCGGTTTGTGTTCAGATCACAACAAAGGTATTAGGAACGGTAGCGAAAACATATTGTTTTTACAGACAATTTAAATGTAGAGAAAGCCTATGCATACCTCGTGTGCAACAAGTCCAACTATTTGACATTTAATACACTGTTGCGTACAGAGTTAAATAACATAAATAATGATATTCCTAACTGAAACGAATTGAAGTTGTAAAGCAAAAAATGTACTGGTATTGAACAAAACGAAATAAAGAAACGAAGATTAACTACTCCAACAATGTGTTTCCATTTTCAAATAATGATAAATTGATTCACATACAATTACGAATTTTTTACACAAAAAACAATATGATACGTTTTCACTCAAATTGAGATAAATTGTTTTCTCTCAATAGTAAAAAATGAGTTTTTTTCACTCAAGTAAAGATAAATGATAGTAAACACAATAACAAAAAGATATACTCGCTCAATTAGGTATAATAACGTATTCCTGATCATATAGCAATGATGGTGGTTTCTATGCTCGAGTAGTGATAATGTTATGCATTTCAAAGATAAGGGATAACCTTTGGAGTCCAGATAACAAACACATGGTTTCTATAGTCCAACCACTGTCGAATGATCAAGGTACCGGCACAAGTGGCCCGCCACTCCCAGCCTGCACAAGGAGACCTTTGACACTTCAGGCTCTATGGTCCCAAAATTTGGCTTCTCAACATGAGATTTTTTCAATCACAATGTGTCTTCCGGAAAGATGGCCGCTATCGCTAAACCGGTTAGAAGCAACTGTTTAGTTTTGTGCTGTTTGTAATGATATATGTGCTTGTTGTCTACCTTCGTTTACATTAATGTGCTTCATCATGTATTGGCTGTTCAGTTCGTATGTGTTTCTTCATCTCCTTGTTTTGGAAACGAGAACAATTATATTTTTTCTCAGCTGTCTTGCTTTACTGCTACAACGTCCTTTATTCTTGAATAAACCGACATCACGTGATCGCCAGTCAACCCGTGTATGATATGATGGACCATCATCAATTGTTTTAAATGATCATCCCTTGGCTCTTCGTACCACACTGTGCTAAAGACTACACGAACTGGGACTACATTCAACATTACTTAAATGTAAACAGAAGCGAAAAAAAGAATCGTTGTTGAAAAACGGGCTGGCGTAGAACAGTAAAATGAGATTCAGTTATCTTCCTATCGCCCTTTTCGACTAAACAATGTAACAATTCGTCAATTAATTTAGATAACCTGGTGCGAATCCCTATTAAATCGTCAAACATTGTGTCAATTATCCCGGAGATACCATTGCGTATTGCATTATTTAAATTATTCAACGCACCACAATCAGTAAGATCATCAGAACATCGTAAATAAATAGATAATGTTTTCAAAATATCGACGTTTTCTTCCTGACAGAAACCTAGCTAAAACCATCAGGCGATGAGCCCAATTGCGCAGGTCTAACAGCCACCGGGTACTCCATCATGCCCCTACCACTGTCGAGGAGGTGGAATTGCTGTCATCACAAAGAATTCCACGATTAAATGTCTTAATCACAATACAACCTTCATTGTTTTCCATATATCTTTTGAACTAGTCCAAACAACACCCACACTGTAACAAAGGTCAGTCCATTTTTCTACATCTACCGACCTCCTCCTAGTAGAAAAAAACAAGCTGACTGAATCTCTCTTTCTTAAACAGTTTCTGACTCAAATTAAGTTGGAAATTTGATAGATGGCGACCTGATTTCTTGGAGATTTTAACTTTCACTTTGACTGTCCTGGAAACCCATACACATCAACACTCCTAGATTCCATTCATATTCTCAACCTTGAACAGCCAGGAACCAACCTACCTATAACATAGTCACCTTTTAGACTAGATTCTTCATAGACCTGATGATAATAGTCTACAGTCCAGCCTTGTATCGCGCGAATTTGCATCAGATCATCTCTGCATTATATGCCATCCAGACGTATCAGTCCCTAACCCTCCACCTTTATTTACTACTAAGAGAAACCTCCATATGATAAATAGAACCAGACTAATACATGGCATCAAAGCAAACCTAATAACTTGCTATCCTCCTACAGCAAAAACATTCGATTTAGATAACTCCCTGCGTTCATTGCTTGAAAAACATGCCCCAGCAACCGTGTGCAAAATATCAATTCAAAAGTGTCCGTGGTATAGTAGTGTTAGGGACCAGCTTGGCAGTGTTAAAAAAAAGCCGTAAAGCAAAGGGGCTTTGGCTTTCCAGCCGTTAAAAGGAACGTCACAAACAGAGTCCATTTAGCCAAATTATCCAACTACAGTACTAAGATCAGAGAGAGAGCTCTACGCGATTTTTAACAAACTAATCAATGAACAAATGTACACTACTTCCAACTACATTTTCTCCTGTCGACCTTCTGGACCTGTTTGCAAATGTATACAGTGACAAGGTACAAACCATTAGAGATAAACTTGACAACAAACGTTTAATTGTCTCGTCGTCACCATATAATTGCGATACAGAATTTCAGCGACAACCGTTTGCAGCATTTGAACCTGTCTCTATGGATTTAGTACAGACAATCGTTATGAAGAGCTTAGATCCAATATTGCCACCCTAATTGATGTTAGTATAACCTCCCTCTCATCCGGGGAATCCCCATCATTTTCCAAAAATGCCATGGTTAAAGAAATCATCACTCGACCACATCGATGTAAAGAACTACCGCCCAGTGTCTAATCTCCCGCTCAAAAAACAAATCTTATTCTTTTAAAAGTTGTTAAAACCCAACTTGTATCACTTTTGAATTCAAATAGTTTTTAACAATGTACAGTCTGCATATCGCCCTTGCCACAGTACTGAAACTACTCTTCTGACAGTAGTTAATAACGTTCTCTCTGCCTTGGATAGATGAAAGATTACAGTCCTCACCCTCCTTGATTTGTCTGCAGCAGTTCACACAATACACTATGATATATTACTTCACCGTCTCCAGCATTTATTTGGTAGTCACAATACAGCCTTACAGTGGTTCAAGTCCTACTTAGTGAACAAGACACAAATTGTATTTGCATATAGAATACACTCCATTCCAGTTGATCTTTGTTATGATGTTCCACTTGGATCTGTTCTATGGCCTGTTCGCTTCATTATATGCACTGAGCCACTCATAAGTGTCATGGATCACCCAGTGTCTCACCAATTGTATGCTGATTACACCCAAATATACAAGTCAAGTCACCCAACTGAAGTTGATGCTACCATCAATGGAGTATAGAGGTTCATTTCTGATGGGAAATCATGGATGACATGTAATAAGGTGCAGATGAATGACGATTGAACGGAAGCCATTCTGATTACAACACACAGACTTTCTCATTGACACTCTTTACCTAAAACAATAAATATCAGATCAACATCACCAACATTAAATTCACACAGTCAGTACAAAACCTAAGTGTTACCCTGGACAGTACTCTTACATTGCACCAACATGTCATGAACATATGCAAGGATGCATGCCTTTAGCTTAGATTCATCGGCTCCATTCACAAATATATTTCAGTTGATGCCACTAAAACACTTGTGTGTTCATTAGTACTTTCAAGACTGGACTATTGCAACTTAATTCTGGCTGGTTCGTCACAATATCTACTCCAGAAACTTCAAAAAGTTCAAAACACAGCTGCTTGGAAAACTCTGATGTTAATACAGCTGGTAAGTAGACATATTTCAAAACACAGCTGCTCGGATCATCTTTAGAGTACCACGATCAGAGCACACCTCCCCACTGCTATGTATCCTATACTGCTATCCATTCAATCCAGAATCAAACACAAAATGTGTTCTCTGTACTACGTTGCACTGACGAAATCCAGTCCAGCTTACCTATCCGGCCTCATCCATGCATAGACACTAGAAACATACTCACGCTCCTCTTCTGACAATCGTATACTCATTATGTCCATTATAAAAACGAAGTCATATTGACAACGTTCTTTCGTATACCAGAGCCCATCAGCGTGGAATGAGTTGCCCATTGAAATGAGACACAAAGAAACAGTGATCTCTTTCAAGAGTGCTCTTAAAACCCATCTTTTCCGACTGCAAGAACAAACTTAAAGACCTAAAAATGTTTCCAACTTTAACTATTTTCAGCATTTTTTATGTTTTTTAATTTCATGGTGGGGTTGGGGTTTTTTTTGTATACCTATCGTTATGTTGTTGTAAAGCGGTTAGAGATTCTAAAGATTAGGCGAAATACAAAGTCCTCGTTATTATCATTATTATTATTATTATTACTATTATTATTATTATTATTATTATTATTATTATTATTATTATTATTATTATACAAAGTTATAAATCTCTCTCGCCTCAAGGTTTAGTGGGAAAAATCTGACCGAGTCAAAATATGGACAACTGTTTTATTGTTAGTAATATACAAATGTGTAATATTATTTTGCTTAAGTATTGCATCTAAACATGTAATGGGTACACGTTCTTCTTTGCATATGTCACGTTGAAATATTGCAGCATGTTCATGCTAAACCTTGGGGCTAATAATTCTGCGGCAATAGTGTTACGATATCAGTCTTGCGAATAATGAGGTGTCAAAGACAGTGTGTATAACATGGCCATAGGAACTCGTTCTGGCGTCCTATTTTGGCAGCGCGAGTCACAGGTAATTGATGCATTGCATGTGTTGGCTTCAAAGGAACACATCAAGTGGGGGTCGTAATTTACCCCCTTGACAGACGGTCGGGGAGGGGGCAATGTCTGCTAATTATGTAAACCATGGGTGAATTGACATCCACATGGAGTTGAACAAGGTTGTCCACCATTGGAATCGCAATCTTAAATCTAGTATTTTGAAAACTAAACGTTAGTAGTAGCTAAACCATCTTGCGGCAAGCTATAAGCTACTCCGACGTCATTCGAAATTGGCGGGAAATTTTGTTATTCTGGGAATTACAAAGAAGCTTCGGATAGGTCAGTTAGTTATTTGCTCGATTGTTTTAATATATTACAGCAAAGTAGTTGTACTCTAATTATCTGCATTATGCATACTTCAATACTAGAATCGTTAGTACGTATTTATAAGGTTGATTTATGTGTAGTGCTTGATTCATTTATAGTGTTTGATCTACATGCATATTTTGAGATATGATCAATATTTATGTACATAATTAAGATTGTAATTCGCTATTTGGTTAATTCGTAGTAACCTAGTATATGTATTCATGTGATATTCTAGATTTGCAAATATTGAATTGAATTATAACTTGGTATAATTGTTGTAGTGTGCAACAGGAGTTAATAGGGAAATTTGACTATTTGTGTATACTTTGTAGGAATATCATGTGTAAGAATATATCAGCGCAAGGATATGTAGATATCTGTGTACACTTTGTAAAAGTGTACTGTACAGAAATGCGTCTGAGTATGTGATATTTTCTCTATAATAAGATTGAGAATCAATATATACCGATGAAATGAAATTTGTTGATATATGCATGATCAGCAGTCGATACTGTGTACACCATATCAGAACGTATGAGTATTACGATGTGCACGAATGCGTGACCAAAGAAGGTAATGGCTTATCTGATAACAGATTGTTGTTTAGTGTGAGTCTATATAGCTAGATGAATTTGCTAATGTCCTTGTGTGTTCATACAGGACGCTTTTAGGGACTAGAAGAGCTGTAGCAGACATAGAAGAGAAATACCCTAGTACAGTTGGTCCCGAGTCTCTTTGAGAAAGGAAAAGGAGAGAATGAAGGCAGAAGTTAGACGGACTGGATGGGGAACTGGAGTAACAGTGAAGAGAAAGAATAATACAGATGAGTAGGAACACAGGACAGGAGAAAAATTTATCACACTAAGTCCGATGATGAAATAGGCCTCACGTAGTTGAGTGAAAGACGAGTGATTGGGTTTTGAATATTTAATTTCATTTGAGAAATGACTATCTGTTATCGAATGGTATTAAATTGTTGTTTATTTGAATTTCACCTTTTGTGTATTCAGTAATTTAACTGTCGGCATCGCTGACTGGGGGCTCATAGCTTTGCATCTCTTTATCAAAACTTTAATTTCTAACAAACGAGCCAGAGTGGGTCTTCTGTAACAATTAAATATAATACTAGGAGCACCCCATCCCGACCTAGTCCATGAGGACCTTTACAACAAATATGTTTTTTAATTAATTTATGTGAAGACCAACACAAGCTACACGCATGCAAACTTTGGTTATAATCAATTTGATTCAAATGATTGTATGTTCTGTTCTCTCTTCAAAACTCACAATCAGTTTATATCAGCAAACATTAGAAATACTCCTGATCATTGGTGTTGACATAATGATGTAGGCAAGAAGAACTCGATTATTCCTTTCTTTGTTTAAAACGTTAATTTGCTTTGTTATCCATAATACTGCTTAAAAATGTGTATCTCTACACGTATATTTTTTCCTAATTTAGAAACAAACAAGTCTGTCTCCCCAACACTGCACAACACATTTTAGGCGACTTTAAACGAGTGCAAGGAATGGCAGTTAAATCATTGTCAAAAGGTTCAAATAAGTGTGTAAAGAAGAAAGAGTTCAACGAAGGTGATGTGGTGCTAGGACAAAATGTCCGCGGACAAAATGGAACGGACAAAATGGCACAGACAAAATGTCATGTGGACAAAATATCAGTGGACATAATGACACGGACAAAATGTCCGCGGTCCAAAAATTTGCGGAAAAAAATATAAGATGGAAAATCCAATGAAAAAATTCACTAATCTATTTATTCAAATTTAGTCTAACTTTATTATAACGTACTGTAACGTCTCCCTCTAAGAAGGCGGGGTAGTAAATTTTATTTAGCTACGTTGTCTACGGAATGACCTCCGTCGATATTATAACTCGGTATAAGTGAAAAGAGAGAATACCAACAGAGAACTGGGCAAGATTATTGGGAAGAAATAATGCAATACGGGCCCCCTTAGACCAGAAAAACACAAATTTAATCAAAGAAATTATTAGTGGTAATTTTCAATTCAACTTAAGTTATATCAACATCGTTTACTAGCTGTGTCTAAAAAGGATTTGTTTCATCATCATAACGAGTGGTGAAAAGTGCACAATATCCACGACTGACTCCATCACCTTCCTCTCGACCGTGTTCCAACGTTTCCTACTTTCTCGAGTCTTTCTATTCCAACTGCCTCATCCTACTTGGACTTCCTAGTCTTTTATTCTGAACTCATTATGTCCACTGACATTTTGTCCACATGACATTTTGTCCGTGACATTTTGTCCGCGGACATTTTGTCCACATGATATTTTATCTGTGCCATTTTGTCCGTGACATTTTGTCCGGCCACCAGGTGATGTTATTATAGATGAAATTATATAGAGCGTTTATAAATATATCAATGGAGAGGAGGGGGTTAAAGCATGTGCGCAAGGTTATGTGGGATGACACCTCTGTAGGAGATCAAAGAATTGAAGATTTCGGAAGTTCCTACGAATTAAGCGTTTCCAGAGCCGTCAAGAAAAGTTTACTACAGGAAATTCTCTGGTTGATTTGCGCTCTACCCTTCCCCAATAGTGATTTTAATATTTCAATATGATTTTTGAATATTAAAAATTAAAAATAAAGTAGTAATGTCATTCTGGTCAGGTATAATGGACGTGGCTAACTGCTAAGTTGAATTTAAAAACGTCGTGCAATTTATATCAGCATGTGAAAAGTTTCACTCGATGATGCTGTCAGTGAGAAAAGTTTTATGGTAAATCTAGACAAATGGCATGCATAACTTGTCTTTAACTTATCTTGAATGTAAACCAGTTGCATGTGACACTTAGCACACAACTGTATGTTCATGTATGTGTACGAGGTCATAGTTGACCGAGTCTGTCCCAAATGAGTGGGACAAACGTTATGAAAATCTGGTTAGAAATGACAAAGAAAGAAAGAAAGAAAGAAAGAAAGAAAGAAAGAAAGAAAGAAAGACTGAATGAAAGAAAGAAAGAAAGAAAGAATGAATGAAAGAAAGAAACGTTTGCACTAGGCATGAATGAATGTAAATATAGGTCATATTATGTTCTTTCTCAGATGCAAATGTATAAAACAGAACCCCCTGTAACAGAAACTATCCAAGATTTTTTTGAATGTTTAATGTCAAGTAAAGATCGTTATGAATCCGATGTCATCGTTTCAAACTGATTCCAACAATATGTTAAAAATTCAAAAGATAATCTACACTATGCAGCTGTTGTGGAATGTGAAGTTTTAATACTAACTTAAATACTACTGATAATACTGGATTAATTTAAACTATGGTTAACTCCTACTATAAATCGAAAAGTGATAAAGAATGAGATGACTGAAACTTATAATAATTCGTCATAAGGTAGACAACAAGGAAATAAATCATGACAAAAGTTATGCAGACAGACTAGATGGTCCTGAGAATATAAATTAAAACTACATATAAATATATGGGTATTATTTATTACACAGTTTTCATGTTGATATAAGTTAACAATTTAACGGAATGACTAGGTAGTTAATCGTTATTAGTTGTTTAATATTTAATCGCGTTTGATAGAAGAATTAAACGCTAAAGTAAATTGCAGAGGACATGCTAATCAATGTGCTAACAAATTGGCAGCATCGGTTAATTTAAAACGTAATTTTAATGGCCAGTGTTAAAAGCTAGCTAATTACAATATCAAAGTATTATCAATTACCCTACTATACTTTATCCGAAATGTAAATAAATATTGCTTATTATTTGTATCTAACTACGTTACACCTACTACTCTTTTTAACAACTTTGCTGTCATTATGCCAATATTGTTGCTATACTATCACAGCTGAAGAATAAAAAAAAAACAGTAGCAGTTATTACACATTATCTTGGAGTAGCCATTTTATTTTGTATAGTTAAAGAAAAAAAACAAGGAAATAAATGGTAGGCGTTTACCTGATGAGACGTTTGACAACGAATTCAGAACAAATTAAGAGAGTTTATTAACTATGAGTATTTGTTATATTAGCTAAGGTTTCAGCGTTATTGTTCCATTCCATAATGGCAAGTAAAAGATTTGTATGAGTACATTACTACCAACACCAATTGGCAACTTAAATATAGTACCCAAAAAAAAGTGTTGAAAGATGACTATTTAACAATGGATTAGATACTTAAGTGGTATTTTATCTGTCATGTCTAAATTATAATTTTCAGCGTCATGTGCTAGCTTGATATTTTGTACGCCCATTTAGTTTCAGGAGAACGTACAAAGAGGATAAATAGTTGATTACAAGTATTTCTGTACGATATAACGTGAATACTAATACATTGCGTAGTGGTTGTCATAAGTACGAAGGTTAACGTGCAATATATTGAACAAAAGCAAAGCTAAATTAACCATCTCCAAAACAATTAGTTACCAATGGACCTAATATTCGATCCTCCCGAGTGTCAATTAATTTGTATTACCTATTTAATGAATTTGTCATTAGTTGAGTTATGGGTAAATTTAATCAGATTATATTAATAAATGCCAAAAGAAATGAATTACGTAATTATCATTCTGTTCATAGCAGCATTAAATAGGACAGACACAGAAATTTACAGTGAGCTTTCATAGAAGGCACTACTTTCAAAATAGATTCCATAACTAACATTACTATGGAAAAATGTCATACATGTCCACCATCTGCTATAAATAAGTTAAATAATATTGATATAATCATTAGGAGATAATGAAATAAATCACAATGACTATGGCATGATAGTGAATAAAACAACTGATAGGCATGGACATTTAGGATCAGGCAATAAATCTGTTCGCTTCAATCGTGGAGCCAACTAAACCAACGATAAAGGCAAGTTATATTACAAATGAAGGACAGCTTGGAGAATACAAACTGCTTTAAAATGCATTGATAATCAAATGGTAAACTATACATTTCATTACAAAGAATGTATTGTATGCTTGTCTATTAAAATATTTCATATCACAAGAGAAACTCAATATATGCAAACGTAAATCAGCAAGGGATTAAACAAAACGAAACATCTCCTAAATGGATACAGTAAACAACATGGATTTCAGCAAAATAACTTAAAAGATTTCGTTTGTCAAAGGAAACGATCACTATATTGAATGTACGTATGACTGATCTATTGATTTAACAACATATATTTTAACAACATATATTTTCAATGTATCGAATGATCAATACACCTGATTGATATATGGATCAATCGGAATGTATTTAATTTATGAACAACTGAGCAATCTATCGAATTCATAAATAAATATGCACAATTGATCAACAAGTCTAGCTATAAGATTGATTTTCAGAAATACTTAGAAACTGCAATGGGGAACGATTTTCTCCATAAACAATATATAACGAACATATTAAGTTCAGAAATAATTAATAGACTAATGCGTATGCAACTAAAAGAAAATATATTTGAGGATTTGTATTTCAACCCTAACGCAGTGAAGCAGCAAGGAAGGTAGATTGAACTTCAGTGTCAGGTTGTTTTTTTTTTTGTTTTTTTTTTTTCCTTCTTTACCCCTATTTGCATGACATAGGGTAAGAATGCATCCTTTAGATCAGCGGTTCTCAACCTGTGGGTCGCGACCCCGTCAGGGGTCGAACAACGATTTGCCAGGGGTCGCTTACGACCATCGGAAATGTACATTTTTACAGTTATGAACGAAAATAATTTTACGGTTGGGTCGCCACAACATTTGGAATTGCATTAAAAGGGTCGCGGCACTAAAAAGGTTGAGAACCGCTGCTTTAGATAAACACCTGGTAGCATCTCTGCAGGGGAGATAACCTGAGTGTTTTTTAAAAATTGTAATGAATTAAAGTTATCCCATCATTTCCGTGACATAGAAACAGATGTAATATGAAACCAAACATCATATATGAAATTTAAACGTATTTCAAATATTGATATTAATAAAATGATGAATGATTATTATACGAGGTTTGAAAAGTTGTATCATTAATTACACGGAAGTATATTACTTTAATATTTTTTTTAGCTGCAAAAGGTGTCATAATGGTTAGCACAACAAAATGACCATACAATTTACACTATTAAAGATCCTGATAATATATTGCTATTCCAGTAAATGTTGGTTTTGTATTGATTATTTTTAGACAAAAGGAATTGATGGATAGACAGACGTATCGACGAATAAAAGGATGCAAGGATGTTCAGACAAATCAGTGTACATATAAATGGACCAGGTCCGCATGAAAACACATGGTCATATTGAGCTGCAAAACGGACAGAATTAAAGTACACACGAATCAACGGAGTGTTTGGATAAGTAATCATGTTGCTAAATGACACAATAAATGGTAGCATGTGCAAAATTGTCAAAAGGTGAATAGTATTCGTTCCAACATGTCAAGTACTATTACAACTAGTACCAGACAACAAGAGTTCGAACAGATGGAATAAGGTGTGACTGACTTTGCACGCATTCGTTCTTTTCGCAACAGTAGATGGTTGATAAGCACAATCTATAAGACGAAAACAATGATTTTTAAAGCTCTGTTGATGTAACAGTTTCGAGGTAACCAATATTTCTTATCCTCTTTCATTTATATGCCCGTACATTTTTCCCTCGCTTTCCGCTTCTCTGTGTCCCAGCGGGTAGAGTAATTCGTTACAAATTCGTTTTATATCAGAAGATATCAAAATAATCAGAAACTGCGTACTACTAATACACATTGTTAGTTATAATTCAATTATTCAAAATTTCAAAACACAAGCGTTCGGACACTGTCTTACAATCTCTCTCTCTCTCTCTCTCTCTCTCTCTCTCTCACACACACACACACACACACACACACACACACACATATATATATATATATATATATATATATATATATATATATATATATATATATATATATATATATATATATATATATATATATATATATATAATTTCAATTTTTATGGATTAAACGAATTTCCTGTAATATGATTGGATGTAAACGGTCACGTGATGTTGATCAGGAATTGTTTACACTTCGATAAATTCTGGGACTACTTTCGGTTTTTGAAATATAAATAAACATTGCAGACACGTTATTGTGAAACGATTTTGTAACAGATGGGACTGACTAAAATTGAACAAGAATGTTGTCAGTAAACAAAATGTGTTAAAAACCACGATAACCATTGCCTATGATGTAAAAGATGAAGTTTATGAATAAACGTAACTGTGGCTGTATAAACGTAACTGTTTCTTCGTGTGATTCTGTACAGGTTATGTATTACGGGGCGGTGTGAAACACCGAATGAAAGGTAACTACGCTCTATGTAAATTCGAATGCATTATTGATGGAATAAGTTAATTTGACGATAGAAATGATGAAATTGGAATTATAAGGATTAAATGATCATCGTTGGGTATTTATTGATGTGTAAATTTTACCTAATCACTCACAAATTTAACTTAAAGTCCTTCGGAGTTTATTTACTTTGTGAGTGATTAGGTAAAATTTACAAATCAATAAATACCCAACCATGATCATTTAATCCTATAATATATATATATATATATATATATATATATATATATATATATATATATATATATATATATATATATATATATAAAACTATGAGTTCCTACTAATAGAGTGTCCCCTTACGAAACCATAAAGAGATTTCACACATTCTAATCTGCAGATGCAATAGAATTCTGTAATACGACATAAAATTTCAATGAACTTCATTGCCAATTCCGGATCACAAACCTTAATATTTTGTCAGTTACGTGTATGAAAGGAGCAATTACAGATTCGCGTCGCTTTCTTTAAACTAGTGTTTTATACTAAATCAAAATCCATTGACCTATAAGATAATTGTTTCTATTTGGTAAGCTCTCATGTAAGTTTTCATTTTTCAAATACAAAAGCAAGCATATTTCAAAACACACCCTGGTCTCCCGGTATGTTCAAACAACTATTCATTATTGGCTGTGAAGAAAATGTGTTCATTTGTTTGATAGTCAATCCTTCAGAGGTGTGTGAACCTGATCACTGGTGAAAATTAGTCATGCATTATTTCGTATTTATGAAACAAATTTTTCAGCAGGGTTTAGCATAGACTAACCTGGTTTGTGGAACGGTTGAGTTTCGAATCAGTTCGATTACACACACGTTATGAAATATGTGCAAATATTACGAACTCAGTGTTGAAATATATCATAGTGTGTGATGAAATAAGAAAAGGAATTCGTCTCTCTCTCTCTCTCTCTCTGGTGTTCTACTTACTCTTCGTTTTCGTATTTCTCATTAGTGTATACCAGAAGTGTTACGCTGTAGTCTTTGTTTCATCTCCTACCAAAAATAAAAGTATTTCCTACCAATGAGAACTTTCCCGCTCTATAATAAGCCAACGGTTTAGCATTTGTAATCCTCTTTAATGACTGTACACTCACCTGTGAGGTCAATGAGAGAAAATAATCAAAACTTCCCGTTTTTGCGTCAGTCATTTGATTCTCGATGTGAACTTTTTTGTGTACCACTTTAAAGAGGATGGTGATATTAAGCGAGATGTTAAGGACAACGAATAACCGACATCGACAACAGTGAAAGATGTCATTATCATTATCTTGTAACCCCCAATACACATATACCGATGCAAACGTCGAGGCAGAAGATAGCGTTTGGGATATATATATATATATATATATATATATATATATATATATATATATATATATATATATATATATATATATATATATATATATATATATTGTAAGAAGCATAAATTAAAATATACTTACTTACATGTGTATATGCATAGAAAGAGAGCAATGAAGGCACAAAATAAAACAGTAAAACTCCATATACATCTCAGATATAACATACATCACCGCCGCCCTCCGTACCCCATCCTGAACTTTGTAACGCATGGTTGAAATAGTATATGGTATGGAAACGAAAGTCTTTAACCACTGTAACAATTAGACTATTTGAGAAGATTGTAGCCATGGGACCTTTTTCTGACTGTAGTATTGCTTATATGAAAAAAGCAAGGAAGAAGTCGGTAACGTTGATGTGGATACTGGATAACTAGAGTGTAACGCGAGATATGTTGGACGAGAGGAGGACATTTAAATCACAATGTCTATCAAATGACTTTTTTTAAATTAACTTGTAGGTCATCAAGAGGTATCCCTTTATTAAAGACGAAAGAATATGCTCAGAATTAGTCGCACGCTATTCCCTCAGTTCCATTGTTTGTAGTATGATATTCGATTCAGTTCGTCTGTCACTTATTTGAATAATCGAATGCTAAAGAATTGTTGGACCACCACGTGTTTCCGTATTCACTGGACAAATTTACTATCTGTTCACCCCAGCCCCTTCCCCACATATGTTGGAAACAGAACTGCTTAAAGTTGTAATGATTTCTTCCAATCTGGTCGAACATGCAAGCGCAATACAACTAGGAAATAACAGCCACCAATGTATATTTTGTCATCGCCTGTCGAAACCCAATGCTACTCCATTATGTTACCAAGTTTCATCCTGATAATTTAATTTCATTGAAATGATACCCATTATAATCATCATAGTCACTTAGTAATAAACAGTAACTCCCAAAACGGTAAGGGAATTATTTTGAAAACATAGGCAAAGGAATCTGTATAAACTTACAGCCAGCCGTCGCCTCCGTATCGACGCACACACGCGACATACCAATCAAGTTTCGTATATTATGCATGAGACACACGTGTCCTCTGCAGAAAGCATGGTCACATGCACATCTCACACTTAATTCTTAATAAATCTTGACATCTCTAACACACGCACACACACAGACAACCCTACTACTTATATATAATTCTAGACACATTTTTGTTTTCACCCATATGTTCAAGTGACGTAGACAGTCCACACGACAGGTACTGTTGATGACTTAAGGTGATTGCTGTTACAAGATCCGATTTGTTGGTGAAAAAATATTTGACAAAGTCTGAGGTGTCAGGTACAACTCGATATCAATTAAGACGTAAAATATAACTAAGAATTGATTGGAAAAGGAATGTTTGAAATGACGTAATGAAAATTGAACAATATTAGCAAACTATCGTTGTTTCTACCGTTTTCCTTCATATTCGCTTACTAGTAAAATATATTAGTAAAACTTGTACAAAGATAACGAATGCAATAGTTCAAACTGAAAGTATTAGCAAAGTTCACATTATATCACCAACAAACATAATATTAAAGAAATGAATGTGGCGCGGATAGATTAACTAGATCTTTCCATGTGAGGCCATTTGTTTTGATCACGTGACAATATGGCATTGGCGTTCACCAGACATCGAATAGAGGAGTGAAAGGCAGGGAGCATACGAAGCACGGAACCAGACCAAATAATGGTTGTGTTATTTATTCGACTGCAGTAACTTCTACATCTAATTAAATAATTTCACCATGAAAACAATTCCCAAAGATACAAGAACTATCCGTACCTGATGTAACAAGCCTTATAAAGACTAAGAAAATGTTAAAGAAACTTCCAGAATATGCATACTTTGTAGTTCACACGCAGTACACTTACATCGTAACGTGATGCACATCATGAAATCTTTCTCTACTGTATTTGACATCATCGTCATTTAGTATAACATACAGCAAAGATTAAAAACCATATAGAAAAAAAAGTCTTCCACAGAATCATGCCATGTAGTATATGTTTTACTAAAATCTTATAAAGAATCCTATCATAATCAAACGTATACTTCGTCCTTTATTTATTAATGGTCTCCAGACGCTAGTAAATACATTCAATATGCTAAGCCGAGTGTGAAGAAGATAACCAGAATGACAAGCAAATTTAGATAATCGATTTTTTAGAGACGACTCTTCAGATGAATAGGCTTACAAATTTATTGAGAAAAATATAATTCCAAGCCCCACTTAGTACGTGTATGTTCAACATCGATGTAGATAAATCACTACAAGTTGATAATGACATGAATTGCCAAGAACGATACTTGCAAGAACTTGTCGCACTGTCACTATACGCAGTATTTTCTTCATTCCCCCTATGAGTGGCCTCATAGTTCTTCATTCCTCCTATGAGTGGCCTCATAGTTGACACTGCTGACACAAATAGATTTAAAAGTTAGAAGATTTCAATTTCACACAGGTCTATTTGTAGTGACGTTAGGAAAATATTTACCTTGTTCCAGTCAACATAGTCATAAATGTATACCCAATCTCGTAGTACGATATTCCTAATCTGTATGCCTGGCATAGCATCATCCTCTGTAAGATTTGATATGTTCATCTTTTAAACATGATATAGTGTCACTGCTCTATAAATGTGTTTTAATTCATGTAATTGTTTACTGAATATGCATGCATGTGTTACATTGTAAATGGTTTTAGTTTTAACGTCACCCAAATTAATATAGTTATTAAAATACAATGTTATTGACGATATTTGTTGTCGTGAGCTTAGCGCCAGTTTTTCATCTCACGATAGACTGACTATACATGGCCGGTTCAACTGGTGGTCGGAAGTACACGGGAAATCTCGGGGGAGCACTAACGATACACGGGAACCTACCATCAAGCTTTCAAGAATGCCCACATCAGCCAAGCCAGAGACTCAAACCCATGCGGACATAAGTGAGATGGCAGTGATCAGCAAAGGCGAGCCCTTTCCACTACTCGGCTCCCTAGGGACCCTAAAGATAATTATTTATATTTAAAGTCGATATAATAGCTCAATGGATATAATGCATTTTACGGAGTATCGCTAACTGACGCTAAATAAAACTTCTGTTGTAACCGATATTCCGCTCTAGGTTAAATGGATAACATTTAATTGGGTGGTTTTGACGATCTCACCAACGGAGACTGATCTCTACGAGATTTCATTACTAAAATGCGTTTAGATTTAGACGCGACAACGTTTTCAATAATCCAGGCGAGATGTACATTTTCTCATATATTTCCGTTTCTAAATAGGAAAGCATTTGTTTTGTTAACCTTCTAGATTCGTTTCAATTTGAATTACATTTGGCCTTGTGTATTGTCCTTGTCTTGAGAGACTCTCACCAATCCATCTTCTTGCCACATAACCGTCACTAAATCTCGAGTCACCAAAACGGTCAGCCATTGTTGAAAGTGAAATACTTGTATATGTATGGTCAGGGAATCGCTAAATACGCTGTTAACAGATAATGTGTAAGTGTTACGTAGTTCCATGCA
The DNA here is from genome assembly GCA_030141615.1 of Unio pictorum. Classification (NCBI taxonomy): domain Eukaryota; kingdom Metazoa; phylum Mollusca; class Bivalvia; order Unionida; family Unionidae; genus Unio; species Unio pictorum. The sequence continues at coordinate 3,467,914 of JARLTB010000253.1, forward strand.
ACCAGATTATATTACTAAACTTAAGGAGACTGAAAATTTCGATTGTCGTTTCAGTTCCAGTTTATGTTCCTTTTTTAGTATAATGGAATGCAATGAATCGTGTACTCTCTGTCAAATAACGGGATAAAATCAGAGAAAAACAGCGATTTAACAACAACTGAAAGTTTCATATCAAATATGGTGTCAAGTTAATAATAATAATAATAATAATAATAATAATAATAATAATAATGAGGATTTGTATAGTGCCTAATCTTTAAAAGCTCTCAGCGCTTTACACCATCAAACTAGAATTAAAATTGAATAGGATGAAATAACTTTGCATGTGAAATTTATTGTTGATATCCTTTTGTTACATTTGCATGTAAGAGACAAACAAGGGAATGTCATTTCCGATTACTACAGGTTGAAAAATAATAATAATAATAATAATAATAATAATAATAATAATAATAATAATAATAATAATGAGGACTTTGTATAGCACCTAATCTTTCGAAGCTCTAAGCGCTTTACACCAGCAATAATGATATGACTACACTACAGAACAACAAATGACAAAAACAATGAAATTGGAAAACATAAAAACATGCTGAAACATATAAGATACAAAACATGATTAGGTCGCTAAGTTTGTCCCTGGAGTCGAAACAGGTGAGTTTTGAGAGCACTCTTACAAGGGACCACTGTGTCTTTGTGTCTAATTTCAATGGGCCATTGGTTCCACGTCGCCGGGACCTGGTGTGCAGACGAACGTTGTCCATATGACTTTGTTTTCACCTTGGGAACAATGAGTATACGATTATCAGAAGAAGAGCGTATGGATCTAGCTGGTTGCAGTACATATCATTGGCTATTTAAACCAAGAGCAACTGGGTTATTTCTTTTATGTTTAAACAAAAATAAACAGGGAATCTATTCCAATAATAACCAAGTTGTCTTCTTAATTTTAATTATAGATACACATAGATATTCCGTAATTAATCGTAGTATTATATGCAATGACGGTCTAGAAATATATGCATGCAGGCAGACGAAAAAGAAATAATTAAAAACTGTATTTAATTAGTTTGGTTGCCTTATTAAACGTTTATATTTACATACAAATTAAAAGGGGTATTTGATTAGTTTAATTGCCATAGTAAACGTTTATATTTATAGAGTTCCAAGCTACTTTTGAATGGTATGCGACACATTTGTCTTTTTCTTTCAATCAAATTGTTTTCTTAAATGTCAAATCCCTAGCATAACTTTAGTATCGACTTTCCAACGTGTATATTGTGTTGTTGAAAAGTCTTCATTATTGTTGACTAATATATCCCAACGAATATTCCAATTTAAAATTTAAAATGAGGTAGTCCGTACACTTTTCAAAATAAATTTGTATTCACTGATTTTCCATTTCATGTGTAGTTATTACACATGCTAAATATACACTAGTATGCGTCACCTTAAAAAGAAGAAACAAAATATATTAAACAGATGTGCGATACCAAATACATGTTCTTATTTGAGTTACATATATATCAAGAGATCATATAAGAAAGACGCACGGTATGTTACAATCACATAAGTCAATATCACAGTTCATTTGTAAATGTTGAACGAAACGATTTCAGCTATAACAGATGTAGTCAGATATATCAATAACAAAAAAAAAACGTTAAACTGAGATTTAAACTAACAAGAATCTTGAACCCATTTATGTCAAACATCACTTTCCGTGAGCAATTATACATACATAAATACAGACAGAAAAAATACATACATGCATATACTATAATATCGACGATCTGTATTTCGTTGAAGGGAACCAAAGACATAATATTACCCATTTAAACTTCAGATAAGTATTTTGCATTAAAATAATATGATTGTCATATATGTTCCAAGGCGTTTGCTTCAGGTGCTTGACCAATACTGTGATGACACGGGTGATAAGTAGCATATACTGAAGACGATCTCTCCTACTAGGAAGAAGACGAAAAAGAAAACGTCAAGAGTGTTTGCAACCTCAACCCATCGCAATTCCGTTGCATCCTTAGGCAATATACAATATCTACAAACTATACGACGACAGTACCAGGCAAACTTTTGAAGGCACCTTGGGGGTTCAAGAAATAGTTGATTCTGGGTTGATATATCTTCAACACGATTCGGGATACAACACAAGCAGCAAAGTCTATGACTTGATGATTTGTTTTCATTTCCTTTTCGATCGTCATCCTCCTTCTTCTCTTCGATCTTCGTCCCTCTATCTTCCTTGTTTTCCTCTTTCTTCTTCTCTTCGAGCTCATTCTGCTTGTCCACTCTTTTTTCGATCATCAGAGTGAACAATACAAGGACAGTGATAATTGCGCTAATCGCCATCATTACCGTAAGGTAGTACACCAAAACAGAGACGGGTGCAGAGGACTTTGGTAGAGATGTGACAATGGTATTCATGAAAACCACAAAAGCCAAGAAACAAGTCACGGAATATCCTGCTCTCTCTCCGGAACTTCTTGGTAACATGAAGACAAATATGTTTAATCCGGACAATATTAAAATAGGTAGAATGTAGTTAAGGACAAAATTTAATGACCTTCTGGCTATTCTAATTTGGAATTTGGCATGAGATTTTGAATCCTGGATTAACGTCCCCACAGACGTCTTTTCCACAGTCCACGCAACGTTCTCTTCAAAAAAGTCCTTCTTTAAACTAGACGCTAGAAGAGTCAGTTCACTAGAATTGTAAGCTCGAGATGTAAATTTGAATGAGCAATCATGAACGTCAAAAGGATAAAAATAAACGTTTGGCCTACATGACCCTTGAAGGGCAACATTTTCAGTCCATTCGCATTTACCAGATTTTAAGTACATTCTCACCTGGGATTGTTCTTGTACGATCTCTGTGCTCGCTCCAGCCGAATTGACAAGTATCAAGGACGGCTTCCATATGCTAGCTGCCGAAATCGTAACGGATGTATCAGGGGCCGTCGCACCATATGCGTTGAAATAAATTTCCTCTGTCCACTCCATTGAAAGATATGTGCTTATATCCATGACACCCGCAACATCATCAAAGTTGTTTAATGCCAATAATTGCATCCCAACGGAAACAGTCAATGTTTGTGACAGGTCTTGTAGTGGAATCACACTGGTCTTTCCTTCATATTTCGTGAATATGTTTACAACTTCAGTCGATACACTGGACCAAGAAACGGCATGGCACTCATGAGCAACGAAGAATAGAAAACGAAAGAGTATGGAATTAAGGTACATATCCATCCAATTTCAGCTAAACACTCGTTGATCATTACACCATTGAGTACGAGGTGCCACTGCAAGAACGTTACCAAACAGGACACCTAATATCGTTGAGTATTACACCATTGCGTATGAGATGACACTGCAAGAATGTTAGCAAACAGGACACCTAATATCGTTGACAATAGCAACATTTGTATTTTATCATGTGCTCACCACGTGTCTAGTTTTGTATGAAAATTGTAATGTCCTTGAGTACAATGTTCTGCTTCACTGAGCACCATTTATTCTCATATACTCTATTCTTTTGAAATTGATTGTATACCATAAACATTTTTCGAATAACCGCACTAGTCTAAATAATAATGGTAGATCAATATACATGTCAACTTCAAACTATCTGCTGATATATTTTTTCTAAGAAATTCCTTTGTGAGAGATGTTAAATCATTCAGGTCAAATAAGTGATTTCATTATTAAAAGAAGACTCTAAAATGTCAGCAAACAGTACGTACGTACGTACACACGTACGTACGTACGTACGTACGTACGTACGTACGTACGTACGTATGTATGTATGTATGTATGTATGTATGTATGTATGTATGTATGTATGTATGTATGTATGTATGTATGTATGTATGTATAACCAAGCTTATATTGAAGGTCATGGAATATACAATCGCCAATTGTTGACTTAAAATGAATAAATACTCACTCAGCTGTTACTCACAAATGTTCCTTAGTAACCACAGTAAATTATATGTTTAATGTATAAATTTTAAAACAACATTTTGATGGAATTTAAAAGGGGAACATATAAATGCAGTGCTGTTTTATTACTATGTCCGTCTGCTCTTTTATATTAATACAAAACTTGAATGTTCACGCAATACTGTATAATGAAAGTGACCAGTTGTCTCAAGCTTATATTATTTTTGTTTGGTTCTAATATCTATAATGTAGACAATTATCGTCTTAGTCTATCTAGTAGATGTCATACCTGTACGTTCCTCTTTTGATTCCTCATTTAGTTATGACACATTGCCGTAGCTTTGTGCACATTAATAGGTAACTACATATTAACGTATTCATTCTTTGTATAGAATCCTCCTAGACTTGAAAACCAAGTTGGACAATGGATTGTTCTCATGCCTAGTTGGGTTTGGTTCATAGTAAGGCCTATAAAGACGTTAATATACATCAATAAATGCTTTATTATCATATTTATCAGATAACATGTGAACGTGAAAGATTGGTCAAAATAGATATTTATATCTTTAATAGTTAATAAAATCGGCGAGGGAAATTGGTATTAGCTTCATATAATATACGTTTGCGTGTGTGGGTGTCCATTCACCGTGGCAATGTTAGAAAGATATTATGCGAGCCAGTTGGGCAGGTGACCGACTTTCTATACGAACTATTTCAAAGACAAGCTGTTCAGTGCTATTGTTTTTTTAACAACTGTTTAGACATTCCCTTTACCCAGGTTTAATCCTGTAACATTTGACGATCACTTTGCCAGGAGTAATAATTATCAGAATAACTTAGATACCACTCAATCCGGAGATAACTCATGATAATGTGACGTCCAATAGTCTGCAGGCTTTCAAAACATTTTGAGGTTCTGAGTCCGAGTATTTAATAACATGTTAACGGTTAGTGGGTCAGAGAGCTCGACACACACCAATTTCTGGGCGTTAGTAAACGGTGTTGATTGCATACAATTGGATGATCATTCATTCAGTAATTCCATTTTCTCGAAGGTGGTTATTGGTCTTGATTTTCAGCAGCATCGTGCAGACAGACTACTTGTTCAAGTTAAAGGTTAGAGGTGAAGGGTGAATTTAAGAGGTAAAGATCAAAGGTCAAGAGATCCATTAGTTAAACTTTCTATACTACTTGCCGTCAGATAGCAAAGTAACTACACCCCTTTGTCGATATCGAAAGAAATATTTACTGTGAAAATATATGTACTTAACCTGAGCTAAAGTACCGGTGTTGATATTTTGATGACAGCCCTAGTAAACGGGGACCAGAGTGCAAAATGCGTATGCTTTTGTATTTGTAAAGACAATGATCGAGATACTGAGTGTTACATTACTGTCGCATTTAACTGGTTTCATTTATACTAGTAGTCTCTACCCCCACCCCGACCCCGAGGAAAAAGCCACAACTAAACAACATCAATGATTTAATTATATTCTGTTCCTCAGGGGCTGTTTTGTAGTCAGTTTTATCTGATTTTTATCATTTATCACCTTTAAATCGATACCATGCATCAAAATATTTGACAAACCCTCTTTTGTAATTGATTATAAGAACACTAAAGTTCATCCATTTAATGTTTACCAGCTACTATTTATGTATCGGTCTCCTGTTAACTACTATATAAACTACAGATTATACACACATCTTGTGTGCTCTTTCGGTCCATCGGTCATGCTTTGATTGAAATCCGAGTGCTTAATAACTAGTGGCGAGTAGAATTTATTTCCAAAACAAATCTGTCAAGGACAACGCACGCGCTCAGAAACTCTAAATGTTTAGAAAGCCTCCTGCCTATTGGTCGTCACATTTTCATGAGTTTATGTCCGGACTGAGTGGTAGCTAAATTATTGTAACAATCATTACAAAACAGGAAGACATGGGCAACAACTTCATTGATATTGCAAAAACAATTCATTTTTAAAGTGTAATGGCCTTGAGAAAGATATAAGAAGAGGGACACAAAGAAGGGGAGATCGAGATAAACAACGATTGGCTATACACATACCAAAGGCGACTAAATGTTGAAAATGTGGAAGTATTGCTCTCTGATAATGCATGTTCAAAATTGATTTGTTGAGATTCCAATCCTGAAATTTCACAAAATTTGCGATACCTAATTACATCTATTGAAATATTTGTTGTCGTCCAATGATGTTTAGATGTACAAACTAATACTATTCAATTATTGGAAATTTTCTTCCATCGAATTATTCATGAGACAAAAGTCGATTACTTTTCCAAATCTCGGTTTCCGTTTTCCCTATCAATCTGGCCGCCACTCCATTTATACATGAATTCATCTGTATGAACGTCCATCCAAAATATTATTCGTCTTTTAATTTGTCCGTTCATCAGTTCCGTTAGCCAAGCGTTTAACGATTATAAATACGCAATGCCTACAGTCCATAAAGTGTGTCTGATATGGTATGTTCAAATACTGACTTTTTCGAATATATATATATATATATATATATATATATATATATATATATATATATATATATATATATATATATATATATATATAAAGACACAAATAACAGTATAACGATAGTTCCAGATTCAGAGTGAGATCAGAGCTCTTAAATGTGTGCATGTAGGTGTGGGTTGAAGAAACTTTAGAATGTTCAAATATATGCAATGTTCTTGTTTTAATATCGCAAACACGCTCATATGCACATCATGAATGTTATCACGCAATCTTATCAAATGTCTCCTCGTATATTTTAATGCCACGATTTTATGGTTTCCTAACTCATTAGTAAATGTCCACCTTCGCTCGATGGAAATCCTAAAAACAGATTGACTTTGATGTAATGTTCACTTCACTTGAATTCGGATTAAACTCTAATTTGCCTTGACAGTCCTGCCTCCCTTTATCTTGACTTCCAGAAAGATGGCCGCCATCGCTTAACTGCTTGACGCAGGCTCTTCCGTTTTTGTGCTATTTTTCATGATATATGTGCTTGTTGTCTGTCTTCGTCTACATTAGTGTGTTTCATCATTTTCTGTTTAGTTCGTATATATTTCTTCATCTCCTTGTTTTGGAAACAAGAACAATTAGAATTTTTTCAGCTGTCTTGTTCCACTGTTAAGATGTCCTTTGGTTTTTTTAATAAAATTCCATCACGTGATCGCCAGTCAACCCACTTACGCTATGATGGGCCCTCATTAATTGCATTAAATGACCACACCTTGGCTCTTAATACCACATTGTGCTCAAGACTAAACGAATTGGGACTACATTCACCATTACTTAATGTAAACGGAAGCGAAAAAAGAAACGTTGTTCCAAAAGCTGGCCGGCGTTGAACAGGAAGAACAATTCCAGTTATCTCCCTTTCACCCGTAACAGATAAAAAAATTAAAAATTTGCCCGTTAATTTTGATAACCTGGTGAAAATTCATCTTAAATCGTCAACTGTCACAGGGATACCACTTACTATTGCATTATTCATCGCCCAATCAGTAGGATCACCGGAAAAGCGCACAGTTAGTTTATCAGCGACCAGAATATCGACGTCTTCTTCCTGACAGAAACATCAGGCGATAATCCCAAGTGCGCGGATTTAACACCCGGAGGTGGAATTTGCTGTTATCACAAGGAATTCAAAGATAAAATGCCTTAAGTACAACACAACCTTCCATTTCTGCCACGCATCGTTTCAACTAGTCCAAACAACACTCACACTGAAACAAAGGTCAGTTCATTTTTTCTGTCTCTACCGCCCTCCTCGTAGTAGAAAACACAAGCTGACCGAATCTCTCTTTTTGGAGCAGTTTCCGAATCTTCTGGAGTATGGAAATTCGATAGATGTCAACCTAATTATTCTTGGAGATTTCAACTTTCACCTTGACTGTCCTGGTTACCCATACAAGTCAAAACTTCTAGATTCCATTCATGTTTTCAACCTTAAAACAGTCACTTAATCAACCCACCGATAAACTTGGTCACATTTAAGACTAGTTTCTTCATAGACCTGATGAAAATATTCTGCAATCCACCCTTGTATCCCACGAACTTGCATAAGATCACCTCTGTATTATATCCCAGCTTGACGTATCTGTCCCTAACCCTCCACCTTTATTTGCTACTAAGAGAAACCTACGTATGATAAATGAAACCAAATTAATGCATGACATCCAAGAACACCTAACAATTTACTTACATCCTACTTTCGGACTCTAGATTTTGAACAACAATGGATACTCTACACTCTGGGCACTCCAGACACTGGACAGCTGAAAACATATCCAATACCGTGTACTATATATGGCACGGATATAAAAACGTAATAACGTTATACACGGTAAGTTATACAGATTTCTTTACCTGCACAATAATTACAAAACAACAAGTTCAGAAATACACCTAACCTTATTCGATAAGATTCCTACAGTATTAAACATTTCTTAAAAATGTAGCCTTATATTACTAATATAAACCCTTCGCTAAGTCGTAAACAAGAATATAAATGTATGCATTATACTGCGTAATCCAAAGCTACAAAATATGTTTACAAAATTGATGTGGTAGTACAATAGTGATATCGTATATACAGGAAATTATCAAACGTCCATACCACTAGAGCTGGAGATGTACAATCCTAATAACAGACTACCGACTGACAAGACAATCCGTAATGTAAAGAGCTTTACATGCGATGAGGTGTTTATATACAGCTTGTCCGTGCACCAAATGCATTTGGTTTTTCCCATCGAAAGCACTCCTCCCTTGCGGTATAGGACACATGTTGTTGATTAAACTAAAGTTGGCAGATATTATATTTACCTTACGTTGTTAAACTTCTTCGCCAATCGTCAATATTTCAACAGAAGATATCAGAACTATTTCATCATCATCATGATACAGATAAAGTTTCGTTATCGGCACCCGAAAAGGTCTTTCTCTTTAGTTTATTAAGCGCATACTTACTTTCTGAATAATATACTTTTCATCGATCAAGGTCTTTAGTTATTTTCTTATATTTTTCTTGACTGATCGGATCACGAAATTCCTTCAACTTCATAGAAAAAACTACAATTAATTGTCCAAGAAACATGAAATATTCCAACGGACTCTCCGTGTCTGCTCGTCGAATCAAAGAAAGGTTAAGGTTATCAAATCCACCTTTAAAGAAGACAACGAAATTTCATTTGTTATTGTAACGGTCAATGGTTCATTGTCAAGTAGAATATATCTGATTTGTCGGTTATTGCTATCGGTAACTGTCATAGTGTCAAACATTATCTTAAAATTTAGACAAACTTTTATACTTTTACGACAATAACATTACAATGAAAACCGTACTTTCCGATACCCAAGTGCAAATGTGTCAAATCCATTTTCAAATTACCCCATGTCGTCAAAATTTCACAATCAGTGTATTATAATCACGTCAGTCTCCAGTTTGTGATGATTTGATCTAATCGCCATTATCCGCACGTGTTTCATTTCTCCTTCAAACGTTCGACAACATAAAATTGCTTCTCTTCGATCGTTTCTTGTTTGTTTGACGTTTGATGCTCTTGGTCAGTTTCTAGCAATACATTTTACTAAGCAAGCCACTACACTTGGATATCGGGATAGTTTGTTTCGTCTTTGAACTTTCCGATGACTTGCTTATTTAAATTATCCTGAAAACGGCTGTCTTTTCAATAATCGGACAAATCAAAGAGTTCTCGATTGTCATCAATCTCTTGATACAGATCTTCGCATTCAATTTTGTACATGAGTGAATCGGTATCTGCGAAAAGCAACTTAATTTCTGACCATTGTTTCTTGACAAAATCATCTGATATACCCAATCTTGTAGTACGACTAACCTAATCTTTATATATGGGATAGCATCATTCTCTGTAAGATTGGATATGTTCATCTTTTAAACTTGATACAATGTCACTGCTTCAAAAATGTGTTTCCATCATGTAACTGTTTATTGCATATACATGCATGTGTTTCATTGTAAATGGTTTAATTTTAACGTCACACAAATTAATCCAGTTATTACAATACGATGTTTTTGAGGATAATTGTTGTCGTGGGCTTAGCACCTGTTTTTTAGCTCATGATAGACTATACATGGTGGCCGGTTTAACTAGTGGTCGGAAGAACACGGGAGATCTCAAAGGAGCACTAATGATACACGGGAACCTACCATCAAGCTTACACGAGTGCGCACATCAGCCAAGACAGAGACTCAAACCCATGCGGATATTAGTGAGATGGCAGTGATCCACAAAGGCGAGAACTTTCCACTACACGACTACCGTAACGATAATTATTTAAATTTAAAGTCGATATAATAGCTCAAATGATCTAATGCATTTTACTGAGTAACTGACACTAAATAAAACTTAGGTTGTAACCGATATTCCGCTGTAGGTTAAATGGTTCACATCAATGTTAATTTAATTGGGTGCTTTTGACGATCTCGCACAAGATCTACACAATTTCATTACTAAAATACGTTTCGATTGAGACGCGGGAACGTTTTCAATAATCCAGGCGAGATGTACATTTTACCATACCCTTCTTTTCTAAATAGGAAAGCATTTGTTTTTTTAACCTTCTAGATTGGTTTCAATTTAAATTACATTTGACCTTGTGTATTGTCCGTGTCTTGAGACACTCTCAGCAATCCATCTTGCCACATTTGCATAACCGAGCGCATTATGTATTTAATTAGTTTCATTGCCATAGCAAACGTTTTTATTTACTGTCAAATTTGTACGGGTATTTAATTAGTTTATAGGTGTATTTAATTAGTTTAAATGCCATAGCTAACGTTTATATTTACAGCCAAAATTAATAAGTGTATTTAATTAGTTTAATTGTCATGGTAATATATTTAGTGTTTCTTGCTATTTCTGATTGTTATGCGACACATTTGTCTTTTTCTTTCAATCAAGTTGTTTTCTTAAATGTCATAACTTTAGTATCGACTTTCCAACGTGTAGGTTGTATTGTTCAACTCTCTTCATTATTGTTGACAAAAATATCCAAACGAATATTCTACTTTAAAAATAACAATGAGCCAGTCCGTACACTTTTCAATACAAATTACTTTATATTCACTCATTTTCCAGTTTATATGTTGTTCTTACATATAATGATTATATACCATTATGCGTCACCTTGAAAAAAACACCAATCATAATGCAGATGTGCGATATCACAATATATGTTTTTATTTCATTTGTAAATATATATATATATATATATATATATATATATATATATATATATATATATATGTGTGTGTGTGTGTGTGTGTGTGTGTGTGTGTGTGTGTGTGTTTAAAGTCATAAAGACATCATACTAGAAAGACGCACGGTATGTTACAATCACATAAGTCAATATCACAGTTAATTTGTAAATGTTGAACGAAACGATTTCAGCTATAACAGATGTAGTCAAATATATCAATAACAAGAAAACAAAACGTTAAACTGAGATTTAAGCTAACAAGAATCTTGAACCCATTTATGTCAAACATCACTTTCCGTGAGCAATTAATTATACATACATAAATACAGACTGAAAAAATACATACATGCATATACTATAATATCGACGATCTGTATTTCATTGAAGGGAAACAAAGACATAACATTACCCATTTAAAATTCAGATAAGTATTTTGCATTAAAATCATATGATTGTCATATATGTACTAAGGCGTTTGCTTCACGTGCTTGACCAATACTGTATTGAAATGGGTGATAAGTAGCCTATACTGAAGATGATCTCTCCTACTAGGAAGAAGACGAAAAAGAAAACGTCAAGAGTGTTTGCAACCTCAACCCATCGCAATTCCGTTGCATCCTTAGGCAATAAACAATATCTACAAACTATGCGACGACAGTACCAGGCAAACTTTTGAAGGCACCTTGGGGGTTCAAGAAATAGCTGATTCTGGGTTGATATATCTTCAACACGATTCGGGATACAACACAAGCAGCAAAGTCTATGACTTGATGATTTTTTATCATTTCCTTTTCGATCGTCATCCTCCTTCTTCTCTTCGATCTTCGTCCCTCTATCTTCCTTGTTTTCCTCTTTTTTCTTCTCTTCAACCTGATTCTGCTTGACTACTCTTTTCTCGATCATCAGAGTGAACAATACAAGGATGGTTATAATTGCGCTAATGGTCATCATTACCGTGAGGTAGTACACCAAAACAGAGACGGGTGCAGAGGACTTTGGTAGAGATGTAACAATGCTGTTTATGAAAACCACAAAAGCCAAAAAACAAGTCACAGAATATCCTGCTCTCTCTCCAGAACTTCTCGGTAAGATGAAGACAAATATGTTTAATCCGGACAATATTAAAATAGGTAGAATATAATTCAGGACATAATTCAATGACCTTCTGGCTATTCTAATTTGGAATTTGACATGGGATTTTGAATCCTGGGTTAACTTTTCTGTAGATAACTTTTCCACACTCCACGCAACGTTCTCTTCAAAATCATCTTTCTTTAAACTAGACACTAGAAGAGTCAGCTCACTAGAATTGTAAGCTCGCGATGTAAATTTGAATGAGCAATCGTGAACGTCAAACGGATAAAAATAAACATTCGGCCTACATGACCCTTGAAGGTCAACATTTTCAGTCCATTCGCATTTACCAGATTTTAAGTACATTCTCACCTGGGATTGTGCTTGTACGATCTCTGTGCTCGCTCCAGCCGAATTGACAAGTATCAAGGACGGCTTCCAGATACTAGCTGCAGATATAGTAACTGATGTATCAGGGGCCGTCGCACCATGTGCGTTGAAATAAATTTCCTCTGTCCACTCTATCGAAAGATATGTGCTTATATCCATGATACCCCCAACATCATCAAAGTTGTTTAATGCCAGGAGTTGCATCCCTAAGGAAACATTCAATGTTTGTGACAGGTCTTGCAGTGGAATCACGCTGGTCGTTCCTTCATATATCGCGGCTATGTTTACAACCTCAGCCGATACACTGGACCAAGAAACGGCATGGCACTCACGAGCGAGGAAGAATAGAAAACAAAAGAGTATGGCACTAAGGTACATATCCATCCAATTCCAGCTAAACATTCGTTGATCATCACACAATTGAATAGGATGTGACACCGCAAGAACGTTATCAAACAGGAGGACTAATATCGTTGATCATTACACCATTGAGTATGAGATGACACTGCAAGAATGTTAGTAAACGGGACAACTAATATGGTTGACAACAGCAACATTTGCATTTCGATCATGCGCTCTTCTCGTGCCTAAATCTGTATGAAAATTGTAATGCTTTTAAGTAAAATGAGCTGCATTACTGAACACCGTTATTTACTAATGCTTTTGTAATAGATTGTATAGCACAACTTTTTAATATCCGTACTAGTCTACGCTTGAACGGTAGATCAATTTACATGTTTACTTCAAATAATCGGCTGATATATTTGGTCTAAAGAAATTGCTTTCAAAGTGATGATAAATCACTCAGGTGAAATAACGTATCTCATAAATTAAAAGGAGACTATAAAATGTATGTATGTATGTATGTATGTATGTATGTATGTATGTATGTATGTATGTATGTATGTATGTATGTATGTATGTATGTATGTATGTATGTAGACGCACTCACGTACATACGTGTGTGTGCATGTGTGCGTGTGTGAGTGTGTGTGTGTGTACGCATGCTGTTTTAGTCTGTTGCAAAACAAATGATGTGCCCTTTCTTGTACATGGAATCGTTAAAACAAAATACTAACAATATATTTCATACTCAAACCTTAGGGCCCCCTATCCAGTTTGATTCTCGTGGTACGTGATCAGAAGGGAACGTTTTCGTGGTACGTGATCAGAAGGGAACGCTTAAGATGTTACAAATTTAAAAATGCACTAGAATGCCATTGATTTGCCTTAGTCTATCTAGTAGATGTCATACCTGTTCCTCTTTTGATTCCGCATTTAGGTATGACACATTTCCGTTGCAGTGATCCCCTGGAAACGTAACTACATATAAACTTATTCATTCTTTGTATAGAATCCTCCTGACGTGAAAACAAAGTTGGACAATGGATTGTTCTCATGCCTAGGTGAGCTGTGTTCCTAGTAACGCCTATTAATATGTTAATTATACATCAATAAATTTCTTAGTATCTTATTTATCAGATAAAATGTGAACGTGATAGGTCCGTCAAATCAGATATTTATATTATTTGATAGATAATATAAACGGGCGAGGCAAATTTGTACTAGTTTCATATATTATACTTTTGCGTGTGTGGGTGTCTATTCACCGGTTTTCAAAGTTACAAAATATATTTTGAGAGCCTGCTGGGCAGGGGACCGCTTTTCTATACGAACTATTTCAAAGACAAGCGTTTCAGTGATATTGTTATTTTAACAACTGTTTAGACATTCCCTTAACCAGGTTTTATCCTGTAACATCTGACGATCACTTTGCCAGGAGTAATGATTTTTAGAATAACTTAGATACCACTCAATCCGGAGATAAACTCATGCAAATGTGACGTCCAATAGGAAGAGACTTTCTAAACATTTGAGGTTCTGAGTCCGAGTATTTAATAACATGTTAACGGTTATTGGGTCAGAAGGTTAGAAAAAAAATTTGTTGTTAGTGAACAGTGTTGACTTAATAAATTTGGATGATCATTCAGTCAGTGACTGCATTTTCTCAAAGGCTGTTATTGGTCTTGATTTTCAGCAGCATCGTGCAGACTATTTGTTCAAGGTAAAGGTTAGAGGTGAAGGGTGAACGTAAGAGATAAAGATCAAAAGTCACGAGATCCATGAGTTAAACTTTCTATACTACTTGCCATCAAATGGTAAAGCAACTACACTCCTAAGTCGATATCGAAAGTAATATTTACTGTGAAAATACATGTACTTAACATGAGCTAAATTATCGGTGTAGATATGTTGATGGCAGACCTAATAAATGGGGACCAGAGTACAAAATATGCATGCTTTTGTATTTGTAAAGACAACGATCGAGATAGTGAGTGTTAAATTACTGTCGCATGTAATTGGTTTCATTTATACTAGTAGTCTCTAGCCCCACCCCGACCCCGAAGAAAAAGACCCAACTCAACAACATCAATGATTTAATTATATCGTGTTCCTCGGGGGCTGTTTTGTAGTCAGTTTTATCTGATTTTTATCATTTGTCACCTTTAAATAGATACCATGCATAAAACTATTTGACAAACCCTCTTTTGTAAAATGAGTATAAGAACACTAAATTTCATTCGTTTAATGTTTGCCAACTACTATTTATGTATCGGTCTCCTATTAACTACTATATACACTGTGGTGTTCGGGGTGCTCTTGGAGGGGTAGTGGTACCTCTGGTGGGTGGCATGTCGTGCTCCTTCTGGAGTAGCCTGCCCATCTTTGGTCCTCACCAGGCGCTCAGCTCTCACCTGTGGCTCCAAGCAGCTGTAGCATGCACAGCGGCCACACCACGGGCAACGGCTTCGACTGGCCGGCTAAACCAGGTGGAGGGTAGCCGACAGGCCTCAAACCCTCGGTGACTTAGGAGCTTGCCTATCCTTGCATGTAGAGCCAGATTCAGCAGAATGGGCGGAAGAGATCAACTGGGTGATCCAAAGGCCACAAAGGCGAATCTGTAAACGCTTTGTGGAGAGCGTAGGGTATGACAAGGCACGGAAGACGTCATAGCCATCCAATGCAGCCGAAGTAGTGCCCAGCCGTGACGAATCTTCGTACCACTGAGTTCTAACTACCAAGGAAGAGAGAGTGATGCTGTCTCTGTGCAAAGGCTGTTTCACTTTAATCTCCTTCACGCACAGGTTACGTTGTGCACCTATCATTCATTCATCCTTATCATCACACTTCATCGTTCTTTACCTACACCTACCAAAGTCCTACGGCGATGGGCGACTGGCGACGCAACAGGTGGAGATGACCACTGGGAGTTGTAGTCAGATACCTGCACGTAGGCGGCCCTTGGACAAGTGGTCGTTCTGCTCTTTACCCAAGGCAGCAGAACAGTTCGGCAGCATCCAGGGGTGACTGAGCAGACCTTTTTAGGACGGCGCTGCTCACCCTGAATAGGGAGAGGCCTAGAAAAGGTGGCCTAAAAAGCTTGCCTTGTAAAAATCTGGTCAGCATACCGCGGCTGGCAAGATCATCCATATCTGCGGTCGAAATAATCGAAGAAAAAAACTTATTATTGGAGCATGGAACATCCGTACTCTCATGGACAAAGAAAACGTAGCAAGACCCCACAGGAGAACAGCTCTAGTTTCTAAGGAGCTAGCACGCTACAATATTGACATTGCAGCCTTGAGTGAAACAAGGTTCGCAGAAGATGGTTCTCTTACTGAGCTAGCCAGAGGCTACACATTCTTCTGGAAAGGAAAAGCCCAAAATGAGGACAGGATCCATGGAGTCGGCCTGGCTATCAAATCAAGTCTTCTGAAGCAGCTCCCGGAAATGCCAGTCGGTATCAATGAGAGGCAAATGAAATTGCGAATACCTATAAGGCAGAAACGGCACGCAACAATCATCAGTGCATACGCCCCTACCCTATCGAGTCAAGCAGAAACCATCGAGCAGTTCTATACGGACCTCAGCTCTGTACTTAGCTCAATTCCAGCTGATGACAAGATCATACTACTGGGGGGGCTTCAATGCCCGTGTTGGCTGCGATTATGTTCGATGGAAATGTGTGCTTGGCAAGCACGGTGTCAGCAGAATGAACAGCAACGGCCTGCTCTTACTCAGCAAATGCACAGAATTTAACCTCCTAATCACAAACGCAATGTTCAGAATGGCGGACAAACACAAGAACACCTGGATGCACCCCAGATCTCGCCAATGGCACTTAATTGACTATGTAATAGTACGCCAGCGGGATACCAAGGATGTCCAAATCACCAAAGCCATGATAGGAGCAGAATGCTGGATGGACAGACCACAGACTTGTCAGAACTACCCTACAGCTGCAAATTGCCCCTCACCACCTAAGACGTTCTAAGCTTGTGCGCACAGCCCTCAACGTTGTCAAACTTCAGCAGCCTTCCACCCAGCTCGATTTCCAGAATAGACTAGATGACATGCTGTCAACAAACGGACCGTTATGTGGAAACGTCTCTGAAAAATGGAACAAGCTCAGGGACATAATAAGAGAAACAGCTATGGCAACAATGGGTCCAAAGAAGCGAATCCATCAAGACTGGTTCGACGAGAACAACGCTGCCATTGAAGATCTGCTTGCCAGAAAAAACAAAGCTTTTATGGACTGGCAGAATGACACAAACTCCATCCCCAAAAAAGATCGCTTCAAATCCTATCAGGCTCAGGCTCAGAGAGAAATCCGCAAGATGCATGACCAATGGTGGGAAAAGAAAGCTGATGAAGTGCAAAGCTATGCCGACACTAACAATTCCAAAGAGTTCTACAACGCCATAAAGTCAATCTTCAGCCACACAAAGTCCAGCTCTATGCCCTTGCTTGCTGCAGATGGCAGTACATTAACAAAAGACAAGAATGGCATTAAGGAAAGATAGAAAGAGCACTTTAATCAGCTCCTAAACCTGCCCTCATCGGTCAGCCATTCTGTTCTTGACCAAATACCCCAACAGCCAACGCTCAACCAACTGGATATTCCGCCAAAGATGGAGGAATTGAGAAGGGCCATTAAACATACAAACTGTGGCAAGGCACCTGGAAAGGATGGTATCCCAGCGGAGGTGTACAAAACTCTCAGTAAGCAGTCTCTGGATGCATTCTACGACGTGCTAATCAGCATCTGGACGGAAGAAGAGATGCCAGATGACCTCCGTGATGCATCCATTGTGACCCTCTATGAAAATAAAGGCACACGTATGGACTGCAGTAACTACAGAGACATCTCCCTGCTTTCCGTTGCTGGCAAAATACTTGCTCACATCTTGCTCAACAGGCGTATTGCAGCAGTGTCAGAAAATAACCTCCTCGAGTCTCAGTGTGGTTTTTGCCCAGACCGCAGCACCGTTGACATGATCTTCGCAGTGAGACAAGTCCAAGAGAAGTGCCTTGAGCAGAACATGAATCTATATGCTGTCTTCGTGGATCTGACAAAGGCTTTCGATACAGTCAACAGAGACGCACCGTGGGTAGTACTCAAGAAACTTGGTTGTCCTCAGAAGTTTACCAACCTCATCTGCCTCCTCCACATTGACATGAATGGAGAGATTCTCTCTGACGGTGAACCCTCAGAGAAATTCCCCATATCTAATGGTGTCAAACAGGGTTGTGTACTTGCTCCAATACTCTTCAACCTCTTCTTCACACAGGTACTGCTCCATGCCATACGGGATATTGACACTGGCATCTACATTAGGTATCGCCTGGATGGATCAGTGTTTGATCTCCGTCGCCTAGCTGCAAAAACCAAGACACTAGAAAGACTCATCATTGATGCACCTTTGCAGATGACTGCTCCCTCATGGCCCATGAAGAGACTCACCTACAAACAATCTAGGACAGATTCTCTGAAGCCTCCGACCTATTTGGACTCACAATTAGTCTAGGAAAGACAGAAGTCATCTTCCAGCCCGCCCCAAACACTGTCAATTAGCAACCATGTAGCACCATTGGCGACACGCAGCTGAAGAATGTGGACAATTTCAAATACCTTGGCAGCACAATATCTAGTGATGGCTCTCTGGACAAAGAGATCACTGCGAGGACCCAAAAAGCCAGTCAAGCCCTAGGACGACTCCGAACCAAGGTCTTGCAGTACAAGGACATATGCCTGTCAACAAAGCTGAAGGTGTACAATGCAGTTGTCCTCACGTCTCTATTATATGGCTGTGAAACGTGGACACTCTACAGAAGGCAAATCAGTCAGTTAGAACAATTCGACCAGCGCTCCCTGAGATCCATCATGCGGATCAAGTGGCAGGACCGTATCACCAACCTGGAAGTCCTTGATAGAGCAAACACAACAAGCATCGAAGCCAAAATAATCCAGGCCCAGCTTCGATGGACTGGCCATGTCATCCGCATGGATCAAAACAGAATCCCAAAGCAGTTGTTCTATGGCGAGCTATCCCTGGGGAACCGAAACCAAGGCCGCCCTCACAAGAGGTACAAAGACAACCTCAAGACAAACATCAAATGGGCAGACCTTTAACCACGCCAGCTCGAGCTCGCTGCCTCAGACAGAAAGCATTGGCGAGCCCTGACCAGAAAAGCCTGTTCCACCTTTGAGGCTGACCGTCGCCAGCGTCTTACTGCAACCCGTGAGAGACGCCACAGAAATGTATCCCAGATATCAACAACCACCGGTGTCCCATGCCCCACATGCAACCGCATGTGTGTATCGGAATTCGGACTCCGGAGTCACATGCGCGTCCACCGTTGAAGGAAAGTGCACAACTTGTCTTCCTCGACTCGAGAGACTACCAAGACACTGCGGAGTATACACACCTCTTGTGGGTGTTACATTTTCGGTCCATCGGTCATGCTTTGATTGAAATCCGAGTGCTTAATAACTAGTGACGAGTATTATTTATTTCCGAAAAAATCTATCAATGATAACGCACTCAAGTCCCACACCTGTCATTTCTTCCGCATTGCGCTCAGAAACTCTAAATGTTTAGAAAGCCTCCTACCTATTGGTCGTCACATTTTCATGAGTTTATATCCGGACTGAGTGGTAGCTAAATTATTGTAATAATCATTACAAAACAGGAAGACATGGGCAAGAACTTCATTGATATTGTAAAAAATAATCCATTTATAAAGTGTAATGGCCTTGAGAAAGATGTAAGAGGAAGGTCACAAGGAAGGAGAGAGCGAGATAAACAACAAATGGCTATATAAATAAAAAAGGCGATTAAAATGTTTCAAATGATTAAATATTGCTGTCTGATAAAGTATATTCAAAATCGATTTGTTTAGTTTCCTCTATTCCAAAATTTTACCTTTAAGAAGTTCTTGTTAAAGTCCGTCTCAGCTATTGCGCTGCATGTATATTTGAGTCACCGTAATCTTAAATCCATTGCGATTGTTTGAACTTTACACACGTCGAACTTTTTGTAATGAAAGTCCATCATCTACAGCTTGTTTTATATTTTTTTAATGAAGCATGTATATTTTCTTGTCCATTAAATTTGGATCTAATTTACGATCCATTGAATTTATTTTTTCTGTCGCAGGCAATCATTAGCTGTTGACCTAAAAACATCTCGTAGTCTATGGTCATTCATTCTGCGCAGAATGGGTAATCGTTATGTAGTTCGTGCTATTCGACAGTATAATCAAGATGAACTTCAACGAAATACGAAATATTGTCAGGTACTTCCTTCTCAGACCCCCGAAACAATTGATGAGGTTGAATCCAATGAAATCCACTGACCGCCATTGCTTCGGACATTGCGTATCCATGTTAATGTAAACCTGGATTTTTTGGGGATGCTTATTAGTTGTAATTCTTATTGCACTCCTCACGATGTGAAATCAAAGAATTGATAATACTGATAGTTGATGAGTTTAAGTGAAACTTGATCAAGTACAATTAGCATACTTAATTGAAAAGTTTGCATTGTCTTCCGCTTATTGCGTAGAATCAAATAAATTGTTGAGGATATTTATCTTTTAGCGCAAGACGAAAGTATTGAATAAGATCTCGATGCACGATATGATACTCTGATGTTGTTAATGAACCGTTTGAGCAAATATGATCCAATATATCAACGATCTCGATGTTGATTTCCATGATAACATCTCCAACTTCTTTCAGCAACATCAGTCTATCAACTATCTCATCCGTGTGCCGTAAAAATGTGGTTTTTTTAATGTATCTTTAACAGTTTTTCCGACATATTGCTACGATATCTGCTTTGTGGTAGTTGATAGTGAAGTCTCTGGTATGACTCGGCCTGGGACCGAACCCACAATCTTCCGCATCCGAGGCGGACGCTCTAACATCTAGGCTATCGGAGCGATCTTGAACAGATTGTAATATTTGTGTTTTTGCTGTATAAGGCCGATGTTGCGCTAAACTTTGTGGTGTCATTGCTCACTTTGATTTAAACACACAAAACAACATGGTATTACAATGATACCAAGTGTTAGCTTTTGGTCAATACGTTTGTCTTCAGATATCAGACCCAGTATGTACATATAAATGTTAGCGATTGATGCATTTCTGTATATGTTACGTAACCATAAGTTTCAGTACAAATACTAGAGTAGTATATGCTATCGTTTCTATATATGCTATCTTTCTCGTTCTAAAAATGTATTTCCTGTAGTTTTTTAATGTACTAGTTGTTATTTGCATATTTGTTATATCCCTGATAGATCTTAACACACCAAAAGCATCAGTTGCAAATGTTGTCGACTTTGGTCTGAGCCATTCCAATTTCTTAGAGTCTCCTTTATTCGTTGTTTCGTTTTTCTTATCCCCATTCATATTGCAATCGTTCTTCCTGCAAGCTATAGGATCACTAAGTCTCTCAACAATTTTTATCTATCCCTGTTTGCTGTTGCTCTTTTAGCAGACCAAGCAACCCTTCTGCAGTTAGTTTCGTAAGTTTTACAGCGAATATCTTAGATATTTTGTTTGCCTAAATCAGCTACGTAAACTGGTCTAATAAGGTATGCGATTTCTTCTGCTGCAAAAAACATGACCTCGACGCTCTCGTTCAACGGTCTGTTTAAACGCGGCTCTTGTTGCCGCAAATTGGATTAGCAAATAAATTCTTGACATATCCATGTTTTTGTAATGAGTCTGATAAAATTACGAAAATCGATCAATACAACAACAAAAACAATCTCGTCGAATATTGTGTAAGTTTATCAAGTAAGAATCTGTTATACTTATCGAAAAACTTTCCTTTTGCTCGCATGAATCAATTTTGTCCACCGGAATAAGATTTTCAGGTGGCTTGATATCAAAAATATTTTCAGTATTACCAAGTTGTATGTGTATTTGTTTGTTAGTTTTTAATTCTTTTCATTCCATTACATAGAGGATATTTGCTTGAAACGAGTGAATAACGGATATATTTCATCGAGTGGATGAAAAACTCAGTATTTTCACGAGTGGCTTCGCCACTCGTGAAAATACTAGAGTTTTTTATCCAAGAGATGAAATGTATTCGTTATTCACTCATTTCAAGCAAATATTCTTTTTATTTTATGCTCACATACGTTGGCTACCTCAAATCTGCTCTTTCACTCGTTTATTCACTCGTTTCAAGCAAATATTTTGACCCAAAAATGTAGTTCCTGTAGTGAAAAAATATTGTTATTTTTTCACTGTTATTTTTTCACTGTTATTTTTTCACCGCAGTGAAATATCAATATTATTTTAACTAGAAAATCAAGTAATTCACTGCTGAGCATAAAATAAATGATATTATTTATAATGTCACTGTATTTACTAAACTTGATATTGTGTGTGTATGTCTGATTAGGATTGTTGACGTAGCTTTATCGATTTTTCAGTCATATCGCTTTAATGTCTGCATTGTGGCAGTTCATAGTGATGGCTAGCACTGGGAAATCATGTCGCAGACATATAATATGATGTCCTACCCAGTGACATTATCCCGACACCAGGCCAACCAGTCATAACACTAACCGCTTAATGATAAGGGCCCAACTAGGCAGCTGTTAGTAAGAATTGTTTTAGTCCTTGGTATGACTTGTCCGGGGTTCGAACAAAGGACCTACCACTTTGGATTTGTATATTCTAACCACTAGGGCACGAGAGCGGTCTTTGATATTGTCCAGAATAGAGTTCTGACTGATTCGTAAGCATATCTATAGAGACATTGTATCTGATGCTGAGCTAGTTCTTGACCTTATTCATAAATAGTGATATTTCTGGTAAACAATGTTTTTTGGTGGTTTCTTGTATTCTTTCCAGAGTAGAACCATTGATTTCAATTAATGGTCATGCTATGAGTGCGTGATGTTAGTCATGTAAAGAGCATTTAGTTTGTTCTTGAAACATGACCAAGTGACTATCGTCTGAGCATCTGTTTTGCGTTGTACACATACTTATTATTTATGTTTTAAGAAAGAAAATTAACTCGTGCCTTAAAACTTGAGATGTCCAGGTATTTATTGTTTTGTTCAGTTTGGGCTAGCTATTTTAATTTCTTCAAACTATTTGGATTTTAATTAATTGTTTTCTCTGAAATCCAAATTGATTCTTGGGCAAGGACATTTATCGAAATTTATACAGACTAAAACAAAACAGGGGTATTTTTAATGTGGTTCAACAAGAGTTTTTTGACACTGCAGCACTGCACGTGTCACAACGGACGTCATCGTCTTCCATTTTGGATTTAATTTGGATTGAATCTAAAAATTTTATACTTGGATTAATTTTGGATTTGTTTCGTAAAACCTTAAGTTCTTGTCTCACTTTTACCTTTTTTTCTAAGGAAATAAAGTATTTGTTAAATTTTACAAAGCTCGTTGTCTTCAATCTTTTCTGTTACATTTTGTAAGGGCCTAGACTGGTAACCCAAGATCATCATGCATTGTTTCGTTGTACCCGTTCAGCTGTATGTGTTTCTCTTGTTGTGGATTGATAGTGTATATGGACGCTATCATAATTAAAGGTGTTGTTGAGAAGCAGGTTTATTAGCGCATTCGTTTTACCGGATCCTGATAGACAACCGATAAGGTAATGGCAACTGTCACAAAATTAGGCGCAAAAAATAACTTGGTTATGCCTTAGAAATATTTGACTATTTTTCTTTGTGCATGCGTACAACGTTATTTAGGGTGAACAGGTGGGGTTTTTTCAGGTAAGCGACGGAACCAATGTATCTCACCGGAAATTACTTGCGGTGAGGGACATTATAATCACGATATGCACGGGTATTTTACCCTGAATATTAATCACTGTCTTTTGGATTTAAGCAAGATCAATTTGTAACCGAGACACTGGTAGCTTTGGATCTGGTCGAGAAGTGCACGTTCTCCATTATATTCTATAGCCATACGGGTGAGTGTTAAATTTATATTTTATTTGATATGCGAAATTTATTGCGTTGTATTGTCATATCGTGTAATGATTAAGTTATTATAACGCAGATTTGAAACGTTGTGAACTGTGAATTACAAGTTGCTATTAGAATTTAATGTATTAGCAGTTTCCAGAACTCATTATTATTACCAGTTTGGTTTTATTGTAGCTAACGGGAGTAACGAGTGTGACGAGTCTGACGATTTTAACTGACGAGTTCAGTCAGATCGGTCAAGGACTGTCTATATGTATGTACGTATGCCTGTATATGTGGTGAAGCCACAACTGTAGACGTAGCTAATAAAATGGTGCTGTCTGTATGTGTGTATACGTATGACTACACATGTGGTGGATCCATGAAGGGTGCGAGCGGCCGATACAAGTGTGGGTCAACCCAAAGCCTCAGTGAAACTGTGCGGTTTATCAGTTTGTGAATCGTGCGACTGGACAAGGGTCAAGAAGTATATGTTTGGGCCAATTGTTGTTTCAATTGGATACATTTTTATTTACATGAGATTTTTTTAAATCTTATTTGTATTCCAGGAGATTTGTGAATCTCACTTACAGTGCAGAACATTTGAAACGTCTTTGAATACCTTGAGATTTTTTATCTTAATCTTAGTCCACACGTGAAGTTTTGTGAATATCTTACAGTGCATACTATTATGTACGAACATCACAAAGTGCACTTATTTTTCGTGGCAGATAATTACAAGTACAAATTACAAACATCAGCAGGGATCAAAACAACTCGACACAAACATCGCCGTTAATGTGTTTGCTTGGAACAGTGGCATTCAGCCTATTCGCCTATTACCCAACACACACACACACACACACACACACACACACACACACACACACACACACACATATATATATATATATATATATATATATATATATATATATATATATATATATATATATATATATATATATATATATATATATATATATATATATATTCATATGTTCCTGGTGCATAATTAAAACGCGCAATTCCACTATGTATGGATCAAACACACATCAATGACAATCGGAAAACATTTTTGTTTCGACGATTCAGGCATGCATTTAGAACCTCGAGACGACCGTGACGTTTAGTGATGGGAGTGGGTGAGGAACCGCATTTGCCGGAAGCGAAGAGGAATGTCCCGAAATTCATTGCGATTGATGTCCTATGTCGTGGAGGTGCTCAGCGGCCAATATTAATTCGCTTGCAGGACTCGGTGGAAGATTTTATTAAATAGCATGAGGTTGCTACATGATCCATCCAGTAGTTCTTAACTATTTAAAACAGTGTTTAATGCCTTATTTAAGCATGCCTTTCAAGATGGAAAGAAAGAACATTTACCAGCTTTGTATTAGATATGTCATATAACGTAGCTACATGTACCAAATGGTCAAACTAGGATTCAGAGACTGGTTACTGTTACACATATCTAGGTTGACAACAAAAGACATACTTGTGTGCGAGAATCCAGCGTCTGCTAAAGTATGAGCAGCCAGTGACAATTATTCTGTTGGTTAAAGTCTCATTAACCCAAATATTCCTGGTACCGACAAAACGGGAGAAGTATATGTAATGTTTATTGGGTTTTCCTTCGAAAAGAATACCATCAGAAATTGATATAACTTGAGAAAGGATCGCCAATAAATGTTCTTGTTGGGTTTTCAGATCAATGCAAATATGAGTCATAGGAAATGAAGAGGGATAATTACACTGAATGTGCTGCGGTTATCGGAATAATCTGAATAATTTATGTCTGTAGAACAATTGTCACACAAGATTGAATTGGTTGGAATGGATGATAAATCCAGTAGATTTTGATGTACCTTAGCTGGTATAAGTGAACTCTCCTGGTCGTTTTAGGTTCAGTGCAACTGTTTCTTAGGTGGCAGATAACTATCCCTACATAACTATGAATATCTGCTAAATGTGAGATATATATATATATATATATATATATATATATATATATATATATATATATATATATATATATATATATATATATATATATATATATATATGTGTGTGTGTGTGTGTGTCCTAAGAAACTGCTAAAAGATACCGCCGTAAAGCGGACAGGCTTTAGCTTTCCACCGGACTCACTATGCATAATCAAATTTATGAAGCCGCTCAGAAGAACGTCACAAACATGGTCTATTTAGCCAGCAACTTATCCCAATGCGGGACTAAGATCACGGAATATTCCAGCTGCAAAGAACTCTTCGAGATTACTAACAAACTAATGTCATGGAGCAACAACACTAACAACTACCTTCTCTTCAGTCGACTTTCCGGACCTGTTTGCGACTTTCTTCCATGACAAGGTACAAACCATTAGAGATAAGCTTTACAACACAATTTCAATTGACGCGTCTGTTCTTGTACCGGTTCTCTTCATCCTATATGCTCTTAAGTGTCAAAGATCATCATCCAGTGTCTCACCATTTGTACGCTGATGACACTTAGCTATACAAATCTACACAAGTAACTGATGTTGATGCTACCATACAAGGAGTAGAGAGGTACATTTATGATGGGAAATCATGGATGACCTGTAACAATCTGCCGAGAATGATGATAAAACTGAGGCCATTCTGATCACAAAACATTCACATCCTTTACCTCAAACAATAAATATCAGCAACACCAACAAAAATGTCACACAGTCAATACGAAACGAAGGTTTTACTCTGGACAGTACTTTCACATTGCAACAACATTTCATGAACATATCTTGAGCTGCATATCTTGAGCTGAGATGCATCAGCTCCAGTCGCAAATATCTTTCAGTTTATGCCACTCGAACGCTTATACTTTCAAGACTGGACTATTGTAACTCAATTATGTCTGGTCTAGATATCTAGTCCAGAAACCTCAAAACGTTCAAAACACAGCTGCTCGGATCATCTTTAGAGCACAACGATCAGAGCACAACTCCCCGTTGCTCTGTACCCTATACTGGCTGTCCATTTAATCCAGAATCAAACACAAAATGTATTCTCTGTGCTAGGTTTCACTGACAGACAGACTCCAGTCCAACACACACACACACACACACACACACACACACACACATACATACATACATACATACATACATACATACATACATACATACATACATACATACATACATACATACATATCTGGCATTACCCATGTGTTTATACCAGCAAGATACTTATGATTCTCTTCTAACAATCGTATACTCAGTATTCCCACTATAAAAACGAAATCATATATGCAACGTTCTTTTGCATACTAGGGTCCAGCAAAGTGGAACGAATTGACCATTGAAATTAGATATCAAACAAATGTGATCCCTTTCAAGAGTGCTCTTAAAACTCGCCTATCTCGACTACAAGAACAAACTTAAAAGCCTAATGATGTTTGTTTTATGCCTTATAATGTCATGGTGTTTTGTTAGTATAGTTTTGGATGTTTTGGTGATCTGAAAAGGGTAGTGGGAAGCTCGTTACTTCGTCGGGACTCCTCCCACAATACAGACCGTCAAAATACATGTTCACTGACTTGTAAGGCTGTAGGTGGCATGCTGTACACAAACATGGATGTTTGTATTTTGTATAAATATTTGTACATTCTCGGTCTCGGTTTATGACCTCTCGGTAGATAGTAGTCGTCCCTTATCTAATTGCAAAATATTTTATTGACTGAGATAGGATCTAGCCTCCACCGTTTAAACATTATTAGATTGTTCAATCTACACGAGGCAAAGACGTATGTATAATGAAGTCTTTGAGATATAGAAAAGTCAATGAACCCATCGTAAACCACTTAACGTGGTTTGGCTTCCATCTCTCTTTTAATCAAATTACATTCGCGCAATTGGATCCCTAAAGCCTGACTCACCACTGTGAAGCGACGTTTTCTGGAATTGGATTAACCTCTATTTCGCATTACTCTTTCTTCCTTCTCAGGATTTCCCCTCCCCTACCGATCTTTGCCTCAGGTTGCGGACCAGGGAGCTGGTACCCCCAATAGAAGATCTCCACCTTTATACCAAATGACACTTTACCTCTATGACACGCACATAGATAAAGACATATACACGCATAAACATACATACATAAACATACATACACACATCTGTACTACTATCTACATCTGGAAATATGTTAGTATTCGCCAATAGTTTAAGTCATACAGACAATTAGCAATAATGGTAATAATAAAGATGAATTTGGGTGTCTTTGTGCCATCTGATATAAACGGCAATGTTATTTATTCCACAGCATTGACTTTCATATCTGAACTAATCTACAAAGGAACTGCATTACATTATTTTTTTAAAAATCGCTGGTATAAATCGGATAATTCCACTATGTAAGCAATTCGCAATGATACCACGAGAACATGTTGGCGCCTGATGCAACAAGTTTTACAATGAATGAGAACATGTTTGGTATATTAAAGACTTCACAAATAACTAAGAAGAAACATATGAGTTTTGATAAATTAAATAAAAATTGAAATGATAAAATGATCTTCATCCTATTGTACGTTTATGTCAGCATTGTCGTACACAGAACAAGTCCATCCTAACGTCGATACGCCGTTATTCCTGTCTTCTGATGTATATGACATCATCGTCATTTTTCATTCAAAGCACAGCCAAGATTAAAACCAATGAAGAAAAGACGAATGTTATATTAAGGACCCATATTGTATATTCATTCGAATTATATCATCCAGATATAACGTACGACTGATTGGAGACGAAGTAAACGTTGTCTTTAATTTGTCAAATGATGTGAAAAAGAAGGTAAATACATTCAGTCTGCCAAACCGTGTGTCACGAAAATAGCCAACATGATAACTCCATTTGAAAGCTCTAGATGAACGTGCTTACAAATTTAATTATAAAATGTGCATTCAATATCCCCACTTAGAACGTTTCTATTCCATATGCACGCGGATAATTCACCACAAGGTAATAAATAAGTGCATTACAAATAATGAAGATTCCAGAAACTTTTTACATTGTCCAAGTAAATGTTACTTTTCGATATCGACATATGTAGTGTTGGCTGGATGTTGGCATTGTTAACTCCAAATTCAAGTCCGAGTGTGCGAAAGTCAGTGCCATAATGACGTTAAGGAAATGTTTACCATGTTCCAGTCAACATAGAATTTAAATGAATGCCAAATCTCGTAGTATACCAAAGTCCTAATCTTCATGCTCTGCGATAAGATTATCCTCTGTAAGGTTTTATATGTTCATCATTTGAAATTGTTAATGAGTCACTGCTTCAGGAATGCGTTTGTTTCCTTCATGTATTTTTTTTTATTGTATGTGCATGTTATTGTTAACTGTCACATGAGTTTAGATTTTATCTCACGTTCATTCAGGGCCGCAGACAGAATTTGTTGGCCATAGGAAAATTATCCAGTTGGTACCTATGAATTCTACATTTGTAATGGCGGAGTGCCACCTGGCTGTCTTGGGTCTCCGGCAACTCTTCCTAGTTTGTCTACACTGTCCGCAGCCCTGCCTTTACTAACATAATGTATAAGATACAATGTTTTCATGACTATTTAGTGTTTGGACATAATTTTCATTTTTATTTAATGTCGCTATTATAGCTGATTCGATATAATGCATTTAATGTGTATCCCTGAACGAATGTTTAAATGTAAACGTATACTCTTTTTATGGGATCCCAGAATGGCCGAATGGTCTAAAACGCTCACCGTTACGAATCACTGCCAGCTCACCTCTGTCTGCGTGGACATACTAGCAGCCATGTATAGCCTCTGTTGTGCTGAAACATGGAGTTAAACCCTCTAAAAACAACAACAACACTCGGTTATGAATATGTGGCAAGAGGTTGGACTTAGTGAGTATCCCTCAACACAGTGACACTGCACATTGCAAAAGAGAACCTTGAAGGTTAACATATAATAATTGTCTATTAGAAAATAAAACACGAAGAAATACATTTGTAAAAATTTATATCTTCTTTGGTTTTATTACTACAGCTGAAACAGGAAATTGTACGAGTTGAAGAAACTGTAAGAATTATAATTTGTATCATTAAAAGTCCAAGGCATATACCCGAACCATTAAAATTGAATTTATTTTTACATGCCACTCCAATCCTCATTTCAACACCATAAATTCAGAATCTCAAATGTTTTTTGTTATTTATATTTTTCTCTTTCCAGTCATGCTACCACCGTGCCTGGGTTAGTGTAATGGTGTACATGGAAAGCAGTTTACAAAAAAAGATCCATTTTATCTTGCAACATATTTCTTAACACCCTCACCTGTCTTCAATGTCGTCTTCTATTTGTCTTCAACATCTTGCCAAATATCAGCCTCCTCTTTAAATCGTGTAAGCGAAGAACAAAAGGAGAATCGAGTGATAGATGCATGAATGGAGTGTACATGGTGTACTAGCAATGAGTCTGCAAAAGTGGGGACACAATCATTACGGAGGAATAAGAATACCAAATTGATTGGTATATATACATCAGATATTCTCATTGGTACGACAACTTGTAAAATATAGGTATGAGAAGACCAACCGGATACATCCTAATACGAATACTAGCACATTAAAACACACTGACATTAGATAAGATTTCATGTTCACTGAGAGAAACATTTCACATTATACAACTTTATTTCTTTTGAAATCCATCAAAATATTCCTTATTTAATTAACTGTGGTAATTAAGCAACATTTGTGAGTGTTTGATGACTTATTTGTGCGTATCGATTGCTAACAATATGTGTGTGTGTGTGTGTGTGTGTGTGTGTGTGTGTGTGTGTGTGTCAGTTTTATGGATTCCACGATTTCACTTTATGGTTTATGAAATCACATACAGACAGCACCCTTTAGAAATAACACCCATTACTTCGGAACTAATATATAATAATATACCAATCGATTGTCAGCGGTAGACTTGCAAAATGATTTAGCTTGAAATATTTAACAGGTCCGGGTATTCACAAGGCTGTGGTGTCCAATCCATTACAAGTATATACAGTACGATAGAGCGTTTCAGTAGCGCATCAAAACATCACCTGCAAAATTGCATAAGCAAACTAAGCCGGTGCATGTTCAAAATACAGTTATTACTACAGTGTTTGGTAACCTCTTTGCAGTCTTACCTCATTCTGAGTGGAGTAAAGAGACGTAATGAATATCGAAATGTATATATCTTCCACAATCGTATACACTTTTTATATCCTTTGCTTATGAGGTGCATTCTGTTTTTTGGTCATCTGTATCGGCTGAGGTTAAAAACATAGTCACGATATATGATGGAAAGACCTGCGTGATTCCGCTACAAGACTTGTCAAAAACATTGAATGTTTCCTTAGGGATACAGCTCATGGCAATAAACGACTTTGACGATGTTACGGGGATTATGGATATAAGCACATATATCTCGATGGAGTGGACAGAGGAAAATTATTTCAACGCCATATGTTCGATGGCCCCTGATACGTCAGTTACTATACCGGCAGCTAGCATCTGGAAGCCGTCCTTGATACTAGTCAATTCAGCGAGACAGAAATGTACAAGAGCAATCCCAGGTGAGAATGTACTTGAAATCTGGTAAATGTGAATGGACTGAAAACGTTGTTTTCAAAGCGTCATGTAGGCCGAAAATTTATTTTTATCCGTTTGACATTCATGATTGTTCAGTCATACTGACCACACGAGCTTACAATTCCAGTGGGCTTCTAGCGTCTACTTTAAAAAGGGATTATTTTGAAGGGAACGTTACATGGAATGTGAGAAAGACGTCTGCAGTGACGTTAACACAGGATTCAAAATCCCATGTCAAATTCCAAATTACAGTAGCCAGAAGGTCATTAAATTATGTCCTGAACTACATTCTACATATTTTAATATTGTCCGGATTAAACATATTTGTCTTCATCTTACCGAGACGTTCTGGAGAGAGAGAGAGAGTAGGGTATTCTGTGACTTGTTTCTTGGCTTTTGTGGTTTTCATGAACAGCTATCTAACATCTTTGCCAAAGTCCTCTGCACCAGTCTATGTTTTAGTGTACTACTTCACAGTAATGATGATCATTAGCGCCGTCATAACTATCCTTGTATTGCTCACTCTAATCATTGAAAAAAAGAGGAGAAGGAGAATGCAATGAAGAAGGATGCGGAGACGAAAAATGACAGGGAAAAGGGGGGACAAAATGAAAAAGGAAGGCATAATAACCCATCGACTGATCGATCTTGCTGTTGCTGTTTTACTTCGAATAGTGTTGAAGACATATCAATCCAACAGCAACGCAACGTAGATCGCAAGACATGATCAAGGCAACCTTGAAAAATAAATGCATTTCCAAACACAAAAGTAATTCATGTTTTTTCCTATCGAGGACGTCCTAGTCGCCAAGACAGTCTTCCGACTGCCAAGGTGCAACAATGCGTCATGGATGTGTCTGATTCACAAGCACTAGCATATCATTTATTAGCTTATCGTCGTTTAAAAAAAAACTAATTTTTATCCAGAACAGTTTTTATAATTAAAACACCATCGGCCACTTGTCCTCCGTATAGTTAGCAAAATAACCAGACTACCGACCTAAATGACAGCCAGTTCTTTTACAGAGCCATTGGACCATGGCAACTGCACACCAAAACTATAGAAAGCAAACCAACTTATCCCTACCACCAAGAATATATTTTTATTTTATTAAATACCGTATACAACGTATTATAAAACTTTGTCAAAGTTGAATTCAACTTGTTTGCAACATCAGGATGTGGAATATCTTGTTCCCATTTATTCAAGATCATCATCGTCATCATCATCATCATCATCATCACCATCATCATCATCATCAGTCTCTTTACCTAGTTTGGTCGTTGAGGCACCGTGCTGCTGAATATCTGACCAGTTCCTTCCACTTGTCCCAATCATGTGCTAATGCATGCGTCTAGCAGAGAGTATGTGGCTATTTTTTGGATACCAATCGGCTATGTATATGTGGCATGAGGATCGATTAGTGAATGTCTGTCAAGAAAGTGATACTGCAGATCGCCAAAGCGAACTTTAACCAATATCCTCGAAGGCTCATGTCATGTATTAGGAAAGTAACATAGCATGAGAGGAGCCAGTTGTAAGCGCCCAGTTTAGAAACAAAACGCTTATTAAATGTGTTTTCATATTTTAAGACAATTTTATATACTAGAGAATACATATAACGTTTCTGTTCTATAATTTATGCATATATATGCTTTTCTTTAACTTTTGTCGATCGATGATTGTAGATAGTAATGATAATTGTAGACAAGATATTACGATGTTAAATAGCTTACGTTATTGTAGCTGTACCTTAAGATAATAATTCTAAACATGTTGCAAGCTTAGAAACATGTACAAGACTACCTGGTTTTGCATTGTTTGTAAGTTACAAATATGATGTTTACTGAATTGAGTTCAATGTCTAGCCTTAGAAGGTGTAGTAGAGAATTTGATGAAAAATTTACCATTTTATTGTGTAGAGCGCAAAACTGTGGGTACAACTATGAAATAAAGCAAACTTTCATAGACAATTACATTTCAATATATCTTCTGTTTCAACAAAATGTATTTGACGTCATCGTAAGCATTCAACCTTTTGATAAGTAACAGACTGTTGCTTATATTGGAGGATAAACAGAACAATAGATCAAAATGTGATGACATAATTGGACGATGCAGAGATAATTAATAAAAATAACGGATCAGCAAAGAACAAGTAGATAGATCGGGAATTGGTGTATGGCTAAAGGAATTGATGGGCAGACAGACTTATAGACCAATAAAAGGATGCAATGACGTTCAGTCAGATTAGTTGTCATAAGCGGACAGGTCACTAAGCAAACAAACCGATGGTCCGATTGAGCGGAAATACGGACCGAAACTGCACAGACGAGTCATCGGAGTTTTGAACAAGTTATGAAGTTGCTCCATGAGTGACTGAATTGTAGCATGTGCAGAATTGCCAATAATTGTATAATATTCGTTCCGACAAGTGAGATAACATTAAAACTAGCGCCAGACAACAATATTTCGAACAGCTGGAATAGGGTGAGACTAAGTCTGCGCCCATTCCCTCGTTTCGCAATATTAGTTGGTTGAAAAACACACTATATCAGGAAAAATATATATTTCCGATGCTCTGTTGATGTTACATTTTCGCGGTTAGCGAGTTGTATTTCTCTCTTTCATTTAAATGCCCGTTCATTTTCTCTCTCGCTCACCTCTTCTCTCTGTCTCTTCGGTCATCCCCTAACCGAGCGCATTTCACTTTAAAATTGGAATGGTCTCGGGGATTCGTTACAGATGCCTTTCCGTTCTGTAATTTTGTATCAAACGAGACCAATATAAGCTGAAAATACTTACTACTAATACACATGGTTATATGAAAATATTTGGTCCAATTATTAATAATTTAAAAACACAATTGTCCTATATAAATATATTCGGTGAAACTACGCATAGACAGATGCGCACAAGACACTGTATTAGGATTTTTCTTTCTCTCCCTCTCTTTCATATATATTGAACTATCAACTTTCTTATTTATATTGTACCCTTTCCAAAACCTTAACTCTGCTGCCATTTAAAGTACAGACATAATAGTGCACGTGTTACACAGTAATACTAAACGGAACTTCATTGCCAACTCTGGATCATAAACCCTAATGTTTTGTCCATTAAGTGTTGAAAAGATCCCGTGCAGATCCGCATCGCTAATTTATAATAAGAATAGTGTTTTATAGTGAATCGAAATCGATACAACAGCTCGGCTCTTTTTCAAATTGTCGCATTAGTACTGCAGCGCATAGTACATGTTCAACTTGCCAATGCAAGTTATGTGTTCCTTTGATAAAATAAATATAAACGTAATTCAAAGATTTGAAAGACTGTTTGTACTTATATGATAATTGATCCTTGTTGGTGAGCTCCCAGGTAAGTTTTCAATTATTTTCAAAAGCAAAAGCAAGCACATTTCTCCAAATCGACGCACCCAAGCACCATACATGTCAAGGTGCACATATTTGGGCTTGAGACAAGCATTTTGTACAGAAAGCATTCTCACATTCACATATCCCTCTCGATTCTTAATAACTCGTGAGGTCTCTGACACACACACACACAGACACACACACACACACACACACACACACAATCAGCCCTCTACAATCTAATTATTGACATATGTAAGGTTTCCCCCATATTGTTAAATGACTTAGACAGTCTACATGATTAGTACTGATGAAACTGAATTAGGATACTTGGTGTTACACGATCTGATTTGATGGTAAAGTAATATTTGGCAAAGTCTAAGGTGTCATACAGAACGAGATATCAATATTAATCTAAAATTAATCAAGGAATTTATTACAACTAGAATATTTTAGAAGACATGTCATGAAGTGTGTAATATTTGCGAAACAATCGTTACGCTCACCCCATTATAAAATCTGGAGTGATACTTTGGTCTAAATCTTGGGTTATATTTATGCTGTCGTACATCACCTCATATCCATTGTGACGTCACATTTATCAAGGAATCGATTGGTAAAGACAGTTTGAGTTGACTCGATGTTAAATTACAATATTAACAAAGAAGAATTGTGTACCATTCCTACTAGTAAAATATTTGTAAAAATAATAATATGACTTTCTTGGTGGTTAAGCTTGAACGCAGGATAACAACTGTTATAGTTCAAATCGAAAGTATTAGTAAAGTTCACAGTGTGTCACTAACATGCATAACATTAAAGAAATAAATGTGCCGCAGTTAGATTAACTATATCTATATGGGGCCATTTGTCTTGATCACGTGACAATATATCGTCTGTTATAGGTTACTTCGAATAGCGGAGTGCAACGCAGAAAGCATATAAATTTTAAGCAAATAACCAGACTAATGAAACGTTCATGTTATTTATTATACGGTGGTAACTTCAGCATCTTTGACTAGTCTACAAAAAGCAAACGTAACAGTATGTCATTGCTAAAATAAATATTTCGTATATATTACATAATTTCCCCAACAAAACTATTCTCAAAGATAACCGACCGTGCCTGATGCAACAAGCCTTATAAGGAAGAAGAAACTGTTTATCTGGTTAAATAATCTTCAAGAATAGCATAATATAAAAACACATCAGTGTTATAAATATAAACTGGAAAAGGTATACAAATTGAATCGACTTATACATTTATATTTACGTTATAGTTCCCCAACAGTATATGTACATCAAAAAGTCGATGCGCGTCATTTAATGTTTTTCTGTTATGTAAGTTTCTGTGGTGACTTATCATACCTTTTCATTTCGTGCAGTGAGAATGAATTACTCATAAGTTAAGGAATGTCAATGTCCACGGTAAGAGAGAGCGAGAGAAGAAAGAGTTCAGGCTCTCTTAAATGAAGGTTGTCACTCATAAACGGTGTAGATACGGTTACATCATGGGAAACATTGGCAGTGCGAGAGGTCCAGGGATACTATCATGAGAGAGAGAGAGAGAGAGAGAGAGAGAGAGAGAGAGAGAGAGAGAGAGAGAGAGAGAGAGTTTTCTGGCTTCAGAATGAAAGCACTTTATTTAAATAATTAATATACATATAATACTACATTCCAGAAATGCATATATAAAGCTTTCTATATAAATACATATGAAATTACATTTTCCTTTACAGCTTATCACTTCATTCATTTGTATAATTTCTGCATTTTAGGATACAATACAAATAGTTAAATCTCAATAAATTTCATGAGAGTTCAAGAGTATAAAATGTAACAGCTGCGAATAATGCACAATCATTTTCGAAGAAATGTATTATATTCACAATGGTCCTATATAAATATATTCGGTGAAACTACACATAGATGCGCACAAGACACTGTATTGGAATTTTTATTTCTCTCCCTATCTTTCATATATATTGAACTATCATCTTTCTAATTTATATTGCACCCTTTCCAAAACCTTAACTCTGCTGCCGTATAAAGTACAAACAGAATAGAGCACGTGTTACACAGTAATACTAAACGGAACTTCATTGCCAACTCTGGATCATGAACCTTAATGTTTTGTCCATTAAGTGTAGAAAAGATCCCGTGCAGATCCGCATCGCTGATTTATAATAAGAATAGTGTTTTATAGTGGATCGAAATGGATACACTATTCATTCAACAGCTCGGCTCTTTTTCAAATTCTTGCATTAGTACCTCAGCGCATAGTACATGTTCAACTTGCCAATGCAAGTTATGTGTTCCTTTGATAAAATAAATATAAACGTAATTCAAAGATTTGAAAGACTGTTTGTATTTATATGATAACTGATCCTTGTTGGTGAGCTCCCAGGTAAGTTTTCAATTATTTTCAAAAGCAAAAGCAAGCACATTTCTCCAAATCGACGCACCCAAGCGCCATACATGTCAAGGTGCACATATTTGGGCTTGAGACACGCATTTTGTACAGAAAGCATTCTCACATTCACATATCCCTCTCGATTCTTAATAACACGTGAGGTCTCTCTTTCTCTCTCTCTCTCTCTCTCTCTCTCTCTCTCTCTCTCTCTCTCACACACACACACACACACACACACACAGACACACACACACAGCCCTCTACAGTCTAATTATTGACACATATAAGATTTCCTCCATATTGTCAAATGACTTAGACATTCTACATGATTAGTACTGATGAAACTGAATTAGGATACTTGGTGTTACACGATCTGATTTGATGGTAAAGTAATATTTGGCAAAGTCTAAGGTGTCATACAGAACGAGATATCAATATTAATCTAAAATTAATCAAGGAATTTATTACAACTAGAATATTTTAGAAGACATGTCATGAAGTGTGTAATATTTGCGAAACAATCGTTACGCTCACCCCATTATAAAATCTGGAGTGATACTTTGGTCTAAATCTTGGGTTATATTTATGCTGTCGTACATCACCTCATATCCATTGTGACGTCACATTTATCAAGGAATCGATTGGTAAAGAAAGTTTGAGTTGACTCGATGTTAAATTACAATATTAACAAAGAAGAATTGTGTACCATTCCTACTAGTAAAATATTTGTAAAAATAATAATATGACTTTCTTGGTGGTTAAGCTTGAACACAGGATAACAACTGTTATAGTTCAAATCGAAAGTATTAGTAAAGTTCACAGTGTGTCACTAACATGCATAACATTAAAGAAATAAATGTTCCGCGATTAGATTAACTGTATCTATCTACATGGGGCCATTTGTCTTGATCACGTGACAATATATCGTCTGTTATACGTTACTTCGAATAGCGGAGTGCAACGCAGAAAGCATATAAATTTTAAGCAAATAACCAGACTAATTAAATGTTCATGTTATTTATTATACGGTGGTAACTTCAGCATCTTTGACTAGTCTACAAAAAGCAAACGTAACAGTATGTCATTGCTAAAATAAATATTTCGTATATATTACATAATTTCCCCAACAAAACTATTCTCAAAGATAACCGACCGTGCCTGATGCAACAAGCCTTATAAGGTAGAAGAAACTGTTTATCATGTTAAAGAATCTTCAAGAATAGCATAATAATAAAAACACATCAGTGTTATAAATATAAACTGGAAAAGGTATACGAATTGAATCGACTTATAAATCAATATATACGTTATAGTTCCCCAACAGTATATGTACATCAAAAAGTCGATGCGCGTCATTTAATGTTTTTCTGTTATGTAAGTTTCTGTGGTGACTTATCATACCTTTTCATTTCGTGCAGTGAGAATGAATTACTCATAAGTTAAGGAATGTCAATGTCCACGGTAAGAGAGAGCGAGAGAAGAAAGAGTTCAGGCTCTCTTAAATTAAGGTTGTCACTCATAACGGTGTAGATACGGCTACATTATGGGGAACATTGGCAGTGCGAGAGGTCCAGGGATACTATAATAAGAGAGTTTTTTCAGGCTTCAGAATGAAAGCACTTTATTTAAATAATTAATATACATATGATACTACATTCCAGAAATGCATATATAAAGCTTTCTATTTAAACACATATGAAATTACATTTTTCATTAGAGCTTATCACTTCATTCATTTGTATAATTTCTCCATATTAGAATACAATACAAATAGTTAAATGTCAATTAATTTCATGATAGCTAAAGGGTATGAAATGTAATAGCTGCGATTAATGCACAATCACTTTCGAAGAAATGTATTTCACTCATTTAAAATATAATACTCATTTGGAATATGTTACTACATATTATTCTCTGTTACTTAAAGAATACTTTACTTCAACATTGAATATAAACATGAAGTTGGAAGCAGATTCGTCTTTTGCAATAAAATTTACCATAAATATAAATGAATATGAATTGTTTAAAACAATTAAACATTCCATTACAATATATTATAAAATAAAATATTTCAGTAAAAACATGTTGTAAACATATGTACGTTGCCGTTACAATCTCAAACATTAAATGTGCCTATTCCTTAAAGAGGTTTAAGAACATAGACGGTGCTTACCTGTAACGAGAGAGAGAAAGAGAGAGAGAGAGAGAGAGAGAGAGAGAGAGAGAGAGAGAGAGAGAGAGAGAGAGAGAGAGAGAGAGAGTCTTTTCTGGCTTCAGAATGAAAGCACTGATGGGCGAGTATAGCGCCTCTTTAAAAATGCAAATCGGACGCAACCACTTGACCAATTATGGTAGTGCAATACATGTCGATGTTCAATTCACTCTAGCCAGAAAAAGACCCTCATCCCTACCACAGGGACGACCATGTTTGGTTTCGTCATTCGACCGAAAGTTTGATGCGTCAACAGCTCACTTGCTTAATTAAAACTACTCACCTAAGTGGAATTTTATGAGTGTCTGAAAGTTTGACGCATCCGCAACCCATTCACCTAATTAAAACCACTATCCAATTTGGGATTCTAGAAGTGCATCTAATTCAAACCACTAACCCAATTGTAATTCCCAGGGTGCTCCGTCCGCGATCACGTACCTTAACGAGCATTCTGTTCTTGCCGTCTATTTCAAGAGTAATTTACAATCCAAGCCAGTTGTTCCTTGCTTGTAATCGCGCAACTTATTTAAGTAGTATATAGCTGTCATATGGAAATACATTAAATTAATTCTTAATATATTTTAGTAGAAAATTCCTTATAAATATATATATATATATATATATATATATATATATATATATATATATATATATATATATATATATATTAGTGAAAAAGTTACTTTAATGCAATTTAGAGAAAATGTCTATCTTATTACTTTTACTAAAAATTTTGTCCTAATATTTCTACTCTATTTAACACTATCGTCATTTTGCATTTTAAAAAAAACAGCGAAGATTAAAACCCGTGTAGAAACAATAATGTCGTGTAAAAGACCCATATATTAGATGCATTCTGAAGAATAAAATTAAAATATTGTATCAAGCCGATTTTAGTGAAACATGTACTTCGTCTTTATTTTTTAATGGTCTCCAAAAGATGGTAAATACATTCAATATGCTAAGATTGTATGTCACAAAGATAACTAGCATGACAAAGCCCAATTTAAACAACTGAGTATTTAGAGACTAACCTCTAGATGAATATGCTTACAAATTTAAAATAAAATTTACATCCCCATTCCCACTTAGCACTCGTCACCAGCAAAAATTACTTTCTTTTATCATAAATACCGTAACCTCGTGCTTGGCACGGCTGACACAAATATATTTAGAAGGTAGAAGATTCAAATTTCGCACAAGCCAAATCTGTAGTGACGTTATAAAAACACTTTCTCTGTTTTAGTCAACATAGTCATAAATGTATAACCAATCTCGTAATACGATAGCCCTAACCCACTTAACTGAAATAGCATCATCCTCTGTAAGATTTGACATGTTCATCTTTTAAACTTGATACAATGTCACTGCTTCATAAAGACGTTTTCCTCATGTAATTATTTATTGAATATACATGTCTATGCTACACACACTGGAAATGAGTTTAGTTTTAACGTCACCCTAATTAATATACTTAATAAAATACAATGTTTTCGAAGATAATTATTTGTCTTGTGGTTTTAACGGTATTTTTCAGCGCAAGGTCGAATACATGATGGCCGGTTTAATTAGCGGTGTAAAAACACGGGAAACGCTGGGAAGAACCAGCGATACACAGAGACCTAAGCCCGCTTTCACACAGACCCCTGTATGACAAGCCAGAGACTCGAATCAACGCAGACAGATGTGAGTAAGCTTTAAATAGATTCTCACTTCGTTACATTCTTCAAATAATTCCATATATTCATCCTGATATGCTGCTAAAAACCATCCCTGTGTCATGCTTATGTTTATGCCGCGAGACTGAGGCCTTCAGGGAAAGCAATTAATTCTTTGTATAGAATCATCCTAAAATTAAAGACAAGTTGGACAATGGATTATTTCGTTGCCTTGGTGTGTTGTGTTCTTCGAGATGCACCATAAGGCCTATAAATATGTTAATATACATCAAGTATTTCTTTATTATTATATTTATCAGATCAAATGTGAACGTGATAGGTCAGTCAAAACAAATATTTATATAGTTTGATAGTTAATAAAACAGGGCAAGGGGAATTGGTACTAGCTTTATATCATATACTTTTCCTGGTGTGGGTGTTCATGCACTGGTGACGGTTAGAAACATTTTTATGAGAGTAGGTCATGCAGGTTTCCCTTTTGCTGTATGAACTGTTACAAAATCAAGAGGTTCAGGGATATTGTTCCTAAAACAACTATTTTGGCTGTCCCTGAACCAGGTTTCATGTTCTAACATTTCAACGACGACTTTGCCAGGAGTAACGATTAAAAGAATAACTTAGCTATCACTCAGTCAGCAGTTAAATTCATGAAAATGTAACGACCATTAAGCATAAGGTTTTTCAAAACGCTTTGAGGTTTTGAGCAAGATTTCGTAATAACATGTTTAAGTTTAGTGGATCATTATGGTCGTTAGTGAACCATAATCTTTTCATAAAAATCAAAGTTCATTCATTAAGTACTTTCACTTTCTAACAAGTGGTTAGTAACCATCATACAAAGTTATAATTCAATTCAACATTTGAAAATCTAGAATATCCAATGAATAAATGCATGAGGTTACTACAAATTAACCCAATAACGAATTACAATATTAATTATTTACATAAACATTGCTCATATCTCAAAATATGCATGTATATCATCGCTACGAATGAATCACCCAACAAATGTTAATTCTACTTACTCATGTATACAATAATTAAAGTACACTTACTTTGCAGTAATATAGTACAACAATCGAGCAAATAGTTACGTCTGTATTGAAGCTCTTTGTAATTCCCAGAATACAATTATACCGCCAATTTCGATTGACGTCGGAGTAGCTTATCTTCCCTTATAATTTACACAAGCTGGTATTAGCGACTATTAACGCTTAGTTCTCAAGATAATATATTCAAGCTTGCGATTCTAATGTTGGCCACGAATTGCTCAATTCCAAGTGGATGTTTATTCATATAATTATCAGACACTGCCCACTCCCAACAGTCTATCAAGGTAGGTTTTAAGACTTGATGTTCCTTTGATCCGAACAATGAATTCCACCATTTACCGGTGAAACATGTGATGACAATTATTACGTAACTAGCTTTGGCAAAACAAAGCGTGCGTCACTAGTTTTATGGCCATGTCAATTAACTGGCTTGATACCTCATTTTCGCCAAATTGACCTTCGTACATATTTACAGCGCGAAATTATTAGCCTCATGGTCTAACATATACATGTTGAAATCTGGTTAATCCTTACCACGTGACACACTCCTTAAAAACTTCCGCGACAACGAATTTCTCCAAAATGTCACCATCGACAAGCAAAACCCCAAAGAAACTTTCTTGGGAGCGGGTGAACATGTCTTGCTGCAAAGGGCAAAGACATTTTGGGTCATAGAGAAACTCCTATAAAAGCCTTGGACGTTGCTGAGTCAGGCATTCCTGCTTCGCTTAAGCTTCAGCAAGGACAAGACAGAAAGAGACGACGAAGACACCCTTCCCGAGGACTTCACACTCATAAAATTAGAAAGACTAAGAAAAGAAGAAGAACCGTCCGAGATTTATACGTTTTTGATTATTAAAAAAATCGCAGAGAGAAAGAAATAAATAAAAAGAGAAAGAACAAAATGATGCACCGAGAATCTTGCGCTTGTTTTTTGTCGGAACTGGATCTGTTTGCCATGCCACCCACCATGATGGCGAATCCAAATGGGTAGAATGTCATTCCTTTTCTTCTTTGACTGATTCAGCTCCCACTGAGTTGAAATCAAAGGACTGCCCGAAGATTACAATGATTTGATCAGCAGTTAATTGTACTTGAATGTGAGAGTGATCGAAACAACAGACAATACCAATCCAGAGGAAGACGATAAAGTAGCCCAGTGGAGTGGATTTGTATTTGAATTTTAAAACAAACCTGCTCAGCATCAGTACGAATACTTACTTTTACCGACCATTCATGGAAAATCTCTTAATGTTCAAAACAGAAGACTACAACATCCATCTCAATGCATTCGACAGTACAAAGGATCAAAATACGGGATTCGTCGAAGCAAAATCACACACCCAACAGAAGTTTAGCACTGATTGATCGTTTGCATTTAGACATGTGGTTGCAAGATAAGTATCTGCTGAACGATGTGGATGTCCGCCTGAGACTGAATCTCAGCAGTACCGCTTTCCATTTGATAACCGATGATGCGAACAAATACAAAACCATCATCCAAGAAGTCAGACTCTACGTACGACCCATGGAAGTGTTACCTAAAGTGGGAAACGACACACGTCACACTTTGAGCAGAAGAACCGCCAAGTATCCGATACAACGCGTAGAAGTGAAAACTTTTACAATTCCGTCTAGACAGCGATCCATCATCGAAAATCAAAGAAACAAAAAAAAAACAATAAAAACAAAGAGAGAAAGAAAATAGCCACGGGCATAGAGAAATGCTTTTGTTTTGGAGTTGTTGTTTTTTTTTTAATCTGAAATAGAGTTGGTGGCCTACAATTATCTTAACTGACTGGAACAATTAAGATCAGAGTAATCAAACATTATATGTCAACACAATATAATTTACCCAAGAAGCAAAGACATTTTAATGAAATCTATGTATCTGCGTTTCTTCGTCTTACTTTTTGTTTTCTCCGTTTATTCATTTATTTGTTCACTCATCATTGCAAATAATCTGTATGGGGTTAAAGATATGAGATAACGTTCATTTATGTATAAGAAAGAAAAAAATCGAAAACTGTATCTATGTGAAAAACCTGTCGAAATAAAATGAAAGATAGAAGGTTGTACATGGATAATATCACATAGCTGCAAATGGTTGGATGTAGACAACCAGATGGGCTTTTACAGTACAGTTGTAACGGGCGTTTTAGGACTTGTATATTCTGCACTTTTTGACACTGGACTGGCTCAATTGGTGTACCAATTCGTAGAAAAGCATGGTTGGTCAGCTGTGCATTGAAGACATTATTGAAGACGCAATGCCGAAGAAATGGGAGTTAAGTATCTTTACCACCAAGGCAGAACACCTTGTGTAGACTGGGAGGGTATCGAACGCTCAAACCTTGGATTACAATTCAGACACTCTACTAACCGGGCTATCACTGTACCATATGGCAAACTAAATATACATTCAATATA
This sequence comes from Unio pictorum, assembly GCA_030141615.1. NCBI lineage: Eukaryota > Metazoa > Mollusca > Bivalvia > Unionida > Unionidae > Unio > Unio pictorum. The sequence continues at coordinate 3,512,706 of JARLTB010000253.1, forward strand.
ACGTGACTTTCTGCGACTGCTTTAAAGTTTTTCTGACTATATTTGCCAAACAAAATTTGTATCTGGTTTGGCAACATTTCCGCTCTTGTGTTTAGGATGTGTCTGTCTCTCTCCAGAGGCCGTCCACTTACTATGTAAGCAGGGAGGAGGGAGGGGAGTTAACACAAATGTATACGCTTGTGTACTGGGGAAGACTCTACTGATAATGTACCAGAGAGATCATTTCATTTTTTGGCGGGGACGGGGGTACGGGTGCAAAACATGGCAATACATGACGGGCTTGATAATTTTCTTTTAAATGCTACAGCAATTTTACAGCAAATGCAAATTCCCCCGACCCCCTCCGCCCAATTACGTCCCTTTAATGTACGTACGCACAGGAAACGGGGGGGGGGCCTCGATAATAATTTGTCTAATACGTAACCTGTTCGATTGGGTTCAGTCGGCGTTTGAACTTTTTAGTTGACACTAGACAAACCTTTTAAAGTTATGCAGCTTATTTCTTTGATGCAGCCAGACATTCAATGTCGGTGGGCTGTCATTTTTATTAAGCACGTTAATATCCTTGAAAGGTTCTTTGTGCATAGGCCGTTCTATAGAATTCGGGGTAGGGGTGGGTGCGTCAAGCGTACTTACGCAGGGGGGGGGGCGAAGAAAAGTAAGCATAAGCGCAGGGAGGGTGGTTCAAGCTTTGCAAGATTTTTGCCTACGTACTAAATGGATAGCACCTCATTGTTTTTTATTTTATTTTATTAATCTATGCAAATATCTTCGAGAAAATGCTAAGTCGAGGTAACGTATATACACATTTATAAGTGGAGTCCAACTGCACAATGCACATAACTAGATCTGCTGTGGCATAATGCCGGCAGATCTAGGTCTCTGTAGTTTGTTAGGAATAATCAGTAGAACACACTACATAAACCCTCATCTGTCAGCTTATTATACGACGTTTGCAGTTAGACTGGAATTATAAAAGCATATACGGTACTCAAAAGTAAACCTAGAATTTTACCAAAATGTAAGCTGTAAATGTACAGCATATTCTAAACCTATTTGAACCGCTCTGGTGGCCTAGTGGTTAGAGCGTCCGCCTCGGATGCGGAAAGTCGCGGGTTCGAAACCCAGCCGAGCCATACCATTTCTTTATATAAAATGGTACTAACAGCTGCCTCGCTAGGCGCTCGGTCTGGTATCAGGATAATGTGACTGAGTGGGTTTTCATCCTACATGTTTGCGGCATGATGCCCCAGTGCTAGATATCACTAGAAACTGTCATACTGCAGATACCGTAGCGATAAGACTGAAAGTTTTAAAGCTACGTTATAAATGTAAATTACACACACTTAACTCAACTATTAACTTTTTACTTTCTCTGAATCGTTCCAAACTGTTACTAGTTATAATAAGACAAATATGTTCTAATTAGTTTTCATACTACCAACTATCCTCACGTAAATCAAATCTCGCTTATGCTGTAGTCTTCAGCACCAAATATCAAACTTTTAATCATCGGAATCCCAATTTTACACCACGTATGCAATAAAACATTCATCCTAATCCAAAAACAGAAGAAAAAAGCTAATAATACAACAGTATATATTCTCATAGTATTATATTGGTTATTACCCTACCCATACCAGACAAAATTGCTACCACTACAAAAATATATATATTCCTGAATATTATCATGGTTATTAACCAACCCATACCCCCCCTCCCCCAAAAAGGTGTTTGCCATTGGGGGGGGGGGTAACTCCTTTGTTAAATTTCCCTCCTTTTTCTGAAAATATGCATTGATATCAGAGACTTCGAACATGGCCATGCGTCCCTGTAAGGGGGGGGGGTAACTCCTTTGTTAAATTTCCCTCCTTTTTCTGAAAATATGCATTGATATCAGAGACTTCGAACATGGCCATGCGTCCCTGTAAACGGCCGGATGAAAGGCAGGGACAAGGCTGTAAATGCTGATGCAGAAATCTAAAGTCATTTGCCAGAGAGAATCTAAAACCACACAAATTACATACTAAATCATTGAACTCTCATCAAAACATCTAATAAATATTGGTCGTATAGTTTAATCCCTTTCACGGAAGATATGCCGCAAATAGTTACTGTGAACGACACCTGCACGAGGCAAAACAAGAACATGGGCGGAGAATGCGAGTAGTGGTTACTACTACTGGTAGAGCATCTTCAGAAAACATTGGACTTATAATGTATTTCAAAGATTTATTGTGCTGAAAATGGATTCGCGTTAAACTAATGAAATGTGTAGCGTTAAAATAATAATGTACGTGATCAACATCTCCTCCTATTATTTATTCTCCTAACGTAATGTGATTGGGAAACGTATTTGAAGGAGAGAGCAAATTTATTTTTTAAAGTAACTTATTTTTCTTAGAGGATACGTATCTAATCACATTACTTGAAAACCCTCCCAACCACCCCAACATGCGATCATTAGCGTTAAGGTGTCACTGGATAGTTTGTATTTTGACACACACACCTAATTTTTAAGGCAGAAGGCATGAACCTAATTATTATAAGCCTAGTATATATAAATTCACACAGAAGTTAAATCTGTAATGTGGTTTAGATTTACTTTGAATTAGGATTGGAAATGGGTTCACTTGTTTGGTGACTGCCTGTCATAGTTAGACTAGCATTGGAGATCAAATGCGTAACTTTGGCTACAAACGAACAGCCAACTTCACTTAAGAGAGGTAAATATCTAAAAATCGAGATGGTTGAGGAGTAATGAAAAGTATGCTAATTTGTTATAACACTAGTGAACTTTATTCATGCATAAGGCACATACTGATTCTTTTAGCTGCATTGTCATATAAAATATTCAAAATATCTCTTTGCTGTCAAAAATGAATGTAAAAAAGAGGGGTTGGTGGCAGTGTTGGTTCAGTATGAAAACCACCAGCTGTATAAGGTATTAACATGATTGTTGCAATCAAAATCTCACATGCATGCATTCGTCAAAAATCATTAGTCTGTTTTAATTTTTAACTTCAGTCTAAGATTAATCTCATTTTTTTTTTTGCAATAGGTCATTTTCAGACGAAAATTCGCCAGAAAAACTGTCCAGTGATACCTAATGTCTCGCTCGGCTAAAACCTTGCGACACCTAGTGGGGTCAAGGTGAGGTAATTGGCAAAAGTTACTGCCCTTTATCTAAAAATAGACAGGACAAGACAATTTTCGTCCTTTAGTAGGGCTGGATTCACGAGATATCAGGTTAATATTCCATACTAAATGTGGTTGGGGAACGTATTCGATGGAGAAATTTCAACTAACAGCTTGTGTATTCTATTCTATAACTTTATATAACACAACTAACAAAATGATTGATTGATTGCAAATAGTTTATTGTAACAGACACTGTTTAACAGCTGATCTTTGAATCAATGAATAAATACATGATGCAAATGTACTAACTCTAACCTGTAACTAAAGTTTTTAATACTAGTAAACTTACACATATGAACATGTTTGAAACAGTCATGCAATCATTTTCTTTGAACATTTCATTTTATTCCTTTCTTTATAATACAAGATTTGTAGTCCTTAATTTCGGTCATTCCTACAACTCTTTGTAAAAGAGAAGGGATAAAGCAAGGCTTCAATGGTGGAGAAGAAGTGCTAGTTTAAATATAAGAGAGATAGTATGATATTTATGTTAATTACTGACGAAATAGAATTGGCCTTACTTTCTTAGTTGAAACAAAAGCAAACACTGCTGAAGAATAAATATTGCTTTATCATGCATTGATAATGAAATGGTAGACTATACACCATGCTTTATTTTCTTGCGATTAAATGTGTGGTGAACCATCTGAATTATTTTATGCAACATTAAGACATCATTAAGAAAATGTGCTTGAAAGTATTGTTAGTTAAATGACATGCATCCAGAGTTCTTTCCAAATATGCAGTTGCTGTATATATGAACAATGTATGTACGTACGTATATACGTATGATAAAGAATAACAACCCTGTTTTCCAGTACAGCTGTTTGTTTAATTTCTTTCATGTGAATAAAAGTTTAAAAATCTCCCTTAAAGCGCAAAACTGTGGGTACAGCTATGAAATAAAGCAAACTTTCATAGTCAATTACATTTCAATATATCTTCTGTTTCAACAAAATGTATTTGACGTCATCGTAAGCATTCAACCTTTTGATAAGTAACAGACGGCTGCTTACATTGGAGGATAAACAGAACAGTAGATGAAAATGTGATGACAAAATTGGACGATGCAGAGATAATTAATAACAACAACGGATCAGCAAAGAGCAAGTAGATAGATGGGGAACTGGTGTATGGCTAAAGGAATTGATGGGCAAACAGACTTATAGACCAATAAAAGGATGCAATGACGTTCAGTCAGATTAGTTGTCATAAGCGGACAGGTCACTAAGCAAACAAACCGATGGTCCGATTGAGCGGAAATACGAACCGAAACTGCACAGACGAGTCATCGGAGTTTTGAACAAGTTATGAAGTTGCTCCATGAGTGACTGAATTGTAGCATGTGCAGAATTGCCAATAATTGTATAATATTCGTTCCGACAAGTGAGATAACATTAAAACTAGCGCCAGACAACAATATTTCGAACAGCTGGAATAGGGTGAGACTAAGTCTGCGCCCATTCCCTCGTTTCGCAATATTAGTTGGTTGAAAAACACACTATATCAGGAAAAATATATATTTCCGATGCTCTGTTGATGTTACATTTTCGCGGTTAGCGAGTTGTATTTCTCTCTTTCATTTAAATGCCCGTTCATTTTCTCTCTCGCTCACCTCTTCTCTCTGTCTCTTCGGTCATCCCCTAACCGAGCGCATTTCACTTTAAAATTGGAATGGTCTCGCGGATTCGTTACAGATGCCTTTCCGTTCTGTAATTTTGTATCAAACGAGACCAATATAAGCTGAAAATACTTACTACTAATACACATGGTTATATGAAAATATTTGGTCCAATTATTAATAATTTAAAAACACAATTGTCCTATATAAATATATTCGGTGAAACTACGCATAGACAGATGCGCACAAGACACTGTATTAGGATTTTTCTTTCTCTCCCTCTCTTTCATATATATTGAACTATCAACTTTCTTATTTATATTGTACCCTTTCCAAAACCTTAACTCTGGTGCCATTTAAATTACAGACAGAATAGTGCACGTGTTACACAGTAATACTAAACGGAACTTCATTGCCAACTCTGGATCATAAACCCTAATGTTTTGTCCATTAAGTATTGAAAAGATCCCGTGGAGATCCGCATCGCTAATTTATAATAAGAATAGTGTTTTATAGTGGATCGAAATCGATACAACAGCTCGGCTCTTTTTCAAATTATCGCATTAGTACTGCAGCGCATAGTACATGTTCAACTTGCCAATGCAAGTTATGTGTTCCTTTGATAAAATAAATATAAACGTAATTCAAAGATTTGAAAGACTGTTTGTACTTATATGATAATTGATCCTTGTTGGTGAGCTCCCAGGTAAGTTTTCTATTATTTTCAAAAGCAAAAGCAAGTACATTTCTCCAAATCGACGCACCCAAGCGCCATACATGTCAAGGTGCACATATTTGGGCTTGAGACACGCATTTTGTACAGAAAGCATTCTCACATTCACATATCCCTCTCGATTCTTAATAACACGTGAGGTCTCTCTTTCTCTCTCTCTCTCTCTCACACACACACACACACACACACAGACACACACACACAGCCCTCTACAGTCTAATTATTGACACATATAAGATTTCCTCCATATTGTCAAATGACTTAGACATTCTACATGATTAGTACTGATGAAACTGAATTAGGATGCTTGGTGTTACACGATCTGATTTGATGGTAAAGTAATATTTGGCAAAGTCTAAGGTGTCATACAGAACGAGATATCAATATTAATCTAAAATTAATCAAGGAATTTATTACAACTAGAATATTTTAGAAGACATGTCATGAAGTGTGTAATATTTGCGAAACAATCGTTACGCTCACCCCATTATAAAATCTGGAGTGATACTTTGGTCTAAATCTTGGGTTATATTTATGCTGTCGTACATCACCTCATATCCATTGTGACGTCACATTTATCAAGAAATGATTGGTAAAGAAAGTTTGAGTTGACTCGATGTTAAATTACAATATTAACAAAGAAGAATTGTGTACCATTCCTACTAGTAAAATATTTGTAAAAATAATAATATGACTTTCTTGGTGGTTAAGCTTGAACACGGGATAACAACTGTTATAGTTCAAATCGAAAGTATTAGTAAAGTTCACAGTGTGTCACTAACATGCATAACATTAAAGAAATAAATGTGCCGCAGTTAGATTAACTATATCTATATGGGGCCATTTGTCTTGATCACGTGACAATATATCGTCTGTTATAGGTTACTTCGAATAGCGGAGTGCAACGCAGAAAGCATATAAATTTTAAGCAAATAACCAGACTAATGAAACGTTCATGTTATTTATTATACGGTGGTAACTTCAGCATCTTTGACTAGTCTACAAAAAGCAAACGTAACAGTATGTCATTGCTAAAATAAATATTTCGTATATATTACATAATTTCCCCAACAAAACTATTCTCAAAGATAACCGACCGTGCCTGATGCAACAAGCCTTATAAGGAAGAAGAAACTGTTTATCTGGTTAAAGAATCTTCAAGAATAGCATAATATAAAAACACATCAGTGTTATAAATATAAACTGGAAAAGGTATACAAATTGAATCGACTTTTACATTTATATTTACGTTATAGTTCCCCAACAGTATATGTACATCAAAAAGTCGATGCGCGTCATTTAATGTTTTTCTGTTATGTAAGTTTCTGTGGTGACTTATCATACCTTTTCATTTCGTGCAGTGAGAATTTATTACTCATAAGTTAAGGAATGTCAATGTCCACGGTAAGAGAGAGCGAGAGAAGAAAGAGTTCAGGCTCTCTTAAATGAAGGTTGTCACTCATAAACGGTGTAGATACGGTTACATCATGGGAAACATTGGCAGTGCGAGAGGTCCAGGGATACTATCATGAGAGAGAGAGAGAGAGAGAGAGAGAGAGAGAGAGAGAGAGAGAGAGAGTGTGTTTTCTGGCTTCAGAATGAAAGCACTTTATTTAAATAATTAATATACATATAATACTACATTCCAGAAACGCATATATAAAGCTTTCTATATAAATACATATGAAATAACATTTTCCTTTACAGCTTATCACTTCATTCATTTGTATAATTTCTGCAATTTAGGATACAATACAAATAGTTAAATCTCAATAAATTTCATGAGAGTTCAAGAGTATAAAATGTAACAGCTGCGAATAATGCACAATCATTTTCGAAGAAATGTATTATGTTCACAATGGGCCTATATAAATATATTCGGTGAAACTACACATAGATGCGCACAAGACACTGTATTGGAATTTTTATTTCTCTCCCTATCTTTCATATATATTGAACTATCATCTTTCTAATTTATATTGCACCCTTTCCAAAACCTTAACTCTGCTGCCGTATAAAGTACAAACAGAATAGAGCACGTGTTACACAGTAATACTAAACGGAACTTCATTGCCAACTCTGGATCATGAACCTTAATGTTTTGTCCATTAAGTGTAGAAAAGATCCCGTGCAGATCCGCATCGCTAATTTATAATAAGAATAGTGTTTTATAGTGGATCGAAATGGATACACTATTCATTCAACAGCTCGGCTCTTTTTCAAATTCTTGCATTAGTACTTCAGCGCATAGTACATGTTCAACTTGCCAATGCAAGTTATGTGTTCCTTTGATAAAATAAATATAAACGTAATTCAAAGATTTGAAAGACTGTTTGTATTTATATGATAATTGATCCTTGTTGGTGAGCTCCCAGGTAAGTTTTCAATTATTTTCAAAAGCAAAAGCAAGCACATTTCTCCAAATCGACGCACCCAAGCGCCATACATGTCAAGGTGCACATATTTGGGCTTGAGACACGCATTTTGTACAGAAAGCATTCTCACATTCACATATCCCTCTCGATTCTTAATAACACGTGAGGTCTCTCTCTCTCTCTCTCTCTCTCTCTCTCTCTCTCTCTCTCTCTCTCTCTCTCTCTCTCACACACACAGACACACACACACAGCCCTCTACAGTCTAATTATTGACACATATAAGATTTCCTCCATATTGTCAAATGACTTAGACATTCTACATGATTAGTACTGATGAAACTGAATTAGGATGCTTGGTGTTACACGATCTGATTTGATGGTAAAGTAATATTTGGCAAAGTCTAAGGTGTCATACAGAACGAGATATCAATATTAATCTAAAATTAATCAAGGAATTTATTACAACTAGAATATTTTAGAAGACATGTCATGAAGTGTGTAATATTTGCGAAACAATCGTTACGCTCACCCCATTATAAAATCTGGAGTGATACTTTGGTCTAAATCTTGGGTTATATTTATGCTGTCGTACATCACCTCATATCCATTGTGACGTCACATTTATCAAGAAATGATTGGTAAAGAAAGTTTGAGTTGACTCGATGTTAAATTACAATATTAACAAAGAAGAATTGTGTACCATTCCTACTAGTAAAATATTTGTAAAAATAATAATATGACTTTCTTGGTGGTTAAGCTTGAACACAGGATAACAACTGTTATAGTTCAAATCGAAAGTATTAGTAAAGTTCACAGTGTGTCACTAACATGCATAACATTAAAGAAATAAATGTGCCGCAGTTAGATTAACTATATCTATATGGGGCCATTTGTCTTGATCACGTGACAATATATCGTCTGTTATAGGTTACTTCGAATAGCGGAGTGCAACGCAGAAAGCATATAAATTTTAAGCAAATAACCAGACTAATGAAACGTTCATGTTATTTATTATACGGTGGTAACTTCAGCATCTTTGACTAGTCTACAAAAAGCAAACGTAACAGTATGTCATTGCTAAAATAAATATTTCGTATATATTACATAATTTCCCCAACAAAACTATTCTCAAAGATAACCGACCGTGCCTGATGCAACAAGCCTTATAAGGAAGAAGAAACTGTTTATCTGGTTAAAGAATCTTCAAGAATAGCATAATATAAAAACACATCAGTGTTATAAATATAAACTGGAAAAGGTATACAAATTGAATCGACTTATACATTTATATTTACGTTATAGTTCCCCAACAGTATATGTACATCAAAAAGTCGATGCGCGTCATTTAATGTTTTTCTGTTATGTAAGTTTCTGTGGTGACTTATCATACCTTTTCATTTCGTGCAGTGAGAATGAATTACTCATAAGTTAAGGAATGTCAATGTCCACGGTAAGAGAGAGCGAGAGAAGAAAGAGTTCAGGCTCTCTTAAATGAAGGTTGTCACTCATAAACGGTGTAGATACGGTTACATCATGGGAAACATTGGCAGTGCGAGAGGTCCAGGGATACTATCATGAGAGAGAGAGAGAGAGAGAGAGAGAGAGAGAGAGAGAGAGAGAGAGAGAGTTTTCTGGCTTCAGAATGAAAGCACTTTATTTAAATAATTAATATACATATAATACTACATTCCAGAAATGCATATATAAAGCTTTCTATATAAATACATATGAAATAACATTTTCCTTTACAGCTTATCACTTCATTCATTTGTATAATTTCTGCAATTTAGGATACAATACAAATAGTTAAATCTCAATAAATTTCATGAGAGTTCAAGAGTATAAAATGTAACAGCTGCGAATAATGCACAATCATTTTCGAAGAAATGTATTATATTCACAATGGTCCTATATAAATATATTCGGTGAAACTACACATAGATGCGCACAAGACACTGTATTGGAATTTTTATTTCTCTCCCTATCTTTCATATATATTGAACTATCATCTTTCTAATTTATATTGCACCCTTTCCAAAACCTTAACTCTGCTGCCGTATAAAGTACAAACAGAATAGAGCACGTGTTACACAGTAATACTAAACGGAACTTCATTGCCAACTCTGGATCATGAACCTTAATGTTTTGTCCATTAAGTGTAGAAAAGATCCCGTGCAGATCCGCATCGCTAATTTATAATAAGAATAGTGTTTTATAGTGGATCGAAATGGATACACTATTCATTCAACAGCTCGGCTCTTTTTCAAATTCTTGCATTAGTACTTCAGCGCATATTACATGTTCAACTTGCCAATGCAAGTTATGTGTTCCTTTGATAAAATAAATATAAACGTAATTCAAAGATTTGAAAGACTGTTTGTGCTTATATGATAATTGATCCTTGTTGGTGAGCTCCCAGGTAAGTTTTCAATTATTTTCAAAAGCAAAAGCAAGTACATTTCTCCAAATCGACGCACCCAAGCGCCATACATGTCAAGGTGCACATATTTGGGCTTGAGACACGCATTTTGTACAGAAAGCATTCTCACATTCACATATCCCTCTCGATTCTTAATAACACGTGAGGTCTCTCTTTCTCTCTCTCTCTCTCTCTCTCTCTCTCTCTCTCTCTCTCTCTCACACACACACACACACCCACACACACACACACAGACACACACACACAGCCCTCTACAGTCTAATTATTGACACATATAAGATTTCCTCCATATTGTCAAATGACTTAGACAGTCTACATGATTAGTACTGATGAAACTGAATTAGGATGCTTGGTGTTACACGATCTGATTTGATGGTAAAGTAATATTTGGCAAAGTCTAATGTGTCATACAGAACGAGATATCAATATTAATCTAAAATTAATCAAGGAATTTATTACAACTAGAATATTTTAGAAGACATGTCATGAAGTGTGTAATATTTGCGAAACAATCGTTACGCTCACCCCATTATAAAATCTGGAGTGATACTTTGGTCTAAATCTTGGGTTATATTTATGCTGTCGTACATCACCTCATATCCATTGTGACGTCACATTTATCAAGGAATCGATTGGTAAAGAAAGTTTGAGTTGACTATTTTAAATTACAATAATAACAAAGAAGAATTGTGTACATTCCTACTAGTAAAATATTTGTAAAAATAATAATGACTTTCTTGGTGGTTAAGCTTGAACACAGGATAACAACTGTTATAGTTCAAATCGAAAGTATTAGTAAAGTTCACAGTGTGTCACTAACATGCATAACATTAAAGAAATAAATGTTCCGCGATTAGATTAACTGTATCTATCTATATGGGGCCATTTATCTTGATCACGTGACAATATATCGTCTGTTTTACGTTACTTCGAATAGCGGAGTGCAACGCAGAAAGCATATAAATTTTAAGCAAATAACCAGACTAATTATATGTTCATGTTATTTATTATACGGTGGTAACTTCAGCATCTTTGACTAGTCTACAAAAAGCAAACGTAACAGTATGTCATTGCTAAAATAAATATTTCGTATATATTACATAATTTCCCCAACAAAACTATTCTCAAAGATAACAGACCGTGCCTGATGCAACAAGCCTTATAAGGAAGAAGAAACTGTTTATCATGTTAAAGAATCTTCAAGAATAGCATAATAATAAAAACACATCAGTGTTATAAATATAAACTGGAAAAGGTATACGAATTGAATCGACTTATAAATCAATATATACGTTATAGTTCCCCAACAGTATATGTACATCAAAAAGTCGATGCGTGTCATTTAATGTTTTTCTGTTATGTAAGTTTCTGTGGTGACTTATCATACCTTTTCATTTCGTGCAGTGAGAATGAATTACTCATAAGTTAAGGAATGTCAATGTCCACGGTAAGAGAGAGAGCGAGAGAAGAAAGAGTTCAGGCTCTCTTAAATGAAGGTTGTCACTCATAACGGTGTAGATACGGCTACATTATGGGGAACATTGGCAGTGCGAGAGGTCCAGGGATACTATAATAAGAGAGTTTTTTCAGGCTTCAGAATGAAAGCACTTTATTTAAATAATTAATATACATATGATACTACATTCCAGAAATGCATATATAAAGCTTTCTATTTAAACACATATGAAATTACATTTTTCATTAGAGCTTATCACTTCATTCATTTGTATAATTTCTCCATATTAGAATACAATACAAATAGTTAAATGTCAATTAATTTCATGAGAGCTAAAGGGTATGAAATGTAATAGCTGCGATTAATGCACAATCACTTTCGAAGAAATGTATTTCACTCATTTAAAATATAATACTCATTTGGAATATGTTACTACATATTATTCTCTGTTACTTAAAGAATACTTTACTTCAACATTGAATATAAACATGAAGTTGGAAGCAGATTCGTCTTTTGCAATAAAATTTACCATAAATATAAATGAATATGAATTGTTTAAAACAATTAAACATTCCATTACAATATATTATAAAATAAAATATTTCAGTAAAAACATGTTGTAAACATATGTACGTTGCCGTTACAATCTCAAACATTAAATGTGCCTATTCCTTAAAGAGGTTTAAGAACATAGACGGTGCTTACCTGCAACGAGAGAGAGAGAGAGAGAGAGAGAGAGAGAGAGAGAGAGTCTTTTCTGGCTTCAGAATGAAAGCACTGATGGGCGAGTATAGCGCCTCTTTAAAAATGCAAATCGGACGCAACCACTTGACCAATTATGGTAGTGCAATACATGTCGATGTTCAATTCACTCTAGCTAGAAAAAGACCCTCATCCCTACCACAGGGACGACCATGTTTGGTTTCGTCATTCGACCGAAAGTTTGATGCGTCAACAGCTCACTTGCTTAATTAAAACTACTCACCTAATTGGAATTTTATGAGTGTCTGAAAGTTTGACGCATCCGCAACCCATTCACCTAATTAAAACCACTATCCAATTTGGGATTCTAGAAGTGCATCTAATTCAAACCACTAACCCAATTGTAATTCCCAGGGTGCTCCGTCCGCGATCACGTACCTTAACGAGCATTCTGTTCTTGCCGTCTATTTCAAGAGTAATTTACAATCCAAGCCAGTTGTTCCTTGCTTGTAATCGCGCAACTTATTTAAGTAGTATATAGCTGTCATATGGAAATACATTAAATTAATTCTTAATATATTTTAGTAGAAAATTCCTTATATATATATATATATATATATATATATATATATATATATATATATATATATATATATATATATATATATATATATATATATATATATATATATATATATATATATGTATATATTAGTGAAAAAGTTACTTTAATGCAATTTAGAGAAAATGTCTATCTTATTACTTTTACTAAAAATTTTGTCCTAATATTTCTACTCTATTTAACACTATCGTCATTTTGCATTTAAAAAAAAACAGCGAAGATTAAAACCCGTGTAGAAACAATAATGTCGTGTAAAAGACCCATATATTAGATGCATTCTGAAGAATAAAATTAAAATATTGTATCAAGCCGATTTTAGTGAAACATGTACTTCGTCTTTATTTATTAATGGTCTCCAAAAGATGGTAAATACATTCAATATGCTAAGATTGTATGTCACAAAGATAACTAGCATGACAAAGCCCAATTTAAACAACTGAGTATTTAGAGACTAACCTCTAGATGAATATGCTTACAAATTTAAAATAAAATTTACATCCCCATTCCCACTTAGCACTCGTCACCAGCAAAAATTACTTTCTTTTATCATAAATACCGTAACCTCGTGCTTGGCACGGCTGACACAAATATATTTAGAAGGTAGAAGATTCAAATTTCGCACAAGCCAAATCTGTAGTGACGTTATAAAACACTTTCTCTGTTTTAGTCAACATAGTCATAAATGTATAACCAATCTCGTAATACGATAGCCCTAATCCACCTAACTGAAATAGCATCATCCTCTGTAAGATTTGACATGTTCATCTTTTAAACTTGATACAATGTCACTGCTTCATAAAGACGTTTTCCTCATGTAATTATTTATTGAATATACATGTCTATGCTACACACACTGGAAATGAGTTTAGTTTTAACGTCACCCTAATTAATATACTTAATAAAATACAATGTTTTCGAAGATAATTATTTGTCTTGTGGTTTTAACGGTATTTTTCAGCGCAAGGTCGAATACATGATGGCCGGTTTAATTAGCGGTGTAAAAACACGGGAAACCCTGGGAAGAACCAGCGATACACGGAGACCTAAGCCCGCTTTCACACAGACCCCTGTATGACAAGCCAGAGACTCGAATCAACGCAGACAGATGTGAGTAAGCTTTAAATAGATTCTCACTTCGTTACATTCTTCAAATAATTCCATATATTCATCCTGATATGCTGCTAAAAACCATCCCTGTGTCATGCTTATGTTTATGCCGCGAGACTGAGGCCTTCAGGGAAAGCAGTTAATTCTTTGTATAGAATCATCCTGAAATTAAAGACAAGTTGGACAATGGATTATTTCGTTGCCTTGGTGTGTTGTGTTCTTCGAGATGCACCATAAGGCCTATAAATATGTTAATATACATCAAGTATTTCTTTATTATTATATTTATCAGATCAAATGTGAACGTGATAGGTCAGTCAAAACAAATATTTATATAGTTTGATAGTTAATAAAACAGGGCAAGGGGAATTGGTACTAGCTTTATATCATATACTTTTCCTGGTGTGGGTGTTCATGCACTGGTGACGGTTAGAAACATTTTTATGAGAGTAGGTCATGCAGGTTTCCCTTTTGCTGTATGAACTGTTACAAAATCAAGAGGTTCAGGGATATTGTTCCTAAAACAACTATTTTGGCTGTCCCTGAACCAGGTTTCATGTTCTAACATTTCAACGACGACTTTGCCAGGAGTAATGATTAAAAGAATAACTTAGCTATCACTCAGTCAGCAGTTAAATTCATGAAAATGTAACGACCATTAAGCATAAGGTTTTTCAAAACGCTTTGAGGTTTTGAGCAAGATTTCGTAATAACATGTTTAAGTTTAGTGGATCATTATGGTCGTTAGTGAACCATAATCTTTTCATAAAAATCAAAGTTCATTCATTAAGTACTTTCACTTTCTAACAAGTGGTTAGTAACCATCATACAAAGTTATAATTCAATTCAACATTTGAAAATCTAGAATATCCAATGAATAAATGCATGAGGTTACTACAAATTAACCCAACAACGAATTAAAATATTAATTATTTACATAAACATTGCTCATATCTCAAAATATGCATGTATATCATCGCTACGAATGAATCACCCAACAAATGTTAATTCTACTTACTCATGTATACAATAATTAAAGTACACTTACTTTGCAGTAATATAGTACAACAATCGAGCAAATAGTTACGTCTGTATTGAAGCTCTTTGTAATTCCCAGAATACAATTATACCGCCAATTTCGATTGACGTCGGAGTAGCTTATCTTCCCTTATAATTTACACAAGCTGGTATTAGCGACTATTAACGTTTAGTTCTCAAGATAATATATTCAAGCTTGCGATTCTAATGTTGGCCACGAATTGCTCAATTCCAAGTGGATGTTTATTCATATAATTATCAGACACTGCCCGCTCCCAACAGTCTATCAAGGTAGGTTTTAAGACTTGATGTTCCTTTGATCCGAACAATGAATTCCACCATTTACCGGTGAAACATGTGATGACAATTATTACGTAACTAGCTTTGGCAAAACAAAGCGCGCGTCACTAGTTTTATGGCCATGTCAATTAACTGGCTTGACACCTCATTTTCGCCAAATTGACCTTCATACATATTTACAGCGCGAAATTATTAGCCTCATGGTCTAACATATACATGTTGAAATCTGGTTAATCCTTACCACGTGACACACTCCTTAAAAACTTTCGCGACAACGAATTTCTCCAAAATGTCACCATCGACAAGCAAAACCCCAAAGAAACTTTCTTGGGAGCGGGTGAACATGTCTTGCTGCAAAGGGCAAAGACATTTTGGGTCATAGAGAAACTCCTATAAAAGCCTTGGACGTTGCTGAGTCAGGCATTCCTGCTTCGCTTAAGCTTCAGCAAGGACAAGACAGAAATAGACGACGAAGACACCCTTCCCGAGGACTTCACACTCATAAAATTAGAAAGACTAAGAAAAGAAGAAGAACCGTCCGAGATTTATACGTTTTTGATTATTAAAAAAATCGCAGAGAGAAAGAAATAAATAAAAAGAGAAAGAACAAAATGATGCACCGAGAATCTTGCGCTTGTTTTTTGTCGGAACTGGATCTGTTTGCCATGCCACCCACCATGATGGCGAATCCAAATGGGTAGAATGTCATTCCTTTTCTTCTTTGACTGATTCAGCTCCCATTGAGTTGAAATCAAAGGACTGCCCGAAGATTACAATGATTTGATCAGCAGTTAATTGTACCTGAATGTGAGAGTGATCGAAACAACAGACAATACCAATCCAGAGGAAGACGATAAAGTAGCCCAGTGGAGTGGATTTGTATTTGAATTTTAAAACAAACCTGCTCAGCATCAGTACGAATACTTATTTTTACCGACCATTCATGGAAAATCTCTTAATGTTCAAAACAGAAGACTACAACATCCATCTGAATGCATTCGACAGTACAAAGGATCAAAATACGGGATTCGTCGAAGCAAAATCACACCACCCAACAGAAGTTTAGCACTGATTGATCGTTTGCATTTAGACATGTGGTTGCAAGACAAGTATCTGCTGAACGATGTGGATGTCCGCCTGAGACTGAATCTCAGCAGTACCGCTTTCCATTTGATAACCGATGATGCGAACAAATACAAAACCATCATCCAAGAAGTCAGACTCTACGTACGACCCATGGAAGTGTTACCTAAAGTGGGAAACGACACACGTCACACTTTGAGCAGAAGAACCGCCAAGTATCCGATACAACGCGTAGAAGTGAAAACTTTTACAATTCCGTCTAGACAGCGATCCATCATCGAAAATCAAAGAAACAAAAAAAAAACAATAAAAACAAAGAGAGAAAGAAAATAGCCACGGGCATAGAGAAATGCTTTTGTTTTGGAGTTGTTGTTTTTTTTTAAAATCTGAAATAGAGTTGGTGGCCTACAATGATCTTAACTGACTGGAACAATTAAGCTCAGAGTAATCAAACATTATATGTCAACACAATATAATTTGCCCAAGAAGCAAAGACATTTTAATGAAATCTATGTATCTGCGTTTCTTCGTCTTACTTTTTGTTTTCTCCGTTTATTCATTTATTTGTTCACTCATCATTGCAAATAATCTGTATGGGGTTAAAGATATGAGATAACGTTCATTTATGTATAAGAAAGAAAAAAATCGAAAACTGTATCTATGTGAAAAACCTGTCGAAATAAAATGAAAGATAGAAGGTGGTACATGGATAATATCACATAGCTGCAAATGGTTGGATGTAGACAACCAGATGGGCTTTTACAGTACAGTTGTAACTGGCGTTTTAGGACTTGTATATTCTGCACTTTCTGACACTGGACTGGCTCAATTGGTGTACCAATTCGTAGAAAAGCATGGTTGGTCAGCTGTGCATTGAAGACATTATTGAAGACGCAATGCCGAAGAAATGGGAGCTAAGTATCTTTACCACCAAGGCAGAACACCTTGTGTAGACTGGGAGGGTATCGAACGCTCAAACCTTGGATTACAATTCAGACACTCTACTAACCGGGCTATCACTGTACCATATGGCAAACTAAATATACATTCAATATAACGTGACTTTCTGCGACTGCTTTAAAGTTTTTTTGACTATATTTGCGAAACAAAATTTGTATCTGGTTTGGCAACATTTCCGCTCTTGTGTTTAGGATGTGTCTGTCTCTCTCCAGAGGCCGTCCACTTACTACGTACGCAAGGAGGAGGGAGGGGAGTTAACACAAATGTATACGCTTGTGTACTGGGGAAGACTCTACTGATAATGTACCAGAGAGATCATTTCATTTTTTGGCGGGGACGGGGGTACGGGTGCAAAACATGGCAATACATGACGGGCTTGATAATTTTCTTTTAAATGCTACAGCAATTTTACAGCAAATGCAAATTCCCCCGACCCCCTCCGCGCAATTACGTCCCTTTAATGTACGTACGCACAGGAAACGGGGGGGGGGCCCTCGATAATAATTTGTCTAATACGTAACCTGTTCGATTGGGTTCAGTCGGCGTTTGAACTTTTTAGTTGACACTAGACAAACCTTTTAAAGTTATGCAGCTTATTTCTTTGATGCAGCCAGACATTCAATGTCGGTGGGCTGTCATTTTTATTAAGCACGTTAATATCCTTGAAAGGTTCTTTGTGCATAGGCCGTTCTATAGAATTCGGGGTAGGGGTGGGTGCGTCAAGCGTACTTACGCAGGGGGGGGGGGGGGCGAAGAAAAGTAAGCATAAGCGCAGGGAGGGTGGTTCAAGCTTTGCAAGATTTTTGCCTACGTACTAAATGGATAGCACCTCATTGTTTTTTATTTTATTTTATTCAACTATGCAAATATCTTCGAGAAAATGCTAAGTCGAGGTAACGTATATACACATTTATAAGTGGAGTCCAACTGCACAATGCACATAACTAGATCTGCTGTGGCATAATGCCGGCAGATCTAGGTCTCTGTAGTTTGTTAGGAATAATCAGTAGAACACACTACATAAACCCTCATCTGTCAGCTTATTATACGACGTTTGCAGTTAGACTGGAATTATAAAAGCATATACGGTACTCAAAAGTAAACCTAGAATTTTACCAAAATGTAAGCTGTAAATGTACAGCATATTCTAAACTATTTGAACCGCTCTGGTGGCCTAGTGGTTAGAGCGTCCGCCTCGGATGCGGAAAGTCGCGGGTTCGAAACCCAGCCGAGCCATACCATTTCTTTATATAAAATGGTACTAACAGCTGCCTCGCTAGGCGCTCGGTCTGGTAATGTGACTGAGTGGGTTTTCATCCTACATGTTTGCGGCATGATGCCCCAGTGCTAGATATCACTAGAAACTGTCATACTGCAGATACCGTAGCGATAAGACTGAAAGTTTTAAAGCTACGTTATAAATGTAAATTACACACACTTAACTCAACTATTAACTTTTTACTTTCTCTGAATCGTTCCAAACTGTTACTAGTTATGATAAGACAAATATGTTCTAATTAGTTTTCATACTACCAACTATCCTCACGTAAATCAAATCTCGCTTATGCTGTAGTCTTCAGCACCAAATATCAAACTTTTTATCATCGGAATCCCAATTTTACACCACGTATGCAATAAAACATTCATCCTAATCCAAAAACAGAAGAAAAAAGCTAATAATACAACAGTATATATTCTCATAGTATTATATTGGTTATTACCCTACCCATACCAGACAAAATTGCTACCACTACAAAAATATATATATTCCTGAATATTATCATGGTTATTAACCAACCCATACCCCCCTCCCCCAAAAAGGTGTTTGCCATTGGGGGGGGGGGTAACTCCTTTGTTAAATTTCCCTCCTTTTTCTGAAAATATGCATTGATATCAGAGACTTCGAACATGGCCATGCGTCCCTGTAAGGGGGGGGGGGGGTAACTCCTTTGTTAAATTTCCCTCCTTTTTCTGAAAATATGTATTGATATCAGAGACTTCGAACATGGCCATGCGTCCCTGTAAACGGCCGGACGAAAGGCAGGGACAAGGCTGTAAATGCTGATGCAGAAATCTAAAGTCATTTGCCAGAGAGAATCTAAAACCACACAAATTACATACTAAATCATTGAACTCTCATCAAAACATCTAATAAATATTGGTCGTATAGTTTAATCCCTTTCACGGAAGATATGCCGCAAATAGTTACTGTGAACGACACCTGCACGAGGCAAAACACAAGAACATGGGCGGAGAATGCGAGTAGTGGTTACTACTACTGGTAGAGCATCTTCAGAAAACATTGGACTTATAATGTATTTCAAAGATTTATTGTGCTGAAAATGGATTCGCGTTAAACTAATGAAATGTGTAGCGTTAAAATAATAATGTACGTGATCAATATCTCCTCCTATTATTTATTCTCCTAACGTAATGTGATTGGGAAACGTATTTGAAGGAGAGAGCAAATTTATTTTTTAAAGTAACTTATTTTTCTTAGAGGATACGTATCTAATCACATTACTTGAAAACCCTCCCAACCACCCCAACATGCGATCATTAGCGTTAAGGTGTCACTGGATAGTTTGTATTTTGACACACACACCTAATTTTTAAGGTAGAAGGCATGAACCTAATTATTATAAGCCTAGTATATATAAATTCACACACAAGTTAAATCTGTAATGTGGTTTAGATTTACTTTGAATTAGGATTGGAAATGGGTTCACTTGTTTGGTGACTGCCTGTCATAGTTAGACTAGCATTGGAGATCAAATGCGTAACTTTGGCTACAAACGAACAGCCGACTTCACTTAAGAGAGGTAAATATCTAAAAATCGAGATGGTTGAGGAGTAATGAAAAGTATGCTAATTTGTTATAACACTAGTGAACTTTATTCATGCACAAGGCACATACTGATTCTTTTAGCTGCATTGTCATATAAAATATTCAAAATATCTCTTTGCTGTCAAAAAAGAATGTAAAAAAGAGGGGTTGGTGGCAGTGTTGGTTCAGTATGAAAACCACCAGCTGTATAAGGTATTAACATGATTGTTGCAATCAAAATCTCACATGCATGCATTCGTCAAAAATCATTAGTCTGTTTTAATTTTTAACTTCAGTCTAAGATTAATCTCATTTTTTTGCAATAGGTCATTTTCAGACGAAAATTCGCCAGAAAAACTGTCCAGTGATACCTAATGTCTCGCTCGGCTAAAACCTTGCGACACCTAGTGGGGTCAAGGTGAGGTAATTGGCAAAAGTTACTGCCCTTTATCTAAAAATAGACAGGACAAGACAATTTTCGTCCTTTAGTAGGGCTGGATTCACGAGATATCAGGTTAATATTCCATACTAAATGTGGTTGGGGAACGTATTCGATGGAGAAATTTCAACTAACAGCTTGTGTATTCTATTCTATAACTTTATATAACACAACTAACAAAATGATTGATTGATTGCAAATAGTTTATTGTAACAGACACTGTTTAACAGCTGATCTTTGAATCAATGAATAAATACATGATGCATATGTACTAACTCTAACCTGTAACTAAAGTTTTTAATACTAGTAAACTTACACATATGAACATGTTTGAAACAGTCATGCAATCATTTTCTTTGAACATTTCATTTTATTCCTTTCTTTATAATACAAGATTTGTAGTCCTTAATTTCGGTCATTCCTACAACTCTTTGTAAAAGAGAAGGGATAAAGCAAGGCTTCAATGGTGGAGAAGAAGTGCTAGTTTAAATATAAGAGAGATAGTATGCTATTTATGTTAATTACTGACGAAATAGAATTGGCCTTACTTTCTTAGTTTAAACAAAAGCAAACACTGCTTACATATTGTTTCTTTAGTCCAGATTGCCTATCAAGGAGATTATATCTGAATTCACTTCACTTTGGCCATTCATAAAATGTGTAACCAATTGTCAACATTAAACTAAAAAAAGGGGGTGATTGTAGGGCCATATTTTGAAAACGTATGAAAAAAATGGCAAGTTAGATAGTAAAGATTAGGAAAAAAACTAGGATTACTGAAACGACTGAGCTTATTCAACATTTGAATACTTATTTCATTAATACTACAAATCACAGTATGACTTATCAAGGACTTAGGGGCCATCCATTTAATATGTACACACAAATTTGACAAAACCTGACCCCTCCCTGTACACATGCATTCTATTTTACACCACCCCACCTGCTTATGCATACTTGATGCATACACATACACCCATTTGTACAGAATGGCCTATATTTAATCCACACAGAAATGATCAAGGATTAATAATATTAATATGTTAAATAAAATTGATAGTCAACCGACACTGAATGTCCGGCTGCTTCAAACAATTAAGTTGTGTAACTTTAAAAAGTCATTCTAGTGTCCGCTAAACTTCAAAACATCAACTGAACCCAGTCGAACAGGTTATGTATTAGACCAATGATTATCTTCACCCATCCACATTTCCTATGTGCAATCACATTATCAGTAGACGACCCCATATGCAAGTGTATGCATTTGGGTTAACCCCCCTCCATGCATACGTACTAAATGGATGTCTCTTATGTCATTAACACAAAATGTAGTAAGTGCTCAAACAGGATTTATTTTATTATTACAATATTACACATGTACTCACACAGGATGCATTTCATTATTACAAAATGAAGTATGTACTAAGAAAGGACCTGTTTCATTAATTTAAAAACATGCAGTATGACTCATCAATGACTTATCCCATTAATACAAAATGCAGTATGACTCAGCAAGGACTTATTTCATTAATACAGTATCTACTTATCAAGAATTTAAAATAATATGAGTAATTCCCATTTATACTCCAAGTCCTAAATTCATCAATGAAAGATGGAAACATGATTCTTTGGTAATAAAATTGGAACAATCACTGTTTCTTAACAATTAAACTCAGAATCAATTCAAAACTACATAATACATATGCACTCAAAATTGTGATACAAGATTTTAAACTGAAATGGAAAATGGTATAGTACAAAGTCGTTTAATATAAAAATATGTCTTGCCTAAGACTAGGTTTTGAGTTCATTTTTTAACTATAAATGAAACTCAGTTTCAAAAGGTCTGGAAAGTCACTTGGTGACATGGATTAAATAATTAATGTAGGGTACAAAATTGAGTACTATTGGGGGAAGATCATGGCAAGATTGATCACTGGTCATTTATGTTACCTTGACAACACCGTGACCTAATTTGATTCCTTTACCTTCACCAGTGGCTTCATCAAAAGAATTTAAATTGAACACATTGTATTCTGGGCAATTTCCTCTCAAAACTTTCAGTAAAAAAAACTGTAACCAGGCTGCATTTTCCCCATAATGTCAATCACTCACATGTCCTTACTCAAGTTCTGAAGTAGCATTGGATGTTAATTTTTGTTGTCACAAGAAATAACATTTTATGAATCTGCATAAATACGTCATATGCTACTTGTTCTTTGAATGTACATAAACCAGCACACACACAAATATCATACATGATGTATCTGAATTGCTATCACTGGGCACTCTTCCACCCCTCATCCAAAAAAATGTATTTAATATCACACACACCCCTTTGGATGAAATATGTATTTTTTTCAAGCACCACCATGCATGAAATTTGTTTGCAAAAATTTAACTCAGGCATCTTCTGACCCATCCCAGACCTTTTGAGCTCTTTGGAAATTTATGTTGAGGCATAGTGGTAAGAGCAGATTGCCTATCAAAAGTTGGAATTTGCCAAAACCACAACAGAATTGGGTAGTCACTTACAAGCATGCGTCAGATCAATAGGACAATGATTTATTTTCTCGGAAATTTGCATGACATGTTTAATCCACAGACAGAGGAGATGAAACTACAACATTGATGAAATCTGGCCAGGTATTTGCCATTTGCATTGCTTGTCATGTGACTACCTAAATCTCACCATGTCCAAGGAACCCTGAAAACCAGACTCTGCTAGTGACAACAATAATTTTTACTGGCAACGCACAACTACCACATTGATATGTACTGTCTGCCTTCTAATATGCCTTTCTCAATATTGCAGTGACATTGACAGGTTTCTGGTCATTGTTCTCAGAATATGTTCAAAAAGTGTCCTTTCATTATTTAAAACAACACATTGTGACTTCATTTTTTGTATAGAAAATTGGAAATGAGGTTTTCATTGGTATAACATGACCACCAATGGCATGGACAAGTGATTTAGATGTTGTTGTTGTAGGGTTTAACGCCATTTTTCAGCACACGATAGGCTATACATGGCAGCCAGTATTATTTGGTGGAGGAAGAACCTGGGAAAACCCCTGGAATGAACCACCGACCCACGAGAAGCTACTGGCAAATTTTCTCAAATAACTACATTAGCCGAATCTTAGACTCAAACCCACGCAGACAGAGGTGAGATGGCAGTAATCCGTAATGGACAGCGCTTTAGACCACTCTGGGCCCCCTGTGATTCAGATAGCTATATAACCAAATATAAAGTCAAATTTCATCAATGCTACAGTTTTGCCTCATCTGTTTGCCGATTAAACACACAATTTTATTATGATTAAATAAATCATCTTCACATCGATTTGATGCAGGCATGTCTTGAAAAAAGGTTGCTTAAGTTAGTTAGACCCAGTAATAAGTGGCTACCTTATGCTGACACTGCATAGCGTTAGCTAGTTCCATCTTTTGGATACGCAATGCATTGAAAGTGGATTCGAAAAGGTCTGATGATAACGACTTGGTCCAAAGCATATTTATATTTCATAATGTTGCAATTCATGCCGGCTTCAGTTTGATATCAATTGCATCACATGCTGAAAATCACAAAATTCACCATCAAGCAAAAACTTTAAATATTCTTTTACCCTATAATGCATATTTTATAAATGTTAAATACACCATGGATATTTTAACACTATCATGGTAAACCTTAATCATATCTGGAATACCACTTAGCACATCCATCGACCATTTAAATTCATAAATACAACAAAAAAGGCAATTATTAAGATCTACTGTCACATTCTATTTGGGTGGGTGGATTTGGGTTTTACTGCCATGGCATATCAGTGCTGTAAAGCTTTGTTTATACAATGTGGACAGGGTTACTGAAGGCAAAACTTAGTGCAGAATATCTCACATAGTTGTCAGTCCAGTCTGACCCTGTTAAACAGCTCTTTTTCTCCTACATGCAAGCTGATGCCTTTATTTCTATTGCAGGTTACCCTAGTACAATCAGTTGGCAGCATTTTTCAAACTCGATTAACCAGCATCTCAGTTGTTTGAAGAGTGATGGTAGGTGAGAAGTGCTAAAATTAGCTGCAACTTCTGGAATTAAATGTACATGTCTAATTGCATTTTGCCATTCAACCAAATTTGGCACTTCGCTGCTATCAATGCTATTCAATCAAAATGGTGGTTTACAATAGTGACACTACTCGCAAAACTGAAAATTTCTACATTTCTTGGAAATAAAATCTACACAAATCAGAAAATTGGCAACCAATTATATTTTTGTTTGCCTTGATTATGCATACACAAATTTTACTGGGATTATGTATACTACACATCCTAGATGCCACCCTGCAAGTACTAAATAAAATTAAAAACTTTAATAACGACTTTAATTGACTTTTAACTTAAAATGAATCTCCATCCTTGCCCAAAATTATAATTCTTAAAAAGCGATTTAAACACATCATATGGACAGGGCACCCATGACAGTTAATCTTATAATTATTTGCATTCAACAAATAAAATGCCCATAAAAGCAAAGGGATTATGGTCAAAGGATGGAAATCACCGTCAACTTAATGCATTTATGATTGTTAAAAGTTTATATGCAGATTTCATGTGTATGTGCCAGAATTAGTTTGTCTTGGGCTGACCTGCTCAATGTATAAGCTGATCTTTTAAGAAATCTTTGATCATAAAAACACAAAAATATGGATGAGGTCAGAGTTGTATGATAGCTGCCATAAAAAAGACCATTATAATATTCCAATATTTTGTCAACTTATCAATATTTATTAAATCACGAATTTCTGTTAAGAAAAATCACATCATATGAAGTATAGGCATCTTGCCATTAGAACTAAGCATCCAAAAGCATGTTACCCGTGTTAAAAAAATATCAATGACACATTAAAAAATATTAAATATCACATGAATATGTGATATTAATCTAATATTCTGATCAGGAAGCTGTATCTATCTCAGACTGGTATTTGATCCACAGACGCAACATTTCTATGACATGGTTCATACATTCTTGAAAATTTATTGTTCCACAAGTTTTCTGGGAATATTTTGTCTTATGGAAATTGAATCCTTTCCATACGTTTCTTTCATTAACTACTATCTTGTGTGCCATTTGATGCACCAAATGCTATCTCATTTTATTTAATTCTTCGTGGACAATACTGAACTTATTAAAAGAAAAAGTGATATATTGTGTTCTTTTTCAAAAACTTGTATTTCCCAAGATAAATTCAAAGTGTTTGTGGGAAAATTCCATTTTTTTTTTGTTCTTTTCAAAATGTCAAGGACTTTTCAAGTTTTAAATGCAGCCTTGCAAAATCAAGAACTCTCCAACACTGTACAAACCAGGTATAAGAAATAAGATATCTTTCCAAATCAATTTACCGTAAAACTTCAAAATACATGTAAATTATATACTGATCTACTATTTACGGTTGAAGATGAAGGTGAGATGCTATGTAACACATTTTAATATGCTGTCCTACTTCTGGATATGTCACACACCTGTTGATTATCATGACTATGTGCTAAATGATTTCTTTAGAGTGTGATTAATTCAAAGTGCTTTTGTTTCTAAAATTATGACAGTGATTTCGCACCGAATTACCATATATACCGATGAGTAAGTTATATCCAACTGCAGAGACCCAGAACTGCTATCACATAATGTTCTGGCACATCTCGATCTCTGCAGTCTGCAAATCAGTAGAACATAAATCCTGATCTGCCAGCACATTGTGCAACAGCAGAACAGGGTCTATGATTTTTGCAGTTAGACTTTACTTATAAATTAGTATATATGGTAGTTTGCACAAAGAAGGAAAAAAATCATCAGACAATGTGGAACCCACAGATGTTCTGCAATGTCCACTTGATGACTGATTGAGAACTAAATATGCTGTCAACATTGCTATTGTTGCTTTATAAAATTGGAAATTATGTAAAGTTATCTGAACATCAGACAATACTGTCGAGCCTGCCTTGTATTTACTGAGAAGAAAACAAAAATAAAATGTAACTTTAACAATGAGCTTAAGAAACTTTAACACTGACATTGTTGTCAAACCATTATTTGGAGCAATGTATCATGCATGAACACAAAATAAATTCAGATCTTAAAATCTTGAGCTGGATGTAATTACAACAATAAACGTAACAGTTTTTGATGAAATTAAATTGTGTAAATAAGCTAACTCAAAACCTAGATTTATGTCAAACGCAATAAACTTGGTAACACATTAATTACAACTGAATTCTGGTTCATTATCAATTTCAAACTTCTATAAAAATAATAAGATAAACAAACAAATGATTTACTTAACACTTCCATTAGCTGATACCCGAGTGATGTTCATGAAACATTTCATACAATGATCATTATAATAATCAATTTAGTGACATTTTAGCAAGTCATCTTTACAGACTTTTCCTGGTCCTTTTAGTCATTTATGTTAATGTACATTAAGGATCACAAGTTACAATCTCTATCTTAGTGATAACAACATAATAATTAACTTGAGCAAGCTTTCAAACAGACTTATCAGTTTTTTTGTATGGTTTTCATACTCTGTATGTCATCAATAATTTTTTTTCATAGAAAACCCAAAGCAAATGGAATCTAAAGGGATTCTGTGCAGAGTTAATAGTGCCATACATCAAATTCATAAAAAGTTCTTTGAACAGGATTCCCCATTTTGCCACTCCCTTATTAAATGTAAAACTGAAAGTCAATATCCAACAACCCCTTTCAAACCTTTCATAGTCTCATATGCTAAACCAATTAAAATATAATGCCAAAATATTAACAAACAAAAAATCTCTATAAATACGAATTTCTACAATACTTACCTTAATATTAGAAGGCACTTGAGTTACAATGCCTTTAGATTTGCAGTCTTTGCTTCTATTTCTCTGATAACAAATGAGCTGACACAGATTCAGTCTTTGTTTCTATCTCTCTGATAACAAAATGAGCTGACACAGATTCAGTCTTTGTTTCTATCTCTCTGATAACAAAATGAGCTGACACACAGACTCAGTCTTTGCGTCTATTTCTCTGATAACAAATGAACCGACAAACAGACTGAGTCTTTGCTTCTATCTCTCTAACAAAATGAGCTGACACAGATGGAGTCTTTGCTTCTCTCTGTTGACAAAATGAGCTTACACAGATTGAGTCTTTGTTTCTATTTCTCTGATAACAAAATGAGCTGACACACAGACTCAGTCTTTGCTTCTTTTTCTCTGATAACAAATGAACCGAAACACTGACAGAGTCTTTGCTTCTATCTCTCTGATAACAAAATGAGCTGACACTGATTCAGTCTTTGCTTCTATCTCTCTGTTGACAAAATGAGCTGACACAGATTGAGTCTTTGTTTCTATCTCTCTGATAACAAAATGAGCTGACACACAGACTGAGTCTTTGCTTCTATCTTTCTGATAACAAATGAACCAACACACAGATTGAGTCTTTGCTTCTATTTGTCTGATAACAAACTGAGCTGATGCTTACAGTGGATTCACAGCCTTTAATTGTTTCCTTCTGGTAAAAAAATGAGCTGACATACAACAATGAACTCAGTCTTTATATATTTCCCTTGATAACAAAAAAAAAACAAAACCAACTCACAGACATACCACAGTGCATTAACATATCACACATAAAATAGTTTCACTACTACATCATCTTTACATATTATTATTCAATAGTTAAAAATACAATTATTCCTCTGACAGAGCTATCTCAGACACAGATCTCCTCAACCAATCATTAAAACACCAAACATAAATATGTGAAAAATTGTTCTGATCTCCATCACACAAATTAATAAGAATTATTAATAATAATTAATAATTAATTAATTAATAATAATTAATTAAGAATTATTAATAATAATTATGCTACAACGAAAAGTTTGAAACCAACTTTTCCTTAATCATAACTTTTATACAACATTACAATCTAAACCTTTTGCTAAACAACATCAAAGTACCTTCCAATTTGTTAATACATAACCCCTTACATGCATTACATACATTAATACATACATTACATACAATTTTATCTTTGACTAAATCTCTATCATCATACAATGTTGTCTCTAACTCGCATGCCCCATATACTTGTTCTCCTGATTCCTGTAGTGGGTCTGGCAACACAAGAGAATGGAAACTTGTTTATATCTACACCTCTCATGGTTTCCCGGAGTTGCTGTAGTGCTGTCTCCCTTAACATCCCAAACATTTCAACAGCTAGGAGGCTGTTAATCTGCCCTAGAACTCTACAATAGATACAAGTAAAATAAAAGTGCTTTACATTGACATAGACTGCATTATTTTAAGCATAAACAATAAAACATGTTCCTTTCATTTTTTCACAAATTGCAATATACACTCAAAAGTCCTCATCATCTATTGATGACTTAACACAGTTTGCCTGACCCTGTGATGGTGTGCTAAGGCATTCATCTGGAGATACGATTCATATAAATATCTGCAAATGCAACCCATTAGAAGAGGCAGAAAATTGAAGCTATCATGTTGGTGCATCAACAGCCTTATCTTTATCTTTTGAAGAAGCTGGTTCAAAAGCAAATATACAAGGCTAAATCAGTGCAACAATATAACAAAATATTAGTGATATAAAAGTTGACAGCTCTATGTAGACAATAATTTCATGACACTGCTGCATACATGTATGTGGAAAGAAGCCATAAATTGTGAATCTAACAAATGAATATTGGTGGTTATTGTGTTTGTAAATGGATCGAGAGACCAATGGTAGAACAGTTATGCAGATATACAGAGTTGAGTGGTTCATGAGAAAGTCCATGGAAAATGAAAAAGCTGGCCAATTTCCAGTCCAGCCTCTTGCAGCAACTTATCCATGATCATACAAAGTTTAAAATCTGCAAGTTGACCAGCTGACCAGAAACTGGGATACTACAGTTGGACCCCGCTATAACACGGTAGTTGGGAGCCATAGAATCTGACCGTGTTTTGAACCGAACTGTGTTATAAGCAACCATGTACAATACCAACACATTTTTGGATTTAATGGTTTTTGTTTTTTGTTTTTTTACATAAAGCCGAGTGCAAAAATGCACAATTATCATTTTTGATCAATATATATTAAATGAGAAAAACATTTGCTGTGGTAACAGAAATTGCAGATATAATATATTACTTTATTTAGAGAACCATGCATTGGTACATACACGTGTCTAATTTATATATACATGTATCAACACCGTGTACTCAGCGAATCTTGTAACATACAATGAATCCATACTACAAATATTTCCATCGAAAATATCCACACACGGATGTAAAATATTCAATAATTTTGTCACAGATCATTATGTGACTGAATTCAATGAAAAGAAAAAAAACAAAAATTACATAACAGATGCACGAAATGAATGATGAAACAGCATGTCCGACGATTAATGAACGATGTCTGTATACATTTTATACCACAACATTTCTCATTTGTCAATTAATTATTTTTTGAAAAACTCTGATTTTTAGCTGCTTTCTGCTAATGTCACGTTTGCTCTTGGCAAAGTCAATTTTAGTTCTCAGTTGCACAATTCGAATTTACTAGTCAACAGATTGCATAAAACAACACCGCCAAGCCATGTGCACATGTTAGCGGCTTTTGTTTCTTTGATGCTATATAAATCGTTGCCCCATGATTTGAACAAGTTTAGCTTGGCAGTTCACTATGATGATAAACAATGTACTTAAATTAATTGATTTATACATTCTGGTGAGAATCTTTTATCAACCGCCACATT
Organism: Unio pictorum; assembly: GCA_030141615.1. Classification (NCBI taxonomy): domain Eukaryota; kingdom Metazoa; phylum Mollusca; class Bivalvia; order Unionida; family Unionidae; genus Unio; species Unio pictorum. Next base: position 3,543,438 of record JARLTB010000253.1, read on the forward strand.
GGCTGTTGCTTAGTTGTGTATGAAATTAAGAGAACATATATCGAAGATTATTAGAGCAACGATTGTATTTGGAATGCATTCAAGACAAACACAAAATAGACACGATGGCTTCATTGCTCAGGGATCAGTAATAATAATATTGACACTTATGAGCTGTCATTTTTCAACAATAAACAAAGATCAAAGTTCTCAGTAGGCCCAGCAATTGGTTCGTATTTCCGATGTTTATTTTGGCACAAAACTAAAAGAAATTTGTTAATTTTTTGAAATTTTAGGAGCCATACAACGATTATTTTATATTCGAATTTGTGTGTGATTTCCTCCCCAAAATGATAATACATTTTCTACACGTATTTTATTTTTCATGCTTAAAAGATTATTTTTTTTGGTTTTTGAGAAAAATACCTGTAATAAATTACCTGAAATTTCGGGAGCCATGCCACAACCGTGTTATAACTGAATTCGTGTTATAACGGTGCGCGTTATAGCAGGGTCCCACTGTATGTGGCTGTTGGAAAATTAGTAGGTTTGGTGTGAACTTGTCTAGTGCCAAAGCAAGGACCCACCACAGCAACAAAACTAGGATCATCCAACTGTAGGATTCAATCCATCATCCTTTCAATCATGAATGTGGCTTACTAGCCACAAAGACACCATGGCCCATGTTTTCATTAATTGCCTCTTACAGGTGGGCACATCAGGACTTTTTCTACGTCCCTGATCCCACTTAATTCATTGGTTGAATATCCCAATACAAGTCAGATGGGCACATCAGGTCTATTTTACATCCCTGATTCCACTTAATTCATTGGTCGAATACCCCAAGACAAGTCTGATGGGCACATCAGGTCTTATTCTAAATCCCTGATCCCACTTAATTCATTGGTCGAATACCCTAAGACAAATCTGATAGGCACTCTGATCCTGCTCTGGTATGCTGGGGAATAACACCCACTGGGCTGCCAAATTCACCATTGACTCTTAAGTCAGCTGTAAAAAGCATGAGAAGATGAAATACTACCCGAATGTCAGCATCTGTGATACAGTTTACTGAATAATACTTCTGACTTGAGACTGAATAGGAATGATAATGTTTGCATCCTCAGTTCATTTATCTTCAAAGTGACCAGAAGTTACTATAGCAGATGGTAAAATATACTTGGGAGGCAGGAGTGGCCCAAGAGGCACACTTAACTATACAAGTAACAGATTCTTTATTGGGCTAGATAAATAAAAGTTTCTGCACAAGATGACATGCTTCTCTCAGAATTTCAACCAGCACTGCAGACCAAGGCTCCTAAAGCCAGATGATACAGGCTCTACAAGAATGGGTAGAAGTGCCCTTAAAACATAAATTTCACATAGGTCCTTGAACTTTACATTTTGCATACCTAGTTACCAATGTGTACCTAAAGTTAATCCGACTGACAAAAGTTGCACATTATTTCTAATTTAAAGCAAGGTTCATGCAGAAAATGACACACCAAAACATTATTTTTGTTATGCATGAAATGAAAAATGATGCAGTATCAAACAGATAGTGAATAAAATGAAAATTTATAAACATGTAAATTAAAAAATAATACCACAACTGGTTTGAGTAGGACTATAATAGTTTAAAAATAGAGACTTTAAAGTGAATTGCAAATATTCCTGAGACAGGTGAGAGAAACAATGTTAACTGTACAGAACAAAATATTAAATTTATAAACATCAGCTATTTAAATAGTTATATAATAGAGATTGGGCTCATAACTGTATCCCTGACGAGTTTCTTCCCACAGATTCTGTTTTCATAGCTGGATAGAATATAGCTGGGAAATATTCATTTTATTCATATTTGTCAATGGGCTGGATTGTGAAGGTAGTGGAAGTTATGGAACATTTAGGAACTAATGTGAATGTGATTAGGTCATGTATTTAATGAAGATGTTATAATCCAAACACTATCATTTACAGAGTGCTAGCAATTCTTAATAACAAATACGGCACATTTATCAAAAATATTAACATGCTCTACCTGGAGCAAAGTAATACTAATTGTTTTGTGAACAGAGACAGTTGAATCCAAGCATAAAAAACAACAACTTTTTCCTTGTTTTTTTTTATGTGGCAATGTGTCCAGTGGGACAGGGGTCCTTTTTCTTGGACAGGTATATCATTTTACACAGGGTTTTAATCTTGCAATCCATAACAGCAAGTATTCCACACTCATGGTTCCTACGCTTTTCTAAAGATAAACTTCCAGGGTTTTTCCAGGATGAAATTACTTTTTCAAGGTTCACATATGACCATTACTGAATGGAATGAATAAACATTTTAGATTATAAATATACAATTTCTCAACCTAAAGATGCTTCTTTCAAACTCTCCAAAACATCTAAGTCAAAACTGATGATCATGTACAAAACCTATAGATGATTCACACAAAACAAGTTTGACTATATTCCTATAATATGGAATAGAAGTCAATATGGGAAAAAAAATTCTGACTTTACTTTGTTACCATGCTTTATGTTGCTATGTGGAAATCTAATGAGCATACATTAGTTTTACTTCCTTTCAAATATTTAAATCTAAAGAATTCTAAAGCAATATAGATTTCTAAGTAGCGAGGGATACCCTGCATACTAGAATAAAACCAATAGACAGAATCTGAAGTATGTGCATCTAGGTCACTTACGGCATTGTGGTGGGTATAATATAGTAGCATCGACTGACAGCAAGGTGTTCCAGATGGTGTAGATGACTAGCTATGAGATGGATTGTTTCACACGTGATGGCAGTGGAGTCACTCAAATCCAGTTCTCGTAAATTAGGACATGTCTTCACTAGCTGCTTAACCTCTGAAGAAAATAAAATAAATGAATATGAACTGTCGATTGTCCAACTTCAGACATACCAATGATAACAATATCGAAATCAACATTGTGCATAAAACCTGGATTTTGAGGACTCCTTTTTTCCTGCAAACAAGGAAATGATGAGAAATTAATAATTAAAAGATAAATAGGTTTCATTCATAATTATACTTATCATATTCTGTAATAAATACATTCACTACCTTGCAAATCATGCCCTTCAATGCTAAAAATCTGTCTTTGGGCTTGTTTTAGCGATAAAAGTGCTCAAAGTGTGTCTGCTTCCCTTGATGGTGTTCAGTCAAGAGTGGTTTCCCCTTCGAAAGACTGATGCCAAACTGCAATAGTAATCAGTTAGTGCTGGTGTGCACACTCCTAAAGGGATGTTACTGTGGGCAGAGATTAGGAGGGTGTGTCAATATAATGACTGGGAAAATATTATCGAACGAATGTACATTGGGGGTGGGTGGGGAGTAAACTAATTTTAATTATACATTTCTTATCTATTTTCACAATGCATTTACAATTTCCCTAGCAATAGTCACCAGTCTTTGGTGAAGTGGCGATGCACATCAGCTCTGCATGAAGCACATGTAAGGTAGAATGCCAGCCTGATACTTCAGGAATTCTCCTTCCAGAAGGTCCAAGGTAGACAAGGGCGGCAACAGAAAGGGATATCTCTTGACAATGAATCTTACACTTTTTAAGCTTTTTGACTGTCTCTCATTTACATCAACAAGTGAAGCATTTAAAAGCACTTCAGCTCCTTATGGGAATTTCTGGAGCATGTAATCATAGTCTGCAACCTGTTATGTACACTGATGGACACATTTTCAAAATATAGGATGCAATTCCTTTATGAATTCCAGTCATCACTGATGCATTATCAGCTGAAAAATCCCAAACAGTTCTGCCAACTTATATCGTGTTTCTTTAAAACATTATAAAGCAAATCAAACATGTTTTCTCCAGTGGAATCTACTGTTCATTCTGGAAATGAAAGAACACTCATAACTTTGGCCCTTTTTTCACTGCCAAAGTATAGTACACAGACTGGATACAACATCTTGTCATCATAATCACTACACCCATCTGTGGTAATACTAGATGGCCCAATTTTCATCGTTTCTGCTATTTTAAGTGAAGTATCTTCAGCTTAGCACAACAATATTACATAATTTTATTCTTGCACATGCATGTTTTTCTTCAATATTTGGAATCAGAAAACATTCGTTTGAATAAAAAACCAACTTGGTCTCCTACCGCAATGGGTAGTCCATGTTCTATTAAGAACTCGGTAATGAACACCTCTGCATTATAGCATTCATGTCTGCACAGTTATGCTTTCTTTTAAAACATTACCTTAGTACTGAGTTAGTGAGACATGCTAATTCAATGTGTTTCTTTGTTTTCAAGTATATTTTTCGACTTTACCACCAATAACATTATTAAACTCTTTTCCTCACAGCCACCAATGGGCATGCTGCTTTAAAATGGAATGCTGTATTATGTCATTCATGTATTCTTCTTTGAAGGAATCTCTGGGGGGCATGCTGACAAGAATGGAATGCTGTATTAAATCATTCATGTATTCATCTTTGGAGGATTCTGGTTTTCCCTGTGTTTTCTAATTCATCTGAGAAATTATCTGAAATCTTTTTTGCTCTAAGATGCGCATCAACTGGAATAAATTTGACTGTGTATGTGGCACCAAATACATACAGACTGGTTCTGTAAGCAAATTTAAATAATTAGAACAAAGAATCTGAAAGCAAATATTCAAAATTAGAAAACCAGTATGTTTTCTCTGAACTAATCCATACAGCTGCTATAAATAGAATATAATGATAATGTGAGGAAAGTAAATGCAAGTGTATTGTATTCTTTTATGAAAGCCATTAGACATGATTTATATAGTACATTGGTTTTCTAACAAGCATGAATCATAACAATGAATCTAAGGTCAAAGGTCTGAAAGTAGAAACCTGCAGTTTTCTTGAAAATAGGAGAGATGCTATAAAGAGAACATGATACTGTTAGGAAGTGCATACATGTCAACAAACAAATGACTCTCATGCCAGTTATATAGAAGCAGTCTTTTCTAGAATATGGTCTGTTAATGAAAATGAGAAAACAACTAATTTTTTGGGAGAGGGATACACCGAAAATGTACAATCCATATACTGTCAACCATAAGCCATATTTTAGTGAAAAGCATCGTAATGATTACAACAAAAGTGTAATGTTTGGCATGTATCTTATGTAACTGAAAGCAAACTTTTAAGTAAATTATGCTTCTCGAGAATACTTAGCCAATCATGTTCCATTAGGAATATTAGCCTCCTACCTCACGAATACAGTCCTACTAAAATATGAAAATTCATCTTCCCATGCCTATATCAATGAACAAAGGGCAATAAATCTTGCCCATTACCTCCCCTTGATACCAACAGTTGTTGCATTTTTAGCTTCGTTGCTGTACAGATTACACATAATTTATCCTCTGACAATCCAGCTGTTTTGGGGGGGGGGGGGGGGGGGGGTTCTTGTGAGCCCAACCAACATTCATTTTGGATTTATTGTGCAGGTTAACAATTTCTGCTAATTTTGAGTAATTTGTCACTTGGCGGGACATTTTTAAGACCATTATCTCACTATGCTATCGTTGACCATTTACAAGGTCATTGCAAGTTAGTGTACCTGACTTTATTCACTTATTCAGTCTGTTACTGAGCTCTTATTAGCGAAATTCTGAAGTGCTCTTGATAAGCATGCCTAGTTTTCAAGCTGTTTAGATAGAATTAGGGTTTAATTATTAACTAAACATTGCACAGGTTTATAGCAGGGCCATATGTTTCTATTATGACAATTTCACTGATCGGTTAGTTATGACAGTGTTTAAGCGACCTAGTTTCTGCTTTAGTGTTTTTTGTGTTGTTTCAGCAGAATGTCAATTTAAATGATTTACATGCAGCTACAGAACATAGAAGTCTCACATGATTCTTCTTTTTCTGTTTACACTATGTATACACTTTTTTTTATATGTAGCATCTATAATACATAGTCAATGGAAGTTTGTGCTTTTGTTTTACTAACTAGTCATATACAGATTTGACAATTTATGCTATTAGCTAGCTAGTCACATACTAATTTGCTAATCTTTGCTTTGTTTTCTCTTTTTGTGTTCTTTCAGGAGGAATGCTTACTAAACACATGAAATGCAGGTTCACAGCAACTGGCATCGAAGAGAAGGAATGACAGAAAAAGTCAACCTATGGCTCACTGATGGTAATAGATTCACTGGAGAGAATTCCCCGAAGTTTAGGTAACCCACGAGTCATAAGCCCAACACACACACACACACACACACACACGTCTAAGCATGGCCTTCAAGCACATAAATCCAAGCGCATTGGATTGATGCTGGATCTCTCCAGTTACTGGTGGTCCAGAAGTCACTTGCCATCCCAACATTGCCAACCATCCAGTCGACACAGTCCGGCGGTCCCAGCATGGGGACCTTGTCACTGAAAATGGTCCAGCCAAATAGATCATACCAGCATCTTAGTGATAGATCCATCTGTCTTGCCATGCCATCAGCATCTTATCATAACTACACTAGATATTTCAATAAGAAATCTGTCTATTGGTGCAGATGGTACCAGTGATTGCTGTACCATCTTATACACCACCAGCATCTGGGTTGACCACACACCATTCACACCTGATCCATTGGATCTAATGCATATTAAACTGCACCATCACCAACCATTCCAACATGGGACCTTTTCATCAAATTATTCCAGCCAACTATGATTACAGGGATCTCAGTGACAGATCTGTCCATCCAGCTGTACTGTCAGCAACATGCCTTTCTATGATGGAGATCTGTCTGTCCAGACGAATTTTCATTTTTTAGCAGGGCTGGATTCACAAAGTAGCTGGCTAATGTTCTAATGTAATATGACCGGGGAACATATTCAAAGGAGAAATTAATTTTACTCCCAAAACTATGTTTTAACAGCAGGAATACCTGCATAGCTGCCAACCTTACAGGCTTGCAATATGTGAAAATAAGGAAAAAATTAGTCAATTTTGACATAATTTTGTCAAGCAATCTGAGTCCAGAAATATTTGTCTGAACATGGTAGACTGTGTTTATCAAGAAAACTCAAAATGTTTCAGTGTTGGTATCTTGCAATTCTTCTGTCGATACTTTAAAATATTCCAGATCTGAAATCTGCTCCAAGCTCTTAATTTTCCCAACCTCTTATGTGCTTTTGCTACCAATGTGCTTAAGCACATCATCTCTGCCACCATGAACTATGCTAAAATTTGTGGAACACTGTGTACAAAAAGTATTATGTATATCAGTTTGATGTGCACGTCCAATTTTTGGTATATTCAAAACTTAACTTCACTTTTTGTGCAATACATTTCTTATTCCTTGGTGGTGAAGACAATTTCAAGTTGTGATGCTGAATGGCAATTCAAATCAGTATTGACAGCGCAAGTGCAGAGCAAAATTCTGGTTAGGCCCCAGTTTCTCTCAAAAGCATTTGTAAAACAACATATACATATAGATTCAAATATGCTAAAATGCTTGCTATATATATTTGTGGTAAATTGTTCTTTATAAACAATGTTAGTAGCAAATTTCTTTCAGAAATTTCAATGTTTTTTCAAGGTTTCTCAAGGTTCAAAATCATGGTTATCAAGGTGCATTATTACATTAAATTGAAAGGATACAGAAATGAAAAATAAATAAGTTAATACTTACAATACTTCATACGAGAAATATTTCTTGCATATTGCTTAAAAAGACAGTTAAGAATATGATCACTCATATCATTCCAATTATACTACACATCCCACATCTGTACAGTCACTGAATAATGTTTATTTTACAGTCTACACTACACTATTTACAAAGTCCACAATATTTTATAGTGATTTTTTAATTCTTGTAGCTTGTTATCATCCTGGTTTTCAAGCCGTTACGTTAGACACAGGAGTCTGACATTTTTTCAATAACATACGGCGAAATCTCTGACAACATGAATTAACCTTATCGGTAATATAAATATTATTTATCGGTAATATAAATTATTTATATTACCGATAAAGGGAAATCATGTTGTCAGAGATTTTGCCGTACTTTATTATTAAAATGTCAGACTCCTGTGACGCGAGATTGGTGCTTTTTTCCCAAACTGCATGAGATCATAAAGCACTCTTTCCCAAAGCACGCAAATCAACATCTTTCTGACATAATTTGCATTTTGCATAGCTGTCTGAGAAAGATCGCATTATCCAGAATTTATATTTTTCTTCGTCTAGCCGCCGAAATTGGAATCAGCAGCCCCATCTTTCAATGCGTACAAATGATCTAAATTTAAACTGCGACTACATCTGGGCTTCGAACAGCCGAAAGTTCAAAACGTACAACTGCGCAGTGGCATGTTGTGGAAATTTCCAACCTGGAACAAACGTAGCGACAGATCGGGTTTATTATATTTTTTATATAGTATTCTTTTTTACAGAAATCTGTAAACGAAAAATATTTATCAATTCAAGAAAATCTTTTCAAGGTACCCAGACAATATTTTGAATTTTCAAGGTGATTTCAAGGCCTTGAGGGACAAATTCATTTTGTTCAAAGCTTTAAAAGGCCTGCTACGAACCCTGTATAAAACATTACTATTACTATTAAAAGACAAGCAGAAGTATTAAAGTCAAAATACGACGGAACTATACCATTTTGCCCCCCAAATGAACACATCCAAGAACACAAACTGAACCATGTGAGTGCGTCTATTATTAGAAAGGGGGATTTTCTTAAAATAACCACTTACTTTCTAGCTTTATAACAAAACTCCATTAATAGGGCTGCAAATTTAAAGTTTAACTATTCACCTACATAGTGGTATTAACAACATGCATTGGTTAAATAGTATTTGCTTCACTATATTTTTTGTAGTTTCACAAAAATGAATGTTAGAAAACAGCCTTGACCTTACAGCATTTTTTCGAATTCCACAACATAGTATTGTCCAGTGTTTCTGACTTACAGGATTAAATCTATAGATTAATCCTCTATCACATAATATTTTAACTTTGTTTTCATTGATCTATATATTTTCCCTAATCTATCTGCCCAATTATTTACGAAAGCAGACAATCTAATGAAGTGGTATTCATAGATGCAGCGATGTCCACCATTACAGGTTCACTTAGTTTCAAACTTATTTTCTAACGAAAATAACATAAACACAGCAGTTAAAATCTCCATTTAAAAAAAAAATAATTGGAAAATGCTCTTCACCAATTATATTTTAACAACAAATTACTATTTACATAGTGATGTTTAAATTTTCATCATACTAAAGTAGGTCCAAATTCATGAAATTGAGCAATAATATCTTGCTCTAGAAGGGATTAATTGTCAGGTTACTATTAAAACTCTTCAGCGTCCAGCATAGATATTCCAAATCATTATTCGCTTAAAGTTTTTAAAAATTCAAATTATGTGGAACTTTGGTACTTGTCCAATCTTTAATATCCTATTGGTAACAAAATATCATCGTTCTATTGCAATTTCAAGCATGCAACATTTCAAATGACTGGTGAGCACAAAAAATTTAAACTGAACATGGTTGTAAAATAATTGAATGAAGAAATTACCACCACTCATAGTGACTATGTCTCTCATTTTGTGACATTTGTTATATGACATTTTAAAAAATCTGCCCCTTATACAAAAATCGTATCACTTTGTTTCAAACTGATGCAGATGATTACCTTCAAATAGGTGAGTAGAAATGGGGTCTGGGGTAAAAATCAAGAACAAAATATTCAGGAGAAAAGTATTATAAACTATAAATTTTTAACAATTTCCAAATATATCATGTCAGGATTTATTGGGTCAAATGATGATGGGGTTGAGGTTTATCTCCCACCTAGATGACTGTTCACAGACTTACCATCATCAGTGATATTTTCCCTACATCCACTTAGATTGAACCTCAGGAGACTTTGTGGAAGACAAAGACAAAGATATACAATGCTGTGTTTGTGAAGATTAGTCCAGCCCAGGTTTAAAGACTCCAACCTGTGATAAAAGAAGAGGGGTACAGGTTACCAAAAATTGACATGGCAATGTAACCGTACACTGGTTTTATATAACTTTAAAAAAATCCACATATACAGCAGAGGCCCAGATTTTGTGCCACCTAATCACTCCAAAAATGTAAAAGGACAAACAGTACAGATTCAGTGTCCAGATTGGACTCCAGGCCTTGAATTTAACACAAATTTCCTGGTAGCCAGACGGACTAGTGTACTGAGAAATTTACTAGCCCTGCCAAACATTTACTAGCCCTGTCCCCAAAACAATGTCACACACTCGTATTGAGATTAATAACAATTTTATTTCATAAATAGCATTATCATATAAAATGTTGAGGTACAGAAGTATAAATTCCACTTTAAATCACCAATAAATTCATTCAACTTTTCCTTTTTTTCCAGAGGCTGAACACCTTCTATAAAATGCCACATTTTGCCTGTCTTTAAGGCGGGAATTGTGCCTCGTTTTAAAATATGAGATGTTACAGTATAACTGACGTGAATTATGTGAAGTAAGAAAAGAAATGACACAGTGTCCGAGCAAGAAACACATTTAAAAGCACGTGCCTTTGCCCCCCCCCCTCCATCAAATGGCTTCTCCTTAATAAAGACTTGACTTCAGCGGATGTTCTGCACATTGGCTAAAGTAAACACTGTTATAAAATATTAACATCAAAAGATGATGTTAGTTTCAACTTGGAAAATGTGTGCTCCCATCAAACGAAGCCATCTGACTCAGCACGTTGTATTTAACTCGGGTGCTCGACACGAGCTTGATGTGAATGAAAATGAAAACAATAATCAAAAGGAACAATACATAGCGACAAAAATACCAAAAATATTCCTTAGATATTTTTCTAAGGTATTTTTGTCACTCTGATTTGTTTGTTTAGATTTCTTTCTCCCTTCACATGAAGTGCGCATCAAACACCTGTGGTATTTAACAGCTCCAATTACGGTATCATAATTAATAACATGTTTGGTAATTGTTCCTAATTAATCGAACGTCAGTGTATTATTGAAATTAATAATAAGCGTGAATATTTTCAATCTTAGATGCCCATGTGAGATTTTAATTCCCATCAAATGCTGGATATCTCCACATGTATTCAATTATTTGTTCAATCGGTTTTTTTTGGGGGGGGGGATATAAAAGCTATTCTTATTATCATAGAAAAAGTAGTTGCTTGGAAAATGATGTGTCAGTAATGTTATCATAATAAATTGATATAATTCTTCTAATTATTTCGATGCAAACGTAAAATATGAGTTACCCGTTTGTGATTTGGAGCAAGCAAAAAAAAAAAATACCTTCAAGAAACAAACATGTAAACTAATTTCTTTGAATAGTTGATGCTAAGTTCTTTTGTGTGGTGTAACGTTTCGTAATTTGCTACTGTGGTCGCGTGAATAAAGCGTGATACCATTTAATTCGCTATCAGATTAATACGGATCAATTTCCAAACTTCTGTTGTTTATGATGGGACCTAAATTGGCGCTGTTAAGTGAAACGCACATAATCAGATAGATGGCTTCTTGTAATAGAAACACATTTCTGAGGCAGAAATTGACTTCATCTTCACATGCTAATATTTTATGACTGTGTTTACAATGGTCACTGCGTTGATTCTAAAGAACATCGGCCGAAGTCACGTCTTTATTAGGGTATTGAGCAAACAAACATTGACTGTTGATAACCAGAAACTTACTAGCCCGTCGGACTATTAACATTATGAAAGTTACTAGCCCGACGGGAAATCTACTAGCCTCGGGCTAGCGGACTACCGCTAATTTCGAGCCCTGGACTCACAATTTTGGGTGAAGAGAATTCTCCACCTCTGCTTTCTCGGCATATCTCAGCAAAATGACTTGTACTGGGATTAATATTTTGCCTGAATCACAGCCAAACATGGACAATAGACCCTATTCTGTCAGTACACTGGACAACGTGCAGGTCTGGAAGAGCATTTTACAGTCAGGCACAGGATAACAGTTGCGATGATCGATTATGTGTATGATGTTAATAAACTGCATGCTTACCCCAAGTTAATGGAGTTAGTGAACCATTTATACAATCTGAAAGCTTATATCCTGAATGGATTTGGCCCAACTACAGTTGTCAGTTTGTCCCATGCATCACAGTGATAAGCTGCATCTACAACACTAAGCTTACTTCTTGAATGGACTTTACCTAATAGATATTTTAAGATTTCAAACTTCTAACAACCATTGGTCAAACTAAATTTGACTTGAAACTACTCATCGAGACACAAACTGCAATGGTTTTAAGTCACAAAAATTAAAAGCCATATTAACAATACGTATTTCATGACATGAAAAAATAATTGTTATTCCTTCTTTCAGAAATGTTTCCAGTAAAAACTTTCATCACCAAACCATTTAAATGATAAACAGTGCATTGTGTCCATGTGTTTTTTCTCATACAGTGGTCTTACATAGCCAAAATTCTTTCTTTCATCCAATTCAGTGAGTTCTTGATTTTCAGAAACTGCATGGGTCTTCATAACTATTTTAAACAATGGTGAATAAATCTTTGTTGGGCAGCCAGGAAAAAAGTCTACAATCTTGCTATTCAAGTAAAGTCTGCTGTTTTTTCCTCCATAAGTTTTACACAAAATAAGCAGAAAAAGTCCCAAATTTTAATCAAATTCAAGCTATTCATTCTTGGCAAAAAAATGTATATAACTGCTTACAAGTCAAGTTCGGACAACATAGATCTTGATCTGCCATATTATGATACACCACCAGATCAGTGACTATGTTGTTTATTCTACTGATTCCTCCAAACAAACTACACTGGCCCAGATCGGCCAACCCATTATGCAATGAAATATCTGGATCTGTCCATTTTGCAGTTGGATTCGGCTTATCAGCGAATCCATATTGTAGAAAAGTTTATGAATTTGTTCCAGCCTAATAAAAGTCAAAGAGAGTCGAGACTCGAGATCTTGGTGGGACTGTTAGTATCAAAACCATAAGAGAAAAACCATTATACCACATGAAACACTGCCACCAGCCTGCCAATCGGATACCAGCTAATTTCACAGCAAATTGGGGCAGAAATTAAGTAACCATTCAGTATGACCAGTTGGATTGTTATACATATCAAATAAATTTAATCTACAAATTATGTATGTTAAAATATTAAAACAAATAACAGAAACCATTTGACAAATAAATAATGGAAATTGTTTATACTGACCACTTGCAAATCTCACTGCAATGACAATATAAATAACTTTTGTGCAGTCTGTGTACAATTGACAGTTGCAATTCCAGTAAAAACCTCTTCTAAGTTTATTTCCAAAAGTGAACATGCAGATTTTGATGCCTCGAATAATCATACACATGTTTCAATGCATAGCATCTTCAAGTACAGTATCCTCAACTGGTTTCTTATTATTGCTATCATTTTTTGTCTCACTGAGAACTATATTTTATGTACCAGTCTATCACATTGCTGCAGAAGTATTTTTCTTCCACCTGTGTGTCCTCAGAAAACTTATGTTCAAAATTATCCCATAAAATTATGATTTTCCAGAATTTTATCAGTAAAAATTGGAATATTGAATTTTCCCAAACAATTTCTATTGCAACAAGATTTAGTGATTGCTATGAAATCCACATTAATTAATTAATTTAATGATTGCTATGAAATCCACATGAATTACAATCAAGATACACGATTGTTATGAAATCCACATTAATTAATTAATTTAATGATTGCTATGAAATCCACATGAATTACAATCAAGATACATGATTGCTATGAAATCCACATTAATTAATTTAGTGATTGCTATGAAATCCACATTAATTAATTAGATTAGTGATTGCTATGAAATCCACATTTTTTAATTAATTTAGTGATTGCTATGAAGTCCACATTTTTTAATTAATTTAGTGATTGCTATGAAATCCACATTAATTAATTAATTTAGTGATTGCTATGAAATCCACATTAATTAATTAATTTAGTGATTGCTATGAAATCCACATTAATTAATTAATTTAGTGATTGCTATGAAGTCCACATTAATTAATTAATTTAGTGATTGCTATGAAATCCACATTAATTAATTAATTTAGTGATTGCTATGAAATCCACATTAATTGCAAACAGTGCAGTTTGAAGATAATTTTGGTAGAACATTATCAAAACCAACTCAGCCATTCTGGAGAGGAAGTTACAAATGGGGTTTTCATTTTTTGCTATGAAAGCCACACATTATTATAGAGCCACCCTGTCAATAAACCAATTTAAGGCAGGGGAATAAAAATTATTAATTCCTGAATTCCATATGCCTCCAACCTAAACATCTTGCATTCTTAACAAATCAGTACTTACCATACTAAAGTATGTAACAAGAAATATTTACTTGTCTTAGATACATACTTTCTACAGTTTGTGGTGATGGGAACTAGACCAGCTGCTGTGATTCCTTGGCACATTGCCAAATTCAGTACCTCTAGGTTTTTATTCTCACCAATATATCTGAAAGATACAATAATAATAATAATAATAATAATAATAATAATAATAATAATAATGTCATAACTGCATTGAACAGGCCATCATTTGAAATTACAGTATTGAGTATTGCCACAAGGTGATTATTGGGAAGTAAAAGTATACAGGGTTCGAAACTAACGTATGTCCATTAGTCTGCGACTAATAGTTTTCCTTGCGGACTAATACATATGTTCCAATACAAGTCCAACTAATACAAAATGAATGCATGTAATTATTTTCAAGTTTGTTTTCCTGGTAGTTTTTAATGAATTTCATAACAGAAATGCTGGCAAAAAACTTGCCATTTTTAGTTATTGGATTTGTTGTAACTCCCCTATGTAAATCCAGATCATCTAGACGCTTTATATTAAGCATTACAAATGGTGTGCGAAGCACTATTGTCACACTGACCAGGATCATAGTTAAACAATGAAAGCAAAGAGAACAATGTGGTGATTTGCACAAGGTGTGGAAAATCCAGCCAAAGGCAGAAGATGGACAATAACAAGGACAAAAGGGAACGCGACAAACAATATGATAAAGAAAGTAGGAACAGAACTTTTCTAGAGAAGTGGAAATGTGGTCGGCCGTGGCTTAACTTTAACCCTGAAGTAAATACCACGTTTTGCAGCATCTGCAGAGAGCATTAAAAAACGAAGGATGAGAAAAAAAGCTCATTTGTAGTTGGATGTTCCAATTTACGGTTGGAAACAATAGTATATCATGAAACCAAATCACAAATCCATCAGAAATGCATGATCATCAGTCAAGAGTTATCGAAACCAAAAGGACAGTCATCTGCAAGTAAAATCGTCATGACGCTAAATGATAAAGTTATTGGAAGAATGTCCATTTTGTTTAGGAATGTACACGCCTTAGTAAAAATGAGAAGACTGTTTAGCGATTATATGTGGATGGTCCAATTGGATGCCAAAAAGGGAATTAATGTTGGTCAAACATATCTCAATGACAAAGAGGCACAAGTGTTTTCAGAATTTATTGCAGTGTGCAAGAAATAAACTTGAACAAAAGATTAAATCAGCACCATTTATTAGTATTATCACTGATGGTTCCACTGATAAAGGCTTCCATGAACAAGAAGTTGTTTATGTGAAAACTGCCATGGGTGGGCAAATATGCACTTCGTTTTTGGGTAAGACAGAAGATTCACAAGCTAATGCTGATGGAATTTAGGAGCTATTGATGATGCATTTGCATCACTTGCAATGCCTGATTACAAGAGTAAACTTGTAGGATTTGGTTCTGATGGAGCTGCTGTCAATACTGGAAAAACAATGGTGTTATTGCAAGATTTAGCGAATCGCAGAAATGTCTTGTAGGAATACATTGCCATGCTCATCATTTGGAACTGGCTTACAAAGCTGCCATTGCAAAAATGCCTATCCATGCAAAAGTTGAGGAGTTGTTAACAGGACTTTACTATTTTTATCGAAATAGCCCTTTCAATAGAAGTGATTTGTTAGGTGCATGTGAGGTACTGGGAATCACCAAGATAGTCCCAACTCGTGTTGGTGGAACTAGATGGTTGGCAATTGGCAGAGGGCTTTGGACAATTTGTGGAAATCATATCCAGCAATAGTCAACCACCTCTAGACTTTGACTAAAACTGATCAGCCTTCACCTAGAAGACCTGAAGCTACTGGGAATGCAGCTGGCTATCTGAAAATTTTGCCAGATCTGCATCTTGTTAATTATGCCCACTTCTTGACAGATGTCATCAATTTACTGTCCAAGTTGTCATTGTTTCTTCAAAATGAGTCTTGCTTGGTGTCTGAAGTGTATCTGAGAATTCTTGCAACTATTGATGTATTGGAACAGTTGAAATGAAGAGATGGACCTTGGTTAAACAAGTTTCTGCAGGATATTGGTAATGGACCTATAAAATAATTTCATGGTTTTGTACTAAAAGAACAATGTCCCCCAACATCAATGCAGTTATCACTTCATGCTAGAGAAAACATTATCAACATTTTAACAGATCACTTGGTTGTCCGATTTGACAAACAGCAGTGTGATATATTGAAAGCCACACATTTTGCAGATTTTCGTTCATGGCCAAGAGACTCAAATCATGTTGGATTTGGTGATGAGGATGTTACTACTCTGCTGAACATTTTCCCCCAGTCATGGTAATGGCAGGCTTCTATCCAGACAAGGTTGAAGAGGAATGGCAAATCTTGAAAAGTTTAATTTATGCTTGTGGATGTCAGGTAGAGAACTTGCAATGGTCTGATGTTAATAAGAGATTTCAAAAACGTCACACTAACATTCTTGCACTGGTGGATATTGTGTTGATCCTTCTAGCCTCATCTGCAGATGCAGAGCGGGGATTCAGTGAACTGAAAATGACGAAATCTGATTGGAGATGCAGATTGAGCAGCAGTGTATTGAATGACTTGTTAACTATTCAGTGAAGACAATGCCGATTATGATCCAGTGCCAGCTATATATTTATGGAACTCTTGTAGACCAAGACAAAGAAGACCACTGTATATGGAGGACTATTCAGAATCGGATGGAGAAGATTTTGATTTGGGACAAACTGATGGCAAATCAATATAATTTATAACGTGTATAATGTGAATCTTTATTGTTGGGTTACGCACATGTATTTTGAGGACTAATGGATTTTTATGCGGACTAGTATGTCTTCTTTTGTCCTGTTAGTCAGCTTGACTTATTAATAAAAAAGTTAGTTTCGAACCTTTATTAAAACTTTTCCTGTATTTCTTCTGTGTGAAGGTATATTTGTCAAAGCATATCACATGACATTTCATTAATCCAACTTGTATTTCATGTGTAATACTATATATCAGTTACAAGTCCAAATGTGCATAATGCACCAGCAGATCGGAGTCATTGTTGTTTGTTCTACTGATTTACTCCAAACAAACTGCATAGAACAGACCTAAATGCACATTATGACAATAGGTATGGGTATGTGCAGTTCCCGGTTGGACACAACTTGCGAGTATATATATATGGTACTGTTACGAGTCTTTGATCTTAAGCAACAGAAAAGAGTGAAAAGCAACAAGCTTTGCAAATTTCAAGAACTAATTTACTTCCTTAGAATACAAAGTGAAAATGTGAGAGAAAAAAACATGGTATTGCAAAGTAAATCCCAAAATAATCCAAGAATAACAGACACAAGACTAGGAATAAAACTTCTGAATAAAATAAATGCAATGCTGAAAGTGTTGATGTGTCTGTGGTGGC
The DNA here is from genome assembly GCA_030141615.1 of Unio pictorum. NCBI lineage: Eukaryota > Metazoa > Mollusca > Bivalvia > Unionida > Unionidae > Unio > Unio pictorum. The sequence goes on from JARLTB010000253.1 coordinate 3,561,201, forward strand.
CCATTTTGTGAGTTATACCAAGAGTCTTTTGTTGAAACACAGCAATTTATTTCCAGGTTCGAATTCACTCTAAGTGAGTGTCTGTCCAAGAATCTCATTTTTCTAAAAGAGTACTTTGTATTTCCAGAGAAAATTCACTTGAATTAAATGATTTGAAGAAAAAGTAACAAGAGTATATAGTAGTCTACTTGACCTAAGGTCACAAGTAGCATTTTCCAAAGAAAACTACTACCTAATGGAAAATTGAAAGGCATACAACCTAAGATTTTCGACTTTTTTGTTCTAGCAAATGCATGATATTATGAAAAGTATAGTAGAAATAATGAATAATTACAGGTCGTTCAGTTTCGAAAAATGTACAACTGTAAGTTTAACCAATGAAAATATAACGATTTTCAATACGGATTGCTAAATAATTATGCAGAAACGGAATTTACCAATATTCCCCGAAGTCGCAGTTTCACGTGACGTGCGTCAACAAATATGGAAGCCGAGGTAAGCAAGTGTTGATGTAATTATTGTCTTATTCTTCATATTTATTTGTCTGTCCTTCTCCTTAGTTCTTTTTAGTCACCCACAATATATGTATTGCTTATTGATTTCTCATTATATATGATAAATTACAAGTAGGCAAAAAATAATTACTATTAATAATGATCCTAATATTAAACTCATACACAAAGAGAATATTTTAGATATGCATTAGTTTTTTAACAGAATAAAAAAAAATCAACAATTAAAATCAAGTTGAAAATAAACTTGATTTTGGACAAGGTTAAGTTCAAGATACAATGTTACATTACAACAGTATATAATTAAATTTTAAAAATAAATAAATAAATAAACAATTCAAATTAAATATACATAACAGTATAATCATGCAATATCATAAATGATACAATGTCTTTGTATCTGCATGAAATTAAGTTATTTTTACAACATTGTCAGTGTATTAAACTGATCTGTTAGATGTTTTTTATTTCTATAGGTTTTTTTATTCCTTTTTTTTACTTACCCACAAATCTTATCATTCACTTCACAATTTTCCAAACTCAATTTCCTTAAATCCTTGCATATACAGAAAAATTCCTCCAAAACAGTTGTTGTTGTGCCTGCCATACTGAGATCCAAATATTGGATTCTTGATAATCTAGGAAGAAAAAGTACAGGTTCATGTTAATTTGAATATTTTTATTTAATGACTAGTTTTCATCAGTCTCAAATTTTTGTGGTTTTGAAGGAAAAAAAGACAATTTTGTATGTAATTTAATTTGTGGATTGGCCCATAAAGGTTTGTATTTATGTATTTAATTTCATGGATTAACAATGACAATTAGCCAAGAAAAAAAATCTAAGGACAACAAATGATAGTTGCTTGAATGATTAAAACAATACTACCACCTGTATGGGCACAAATCACACACTCGTCAAGAAAAGAAATATCTCTTTGTAAGGGTGAAAATAAAACAAATTTTGTCAAAGAAAACATTTTTAATATTACAGAAATAATGCTGATTGATCAAATACCATAGCTGATGAATGAAACACAGAAAATGGGGGGGGGCAGTCTATTTCATATAAGGTTAATTTTTCAGTGGCTATTTAAATTTAAGGTCAAGGGCAAACACAAAATCTGTGAAAACTTTCCATCTGAATATTTATGATACTACAGTATTCTACTTTAATAATCCTAGCTGCTTCAGAGTAAATGAATTGTGGCCAATATACACATTACCACTATCCATTCAGGCTTTCATAGCTCCCACTGATTTTACATAAGGCAACTGCCACATGAAGCCAGTATGGTGACAAAAACTAGGTGGACTGCTGACCTCTTTAAGAACAAAATCACATACAACTAGGATTATTCATAACATGACAAAACCTCTGATTGTGCCTGTGATATTCAATGCAACTATACTATATGCCTCATCTAACTGTAGCAATGAGTGTCAGAATTACACCAGCCTGTCACTGAACTACATCCAGAATTACACCAGCCGGTCACTGAACTACACCCAGAATTACACCAGCCTGTCACTGAACTATATCCAGAATTACTTCAGCCGGTCACTAAACTACACCCAGAATTACACCAGCCTGTTACTGAACTACATCCAGAATTACTCCAGCCAGTCACTGAACTACACCCAGAATTACACCAGCCTGTCACTAAACTACATCCAGAATTACTCCAGCCGGTCACTGAACTACACCCAGAATTACTCCAGCCCATATGTAAGATAATACATAATGTGTTGCCTATATTATAGTTTTTCAGAAGGCAATCTATAAGCCACATTGCACAGAATTCAAACATGTGCTTAACCATTTATTCCAAAAAGTCTATGGCCTTCACACACAAAAACAAATTATTCTGTGAGGAATTATTGATGAATCAGGACAAAACGTATTTACCAACTACATAACTAAACTTTTCATGGGTATACCCATTTAGAAAAATCCCAACAGAAACTGTCCAAAAGTTTTTTGACAAAAGTAACAAACAGTGGTATCTCAGTATTTACATTTTGATTGTAATAAATTATTTATGATCAGTGACCTTGCTTCTAAGAAACTGTCTAATAAAATGTAGGGATTTTAATAAGTCATTTTCCACCTAAAATGAACCAGACTATATAAACAACTCACTTAATCAGTCAACATATTCATACAAATTCTTGACACAATCATGAAATCTGGTGATAAAGAGAAAAATGTCAACTAAAATGACCCAAATCCACTATCTTATTCAATAATTATGCAATTTTTTAAAAATATTTCTTGATAAAATTAGTTTCTCATATGCTGGAATTATTCACAAATGGCAACATCAGGGTTGGTGGGTTGTGTGATAAATTCAGTCTGACTCAAGCATAAGTTTCTGTCAAGCTAAATGTTCTATGTGGTTTCCATTAACAATAGAGACATGATTTAATATAAGTAGCCAATCAATGGACAAATACATACATGCCAACCCCCGACAAGAAAATGACGTAATCCAAGTGGTCAAAAAGCAGAATCCAGGCAGAAAAAGCGTAATCCACATATAACATGCTAAAATTTAAATAAACAATGATTGTTTGCCATTCTCGTCTTTTAACATCCTTACTGTTTCAAGTTTTCATATGTAGCACTTTTAGCTTTACACACATCGACTAGAAACCATCTTAAGACTTTTAGCACTAAATTAAAATTCTTTCCACATGGCCGGAAATAGATGTCACATCCTAATATTTACAGGATTCTGTCATATTTTTTTCCGGGTTTTTTGGGTTGCCTTTTTCTAATTTATCTGGGAATTTTTTTAAAGAGAATATTTTTTCTCACATAAATGCATAGACTAAAATAAAATATACTTTTTAAGCACTAAAATATATTTAGACTGGTTCTGCAGGATATATGAATTAGAACATGGAATCTGCACATAAAGATTAAATTTAGAAAACCAATCTGCTCTCTCCTCACTAAGTATCCAGATGCTATAAATAGAATTCGAGGTCAACAGTAGAACCAGGTTAGCTATAAATAGAACATGATACTGTTAGGAAAGTCCACGGTCAAGCGTACTCTTATATTGTAGTTACGTAAAAGTCGTCTTTTCTAACATACGGTCTGTGGGATTAGTGGCATGTTAATAATAACGAGAAAAAAAATAATTGATTTTTTTGGGAGGATGATATACCAAAAACGCATAATCTATATACGTTTAAGCGTAACACGTAATTTAGTGAAAAAAAGCTTAATGGTTGGCATGTATGCAAATATATACAGCATCTATTTATAAAGAAAGCATTTATACTGAACTTAAACGTACCTTGTGCAATTTATAATACTTGTGACCCCTGTAAATACCGGTCCCAGTACCTAATCAAAAAGAGAAGAAAAAATATTTGTACTCATAATTTCACAACAAAACTACCATATATGCTCTGCAAAGACCAAGATCAGCAACCAAATAATGCTCTTGCAGCTGGTGTTTGTTAGGAGTAATCAGTAGAACAAACATAGACCCTGATCTGCAAGCACATTATATTATAACAGATCTCAAACTTTCTCAAACTTTCCATAAGTTGGACCGGTTTTCAATAAGGAGTAAAAATATATCAAGTACTGCAATTATCAAGTTGGAAAACTTGCATTTAAAAAGTTCAGGAGTGTGATTTGAGACCAATGAAGCAACAGTAAACATTCAACTAAAAAAGTTTGTAAAGTACCCTTAGATCCCAATTACTTCCAGTAGTTTCACAAACTGCAGTTCATGGACCCCAAGTGGCCGAGTGGTATAAAGCATTCTCCATTATGGATCACTGCCATCTCACCTCTTTCTTCGTGGGTTCAAGTCTCAGATTTAGCCAATGTGGGTATGGGAGGAAAGCTTGCCAGTAGCTTCTTGTGGGTCAGTGGTTCTTTCAGGGTTTTTTCCAGAGTTCTTCCTCTACCATTATTACTGGCTGCCATGTATAGCCTATTGTGTGCTGAAAATTGGCGTTAAACACTACAACAACAACAAACTGCAGTTCTAAACCTTATGGAACTAACACTTTGTTGCCATTTGAAATCCTGTTTTTTTTCTTCTTCAAGTTTCATATGGCAATAGCAATCATACCTCCTGCCAAGTCATATTCAATCAACATGTGATTTCCAATAAATGTAATATTTGCCCCTTGAGTTTATCCCCCCTCAAGATTCTTAATATTCCATTTCATTCTTCGGTACAGTTCGTTAAACTTTTTAAGAGGCATATTGCTTGTCTGACTAATTTATAGAACTCAAGGCATTAATAATATGGAAGAATGAGAACCACTCTAGAAAAGGGTGAAGAAAAGATTGGTTGAAAATAAAAGCAAACATTTTTGTGAAAAGAATCTTTTGAGAGTAAATCCTAGCTCTAACTGAAAAAAGTAAAGATTATGTTTCAATGATGAAATATCAGTCCTCTAACTGATTCAAATTTCAAATATTAATTACTGAAATTAGCACATGACATTTGTGCAGACTTTAAACTCTAGCAAATGTATCTCTGGAAAATGCCATATCTTCTCGACATAAAAACTTACATCAAGGATTTGTCTATACTAAAAATTATAGGTTTGATAAAAAGAAAACTGAAATGCAAAGTTACTGAAATTTTAATATCATGATGATGCCATAGATTTTGTATGGAGTTGAATCAGTATTGCAAATGCTTATGAAACTACTATGAGCTACAACTTAATAAAGTTGCTTTGCATGAAAAAATATGTGCAATTTAAGTACTCTTGTAAAGTTAGCCTGGCTGCATGACCAATTTCAATGAATCTACTTTGAAACTGAGATCTGACTCAAACATGGACATTCCTTTAGCTGGATATTATATATTTATGTAATTGTTGCTTTTATTCTTTAAGTCCATTTTCAAGGGTCATTAATATAATACTTAAGATCAGGTAGGCCTGATGATATGATGTTATTATCGTATGGTTTAACACCATTTTTCAGCACAAGATAGGCTATACATGGCAGCCAGTAATAATGGTGGAGGAAGAACCCGGGAAAACCCCCAGAAAGATCCACCAAGACTCGAACTAACGCAGACAGAGGTGAGATGGCAGTGAATCATAAACGGAGAGAGCTTTATTCCACTCAGCTAATTGGGGCCCCAGGCCTGAGGATATACATGCATCAATAATGGGTACAAATATGAAAGTCACATGTCAAAATGCAAGAGTAAGTATCAAAGAAAAACCCTGTTCAAAAGCTTGGAATTTTTTAAATACTTATTTTCAAAAGAAAATTTGACTACACATTATGTAAACAAACCTCTGCTTTTGCTAATCGAAGTATTGAGACACCACGGCTTAGAACATGTCCCAAAACACCTGGCATCAAAGTCCTGTTAGAGAGATCCAATCTTCGCCACAGAGACTCATCTAGCCTGCAAAATCAAAAAACTAATAATATAATAATAAAGATTTTTTAAGAACCAGATCTGCCTAAAAAAAGGCCAGTGTCCTATATTATTATGTGGCTTACTGTCAAGCTAAAGGACTGCAATGTATTTTTTTATCAAGGATATAAGTGACAAAAATCAGTGCCATAAAAGACACAATAATAGTGTAATATTTAAAATCATTATATAAGATTTGACTGAAGGGCATGTAGGGACTTTGTATTATCTACTATAATCTGATCATAAACAAGCAGCTGGGAAGAGGAGAAAGAGGAAAGGGAAAAATTCATCACACGTAAAAAGGTTCTTAAATAATCAAGATGCCCTCGAAGGGACTGGCACTCTCCTGGGCAAACAGAATTTCCAGATGCTCAGAATAAGACCATGTCTTTCTTTTAACTGCTTAGTGCTGAACCATCTCTGATATTCTTAAAAAATAACAAGATTTTCAAATTAAGTGAGCTGTAGCACACATAATGGAGGTCATCTTTAGTACATCTGAAGTCAAAAACCTTATGTTACAATCATCATCCATTCATTTTGACAAAAAGATTTAAGATAGCAAACATGGCTGGATGTCATCATTTTAAGGTAACTAAGTATCATAAGAAGTATATTGGTGTATATACAAAACCATTCATTTGGGAGGTAAGATAGCCACCATTGGTTGCCATATAAGATTGATTTACTTTCATTTAGGTCAGCGGTTCTCAACCTGTGGGTCTCGACCCCGTCAAGGGTCGAACAACGATTTGCCAGGGGTCGCTTAAAACCATCGGAAATATACATTTTTACAGTTATGAACGAAAATAATTTTACGGTTGGGTCGCCACAACATTTGGAATTGCATTAAAAGGGTCGCGGCAATAGAAAGGTTGAGAACCGCTGATTTAGGTCCTATGCTATAGATGCCCTTTATAAGGATCACTGCCATATCACCTTTGTCTGCATGGGTTCGAGTCTCGGATTCGGCCAATGTAGGTATGTGAGAAAGCTTGCAAGTAGCTTCTCATGAGTCTGGTTTTTTCCAGGGTTTTCCAAGGTTTTTCCTCCACCATTAATACCACCATGTATAGCCTATCTTGTGCTGAAAAATGGTGTTACACACTACTTAAACAGACACCATTTAAAACAATGTGAAGATAAGATCAAATGCAAATGACACCAGTACACACATATATCACACTCAGTGGTGTGTTAAGAATATTTGGGCCTCTCTAAATGCCCCTATGCAGAGCTTATCGATGGGCCCCTGCTTAATCTATAGAATAAAAAATAATTAGAGGACCCATATGCTTTGCATCGTCTTGCTATATGGATTTGCCCTGTATCTCTTGTAACTGTCAATATTTTGCATGACCACTGTACTATGGCCAAATATTATCAACTTTCTCATTAGAGAATATTCTTGAAATTCATGTGCTAGCCAACATGCACACAAGATCTTCAAATATAATTGAAAATGTCTTATAATAGGTGGATATCTTTATTGCTAATCAAAATTACCCTGAGATGGAATGATTGCAATATTTGGATAAAAACTAGGAATATGAAATAAAATACATGTACAGCAATTGTGGGTAATTAAACCTGTTTGAACTTTGACCTTGAAAAATGATAATCTTGCAGAAGCCTGTTACGAGAGACCGCTTGTCTTGAGACATTTTTGTTGGAAGGAGTGGTTATACAAGACCGGTTTTACTATGGTACATAGTGATATATAAAGAATAAACTGCTTGTCTGGCATTAAAAATAAAGTTGTACTATCCTTGAGAAATCAAACAGCTGCTAGGAAAATTATTAATGTAGTTTTATAGTTGTACCCAAGACTCAATACAGTGAATCAAAAATATATGGCCACAAAAATTGCCAAATTCTGTGAAAATAGAACCAAGCTAAACCACAAGAAAATAGATGTGGGCATCAAACATGTATCCAACCTCTTGGAAAATTGTTTGAACAACCAATAACCCTGACAAATTGTAAGCGGCAATCAATGAATCGTCAAGTAATATATTTTTGTGGAGTGCATAAATTCAAAGCCATAATTACAGGAACCAGAAATGGAAAAAGTATGCACAGCAAAAGTTTGCAAAGACTGATGAAGAGTGCCAGAAAAATACTGTTAAAATAAATATTTCTACAGAATGAATCTAGCAAATTAAACAACACAGCAACCAACTTGAAAATGAAAGAAGGAAATAAGTCAAAAAACTGAAATCAGTATTAAAAAAATGTAAATAAGTTTCATTAAAATTGTGAATATTTTTTTCCTGGGGCTGCTAAACATAAATTATATCATCTCAGCAAACATTTTTTTGAGAAACTTTCCCAAAGTCAATAACATTATTTTCTCAATTGATTTTAAATTTATTAACTTCCATTATCTTACTTTTTTTTTGTCAAATTCGCCTGGGATATTTCAGTTAAAATAGGATTTTTCCTGATTATTAACAGTGATGTCGGGAGCATCAGTACCTTTGGATAAATTTTCTATTGCATTTAGCATAGGACATACTCTACAATCGTTGAATAAAACTGAACAGCATCATTATTTACATTATCCTTCAAGCCTTCTTTAATGACAGGTGGATGCGCTGTATTCCTATATAACTAAACATGAACATATAAATCAGAAACAGTTTGAATGCTTTCTTACACAAGTCGACTCCATCGCTTGCAAACTCTGGCACACTTGGCTAAAACAAATCTTGGCACCCATCGGAATACGGTCAAGACAATTTCATCAGATAATAGGCTGAAATAATCTACAATAAAGCAAAAGAAGAGAAAATAATAAATCATAATTGATACATACTATTATCCTTAATAAAAATTTATGCATTTATTATCCATACATAGCTTTCGGCAAGCAACCACTGAAACAGCCTGAGAAGTATTTATCCATGAATATTTTAAATTCTGTCCCCTCTAAATTGTTCCATCAATACAAATCATGGACAGAAGCTGGTTTTGAAAATCTGAAGGATCTAATAGATGATCACGGTAATTAAATACCTTTTGAAATAATAAAACAAAAAACTAGAAGTGATAATTTCTTAAAATACTTCTCCTTAATATCCAAAATTCCAAAAACATGGAAAGATGCCATAAAAAAACATTTTGTACATAATAATTTTGATAAGCAGGAGGATAAAATAATGAACTTGCAAAAACAAAATTCACTCAAGTTTGTTTACAAAGATCTTTTAAAAAAAACTAAAACGCAACACACTGCTAAACATGAAACTTGGATGCAAGTATTTAATAAAAATATAAGTAGTGAAGAATGGTATGAGATATATCCGAGCGAAATACTGTACCAAATTGATCTCTTTTAACTTTAAATTAATCCATAGAATAATTGCTACTAATGATTTTCTGAAAAGAATTAACATATTAGAAGACAACAAATGTACTTTCTGTAAGAGTGAAAATGAAAGTATTGAGCATCTCTTTTATGATTGCAATATTACTTCAGTTTTGGTACCGTTTTATTGAACTTTTTACACCTCTTTACACAAATAATGCACATTTGTCCAAAAAAGAAACATTTTTAGGAAGTGAACTGACAGTTTATGTAATTTCTTGCTTATTTTGGCAAAATATTATATTTATACTTGCAGATTCAATATGAAAAATCCTTCTATTTATGCTTGTAAGCAAATAGTTGCAATGCATAAGAACATTGAAAAATACACTGCTATAGTAAATAAAAAAAGAGGACCAATTTCTTCAACAGTGGACCTTAATAATGAATATGTAATATGTATCTGATTTTATAGTAAACAGGAACAAAATATTGTAATATCACGATCATCGATGTCACCTAGATCGTGTGCCATATGCATGTGTGTATGTATGTGTTTTCCTTTTCTGTAGATTATATTTATTATCCCCAGATTATCAGAAATGTAATGTTAGATTGTAAGGTGACCATGGAATGGTTCCCCCGACCCAGTGGTCAACCTATTATAGGTATAATAAATTATTTAAAATTTAAAAAAAAAATAGCCTGAGATACCAAAACTGCTCCAAGGCTTTAGAAATTGATAATACCCAAACTATATTTTAACATCTTTATCTTATACATACAAACAAGAGTCCCTCAAAGGCAATGAAACTATACTAGCCATAAAAAAAATCGGCAAGAAATTTACAAAAGTCCATTGCTCAAATCATTTTAATCCTATTACTGTATATCCTTACTTATAAGTCGAGTCAAACAGCAAACAACAAAGACCCTGATCTGCCCAGGTGTAATGCACTCGAAGAAAAGAGCCTACACTGTTTATTCTACTTATTGCCATCTGCACAGACCCAGATCTGCCAGTGCATATTACAGTAGCAGATATGTGTCTGTGCAGTTGGATTAATCTTTGTGAGTGCATATTGTAACCACTAAGCATCAACACTGTATCAGATCTTAAAAACTCCAAGATATCAAATTTGGTAACAAAAATCTTTTCTTACATGTCCAAGTTAAAATGGCCACAAGACACATGCAGCACAAAAATCTTTCATGATCTTTGACCCCTTGATCTTGATATCATGAACAGAATATTAAAGAATACATCAACAATAATTTCAAGATGAATATTGGCATGTCAAGTTTGGTAAGAAGAAAGTTACCAAACTGACATGATTCCAACTGGTTGTAAGATATATTAAAAAAAATTTTTTTTTATAATTTTTGTTGTTTTATAATGCTCAAAATCCATTTCAATCAAAACCAGAGTAAAAATATTTTAACTTTAAATAAATCAGAGTATATGGTGACTTTAATGAAAAAAAATCACAAAGACCTGGCTTAAATTTCACAAGCCACGGCTCCATTTTCCCAAAATTTGCCCCTTTTAAATATCATTGCCACCCAATGCATCAATTGCTTTAATTTAAACATAAGATGGTCCTGGTGTTCAAACTTCACTATGAATTCTCTGAGCAAATCCTGGTCAGAACCAAGCTGACGCATCTCTATATCTTTGCAGTATGCGCAAAGACTTGATTGTCACCCCCACCCCTTATTTTCTGAGGCCGGTAAAATTCTGTTGACTAGGAGTTAGGAATTCTTTACTCATTGCTGCCTAAATCAGCTTCTGCTAAATAATGAAAGCTATTATATCTTCTATAACTGCTAATGGGCACAAGGATGGCCAAACATGATTACAATTGGGCTCCAAGTTTTGTGGTGCTGGGCCAAAATAAAATTAGCTGATATTTATTTGTACAAGACACAAATAATTTACCTTCATCAGAATCGGTTTATGCTATTTGCAATCATTGTCTTTTCTATGCATAAGTTTATTACAAGTTGTTATTAGTCTTTTTTATTAATAAGTATAAAAAAATTCTTTACTTTTGTGCACAAAAAATAATACCCCTGTCAAAACAGTATTTGATAACCAAAAAAATTTCCTAAAATTTAAAACTCATCATTTTCAAGCTGCGAGTCCTGGTCTGAAAACTTTGAAATCCTAGCAAAAACACTGCCTATGCAGTTAACAATTTCTGAAATTTAAAAGTATTATTTAAGACACACTACCTAACTATACCATTTCACCCATACACACTTACACATTGGTCATTACCAAAATTCCAATACACTCGCTGTGCTGAGATTTATCAAAGCTGATTCAAAATGTGGATAGGATTCAAGATCTTGGGAATAAATCAGACTTACAGGATACAAAATTTTCCTGTGCAAACTGTTGAAAAAGGAAAATTTTTATTGAATAATTGTGAGAAATATCTTATAGGAACAAGGGACTCAATTGTTGTCCTCGTCCAATAAAATAATTTGCAAATTCTTTTGCAGTCTCTGAATATATAGAAATTTGCCCCCAAAATATAATTTTAAAAAACACCTTAACCAACAATGATCAACACTGACCCTTTGTCTAAATTTTTCTCTTGACAGGATCAGCAAATGGACAAAGTTCAGGGGACTCAAGAACAGTTACTGGTCCTTGAGCTTAATCTGTTCCTTATCTGAGTATGTTTGTTTGTTTGTTTGATTAAGATTTTTAACACTCTAACCAATAGGCCACTGGATATTGTTCTGTACTGAGAACACCCTTTCAGTCTGCTGTCTGAAGGGACATATACATACCTAACTTAGCTAGCTGGAACGTGTTTGAAAACCTTTTCTTTATGGTTGTTGTGTACAATTTTCCACAGTTGCTTGGTAATGTTTTTGGATACTTCTGCTCCAAAATAAGATTTTTCACTAACATATGCTTTGCCAAAGTTCAACTTTCTTAAGTGCCAAATTTACACTTCCTTTATGACAGTATTAAGATTTCAAGTCCAGTAACGCCATAATCCATTTCTTTAAACAGAAGCATTACTACTTAATTTCATTTTAGATTGTGGTAAACTATTTCTATCGGGTGACTTGTAACACAACAAGATCTTTAATCAAGGGTAAACAGCTGAATAAAATCATATATCATGCATGAGAACATTTCCATATGTGCAACTTACAATCGATCCTCAAAACCAATCATGGGGATGGAAGCAGGGCAGTGAGCATTTGTATTTAAGGGGTGGTGGCATTAAGTAACTAAAACAGAATTAAAACTTACCATAGGAATCTTGTGTTTCTTGACTAGCTCTCCTACCGAGCACTTGATTTTTGAGGAATCCGTCTGAGCTTTTGCTTTTGATATGTGGCGTTGAGTAAGCTGTAACAAGGGAAAGTGAGTCTTCTCCATTTTGTGTAATGTTATCAACTTGGCTGGGAAGAAGAATTCGAGGGGCCTAAAATCAGACATGAATATAAAATATGCATCCAAAAGTGATAACCAACATTTTTGAGAATAACAAGATTATCAATACACATAAAAACCAGGACTCTCAATTTGGTAAAAAGTCTCACCAGCAAAAGTTGCAGTCCCCTCCCAGAAAATGTTGAACTTTGCTGATTAAAAGAACTGTTGGTTGCCATTGAGTTTAATTTCCACACTCTTTATCACACTGACATGTACAACCAAGTCAGCCTATTTGGCCCGTCTGGTAATTCTGCACAATGATACAGCATTCCTGTAAACATTGAATCATGTGCTGTTTTGGTTGGAAATTAATTTTTGGCTAAAATGCCGACGGAAATATTCCAAAGTAATGTATTTCATTTCCATTGCCTGATGCATAAACATTACATCTTTTTAAAGTCACGCGCAGAATAGTCCACCATATATGGAATCGTGAAAATATTGATGTGTTATCCCGTTTGCCTAGAATTAGTATGATTTTGAATAGAATATTCTGGTGACAATTGCTGCTTTTCAATTGGTAAGCACTGCAGAATTTTTATTTTAATCAATTGAATTCAGTATGGGTTTTGTGCCAATAATGGCGACCAAGTATGCACAGAATAGCCTGATAATGGTGTAACTCAACTGAATTTTACTTGGCTACTTGCATACATATGGAGGACTCCTGCATGAGCGATTGTCTGGGTCCCAGATCAAAATATGCGTAATTAAGTGTTTATCTTATGCAATGAGTGCTTGGCCTGCATGCACTAGCAAATGATGTATTCTTAAAGCTGAAAAGACCTGTCCATATCTTGCAGCTTTTTTTAGTTACTTGCCAAAATTAACTGTCAGTTTCATTTTAAAATATCACATAAAAACTCCTAAAGGAAGTAGATTTATATATGAACAGGTGACTTTTTCAAAAACCATTTTCCCTTGGTCTAAGTGACTTTTTCTGGTACACATTAAACTGGAAAATGTACTATATCCATTATGAGACACAGAACAAAACAGATCAATCTAATGTTTCAAGACATCAACAGAATGAAACCAGCAAGATTTTGAAACAGAACTAAGCAGAACAACATAAGTATCATATTTTATTTTTTCAATCAAATCAGGCAAACAAAAACAAAACGGTGTCATTTGAACTCAATTACTTACTGCCGGTACAGGTGGTAGGTGAAAGCTTGAACTGTCATCTTGTAAGTTCCAGAGAAAAGATGGTGTCTTGAAGGAGTAACGGTCAGTTAAACTGCAACTTTCATTGCTACTCTGGGAAAGATTTTCTACTCCCATCTCCCCAAGCAAATTTTGTGTCTGCTGCTGTTGATTAAAAGCCCATGTCATCTTTGGTTGAGATCCTTGCAATGGACTGGTGGCCTTTCGTTTTCTGCAAGATTATTTTTTGTAAAACATTTTCACCAAATATTTTAAGAAATACACCAACATATTTGGAAGAAAAAAGTATTGAGCGTCTTTATATTAATCATTTTGTCCTGTACCTAGACGTATAACCAACTACTGTCTTTTTAATGATCTCTATCACAGTAATTGGCATCCAAATTAGGGTATAGTCTAGAACTGAAAATTCTAAGCAAACATTTATCCATACAATTAATAAACGGGAGACAATTTTCTAAATAAAAAAGGGATTTGAGGAAAAAATAGAGGTAGCAATTGAAAATATGCACAATTTTCAGTAATTCTGTTAGAAATAAGCATTAATCCCACAATAGTAAGTCTTAGATTGTCAAGTGTAATCCATAAAATTACAAATCATTTTTAAACTTTTGGCTACAATTACCTTTTATGAGTCTATTCTAGGATGCAAGATTTGCACCTATTTTCTAAACAATCACACCAAATAATCAACGATCTGCACATATTTCAAGCCCTAGTTTTATTATTTTCATTAAATTCTCTTTAAAAAAAATCAACTAAAACAACTATTAAGTGAATAGGAACAGTTCTATCCTGATAAATATCCAACATAAACGAATATAATCTATTATGATGTTCACACACAGGACGAATCCTCCGATGTTTGAAAAGAAATTCAATACCTGCTGGAAAATGCACCAAACAAAATAACTGGAGCTCACCAAGTGTTATTGTGTCTTAACTAGGTAATACATTTCAGATTATGATGACTATGGTCTTAAACTAAGCAACAGAAAACCTTAAATACAAAGCGAAAGTTCAAAAAGAACTTAAAAGTATTGTTAATTAATTAAATCACAACCACTACAGTGCTATCAGCAGTCCTACTAAATAAAGTTCTATTTAAATTCCAGTGGAATTCCACAAAAGCTTGTTTGAACATGTTGATATTCATGTAGTGGCCCATGGCATGAAGACATGTCAAATATATCACATTAATATAATCCAATATGTTCTTGTCTGAAAGCATTATAATTCCAAATTAGTGTTCCAATCCAAGAATATTATAGAGCAGTACTTCATATTTTCAGTGAATAATAACTTGAATAAATAATTCCAAAAACTTTAACACTGAACACAACATTAAGACTGATTCTGCCTCAAAAGTTAATAGCAGGAATGAGAAATTTCTCAAGTAAAATATATTATATAAAAAGCTAAAACACAAAAGTAGAACCAGAATTATGGTTAATAGTTCTTTTCTAGAAAATTCTAAGATGTCAACAAGGTAAACACTGTCAGTAAAAGTATAATAAAAACATGGAAAACATCAGGTACATGTTCTTCCATGGAGAAGTAAAAAATTCTTGACCCAGACCCAAATAAATATATTTACCTCCACTGATAATGATCCTAATATTTAACCCACACTCACAGAAATATTAAATATGTATTATTTATATACCAAAATAAACGTTACTGGTCATGTACACAATGAACCTGATTTTGGACAAGGTCCAGTCCAAAATAAAATTAAACATAACATATAATCATGTTGAAAAAAAACAAATACAAATTAAATATAACAGGATGTATACTGACTATTTAAAACAGTATTATTAGTACAGACAACTTTGGTGGCAGAAGCTTTCACTGAAAACACTGAAATAATATATTAGAACCTGCTCTTGAACTTAATGAAGCTTTGATGATTTAATATGGAGTTTCAATGTGTTTTAATGATTGCATATTGCATTGAAGAGTTGAAGGTCCTATGTTGAAAATATGAAATTCTTCGTGCAAAGCTGACACGAAGCTATGGTCTTAATTTTGGAAGGTCCTATTCAGGCTTTAAAAGTCACCAGTTTATTCCCTGGTGAAACACATTTTTTGCCTTTACACAAATGCTCACTTATGTTTGGAGGAAGTTTTTTTTAATACAAGATTCTGAGCTCTTTGGAACCAATAGTAGAATTATTGTGAATTCATTCAAAGACATTCTGGATTATCACTGTATTACATCAAGAATGTTGGTACATCAGCTCATTCAAGACTATTGGTACATCAGCACATTCAATATTGGAAATTACTCAGAAGATTCTATACTGTTTAAATTGTGTTAGAACATATTATTTTTTTTATATATTTGATTTTAATAAACTTGTGGCTGCATTTCTTTCTGTTCCTCAGTTCAAGACCATAGAGCAACAACCAACTGTGACAATATCCATAAAAGTGTTACATCTAGTTCTGGGGTCAATAGCTACAATGTCAAGGCATATACATGTACCTTGCAATGGAAGAAAAAAAAACTTTTTGTAAAAGTCAGAAACAAAAATTAAATAAAAATCGACTACCAAAGTTGAGTTGTACTTTTAAGACATTGGGCGATGACACCATGTCTAGCAAAGCAACCATAGTAGACAGACATAGATTCAATAGGCACTTTTCTTTTTATTTAAAAGGACATCACAGTTCATAGCATAAATACCGATATCCACACCTTGATGGAAAACATCAGTCTTAGATGCTGTAAGATGCAGAATGAATAGGTGCTGATCTAAATGGAATATTATGTCCGACATAAACAGGTTGTTTGTTGCAGAAAACTGGGCTCCAAGAATAGTAAATTCTCACCACCGCAAAAAGCAAGCGAACAAGCAGTTTGTAAAAGAGTTTAGTGAACTCATTCCACAGTGTTGCAAACATTGCAAAATGTTACACGTTATATCGTACGTAATAGGAAGTAATTTCGGTCTGAAGTCTCATTGCACCTTTCAATATGTTCTGTAGTTTAAATGAAGAGCTAATATTAGGTAATGGTGTGTGGTCACCAAGATGCAAATATGAATGCCAAATACCAGCTAGATAAAGTATCTGTTTACAATGCGCAACAAAGTAACTTGAGGTATATTCATTCACCACTTGAAGCAGACTAGATCATGGAATCCACAATCCTACATTTAGCAAGAAAGACCTGTAGGTTTGGAAGCCTATCAAATAAGCACATCTGGTAGTCAAAGAAGAGCCCCACAAGAAATTTATGTTAGGTTCTAGGTGAGTAGTAGTCTTATAAAGTTATTTAGGCCAGATAAAATAAAATACATTTGTATGCTTAACATGCTCAGACTACCACAAGATTCTCCTAGTACTTCATTCTCCAATAAATAAGACTTGCTATATCATACTATATTTATAATTGCAAGACAGCGAGTATTTCAAGTAATTAATGTGTCTTTATATGGCACAATAAACAAGGCTGAAACAGGGGTTGAGCTAAGACTTTAAATTTAGGGAGAACTGACTTCTTTCGGGCAGAACAGAAATGTTAGAATTCAACAGGGTCAAGTGGAAGCAAAGCAAGAAATGCAATATATATATATATATATGCATGGCCTCAGGACCGATGCTATGATATGCAATTAGGCAGCGTATGCACTAAACCGGCGTTCATGTTATGACGTGTATCTGGTGCAGCATGCATACTGATACCCATAAAAAAACAACTAGTCGGCTCCGGTTAACTGCACACCCTGGCAATAACTGAGCATGATTATACATTGTGCAGTTAACCGGAGTAAAATTGTAATGAATAATGTGCCACGGGCAGAAATTTATCGTGCTATTATCCGGAGTGTGCATTTAAGCGAAGTGCAGTTATTTGAAGTTTGTTCCCATTGAAAAGCATTGGGGAAAAATGGGACCGACGTGACTACGTGCAGTTGACTGTAGTAATCTCACTTGTGGCTTTGCCATTTGAGAGAACACATTTTTTTTCTCATCCACTAGATGAAATGTATCCTTAGTGTATTCCATGCAAGAAAATATAAGATCCACTTTAATTCTGGATTCATGTTATATGAGGAACAAAAATCAACTTGTTGTAATTTTGTCCTAATTTTTTTTATAGGTACTCCACTCAAAAAAACTGAGAGAAAAGCCCACCCAACCATGGATTATTGCAGAGAAGACTGGAACCATCTGCACTGCACACTGTGACTGTATGGCAGGTTTGGGTGAAGTCTACTCTCATGTGGCATCTCTTATGTTTGCAGTAGAAGCAACAGTGAAACTGCGAGACTCAAAAACTGTAACACAAGCTCCAACATACTGGTTACTGCCTGCACTGATGAAACGAATCAATTACAGACCTGTTGCTGAGACCGAATTCACATCAGCGCAGATGAAGAAGAAAAATTTGGATGAGGCAATAGCCACAGGAACACAATCAACTTTTTCCTGAGTAAGACAACATAAGGAAGTACCACCCATGAGTGAGACAGAGTTTATCAACTTTTTGCACGAGATAAACAAGGGTCAGGTGAATCCAGCCATTATGAGTATAGTTCAGCCCTTCAGTGATAATTTCATACCAAAAGAGGCACAACGACATGTATCCCAAACTGCTTTCAGATTTGTTTGATGAAGCGATACATCAGCTTCCTTTATGTGAAGTTAGGAAACAGTGCAATCAATTAAAAATTGAGGTTACCATATCCCAGATAGAAGCATTGGAGCAGGCAACACGAGGACAGTTTATGAGTAAACTCTGGCAAAAACACAGAACAGGCAGAATAACTGCTTCAAAATTCAAAGCAGTTTGTCATACAAATTCTACACAGCCTGCACCTCACCTGATCAGAAACATATGTTATCCTGACCTGAGAAAATTCAAGTCAAATCAGACCAGTTGGGGATTGACATATGAGCCAAAAGCCAAGCATCAATACATAGAAGCTATAAAGAAAAATCATACAAATTTCATGGTTCGTTCATTTGGTCTTGTAATTCATATTACTCATCCAGAGATTAGAGCATCACCTGATGGCATCATATCATGTGACTGTTGTGGAATTGGATCTTTAGAGATCAAGTTTCCATATACAATGAGACATGGACCGGAGTAAAGCTGACATTGAAAAATCATTTCTTGTGAGAGATTGCAATGGTGGGCTAACTCTTGATAGAAGACATGAGCATTATTATCAAGTTCAATGCCAATTATTTGTATGTGATACAAATTATGCAGACTCTGTAGTCTGGACAAGACAATTCATATTGAGAGGATTGAGAAATGTCATGCAGTTTGGAAAGATATGCTTCCAAAAGCACTCCATGATTTCAGGGTTGGAATTCTGCCAGAATTGTTGGCCAGATGTTATACACGCTTGCCGCTACAGAATAGTAAAGGGACAACACCTGGACCAAGTTGTGCAATAGACCAGCTGTCAGAGTCTACATGTTTGCCACTACATAATAGTAAAGCAACACTAGAACTAAGCAATGTAGCACACCAGCCATCAGAGCCTGTATGGTGCTTCTGCCAGGATGAGGAATATGGACAGATGGTTACCTGTGATGATCAAAATTGCCAATTTCAGTGGTTTCATTTTGACTGTGTAGGCATTGCATCAAAGCCCAAAGGAAAATGGTATTGTCCTGAATGCATAAAATACTGTAGCAAGAGTAGGGTTAGCAAAGTCAAGTGACACGAAAGTGTTGCATCTACGCAAGAGCCTAGAAGCAAACAAGTCTTGTGTGCTTCATTTTTATAATAAGTACAATAATTATGACTATTGCATTTATGAGAGAGAGAGAGAGAGAGAGAGAGAGAGAGAGAGAGAGAGAGAGAGAGAGAGAGGGTTAATTTTTATAATGGTGCATGCTTGTGTGTTTGACATGTCAGTATTGTATTATGATTGTGACAGAGTGATGTAGAAAGTTGATACAATTTTCAGTTTCAAGGACATATCAATACATAACTTATAATACAATGTGTTTATTGATTTATTATTTAAATTGAAAATGTATGTAGACAAAAACATAATAAACAGCTTTGATATCTTTAATACTCACTTTCTCTCTCTGTAACGTAATTGAGCTGACCCTTTGAGACTGGGCAGGGTTTTAAGAAATAATAAACATGTTCTTGAGTGACAATGACAATGTATTAGACACTCACACTAATGACATGAGAATAACACACACAAAGGCATATAATATGAATATGAAACACATTATGAAATATGATTTGACTACTGTCAAACTCATGTAGTCAAAATGTTGTTACAAACTTTCACATAATCAGGTATTTTCTGCAAACAGCATATAATCAAATACTTGTTGCAAACTTTTATGTAGTCAGACACTACTGTCATAATTTACATGTAGTCAAAGCTTGTTATTTTAAAAAATACAGATACACTACTATGATTGGAAAATGCATGTTGACTCGGCCTGCTCTCCGGCACGGTTACTCCACCCTCCGAACTTGTACCCGTACGTTGGCACTGAACTGGTGGGTTAAACACGTAATGGTACGCCAGACGTCACAGTATTCACAAGCCCATCCGGATTTTCGTACCAAGCGAGCCAACTCTTTGGCTCTAACTAAATTAAAATGGCACCTGCCCCGGCAGCTGAATACGTTTAGAGCTTCCCTCTATAGTGGCTATGCCCTTCAAAATTTCTGCCTGATATATATACTGTAGTGTGCAATAACACATTAACTCGCACATGCTGCACAAGCAATAAAAGCGTCATGTGATACGATGAAATATTATATTTACAGAAATATTACGGCGCATGAAACAAGACACCTTGATTATAAATGAAAAGTATGGAGGTCTAAATGAGCCATATCGGGCAATTCATAACTCTCTCTCCCCACTTCACTATTTCAGTGAAAACAGTAAATATCAATAGATCTCATGTATTATAAATTAATAAACCTCACTTTCTATTTCTATATACATCAACATCCCATATTACTACATTCCAAGACAATAGCATACAAACTTTTAATCAAATAACACTATATTTGGTGACAAGTTTGTTAATGCAGCACACACTATTGCAACTTTATCGACAGTTGTCAATCCTTTGTCATCAGTGGTGCTCAAATGGTCAATAGGCACAATTCCAGACAAAAAGGTATACTTCTGTCGCATTAGTCCTATTACCCGTTCAACATGAATACGAAGGTGAGCTAATTTTCCAGGCTCTAGTTCTAAAGCTGGCATTTGCTTTTTTCCTTTTGTAAAAGCTGGCATTTTGACAGAGGCCATCATAACTCCTATGCTATCTTTTACATCAAAACCTTGATCTGCCATAACAACATCTCCAGGTAGCAGTTTATTTAGAAAACCGCTGTTTTCTGTGACAAACTTGTCACTTGCTCTGCCGCACCATGCTTGGGAAAGGAAAGAAATGGTACCTTGTAGAGTTATACTGATTAAAAATTTAACTGTATTTATGATGTTTATATGAAGACCAAGTCATAGTTTTGGCTTCTGCATTTGAAGGAGTTGCAATGAAGACTTCAAAACAGTCGATGATTACAACAACTTTCAGATAACGCCTGAATTCCATGGGCATAGTCTTCTTGATCTCCTCTCTCTCAGGCCATCTGATAAGAGGCTGTAAACAAGTTAGCACATGAAGTGTACTCAAAAACGTTCTCGATACTGCTGGTTGTGCACACTGGAATATTATTCCAAGAAAGTCATTTTGAACATTTAGTCGTAGTTTCATTAATGTTAGCATTATTTGTTGAAACTTTGTCAAGGATGATAAATGAGTCTCTGTTAAGTATGACAAAATAAGTGAAAAGACATGCATTAGGATTAGGTGCATGGATAAACCAGTTAGATAGTAGACTTTGTCATCATCTCCCTCCAAACTCAGCTGTCATCTTATGGCTAGCTATTTCCGACTTCAACTCCATGTTTTCTATAGTCAATCTTCTTAACTGTTGAATTGCCTCCAGATTATGACCAGTTAAATCTGTTTGGATCTCCCTTGTGTTGTGATCCACAGATTCTTCTGCCACACGTTTGGTTATCAACCAATACGTCTTGGAGTGACACAAGGGTTTCAGCAGCATCATGTCTCTTCCATTTCTTTACGCGACCCAATACTCTATTGTATCTGTCAGTGGCAGCTGATGGAGATGGCAAGACTTTGACATGACCTAGCTTCAACGTCGGTGCCCAGTCAACATTCATCTTGTCGTACAAGTCAGCAGGATTACCTGCAAAGCAATTTATAATATAATAACATTTGAAAATGAAAATAATT
Organism: Unio pictorum; assembly: GCA_030141615.1. Classification (NCBI taxonomy): domain Eukaryota; kingdom Metazoa; phylum Mollusca; class Bivalvia; order Unionida; family Unionidae; genus Unio; species Unio pictorum. Next base: position 3,583,353 of record JARLTB010000253.1, read on the forward strand.
ATAATACTATGTTAACAGTCTTTCATTTGGTGACACAATTAGTGTACCATTCAGTTCTTTGTTTCAGCTTGTGCATCTACAAATACATTTATAACCTATATATAAAAACATATTTCAATGTCATGAACTTTACCATCACATCCAATTTATAATATAACACAAAAGGTTAACATCATTAAACTGTATCAAGATGCTGCTGACATTGACATTTGATTTAGTGACGGTTTGCATTAACATCTTAAGAAACAAAGCTTGTAATTTACAAACAATACAAAATACAATATATTAAAATGCACATACAAATTAATTAAATGCAAGGCTGTATACCTACAGACAGATATACATATTCTAACAAAGAAAAGAGATACATTTTGTAAACAAATATTCAACAGCCTAAGATGAAGATAAGTTATAACTATTAGTAGCCAAAATCTAGTCATGCTACACAACCACTTGATTCTGGGTAAATTCATGTATACAGTGTTATATGGTGAGTGTATACATGAATTTACCCTGAATCAAGCGCCTGTGTCATGCTAGTTTCAATTTCCTATCCACTTGACCAAGGGAGCAAAACAAATCGTGGGTTGGGACCGCTTTCATGATATAATATTAAATGATTAACAAACGTCTCCAAAGTTCATGTAAACTTACCACTCACAAAATGGTCTGAGCATACACGTGTATAGGAAAAATTGCTGATCTTTATGTCAGAACGTCCAATATTTGACAGCTACATGCGCTGTCTTTCCTCTGACAACTGTAGTGTCTGTTCTCCATGTTTCTGCCATACTGTGGGAAGTCTGAAGTATGAAAAGTCCTTCTCACGATAAGCACGATTTCCGCACCCAAACACGGCACAAAAGTTTACCATTGCAACTGATCCAAATGTACAAAGTGGAAGAAAAACAAAATGTACTAGTAGTGTTGCTATGCAAAGATACATATGGCGTTGTAATCCAATATGGCGCACACCAAAACTGATGACGTCACATGAATACGGTCTATAGTGTAACAAAAGTTACATTTTCAGGAATATCACACCCAACTCGCAACCAAAAACTTTGGTTTTCTACAAAGTAAAGCTATACATGTTTTTCTCAGTCTTTACTTACCCTGATGTCTTTTCTCTAATAAATTCAAATTTTCACAAAATAAATGGACCTTTTTTCAGGTTTCATTGGCCTACATTTCAGTTGGCTGGAAAGTGATGAAAGCCGTGAATGCCAAAATCGGGTTAATTTGTAATGTTATTATTTAACGAAACAAATTAAAATATATTATAACTATTGGAACTGTAAGCAACATTTCCTTCATTCAAAAAATAAATCCCTCCACAAGAGCCTACTTAAACATAATTTGGCATACCTGGACTACTGTCGCATTGCAACAAATTCAAATGCATTTCATGGGAACATGAAAATGCGTCTGTTTGCTAGTGACATATTTTCTTTCTGCCAGGATAAAGACAGCACAATAAGTATATTAATTACACCTAAATTAGTGGAAGTGTCAATATAGGCTGCCAAGTGTGAGATATTCCTGAAACTACTCATTTCAACATCAACCAACAACAGAATATGCTATACAACGACATTATTTGGTTAGTAAGACAAAGCACTAAAACAAAACAACATGTGTTTTGTCTTGCATTGTAGGACTAAGACACACTCTACCCGTCATGGGTGTTAGGATTGACGTCTTAAGTTACAATGCAGGGCTCAGATACAAGTTATATATAAATTCGTCTGAGGAAGAAATAGTTCTACAATGTAAGCTGGATGACATGTTATTTATGGTAGTTCTAAAAGAAAATAAAAATGTGTGATACGCCTCGAAGAACTAGTGGAGGTTTTTACACGTGGTATGCGCTTCTTCAAAAGCCACCTTTTTCCCTAGGGATTTTGTGAGAAAAACTGTTCTGATGATGATGAAAATAAGAAAATACATTAATTATGTTGGGGCTATTAATTAAACACAACGTGAAGTGGGGGTGCCGCAGATCATTGGTCGAATAAAATCCGTTCCTTTTACTTTAACGACTAAATTGCATGGAAACCTCATTACACAAAATTATTTGCGAAATTATTTCAGATGTGCAAATATACTACTAAGAACGTTGGTGAACGTTTCTATACCTAGATTTGTATGAAATATTCTCTTTCATTGCATTATCGGATGAATTTTTTGGAACCTTTGCTTTCCCCATGTTGAATTTTGCGCCAAGGAAGCCACCGGAAGTTCGTATTTGCGCTAGAGGATAGGACTCAATCGGATAAATGTCATTTCTTTTCCATACGATGGAAAAGGCCGCACTAATCCGATTAAAACTAGACTGGGATTGAACCTAGACTGGTTTAAACCTTGCTTAGAGACCAAAAAGAAACACGGATACAAAAAGTTGGGCAACATATGATTTCAGTACCGGTATCAGGAAAAAATTAGCAATCACATTGTACTTTTCATACTTCCTTTACCTGCTTTCTGTCTCAGATTAATTGAATATGTTGGTAAATTTTTATAATTACAACTGAGATGCAATAACAAGTCTCTGCAATCACAACTCTTTCCTATGCCTCCAGTCTCAACAGAGCTTGATGTGTCATACATTTTTAACAGTTTTTGTAGCAATTACTGAGGCACTCCCTGACTTAGACTAGTTGGTCTCTAAGCCCTTTTTTTTCTTTTGACTTGATGGCTTTGGAGACCAACTGTATTCTGCATTAACACTATATGGTACGTTCGTGAACCATAACTACCAATGATCGGACTGCACACTATTAATTAATAATTTTTTTTAGACTAACCTTTGTACCCAGACAGTAAGTATAATCCCTCTTATAATGATCAACTGCGTTAAATCCTTTAGAACACTCAATTAATATTGTGCATCTGATCGTACGCAGTTATGGTGCGCAGAAAAGTATCTCACATTATGTAACACAAAGAAATGTAAAACCAACACTTGAAATCAACAAACAATATATTTATGTAAGTTATAAAATTACCATTTAAGAGACACTTGCAGTACTGTGAATTAAAAACAGTCGTTCTATCACAAAATTTGAAAGTATAGAGTGTTTCCAAATGAATTTAAATAACTTTGAATTGTTAAAACTCTTTAGTCTTAAATTAATTAAGAGAAAAGCGAGAAAAGCAACAAGTTTTGTAAAATTCAACAAATAATCTACTATTGAAAATTTAAGAATGAACTTGACATTATTATGAATTAAATCACAAAATGGTCCTAAAAGTGTTACCACAAGTCTAAATTTGTAAAGTTCCAAATAAATTCCAAAGGTATTTTTTTATTTTTTTATATAAAAAAAATCCAGTATTTAATGTGTTGACATGCCTGTAGTCTTAAACATGATAATGTGCCTGAATTGCAATGATCTGCTGACAGACTTTTGATATATACAGAATGATATGATCCAAAAATGTTCTTGACTGAATAGGTTACAATTCCAAATTAATGTATCTGTTCAAGAATATTATTGATGGACATTTAATTACTTTCAGTGAATAATAATTTGAATAAATAATTCCACTCAAATTAAAATTTGAGCACAACTATAATACTTATATTACTTACTGAATATTAAGGTGAGAATGAATAATTTCTTAAATAAAAAACATTATGCTAAAAGCTAAAGCACACAACCATGATGAGGGTAAAAGTTCATTTCTAGAACATTCTAAAAATTGTCAACAAGACACTGTGTATCACTAAAATTTTTATAAAAGAACATGACAAAAATCAGATTAAGCAGTCTTTTCTATGTGGGCATTCCAATGTCCTAGACTCATATTAGGATAAACTTGTTTACTTCCATTGATAATAATCCAAATATTTAATCTATTATTACTGAAAAATATTAGCTATGTATTATGTTGTTTGGAAAATCAATGTACCTAGTCAGATACACAAAATAAATGTCACTGGTCGGGTACAGGGTGAACTTGATTTTGGACAAGGTCAAGTACAAAATACAATATATAACATATAATCATTAAGAAAAGAAAAACCAACAAATAACAACAAATTAAATATGCATAACAGAATGTACCAGAAGAATGTCCCAGTGTTTATCAATGATGCAATCTGGAATGTCTTTGAATATGTTTACAATAATTCCCAATTAATATGTTAATCCAACTTTAATGAGCACTTGAAAATTCCAGTTATAAACATAGTCTAGACACTTTGAATTCTTGCTACTTAAGCATATCTGTTTCTAGAATGTTCTGAAATAAAAGGTTATATCAACTTGCCATTTACAACTTAAAATCATGGACAAAATTAACCATATAATCATCCTGTTTACAAATGATCATTATATTAAAGTACAATCTACAATCATGGACAAACTAAAATATGACAAAGCTGTTATTCTTTTCCAAATGTAAATGATATAAACTGCATTAATTTTTTAATTTTAATAATTTATACATTTTAATAATTTGTGAATTTCATATATTTTCAATTATATATATCCTAAAATAAAATGTAAGGAAGAGGGAATTAAGTGTGTGGGGGGGATGAAAATAAAAATAAACACAAAACAAGCAAAAGACAGAGAGAATAACACAAAAAATTATATACAATACAAACATCAAACTAAATAAAATATTACATTTTGATCAAATCAGTTAATATAAGATGGTACAGGTTGAATGTCTTGAAGTCCATGTAAATCTATGTTATAACACATTAACTCATTTGAACTGTAAATCTGTCAAAATATAAGTCAACATAAAGTTAAAACAAATAGAATATCAAACATTAAAAGAGAAAAGCAAGTAAAGTGTTACAAATAGTTCTCATTCTTTACAGAGAAATAATTACATGGAATAGACCTAATTCTCAGTGATAAAAATGTCCAGCAGAAAGTCAAATTGTGGTAAATAAAGTTGGTACTTTTCAGATGGAGATATGCATAGGAATTAATTTGATCTATTTTTTCCCCAACAGATAATCATCTTTTATCATGTAAAATGGTTTGTCTACTATATGAAAGTTATAATACTTTCTAATCTTTCAGTTATTTTGTTATCTTGGAAAATTTTGTTTTTAATATTTGAAATATCTAACTGTTATCTACCAATGGAAATCCTTACATATTTTTCACAGTGGATCATCAGCATGACATTACAGACAAATATCAATTTTTTCATTATCAGGATTCTTTTATAAATTAAATGTTTATCTTTCAAATTCAAACAAACATACTTTTTAAAAAAAATAGAAAATTCTTTTCATTTTTCGTAAGAGAAAATATTTATATTATTATCACTTAATTTTTTAAAAGGGTGGGGGAGGGTATAAACAGCAACCCGGTATATGTCAATCGAAATAAAAATAGTGAATAAATTGACATTTTGGTATATTTCACAATAAAACCTTCTGCTCGATAATAGTTTGTACCCAATAAAGGAAGGTAACAGTCTGTATAATGTATTCAGTGAGACTAACTTTCTCCTCTCATATGAATAAGTATTAATTATATTTACTGTATTAAATATTAACACTAAAAAAGAATATTAAGACTTTCAAAGGACTGAGACATTTTTTAATGACGACCGCAATCGGAAAGAGTGTATAACTTGAGGATAAAATATCCCGCAAAAAGTACTCTAACACCGGTTAGTTAAGCCGGTAGAGCACGTTCTAGCAGAAGTCACCTTGCGACGACAAAGTAAAATTCGAACTTCATAGGTAAATTACTAACACTCAGCTATTTGTAGAAGTATAAGATTTCCTAAGAAAAAAATGCTTGTTATATTTGACCCATAAAATTAGTACAGCTGAAACGAATTCCCCAAATTATAATTGTTTCTCGCGATGAATTGGAATAGAAAATCGGTAGTTGAGTACAGTACTGAGCATATTCGTATAAGTACAATTTCTGTATCGTAAAAAGAGAACAACATTATAAGTCAATTGGCATTCTTTCGAATCTTTTACTTTCTATTGTAAATTTTGTAATCTCCATTCAAGCTAATATTTACTAGCAAAATCACTGATCCGGTGGTCTAGTGGTTAGAGCAGATACGAGAGGTCGTGGGTTCGATCACAGGAGTCTCCTGTGGTTCGATACCCGGCCGAGTGAAATTTAACTTTCGTTATGATGTTAGTTTACATCAAAACTTTTTTTCTTTTTGGGGGCACCAGACAGATGCCCCTCCCCCAATTTAAAAAAACTGGAAAAAAGTTTTTATGTGTGAGTGTATGCCCTCAGATATGTAGTTTTTGTGGGTTTTTTTAAGAAATTCCATTTAATTTAACCTAACCTTAAGTTTGCCTCATCGGGATTATATGAAAATAGGAGGATATTTGGTCCCTAGTGTTTTCTATGAAGAGGTTTCCCTAGCACTAAGGCCCATCGTGGGTTTCCAGTCTTCTTTATTTTCCTTAAGTCAACCCAGGCTAGGGGCTCCCTATATCCTGTGTCTGTTATTTGTGTTGTGCTGTTTGTATGTTGCTATATGTATACATATATATATATATATATATATATATATATATATATATATATATATATATATATATATATACAGTGTATCTTGTAAGGATAGCCTTTTCTATATCAAATTTCACAGTTGTTTGAACATATAAAGATCCCTAAATGATCATTTGTTTTTATATATTTTTTTCAAAGAAAGTTTATTTTAAGTTTTTGAATTTGGTACAAAGCATGGTGTACTAAGACTTCTAAGTTTAATTTAAGTTTTTGAATTTGGTACAAAGCATGGTGTACTATACTACTAAGTTTAATTTAAGTTTTTGAATTTGGTACAAAGCATGTTGTACTAAGTTTAATTTAAATTTTTGAATTTGGTACAAAGCATGATGTACTAAGTTTAATTTAAATTTTTGAATTTGATACAAAGCATGGTGCACTAAGTTTAATTTAAGTTTTTGAATTTGGTACAAAGCATGGTGTACTACGTTTAATTTAAGTGGTTGTTTCCAACCTTTGTTTTAGTGCTTGTTCTATTGTGTTCCATGCTTGTAGTCTTCCTTATTTATACAATAGGTCTACTTGGATCGAGAATGGATCTGTACATTTTTTAATTTTATTTGTACTTCACCATTCTCAATCTTTTTTTTGTTCTTTATTTATTTATCGTATTTATTCTACTCCAGTCCGAAAGGATATTATTTTATTTTCCCTTTAAGCGGGCTTTCTGTATAGTTCATGGAACTATACAGAGTATGCATCAATTTGGGTCACCAGTGATTTCAAATGAGAGTATGCTTATTTCATGTGCAAAAATAGGTAACTATTTCATGATACTACCTAGTGTTTTTAGATTGTGTTGTTCTTCTTGATTTCTCTAGGTGAGTATTTCTTCGCTCTTTCACGGGCCTTCCCACTTCGATTAGCGCCATGTGGTATCGTCCCATGTTTTCCTTGCTAATACTTCTCCTCCCGAGTTCCTTTTCCCCTTCTATCTAACATGTTTTTCTATAATAATTACCTGCCCGCATGCTCTCATATTTCTAACTATATAATCTGCTATTTTATTTAATATTTTAAAAGTATAATTCCCATCAAGGTATAAGATCTTATTGGTGTTGTATAATTGTTTCCTTTCAATTTCTTTGATAATATCTATTAGTTCTATTTTATTTTTTTCACAATATATCATTGTGTGTGATTTTGTGAACGAATGATTTTTACACAGTGGACATTTTGGCAATACTCTGACCATATGCCATCGCACTGCAAATTATCCTGTCAACCACGCATCATGCATGTATTTGAACAGGATACTTTTCATTTTAAGTGATTTAAGTCTGACCCAGTTTCCCAAGGCCCTATCCCAATTTACGGTTATGTGTTTCTGTTCTATATTTTTTTATTCCTTATTTATAGTTTATCTGTTATTCATTTGTATGTAGATTTGGTGTCAATTTCCCATAGTTCTCTAGCGTCCCTATATTTAAGTAACATTTCTTTTATGGATCTTAATTTCCTTGGCACCTCTATTAACTTAATTAATTTATTGTTTCTGTATATGTCTGATCTCTGCTTCATAGAGAACCAAAAATAATCTATGTAGAGACCTTGCCAAGCTATTTTTGGCTCTGCTTTAATTTCCTTAAACCTGTTTATAATGTTGATGTATTTAATTAGGGTTGGATTGGGGAGGCCTGACCCCCCCACACATACACTTTTTTTCCTCCCTATATAATGTTTCCTTGTTTGTGTAATGCATTTTAAAACCCCATAAATATTTAATAATCTCATTATCTTATGTTTTTAAGCGTTGCATTTTGGATGTCTACTGATATTAGTTTAAAATTTAGGTGCGTATACCCGGTACATATAGTTTTTTGCTACCTGTGCTCGTTTCAATAAGCATAATGGCATTAGTGCCCAGATGTTTATATTTTCTTGAATTTTTTCCCTGATTTCTTTGAGGTTCTGTTGGTCCTCATTTTCCCCAAAATTTCAAAATTTACCCCTAATGTTTTAACTCTGTCTTTAATTGAATTGGGAGGGAGCACATGTCGCTTACCTCTCCAGTCACCTATCAGTAGGATCTCTGTCTTGTTGGGGTTTATTTTAGAACCCAATACTTTACCAAATTTGTTAAATTTCCTTACCAATTCATTATAGGAATTTCTATCTTGTACAAAGTTAGTACAATCATCAATGTGTTGTAGCATTTTCACTTCTTCTTTGATATTTAGAACATTAATTCCCTTAATCTCTTGTTTTTTTTCTAATATTAATACTCAGTATTTCTATTGCTATTACGTATACCGTAGTAGCATAGATAGTGGGCATCCGTGCCTCACTGATCTGTGAATTTCAGATTTTTCCGTTTTGATTCCATTTACATGTATACATGAGCTTATATTTCTATATAGGGTTTTAGTCCAGCTTATGAAATTGTTTCCAAAAACCAAATTTCTCTAGTGTCTTGTATAGATAGTTTTGTTCAAGTCTGTTAAAAGGTTTTTCTTGGTCAAATAGTACCATAGCACTATTCTTACCATTAATAGTTGTATATTCTATTATGGTTTTAATATTTAAAATGTTATTTTGTATTTCCCGCCCTTTCTGGCCACTAGTTTGATTTATGTTATTAATTTTATCAAAGCACATTTTGACTCTCTCCGCTAATATATTTCTTATGATTTTATAATCTATATTTAGGAGGGAGATGGACCTCAATTTTTTAAATCCTCCCTGACCCCTTTCCCTTTATATATAAGTGTTATTATCCCTTCCTTCATTGTGTTGGACATGTCTGATTTCCTTAATACAATATTATTATATAACCATTCTAGTATGGGTGACAGTTCCCCACAGAATCTTTGGTAGAATTCTGCGGAGATTCCATCTTTTCCTGGCACTTTATTCTTTGATAATTTTCCTATAGTCTCTATAATCTTGTCTTGTGAGATAAATTGCTCACATTTGTTTCAATGTTCTGAGGTTATTACCTCACAATTTATTTCTCGTAGGTATGTTTCTATATCTTCGTCTTCTATGTTCTGTGAAGTATATAGGTCCTTATAGTAACTCTGTATATGGTTGAGTATTTTAGTTTTGTCAGTCGTTGATTCCCTACCTATTTTTAATGATTCTACATTCCCCCCCCTTCTTAGCTCCTCCCTTTTATATAAACCCTCAGCATTTTTGTATAAGTGTGTAAATTTTCCCGCTTTAATTTCCTTTCCCTTTTCTAATTCTTTTTTTAAATGTTTAAGTTTTTCTTCTAGTGGTATTTTAGTGCCCTGTATTGTTATTGTTTTTATACGATTTTCTAAAGCTTCTATCTCTAATTTAATTTTCCTAACCCTCATTTTAGAATCATATATTGCTACTTTTTTGAAGATCCCTTTTAATTTATCCCATTCCGAAATGACATCTAGGTTCCCTTGGGTTTTAAATTTTTCTTTTTCCCTTTTGATTCCCCCCCCCCCCCCGTAAATTCTTCATTTTCCAAAATTTTATTGTTCAGTTTCCACTGTCCCCTCCCCCATCTTTTCCTTTTATTTTTTTTCTATTTCTATAAAAATTAATTTATGATCTGAAATTTTAAACTCTAGTATCCCTGCTTTAATATATTTATTTGTGCCTAATTTAGATCCCCAAAATTTATCAATCCTACTCCCTCTGTCCCCCTTATATTCAAATGTATATTCTACTCTTAATTATGTTTAACTGCCTGTAAATATCAATCATGTTTTGTGATTTCATAAGATAGTCCATTTGATTTTTGAAGAGTTTGTCTGTTCTGTATAGTCCGCCTTTCCTGTCAATGTTGTCCCCTACCCAGTTAAAATCTGCCCCGATAATCAATCTGCTTGCCGTATATTTTTCCAGATATTTTCCTAACTCTTCTATAAATTCTTTCCTCTTGTGCATTTTTGCTGGTATAATATACATTTAATAAATGGTACCCCCCCCCCCGCCACTTTTATGTGTAATAGTCTCCCTTTAAAAAAAATCCCCTCTAATCTTTCCCATTTACATCCCATCTTATTTTTTTATAAAAGTTGCTACACCCCCTCTTATATCCTGTCCTATTGCATGATTGGTTATTATAATGCAGTCCATTTCATGTTAGAGTTGTTTTTTAATATTGTCTGTTAGGTTATTGTGCGTCTCTTGTACAAACAGTATGTCAAAGTCCCCTATCTGTGTCAATTTAGTAATTTTCTCTTTGTCTAAACCATTTATGTTGATAGCAAACGGAAGTTATGTTCCTCCATTTGTGTTTCTCTCTGTGTTGCCGCTTTGGTACTAGTGGTTATAAGGTTAATGGCTAATGTTTTGTGTTAATTTCCTGTATCTTTCCCCTTTTGGGGGGAACCCGGGTCATCCTTAGCTGTCTTAACTGTACTATCCAGTATTTTGAAATCACTGGTGAAAAATGAAAATGTTGGCATTGGTCCCATTGTCCAGACTTAACATCTTCATTCAGAGTTTTTATACTTTTGTGTGCATTTATATATAGATGTTAACAGAAAAATAACATTGAATATTGATCTGCATTATTGTCTGTCTTTCTTGTAGATCATGGGCAACTCCAATTCTTCACCTAGCACCCCTCAGCCAGCATCTGTCAGCCATCATGTAGATATCAATTCTAATGTCACTAAAATCCCTACTGAGTGCCCTATGCACCAGGCCCAGAGCACAAGCCCAGCAGCCTGTAGCAAATGTCCAGTCGATCACAAGCAAATGGCAACAACCGGCAATTGTCCAGTCCAGCATAGCCAACCATCACAACAGCAGCACCAGGTGTACAGCAGTGAATGTCCAATGAGACAGGGACAAGATCAGCCCACAGATATTAACTTAGATAATATGGTATTTGTATATCGTCATTGTTAGCAGATAAAGAAAGGCTGTTGGCATCAGCAGTTTTCATTTGGCTTGTTAACTTTTACTTGACCCATAACCCAGTCGATCACAAGAAAAGGTACATCATGGAAATGATGCAGGTGTTCATTGCAACTATTGGGGTTTTGTTTTCTTCTTTAAAATGATACATTAGTTGTAATATTAAGTCGGATATTATGACCACCATTTGATGTGAATTTTATATGGTCCCACTGCAATAACCGAAGAGAGTACATAGTCATCCAGGTGTTTTCACATTCATTTGTCAGTATCAAATCCATTTTAGTACAGTAGCAAAGACACTTGTAGACTTACTGCTATGAAATTCAAAACACTCTTGAACATGGTCATAAGTAGACAACCTAATCAGCTTTAAGGGTCATTACAGCAGTTTTCAGTTTAAATGTGGTTGTTAACTTGTTGCACTTTTGGACAAAAACCTTGATATCCTGATTAACATGATTTACTTGAGATAAACAAATGAAATATTATTGTTATACTTGTATGCATATATAGATGAATATATAGATTAATTTGTAATATTTTGAGGCCTTTACAGTTATTTTTTACACACCAGCATTAAGCAGATTGCTTTATGTCCATCTGCATACATGCCAGTTACCAATTTAATTTCTGCACATTAATTACAGTTTTCCATCATTTAAAGCTGCTATATTTTGTGTATGGTGCACATGGTTTATGGAAGAATCTTGTTGTACCAAAAATCAAAAGTCAAGGTCACTGACTAAAAGATGATTTATCTTGTCCACAATAAGTTTTGGGTGAAATGCTTGTTAGATAAGAAGTTTGTTCATTTTATGAGTTAAAGGTCATGGTCATTGTGGCAAAAAAGAAAAATGGCTTTTTGCAGAATACCTTTTTTTTTTACAGTAAGTTCTTTAACTGAACTTGCACAGAAGATAACAAAAAAAATATAGAGTTTTGTTAAGCTTAAAAAGGCATGTTTGTTTGTACAGCGAGTTTAATTCAAGACCATAGTAACTATAGTAACTACTCTGCGGAGTCAACCATACTAAAGCAGTGACTACACAGTGGCAGGTCTGTAATATGCCATTCATGGCACTCTTCTGTTTTTTATTTGTTTTTGTTGATGTCTTTTTTTGTTGCTCTACTGATACTAAAAATTCACCATGGACCACATTTTATCCTTTTATATACTTTTGATAGTCAAAAAAATCCTAAATTTAAATTAATATTTACAGATTAAAACAGTAAAGTAATCATTTAACAGCATGGTGTTTATGCTTGCTAGCCTTAATCACATTACATGGCCACACATTATTGCACCAGTTGCAGGGACTGCTGGAATGGGTCTGGTAATGACTTAGACTGGTAATGACCCTCTACTTTTTCTGACCTTTGAGAAATACACAGGCTACCCCCTTAAAAACATAATTATATCCTAGAATAAACTTTGTTTTGATAGTTTAGCTATAATCCAGGGACTAAACCCCATGACATGAATAGGGAAGGGTAAGGATGGAATGTGGGACAGTGTCAGTTGGGTATATAAATATGTCTTCCATTAAGTGTATACATGGTTATTGGCTTGAAATCTTAATAGTTTCCATGTGACCCAAGGGTAAAGTGGCTGGTGTATTGATTAACACCTAGGGTCCAAGTCTATCCAGTTTCATTTGTCTATCTTAAATGTTGTAGCAGTAGTATGAGGATATATACAATAATATATACATCTGGCCAACTGGATTGTACAAAACTATCCCCACGTTTCTTTGATTATGGGGAGATTTAAAAAACCCACTTTTATTCTGCTTCTTGCTTCCAGATGCCCCCTCCCAACCAGAGACCAGCTCCAGACCAGCCATTTCCCCTCCCCATAAACAGGGTAAAGTCCAATATCCCTAAAGCTGGGACAGATGAAAACTGGGTGTACCCATCAGAACAGATGTTCTGGAATGCTATGCTTAGGAAAGGTAAGGAGCATATACTGAATTGGACTTTGCAACTCCAGCTTAGTCTCAATATGATGCGTATCATAATACTTGGGTGTCAGTACAGTATATATCATGCACTTAGCAGTTATTGCATACAAGAATAATAGTACAACTTGTATCACAGTAAAGAATGTCCATTTGTCATTACATATAAGGTCTGTGTTACTGGCAAAGTTACTAGTATTATCTGAATATATTGTGACCATTATGCAAATTTACATATGGTTTATTTTGTTACTATACTATGCCTTTTGAATTATTTGAGATCTGAAACCCAAAATACATCCAGATTGTGGCATATTAGAGTAGTACAGGTTTACATTTAGATATTTTTTCTGTTATTTTGGTCTTAGCAAAGCATAATTTGTCATATTGATTTTAAATCTAGAAGTTATTTGTAATGCCAGAATTTAAAGAAAAATATAGAATTGTTCATCATATCCTTGTATCATTTTAGATAACCATATCCAACTAAAATTTACACAATTGTTTTGAGCTTGTGAACATTCTTGAGGCCATGTTTTTTTTATCAGATTATGTTTTCGAGTTTTTATCATGAAGCCGTCAATCAGATTATGTTTCAATATTATGTCATCAGAGATCAGTTTGAGCACAGTATCGACACCTATTAATCAGGTGATCATGCATCTAATTGGCTGAGCTTGTGAATACACAGCCACTTTAATTTTAAATCAGATTTTGATCAGAATTGGAATTGAAGTTTTTATTGTCTATAACTTGGATTATTTTGATTATGGACGATATCAACATATTAATGTGGGGATCTTTCTTCTGATTGAGTTTGTGCACACATAACATTTTGATAGTTATGGTACATAGTTTTTCTCATCAACATCTGAGACATGTGGACAAGACCTAATATAATAATGAGATCATCTTACACCTGATTGGTTGAGTTTATCAAGATTCTAGAGGCCATGTTTCATTATGAATGACACAAACACATATTAATGAGATGATCTTACATCATACTGGCTGAGCTTGTGGAGATTCTTAGTTTCTAAGAGGCCTTATTTCTGATCAGGTTTTGATCAGACCTGTTTATAAGAAACCTTATTTCAGATCAGAGTTTGATCAGACCTGTTTATAAGAAACCTTATTTCAGATCAGCTTATGATTAGACCTGGAACATCAGCTTGTATAATCATGATTTTGGATTTGTTTTATTATAAACAAGATCTATGTATATTAAATCAAGCCGATCAGATGGTGAGAATATAATTTTGGAACCTTTTGGTCACAAGTGCGCTTTAATGATTGAGTCATAGCAGCTCACACATGGAGGATGTGATTGGCTTACAAGTTATGACTTAAGAAGTTACATATGGGTAGGGACAAACATTGGCATCCATGTTGACAGCACAGTTTGTAAAATAAATGCATATACTTTATTAGGATGTAGCTGTGAACAGTTTTCATATTGTGAATGAGCGACTAGTCCCCATGAGGATATTTTAGATCTAAAGGACAACTCATGTTGTGTAAACGACTTGCCCTCTTTATGCTCAGAAAGTAATCCTATATATTTGGTTAATGAAAGTTACCGACATTAATATATACGGTACCAACTATGTGTTGCAAACTTTCTTTCCCCACAACAGTTTAATTATATGCTTGAGTTGCATTCAAAATCTGTGTCTGCTAACCAGGTAATTATTATCAGGCCTACTTGATCCTTTCCTTTCCTCCTTTAGATACATTAGCCAATCACAATAATATTAGGGATATAAGCCTGTTAATTGTCTTTTTCTATCTCATATTGACAACATGACTCTTGTCCATTACCTCCTCTTGCTTCTGCCAGGTGTTGATCGTATATAAACTTTGTTGCTGTACTGGTAAAAATGTGCATTATTCCTCCAACAATCTAAACCATCTTTGTTTTAAAATTGGAACATTCAACTTTAAATTTGGATTTATTGTGACGGACAATCATTCTTTTGCAGGTTGTATTAATTATTTTTACATATTTTCTCAAATGTGAATGATTTTGACACCTTTACAGACTTTGTCTATTTAAGCCGCATTACAACATGCTACCATTGAACTTATTTTGTTATTGACATGTTAGCCCGGCATTTTTTTCACTTGCTCGGTTAGTAACAGGATGCTATTATCAAATTAGTAACATGTTGAATTTATGCTTAGTTTTCTCTTGTGAAGTTTCATTAGAAACGTCAACTAAATACATAATCTTCAAAGCAAGGAAAACAACCATGATACTTGTATTATATGTCTCAAGTGTACATCATCTATGCTATGCAGCATGTATAATACATGGACAGTGGTAATCTGAGCTATAATAGTGCAAAAGGAAGCAAAAAATTGGAATTTATGAAGGAAGATAATGCTGACATCCAAAGTCAACTTCCAGTGCGAATTTTATAGGGGACGCTAGGTTCATCACTGACTGCTGTCAGCCACAGTAAGATTATCAACAGTGGAAGCAAATAATGTTGAGATGATACAACCATTAGCCTTTGAAAAGATGTGCAGTCTGTTTCAGGAAATGATGACACAGTTATTGTGTTAATGACATCAGATCAGATATTGCCTTTATTTTCCTCATTTGCTTCCGCACCTTTTCTCAACTCACTGGGGGAGTGTATCTCCCCAACCACCCCAATTTTAGGCTGTCCAATCGGACATAAGTACACCACTCTACCCCCACATGTCCAAGCATGTCCTTTGGATCTTTAAATTCAGATTCATGGGGTTTGTACCAGAGTCAATGGATCCTTTTCACAATAGAGCCTTGCCATCACCAGCTGTCCATCCATTTTAGCATCAAGACTTTGTTTTGATGGTCAGGTCAACGAAGGTTTATGGGATCTAATGATCCATCCGTTTAGCTGCCACTGTGTATGCACAATAAGCAGACTAGGGACAAGAGATATTTTAGTCAGATGCACAATATTGACCACAGCCCAATGCCAGGAGAATGTCTAATCAGGCTCTTAGACAACCATACTAAGGCAGCAAGAAACCAAGTTTTGTTAACTTCGTGCCTTCTAACCCTAGACATTCACCTACCATCCACATTGCTTGCAGACAAACTACCTGTGGGCAGCCCCATCCTGCAGTTTCAGGCTCACTGGATCACCCATTTGCCTCAGAACAATTGGGTGATCCATATCATTTCAGAGGGGCATTTTGGATTCAATTGAACCAATCCCCTGACTAATGTATCCTCAGATTGACAGGAAGATGACTTTCTTCAACGGAGATATGGTCACTCATTGAAAAACTGGCAGTGCAGAAGCCACCATCGCTGGGGTTCTATTCCCTGCAGTTTCTTATTAAGAAGAAGGTGAACAGCAAGTTGAGGTCGTTCATTGACCTGATTCGCCTCAACCAATACATTTAGCAATCAAAATTCAAGATGGAGATTGTGAGATCAACCTATCTCTCATCTCACAGGATGAGTGTGCCATTAGTCACAATCTAACCAAAACATATCTTCATGTCCCTGTCAAACCCTTATCATGGAAATTTATCTGTTTTTCTTACCGTGACACATTTTATCAGTGAAAAGTCCCACCCTTTAGCCTCAACATCAGTCCTTGGTTTTTTGACAAGGTTATCAATTTGCATCGTCACCTTGTTCAAATCGGCTTCATCTACGACAATGGTAGTGTACCTGGACAACATCCTCCAGAAACATAGTAAGTTCTATTCTACTCAAATGCAGAAATGATCTTCTCTCACTTTTAGATCATATATGCTTTTTAGTGATCTAGGAATGGCCCAGCCTCCATCCATCCCAGCTTTTTGTTCATCTCGTTAATGATTTTATCACCAACTTGGATATGGTATGGCTTCATCGTGTTCACATAATCAGGATCATTGAACTTGAGTCCATTTCCAACAAGACCTGGATTTCAGCAAGAATTTTCTTGCTACTCGGATTATTCAGTGGCGGGCTTGATCTTAATCAACTGTCTTATTATATGCCTCTTACAAATTACGTTGCTAGCACAATATCACCCCTTTCAAGTTGACTCGATCCTAGTTACATATATGCCAACCAGTTCACTTTTAGCATAGTCATTATACTTTCCTCTACTAAATTATGCCTATGGTGTAAATGTATTCAGATTAAGAATGTTCTGGTATATCCACCTCCCAAAAACGTAATAATTTGTTTTCACATTTTCATTAACATCCCATTAATCCCACACACCTTATTCTAGAAAAGACAGCTTCTTCATAACTTTGATGCATGTCCATAGACTTGAATGCACTTTCCTAACAGTATGAAATTCTATTTATAGCAGCTACCCTCTTTCTAAGAAACGTGCTGGTTGTTTCAATTTATAGCAGTTGTATGGCTTAGGAGAGAACAGATTGGATTTCTACTTTTTAATCTTTGCTCGCAGATTCTTTCTGGTACAGAACCAGTCTGTAGATATTTGGCATTAAAAGTCAGATCAGATTTATTCTAGTTGATGCATGTATTAGAGCAAGAACTGTTTTTCAAATAATTTCACAGGTGAATTAAAAAAGGCAAAAAAAAACTGATTCAAAGATGAACACATGAATTACACAATTCGGCGTTCAATTCTATGGCAGCTTCATGCCCCTTGCAGATAGTGTGGAAAGGATTTTAATATTCATCATGGTGGTAAAACAAAGAAAGTTTGAATTAGCTCGTTTTACTAACTCCAATACTAAGGTAACTTCTTTTTTACAGCAGAACCAAATTGTAGGCATGATATTTTATAAATCCAGAGGCATTATGTACAGAGTTCTTAATAGAAAATGGACTAACCCTTTTGGTAGAAGACTATGTTGGAATTTTGTTCAAATGGATGTTTCCTGATTAAAAATTGCAGACACGTTTGCATGTGCAAGAAGAAAATCATCTAAAATTATTATGTGTTTAGCATAAGATAATTCACTTAATATTGCAGAAGCCATGAAAATTGGCCTATTTAATATAATATATTGCAACAGACAGGAGCAGTGATTATGATGACAAAAAGTTGTACACAGTCTGTGTAAGAGACTTTGACAATGAAAAGGCAAAGTCAGAGTGTTCTTCTTTCATTACTAGAATTAACAGTATATTCCACTAGAGAAAACAATTTTTATTTGCTTGATAATTCTTTGTATAAATATAAGTTGGCAGAACTGTATGGGGTTTTCAGCTGATAGTAAATCAGTGATGACTGAAATTCATAAAGTTGTTGCATTCTATAATTTGAAAAATGTATCCATCATTGTACATATTTTGTAGACCCTGTCAAATGATGCACCTTGCTGCAGGTAAGGCTGCTGATAAATTATAAGAACTCCTGAAGTTGGCATTTTACCTGACAATATACTTCATGCAGACAGAGTAAACGTCCATTGGTACCATATTTCCCAGCTAAAAGACCCAATAACTGGAAGATACTTAATTTCCTCTTCTTTGTCACATTATGAAAGGAATATTGGTTCTTGATCATTCTAATGCTGACTGTGAGGGATTGTTCAGTATTGTTAACAAAAATAAAAACTGAACTCGGATGTAACCTAGCACTTAGGGCTCTACTGGTGTACAGAACATAGACTCAACTGGTACAAAGTGTTTTGAAATGCAATATGACAGCTTTATAGAGCTCAAAGTGCTATATATGAAAATTTCAAATAGTAATTGATGTTAAAATACAAGGGGGTAAATAAATCATGTTGTACATATGAAGATTGAATTTTATTATGTTATATGTGGATTACTCCTTTTTTTTCTGCTCGAATAACTTTTTTCTAATTGGATTACCGGTACACGTTTTCCTTGCGAGTGGTTGGCATGTATATATAGTTATGATCTTGCTATCATGTTTATCTGCTTATACAAAACTTTTACAGGATGGCGCTGGAGGCAGGATGATCCTAAACCGGAAGACTTGGCTAATATTGTCAAAATACACAATGCTAACAATGATATGGCATGGGAAGAGGTGCTTAAATGGGAAGCACTGCATGCCAAGTAAGAGTAAATAATTTAAATAATAAAAATATAAATTTCATTCTCTTTTTTTTTTTTAATAGAGTATTATATTTGGACACTTTAAATTTGCTGTAATGTCATGTTTTTGTGTCTTAAGACATTGGTTGAATTGATTTTCCTGGTACTTAATATAACAGAATGCATCTGTTTGTCTCTGAAACTTGGGATAAATATTGCATGAGTGCTACTTATGATTTTTTAGTTTCATGATGTCCATTTTTATGACAAACCATCCATTCATTGTCTGCTCTTTTGTTTCAAGTGCATAATTCTCAAAACATTTGATATTTTCATGAAACTTGGTATATGTCGGATTAGTGGTCCAGCTGTAACTTTCACTATTTGCAGTTCTTCACTTTAAATAATTTTGTTTATTTTATTTTTTTCTTCAGTCCATCCATTAACTGCACTTTTTCTGAATTAATATTTACTTTCAAAACTATTCAATGAATCTCTAGGCAACTTGACTTGTGACTATTAGACTTTTGTTCCAGAAGTGCATTTTGGTATTCACAGCTGTTGTGAATACTTGTATCCAGTATGACTGGCTAACTTTTGGAAAATCTTATTGTCTCCAGAATATCGGAGATGGTTCCAACACTAAAGATTTAAAGAGAAAAAGTGGATCACCTCATAAATTCCTGGAAATTCTATTCAGACAGCAGAGCATCAATTCCATTGAGGGACTTTTTTATCAGGTGTTTAGCAAGTTATTTTCATATTATGGACAATGAAAGCAAATAATTGGAATATTCATAAATATTGCCTAATTCATCATTTAATTGACCAAAAGATAGTACTAACCAATGTAATATTGAACCTCTTGACCGTAAGGAAGGATAATTGCGTTGTATTGTCCTGTTCAGTTCTTCAGTGGAATATCTTTCTACTGCATTGGATGTCACTTTTTTAGGATGCTCTTGTAACTTGTGAAAGTAGTTATTAATATATCATTTTAATGAGTAGCAAATTTAAAACTTTTTTTAAAAAAAAACTGGCTTGATGTTTTTGTAGATAAAAATAAGGTTGAATTGTACATTAAATTTATGTTGTGACATTGAATTTTGATATAGGTCGATATCACAAAGTAAATGTAATGCCCAGACTATATTATAGTGTAGTTTCATGAAATATTTTGATTACATAACGATTTAGTAATAATTATTATTCCAGAGTGAATGGCAGAGGATTGTAGTTAATGCCAGATAAATATCCCCTTCTTGCTGCTGACATTGTTTTAATTTTTTTTAGTGGCTTCAATTCTGATTCTGTGCATAGTATTTGCAGTTTATGTATTCTTGTTGTTAATTTAGTTTATTATACAGTTTTACATTGGAGTTTGGATACGATGCTCACACCACTTATTCGCATAACACTTTGCAAAAGCATGGGAGTCCCATGCTGAGTTGCACACATTTCAGAGATACTTACAGACTTCCCAAAAGGAATCAGATGGAAACCCATTTATAACAGTATGTTAGTATCTTTCATGCTGAATCAGCAACAATCTGGAAATGACTCATTAATAATTTTCTACTTAATCCATCATGTTGACTCACTTTTCCTGGACCTTGCATTGCATAAGTGTGAAAGTAACGGCACCTGATATACTCTCATGTCAAAATCAACTGCGAACAACATAATGTGCCAGATCAAGTCTGTGTTTGTTTGCGCTACTGTTTACTCTTAACAAACTTTTTTGATCCAGATATGCTGGCACCATGTGTAGCTTGCAGTTGGACTTGACTGTGTAGTTTGCAGTTGGACTTGACTGTGTAGTTTGCAGTTGGACTTGACTGTGTAGTTTGTAGTTGGACTTGACTGTGTAGTTTGCAGTTGGACTTGACTTTGTAGTTTGTAGTTGGACTTGACTGTGTAGTTTGCAGTTGGACTTGACTGTGTAGCTTGCATTTGGACTTGACTGTGTAGCTTGCAGTTGGACTTGACTGTGTAGTTTGCAGTTGGACTTGACTGTGTAGTTTGCAGTTGGACTTGACTGTGTAGTTTGCAGTTTGATGACTTTTCTGTGTGTAGTTGATTTATTTCAGGCATTTTGTGTTTTTGCTTTGAATGGTCAACAAGTTATAAATTTTGTACCAGTAAAACAAATAAAGAATTGCTGTTATGCAATCTTTGAGAATAATAACTATGTTATGTTTTATTCAAAAGTTATTTGTGTTATTGAATTGTGTGTTGCATAATTTTCAGACAATGCTGTAATCCAAGACTGAAAAAATTTGGAGGCAAGGCCAAAGAATTCTCACCAAGGGCCAGAATACGGAATTGGTTGGGGTAAGTGTGCATTGACTGTAGTAAAGGTCAGGCACTAGCATGAATAAGGATATATTTGCTTTCAAACAAGATCAGCTCGAAAGGCATAGTTGTAGCTTGCAATGGAATATTTTGATATCAACAAATATTTAAATGACCAGATTGATAATCATTCTAAGTGCAATGAATTAAAGAGTGAAATATTTATATAATTAAGAATTACCTAATTGCAGTGATCATTTGAAGACCAGACCTTAATATTCTGATGTAATAAATTTACCAGATTTCTCTATTTTAAAATTTGTAAGCTTGTTGAAATGTTTTTCTGTAGATATGAGCTTCCATTTGACCGGCATGACTGGATTGTGGACAGATGTGGTAAAGAGGTGCGATATGTCATTGATTATTACGATGGTGGAGCTGTTGATCCCAACACTTACCAGTTCACTCTTCTGGATGTGCGACCTGCATTAGATTCAGGTTCAGCATTGTGGGACAGAATGAAGGTAGCATGGTGGCGATGGATGGTGGATAAACGTGACCAAGTTCCATCAGGACAGACTCATGTGAATCATGAAAAAAGTGCCACACAGCCAAGTCAGCCAACTTCATCATAAGATCTTGTCCATAGGAATACCTTCATTAGTTAAAAATACTCTAAAAATTGTGTTATTTTACTTAACTTTGTTTCTATAACATCAGCTTGTACCTGACATTGTTAAATGTATAGAATACATTGAAGAAAGTATCAACACATTCTGAGTACAACTCGTTGTGCACAGTTTTTTAATACCATGTCACTTTTGTGATCATTTATTGAATATCTGTTTAAATTGAAAAATGAGAGCCACTGAAAGCCGTATTACAAAACCTAGGCATACAGTGATTTTGAAAACTGTTGCAATTTAGCCCCTATTTTTCCAAATTTTGAGTTAAACACCAGTAATGACAGATCCAGGTGAAAGTGTTGTGTCTGTATTTTTAAAAATGATCCTACTAACATTAACTTTTTACCCACTTCATCAGTGTCTTTCTTTTTCATAATCTAATGTACTTTTACCAGCATTTGCATACATCAAACACAAGTAACAATTTAACTTTTTCAAAATATATGCATATTTATGCTCAAACTAACATTTCATTGGGTTATGACAGAACCTCTGAACTTGAGTTGTAAATCAACACTCATATAGTTATGATTGTAACTCTTTTATTTTTCAAAAAACACAGAACTAAATTTCACTAATTCACTGTAACAGTTAGAGTTCAAAAAGTATGTGACTATTGCTTGAAGGTACTTTTTATACTCGTAAGTCCAGTCCAACTGTGAAAAGCATTGACATGGTTAATGCAATGGTAGATCAGGGTCTGTGTTACTTGTTCTATTGATTAATTTTAACAAACTGCATGGACCCAGATATGCAATATATTATGATTGTGATGGCAGACCTGGGTCTCTGCAGTTGGACATAAAAGTGAGTATATGTGATACTAAAGGGGTAGGTATTGTAAGAGTCAATTTCAACCCATAACCAGGTCCAGATGAAACCTACAGATAAGTTATGTCTCTCTGTGTTCCTTACATAATGTATTTGATCTTTGTTCATGGATTATAGATATGCTGGCTAGAAATGTTCCTATCATGCATATTGCAGAAAAAGATATAAGCTGTGTATTTGCACCCAATGAGCATAAAGTCATTGTTAAGACTTTTTATCAGATTTGGTTTTTATTTTGAAACAATATATAAATGATTTGTATATTTCAATTAGGCTTGGTTAATTGCCCCTGACACTGTTTTCATTTTAAACGTTTCTTGCATGTATGTTTAGCACTGACATGCAGTTTTATTCTTGCCAGAATCACCCCAGAAAAGCCAATTTATGTATTTCTTGAATATTTCTTACACAAACACATAGTGATTACTCTTTGTATTAATAATAGCTGAATGTTGATATTGTATATAGAGAAGAATTAAAAATGTTTAAAATGTTGGCAACAAAAACTGTTTTGTTAATGCATCATTAGAAGGATAGCTTACTTTGTTATTAATATTTTTTACAAATATTTTTTAAAATGATGATTGATCCTAAATTTTTATTTATTTCTATCAAGTTTATAAAAGAGTAAGGGAGAAATGTAAAATAGCTGTAAACTATACAGCATTTGATGCACTTATTCAACATACAGAGCACAGTTTTATTACTTCACCAACCTAAGATATCATTTCTGATACCTTTATTGTCAAGATTATGATTGGATAGGAACTGGTTTCTTATTATGAATCAAACGGGTCTACAAAATTGATGGATTGAAAAAACAATTATTTCAGTAAGACAGATTAATACATATGTATTTGTTCCAATGCACAATGCTCCTCTTACCCATGATTTTATTAGTATTATTACTGCAGCATAATAAATTAGAACTCATTATTATATTGTTTTGTGTTTGTTCAGTACGTGGTATTTATCCCTTATGGTATCAGGGTACCAATTGTTTTTCATTAGACCTCATTGCTAAAGTTTAGTGAAATAAATATACCTTCTATTCTACTTCAACATTTATGTCACACACTGTTTCAGAGAACAATCTTAGATTGTCAATTTGACAAGGACAAAAAAAAAAGTACTCCATTGCATTTAAGAGAGATAACTCTGCTGGAACTAGACAGGGATAAGAGTTATCTAGTCACAGCAGACCTAGTTTCACCCAAAAGTGTCCCATTTATAAAAAAAAATCATTAAAAAAAAATGTAAAATACAATCAAGATATGAATTAACATAATCTCACATCTTGCCAAAAGGCCTAACTTTTTTAAAGCCTAACAGAAAGTACAACTCTTACATAATCCACCAATCATAGCTAGTGATGTTGTTTATTTCTGAATGCAAGGTTCCCTACACCTTAAGCTCCACCCACCTGGGTTTGTACAATTGGTACCATTATACCTATAACCAAACTTAATATTTTAAATAATCTGTGATATAACTCGGGACTGTACAAGTAACAAGTGTACTTAGTCTCGCTTGTCAAAAAGAATTAAAGAAGGTACTCAGCTGTGTATTGTATTGATGTATGTGTAATGTAATGGTCTTGGAACTATTTTAGCTGCTGTTTTCATATTTGTGTTTTACTACCAAAATACATTTGGGGAATAAAATGAATTATTTTAACTATGGGTTGTGTTTTATTCATATCAACACTTATTGAACTTCACATGGGTGATAGGGGATAAATCAAACTATCATATTATGTAATAACTAGGACAAAGGCGTATGTATCAAATAGTATGTACCTCTCCTTCAAAATGTACAATTCATCTAAAATAAAGGACTTTATATTTGTTTGATAGATGCAGAACTTGACATCAGAGACAGATAGACATGACCCAATCTTATTATAAAGTATAAGCTTGGAACACTTTACACTCACTAACCACCAGTCATCACACCCACCCTCTTTGTCACAAAAAATTGTAAGCTTCCCTCCTTTGTGTAGTGAATAAAAGTGAAGCAATAAGCCAATCTGACACCAAATGTAGTAGCTCACAGCTTCTAATTGATTATGTTGGATTTAGGGGTGAAAATTGGGGAATAAAATAACAGAAAAATGACAAAGATAAACAATAAGTATAGCGAGTCCATTGGAGTTAAAAACAGGAGGAGGGTGTATCTTAAAAAATGCAAAATATGATCTAGATATGAATTAACATAATCTCATTTTAACAAGAGGCACAACACAAGCCTAACAACTCTTACATAATGCATCAATCACAGCTAGTGTTGTTGTTTATTTCTGAATTTAATGTTCCCTACACCTACACCTTAAGCTCTGCCCACCTGGGGTACCATCAATTGGTACCATTATACCTTATTAGTATATTCAGCAGTTAATAGAAACAGGAAACGGCTTTAGATTTTACTTTTGGAGAAAATCATGCATATTACAATGTGTATTATATTTATTTCCTCAAGTTTTTAATTTTATGTTAAATGACTCGGAAATTAAGGATGCTCGATTATAAATATCCAGATATACACCACAGAACTTTCTCTTTATGTTTGTGTTTGATTAGGATTTTTAACATAGCTTTAACAATTTTTCAGTCATATCGCTACGATGTCTGCAGTAAGGCAGTTTTATAGTGATATCTAGCACTGTGGCTTCATGCTGCAGACATGTAGCATGATGTCCCACCCACTCACATTATCCTGACACCAGGACAACCAGTCCTAACACAAGCCTCTTAATGCTGAACGCCAATCGAGGTAGCTGTTAGTACCATTTTTGTAAGTCTTTGGTATGACTTGGCCTGGGATCGAACCCACAACCTCCCGCTTCCGTGGTAGATGCTCTAACCACTAGGCCACTAGAGCGGTTTTTCTTTATGAAGTTTGTATTCCCAAACCCTTACATTTCAGTTAAACATGGCCATATGTCATTGTGTTTGAAGATGACATGGTAACGTTTGTCTTCTTGTAAGCATGTAAACTTTTGACTAAACCTTGAAAAGTCTACACCACTTTTATACTAATGCTAAAGTGAACAGTTAAATAAGAAAATCAGCATGTTTTGGTGAAAAGTGTCCAAATTTGGACATTCATGTGCGTGTATGTACCCAGTCGATTGCATGTAAACTAAAACAAAAAGTCCAGGGAAATCAAGACTTTTTGTAAGAGGCTGTTTACTCGAAGATGAGAATTTTCTATCATTGGTGAGGCCTGCTTTCAAACTGTTCATTTATAGTTTGATCTGAACAAATGGAGCAGCTATGATTGACCATCTCACCTGGTTTTGATGATCCACAAGCAGATTTAACTTGTACATTTACATTTTAATTTGAGATTAAAAAAGACATACATGTATATGACATTCAAAATCCATCAAGTGAACACTGGCAAAGATGTGAAAGATGGACTCTCTCTCTCTCTCTCTCTCTCTCTCTCTCTCTCTCTCTCTCTGTGTGTATATATATATATATATATATATGTGTATATATATATATATATATATATATATATATATATATATATATATATATATATATATGGTCACCAACAAAAGATCTTGTGCTAATCAGCTTGAGGAAAAAGTGTAATGATAAAGAATAATGAGATTGATAATGACAAATATAAGCAACCAGTTGAAATAGCAGTATTACAAAACACATTTCTTTCAGGATTATTTTTTAAGCTAAATCAGATCTTTGGACAGATGACATGAGAAAGAAAGAACAAGTGCAAAAGGAATAGACTTAAATCAGGAAATAGAAAAGTATATGTATAAGATGGGTATTTTTTTTAAAAATCAGCCAAAAGATAAAACACGTTACTTAATTGGACTGGTAGTTTTTTAGCTCTTTAAAGATGCAGAAATGTGGCAAAAGTTGAGACTTTTGACAAACATAAGCCCATTTTTTTTAGGAACAAAAATGTTTAATTCACTGTGTAATGTGTCAGAATTTAGTAGTTCTTTGTATCAGAAACATCAGTTTAAATGTAGTTCATACTTGACCGTTATCGAGATACAAGGTACCAGTGTATGCTGATAGACTTAAATTAAAAAATTTAAATTTTGCACATGGTCCACATGTGACAACCATATTATTATTCTAGTGAAAAGTTATTCTCACATATCTTTCTATTCTTTAAAAATATGAATTTTTTGTTGCAACATGTAAACCACCTTAATTTGTTTAAAAAAAGCTCCATTTTGAAAACAAAATTGCTGTTTTTTAGCCAAAGGTGGTGTCATGTGTCTATGATGTCATACCAAAAAAAAATTTAAAAAGCAATTGCAATTTTAAGTTTTTGGAATGTTCATAATTTTTTTACCATGGTATTTTCAGGTCAACTACTGTTTGGAAAACTCTTTGGCATAAGGTGCTCTGTGAAGTGTTGGTAATGCATTTCCTAAACTTGTATTACCTCAATTATACAACAAGCTTTATATATCAATTTCTTCAGACATTAATTCAGCGCCCCAGGTGGCAGAGTGATCTGAAGTGCTTGCCTTTACACGTAAGTCACATCTTCACCTCTGTCTGCATGGACTCTAGTCTCATCTCAGCCAACATAGCTGTGTCAGAAGGCATGCCAGTAGCTTCCCATGGGTTGGTGGTTCTTACCAGGCTTTTTCCTCCACTGAATATACTGGCTACATGTATAGCCTTTGATTTTGGCCATCATCACTTGAGGACACATTAAAGATGCTCACTTGCTGCAGTAACAAAAAGGACTTACAGTACTTGCAAACCAATTTTTTTGGGGGGATGTGTGTATGTGTCAGAATCAAAGGTAATTATTGATTTATCAGTTTTAAAAGGTATTACATGTTTTCAGTTGCAGTGTTTTACAATATTGTACGCCCCACATTGCCATCATTGGGGATTGTGTAAAAATAGGACCTATATACACTGTACCTCATTTTAGTTAAATATTTGTTAACTATCGGTGTAGACACGGCATTAAGTGACCATTCAGGTGGAAGAAACTATAGATCCAAGTATTGAGCCCTGGTTTTGCATAGAGTACTTAACAGGCATCATGGATTCAATTACTTTCATAAAGTCTTGAATTTCCTACATGGAGCTATGCCTTCCACAGACAGTTTTCAAGTTTCCTCATATTGAAGAAATTTGTCAACTCTTTTTTTTTTTTCTTTCTTTTTCTTCTTTTCTTGCAAGAATGATTACGACTTTCCATGTGTTACATATTAGAATCAAAATGTACATTGGCTATCTTTACCTCTGACAAGAATAATTGGTTGTTGTCTGAAGTATCGTAAGATAATGAAATTTTCAACTGAAAACATATTTGGGGAATTTTGTGAAACTGGGACCAGGAGATTTAAAATTTGTAAGGCTAAGACTCATTTCAAGTATGAAATTTTTAAGGGAATTTTCTCAAATTTAAAGTTACATATGATCACCAAAATCTTGAGAATTGTTTCTGATTAGCTACACTAAGATGTAAATGAAGAATTGTCCCAGCGATGCACATTACCATGGTGATGATAATTCAGGGAATTGGCATATTGTCATTTTCATGTCTCTCAAGTGCAGTTAGTGACTTGTAACATGTTGTAGGGTTTAACGCCATTTTTCAGCATGCGATAGGCTATACATGGCAGCCAGTATTAATGCTGAAGGAAGAACCCGGGAAAATCTACAGAAAGAACCACCAACCCACAAGAAGCTGCTGGCAAGCTTTCTCAAATACCCACATTGGCTGAATCTGAGACTCGTACCCACGCAGACAGGTGAGATGGCAGTGATCTTTAATGGAGAGCATTTTAGACCAATCAGCCACTCAGGGCCCCCTTGTAACAGGTATTCTCAATATTAATTTTTTGTACATCGTGGCTTTTATTGTTGATACCTGGATAAAAATGTGCATACTCTGGATATTGCCTAATTCAACAGTATTAACAAGACTCAATACTTAGGACAAAGTCACTTATTGCATAACACAAATAAAAAATACATTATAATGCTGTGGAATATGTGGTTGCTTTGTTTTGTTTTTAATATCTCTTTCAGAACATCATTAGGCATTTGCAGTAAGCATGAATAAAACTTAGTAAGACTGTGCTTATGACATGTTCTGAGGTGGTTATTTTGAACTAGTCAATTACTTAATAGGGGTTCAGATAAAGCAAGTCAGGTGAGCAATCCCAATTCTGCTTGAGTCTCTTGTTAATGTATTTCTTGTTTATAAAATGGAATCACAACAGAGACAAGTTTAATATCAAATGTTTATTTGTACGAGTCACAATAAAATAAACTTAAAATGTCTACTTTTGTGTTCAGCTTAAATAGATATAAAAAACAAAAGGCAAGATCACAGATAACTAGTTTATAGAATGAGTTCAGTTATTATCACAGATATCTCATTATTTGTTTTTAAAATATAAATACATTCTTTGGCAGGTATGTGCTGTATTTTCCACTTTTGCTGGATTTTACATCAAGTTTAAATAAAGTTACCCCCAAAAATGGTAAATTAATGTAGAGAAATCATAATTTTTGACAGAAATTACAGTTAAAGAATGAAAATGTATAATTTACTATTAATTATTACAAGTCAAAGTTTCCAAAAACTTATTTTATGTAGTTAGAAATTTATATTAGATTCTTCTTATAGTGATTTAGATCTGTTCATATTTTGTTTCAATGCATACCATTCCTAAGGTAAAGCTAGGGATATTTACTAGAAATGTACAAGATAGGTGTTTAAAGGCACCAGCTATGAAATAATTGTCTCTACAGACAGACTAATTGGTATTTATGTATAAAAAAAGACCTTTTCTTTTGACTCTTATACACATGACAGAGGCTATCTTAACATTTAGTCTGTAATTTGCATTAAACTACCATATACATCGAACAAAATACACAGATCTGATGCACAGGCACATTATGTGACAGCAGATCAGGGTCTTTGTTGTTTTCAGTTTGACTCAACTTATAAGTGAGTGTATATGGTATATGTGGAATGCACAAAGATTGTGATTTAACTAAAGTCTTTTTCATACATGAAGTTATAATATAATGCATTATATACATGTGTAACTAATATTCATCTACTGCTCTATGCTTTCTTACTAATGCTGTGTATAAATTATGACTTAGATAAAGAAAATGAGAGAGGAGACATTACTATGAATGAGATTTGATTATCAGTCTGATTTACAAATTGTCAGCTAAAGCTTCATTCCTATTACTTTTATAATTGAGTATATTCATATAGAATATATTCAAGTTTAGTAGTATAAATGACATCTCAGGTGATAATGTGCACCTTGAAAAAATAGAGTTTTTTGTTTATTCACCTTATGAATGTTCTGTTTGAGCACTTTTATGATAAAATTACCATTTTACCTGCTTTTATGTATCAAAATTAAATATCTTGAGTCTTTCATACACATTGATATGAAAATGTGAAATTATGTACAAACTTATGCATTCACCTTGATGAAGCACTCAGTGAAAAATTCGTACAGTAGAAAGTCCAAAAGGGTATATATACTATTAGTAAATTTTAAACCGGAGAAAACAGAAATTTTCACAACCTTTCAATTACAGATGATGTAGACAGCATCTGGGACCAAAACAGTTTAAGAAACCTAGATGTCTTGATTAACTTTGATCTCTACAAATACAATTATATTCAAGTATTTATTTCAGAAAAGGGCTTCATGCAAAATATGCCAGATGTCATCAATTCAGTGCAAGTTAATATATATGGAAATAATTTCTGTTGAGAAAAGATGTACAAGGGTATTACATATTACTTGTACTTACATCTTGTGCATACATTTTGTTTTAGAAGTGTTATCATTTTATGCAGAGATGTAACAAAAATCGATTTGCAGCTTTTGGTATCAGATTCCAATCCACACCATCATAGAACTGTGACAAGATTTTGTTATTTTAATCTTTTATTTCTCCAATGATAAATCTATGTTTGAATATAAATATAATTCATTATTCCTATTATGGGAATCTAACAAGAGAAATAAATGATATGGCCAACAGAAGAAGTTCTCTTAAATTTGATACTGTTTAAATATTCAAATTGAAACTTAAACACTACATGTACATATGTACAATCAAATTTTAGAAAACAGATTAATCTAATAATGGACAGGATTGATGAAAATTAAAAAAGGTCATAAGAATTATGAATCTATAGCTTAGTAAAATGTAAATATTTTATCTACAGCAGAGTTTTAAAAAAAAATTGTGTTTGTTTATTAGATGAATGTATGTGCACTAAATTGTAATAATTGTAATAAAGCATTGAAATATTTATATTTGCTACATATTTTTGTCATTAGTCTAAAGTTTTGGCTGAATATAGATTCCATGTTGGATAACATACCACAGCTATGATGCAAGTACATTTTTTTGCTTAGTGTATGAAAAGTACACCAGAACAAAGTAAATTTGACTGTATGTACTAAATTGTCATAATATATTAAGCTGCACAAGGCTACTATCTACTAATATTAAATATATACTGATAATAATACAACCACCTTGAGCACAACAATTTCTGTTAAGTTTGGAAGTAAAATAAATTTGCAAACAATACATTCTCATGAGAATGTTTGTCAGATAGCATTGGCATTTAGGTTTTCAACAATCTCTTCGGTTGGGAATATTTTGTTTGAACATTTGTTAAATATTGACAACACTACATAATTATATTATACATTATGTCACTAACAGTTAACATTAGTTTAAAGCTTTTTCAGTGAAAATACAGTTGTATATCATCTAATATCCATTTTAAATACAAATCTGAGTGCATAAAAACAAAAACAAAATGAAATAGTCAACCCCATCAACATTGCAAGCTCATACTGTCTCATGTTATAATAAAATATATTTAAGCATAGTGATGTGACAATATTGATGCAACAGATGTCAATATTTTAGTATTTTTATATCTTGCATTTTGCAAAGCAGAATGAAACCAGTTGAAATGATGACAGGCAAGTCAGATATGGACATGGTTTGCAGGTTTTGTATTTTCATTTGCACAGGTTGTTCAAAGTCATTTGCAGATCAAAAAAGTGTAAACAACAAATGCTGTTGACTATAAAAAAAATGTCAGTAGATCAGTGAAAAGTGGCAATATCTTTGTATCAAAAGAAATTTTGTCAGAAATCAGTAGAAGTTTTCATGTTCACAGGTCATCATTATCATGATGGCATTTCAAAGAGCAAGGAAATTTAAATTATCAAATAACCCTATAAAGGAAGAATCAAATGGGTAAAAAAGCAGACTAATTTTTTGCAGATTGTGAAACAAAACTGACAGCCAACTTTTTAGGGAAATTTCTAGTGTATTTAACACTTTGACACCAATGAAGAAAGTTCCATTTCTTCAGTTTTAAGAAGCATCCAGTTTGGACAACCTTTACTGTGTGAGAAACAAAAACTGAAATTACCATGTACTGTAGCTTTTGAGTAGGGGAACATTACAGCAGATTGTTAATTTCTGGAGAAAAGTGATCTTTCTTCCAGATAAAACTTGAAAAAGAGAGCAGAGTGTAAGTCATTAGAATTATTGATGAAGCTTACAGACCATGTCAGAGTTGAAGGTGGCAACATCATAATGTCTGCTATTTTTTGGGACTAATACTAATTAAGAGGATGGAACTTGGAATATTAATGCTGACAAGTATATTCAGATCCTGGGTTATTTGTTTATGGCCATAGATTTCAAAATGTTTGGAAACCAACCATTTATATTCCATGATGATTATGTTCCTTCACATAATATTGTATTGTGTATATCATGAAAAACCGCAAATGGATTAGTTCCTTTAAAATTCTTCAATCACAAGATATAAATATAATAGAAAATGAATGGAGAATTTCCCAAAATTGGCTTAGGAGGAAAGCTCAAACCAAAGAAATAGAAATGACCTCATTAAAGCAGTGCAAGATATTTGGATGTCCTTGAATTAAATCTGTTTTAAAAGCCTCTCTGCTTCTATTCTGAAGAGAAGTTGCCATGTAAATGAAGCTAATACTAATAACTTCAAGAAAGCCATTTCTATTAATTTATATTTTGCTTGGTTTTTACAACTTTATTCATGCTGATGAATTTCTCAACAAGCAAGTTTATTGACATTCAAGCATCAATAATGGCACATCACTGTTGTGGTATCTTTGGTGGGTGTTAATAATGTATGTTATAAAGGTACATTTCCTTTTACTTGAATGCTCATGAATAACTTACAATGAAGGCCCATAATTATTGAATTTATCATTTTAAAGTTCATATTATATGTATACAAACAGTTATCCCCCTTTTTCCCTCTTGCAGTCGGAAACATTTCAGATATTTTTCAAATTTGTACAGAAACAGTTTGAACTTTTTGAAAATATGACTGTAACATATGTTGCTCTCATAATAATAAATCACTAAACAAAGTTAAGTTTAAATTACAAAGCAGTCTTTCAAATGTAATTTTGTTGGTTGCATTTTATTTTACACTATGAGTGTCACTATTATCTTTTGTAGGGGTAACTATTGTTTCTTGATCCACCCATTGTTGAAAGGTAGCTGAGAAATGGGTAAAGGGCCACGTTTCCACTTCTATCTACACATCCTGGTCTTTTTGCAGCATTCATAACTTCATCCATGTTCAGTCCCAATCGATAGGATTCATTAGCCAAGTTCAGCAAGCGTTTTACTTCATGGAATGGTAGGAAACCTAAAGAAAAATAACACTTCAATTACAGCCAAACATAGGTTGCACAAATGAAGAATATTTCATTGTTTTATTTTTTTTATATAGACTGAAAATAAATTTCAGTATGAGCCAAGCAGTTTCCAAGTATGCATGAAATTAAAGGCAATAACTTCCAATTTAAAATAAACTTTGACATTTAAAATATCTTTTTAAAAAAGGGTTTAATCCTGGATTAATTAATTATACAAAAACATGGGGCCAATCACTTATTAATAATCATGAATAATCTACACAGGAGCATACAGCTGATCATTAATTACATTGGCATAAAACAGTTGTTTTGAAGTAAACAAATTTCTTTTGTATCCTCTACACTTGTTTGGCCATAACTTTGGGCAAACAAAAACCAATCAACTATTACACGTTTCTTCCACTTCTACAGAATGTGAAAGGAACATTATAACAATTTCCCAAAGCTTGGGCTGTCACTTGTAAAACTTACAAATACAAATCATATGCAAGGTTCACCTCACAACACTATAACATTTACATGTCTTTGTATGATCAATTAAAATTTCACATGAAAATTTCCCCACTTCAGGTGATTGCCAATTTTGAAAATTAGAAACATACCGGTAAGTCGTTACATTATAAGAAAAATATTTAGATGATCTGTAACAAAGTTTACATAAAAAGTGATTGGTATGAAGCTAAGATCATGCGAGATAGTGAAATTAATATGCTGTGACTTTACATTTTTCATTCCGTACCAGTTTTTGTTTGTTAGCTTACCTGGTTCGTTGACCATGTGAAATTATGACATGGTTCTGTTCCAGCATGTCATTCATCAATATCTGCTGCTTGTAAATTTTTAAAAACCACAAACTATTTCAACCAACCTTTTTTGACTGCCCCGGTGGTCTAGGTGATTAGAGCATCCGCCTTGGATACAGGAGGTTGCACTTTCTAACCAAAGACTTAGAAAAATTATACTAGCAGCTGCCTCCCTTGGTGCTCAGCATTAAGAGGGTAATGTTAGAACTGGTCAGCCTGGTCTTATGATAATGTGACTGGCTGGGACATGATGACACATGTCTACAGCATGATGCTCCATTGCTAGACATCATTATAAACTACCATGCTGCAGACATTATGATATGACTTAGATTGTTAAAGCTACGTTAAAAATATATTAAAAAATGAAACATATTCAACCAAATTTGGCAGAGAGCATCCAATTTAGAACTTTAAAGTTTATACTTATCAGTCATCATATACGTCACCATTACTCAAACACAGCAACCTTCAAACAACTTTTCTCAAAACCACTGAATAAATTTTGTCAAAATTTCACAAAAAGCTTGTAAGATAAATGATCTTTCAGATTTGTATACACCTGCTGATATAGAATCAAAATATGGCCACCTTCACCAAGAAAGAACTTCCTCTAAATAACGTTTCAAAAAATGCTAAAAAGAATTTTACCAAATTTGACATGAAGGGCTTTTTAGAAAAAGTGCCCAACAAATTGTGATCAAATTTAACAAAGCAGTCTGGCATAATGAGCTTTTTAATGTTTGTTCAAATAATATCAATCTGCTATCAAATATGGAAACTATTACTAACAACAGGGAGCCTTTAAACAGCTTCTCAAAATGTGAACAAAAGGCTTGGACCAAATCTGACAAAGCATCACGGTATGTCGTTGTTGCTGTTATAGGATTTAATGCCATTTTTCAGCACAAGATAAACTATATGTATTGGCTAGTATAAATGGTGCAAGAAGAACCTGGTAAAACCCCAGAAAGAACCACCGACTCACAAGAAGCTACCAGCAAGCTTACTCACATAACCACATTGGCCAAGCCCAAGACTTGAACCCACGCAGACATATGTGAGATGGCAGTGATCCATAATAGTGAGTGCTTTAGACCACTTGAGGCCCCCATGATGTATGAAGAGCTTCATGTTTGTAGAATTTATGCTCATCCTCTGTTAAATATGATGACTATCACAAAAAACAATTAAAAAACTTTAAATTGCAATAAACAGAATTTAGCCAAATCTGCCAGAAAGCATTCGGACCTGAAGGGTATTCAGATATGTACAAATGATGTAGATCTGCAACCTGAGGAACAATTAAATAAAGCACTAAAAGATTTGATAAAAGTTAACAGAAAATACACAGATATAAAGGATTTACAGTTGGTACAAAATGTTACAATGATGATGCTGAACCAACATCATATATAACAATGACCACATTAAATGACTTCTCAAAAATGGTTAATCAAATTTGACAAAATACCCAGGCATGAAGTGCTTTTAGGTTTGTACAAGTGATGCCCATTCTAACATCAAATCTGGCTGCCATTCTTAACAATAGAAATCCTTCTGACAGCTGGTTCTAAAACTTGTTTTTCTGAAAGTTACCAATTTTGACAGTAAGCACCCTACCTCAAACGCTTTACAAACTTATGGAAATTACATGAATCCACCATTAAGTATGGCTCCATTACTAAAAATAGGGAGATGTTTGAACAAATCTAGCTTTACCAAAATAAATATTTAAAAAAACTGGCACTCAAAAGATTTGACAGAAACCATCACAGCCTAAAGACCTTTAAGTGTTGAAGTGCCATGAATTATAACAATAAAAAATAAAATTGGAGATATCCTGAAACAGCTGTTTTCATAATATATGCCAATAACAGAACTGAATAAATTTCTTCAGAAAGTATCTTTGCTATCTATTCCGATTTCCAGGCCCACTCTCCTTGCATTTTGCTACTATGCATATGTCTGTCAGAAGAGCAGTCTCACTCACTTGGGCCTCTTTTAAGGACCAACATAAACATAATATCGGCAAAAATAACTGAATTCATAGGGACATTTAAATGTTTTGACTCTTCATGAATTTAAATCTGTTGGAGTGGGATTTAAATGCTGTAACCTTTTATAAAACCTTAGATCTCCTGAAGAAAGATTGCAAATGCACAGACCCAGATCTGCCAATGCATTATGTACCTGCAGATCTGGGTCTATGCATTTTGTTGCTGTATGCATTATACACATTACAATTGATGCATACATATTTTATGATAACAGAGATAACAAATATGATATGTTACAAAATGAAAACAGAATTAAAATATAAGATACAATACAAGTGCCAAGTATGCATGTTATGATTGTTACAACAATAAAGGACACATAATTAGACAAAAATCTATTTCCCTTTTACCCTCTCACAAGAAAGCAAGCAGATGATGATGTGTAAACCTTGCTTATTTAAATGTGTTATGCCTAATTTTTGACTACGTGAAATGCATGCTCATAGAAAAACATTAAATATTAAGGCACACTGTTAAAGGGTATACAAATATTTTTCACTATATTAATATTTATCAAAGCAATAAAACACACTGTTCAAATGTAAAATTCTTATTTCATGAGAACTGTACTTTTGTCAAGAATCTTGCTTAACTCACTGTTTGCATTTAAATAACTTAATATTTTAGGAATAAAATGTCAAAAATCAAATGAATTACATTATCAGCATGCAAAAATTATATAAAGTCAAAATGGGGTCATTTTAGACAGAAAGAACAATAAACCCATATCATGACTTTAGTAAATGAGTGCAATGTACATGTGTGTACCAGGGATTGATGGCAAGATGAATACAATGACATGATCATTAGTAAATGAGTGCAATGTGTGTACCAGGGATTGGTGGCAAGATGAATACAATGACATGCTCATTAGTAAATGAGTGCAATGTGTGTACCAGGGATTGATGGCAAGATGAATACAATGACATGCTCATTTAAGGTACATAGAGGAGATGGATGAAAGAATTTTTAGCTTTCTCTTTAGTTTTGAATTCAAAGGATTGTTAAATCTAGATCATAATACATATAAAGCCAACAGTATCATCATTTCTGTCGTATTTATTATTCTTGAACACATGATATACGAACATATGATATACATGAGATTTATTTTCATTTCTGAAACTCTCCAATGCTGCACTACTCATTGCAGATATAGTTTAAATAGCAATTTTCATTCCCATTATAGCAGATTTCAACTGTGCAAAGATTTTTGTATAGTTCTAATTGTTAAACGTTTACTTAAAAGATTTAATGGACATTTTTTTCCTCAAGTGCTTATTTTGATTATCTTGAATTGACATAGAGGTAAAATTTGGGACAAAAGTTTGTGTACCATAAAAGGCAGATGTCCTTAATATTAAGGGTAAAATATGGAGAAAATCTTAAAATGTAATGTTACGTTTCTTGGGTGGAACATCATGTGTAGATCAAACATTCATTTCCCCACTAAAATTTTAAACAAAATTTCCCACTTTTATGGGAGATTGGCCAAAATTACCAAAGAAATTCATTTTTGAAAGATACTTATTGTTAAAAATTTTGATATAAATAGTGATATATTTATTTTCTCAGTGTGGCTTATAAAACTTAAAAACTGTAAAATATGTAGAGGTTCCATATATGTGTGTAAACATTTTCAGAACTCTTTCCTATAATTGACATGAAATATTTCCTTTCTTTTCTTTTGATCAATCAATGACCATATTGACTTTTGGTGTAGCAATAGTTATTCAATTTTCTAAATTTCACAAGATCACTGCTCATTTCCCAACCTATTGACAAATGTCTACACAATAATCCATACACTATTAAGTTCATTAACCGCTCTGGTGGCCTAATGGTAAGAGCATCCGCTGCGGGAGGTCATGGGTTCAATCCCCGGCCGAGTCATACCAAAGACTTACAAAAATGGTACTAACAACTGCCTCGCTTGATGCTCAGCATTAAGAGGCTAGTGTTAGGACTGGTCGGCCTGGTGTCAGGATAATGTGACTGAGTGGGACATCATGCTACATGTATGCAGCATGATGCCCCACTGTTAGACATCACTATAAACTGCCTCACTGCAGACATCGTAGCAATATGACTGAAAAATTGTTAAAGCTACGTTAAAAATCCTAATCAAACAAACAAACAAGCAAAGTTCTTTGTTCCAGTGATATGTCATTTATACTTATCAGGGCAGGTAATAAATGTAGCAACTTGTGTGAGAATCTCACTTTAAATGCTTTATTCATAAATGATCTAACAGAATTGTATAAATGGCATTGAGTTTGAGGTTGTTAGATACAGATGATTCAAAATGAAACAAAATCTTCAAATTTGACTTGAAAGGAATCTGCAGATTTTTTATAAAGCATATTGCAGATATATGCACACAATGTTATTTCCCTAATAGTACCCACTGGTCTATCCAATCAAAATCTACTGGTGCTAAGCCATCAACAGTACATTTTTCCAATTAAAATCCAATAGATAATGTAAACATATGAACAGGTGCTTACAAAAGATCATGTATAAGCAAGTTAACAGTTTCAGTTATTTTTCTTGATATTTTTATTCATTACACACTGTCAAATGCATGGAGGCAGGACAACAACAGGTGCCCTCTGTCCTAATCAGGTATCTGTCCTTTATAAAGAAACTAACGTTAATTCAAGTTCTATTGTGTATCCTGCAGTAATTATGTTGATTAAAGAACTTATAATTTGAGAGGGTTTACGATACTCTGTCTCTGAGTAGTAACCTGGAAGGAACCAAAATATGAATGAGGTAAATTAAATTCTAACCTTTGTTTTAAGATACTGAAACATCAAAGACTGCTTTTCTTTCTTGAATGTTCCATTAAATCTGTATGCATAGCTAGTATCATGCAGAAAACTAGTTTGCAGACATGGGTACTTGAAATATGCAGACTCTAATTGTCCATGATGCCTTGAGTGATGATGATGTATGATGTGAAACCATATCTTCAAGACTCTAATTGTCCATATTGCAGAGTTATACCAACACTGATTGTCTATACTGTCAACTCATAGCAACTTTAATTGCCCAAATGAACAAGTTATACCAACTCTTATTGTCCATATTGCAAGAGTTATACCAACATTGTCTATATTGTCAACTCATAGCAACTCTAATTGTCCATATTGCCAAGTTATACCAACTCTAATTGTCTACAGTGCCAACTCATACCAACATCTAATTACCCTAATGACCAAGTTATACCAACTCTTATTGTCCATATTGCAAGAGTTATACCAACATTGATTGTCTATATTGTCAACTCATAGCAACTCTAATTGCCCATATTGCCAAGTTATACCAACTCTAATTGTCTACAGTGCCAACTCATACCAACATCTAATTACCCTAATGACCAAGTTATACCAACTCTGATTGTCCATATTTCCAATTCATATCAATTCAAATTGTCCATACTGCCAGGTTGTTCTAGCTCTAATTATCTATACTGGCAAGTTATACAAACTCTAATTATCTATATTGGCAAGTTATACAAACTCTAATTGTCCATGTTATACCAACTCTAATTGTCCATGTGTTATGATGTAAAATTTTATTTTCAAGCCAAATTGTCAGCATTGCCAGCTTATACTGACTCTAACTGTCCAATACATATTACCAATTTACACAGATTCTATCCTATATATATATATATATATATATATATATATATATATATATATATATATATATATATATATATATATTACCAATTAACACAGGCTCTGTCCAATATATATTACCAATTTACACAGACTCTGTCCAATATATATTACCAATTTACACAGACTGTCCAATATATATTACCAATTTACACAGACTCTGTCCAATAGATATTACCAATTAACAAAGACTCTGTCCAATATATTACCAATTTACACAGACTCTGTCCAATATATATTACCAATTCACACAGACTCTGTCCAATATATATTACCAATTAACACAGACTGTCCAATATATTTTACCAATTAACACAGGCTCTGTCCAATATATATTACCAATTTACACAGACTCTGTCCAATATATATTACCAAGTTGTACCAAATATAACTATCCATATTACCAAATTATACAGACTCTAATTGTCAAAATTGCCAAAAGATTATACATGTTATGATGTAAAATTTTATTTTCAAGACTAAATGTCGACATGGTCAAGTTATATAGACTCTAGATGTCCATATTACCAAGTTATACTGACTCGAATTGTCCATCCTGGCAAGAGAGATGACATGTTTCATAATGTAAAATTGTGACTTCAAGACTCTAATTGTCCACATTATCAAGTTATATAGACGCACAGTGTCCATATTGCCAAAAGAATTGATGATACATGCTATGATGTGAAATTGTATCACTCTAAATGTCCACATTGTCAAGTTATATAGACACACAGTGTCCATATTGCCAAAAGAATTGATGATACATTTTGTTTTTTATGGTTTAACGCCATTTTTAAGCACAATATAGGCTATACATGGCGGCCAGTATTAATGGTGGAGGAAGAACCCGGAAAACCCCAGGAAAGAACCACTGACAATTGAGAAGCTACTGGCAAGCTTTCTCACATAACTACATTAGCCGAATCTCAGACTCGAACCCACGCAGACAGAGGTGAGATGGCAGTGATCTGGAACGGACAGCGCTTTAGACCACTCGGCCACTCGGGGCCCCACTTGATGATACATGCTATGATGTGAAAATGTATCACTTTAAATGTCCACATTGTCAAGTTATATAGACACGTGATGTCCATATTGCTGAGAGAATTGATGATACATGC
Source organism: Unio pictorum (assembly GCA_030141615.1). Taxonomy (NCBI): domain Eukaryota; kingdom Metazoa; phylum Mollusca; class Bivalvia; order Unionida; family Unionidae; genus Unio; species Unio pictorum. Next base: position 3,624,907 of record JARLTB010000253.1, read on the forward strand.
TATGATGTGAAATTATATCACTGTCAATGTCCACATTGTCAAGTTATATAGACACATGGTGTCCGTATTGCCAAAAGAATTGATGATACATGCTATGATGTGAAATTGTACCACTCTAAATGTCCACATTGTCAAGTTATATAGACACATGGTGTCCATATTCACAAGAGAAATGATGATACATGCTATGATGTGAATTGTATCACTCTAAATGTCTACATTGTCAAGTTATATAGACATTTGATGTCCATATTGCCAAGAGAAATGATGATACATGCTATGATGTAATATTGTATCACTCTATACTTCCACATTGTCAAGTTATATAGACACATGGTGTCCATATTGCCAACAGAATTGATGATACATGCTATGATGTGAAATTGTATCACTCTAAATGTCCACATTGTCAAATTATATAGACACATGGTGTCCATATTGCCAAGAGAAATGATGATACATGCTATGATGTGAATTGTACCACTCTAAATGTCTACATTGTCAAGTTATATAGACATTTGATGTCCATATTGCCAAGAGAAATGATGATACATGCTATGATGTGAAATTGTATCACTCTATACTTCCACATTGTCAAGTTATATAGACACATGGTGGCCATATTGCCAATAGAATTGATGATACATGCTATGATGTGAAATTGTATCACTCTAAATGTCCACATTGTCAAGTTATATAGACACATGGTGTCCATATTGACAAGAGAAATGATGATACAAGCTATGATGTGAAATTGTATCACTCTGAATGTCCACATTGTCAAGTTATATAGACACACAGTGTCCATATTGCCAAGAGAAATGATGATACAAGCTATGATGTGAAATTGTATCACTCTAAATGTCCACATTGTCAAGTTATATAGACACACAGTGTCCATATTGCCAAGAGAATTGATGATACATGCTATGATGTGAAATTATATCACTGTAAATGTCCACATTGTCAAGTTATAAAGACACATGGTGTCCATATTGCCAACAGAATTGATAATACATGCTATGATGTGAAATTGTATCACTCTAAATGTCCACATTGTCAAGTTATATAGACACATGGTGTCCATATTGACAAGAGAAATGATGATACATGCTATGATGTGAAATTGTATCACTCTGAATGTCCACATTGTCAAGTTATATAGACACACAGTGTCCATATTGCCAAGAGAAATGATGATACATGCTATGATGTGAAATTGTGTCTTCAATGTCAATACATTATACCTTAGGTCAAAATCACATTTATAAAGTGTCTTTTGCATGCTATGAAAATGAAATATTTTCAGATTTCTTGGAAATGAAGCTACAAGATTCAGTGGCTTGTATCCATGCTTGATTTAATACTGACTTGAAGTGGACCACTGATATCTTGAATTATTTTTTTCTCTCTCCCCTTTCTGAAATGGTTTAAGTGTGATGCTAAACTTGAATTTTCTGTTATCTCATTGTACTAGATCTATTAATAAGGAATGATTTAGTTTTTCTTCAAAATCAGTAGGAACTGTTTAACATTACAGGGAAACTACATCATAGAAAAATATTGCAAGGGATATTTTTTTTCATGTTTTCCCTGATTTTGAAAAAGTTAATGTTTTGAAATTGTACTTCCTCATGTACATCAATTTTTCAAGGGGTATAGCAACTAGGAAAAGTTTTATAAATAAAATTATTGAAAATTAAATTTAATATTATTTGGTTATGATACACAGACCTACCTGCATGGGGAGCATAGACTTAAATCAAGCATGGAGGTTAATGAGTAAAAAATGGGAGGGAAAACTTTATGAGACTGCTACTGATACTATATACCTTTCTTTGTTGCATCAGCCTCATACAGTTTTTCGGCCATTTTTAAGAATCGCACGTGCCATGGCTTTGTGTCACTGGTTAACCCTTCCTTATCCATCTAGAAAAATAGCATTAGGGAACACGATGTTAGGTCGAAGATTAAATCCAAATGGATGTGTTCAGTCATTATACATGTCATCTAGAACATCAAGCCATGAGTAGACATGGACAACCACTTCTGGGAACCAGTCTATATTTCAGTGAGAAGGGTTACACGAAGCAATACTCTACAAATTTTTTTTTGGGATGGGGAAATAAAAAGAAAAAGAACACACAAGAACATTAGATATTGTTAAGATGGTGACAGTGTGCCACCATCAACAATGTTGAGTTGTTGAATGCCTCGTTCCTTCTGTATACAGGAGCTATCAAGATGATGAAATACTTGGGATACCTCCTGAAAAAAACCTGACATTTTAAGACCATATCTTTGAAAATACCATGTGATTGGATAAATGTGTATTTTTCAGAAAGATTTCTTGAAAATATAGTCAATTTTAATGATTGTCAATGGCATAATTTCTTTTGATAAGGAAAAGTCTGTTAATTTTAATGCATTAGCCTGTCAGTTTTAATTGAGTAACTGACCTACTTTGAGTGTTTGACTGTTTTTCATTTCAAAAATGAATTGTCCCCTATATTTATTAAAGTCATCAGAAACATGAAACACTCGTTCACCTGTAGAATTGCATGCTTTTAAAAATAAGATGTTATTTTGATTTAAAATTTTTAACATTGTACTAGTGATAAGAATAGAGTAAATGTTTTACTTTCCAGAAGCAGAGGTCAGACAATGAAACTAGCCATATCTTCAATCTTCACAAAATTAGCCTGTTATAAGTTAGTGCTCATGTGTAACTTTTTTAATTGGATTTATTATTAATTTGTTATATATCTACATATTCAAGGGCCATTAGCTAATAAAAGGTAAAATAACAACAGTTTCATAGGTCAAGTAATAACAGTTTCATAAGGTCATGTAAGTTTCATAATGTAATTTAATATCAGAAAGTTTCAATAGGTCAAGTAATAACAGTTTCATAAGGTCATGTAATATCAGAAAGTTTCAATAGGTCAAGTAATAACAGTTTCAATAGGTCAAGTAATAACAGTTTAACAGATGGTCAAGTAATAACAGTTTCATAAGGTCATGTAACAGTTTCATATGTCAAGTAATAACAGTTTCATAAGGTCATGTAACAGTTTCATAGGTCAAGTAATATCAGACAGTTTCAATAGGTTAAGTTTTAAGTTTCATAATGTCATGTAATAACTGTTTCATAGCTTACACAATAACAGAGTTTCATAAAGTCATGTATTCTCAAAATGTTTTGAGAAAGAAAGAACCTAACAATCCAATAACTGGAGAAGATACTTGGATTATATATGTCTCTGAACTGACTAGTCAAAGAGATGGAACCAGGTCCTGAAAACTATATGAAACTAACTTTATTTTAATTTAAGTTATGGACAATCACAATGTTCACACTTTGAGTTTGAGTTCTATGCTTAAAAAATTTCTAGCTAAAAGGACTTTGCTGACATTCATGAGCAAGGAACTTATTCGTAAGTGGAAATTCTACAATCTATAATTGTAATTAGAATAAATCTGGAACGGAACAACTTAATGATTTTTCTTCACATGGTACCCTCCACTAGACTCACAACAAATTTAAATTATTTAGGTCCACACTATTATCATTTCTGATTTGGGTGGTTTTAGGCCAGGTCTGAAGGACATAAAACTTGGAGCTTGAGTTTGATATTAAATGTTCTTAACCAATCAGATATTGCATTACAAAAATATTCTAATTATGAAGTATTAATGAATGAACCTTAAAAGCATTAAAGCAAATTTGTTACAAATGTTCCCCTAGAACCAATAGGCGATGCAGACAGTAGCTAAATTACTGGATGAATTAATGTTGTCCTGTGCTCTTTAACTTTTTTGCCCATGTTGTTGAACATGTATGTTAGGATCAAGTTTTCATAAGACCACCATAATTTTGTTTATTTTAGCATTATTCCAGCCAGATACATACAATGTATGTATAAACCCATACTTGGAAATCATTCAACTTTTAATTTGAGTTTAAGAGCTTGTTTCATTCAACCAATCAGAACTATATTTGATATTTACTTCCTATTTGTATACTTTATAATTTGAGTTTAAGAGCTTGTTTCATTCAACCAATTAGAACTATATTTGATATTTGCTTCCTATTTGCATATTTAATTAAGCCAGTCTGACTGATAGACATTGGTGCATACTAACTACTAATTTGCACAATGCTTTCTAATCTAGTGCATAATAATACTACAGTAAATGCCATCTTAATACCATCAACCGTGCACATGTGTTCCTTACTAAGGAAAATCAAAGCTGCTTTAAACTTAACAAAGTCTAACATAATAATTTTCAACAAATATTTCCTCTCCAAACTTATATTTGACAGAATAATACTATAACTGACACACCGCAGAATGCACTATGGTAACTGCTGAAAGTACCATAGATACTTGTTTATAAGTTATATCCAACCTCAAGAATAGACCGTGATCTGTCACAAAATGCATTGGCAGAACAAAGTCTGTGCTGTGTTTTCTGTTCTACTGACTACTTGTAATAAACTGCAGAGACCCAGATCTGCCAATACATAATGTGACATGGGATCTGGGTTTGTGCAGACTGAAGTTAGTCTTGATTTAATAGCAAGTTTGTAAAGTATACAATGATCAATCCTTTTGTTAAATTTTAATTTTAAATTTTAAATCATGATAAACAAACTGATTAAAATCATATTTCCACTGTATTACATGAAGATCTGACAGCAACTGCTTAGGGGTCATGTTCTGGTGACCTTTGAAATAGTCAATGGAAATACAACTTTCAGAAATCGGAAAGTAAATCAAAATCGTTTGGTACATGTTGATGCTCAGATTCCCAAATGTGATGATATAAGACTTCATCTGATTGGTTGATAAAATCATTATTTATGGTAATAACAAAGGTCATAAGGACATGACCCCTAAGAGGTCAGTGTCAAATCTTCATGCAGGACAGTGGTGATCTAATTTTATTCAGATTGTCATTATAATATGACGATGGATCACAAAAAGTTTGGTGTGATTTCTAGTTTTGAAGACTAATTTCTGCTTTACCAGTATTATTAGATATTTTCATATATGTATACCATGGCTGGGCAATGAATTAGTTTGAGCATGACAGCTATTTAACTTAGTGTTCAGTGAAAAACTGATCCCATTCAGTGAAACCTCAAAACATCATGGCTTGATGCACTCAGTCTATATATTCTATTTACTCATTGTGACAAAATTGTGTGCAATATAAATTTACCACAGGTCAGTTAGTGTGATAAAATCTTCTACCACCTCCTAACTGTTCTTTTGATGTCTGAAAAACAAAGACATTGATAAAGAATTGCCCCTAAATATAAATTAACAATTGTGAAAGGAACATCTCAGTTGTACACTAAAGATGCTCCCATTTATTATAGTAGGAATGAAACTGAGTGCTCATTTCAGCACAGATTTGTAAAGCAAATTTAATAAGTTTATATTTTTTGTGAGCAAAAACACTGTAACTATCATAAACTTCATCTGAATGTATTTAGTACACAGATGTGAGAATCTCTTTATTACATAACAAATTTCTGTTATCAAAACTGCTCAATAGTGTAGCAAAATTACACTGAAATTCACATGCACTGTAAGCAAGTAGCATGTCACATTTTATATGAGATTACATGAGGTGTTATTACACATGTGTAATATAGAAAATATGAAATGGTTTAATGAATTTTAAATAATACAAAAGTCATGTGATAAATATAATATATTACTATGTACAAGTCAAACTGCTCTCCACATGGTGGTGTTGCTTGTACAGGTAAAACTAAATACTGCCCTTAATATACCCCAGGTCAACAGTGGAGATGCAGTCAGTGTAATGGATTCATTCAAGTTTGATCCCTCAAAATGGCCAAATTAGTACAAGAAGAAAACTATGAGGTAATCAAGTTAATGTTTCTTGTTTGCTGTTTAGTAGCACAACAACTCATGAAAGGTTATATTATGCTATGGAAATTGGAATAATGTGCTTTGCAACATTACTCAGGTTAAAATAATATTAAATTTTTATATGACTCTATGTAATCACTTAAATTGGGAATATTCTTGTAATTGTTGAGTAGTTGTGAGCTTGCTTCAGTTAATATGGTACTTGTAGCTGTCAGATTTGTCAGGGTTTGGTGTTTATGGCACAGCAGCAAATACAGGTTATCTAGAGTTTAGGAAATTGGAATTAAGCATCTTTCCAAAGAATCCACCATGATGGCAGCTGACTGGGACTGGTCTGATGGGAGGATTCAAACCTGTACCCTTTTAGTCAAGATCTGATAATCCACAAAGCCAACTGAGATGAAAAGAAAGTGCCTTCTTCTTATGTTGAAGTGATCATAGGTAGAGTTTTCAGACTAATTTACATGACCAAGATGAACAGGTTAGTACCAATGCTGTGGCAGCCTTTTCAGTCAAACCAGGAAGTAGTTTGGAAATGTAAGTAAGTTTGATAATTTATTTCTACATTTTGGGGAAAACAAACCAAACTGTATAAAATTTTGTGCAACATTTCACTGCACAGCCTACAATCAGTTTGCAAAATGCATATGGACTAAACTAAAACATCAACTGAACATCTCCAAGCTAAGATGGATGCTTTTAACTGAAAGAAGCTTTTGAATCTTTTTCCTTCTAATGAATCCATACTTTAGTTTGTAGTGATGTATTATTCTGTCATGTGATTAGCTCATTTTCATTAAAATGAAATGTATTAGCATTCATTAACTTACCTGCTATAATCATGTTGCAATATCATTGACTGGTGCTACTGCCCCAGTATAAGGTGAATATATATCTATAGGTCTAGAACAAAAATCAACATAATCCCAGTCTGACTTTGTGCAGTTCTCACTGTCTAATGGCACTCAAGGTTTTCATTATTTTAAGATGTCTTTTGGAAAACAAATTGTCAGTTTTGTGTTGTTATTTATATTTTTTTTCACCCTATCCTTGATTCAGTTTTATCTATGTTTCATTTGAGGGGTTTTAAGTGACTTTCTTGTAAAATGGTCCTCTTCACTTTTTAATAGCAACTAGAGTTAGGGTACCAATACATAAGATCAACCTATGCTTGTTCAGTTTATTGTTTGCATTTGGATGTGGGTAAATATGTTCATAAAATGGCTGCTTGGGTACAAAAATCAGCACTGATACCCCAGTTTCTGTTTCCATTCACTGAGCACCAGACACTAGGTTGATCACCCAGTCTTGCTAACCTATATAGTGATCGTCTGTTGCCCCATTCACCCCTACCCCCACAAGCACATACACACAATTCACTATGTCAACATTCTATCCCAAAGGAGAATAGGCCCTGAGTTTGAATGACATATCTAGAAAATATCAGACTGAGAGCCTTTTATCTCAATCTTCCAAGTCAATCTCTACATGGCTTGTAGTGAGTCAACCACATCTTCCTTTCTTCCCACAACACCATGAATGATTTTACCGTGTCTTCATGGATTGGCAGTCCAGGTGGACTGTAAATCAATCCTGCCCCCTCCATCTTCATTATCAATCGTCACTTCCTGTGTGGAGGAATTCATCAATTCCTTTCTCCAGGGAGAGAGGAAAAATGGGTCGGCCCCTTCCTCCAGTGGACACAGGAGAACTGACCCTTGATCATAAAATATCCATTTCCAAATAGGAAGATACAACAGAATAGTCATGTCTCGTCTTTGGAGTGTTTCAAGATAGTCACAAGTGCATCAGTCAGGAATGCCAATGGTCTCCATGGATCTCTAGCTTGCCTATCATCACATCTGCTACTTTGCAGCCCATAGAAAATTCCTACAGTTTTGTCTGGGGCAGGAGATCTTTAAAATTTGGTTCTACCTGCAACCTAGTTTCTGCTCATACAACCTTCACAAGGGCAATGGGTGTAATAATTTTAGGTCTTTTCAGTTCTCCATTCGCCAGAACCTCAAAGCTGGTTGATGCACAGCATCCTCATATGTATGCGATTTGGAGGTGTATGTCTCTCTCTTTAGGAGGCTGCCTTGTCTAGGCCTAATACCCAACCAAAAGAAGTCAGATCTGGTCACATCTTTGAACTCTGTTTACATGGGAATAACTTTTCTTTCCCAATTCAGGAGTCATTCCATGTTGCTCCTACAGACATACCCCAAGACATGCTCTCATAACAAATTGGGCAAGAAGACTTTATTGTCTGCTTGCCTATTCCTCCCTCCCTCTCTCTCTCTCTCTCTCTCTCTCTCTCTCTCTCTCTCTCTCTCTCTCTCTCGTGAATTCTAAATGAAGGTTTCATATACGGTCACTCCAGTTCTAGCAAACTAAAGACATCATAGTGACACCCACCCACACCTGTCCCATCTCCTTAGATTCCTATCAGGATCCATATTTTTTTACCATCTCAGCTAGTGGAAAATTCAGAACTGATTTCTGGATGGAGTTCTAATTCATGCAGCAGAACCTTACCCCTTCTTATACACAGATGCCTCTGGTATAGATGGGTATGCTCTCCTACTAAGACTGAGGGAGCAGTCCTGCAAAGCCTGTGGTCTCAAGGAATATTCCCTTCATATTAACAATTTAGAAACAAAGCTGTATTTATTTTTAGCACTTTACTTTGCATCTGAATACTACTGACAACACATCAGTCAGAGTGTACCTCGGAACTCTTTGCTTGGAAGCCTAGCACCTCCTCCATTTAACCCTTAAAGTGTGTGTTGCGACTATAGTCACGCTGTTGTTTTTGGTCGCGTAGTGCGTGTCGCGACTATAGTCGCGCTCGAGATGAGCAACACTGATCGCATTCTATAACTTCATCTTGCCATAAATGCCTGTACAACTATATTTGACTAAGTTGGCTTTTTCAACTCATTTACAGAGACTACATCATTCTGGGCAAGAGAAATATTCTGGTGGACAGCCTGTTCAGACAGGGTTGAGCAGTCCTCACTGAGTGGTCTCTGTGCCAGTCAGTAGCAGAGGCACTTATTTTTTTTATCTGTGTGAAAAGTTTAAGGTAGATATTTTGCAATGAGTTCAGCCAGAGGAGAGATCGACTGTGTGCCTCTATCCTCCCACATTTTAGAACAGTATATTGGGCCCTTTACTGGAGTAGGACATCCAGTTTATTCTGAAAACTCACCTGTGACCCAATCTATTGTGGTTCAATTACTGCTGAGGAGGGGTCTATTGTAACAACACAACTAGTTTCACTTGCACAGCACTTCACAGATTCTCCTCATTCATGCTTGGATCAAATCAATGATCTATCCATCCAGATCAATTTTCAAGCAAGGTTGCCAAATGAATTACTCATACTAGAAGGCAGACGACATTTTCGGTTTATAATACCAAGTGAAGAACTTTCTGTAAGTGGCACAGTAAGAAATGGATTTACCTCATCTGTCCCCTTTAACTGCAGTTGCAGATCATTTTTTCTTCAGAAAAAGGGACTCCTCATTATCCACCATTAAGACCGACAAGGGAGCCCTTTCCAAATACTTAATATGAGTTTTACTACAGGGTTTGGGCTGTCATTTTTCAAAACTGTACTTTTAGCTACAAAAACCAGTCTCTAGCTTTTTAATGCCTAGATTGCAACACAATGATAGCAGGTAAATATTACATAATTATAATTAGTTTTATCCTTTAAAAGATACATTTTATTTTTACTGCCTCTATGGCACATCCAAGGGGCTTTTTCTCACTGAAAGCCAAAAGATGCTCCAGTTGAAGTTATTTCAGTTGAAGTGTCATCCCTTATACATTTTATGAACATTTTAGTACATGTATATCTAAATAAAGTAAATTATACATGCCTAATTTACATCAATTTCTAGCTTTGATGCTGAACCTGCCAATCTAATTCCACTACGAATTCTGATACAATATAGACTTTTTGAAATTTCTGATTCACACACCTAAATTAACATATTCTGTATGACATGGAGCAATTATTGTTAAAATAAAGTTTTTGTTATTTATTTCTTAAATTTCTTTATAATTTTTATATATCTGTTTGGAACTATAGGAATTGAAATTCATAATTTACAAAATTAAAGACATCAATGAACCTTCAAAATCAATTCCCGTACTCGCCATATAGGAAGCTCTTTTGCATCTTGAAACATTCCTTATTTATAAGTGTAGTGAATGTTGAAAATCATGTACTGAGATCATGTGAGATATCAGATGTGGGTGTATGCCGTTTAATTGAACTCTTAAGCTGATCCAATAAAGCAAAATGCTGCTTTCACTTTATTTCACTTTAAACTGTGTGCACTTATATACAAGTCACAATTCTGATGTTCATCCCCAATACCTGATGCATTCTCTCCAAATCGTGTAACTGGGCCTCTAGCTTATCTATCTGTTCCTTAAACACTGCTCGATGATCTCCACCACCACGAGGGCTAGGTCGGTCACGATAGTCATTTCTGAAATGTTAACGGAAATGTATATGGATGCATAATGAAGACACAGCAGCTAGAAATATATTCTGAATATTTTTTCAATACAAATGTATTAGTGGAAATCCCTAGCCATCACAATTTTGCACTAACATCAAAGTAATGTTAGACTAAAGATTAACAAACTTACAAGGAAATTTCACATATGCATAGATTATTGAAATAGCAGTTTTTTTAAACTTACATTAACCTGTATTTCTTAAGTTGATTTTTTTATCTTTATGTAACAAACTTGGAACAGCACATCCGTATGTTTCCCTGGTCAACCTGGATTTATGACATCAATTTTAATTCAGAAATGGGTGGGTGGAGTGTTTCCAAATAGTATCATTATTTATTTAAATGAAATGCACTTGCAATTACTAATTTATTAATTTGTTTCAATATAAGATTAATGTTTAGGGTACCCTGGCTTAAGACCTTGATACTGATTTCAACTTAAAACCTTGGAAAATGTTTTACTTGACATTATATCAAAGAACTTGTATGCACTTATATTCATTGGAGTGTTTACATCTTTTTTAACACCTTGATTATTAAAAAAAACATTAAAAAAACTTGTACTCCTTAGTGTTGTTCCGATTATTGATTATAATCGATCATCAGTTGGTTGAGCAGATAATCGATTGTGAACTTCATAATCGATTGTGTGTAAAGGGAGACTACTTTTTAGGTGTATGCAAAACAAAGGTTATTAAAACTCCCAGCCACTAAAGTTGACCTGAAATTTATTAATTCCCTTCACAACTACAAATATGAAACCTTATGATTCATAATTAGGAACATATAGTCATTATTACATGGTCAAGTTGTTAAATTGTTGAGTTCATAAATTTAAACACATTTTGTTGATTTATTTTAGTTAAATTGAAACAATGACAAACAAGAAAAACATGTCCTTCTATACTTTATATTATAGAAACATCACATATGAACTAAAGAATTTTGGGTGATTGTAGCAGTATTTCAGTTACAATTGCCTGATCAGCCATAAAAAGTTGCGTTCATTTAACAACGTTATTGAACAAATATAACACACAATGTAATATTATTGTCAGGTTAAAGTATACATGTCATTAATTTAAAAGAGATTACTCCTGTACATTTATAAACATATTGAACTATTGATCAAAGATATAACTGTTTAACAAAAATTAAAATTTGCTCTTAGTAACCGATTATAATCGATGATCAGTTGGTTAAGGGGAACCGATTATCGACTATGAATTTCTGACCAATTCCCATCACTAGTACTCCTGATATCCGGAGACTGAGTCAACTGAAATCTCCTCTAATTTTAAATATCAAAGACAGTGTATTTTGGTACAAAATTTACATACCAGTAGGTTAGGTATGTTTTTTTTCACTATTTAAGTTATAAAATTAAATTTACGATTTAATTGTATTATCCTGCTGGATTTACTACATTGATTTTTGTATCTTGATATAATAAATTAGTTTGTTTGTTTGTTTGTTTGATTAGGATTTTTAACATAGCCTTAACTATTTTTCAGTCATATCGCTACGATGTCTGCAGTGAGGTAGTTCATAGTGATATCTAGCACTGGGGCATCATGCCGCAGACATGTAGCATGATGTCCCACTCAGTCACATTATCCTGACACCAGGCCGATCAGTCCCAACACTAACCTCCTAATGCTGAGTGCCAAACGAGGTAGCTATTAGTACCATTTTTTTAAGTTTTTGGTATGACTCTGCCAAGGATTGAACCCACAATCTCCTGCTCCCAAGGCAGATGCTCTAAATACTAGTTCACTGGAGAGGTTAAATAAATTAGTTAAAGCCATCATATTTGTATTTATTATTTTATAATAAATTTTTTTATAAATCTATGGGTGGGGTATGCTTTATATGATTTATTCATTTTAAATGAGTAAATTTAAGTCAACATTGATTTCTGAAATAGATTTTCGATCTTGATCTAATAAAGTTGACACAGTTATATTCCTTACATTAATATAATACATGTTTTTTCTTTAGTTAATCCATTTTTTAATGTTATGATAATTTAAAGTGTCAGCTTGGATTTGTAGCATAAATTTTAATCTCGACCTTTGAAAGGAAGCATATTTTAAAATCTGATATATGTCTAATTTACAAAGACAGAGTTGGCCAGAAACAATAGCAAGTTAATCTTTCATCATTTGAGCGTGAAAGTTTCTTGACTAAAATCAAATCTTTTAATGAGTATTAAAAATTGCTCTTATTCTTAATTTGCACAGATTGTTCTTAATGGGCTATATTTTCTAAAATGACATCTGGTGTAAAAGTGTTATTAACTGAAAATAAAACAAAATGGAGGGTCATTTTACACCTAATAATTTGTTTATATTTTAGTCCATTTTATCTATTCATAGTCTATTATTTCTAAAGACCTACCTGTTAAGTTTAGTTATCAACTTCAGTTAATAATGATTGATGACAAGACATTGCGGAAGAAAGGTTCACACAACAATGAGGAACACGAACAATAAAAAAAAATTCTATCCCTCATATTAGTTTTAGCCATTGTCCTCAAATGGCATCATCCGGGGTAGGCAATTAATAACCCCAACTTACAGAAAGGGTCTGTTGTGTATGTTGACCTTAAGGCCCTTTTAGATCATAACTTATTGTTGATACAGACATTAAGACCCTTTCAATTGTACCTTATTGATGATACAGACATTTAGGCCCTTCTCAATTGTACCTTATTGATGATACAGACATTTAGGCCCTATTCAATTGTACCTTATTGATGATATGGACATTAAGGCCCTTCTCAATTGTACCTTATTGACGATACAGACATTTAGGCCCTTCTCAATTGTACCTTATTGATGATACAGACATTTAGGCCCTTCTCAATTGTACCTTATTGATGATACAGACATTTAGGCCCTATTCAATTGTACCTTATTGATGATACAGACATTAAGGCCCTTCTCAATTGTACCTTATTGATGATACGGACAATAAAGCCACCTACAGACATAAATGCACATAGCAAAGCTGCAATCTATGTAACTATTGACAAATAATATGTCTGTGTTAATAGAGAAGACACTGGCAAGATTAATAAGTATGAAAACATAATGATGATGGTAATGATAATGACAAAGATGAGGAGGATGACTGTTGTAATTTGGTTAGTCAAGGTACAATAATTTGTAAGGCAGTATAAATGGTAGTTGTATTTATTATACATGTATTTTACATTTTGTAATTATTTTCAATTACAGATGGATGCTCTGATTTTTTTATTTTAATCTTTGACTAAATTCTTAGTCAACATTGATTTATGATATAAATTATTTATTCTTATCTATTGAAAAATAATTGTTAATATACTTACATTCCTGATACAATTAATGTGCATGTACTTTTATTTATCCATTTATTATTTAATTTCAGATGTCAATATGGAGTTATGACATCAGTTTCCAGTCTTGAATTATATATGCTCAAATAGAGTCTTTCTTTGGAAGGTATGGTGCACTTTTATAAATGCAGTAAACATTCGATTGTGAAAGTATACTGACAAAACTTTTAAGATACAAGTTTTAGTGGTTTAGTCTATCTAAATTCTTAGATTTGCATGCTCCCAGCTTCTGGATAGCCTTGTTATAAGCTGCATGAATGATGGCAGTTTAATTGACTGAAAAGAAAACAAGATGACCATTTTTGTTGATTCTTTGTATATCAACACCTGGTGTGTCATTTCAGCAAAGTTTAGTTACAAACATTGTAGATATCAGCTTCATAGATCAACAAGCAGGCCTTTTCAACAAGACATTAAAAAGAAAATAAAAACTTTTCCATTCTATTTAACCATGAGCTTGCAGTCTTTTTTGTGCACATTTATGTTTTACCCGTTATCCTTGTATGATGTTCTCTGGGTGAGGTAACTGAAAAACCCTTCTTTAGAAAAGTTAATAGTAAACTGACTTATCGGGTTATTTATGTTGTTATGTTATTATTATGTTATTATATTTATTTATTATGTTGTTGATTATATAGCTTTGTCAATATGCAATATTATCAATGGATAATAATGGCAAGAAGCTATGATTTGTATGTTATGTAATGCTTATGAATTTCATGGTGTCTTTTCGATGATAAAAAAAAAGTAGCAGAAATGATGTCCAGGAATAGCTGCAAAAACTGTCAAGTCAGGCAATGAGTCTCCTCCATCATAAAATTTATTTACTATTTAAATGCTCTTCCTCCCATCCATCACAAGGAACTTTTATCCGAAATGTATAAATACGGACATAATGTTTCTGAATGAGACTTGGACTTGACTCGATTTTTATAACTGAGGAACTATGCCTGACCACTCTGTTATAAAACATTACTTGAAAAATGTTATGACCGGCAAATAGGCTACCGGTACATGTCAATTTCAAGTAATATTTTAAAGTCTTCACTAGCAATTGCTTGAAATGCCTAGAAACTTTTACAAGTTTTAAGTTTGAAACTTAGTGTCATTCTCAACCAATCAAAACTGATATCATAAAAGTGAAATCTCTACTTTTCTTGGTCGAAAACAAAGAAAAATTCTGGCTAAGCCAAAGAAAGAGTTAAGGACTTAAGAAAAAATACAAGAAAGTAAATAAATAAAGCACCGGAATATAAATAATTTTCATGCATGCATGATGATGGCAAGCCAAGTCACCAGTTAGTTATCGGTGTTATGTAGAATAATGCTTGATGATGTTGCATATCACCCAGCTTACCTAGCGTCACGAGGGGAGTGATACTCATTGTAATATCGCCTGGAATAAGATATGGAAACCAAGGCATCAGATTATGTCTGCTTCATCACTACGTTAATCTTCTTCATTAGCATGGGTTATTAATTTCAATCAAAGAAAACATTCTAGCAACTTATACTGAGGTACACAGGTAGAGCACAGATAGCTAGTAAACAAATTTAACAAAACCAGACTTATTTGATTAAAATATGTTGTAAACTATGTGTAATGGGTAGTTATTTAATATCAAGCTCAACCATGGCCAAAATGTAAATTTCAATTTAATGGAACCAATAACTTGAAGGTGTATGATGTTGTGGCAAACAGTATGTCTGGTGGAGGAAGAACCTGGGAAAACCAATCAACTGGCGGGAAGCTACGGGCAAGCTTTCTCACATACCCATGCCAGCCAAGCCTGAGACTTCCACCCATGCAGACAAAGTGAACTGTAAAGGTAAGCTCGTTAGACCCGGACTCATCCACCAGGAGCCCCAAAGGTGTGTAGTTTTCAGGAAAAACTTAAGATATATTCAATTTATAAACATAATCCCTACTGCACATACAAAAATGATGTTCAAAATTTGTACAAGTGTATTAATTTTAAATCCTATATTAGCATGAAAATTTCATTTGTATATGCATACAAACAGTTTGACTTTTTTTATTTCGGGAAATTTTTGCTTTATCACACTAATAGGTTTTTGTCCCCAAAACTGTCCAGAAGCTTAAAAATGTTTTTCAAACAATTCAGATATTGCTATGAATGTCAGAAATACTAGTCAGGCCATTACATATAAATGCAAAAAAAGCCTATCAAATTTCATTTGTCTACCCCGTGTTATTTGATTAACCATGTTAAGAGGGCTTTAGTCAAGCTCCTAAACTTTAAAAAATGTGCAAAATATAAATTTAATTGCTGTATTGACTGGTAAACCAAATCAGGAAAACCTCATATAGGTGTAAATAATCTATCAAAATCTAATTTGTTTGCATTGAATGGTTTTTGTGCATTCTTGCTGACAGCCATCTCTGGATGTATATATGAAAGAACAGATAGATATGACCAAATGCAGGTGCATGCAATGCCAAGAGTGGATGCATACACCGATTCTTGCTGATAATTTTGTGTTTTTAATTTGACAGAAATGCATCGATGACATACTGTTAGTTATAATTTCACGGAAATGATCGATGACATACTGTTAGTTATAATTTCACAGAAATGCATCAATGACATAGTGTTTTCAGAATGACTGCTACAAACTGATACATGTACAAGTTCCATCATGGAAGAGTGTAATCGTGTGCCAATGAATTTATTAAAATTTAGCGTTGAGCAGATAAGAATAATGTATTGAACAATTGGGTCATTAACACTATCTTAAATAAAAAAGAGTTTAATTTTTAATATTTTAGCTATTTATCTGCAGATACAAAAACATAGCCAAATTTCAAAAATCACTTGGTTATTGGTAAAGTTTGATACTGTATCAAAATCAATGCTTTGATAAGACTTTTCCGTATGGGAATGGTTACCTTAGCAACTGATAAATTCCAATTGTGCCAGTTTTGCACATGTAACTTTCTCAATTGCTAGCTGCAAATGTAATGACCTTTATTTTTATCTTGAGCTATAATAGCAGATCTGAGAAAGCAGTGTATTAATTCATATACTTGGACGATGTAATATAAATCCTTCTATGGCATACCTGTCATCTTGCATGCGTGGCGGGGGAGATGTATCCCTGTATCGCGGTTCCTGTTGTGGGGGATCATGTCGGGTCTGCCTCACAGTGGGGAGTGGCTAGATGAAATAAAAATTGATCTCATATAAAAAGTTATCTTTGTCGTATATAGATCCATTACTACATATTATGCATCCCATTTTTTCATAGATCTACTGTACGTACTTATCTCAGTTAAAGTTACAGTCAATAAATTGAAATATAAAATGTATCTTAAAATGTATATATCTTGTCAATACACATATATATATATTTAACAATTGTGAAGTTTTCTTTCATCATCTATAGTCTCTTTGATAGTCTGATGTGATCCAGATAGCAAACATTTAAATCATACAGGAACAATCCAAGATTCAGTTCCGTTTAAGTCAATTGTTAAGAACAGAACAAACTTTACCATGTTTCATTTGATGAAAATGTTATTTAAAAATTAAATGGATAGATCTGTTTTACCATTTGGATTTTATTTACAGTAAACATGATTGGTAAAAGAATAATATGAAAGATTTAATTATCAATTCTTCATACTGTGACTTAGTTATCCTAATATTTAGTTATATTCAATTTTTATTCAAAATATGTAATAACGGCCTACGAATCCAATTATCAACTTTACAATGAGTAGGCCAAGGTCTGCATGTCAAGGTCATGTTAAAAACGTAGTTATTGTTGTCCTTGTGACCTTAACTCCAAGGTTAAAAGGGTTAGCGTGTGTGTTGCAGAGTGAATTGTATTTGATTTATAATGAGAAGTATCAAGTGCAGACACATAATACAAGAAAGGGTTAGGAAAATATTAGTATACCTGATCAAAACTTTAACCCAAACCCCTAAACAAATCTTCCTTAACTGTGAGTTTAACCCTGTGATCAAAATTATGTATGAGTGTGTTGCCAAACAAACTGAGACTTCCACAGTATTGACGTAATTCGTCATAGAGTTTAGGAAATATTAACAAGTGATGAACCTTAGTCAAAGCTATCTTCCATGAAAATGATCCTGACCCCACAGGCAAGAGGGCATATGAGTGTGTCACAGATTGAATCATCTTTGCTTTATAATCATTAAGCTTAAATACAAATATAATCTATCTAAGGTTAATAAATTGTTGTAAATGAAATAGTTCAATCAAAACTTTAGGACAAATATTCTAAGGCTGTGATACTGATACCAAGCTAAAAGAAGTGAGTGATGGCTTGGCTAAATAAACTATCTTTGTTGCTTAATGATTCAACACAAAAATGAAATGAAGGCATAAGGAGTCTAGAAAACTTTATCGATGACCATACACATTGGCACAACACAGTAATAAAAGTACTGTGCTTTTCCATTAATGGGGGCTCCACAATTTAGCATACATTTCACAGGATAACCAAAAGACAAGCCCAATCCCAATTACTACAGTAATCAATCCCATTCAACACAAATTACACCCAAAAAAATGGTCAAAATTATCAATTATATTTAGTCCAGATATGGATCCAGTTTATCCCCTGATTTAATTTATGTGTGCCGATTTGGTATTTGACCTCATACTTTAGCAGTGGCAGTCCTTTTCTGCATGACATGATTTTACGTTTTTCTATCATTTTCATACCCCAATTTGCATATCCTGAAATTTAGATTTGTCATCAACAACAATGTATGTATGTATGTATGTATGTATGTATGTATGTATGTATGTATGTATGTATGTATGTATGTATGTATGTATGTATGTATGTATGTATGTATAGTCTTCATACAAGTACATGTATATAATTATCACTGCATTATAGTATGAATTTATTTGCCTGATATTATAATCATATGGACCTAAAACTAACCTTTCAAATCATCCCTTTAAATCATTGTTTTAAATGCACGTGTTTCATTGAACGGTTCTGTCTCTATGCTTATGTGTTATGTGTCAGAGTATGGTCATTGCCTCTTTTCTTAGTGCGTTACATCTCAGTGTATGGTCAATGCCTCTATTCTTAATGTGTTATGTCTCAGTGTATGGTCAATGCCTCTATTCTTAATGTGATATGTCTCAGTGTATGGTCAATGCCTCTACTCTTAATGTATTATGTCTCAGTGTATGGCCAATGTCTCTATTCTTAATGTGATATGTCTCAGTGTATGGCCAATGCCTCTATTCTTAATGTGATATGTCTCAGTGTATGGCCAATGCCTCTATTCTTAATGTGTTATGTCTCAGTGTATGGTCAATGCCTCTATTCTTAATGTGATATGTCTCAGTGTATGGTCAATGCCTCTATTCTTAATGTGATATGTCTCAGTGTATGGTCAATGCCTTTATGCTTTATGTGTGATACATATATCATTTTTATGTGTACAGTAAATGCCTTTATGCTTTATGTGTGATACATATATCATTTTTCTGTGTACAGTAAATGCCTTTATGCTTTATGTGTGATACATATATCATTTTTCTGTGTACAGTAAATGCCTTTATGCTTTATGTGTGATACATATATCATTTTTCAGTGTACAGTAAATGCCTTTATGCTTTATGTGTGATACATATATCATTTTTCTGTGTACAGTAAATGCCTTTATGCTTTATGTGTGATACATATATCATTTTTCTGTGTACAGTAAATGCCTTTATGCTTTATGTGTGATACATATATCATTTTTCTGTGTACAGTAAATGCCTTTATGCTTTATGTGTGATACGTTTATCATTTTTCAGTGTACAGTAAATGCCTCTATGCTTTATGTGTTGATACGTATATCATTTGTCAGTGTACAGTAAATGCCTCTATGCTTTATGTGTTATGTCTCAGCTGTACAGTAAATGTATATGATTTATGTACTTCGTATGTTGTATCTCAATGTGTGGTAAAAGCCTCTATGGTTTATGCATAATATGTATATTATGTCTCAGTGTAAATGTCTCTATGATTTGTGTGTGATATGTATGTCTCAGACAAATGCTTTTGTGTCTTATCTATGGCATGCATGTCATGTCTCGCTATATGATAAATGGTTCTATGCTTTATGTGTTATGTGTATGTATATAATAAAAAAAACATGTGGCTCTGTATTTGTCTTGAGTTGATTGGATGTCAGAATAATAGCTCTTCAATTTTATTTGTTGTAATATCCGATGATAACTCTTATATCTTATGTCTAATATGATAAGTAGTTAAGAACGCTTAATATGGAATTTCGATGAAAAAAGTGCATGGAAATTTGGAAATCAGCTCTGATAACATCCAGATCAGATCATAATGTATTAACGATAGCCATCAGAAGTGAAGATTGATTTTCAGGCTACCAGCATTTATATAATATTTTGCTTTTACAGCTGGTTTTTGCAAAACTCAAGCCATCAAAAGTGCATGCACATTTTGTACTTTTCTGCATGTGTTTTATATGCATCATGTCCTAAATTGAAAATGTATAGTAATAGCCAAATAATAAAAAATTATTTTAATGACAGACGAAACTGTCAAGGTAACACACTCAATGATTTTTCTCGAATCTGCAAAAAATCTAAAACTGATAATCAAGATAATGAAAACCGTTATTTCCCTTTTTATTTTCTATCATGGATACCAGATGTATAAATCCAGCATATGAAATACATGCAATATATAACTGAATATATACCTGATTGTGTGATTTTGGTTTTTTAATATAGCTTTAAAAAAAATATCAGTCATATCGCTACGATGTCTGCAGTGAGGCAGTTTATAGTGATGTCTAGCACTGGGGCATCATGCTGCAGGCATGTAGCATGAGTTCCACCAAGTCACATTATCCACACACCAGGCCAACCAGTCCTAACACTAACCTCTTAATGCTGAATGCCAAGCGTGGTAGCTGTTAGTACCATTTTTGTAAGTCTTTGGTATGACTTGGCTGGGGCTCAAACCCACGACCTCCCGTTTCCGAGGCAGACACTCTAACCACTAGACCACTTGAGCAGTACATACATCTGATTGACTCATGCATAATGAAAACAACTTGTTCATTAGTTATGGGGAAATGAAGGTTAAATGAATAATCACAAAACTTTTCAAATTTATGACCATATCAATGATCAGGTCTAAAACAGAATATCACAATAATTTCAAGCAACAATGATAGTACCAAGGGTACGTATGAAAGAAAACGGAAACAAACTATGCCCCTGTATGATCATACAAAAATGTTACTTTAGGAGGTGCAGAACAGGTTGTCAAAACTGAATTTCATTTTCAGTTGATAACATTAATGCAATGGTAAACATCAAATTGCTTAACACTTGGCAGTGAAAGCTGTCAAAGCGTTAATATATCAGGTCTTTTCCCGGATTTTCTTTAAAACAGCCTGTCCTTCTCAATATGAAATTATCATCTATGATCATTTAAGAGCATGTTCTTGCCACTTAGTGACAAATTATTACATTTGCATCATTGATAAATTATTTGAGTATGCAAACATATACTACTACGTGATTGCTGTATTTTCCTTAAAACTATTAAACTGGTTCCTCTAAATATTACAAAATATTAGTTAAATTACTAAGAATAAGGCTAAGCTCAATCAAAAAGAGGCATCCAAGGAGTTGTGGTATAAAATACACAAGTTTATATCATGTTTCGCTTGTTCTTTGCACTCATTCGATAATACACAGTTGACTAGTCAGCTAGCAGTGGAAAATACTAAATGGTCACCTTACTTTGCTACACAGTGGTGTAGAGGAATAGTCTTCCCCCAAGAAAATCCGAGAAAATATTCAACCTGTTGTGTTTTGACATGTACAAAAGGGTGCATAAGGTCTGAAGAGTGTCAAATCAACACTGACAACACACAGACCTCATCTTGTTTGCCGTAATTTGGTTCCTCTCGCTCTCCATTCCTATTATCATCGGCTTTGGGCCAATTGGGCACCGGGGCGGGGTATTGTTTGGCATACTCTAGTGGACGCTTACTTACTGGAATTTGGAGCCCAGTGTTCATCGGTCGGATTCTGTTTAGGAATTCCACAAAGGCCTGCCATCTGGAAAATTTGAAGACTACTGATTGTAATATCTTTTATGCAGTTTCCTTAATTAAAACATTTTTAAAAAATTCATTTTTGTGATTCATTTCCTGAACATCATTCAAGAAATGGATAAAAGCAAGCCAGAGATCATGCCTGGCATGTAGTATGTGTAAACCCATATATAATATTGGAAATCTTGATGTAACATACATACCAAGGGTGCCTGCAGAATTATTTCTGGGAAATGGTGGTATGTAGTTGTAAGCTAGTAGATGTAGGCCAGACATGTTCAGAGGTGAAATCAGGGCATGGATATACTCAGCCCCCCCACATACATACATACATACATACATACATACATACATACATACATACATACATACATACATACATACATACATACATACATACATACATACATACATACATACATACATACAACAACACACACACACACACACACACACACACACACACACACACACACATACATACATACATACATACATACATACATACATACATACATACATACTAGTGGTCCATTCAGCTGCCTCCTCCCCACCAAGCAAATTCTTTTAACATCTGAAAGACTTAGGTATTTGACCAAAGTAAAGAATAAAGAAACAACCAGTATATAATACTGCTCTTAACATCATGTGTCCATATTAATTACCTGTACTGTCCATCCCTATTGGAACCACGGCATTCAGTGTCCAGAATTTCCTGGATGAGAGAATCCTGAATTGCAACACGATTCTCGTACAGAATATTTTTAATCTGAAAAAAAATGAGAAATATATATCCATAAAGCATAAAAAGAAAATGAGAGAGAGAGAGAGAGAGAGAGAGAGAGAGAGAGAGAGAGAGAGAGTGTGTTAGTTTCTCATACAGATGGCACTCACCAGTTTCATATTTTGCATTGGGTTAGAATTTTAAAGAAAAAGAATTTCCCCAGTGTCCTCACTGATTTTACTGGCTATGTAAAAAGGACCTTGTATATTTTAGGTATAATTCAAAGAAACTTTAATTCTTTTGTGATATGATTGATGGGTGTAATATAGGGTATAGAGTATACAGCTTAGCCTTACTTCAAATGTGTACCTATTAAAAAAACTAGCTCTGCTTAGTCATTTTTACTTCCTGGACTTCAGAGTTAAATTGTAATAAAAAAGCTGATAACTTTTTTTAGGACATTTTATATATTTTGTAATTCATTCATTGCACTCTCAAAAGCTGTTATTGTCTAGTCTTACAATGTCACTGATAAATTTCCTAATTTGAGAAAGGATGAAACAGATCAGGTTAATGGAGGTCAAAAGTCAAAAGTTAGAATATTTGCTAATTGTTTAGTATGGAAGAAAGATAATTTGTTTTATCAACGTTTATTTTTTAATTTCAATACAATTAACTGAAGAAAAAAACATTTATCTATATATTTCTTGGACTTAATGCAACAGTTTTAAATTTAATTTGTCTTCACTACTGTATTCTAAGACTTCTATTTTCCCATATTTAATGTCATTACACACACAATAATGACTCAAGGCATATTGTGTAAGCAAGAGTTTTAAAAAAAGCATAATTAACTTGTATAAAATCAATGTTAATTTACCATTTTGCTCAGAACATGATACATAATAATATGAAAATAAGAAAAATAATTGCAAATATTTTCATATTTGTATTAAGGTGGCACTCACCAGTTTCATATTTTGCATAGGTTTGAATTTTAAAGAAAAAGAATTTCCCTGGGTGTCCTCACTGGTTTTACTAGCTATGTAAAAAGGACCATGTATATTTTACGTATAATTCAAAGAAACTTTAATTCTTGTGAACACACAGCTGTGATATCTAATTTTCAACACTGTAATTACATACACCAAGTACAAGACAAACATACCTTATGGTCCTATTTGAAAGCATGCATTAAGTTTAAATTACAATCTTTTATCGATGGCTTTACTTGCATGTCATAGGGTTCGGTCACCCTGTTAGATAATGAAAAATCGTAAAGGAAATACAAAAAACTGTCATTACTCTGCATGCGATGAGGATAAAAAACACGAAGGTGACGATCTTTGTTTAATAAGTTTGCGTTTTCCAGTAAATCATGCCGCTTTTGCTTCAGGTTGAAATACTAGCATGGCCATTTTTCACTTCCTGGACTTTAGAGGTAAATTGTAAAAACAAAATATCCAATAACTTTTCTGGGGGACATTTTATATATTCTGTAATATATTCATTGCACTCTCAGAAGCTGTTATTGTCTAGTCTGGCAAAGTTCATTTTCCCTATTTTAATAACTGCAAAAATTGAGTACTTTGGACTAATTCAGGCTAAAAAAAAAAAATAACACATGGGAGCAGTCGTTTTTAGTTAGGTCTGTATTGATCATTTACAATTTCCACAAGTACAATATCCAGTTAAATTTCTGCCACAGTACATGAAAGTAACAGAGAGGTATATTAACATTCTTTCCACTATGCATGTTGCAAATATAAACAACTTCACCTTACATCCACCACTTTCTCAGAAGTTAATAATATATGTAGAGAGCCCTCACATGTACCTACCTGCGCTGCTGACAGCGTCTCACGGTGACCCGAGTCTTCTCTCTGGAAATCGTCAAACAGCTTGTCCCAGTTTATGGCGTAACTGGATCCCGCCAATTCCCGCTCTACTTTCCTCAACAGTATGGCAACATTGCGGTTTGGATATGAACGAGTACTGGAGTTAGAAAAGATCAAAACATGACAGTACTTTGCAAGACATTGCAGGTGTCCACTCAGCATCAAATACCTAGCATAATAAGACACTTGCATCTTTCTCCTAAAATGGCACATTCGATAAATTTCTACCAAATTTCAATGATGCCGAGTTTATTAAATTAAGATTTCTAAATCTGTAGCTCTTGATCTTTTTTATTTTTATTTCAGTTCCGTTTGCATGATAAGCTGAGTATTAGAAAATAAAATATAGCCTCTTTGGTTTTTTTTATACTCCCGTGTTTATGAAAGAAAAGTACAATCTAAATACGAGTATGTCATTGCCACAATATCCATGGTATGTCCTTTTAAGCTATTTATGAGATACTGTTCAGTTATACACATTTTCGGCAAACAGTGTAAATGCTGAAACTTTGAAACAAATATACATTATTCCTTGAATGCGTTAAAAAATCAAACATGTTGACAATTTTTCCAATGATCAAGGACAAGTGTTTCCATTAATATATGTGTTTATATTGATGTATGTGTGTAAATCAGTATGAGTTTACATTAATGTATGCGTATACAAACCTGTCCTAGGAAAATATCAGCGAGTATTATTATTATTGTTATATTTTATTATTTTTTTATTATTGTTTTTTAAGCTTTAAAGCCGACTAAATTTCATCGGTATACATCGCAGGTATGCATATGTGTCGGCAGCACACGGAGACATCTAAATAACAACTTAATTGAAACAATAGGTAGTCTTTACACGAGGGCTGCTTTAGCGTGTGAAGTTGGTTTGACCCAGTTTAAGTAATACGTTTATATAAACACATGTATTTGAGAGTCATAGCTGAAAAATAAGAATCTTTTGTCATCAAGTATGCATTATGTAACGTGAAGTTGATGATGTAAATTTACGATCATCATGCAACAATAAGATCTTTCTAAAGACTGTAATTCAGAAAAATATCAAAAACTATATAAACTACAAAAAGCAGATGCAATTTGTTCATTGAGGAGAACAATGCAGAGTATATAAATAAAAAAAAGGAATTGGTGATGCAATCAATCTCTCGTGTGCCAACTATAGTACTTGCTAAATGCGTTAGTAGGTATTAGTATTTTAGAAACAATATATTACAGTACTTCCGTATCACGTCGGGGGACCGTGTGGTTGAAGGTGCTCGACTTTACAGATAACTCGCTTCAAACCTATGTTAATGTGAGCATGTGAGAAAACTTGCCAGTAGCTTTCCGTGGTTGGTGGTACTTTCCCGGTATGATCTCGGGGTTCTTCCTCAACGAAATATACTGGCCTCCTTGTATACCCTATCATGTGATGTTAAATAGCGTTAAACCGACAAAACCAAACTCTATGACATCACTGCAACACAGAGGCGGCGTTAGGAGTACGCGGGGCCTAGAGCCAACCATGACCCCGCTGGGCCAGAGTATCAGTATCTCGATTGGTATTCTACTGCAAACACTGATTATGTCTAGATTAGATAGATCAACTTTCGCGATTTGGCGCACGAATTTAGTTTAGTCTGTATCGGCGTTTCCTATTTACCGGAGAATATAGCTTGACAAACTCATAAGGATGACCTTAGGCCCGAAGCGCACGGGCCTCCCTCAAGAGCGGGGCCTGGACAGGTCGCTCAAATGGCCAGCCCCAAACGCTGTTCATGCTGCAACAACACTCCATCCTCTTATAAACTTAGCGCGCACGTGTGTGTGTGTGTGTGTGTGTGTGTGTGTGTGTGTGTGTGTGTACGGTTGTGTTTAAAAGCACATCAACATATTCAAGGTTATATTGTGCCTATGTGATTACAGCAAAGTGTCTTACCCAGACGCTCACCACGATGTCCGATCCCAGTGTGTGGAACCCACAACTAACTTGTCACGAGTCCAGCACACTAAACAATGAACCATCGAGACTCACCAAAGGTCTTGACATTATTTGAGAATGTTTTTCTTGTACGTATCCAACATTCAGCGAGACTTAACTCTTGTCAGAACGCATAGAGAATCGTGAAAGTCCAAAATATTTTAGCCGTCACACGCTCGCAACATATCTGCCAACGGTGAATATAAATGCGTTGCTGGAATTAAAAATTGTTGCTTCCATTGTTGATGTAGATGTGCTAGGTTGAAGGATAAGGATAGAAGATCTTAGAGAAACAACAATTAAATGAATGTACCCATATTCTTGAAGCAATGTGTTGTTGATTAAAAATAGGTCCGAATACATATATATCAACAATTTCTGACCAGTTAACTGTATTTTGATGAAAATGTATGATCGAATTAGGTGAAGAACAATGTATTAAGTCCAAGTTTAATTAAAAAAAAAAACTAATTTGGTTGTAGAAAGGGACCAAAATATATTTTTTTTTAAAAAGAAAGCAGTTTTATTTATTTGACCTGGACACGTCTCAGATGAATTCCAATCTTGTACATTGTGAAATATTTCCTATGAGTAGCAAAGCGTATGCCTTCATTAAAAACAAAAGGACATCCAAAACAAATCCGCAATTTTTGTTGGGGTATGTTTAGTTTATTTAAACTAAATTTTATGTTTAGTTTATTTAAACTAAACATACCCCCCCCAAAAAAAAAAAATTAAATGAGTCGTTATTTAAAAAAAAACTCTTAACAAAGATATTTCTTAATCTCAATGGCATAGTTATTTTGACGTATTGATATCTTTAAATTATCGTTGACATCACCCTTGGTATTTACCAATCAGATATCGTCATGATTGATAGGTCTCAAGTCATTTGCTTTATATTTATTTATATAGTCCCTGTAATTTGCCCGGTATTTAATTGTATAACCCTTGATTTAGGATTTGAAAAATCAACACAAACGCTGAAAATTCTGTGCAACTAGTTTCGCATTTAACGTATGCTTCCTCAGACACAAAGTGCTTTGAAAGAAACGGATGTCATCTTTTTTATTTTTAAATAACAACTACGTCATTACGTAACGTCATAAATTATATGCATCGTCAAAAGCTGGACATTATACAACGAGTTTCATAAATTTAATATAAAATCATTACCCATTTCAGATTCTTTTTATCAGTTTTTTTTTTCTTCAGTAGCAATTATTTAGAGAGAAAGAAGAACGAATACTTTCGTTCGTTCTGACAGACAGTGCACCTTTCATTTCTTGTGCATGAAATATAGTCCCAAACAAAGTTGAACTAGTAAAAGTAGATTGTATATATTTTTCAAACTATAAATCACAGAAAAAATCTTCCATCCGAATAAACAGAACATTTTATAACGACAATATCATTTTTCAAAACAGAATGATGGATTGACCTTAAGTTTTGTTATATATTTGTTGTTGTTGTTTGATTTTATAACAATTACGTCAGGTAGAGCAGAAGACAACATAGAACATAGTCTTTTCTTTAAAGTAGTTTTGAGACGACTAGACTGAGATAAGAAAACTAAGGTTAGCAAAACAGCTAGATTTCTCCGTCGCATATATATATATATATATATATATATATATATATATATATATATATATATATATATATATATATATATATATATATATATATAATCCAATATAGACAGTTATACAAATAATTATATTGTTATAAAGAATATACAATTTACAATTCATCAATTTGAAAAAAGAAGAAAATTATAGGTTTATATTACTTGTGTTTGCGCATTGAACTTCGGTGCTCTCAATGGGCAAACATAAGAGAAAGTACTTCTTTCAGTAGCTCTAATGCAAAAGAGGTATTTTCTCTACGTTATATCACTAACTGCTTATCAACTGGTGTGATTTATTTGATAACATGTAAACAATGTAGCATGCAAAATGTTGGACAAACACTTCAACAAGTTTCTAAGAGAATGAATAATCATCGCTTTAATATATATATATATATATATATATATATATATATATATATATA
Source organism: Unio pictorum (assembly GCA_030141615.1). Lineage (NCBI taxonomy): Eukaryota > Metazoa > Mollusca > Bivalvia > Unionida > Unionidae > Unio > Unio pictorum. The sequence continues at coordinate 3,653,505 of JARLTB010000253.1, forward strand.
TATATATATATATATATATATATATATATATATATATATATATATACATATATATATATATATATATATATATATATATATATATATATATATATATATATATATATATATATATATATATATATATATATATATAAGTATAGACTTCCTCAGTTTTCTAATATTCCAATCCATTTTAACACTAGTAATCACCGTATCCGATTTTTAGTTCATGCCAATAGATATTGTATGCTGTAACACGAATATACTCACAAAAGAAACTTATTGGATTCATAAGTTTGATACGTTCTATTCTAATGGCCATAATACCAATGCACAATATAAAATTGTATACTTTTCTTCTCTTTTTTTAAATTGATAAATTTTATATCCGTTATAACAATATAATTATTTGTATGACTTTTGTCTCTATTTTATTATATTACTTTACTGATTTGTATAACCCCTGTAATTTGCCCGGTATTTATTCGTATAACCCCTGTAACTTGCCCGGTATTTATTCGTATAGCCCCTGTCACTTTCCCAGTATTTATTCCTTTAGCCTCTGTACCTTGAGGGATGAATATATAAATCAGGACCGGCCTTAGACCAATTGTACCTATTTGGCCCAATGTGGCCCTGCGCTCACATCACGTTTGTAATGTTTAAAAAATATATCTATAGAGAAGAAAATTGTAAGTTCAATATCATATTAAATTTGTTTTAATTTTTTTTTTCTCCAAATGCCGTGCTCACTGGGGGCTATGCGAGTAACTCGAGAGGGGCTTGACAAAATGATCCAATTCGGGCCCCGCCTTTGCTAAGGCCGTTTATGAATACAATCATTACACAAAAAAACAGCGTTGAGAAGCACTTGTAATGAGGCATTAAAAACGTTAATACGATGTTCAATAAAATTAAAATAATTCGAAAACCACTCAATCAGAGAATGACAATCTTGGATTATGAATAACGTCAGTCACCAGAATGTTTCCACCAACTAGAAATCGTATGTATTTTTTTAATTCTTTGATATCTGCAAAACAAAGCCGCAAGTTAAAATAAAAGCATCGGTTAGATAATACTGGTTAATTTCCTACCAAACTTACGGCGAAGTAGGTTGACCGTTATTGTAATTGTAGTATTTGGGTTTTTCGTCATACTGCCTGTTAAATACAAAATGGACATGAAAGATTGAAACAAATCTCAACTGTATTATTTAACGTCTTGCAGACGTTATAATATATATATATATATATATATATATATATATATATATATATATATATATATATATATATATATATATATATATATATATATATATATATATATATAAAGGAAGGAAATAAGTTTCCTCACATAAGCATTTCAAGAATGAGATATCAATGCATTTGTGCAAGCGAAATGTTATAAGGGTTTGGTGTTTTGCGCATGTCAAGAAGTAGTTATCGAGTTTTAAAACGAAAGACATTGTAAGTATATGGTACAAATTATATAAAGTTGCAAAAACACAGCACTTTAGCATATCTACTTCAATAACACTCAAAACACTGCAGTATTATCTATTACGACAACCATGAAGTAAACGCATTCTATTACTGGGAATATTTAAATATTTCATATTTTGACAAAATATTTAGCATTATTGTTCACGCTAATAAAAACTTACAATTACAAAATACACTAAATCACCCATATTTTGTTTTATTTTCCCAGTTCTAGACTAGTTATTTAAGTACTTTCTTCGAAACGTGGAAAAAATTTACTTTTATAAACAACACTTGGTTTTTCTTATTCATAATGCTTTACGGCATAATGCCATTTATATGATGCTAATTCGAAAGCTAAGTACAGAAAATAAACTGTTGAAGTAAAGCATGTATATTTGAACTTCACCAACCGAATACAAAACATCAACTTCTGAACTACGGCATGTATAGTTCAACATTAAAAACTGAATACAGGAAAAACTCCTGAAATAAGGCATATACATTTTAAATTCAAAAACTGAATACAGAAAATAAACTAAGCATGTATATTTCAACTTTGAAAATTGAATACAGAGCAATGACTAGTTGAACTGAAGTATGTATATTGAAATTTAAAAGAAAAAAATTAACTGTGGAACTATTTCATGTATATTTCAACGTACGCCTTACTCTCTGAATTCATCAAAGAAAGAAACGAATATTTTTATGTCAGTTCGTTTTATCATCTGTAATACGAATTTTTCAACAAAAAGTGTTCTTAACGTTTAAGAAACTTAAAATCGTTTCAGCAAGAATTTTGTTATGTTTATATAACCCTGATATGTTTTACTTCATAATGCCAACTCATGCAAAAGCAACATAATAAGTGTAATTCCTCGCACTCACTGTATAAATAGTTAGTATACACAATATATAACTCATGCACTTTACATTTATGAAACAAAATGGTATTCAGGAATTGTGTTTTCCCCCCATTCTAGAGCACCCAGAGGTTAGGGAAAAATCGCAAATTTGGACGGAATGGCGCGTCGCCCAAATCTCGTGCGTAATACTATTTGCCCGAATTAAGACACGTTTAATCATAATCTAACTAACTTAAAAGCCATTTTTGTCGTAAACATGTTTAGCAATCAGTGCCGGTGCAGGGCATTTTGATGCCCTAGGCGAGATCAGATATGTGGCGCCCCCCTTCCACTCGCGCCCTTCCCAACCCGCCCATCATGAAATAAACCCTTAGGCTAAGTTAGCTCAGCGCCCTATATAGGCGATTACCTAGTTCGCCTAGCGGAAGCGCCGGCCCTGTTAGCAATGTGTATCCTTACCTGCCCCCAAATTAGACACTCTGTTGCCTGAATTTTTGACATATTGCAACGACTTGGTAATGCGGTAAGTATGAATACCTCTGTTTGACAATAGTACAGCGGTAGCGTATTAAGTTAAATTGGATAAACTGGGTGTGACATAGTGAGTGCAGTGTATTGTGGTAAACTGTATATGAATGAATGTGTGTGTGTGTGTGTGTGTGTGTGTGTGTGTGTGTGTGTGATTAAGTGCAGCGATATTATAACATGATAGATTTTGTACGAATAACTCTGTGACAGTACAAGGATGTAGTAGGTTGTGCAGTTAATACCGCAAATTGTATATGAGTAACTGTCTGAATATGTATTATAGCATTGTGGCAATGTCGTAATGTTCTATGAATAAATGTGTGAAAGTGCAGCGATGTGGTAATGCGCGAAGTTGTATACCAGCATGCGCGAGTGACAGTGTGGCGTTGTGGTAATGTGCGAAGTTGTATAAAAGCATGCGCGTGTGACAGTGTGGTGATGTGTAATGTGCGAAGCTGTATACCAGCATGCGCGTGTGACAGTGTGGTGATGTGCGAAGTTGTATACCAGCATGCGCGTCTGACAGTATGGCGATGTGGTAATGTGCGTTGCATGCGCGTGTGACAGTCTGGTGATGTGGTAATGTGTGTAAATTTTGTACTAGTAACTGTGTTGAACAGTGCAGCGGTGTGTTAATGTTTGAAACTGTGTACGAGTAACTTTGTTGACATGTGTTGGAGTATGCATTAAATATGTTTTATATTTGACTTATTTCCCGTCGTCGTTGTCGTTGTCATTTTTTCTTAGAATATATACCCGTCCCTGGTCATAATTAGATTTAAGTTAACAATATAAGTTTTCATATCAACATCAATAGAAATGCTCTCCCTTTCATTGACAGAAATTCAGTGGCTGTATAATTAGATATAATCAGCGCTCAATGAAATTTCATGCACCGGTCGATATTATTGTATTAGCTATTTTAATTAACAATGATCAAGATATTGGAGAAACCATGCTGAATAAGCGTAACCATGCGCATCAGGTTCCTCGTAATAAAACAGGCCCAATGAAAGCTTTAATTTTTTTATGGTTTAACGCCATTCTTCAGCACATTATAGGCTAAACATGGCGTCCAGTATTAATGGTGGAGGAAGAAACCGGACAAACCCCGGAAAGAACCACCGACCCACGAGAAGCTACTGGCAAGCTTTCTTCTTAGACTCGAACACACGCAGACAGAGGTGAGATGGCAGTGGTCCGTAACGGACAGCGCTTTAGACCACTCGGCCACTCGTGGCCCCTATGAAAGCTTTATCGTACTTAAGTGAATAGAAAACTGAGTTTTGTTCTCGTCTTGTTTAAAATAATGGTTTGCTCCCCTTTATTATGCTCATGTTACATCAAGGTCTTGTACGTTATAAACGTCTGACTTGTATCAGCAATAATATATTCGCCAATTTTGAAAAAGTCAACATCATTGTTGAAAGAGAAATGAAACTTTCGACAGAATAAATGTAAAATATGAAATTTGCAATGTTCTGTGTTGGAAGCTTTATTTGTTTTAGTTGATCATATATCTTCTGGCATTTTGATTATGTATCGTGACCTGTATTTGGGTTAAAGCGTAGTTTGTGATAATAGCTTTCATTAAAGCCTTCGTTCTCGTGTGTTCTAAATACATATATTTCAACACATGTACGTGCTAGTTCGTATCCGATGCAATAGGTAGTTCCGATGCAATAAGATAATACCACAGATTAACGACCTTTGAGAAAATGCTTTCCAGACTGATTAATGCCATCAGGTGGCGCTGTGCAGAAGTATTTGTAATTAATATGCCCATAGTCTTCCATAATAGTTCGTAATGAAACTATTCGTATTTAACTGAAACAATGGTAAAGATTATTGCTTCAGTTAAAACTGAGACAATTTCAAAATTTTAAAGATATCTAATAAATATTATATGAGTTATTGTTAGTGAAAAGTTAATATCTAGCTTGTTGAACTTGTTTTTACACAATCGTGGTGTCCAACAGCACATTGTGTAAAGTGTTCTTCTGTGTGTCAATAATTATAGTGATGAGATAGCTTTCTATCAGACTAAATAAAACGTTACATTAAATTCAATAACTAGATAATAATTAGATAAATTAATTAAATAAAAAGTTACATTAAGTTCAATCATTATAATCAAAATGTGTAGTTTAAAAGCCAAAATCTATGCAAAATTATTGATATGTTAAATAAGAAAGCCTGGATAACTTATAAAATTTGTTCAATAGCTACGCAATTCCCGGAAATGAAAATAATTACCGTGTCTGAGTTTGTTTTGGAGTGGAAACCTGTGACCTGAGTGAATGGCACAATGATTAAAGCATCGCAAACCAATAGCAGACACCTCTCTCTCTCTCTCTCTCTCTCTCTCTCTCTCTCTCTCTATATATATATATATATATATATATATATATATATATATATATATATATATATATATATATATATATATATATATATATATATATATATATATATATAAAACAACATAAACATGTCATGTAAAATCAGAAAGCACATTATCTGTAGCAGCACTACTTGCATCAAAATCAGCAGCTGCTGCAGTGTTCAGTACAAACAATGATGCGGTTAAAATAACTTCAAATTACACTTAAGCTTTTCACTCGATTGAATAATTGCGTCCAAATATTTGCTTTAAAAATAAAACCGACACTTTAAAATACATAAACCCTTCAAGCACTAAGAATAAACATTAGGCTTGTATTAACTTTTGGAAACTAGTAGATCAACGAAGTTCTATAAAGGAAATTGTCGATTCTTCGTTCGCTTACATCAAGAAAAGTAAACAAATCTCATCTGGAATATTTATGTCTTTCTTCTCCAACATTACTGCAGTACATGATATGCATCTCTGAGGCATAGTTATCCGCCGGAAGTTAGTGTTTTTACGCAGAAATCCCTCCCATTTTGATTGCATAGTACATTACCTACTGGACATATACACACATGTATTTAATACATTAGTTAGTTAAATAAGGATTACATCCATTGTGAGATGAGAAGCAGAAGATGGCTGTCTATGTCACACAGAGTGTGGGTATGGAAATGACTGAGTCACTACGCGTGCACAACATGGGCAAGAATTGGACATTTCCATTTCTCTACAAAGAAATCCGTGATTTGGTACTGGAAGGGTTATATATTATATAGGTATAATGGTTATAGAAATAAGTCCGGAAAAGGACAATTTACACAACGTAATTCATTAGAAAGCTAGCCAAACATGACACAGTTTAGAACGAATATTAGCCTTTATTAGAAGAACACACCATTAGTATCGGCAGCGGGACAAACTTCGACTAAAAGGGCATGCTTGAAATAGGAGACGGATTCGAGCGTGGTATGCAATATAATCAAGTTATAAGTCTTGGTCAACGAAATAATAATTCATCATATGTAAAATTAATTTAAGTTAGATGAAATAAATTATTAATAAAACGATAGTTTTGCATGCATTCTAAGCAAACTGGTTTTACGGTGAGTCAGAGATAATTAGAACAAAGAGGAGCAAATAATTAATACCAAGATGGGATCACCAGTTTTCTTCTCAGTTTGTAAAATGTCTTGAAATAATTATCAGCGATTATATTATAAGTATACAAAAAATGCTTAACTGTTCAATTAAAGAAGCAAGACAATTAAATTAGTCAGATGCTATTGAAACACCGATCATACGTTGAAAATATTAAAAACCGAAGGACAAGATAGCTTTAACAGTCATATTTCACCTGAAAGATATTTTGACACTTTGTTTCCGAATAGGCTACATCCTTCATAAATACATAATTTTGGTTTCTCTGACTATTAAAAACAGTATGAATGTATCAACTGAAAATCGAAGGTGGTCAAAGGTGCCAGGCAAGAAATCATTTGTTGTGCAAAGGTAAGGAATGAATGAAGGGAATAAAGGTATCTAATACTGCCGGAGGAGTGAGTTACAGTAACTACGGGGAGAGAAGTTTGTGAAGCTTGCGAACACTAGCGGTGACATAGGCGAACAAAGCCAAACCTCTGAGGGGAATTTTGCCTCGACGACCTTTGCGGAGACCACGTGTGTCTCATATTTGGTGGTGGAATAACAGGATTTAACCTTAAACTGCAATGTCAAATGTTGATATATTAGCACTTTTCATTATGTAACGGTGATGTGAAGCAAAGTAGTTCATCATAAACTGACATATCATTAGATAAAGTAGATAAAGTAGATAAAGTAAATTAATATAATTTTATTTCGAGCATTCTATATAAATCATCACCCTCTATATAAATCATCACCTTCTAAAACGTATCAAAAACACATGCTTACATCATGCACGTTCGTACTCAAAGAAGTGATTCATGAAGTACAGCTTTAATGTTTATGGAGTACAGATTTAATGTTTATGGAGTACAGCTTTAATGTTTATGGAGTACAGATTTAATGTTTATGGAGTACAGATTTAATGTGTATGGAGTACAGATTTAATGTTTGTGGAGTACAGATTTAATGTTTATGGAGTACAGATTTAATGTTTAAACCTAAAAACAGATGGTGAAACTAGTCAAATGTGTCTATAACTATATTGCACGCAGCCAGAAAGGTATACATTTGGTCAAATTATAATTGGTCAAATTACAATTGGTCAATTAGATTACACATGATGTACATGTCAAGAAACTGAAGTTCGAGGTTTTTAACCCAGGGCTCAACGCAGGAATAATGAAACATACAAAAGTTCATTTGAATCGAGGAATAAAAGCAAATCATACGATTTCATGACAGTTGTTAATACTATGAGTATTTTATTTTGTTTTGCTTTTTATTCTTGGAAAAAATTTCATTGACAAAACTGATAGTGAATAAAAAATGCATAACATCATTAACCTGTCCAATTTTAAAAACAAATATCAATGAATTTTAGATTTGTTTCTTTTCAAAGTCCAGCAAGCAAGCACCATTGTTGTCGCGCATAAGATTGTGATCGTAAATAATTAATAATAATAACACAGCTTCGAAATAAATAAAAATTACATGGATTGCATTAAAAAAAAATAGAAACTGGCATCCATATTTGATAGAATTCTTATGGGGCATCCTTAGTGGCATCCGTCCCTGCCAGTACTGATACTTCGAGAGGATTCTACCCAACACGGAAAGAAAAGCTTGTAATCACTGCCAGTAGCCAGAAGTCTTCTTTTGTTGAAAAATTTAAACCAATCATACTGTAATTACCTTACACAAAGTGAGGACAGGCTATCATTGATTAATGGTCAACATTGTCACCATAATGACGAGATGGCAGATTCATGCTGTTTTTCTAGTGGGTATTTTGTTATGGTACTAGACTAATATGGCAGTGCCAACTGATAAAGACTGATTGTGTGTCGGTCAGATCTTTTTGTTGTAAATATCGAAATCATTCCTTAAAATACTCTCCAACATCTCCAATATTTCTCTTTACATAATGTTCTTGTTCAGAAAACTATACTCATAGTAATGATTAAACATACCATGGTTTTATTTATCTACCTTGTAGTATATATTATCATGTACTTCGTGGTACCCTTTGAGGATGTGACCAATCATCGGCGCCATTTCACAGAAAACGCAATCAAGAATATTTTATCATACAAATTGTTCGATGATTATTTCATGTCCGTGTGCCCCAAATAGCTTTAATTGGCGTAGGAATCGACAAGAAAGTTTCAATTACCATTTTAACTTTCAACACTCTGGATCTCATGAATAATTAGATACTCTTGTAAAAACCGTTTAAGTTTTTTCTCATCTAAAGTATTACTGTACGTTACATATGTACTTAGTTGACCTCGAAACAAATTATGGCTGTTTCTATTGGCGATTCCGAGGTGGCACCCAACCTTACCATAATCAGGCCATTTTCAGTTACAAAATGAGGTTTTGCTTTTTGTTCTACTAAACAAACGCCATAAATACAAAAAAACTACGAGATTTGTATCCCTTGGCAGACTGGCTATTATGTAGGGAACTATTTTTAATGCCGAGTCAGTCAGGGTATATCCTCTAGTTACGATACACCTGAGTACGAATCGTTTATCCATCACGTGATCCTTTCATTAGGTAAATCTTCGTTTTGAAAGAAATTAAGAATAACGTATTATGTTTCATGCAACGTAAAATCATGCAAATTAATAAACGCAAATGTCATAGTTGATGAATTAGATGTAGGGGTTAAAACGCAGCTGACATCGCATGAAATTTGATAATGACAATGCGAAGAATATTGCGACAATATTACGTATCCTCCTGCATAAATATGTTGTTATCAAACACAAAGTTGTAATTGTATGCAAAAAATAGTACAAGGTACTATATCTAATAAAATATTGTAAACAAACACTGACGTAAAGTCATCCGAAATGCTGCAACTGTTAATTCTTTTTGTTCTGCTTAAACTTCAATGAACAAATATTTATTGATTTATAATTTTAATTCTTACTATATTAGAATTGGATAAATATTTAAATTCTAATTCTTACTATAATACATCTGGTTAAATATTCTAACTAATTCTTACGTTAACACAGTTGGATAAATATTCTAATTCTAATTATTAATATACCACAGTTGGATAAATTTTCTAATATTACTTTTTACTATTACACAGTTGGATAACATTTTGAATTCTAATTCTTGCTTTAACACAGTTGGATAAATAGTCTAATTCTTAATATAACACAGTTGGATAAATTTTTAACTCTAGAGATTTGTCTTCTACTTACCCTTCCTTATTATCATTCAGTTTTCTGGCTGTGCCGAGAAACGTGACTATTTGTTCATAATTCACTTGTCCGGGTCTGTTGGGGGAGACAAACTGTGCGATTAAAATTCGCAAATTGTCTGGTCTTATGTAAACCTGCGCAGAGAATAGAAAACTCGGGTGAACAGAAATCTTTGGTAAAAAATTTAATATACTAAGAAGTTACTGATACGGTACAAACTTATTACTTCCATCCGCATTCGAAAGACATGATAACTGTTTGTAATAATTATCTAATGATCACGCCCATCACGGCAAGGGTACAAACAAATAAAAATGGGTGTGTCATTACTCTGATGGCTACGCCCATCACGGCAAGGGTACAAACATATAAAAATGGGTGTGTCATTACTCCGATGGCTACGCCCATCACGGCAAGGGTACAAACATATAAAAATGGGTGTGTCATTACTCTGATGGCTATGCCCATTACGGCAAGGGTACAAACATATAAAAATGGGTGTGTCATTACTCCGATGGCTACGCCCATCATGGAAAGGATACAATACTATCAAAATATATGTGTCATTAAATTTGATGGCAACAATCATCATGGCAATGGTACATCACTTTTAAAATAGGCGTGTAATTATTCTGCGCATAAGTAGGTCAAGTTTATATTTAATACTTGACTTAATTTCCTGAGATTATATGTTTGTATCCTAAATATTTTCTGTGTATTATTAGACCGCTACTATAAAAAAAATACAATATCTTTCTTTTTTATCGAACCGTCTTTACTATTACAGCTTGTTCTACTGACATCTGCCAATCTGTATCAAAACACGTCCTTAATAGGGGATACCAAGTATTTTAGGATATACACTTGGCGTTTTAGCTCTTCGTTACCTTAAAAATCATTATTCGCAGCAGAATATCTAATCAGCAGAAGAATAAACCCTGATCATAAATAGACGATGACCCTCGTTACCACCAGAACAGAATCACAATGTCACATGAGGATTCGTGATACCACCAGAACAAAATCACAATGTCACATGACGATTCGTGCTACCACCAGACCAGACCAGACCAGAATCACAATGTCACACGAGGATTCGTGCTACCACCATAAAGAATCACAATGTCACATGACTATTCGTGTTACCACCAGAACAGAATCACAATGTCACATGACGATTCGTAATACCACCAAAACAGAATCACAATGTCACATGACGATTCGTAATACCGCCAGTAAAGAATCACAATGTCACATGACGATTTGTGCTACCACCAGAACATAACCACAATGTCACATGAAGATTCGTGTTAATACCAGAACATAATCGCAGTGTCACATGAAGATTCGTGTTACTTCCAGAACATAATCATATTGTCACGTGTAGACTCGCGTTACTGCCAGAACATAATCACCATTAACAAGATGATTCGTGTTACCACCTGAACATAACAATGTCACATGAACATTCTTGCTACCACTAGAACATATTGACGATGTCACATTAAATTTCGCGTTATCATCAAAGCATATCTTCATTCTTGTCTAAAGACTCTACCACCATCGGAATCAAATCTGAACTTCATCAGATGTTCTCCATTAAATTCAAGTCGTGGTAACCAATACATATTTTGGGTTCAAAATACATTGCGAGAGATCAGAATTACCAAAGCTGTGCAGTTGCAGTGGAATGTGTGTGCATGTATAGGGATTAACGACAAATCAACACAATTATGGAAAATGTGTGCCACGTAAGTTTATGTATCGCTAAAATATACACAAAACAGAAATAATGCAGTAAATGATAGATCGTTAATTAAAAAAAGTCCAATTTAAAAGAAAAAAATAATAACTGCACTCATTAAAATGTATTAAATTATATATGTTGGAGCATCCAACTGTCGCCTCAGTTAGTGATATCTTAGAACGTGCAGGAAGAAGTATCTGGCCTATTTACATGATAGACCCAGCATGAGAAACTTATGGTGGAAACGCATATAACAGTTTTGCTCTGGTGATAAAGAAGGTTGGATTAAATATTAAAAAATAATCGAATGAATTTAATCGCTTTCAGGCAAATGCGAGTAATAATTTACTTTAATATATTGAGATGTAAATTTAGGAAAAGTTGCAGATGACCCCAGAGGAACATATATGAATTTTATGCAATTGACTTTATACTCTTGGAATAAAATTGATTTCCAATAAAACCAAGCATAAGTAGATATTATGCATTAATAAATTTAACTGACTCTATTATTGGTATGTCATTTTTATACCTGTGATGGAATTCACATGGGTCAATGACACGTATCACAAGTAATTGATACCTTTATAATGTACATGCAAAACTTATGATACAGGCTTTTACATAATAGTTTCATGGCTGAATCACGCACTCTGTGAAGGAAAGCCAAAAGATTTGGAGTTGAAACAAAGCCAAAACTAGAATGTACTGGAAGTCATTTGGCTCTTTTCCAGACGCGTGTCCAAGTGTCACTCGCCAGCCTATTTGCTAAAGGAAACTTAATATTTTCATTTAACAGCAGACGACAATACATTTTTATTATTCATGGTATATTGTTTCAATGTTTCGAAGGTTGTGGAATATTCTTATATGATGTGCCAAGCCGTTCACTCTATGGAGCAAATAATGATATGAAAAGTTAATAAAACGTTTAAAAAAGTTAAAACAATAACGCACCAGTGGAGTCTCGGTTGGTGTCACCCAGTGTGTTAACTTTTGCCGTCATGAACCCCCTTCCTGCACATTTTTGTTTATAATTGACATTCAAATGCAGTAACTTATGGTGTAACACCCTTGGACCTCCTTCCTGCACAAAATTCAAACATTGTATAGATAGTCATTTTGGTGTCACGCCCTCTAAAGGTGTCACCAGGTGCCGTCCGCACCCCTGCACCCCCTAGTGACGCCACAGTAACGCACACTCTTACAATAGATCCATCTATACATTAAGTATGTATTTTCATACCGTTGGCAACTCTAGAGTCAGTATGTCCTGCTCTAGACATAACTGATGAAATGTTACACTCTAAAGATAACAATAATTCTGATAAATGTCGATATGTCCTGCGCCGTTTTCAAGAGATAACTATCAATAAGCCTTGCTCTCGCGATAACTGTCGATACTTCATGTTCTAGAGATAATCATCAAAAAACCTTGCTCTCGCGATAACTGTCGATACATTTATGTTCTAGAGATAATCATCAATACACCTTGCTCTGTAGATACTATTATATAACCTCTGATGTAGACACAACTCCCATTAAGTCCTCTTCTGGATTAACTATTAATAAGTCCTGATCTGGAAATAACTGTCAGTATGTCATTGTCTAGAAATGACTGTCAGTAACTCTTGCTCTACACATACTTATCAATATGTTCTGCTCTAGAGATAACTGTCAATAGGTCATCCTTGAAATAACTGTCAATAAGTTCTGCATTGGACATAACTGTCAATCTGTCCTAATCTCGAGATAACTGTAAATACACCCTTCACTAGAGACAACTCTCAATAGGTCATGTCCTTGAAAAACTGTCAATACGTTCTGCACTGGACATAACTGTCAATCTGTCCTAATCTAGAGATAACGGTAGACACATCCTTCTCTGGAGATAACTGACAATAAGCCATGCTCAAGTCATAACAATTAGCAAGACCTGCAAAAATATAATTGTCGAAAAAGTCTTGTTGAAGATAACTATCAGTTTCACTGCCAGAGACATTGTTAGTAAGCCATCTATGTGGGTAACTGTTAACATATCCTGCTATAAAGATAACTGTCTATAAGTCATGCTCTGGAGATAATAGTAAATTAATCCTCTTTTGGAGATAACTGTCAATATGTTCTGATTCAGATCCAGCTGTCCATAAATCATGCTCCAGAGATAACAGTCAAACATCCTGCTCTGTAGATAACTGTCATCATGTCCTGTCCCAGACTTAACTGTCAGTATGTCCTGCTCTGGAGATAATGTTTATTATCATTCATACAAATTTACCTATGTATATACATTTTTTCTATATTCTCTATTTTGGTTTACTGTTACTTGTTTTGAATTATATATTTTGTCAATAAAACTGACAATCTAGGAGATTCGTCATAATTGGATCAGCAGTACAAAAATAAAATTCACTCCAGTATGAAGTATCCATAGCAACATTTATCTAAACGAGTTATGCCGTATGAAGTATCCATAGCAACATTTATCTACAAGAGTTATGCCGAATGAAGTATCAAAAAGAAGCTTTAATCTGAAAGAGTAGTCGTAATAAGTATTCATAGCAACATTTATGTACATGAGTTATGCCGTATGAAATATCCTTAGCAATTTGTATCGGAAAGAATTTAGTCGTAATAAGTATCTATAGCAACAGTTGTTTACAAGAGTTATGCTCAAAGTTTCAAGTAACTGCACTATAATTAATTATAGGCGGGAAAAAGTCAAGCCTTATTCATTGATTTTGTCTTCCACAGACTACAGAAATTACTGCAATCGAATCTATTTTTTTTTAAATACATTTTACTGCATATTAACAAAATTATATGAATGAAGCTTCGATACTGTCTTAAGTTTTGACTGGGGTCATACTTCTGAGGGCATTGATATATATCTTCAATTTTCATCTCTGGAAGAAATGGTATTTGAAGATTTTACACGCGGAATATGCATACGATATTTCTAGATGCAGAAACGCCAGCGTGACGACACTTCTACAAGCTGTACAACATTGTGGGCTATTTTCCCCTTCATTTTTCACGCACTCAATGCATTTTTTAAAGTACGATTTATTTATCAATACTGTCTTACCTCATTTCTTTTGAATACATGATCCAGATGTGTCATATCGCACCATCCAGTAAGCGCCGGACGGTCGTAACGGCAGGCATCCATGTACACCTGCTTGAGACTCTCCGAGGTGACATTTTCCAGGTCTTTCGCAAGAAGTCTTTTCAACAAACTTTCTTCGCTTGAGCTCAGCGTAATTGGGTCCGTTGGAAGTAAGACCCTTTTGGGGACTAAGTTATAAAGGTCATCTACCTCTCGATTATCTATGTAGCCATTCATGTTGTCAGTGTCGGCGAAAGGATTGTAATGTGCCTTGTACTCGGTATCCGCGGCTAAAGGAGCGGCTTTTCCACCTGTCCACTGTTCCGGCTCAAACACTGTTGACATGCCATTCTTACTACGGTTGGCTTGGAGGGGAGCTAACTTGCGCCTGACGTTTTTAGAATCGGGCCGAATGTGCGCTAAACTTGTTGGCTTTGAATGGTATTGAAAAAAGACTAAAATTAGTAATAAAGAAAATCGACCAGTGTTATGTCGCAAATGTTACCAAAGAAAATGTCAAACATTATAAATGGAATGATACATACCAATATGTTTAACATCTAGGAATGGTTTCTGAGGCGACTAGTTTCTTAGACGCTTTTACAATCAAACATAAGACAATTCGATCAATATTTTCATTATTTCTCACAAATCAAACATTATCCTTTTTGAAAAAATAAAATGTGTTACAAAAGGTATAAATTTATTTCTACACTTAATAAAACTCTAAATAGCGTTGTGGTTTTTTTCTGGAACTTTGTCAAACAAATTTAGCCTTATAACTAAAGAATTGTCCATGCAGAAAATTTAAGTATCTCTTACTTGACATTTTCTATTTATAAGACGATATTGTATTTCTCGTATATCTAGAGATTTTGTAAAAGTACCTTGCTTATCTCCGTGAAGTCCAATACCAAAACGGGTTATGTTACTTGATCTTTTTATTTACACTGCTTTAGAACCTTGAAAATCAAGTGCTAGCAATGGAATCTAACATTAGAAACTATATATTTCTTTCTTGTGCCCATAGTATGGTTGGCATGCGATAAAATATTTCATATTACTTTTTCGAATGACCTGTTTTCAAATTACGCGAATCCACAATACAGACAAATGGCTGATTCGCGGTTTTCAGTACAAATAAGCATAATAGGTTTAAAAAGCGTATCATTGTAAAATAGTCTGTTTTGGAACATGCGAAAGAGAATATTGTAAGCAGGTCTTAATTAATATGCAGCTAGATGAGCGTAAACAATATGTTTAAAAAAAGACGCTGAAGAACTTTCCAAATTATCAGTCCCAAAAGGCCATTAGAATACAGGGCCGGGCTTAGGCCGATTAGACCGATTTGACCGCACTTAGAGGGGCCCCGCGCGTTAGTAATTGATAAAAATACAGCTATAGAGAGAAAATAATTTTAAAGTGATGGAAGTTCAATATCATATAAAACTTGCTTATTTTCAAATGCCCTGCTCACAGGGGAGGGGGGAGGGGCACTGCGCGTAAATACAAATGTCCTCGCCAAAATGGTCCAAATCGGACCCCTCGTTTGCAAAGACCGGTGATGTTAGGTGACGAAATGAGTAGTAAATGGTTGACCAAAATAACCATATTCACGTTTAAAGAAACAAACGCAATGGAAAACAAAAGGAACGCGTAGTAATAATATATTCACCATCAAGACCGCACGAAGATCGTTGGTTGATGTGGGTGAACATGTTTTAAAGCAACACAACCAAGCGTTGTTGTAAATCATCTGGTTCCCCTCCCCCTATTTCCCGTTTCGCGTCACCCAAAGAAATTATTTCAATATCATAAGTAAACTAAATCATTGTACGCCACAAGCTATCTAGCTCAACAAAATTGGAATTAAATAAATGCTTGATATTTCCCTAATCCCATTCCTATCATGACAGCCCCCCACCCAGCCCCGATTAAGGGTGATACTAATCCATGTCGTAAATTTAATTGTATCATGGATACCAGCGTTCCTAGAGTTTTACAATGTGGATATAAATGAATCAAGAAATAATCCTACATGAAGACAATATTTCGTAGTAACCAGAAATCTTTTTTCCACGGCAATACTTTGCTTCCGTTCATTTTTCAGATAAATCTTATGTTTTTCCAAGTGTGTGTGTGTGTGTGTGTGTGTGTGTGTACATAACTGTAGTGCTGGAGAGAGGGGGGAGAAAGAGGTAAAAGATTCAGCAAGACAACTTTCATTAGGACTAACTAGACGTTTTCTGGTGAATACACCATGTCAATATGATTTTCTATTCAGATGGAGTAATGGCGACACGATTGTCAAACTGGCCGCTGTGGAGATCCTATAGGATGTCATATGGGCCTGGTTTAGAATTAGCTACATATCATATGAAGTCTTTTGCTGAAAATCACTTCAGTATGAAAAGTAGTAAAAACAAGATTTTCAAGACGATCGATGTTGCGACCATATTGGACATAAGATCCGCAGTATTTTCATTTAGGATCAAATATGCATCATACGAAGTATTTTATTAAGCCACGTCTGTGTGTGTGTGTGTGTGTGTGTGTGTGTGTGTGTGTGTGTGATATTTGGATTTTTACATATCTTTAACAATTTTTCAGTCATATTGCTACGATATCTGCAGTGTAACAGTTAACAGTGATGTCTAGCACAGGGGCATTATAACGTATCCGAGGCGGACGCTCTAACAACTAGGCCACCCCATGTGTGTTATACGCGATTTGGATTTTTAACGTAGCTTTAACAATATGTCAGTCATTTCACTACGATGTCTGCAGTGTGGCAGTTTATAGTGATGTTTAGCCCTGGGACATCATGCTGCAGACATGGAGCATGATGTCCCACCCAGTCATATTATCCTGACACCAGGTCGACCAGACCTAACACTAACCTCTTAATGCTGAACGCCAAGCGAGGCGGTCGTTAGTACCAATTTTTGTCTTTGGTATGTCTCGGCCGGGGATAGAATCCACGACCTCCCGCATCAGAGGTGAACGCTCTAGTCACTAGGCCACCGGAGCGAACAAACCCACCCCATGTAGACAAGACCATACATCTAGGCTGAGTAGCGATAGGATGAACGTGTGCGTGTAGCGTTTCATCCATAAGAAAAGTGTGCTAACGAACGGAAGACAGACCATCCCATTAGCTCTTCTGGTCTATCTGGTCTATGACCAGAAGAGCTAAAAATAGGTCAATACATTCGCAACTCCTTGGTCTATTCTTATTTGGTAAATAGCTGAGGTGGTCCTAATATAAGATGTCGATATACATTCGAGGTATGCAGTGCCGTATTAACCCATGGCAGGAACCCCAGGCTTCGATCTTCTTTGGGCCCCTCGACATCCACCCGCGAATGTCGTGCTCTTTTGATTAATACAAACTAACCAAAAATGATTAAAAATGGTGGAATTTAGCAGCAGTCTGATTGTTGTGGCATGGAGTAGGAATTTGTTAAATGTGGAATTTTCGATTACGAAGAATTGCCATGGCATGGTTAAAGGTTGCATGGGCCCCTGCTCTTCGGGGGCCCCTAGGCTTTAGCTTAATCAGTCTTATGGATAATACGGCCCTAGAGGTATGATCCGTACGATTTGCCTCAGAGGCGTAGCTAGGGGGGGGGGGGGCAGGGGGTACATATGTCCCCGGGCGCCTTACTAGTGGGGGCGCCAAAATGGGCTTTGAAATAGGTTGTAACGGGTAATGGTGATTTTATTGATGAAAATAATGGGTTTCAGAGTTGGGGGCGGGGAATGAATATTGTCCCCGGGCGCCAAACACTCCAGCTACGCCTCTGATTTGCCTAGAAGTTACGTGTGAGGTTTGGTGATTCGCCAATAGCAGAAAAGGCCGATCCGACATTGGCTTTGTGTGGTATTGTCTCAACAATGTGCCATGTGAACAAGGGAAGTGAGGAACCTAGTTCTAAATGGCGGCGAAGTATATCCGCTGGTACTTTGTCGACCTTTGCAGATAAGGGATAAGACAGAGAATGTTCCAACTATGATCATGGTGTTATACAGGAGTAGCTTCAACTTTATACATGTTTAGGGGGTTAGTTCAAAATGAAATTTTAATCTTTCGAACTTAAACAAAAAGTAATAAAGATTGAATGCTTTTTCCAATGGTACTTAATAAAGTATTTAGATCTATGTGTAATTGCAGTATTATAAGCTAAATCGTCCTGTTTAATTATAATTAATTACAATACATAGTTTATGTGTAGCTTTAACAATATTTCAGTCATATCGCAACGATTTCATCAATGTGGCAGTTTATAGTGATATCTAGTACTGGGGCATCATGCCGCAGACATGTAGCATGATGTCCGACCCAGTCACATTATCCTGACACCAGGTCGACCAGTCCTAACACTAACCTCTTAATGCTGAGCGCCAAGCGAGGCAACTGTTAGTACTAATATAAAACTGTCCTTTTACAGAAGCTAACACGGTAAACCGAAAACTTTTGACTACGCCAACTGCATTTCATAAATAATTAAATATACAATTGTAAAATAGGACAAAATAAGAAATAATTGGCAAAAAGTGAGAGTGCTAATATGAAAAATGTAAGCGTGTTGTAAAATAATTATTCCGTAAGCAGCAGGACAGCCTGAAAGAAAGCTGGTGAAAAAAATAGGACAAACATTTTTTAAAAAAACTCATTAACCTTAGAAAAAAAGCCACTACGTTGTCAGATTCAATGTAGGAAAAAACAAAATAAATAAAAAAATATACATAAATGTCTTTGTCACATTTAATTAAGTGTTCATGCATGTAAAGGGTTTAACGGCACATGAGCATAATGCTGGCTATATATTCCCAGTCAAAAATGACGTTCTAACTATGTAAAAATAAAGAACTGAAAATTTGGTTTTGGATGGATTGCATTTATCGAAATTGGCAATCATACTTAAAAGCATTTCAATTTTTTTGAAGAGACTAACACTGTCATGCATACAAAGTGCCAATCAATCAAGAAGAAAAAATTCCATAAAGTTGTAATATATACACACACAGGGTTGAACGAAAAGTTCTAAAATGCAAAATCTTCAAAACAGAGCAAATCAGCCTCTTAAAATTTTCCCTGCCTATTACTGAAAACGTCGACGTTTAGGACGCAAATTGAATTTGATGTTGAGCATGTCATACTCTCAGTGACGTCATTTTTGCTATACGTTGACGCCGTGACAAAGTGCAAACGAGACCGTTTTCGAATATTGACTAATTATACAATTTGATGCAACCTTAGATAAAGTCCTTTTCATACAGAAAATCTAACTATTGTCTGAATATACCTCCCCGTTTGTTTGTAACACCCTATCGATTTTCAATAATTTAAATCTTTAATGTCATAAAAAGTGCACAGAACTAAGTCAATTCATTCACGGATTTATCATTTCTAACCTGACTGACCAGTGACCCTATACTGGCATCGTCTCCGACTTTCTGACTTAACGGACTTTTTCATATTAAACACAGCACCATATTTCGTACACTACGGGAATTCTATTTTCCTCAGACAACAGAGTCACCTAGTTCATTCTATTCTGTAACTGCCGGATAATTTGGTGGATTACCGTAATTTTGAGAGTTTATAAATATATCCCATTGCACACATCAGCCTAGAATTTACACCGTTTGTTAAATCCACATGAAAAGCAAATTCGAAGTTGTCATTCCTTTCCTTTGCTTGACTCGATTTGTAAATATCGGAAGCCGACAACGTAGCATTTTGCTTCAATGTACATACATGTGTAGTTCTGAATACACCCCTTTGCTGAAACTGAACTTATCCAGGAATTCGAAATGTCTGGCTTGCAGGGTCGTATTTTAAGCTGAAAACTTCCTTTCTTTTTGGAATACGGATACGAGAAGATGTTAGGGCCTACCCGGGTATAAACAGATTTGAAATTATAAATCAAAAAATGAACTAAGCTGTGTGCATCTTTTATCTCATTTGTGCTTTTCGTCTTTTTAATCGTTTTGGGGGGGAGGGGTTAAACAAACTGGAAGGTATTTTAAAAATATAAGGATGTTATTTATTGACCTTTGCAGTACATGGATACAAATTTCATTGATTGTAGGGAGACTATTCAAGATGATATCATAAAAGGTAGGGCAAGGACATCCCTTTAAACAAACATCAGTAGATTCATTAATGTATGGAGCCACACCAGTTCGCCATGGCGGATAAAAACATGTATTTCCAAATCTTATGGAAAGGTTATGCCCAGTATGTTCTTCACGACACAAAGAAATTTTTTTAATCATATGGTAGCAGAGAAAACCAGTGTGAATCGTCTAACAAATAACACCACATTGAATAGTGAATCTCATGGCAATGTAATCAGAGATAATTACATCGGGTTATTCGCAATAAGTGTCCAGATTTAAGGACGAATCGCTTCGTTTTGCATTAGGATACTCCAACATAACACATCCATGCAAGTTTGTAATACTGACCTTACAAAACTTTGTGTTTGGAACCTTCACTCCCTTACCAAAAGATGCCAGATTTTACTCCTTGCAACTTCTGTTTTGTTAAACTCAAAAGATTTATTACTGTAAAAACCTTACGAAAGCAGAGAAGAAGCAAGAGATGCACTCACCGGGTCGTTACGAATGCTGTCACGTGACGTGTCTAGGACTTGAATTACACGATAGAAGTGCTTAAAGTCAAAAGGAAGTAACTTTGCGATGAACTAATTGTACATTGGGAATGACTTTAGGATTCGCATACCCGCCAGGGTTATGTGTACTCTCCCTTCCGAGTTTAGAAAACAAATAAATCAACGATGTATAAATGCACAGAACTTAGTAGTTTCATTCATTGGTTTATAACTTATAGCCTAATGGTTGCTTGGTCATCCCAAACATTTTCAACTTGTTTGCATTTCGAATCAAACGGAAGTTTCTCTAATAACACGGTAGCCATATTTGCATGGGCGAGTCTATCTTTTCAAGGAACAGATGTGATGCAGTTTACCGTTTTTGATAATCTCAATAATTCCGTAAATTCTAGAGTTATGAACAAATGTAAACAATAGTTCTTTTTGTATCTGTTCAGTTGGTTTTAGAAATATTAATACAAGACATTGCAAATATTGGACGCAGACGACACAGTTGTTACTCAAATGGACTGTTTAAGAATCCAGAGAGCAACTCTGTTTATATATATCGAGAGCTTCCGTTTACTTTGAAACATCAATACGTCAACAGCGTTAAGGGCCCCTTGGAGACAGTCAGGTTAGAAACTATAAATCAATGAAATAAATGACTACGTGTTGTACATTTTTTATTTATCATCGAGAGACCTTTTGTTTCTAAATCAGTGGAGGATACAACCAAATGGGAGGGTGTACGAACACTCTAACATTCTAGCTCTGTTATAGAACTTTTTGACCACACTCGTGAGCTAGTGATATATATATATATATATATATATATATATATATATATATATATATATATATATATATATATATATATATATATATATAATGGGTGGGTGGGTGTCTGTGGGTGTGGGGTATTTGTTATTTGTGTATGTGTGTGATCATGTATATTAACGTTAACAATATATTTCAATTTTTGCTTTCTTTTTTGTGGTAAGATGTACATGCATATTTTGAAATAATCCAATGCATGTCTAGATTAGCAAAATAATAAATAAGCGCCAGGGAATTTACAGATTCCTTAAATGCAAAAATTATATACTGAAAAAGCTACCATGTCAATATTGTATACCTCACATGGAAAATATTTGCAGATTCCAAGATCACAGCAAAATGTACCCTATAAAGGTATTAAAATGTTATTAGATTCACGGCAGAGTACAGGAAAAGAAATAAAAATCCAAAACACAAAAGTCCATAAATGCTGCACAGAATTCTGCAAAGATGTATTACAACATATACTAAATTTGGTTTATAAGTACTGTATAAGTATGTAGCGCACATATCGATAATGGTTACGAGACTTAAGAAAGTATTAGAGATACACAATACGTAGCAGAATCAAAACTATTCTTATCTCCTTTTCATGTGCTTTATTCCAACCCAGCTTGTATCTCATCTGAATTCAAACAGGCTTTTTAGCTATGTACAGTCTGCATATCGTCCTTGCCACAGTACTGAAACTACTCTTCTGAAACTAGTTAATGACAGTCTCTCTGCTTTGGATAGCTGAAAGATTACAGTCCTCACCCTCCTTGATTTGTCTGCAGCATTTGACAAAATAGACATTGATATATTACTTCACCGTCCAAAGCACATAGTTGGCATTCGCAATACAGCCTCACAGTTGTTCAGGTCCTACTTAGTCAACAGGACACAATTTGTATCTGCAAATGGAATATACTCAGGCCCAGTTGATCTATGTTGTGGTGTTCCACAGGGGTCTATTATTGGACCTGTTCTTATCATTCTATAAATTCAGCTACTTTCAAGTGTCATAGATCATCATCCAGTGTCTCACCAATTGTATTCTGATGACACCCAAGTCTAGCCACCCAACTGAAATTGATGCTACATTCCAAGGAGTAGAGAGGTGCATTTCTGATGTGAAATCATGGATGACATGTAACAAGCTGAAGAAGAATGGTGATAAAACTGGGGCCATTCTGATCACAACACAAATATTTTCTCATTCACATCCTTTACCTCAAACAATAAATATCAGCAACATCAACATTAAATCTACACAGTCAGTACAAAACCTAGGTGTTAATCTTGACAGTACTCTTACTTTGCACCAACATGTCATAAACATATGCAAGGCTGCATATCTTG
Source organism: Unio pictorum (assembly GCA_030141615.1). Lineage (NCBI taxonomy): Eukaryota > Metazoa > Mollusca > Bivalvia > Unionida > Unionidae > Unio > Unio pictorum. The sequence continues at coordinate 3,676,787 of JARLTB010000253.1, forward strand.
AGCTGAGACGATTCAGCTCCATTCGCAAATATCTTTCAGTTGATGCCACTAAAACAATGGTGTGTTCATTAGTACTTTCACGACTGGACTATTGTAACTCAAATCTATCTGGTTCGTCTCAATGTCTACTCCAGAACCTTCAAAAGGTTCAAAAATCGGATCATCTTTAGATTACCACGATCAGAGCACGCCTCCTCACTGCTCTGTACCCTACACTGGCTGTCCATTCAATCCAGAATCAAACATAAACTTTGTTCTCGTTGCTACGTTTCACTGATGGACTCCATTCCAGCATACCTATCCGGCCTGATCCATGTGTACACACCGGCAAGATACTTACACTCCTCTTCTGACAATCGTATACTCATTGTTCCCACTATGAAAACGAAGTCATATGGACAACGTTCTTTAGCAGACATGGGCCCAGCAACGTGGAATGAATTGCCCATTGACAGTGGACACAAAGACACAGTAATCCCTTTCAAGAGTGCTCTTAAAGCTCACTTTTTTTGACTGCACGAACAAACTTAAAAACATAATAATATTTTCTGCCTTATTTTCAGCATGTTTTGTTTTCCAATTTCATGTTTTTTGTTTTTGTTTTTTTTTGTATTCATATCATTACAATTTCATGTTTTTTTTTTGTTTTTTTTTTGTATTCATATCATTATAGATGTTGTAAAGCGCTTAGAGCTTCTAAAGATTAGGCGCTGTACAAAGTCCGCATTATATAAATATAACCTTTGATGTGTTCTACAGTCAAAAGGGATTTGAAAGAAACAAAGTAGGAATGCAAGACAACAGCACAAAAATATTTTATAACGAGAAAAAAAACCTACATATCAACATTAAAGGAAGGTCTTTCTGAAGGGTAAAAAAAGCATACACAATGAAGTAACACGCACACACAAAAGAGTGACACACGTAGAAAAAGGTATTGGCATTTTGACACACGGAAGCATATTTATCCAGACTGTCACAGAGACATTAACTAAATAAAAGAAATTAATAAGAAATACCTACCATTTATACTCATCTTATAAGACGAGTCAAACTGCAAACAACAAAGATCTTGATCTACCTTAACATAATGCGCAATCGGATCAGAGTCTATGTTCTTTGTTCTACTGATTACTCCTAACAAATTCCACAGATGAAGATCTGATGGCACATTATGCGACGTCAGATCTGTCTGTGGTGCTTGGACGTGGATTCGTCTTATAAGCGAGCACATATGGTACATGACGAGAAAGGAAATGTAATCAATAAATATCGTAAAGAAGCAGTATTGCTTGTAGTACTGCTAGCGGACAACATCCAGTTTCCATAATTCTGTATAATTTTGCTTCTCTGTCCCAAAATGCACACTTTTTCGAAGCCCCATACATAAAGGGAGCTCATATTCTGATGGACTAATTGAGACCAGACCCAAGAGTCTAGTTAGCTCCCTTTGTTTAAAGGGTTATTGTATCGTTATTGAACAATATTGGTGTCTATGTTCAATATTTAAATTTTACAATTTTCGTATGACATATATGATGTTTTTTTATGAAAGGAAGGACATTTCTTTTTTCTCAAATAAAGTTCCAATTAACCAATGGTATAACAAGACCGATTTAACGATGGAAGAGTTTTACAAATTTATATCTATATCTGTAAAATTGATCAGCATTTCACATTTTAAAAATAAATCGAAATGATCCAAAGCAAATTTACTCTGACATAAACTGTGTTAATTCGTTGATGCAATGATAGCGAACCACATAAAACAAGGGAGATAACCAGATTAACTGTGCGATAAGAAAAAACATAGGGGAAGATTGGGAGACTTCAGAAAAAACAAAGCCAGATTACAAGAAATATTTACCCGTGGGCTCGGATATGTGCTAAAGTCCTGTGCCAGAAATGAAAGCATCAAAACATAGTGATACCATCACCATACAATAAGATTGCAGTGTTGTTTGCTTTTTTAAATTTAAATTATCGGATGTATATATTAAACTGTTCAAAGGGTGGACATAGGTCAATTAGCAGTCATCACATATTTGAAAAGGCACATTTTAATTACCTTTAAATTTATGTCCAAGTAGCGCACTTATACATAAACATGGCAAAGAAAATTAAACCTGTCGATGAAACATTTAATCCAGATAGCAATGCATCGATACTTATTGTGTTACACACCCTATACAAGTTGCTTTAATCTTCTTAATCAGAAGTGAATTAGTATTAGTTATTTGACCTTTTATTCTTTAAGTTGACGTGAGAAAGCTGGGGCAGACATATGCAATAACTTGTCAAATTTAAAAACAACACATAAACAACAAACTATTGACAAGAAGGGTCCACATGCCTTCTACAAATGATCACTAACTCTCCTGGTTTGAAATCTGTATCAACTCCAACTGCCAGTTTCGTGCTTATTTTTTTTTTTATTCCATCAGCATGTTCAGCCACCGATAACATATATCAACTTAAAGGAAAACGTTCCAGAGTTGTTCCTAGTAACGATTTAAACACTTTACGCATCATTCCATAACCACTTTTACGCGAAGTTTCTCTGTTGTATCAACTACTTGGATTGAATATAAAGGCTACACTTACGATGTGTCACGCAGTGAAATGTTACATTCAGTTCTGATTGGTTGTTGTTCATAATGAGTCTTAAACAACGACCACCAAACAGAACTACCTTATCTTAATGAATGCGTGGCACACACGAAGCATTGCATCAAAACTTAATCCAAATAAGAGAAAAGTAACAGATATGCTTCACGCTAAAGCGTTTAATTTATTATCTATAAAGTACTTAAGTTGTTTTGTGCACAGGGAACAAGTTTGAAATCTCTCCTTCTACGTTGATATATGCAAACAGCATACGAATGAGCCTACGGGGAAAATGAGCTCAGAATTGGCAAGGGGGAGGGGGTCAGATTACATACCACATGACCTATAGTCACCTTGTTCATTGGTACAAGCGGAGATGTTATTGTCAGTAGTTTCTATTTTTACTAACAGAAACGAGTGCCGTGGCAGTTGTTTTGCATCTGCAATAAGTACAAGGTGATGGTCTTGTTTGTAGTTATCCGCTGTCACACTCCGATTTGTTCTAGATACAAAACATTCTTGCACGAGGAAATTGCAATATTTCTTCTCTTTTGAAGACAGCACCGTCATGCCTTTCAAACTGAATACTGCATGTTGGAAGATGAAACTAATATCATTTAAATAAGCACAAGTGCTTGTCACTTTCTTGAAAATTCTAACGAGATCATCCCTGTAGGTAATTTTATGTGCTTACCGTCACAAAAGTGAAAATCGTGCATTTATTGGCTGTCAAACACAGTGCATGCCCAATTGACTAACACAGTTGCCTCCCTTATCACACTTGGTGCAAGCAAAAAATACCCAAACTCTGCTGTTTATCATCCCGTGACTGACATAAAAAAAACATAGCTTATGTCACTTATCTACGGATACACATACCTCATTAAAGGGCTGGCCAGCCAGATCAGGTGACTGTATGAAAAACACAGTTTGTTGTGTAAAATTAAAACATCAGACGGATAAAATAAATATACTGACATAAAAGAACTGCTGGGATCATTATACATATATTATTATCAAGACGCTTCATGCCGGCAATAACATTATTATTCAAGGCCATCCCTTTCTACCTCAACCCCAATAACAACTCCTTCACATCCACTCTTTCGTGTCAGAAAACAGTTTCAGTCATTTTTATCTGGAGTTAGACAACACTCAGTTTATATATCTCAACTTTAATGGCACCCGGTCTGAATTGGCAATATCATATCATAGGCCACTGCGTCTCTCGGTTGGGTTATTCAGTGCTATCATTCCCATACAGGTTTTGATGCCTTTCCATAAACTGCAATGTGATTGGTCGATATCTTTTCGTCGTTGCAGTGCATCATGTTAAAAAAGTATGTAGTTTCTTAATGGAGTACAAGACCGAGGACAATAGCTATATGCGGTCCAGTGTTGCCAGATACTTTTTTCAATTCCCGCACGTTTACCTTTGAAAAGCAGCCCAAAAATCACCCAATTTATATATTAAAATCTGAAGAGTAAATAAGAACCAAATACCATAAATTTAACAATATTATAACACTGATAAAGTGATAATCGAGCCTCCGCCCTACAGGCTACATTTACCAGCATAGATATGCTATTGATGTGCTAGCTTAATTGAAATTTGGAATTAGAAGCGCCCTTAGTTCATCCGGTTCCGGAATTTAAAATTTAAAAAAAAATAAGTATGTGAGATAACATCTATGAAGATACATCCAGAATAATGGATTAATCATTAATTTGGATTTTTAGATATTATCGTCACTAGCGCCAATCTGAAATTGAATGCGGAGAATTTAATACCAATTTGATGCAGCCCAAATTACGGCGACACAAATCAGAAACCAGCCCAAAAAACCGCAACCTGCAATCTAACATTTTTTCACGCAAACAAATTTCAAAAGGAGCCCAATCGGGCGAGAGAAAAAAAAACGCATATCTGGCAACTCTGATGTTTTCCCATGAGAACCGGAAGTGTGACGCAGTGTTGTGTGAAATTTCTAAACGTGGCACTAACCGTGTAATATTTTATCTTCAACCTAAGACTCTCATCACATAAACATACAGCGTAATACTTTTGCCTAAATATTGGTTAAATCTCCACGAATCGTTTTACTCATTTTTACTCGTTTTACTCAATCGTTTTAATCGTTATATATATATATATATATATATATATATATATATATATATATATATATATATATATATATATATATATATATATACATATATATATATATATATATATATATATATATATATATATATATTTAACTGTTTGACATCATACTTAACAAAAACTATCACTAGTATACAGAAGCTGACATGTAAAATGTAAAATATACAAACGTTGACTATTTAAGTGGGGTGTAGGGCAACAAACTCCAAGAACGCAATTCCGTATTATTGGCCGAATTCAGTTGAAAATTAGTGTAGTCCTTCAGTTATGCTATTATATGACTATCAATTTTCATCTACACTGCTGTCTAACGGACATACAATGTAGTACATGTGTAAATGTTCTAATCTTTAAATGGTACCTGAGACTGTCCATAATAGCCTGCCCCTGGCTTATCTGAGTATGCCCGAGGGTCGATGTGATTAGGTTTGTCTGCGATAGGCTGGATAGGGTGAACTCGGGTGCCATAATAGTTATCTTCGTTGGTTCTGGAAAGAGAGCGTGAAGTCTATCGATCGAACAAATCAAATTATTGTCAACAAAAAAGTAAACGAAAGCCAAAAAGGTTAGTGAGCAAAAACGGATACAAAAGAATAACTTGAAATAAATAAATAAAATGAGTTATAAAACAGCAGATTTCATACCACAGCTATTGTTCAGTGAAACGTTCTTCCTTCCTTGTTTATTCTTGAAATATCTTCGATTTTCTTTTCCCTTTCGCTAATTTAGCCGATAGTAAGGACATACTTATTTAAAAAAAAATTCCCCCGGATTTTTAAATAAGTATGTCCTTACTATCGGCTAAATTAGCGAAAGGGAAAAGAAAATCGAAGATATTTCAAGAATAAACAAGGAAGGAAGAACGTTTCACTGAACAATTATGTCCATAGTATAATGGATTTTTCCCCCGGATTTTTAAATAAGTATGATCTTTACAAATAAAATGCATTGGAATAAATTCTTGATGCGTTTTTCAGGACCATAAAATAACAGGTTGTAGTTGCTTTACCTTTCTTTTTAATAAAACGACTTCTTTAATACGCTCCTATATGATGCACACATAATCATGTTTCTTATGTTAAACAATGATTATTTTCAGTGTAAGGGCTCTTGGCTGGTAAGATACTCTACGTACTAAGCTTTATACAATTACCTAATGCTTGAGACAGCTCGATAAGACAAGATGAGTACTCACTGATTTGCTTGCTTCTCAATGACTGGGATGTATTTGCCGCTTATGATCTTCATACTTATTGGCGGGGTTTCCTTGTTGCCGAAAGGTGCGTGTTTTAGGGTGGCATTGGGCTGGTATAGAAAATTCATTTCTGACAACTCGTTCTGGAAAGTAAAGATTTGCTATATTTATCTACTTTGACGCGTTTTCTTCAATCTTACCACTCGTCTACTGATCAAAATGAAAAAGTCCTCTATTGAAAAATTGTACAAAACGTGCAATTGGCAGGAACAGTTAAAACCAACAGCTGCGGATCTAACTTACGGACGTTATTTGGGTGGGGTGGGGTGTATCCCCCACAATGAATTTGCATGTGCTGTAAAATTGCTGTAGCCTATATACAAAAATTAACAAGCCCGTCAAGTTTTGCCCCCACCCCATGAACCTTGACCTAACTCTTGCTTCTTTGAGCATTAGTTGAATAGCTGGCGATGTACATATGTATACAATGATTGAACATAGGTGAACTGAAATACTTAATTTTGTTCCTTAAAATTTTATTAACACCAAAGGCCAAGGAACAGTATATAATATTTACAATACGGGGGAAATGGCTACTAATAAAGGGGGTGGGTGGTCATGTGGTTACCGTTTAAAATATAAAAGGTTTCGGTTGGAGGAAGCTGGTCGTTATGGGAGGTTTCACAGAATTATAAATATGTATGTTTGAGTAGGTAGGAGTGTGGCATTTGAATTTTTTTATTTACAAAAATAGTGTATTTTTCAGGACATAGCTTGTATTATGTAATATTCATATATGTCTATATTATTTAAATGATTAAACCATTCCTTGTTTCGTTCGTTACAAGTTTTCGTGACCTTGCATGTACATATAATAAGCTTGGTTCTATACAGCAAGAAATATAATCTGTCAGTACAAACAAGAGGCATAGATTTTTAGGAACCTATTGGCGGATTGGCAACAATGGTGTCCATCGAAGCACCAAAGCATAGCTATTCCGTATACTAATATGGTAACAAATATTCCGTTCGATTGTATAGCTTAACCATAATGACCAGGTCGTATGAAACGACAAAAAAAATCAATTGTAAATTAGATCAAAGAAAGAATAAAAATATCATATTTAGTGGGTGTTTACAACAAAGTACTTATATATATAGATATATATATATATATATATATATATATATATATATATATATATATATATATATATATATATATATATATATATATATATATTATAGGAAAGATTTCTCTTAACTTGGTTAGTTATACGACATCACAACATAAGTATGTTATTTAGTGCCAGATGAATTGGAGTAAAATGCCTTGCCCAATGACATACTATAGAAGATGTCCTGGGCGGATCCGATAGCAGGATTCGAACCGGCGCCCTATCTGTCGCGAGTTCGGCATGTTACCCCCACCCCCTTCAGTACCTGTTACGGTCTAAAATATGCTGGATTAGACACACAAAGGCAATACATTCTTTACAATATTTAACTGAAACGCTTGCGAATGTGAGATATTTGTCAATGTCTTAAGGATCGTTTTTAATTTTATCAATAGCAAATGTTGATCGCTAAGTTACAAAAAAAAATTGTTGACATTTTAACCAGAAAGAACATTTCATCTGCGTAATTCCATTTGTCATATTTTAACTGTATGTCTATAATTGGCGATAACTTTTCCACTTGGTATTGTAACAAACATTCTAGTCAAATACTAAAAATGAAGCTCAAACTCTTAGAAAATAAGGCACATTTCTACTTTGATTGTAAAAAAGATGCATTAATCAATAAATTGTCCTAAATACGTCTATGCACGTTTTTGCCTTCTAAATGCAATGCAAAAGCGCCAATTAAAGTATTTGTTAAAAAAAAAAACAGGTGCTCACAAAGCGAACTAGTTTTTGCTAATATGAACATTTTCGCACAGAAACACAATCCGTAACCATGCCCCACGTGTTGAAACAAACTGTGCAGAAACATGTTTGGACATAGTCTGGAATCGGCAGGTTCTTCAACACTTTTGTTCACTGTATACTAGACATTAATAATGTACAAATTGTACATCAACCTCAAGTATGTACTTTGAAGGTTTCAAGCGGAAGCTTGACTACTTTAATGTTCTTTTTAAAATGTTGTGTAAATTAAGTACCTGATTCCGTAACAAGCTTCACAATCTCAGACATTGTAGAATTTCTAAACCAAGTAACTTTTTTATGAAATTAATTTGTAAATGGTCATATGCAGCAATGTATTTTAAAACTGCATACTACAATAAATTATACTTATGTTAACTTACATGGCGGGTTTGAAGTATGACAGCCTTTGTCGGGGATATGCTATGCAGGTTTCGGTTCTTGATGGGGGGTATTCCAGGGCAAAATACTTACAATATGTCAAAAACCTAATTTTAATTTCGAATATAATGCGAGTGTTGAATATTCATCGTCGAGATAATAGTACAGTGATTTTCAAAACCGTACTCTCGCATCTTTAGAGATCAATACACCGTTACACATTCAACCAGTTGAAAAGTAGGTAAATTTATGTTTGAAAAGTAATTCATCCATCAATGCGTCCCAAATGCGATCTAAGCTTATTTAGCCAGTGCCAGTTTACTTTCTCTATCTCTTTGTATGTAAATATTGATCTTGTAGCCTTGGCCATGGAAACCATGTACAAATAACCATGTCGTCTGCTACATGAATCTCGCCAAGTTCTTTGCCGGCAGTGATTTATATTTGCTGAAAAGCTTAGGATTGATGAGATTAAAAGATTCATTTGGCTTTGCACCCGAGTTAATGGTCCTTTACTTGAGCAATATGTCAAATGGTAATAGATGTTTATCATGAGTAAATGGTTACTATGAGTAGATGTTTATGGTTTAACAGATGTCTATGTTAAATTTGCATCTGTTAGTTGTTTGTTGGACTTTTTCTACCCAAATCAAAAAGAAAATATCAAATAATTCCGAATGCTTCAATGATTTTTTGTGTAACGTTGATTAGGTTCATGGAGATCAGCATTTATAGAGAAGAAAAAAATATAACACGATGAAGGAGTTGTTTCTTTCTTGTGTGTGTGTGTGTGTGTGTGTGTGTGTGTGTTTTAAATGGTGCATCGACACATTTTAGGTTATTTTGCGCCGAAGCAAATGGAATGTTCGAGGACACATATCAGTAGTCGACTGGTTATTAGGTAGGATTCGATCCTATTCCATTTTGGTCAGTAATCATTCAGCCACTACAAGTACTTAAAGAATCTGCTGCTGCTGTTGATGATGATGACCATAAAGTCGATCACTGGTAACCGAGTCAAAAGAGCAGCCAATCGAAAATTCATTCAGTTGATATTGAAATAGTTGTTATGCATATCTAATAGGGTACTCAGATCATAAACTCGGTATTGCATATATCTGCTTTAAGCAAATATGAGCATATAACAACCTACAAGAAAAATGAAAATGGAATCATGCAGATGTTACGTTGCAAATTAAATAAAATCTAAGATACGGTTAGAAACTTTAATGTTATGGTGTTAATTGTTGGTTAACTGCGTGTATTAGGACCAAAATCTTCAAGCCTATGAGTGTATAAATACAATTAACTTTGACTAATGTACAACAGTATTTGTAACATTAAGTAACTGGACAATGGTGACATAGCAACAAACCTGAAACACATTTAAAGTTCAAGACGGGCCAAGTTCCAAGAAATTTAATGGCAGAAGAAATAAAAACTTGATAATAAGTGGTAAATTGTTTACAAGGGAATATTTAAGAGTATACAATTAAACTCATTACTGTTCTCGTTTCATGCTTATCAAAGGAACAAATCGGACATTCTTTATTATGCATTACAATAGACAACAAAGGTGGTTAGCGATGTGTTGAAAATGAAGACGGTGTCGATATCGGGAAATTTACTCAAACCGTACAACTTACATGCTACAAATTTCACAACAAAGTGAAAAGCATTCGATATAATATATTGGAGAACTGGGAAATCCACATTTTAGAGAGTCGATTTTGAAGCAAGGAAAAAGTATATTAATGAATACAAAGCATGCATTCAAATCGTATAATTTATATATTATGGGCCATCCAAGGATATCATCAGATATAGGACAACATAATAGGTAAGAACCGACAACTGAAAGAGCGGCAAAGATAACATAGGATTCTGAGAATTATGCATATATGTGTGTATGATAATCGTTTAACCCTGCCAGAGACAAACATCATTTTTTGACTAGTGCATTCTGTTCACCCCAAATAACGTAAGAGGGGAGAAGAAGAGCCTACACCAAACAGAGAAATTGTAACATACTAAATATTTAGTCGTTTGTGAAATATAAGCTTTAAAGAATCGCACCACAAAGAAACCGACAATGAGAATCAAAGACGAGTTAATGATATGCTACTGTCTTGGAACGATAGAACGATAAGATGGGGTGGGGTGGGGTGGGGTGGGGGTACCAGTTTCAAGCTTCAAATCCCACTTATCGATCATCTAATGTGCTCTATTAAGAGAACGACCAGAGTTCATCAGTACTACAAGATCTTCAAAGCAAAGGCGTAAAATAGACTACTCACATAAAATAGATTACTCACATAAAATAGACTACTCACATAGAATACACTAGTCACATAATGTACACTTCTCACTAACCGTCATTCGGAATCATATCTTTCAATCTTTCATTTCAAAAAAGCACATTAAGCAGAAATATTTAGGAAATATCCCAAAATCTTCACACATTTGGTTCATTTTTCAGAGTGAGTGGATTCTATAATGTTTTACAATCCCTTTCCTTATATTTCGCTACCCTTCTTGTTCGCGAATGATTAGACAGCGAGCATGGACTGTTCTCTGTGATTTGACTTATTAGCGTAAATATTTTTGTTCCAACATAAAACGTGTACTTTGACCTAATGGCGCAGTAATTGAGGGGCACTTAAGTATGAGGACAACACTTAATACATCCGTTTTACATACCTTACGATTCACTCTCGACATTTTTAAAAAGTAAGCACATCCACTGGAATATCCACTGATATATTTTTTTAAAAAAACAATTCACTGACGGTCTTTGTGTATATGTCGTATCTGAGTTTTATACAAGTTCAAATGCAACACGTAAGGCAAAGTTCCCAACAGATTTAACTGGCTAATGTCCCGGGCTGGCACTGCTTTGTACACAGAAAGGAGATAATTTTACTCAGAACATGGTCAAATTACACATAGCCAAATCCATTCGTGGGGTGATAATAGGGCATAATATTGAAATTTGTTTACTTGAGATATCGAAACAATACAACACGAATAAAAAAAATATTAGCATTCCCCTTGCAGGTGGCATTATAGACGTACCAGTACAGATCTAACCAATCAAATAGAGAAGCAGACGAAATTTTATCATCAAGTTCAGAGTCTTTGGGAATCAAAACCTATGAACCGTAATGGGTAATCAAACTAAACGTTTAGTAAGGAACAATTGAGGCTGTTGAAGTTGCTTTATACTGTTACATAGATCATTTCTGTACAAGGGAAACAATACTCTGTGTTTATTTGCAGACGTCGTAGAGGGTCGAAAAGCCATTTCTGTTCTAGACAGTAACACGAAAAAGCAGGAAAATCAGCTTGCCTCATAAAAAAAATGCCAGCAAGTCGTAAAGACCGCAAGACGCTTGAAATATTAAAGAAGATAGAATTTCGACAGACCCATGGTCTTTTATTTTGATTAGAGAAAGATTATTTCTTTTCAAAACAGAGTTAGTCTGCATATAGATAGAATAAAAGCTCTTTAGTGAAGATGATTGCTCTCTTGGGATGCTCCTAAACAGCAACTCACGTACACAAACCCTTCAGTGATATTGCTCTTTCGTTACACTGAATTCATAAACGATTTCACCCGGTTCTGATGTAATCTAGACCACTCATTCCCCGTTACTGGCCATTACAGTGGTATTTCCACGATCCCTGGTTGGTTACATTGTGATAAAATTAACCGATCTGTAAAAACTCGTTCAGTTAAGGAAGAAAGAAGGAAAAAGCGTAAGTTAGAGGACGTGATGTTCGCACGGAACATCTAAATACATTTGTTTTATTCACTACACGGAGATACGTCGCAGTTTTTTTCTCTTCTGTGACCAATGATTAATACACAAGCATAAACTCTCATAGACTTTGCCCATTTTAATGTTATTATACCTTGCCAAATTAGTATAAATGCGAATTGTGACGCAATGTTAGTTGATATCTAATGACCTGAATACGGCGTGAGTCAGCAAATGCTAGCAGTGTTGATTTGTGGTTTGAGTCTTGCAATATTGTTCATACTCAATACAAATTCACGTTGAGACCATTCAACGCTGCAAGATTGCTTTTCGTCTATATCTTTAGTCTACATAGTGTATTCAGACTTAACTTTTTATTGATATAATGTATTTTCATAAATCCAAGGGAGGCCACTTTAATTTATTTAATACTCCACTAATTATGCAAGTAAATAAACCTGTGTGTCAATGACTATCATAACATCGACTTTTTTAAATGTAAATATTAAAATGTTCCCCGATAATATATAACTGAAAAAGGAATTTAAAAAAAAATTAAAGGCGCTCAAAGAGTCATGCTATCATTTCAGTTCATAAAATAACCTATTCAGAAACCATGATATTAAAAATTATATAACTTTAAATTTCCGAATGCTCATGATCAAATATATATATTTATCAGTATAGACACACCATTGAAGAAAACTTCTTTGTTGAGAAATCATATGAACCGTGGCATTTTCTGGACCTACGTGTGTTAAAATAATGTGTTTTCAATTCCGCACTACGGAGTCAAGTGCTATATCAGTAATTAGTTTTCTGAAATCTGTAAAACGACTAAAATGTAATCAGTAAAACAATTTGTCTTTTTCAGGAACAAATATAATAAGCTCTCAAAAGATTCTTTTAACTAAAACCTTTTCTTCCATAATGAGCTAATCTTGGCCAGCCAAACCCATCGTTACGACTCTATACTCTTAAACTACATTACAGAAAGAAGAAAACCTAAACGTTTAGTAAAATCAACAAAAAGGATACTTAACATTATTGTGAATTAACTTCCAAAAAATCCTAAATCTCCTATCAAAAGTCACCCCACCCTACCCCACCCCCACAAAAAAATAATATGTTAGTGGCTTTCCAGGTTTCCAACACGAATGCACTGTACAAAAAGATAAACCAGCAAAAGAATGCACTCATGATAGCAAAGCTCTAATCCTGGTACCAGCAATGCTTACTAACAAATATGTACTACAAAAATGCATTGCGGGGCCACGGGTGGCCCAGTTGTCTAAAGCGTTCGCAGTTACCAATCAACGCCATCTCACATCTGGTTCTGGTCTTTTGGCTCGACCAATGTGGTTACGTGAGAAAGCTTGCAAGTAGCGTTCGGTAGGTCGGTGTTTCTTACCAGGATTTTCCCGGGTTCTTCCTCCGCCAATAGGCCTCAACTGTAGCCTATTGTGTGCTGAAATATTACATTAAACGAACCACAACAACAAATTGCGTGGCTACAGTAATAACCCGTATTGTCAATCGCAACATACTCGGCTTTTCTCGTCCAGTCGAGAAATAAACTGCGGATTTAATTCGCCGCCAGTTGGGAACTATATTAATTGTGTTCCCATGGCACAATATGACGTTGCAATGAGACAAATTCACGATCGGAACATCGACCTTTTTTGTCGCAGGAGACGTTTTGGACGCTGCAGGTTGCGAATCACCAAAACCTGTCAAATTTACAACCAGAGTTTTTTTTACTACTTGACGAAAATGGCAGAGCGATTTTCCGAGTGCTCTATTAACGTCATCACATTACCGTCAAGAGATTGCTACAAGAGATTTCAGTGTCTCGGAAGATAAATTCTGCAGTAACTCTGTTTTATTTATATACAATAATTGATTTTTTGACGCGAATGCTTCACTCATTAATTTGTACAGTTATTTTTTTTTAACTTTGTCGTTTTGTACTCCAAAAATATAACAGTGACTGACAAATAATATTTTAGTCAATTGTTAAAAAGTACATGAAAATTTGGAGAAAATAATTATCGTAGTAATCAAGATTTGAAATTGCATATCTTAAACATAGCTCATTTATTTGAGGCCCACACTGCTTAATAAACTTTTGCCTGGTGATCAAAGTACGAACGTAACAATGCCAGCGTGTTAAAGTTTACACCTGATTTTTAAAATTAGGTCAGCGGACAAATGGAACATGAATGTTTTACGATAGTTGATTGGCTTATGCAGCGGTTCGCACGGTGGTCAATTCAAATCTTTTATTGCATTGTGCTTTTCATGCTTACTGTGTGTCACTTAGGGGCGCTAATTCATTAACAGCCGATGTTTGTATTTGTGTTCTTTGGGTTTCTTCACTCAAACACTATAATGCAAAATGTCTTCTACCAGAAAAATGCAGGAACGTGTTCTTTATTTAACCTGTACAATGTTTATTTTCTATACATAGAGTATTTGCAGTATGGATTAAAGCTCCGTAACATGTAATTGTAGACAATATTCTGAAGCACTAAATTTCAATATTAGTCAAGAGCATTTTACTTATAAGAAAAACCCGAACATATGATCTTTTTTTTCTGATAAAGTTTTGGTCAAGATCATATTTCTTTGACCAAGCCTTCAAGATACTTCACATATTTTTCAACAACAAAAATACTAATGCTATTCCCTACTACACATTTATAATACTATCTGTATCTAAAGAAAACTGCCTTGGATTTAATGCGAGTCGTTTTAGACGCGTTTTGTGGAGCAGATTGAAAGATTTCGTTTCGGTTGTGCGAGTCACTGTTGAAACCTGACTATGACTCGATTGTGAACGGATGAGCTCGTAAATCTTACATAGAGTTGCTTGACCCGATCCGAAGTCCGGAACTTTCCCTCTTCCTGATTGCAGTTAGAACTTTGCCATCAAAATGACTCTACTATGATGAGGTAAACGAACCATTACTTTATATGAGACAAACCCAGTTGGCTCTTCGGTGTTATATCCCACTGTTATGTAATCCATCTGGATTCGACCATTGATGTGCCCAAATACCACACCTTATACGTTTCGAAACCAAACTTCATTCTACCTGTTGGCATACGAATTCGTCCTCACGTAGAAACAGTCTGATTCAATGTTGGAAATATTCGAAATTCTGTATTCCCCAACCGCCATCGAGGGTTCTGGAGGCCTCCCAAAATTATATTTGACCTTTGCAAATTCTAAAAGTCCCTAACAAATCCTTTCATTTTTGAGAGTAATTAAATGCCTTTCAGCCTTCTATCGTAGCCATACGTTCGTGTATGCAGATGATTCGAAATACAGAGACTAAGTTGGAGATGCCATTGCGACACCACATGGCACCGTCTCGAGCCAATAAAGTCTTAATTTTTACTGCAGAAGTAATAACCACACTAAAAAAGTTTTGAAGTATATGAAGCATCCCCCAAAACAAATTATTCCTTTTCCACTTTGAAAGCCTCTCATAATCTTAAACCTGACAGCCCGTTAATAACCCAAATATTTCAGAAACGTGATGTTTTCGAACAAGCTCAAAAATATTCTGTGTTAGTTACCTTAACTTGTCAAGTAGCATTAAAGGTAAGGAAATGACCAATAAAGCAGCCAAAGCTACCCATAATAACCCATTTCCGGACGGAATATTCCATATATTGATTCAAAAATTTGTTTATATAGCATTCTCGTCATACTTGGAAAAATATGTGAAATTAAAATTCCACTAGCAAAGTCAAGGACATGAAACACACTACTGCCGAGTGGCATTCCTCGTATAGAATTGCCGGGAGGAGGTGGTACTGTGTAAATCGCGTGTCGGACACTCATACATTGTGGATTCCTTCCGAAGGTCAACGGGAGTGTGCACACGGCCAGGATCCACCGATAGTGTCCAAATTCGTGTCGACTGTTTCTATTTCCACTCAGTGACACAGTAGTATTTTGACGGGGGCTGCTAGATAAAACTAAGAGGACGAACTAAACGATGAAACTTTGGACTTTTGAAGGGAATGCGGCTTAGACAACAAACTTTGAATAATGTTTTGAAACATTTTACAGGTGTTTCCTTTTCTGTTATTTGATACACATTTTACAGAATATTAACCTCTTCACGTTTAATATTGTGTCTTGTACTTAATTTAAGTTTTGGGAGGAAGGGTTTAACTTTCTTAAATTAATGTGCAATCCATTGTTTTTACCTGTTTTGAACTTAACATTTTGTTGGCAAGACAGTACCACTTTTGTGTTGAGGTACCATAGACACTCCATCCATCCATCCATCCATCCATCCATCCATACACACGCACGCACGCACGCACACACAACATACATACATACATACATACATACATACATACATACATACATACGCACGCACACACAACATACATACATACATACATACATACATACATACATACATACATACATACATACATACATACATACATACATACATACGTACGTACGTACATACGTACGCACGCACACAACATACATACATGCACGCACGCACACACACACACACACACACACACACACACACACACACACACACACACACACACACACACACACACATACATACATACATACATACATACATACATACATACATACATACATACATACATACATACATACATACATACATACATACATATTCTATGTTTCTACATTTCATTATTGACATAACGTTTTTGTTCTTTTATCACAAAAAGTACTTTTTGTTTCCAAAAGGGCATATTTCATCAAGCTAGATCAAGTTAAATCAGAAATCATGTCATAATGAAGTTTACGAAAATCAGACCTGCAAACATGTTATTTATGAATTATTTCTTACCTGCTTTGAAGCTTCTGTAATAATTGTCAAAGTTATGGTTAATCCGATTTTCAAACTATGTGTCGAAGGTATCACAGGACCGCGCTATGTTGGTATTGTCAGAGTACATGGAGACAAACTAAATCAACTCCTTTTCTCTTTGAATGGTGTCGCACCGGTTCATCTAGAGAGAGATGGTGGTGGGGGCGTACATGCTATTTATTCAACTAAATACCTCAGACTGCTTCGATAGTTATGTATTTATAACTTTTTTCACATTATTTTATTAAAATCGATATTAGTTAAAATAAATATGTCTGGATAATAACTGCACAGTTTTACAAGCCGTGATAGTGACAAATTAAATTTGGTTTTCTCGTAAACAATTGTGCCTATTGTTCTCAGACTTTACAGATGCAATAAATAAAGTAAGTTATGTCAATTGAGTACATGTTATACCTTAGCTAGGGGTTTCTCTAAGGCTAGAACACCTAAACAAATAAAAATGTCTGAAATCGCCTTTTGTTCAAAGGGTTTTCGCTGCTGCATATCAGAGCCGTTGTCACGAGCTTAGCCGGTTAAATGTTTGTATTTGTGTGAACTATATAATTGGTGCTGACCAACAATCATCCTTATTGAACTCAAATTACACTTATTCGCCCTAACTGGGCCCGACAAATGACACTTATTCGCCCTAACTGGGCCCGACAAATGACACTTATTCGCTCTGACTGGGCCCGACACATTACATTTATTGGCTCTGACTGGGCCCGATATATCCTTCCCTACCTGAACATTTAGCAATCAAATTTTAGTCATATCGTCGAAAAGGTCAGGGAAATGATCCGACGACTGTAACCACACAATGGATAAATAAATATCGGTAATTGACAGATTTCTTATCTATGTAATTGGGGAGTTTATTATTAATATTTCATCTGAAGGCTGCGTATGATAGTCTCTGTGTGTTTATTTACCTTTACCTTTATATACACATACATAATGTCGAACAGTCAGAATATATTTCAATGTAATCAGTGATCGATTTCCTTATTGTTCGTGGCAGACATCTCGCTCTTAACAGGTTATAGATCGAGATAACTCCGCGTTCAATTGAAAGATAGTTATGATTTTTCGTGTCACCAATTTGGTATTGGTAATAAAATTATTAAGGCAGGTCTCAAGGTTGTAAGTAGTAATTTTCATTTTTTTAATTCAATGTGAGCACTTGAATGTATGTTATGTATGAAACAGGTTTATAATATGCAGCAAGGATTCAAAACAAATAGGGCTAAACTATATTTACCTCGATCTGATCTCGGTATTCTTTATTTTTCTAAAAAAATAAAAGATTACACACACACACACACACACACACACACACACACACATATATATATATATATATATATATATATATATATATATATATATATATATATATATATATATATATATATATATATATATATATATATATATATAGTTATGTCTCTGTATCTCTGATTTGTATTTACAAAGTTATAACAATTTTCCATACAGATCGCTACAATGTTTGCAGCGTGACAGCCTAGAGTGATGTCTAGCACTGGCGCATCATGCTGCAGCCTTGTAGCACGTATATATATATATATATATATATATATATATATATATATATATATATATATATATATATATATATATATATATATATATATATATATATATATATATATATGTGTGTGTGTGTGTGTGTGTGTGTGTGTGTGTGTGTGTCTTTAATTCGGACTCTTGAGAAAATTTGCCAGTGGCTACTCGTGGGTCTTTCACGGGTTTTCCTGGTGCTTTCTCCACCATTGATACTGGCCGCCATGTATAGCCTATCTTGTGCTGAAAATGGCGTTAAACCCAACAACAACAACATTCAGTACTCTACAAAGATTCGAACGCAGGTACGCGGGAAACGGCACCCATCGATTTGTCTGCAAAAAACCAGTTCCATCACGACTAAGCACAGAACACCCAAACATGATGTTACAAAGTTTTGGTATATGCACTCTTGTGATACAGACACACTCGCATGGCTAGCTAGTAATTAATTCTCATCTATCTACACAGTGATTCCATATTCCTATGGAAAAAAAACAAGGCAGACAGTTTTAATTCGTACTCTACCACGAACAAAAATCTTTAATCTACCTGTATGATAATAATACAGAAGATAACAAATACATAGTTCCCGTGAAAATCTTATTTAGAAATAATAACGGATAACTACAGTCTGTTTCAAGTGTACTGCAAAGTTCTGAAATGTTATTATTCATGGTACGATATACAGTCATTATACTAAATTCGTATAAGACTCGCTGCAGTCAAATTAATACCATCCTATCCGTACTATTACATTTAGAAATAGTAACTTATTCAGGTAATATTTAATACGGCTCACCTGTGTTTCTTCATCGCCATATGCATCTTTTTCAGGTGTATGCATGGGAGGGGTTGGAAGTTTCTTAGCTTTTTGTTTCTTCTCACCAGTGCTTGGCCTCCGTGTAAACCATGCCATTTTTCAATCAGAAAGTCTTAAACTCACACTCAAACGTTTCCAAGACCCTGATAATATCTCAATTTCAACGTGTAGCTGTTCCTACTGTCGATCAGAGTTTATTGCACATACCATTTCTTAAGATTTAATCGGTCATCGGATATTAAAAGTATGAGTCTTTCCGTGTACTTTGTATCCAGGTTGCATTCGTTTGTCTCTATGGCCCATTCGAAAGCGTCTTTGGGCCGCGAGCAAACATTTAGTTGATAGGTGATCGATACTGATATTTGTAGCTTACTCCCTTTCTCTATGTAAACATGACTTGATTCTTTAATGATACGAACTATTGCTCTCAATTATACGTCTAAGCTTTCAGAATAATATATGTTCCCTTTTTGGAACTGAACTTATTGTTGATGTTGAGAGGGAACCTCTATTAGTTTTGTTTCAACAAAAGGTGAGTTGTTTCTTCTGCGTTTATATGCTGCATTCTCTCGTGAATGAGATGTCAATTTCAATAAATGTTATTTTTCACCAGCTGATTTCCCTGAAGCATAAACGAGCGAACGGCCTCCAACAGAGCCCAAACCTCGCTTTTTCCATGAACGAAACATTTTTATTTCATCTGTATGTACCCTTATCTTTGACTCCCAAATATCAATCCTCAAGAAACTAACATTATCATTTCCATCATTCACCCCAAACGGATAATGTCATTCTTTTTGTAGTATACATTTACCAAAACACGTCGCCAGGAAACTAAAAGGCTATATATATTCAGGTGGGGGTTTTAAAAAGAAGAGAAAACGACCTTTAGAGTCATTTTTATTTACTTTTTCAGACATTATTTCAATGAATGCACTTGAATAGTCTACAATACAATTACGGTTTGTCGAGTGAGCAAGTATTTGTTTCCGAAATTTGTATGTTAGCAGAGCATAGACAAAAATAAATTTAAAAAAACAGTATTAACTACATGTATATGATAACACGTATTAGAACGAAACAAAATGAAAGAAAGATCAACATTCTTTTTTACGAAGTCAGTTTTAAAATGTTTAACTTAGTGTGTTTGAATTATATTTGAAAATTTTAATGTAGTTTTTTTTTGTTAAAACAAACATTGAAATGTTTCACAACAACATGCTACTAGTTCATTAAGAATGATCCAAATAAACGGTTCACGGGCAAAATGTAAATTATGCGACATTTTCCAAAAAATTACTTCTAATTTTCTTCAAAGCCGTTAAATGAGAGATTTCCATTTCAAAACAAAATGTCAATTTCATTTCTTGTTTTCACGTGAGTGTTATGCCGTGATACAAAATGAGTTTTAGAAGTTATCTTTTGAATATGAACTTTCAGAATTCATCATAAGTCATAATTTTACAATAAAATCAGATATTTGTAATGCTTGGACGGTGAGGAAAAATACAAGTAGTTATCCACACCGTATTGAAAATTATTCTTTAGATTTATTATCATTTTTACTCAGTGCATCCATCCCTTAACTTTGTTGTATATTAATAAATCAATAAGGATTATACAGGAAAACCAGCGAAATTTTCCGTGTCCTACTTAATGTCGAAGAAAAGATCACTGTTAATCTTATAAATCAAAACATTGTTCCAGTTCTAAAAATGTACTTAAAACTGTGATTAAAAAGTTTAAGATTTTGTTTATTTAAGTGCAAATTGCGATTATGTGTGTGAGATTAGGATTTGTAACGTAGCTTTAATAATTTTTCAGTCATATCGCTACGATGTCTGCAATGTGGCAGTTGATAGTGCTGTCTAGCACTGGGGAATCAAGCCGCATGATGTCCCACCCAGTCACATCGTCCTGACACCAGGCCGAACAGTCTTAACATTAACCTCCTAATGCTGAGTACCAAGCGAGGCAGCTGTTAGTACCATTTTTGTAGGTCTTTGATATGACACTGCAGGGGATCGAACCCACTACCTCCCCGCATCCGAGGCGGACGACATTGCAATATTGATTTCTTCATCTACGCAAATTGCTATGGCATATGTATAAAGTAGCACTAAAACTTTGAAAGACGGCAATGAAGGGAAAAAGATTAAGGATATACATGATAATGTGATGATAGGGTGCAACCTTTGCTTTCCATATGTACCATGTACAGACATCTACTGGTGCCGAATGAAACTATTATAAAATAACAAAACCAGGTTAGAACAGAAGTCTGAAATTTGTGTTTATGGTTAGTCGTTTGAAAAGTTGTCTGTATATCATCTATGTGTAGTTCTGATGAAAGTATGTGTTAGAAACGTATGTATCTATATACGCAGCCTGATTCAAATCAGATCTCCACCATTCTACGTGAAAAGCTGACTCGCGACTGCGTAAGAGCCATGTTCTGGTAACTTTTTATTTAGCCATTGGAAATCCTGCTTTCAGAAATCTGAAAGCAAAGCAAATCGTTCGAAACACAATGATGCTCTTCAATCACACTGTTCAGTCTCCCAAACGCAAATATATAAGATTTCAACAAATTGGCTGATAATAACACAGGTCACCAGAATATGACCCCTAACAAGTCGCTCTCATATCTTCACATAGTACAGTGGAAATCTGATTTGTCAATGCATATGGTAATAAACTATAATTGACCCTCAATATATAAAAAAAAAAATTATTTTCGTAAGTACCTATTTCTCCCCTTATCAGTACAGGACCTCGTTTATAGAATTAAATCAATAAGAACCTACAATCTAATTCAAACGCCTTCATTTTAGACTTAACAAACACTTGTGCACTCGAATCTATTACGAGTATTATTATGTTCGACACTTGATATCCCACGAAAAAGATTGAATAGCTTAAGTTGTCAAGAGGCTATAAGAACGACAAGATGGGTGGAGAAAAAAACCCACTTCAAAATGTAATGTGGCTAAGGCTAAACAAATATAGGTAGTTCAATGGTAGCATACTTGCTTTGTACACTTTGATCTCCTCTACGATTCTTTTTTCCGACACGGGCTGGTTGTCAGTCATTCACCCATAGTCGGTGGTTTTTCTCTCGGTTATTCGGCATTATCAGGGATCCCTCTACACAAACATATGGGCGTGTTGGAGAGGTATTAAGAATATTAAAGCTTAAATTCTTGTATGATCGAGGTTGATATATATCAGGCTTAATTAAAGGTATTACTTAAAGAATGACGAACACATCTGCAATAGAAATTCAGTTGTCTTAATTAAAGAAATATTACATTCTTTCAGATCTAGAATCAGGAATATGACTATTTATTTACTGGTATACTCGCAACAGAATTTTTATTTGTTTGTTTGTTTGTTTGATTAGGATTTTTAACGTAGCTTTAACCATTTTTCATTCATATCGCTACGATGTCTGCAGTGAGGCAGTTTATAGTGATGTCTAGCACTGGGGCATCATGCTGCAGACACCCAGTCACATTATCCTGACACCACCACTGTCCCACCCAGTCACATTATCCTGACACCAGGCCGACCAGTCCTAACACTAACCTCTTAATGCTGAGCGCCAAGCGAGGCAGCTGTATGTGCCATTTTTGTAAGTCTTATGTATGACTCGGTCGGGGATCGAACCCACTACCTCCCGCTTTTGCGGCGGACACTCTAACCACTAGGCCACCGGAACGGTTCGCGCAACAGAATTTAAAATATTCTTATTTGATGATGTTTGGAATTCGCAAGGAGATTACTTGATCTCTGCAGGGTTACACCATCATCCAAACGAAAAACAATTCCTAAAGTTTGATCCCATTAACCTGTTAAAAAAACATACAACAAGAAAGGTACGCAAATCTTAAAACGGATCCTATTAACGTACTTCTAAAAAAAATCATGAATATAAATGTTTTAGTAAAAAAATATTCATTCCAAAGTCCATACAACGAAAAAGAAGAGGACAAGGCGGTGAGAATGAAGAAGAAAAAGAGTAAAGGATTATATAAAGTAGAAGAGGAGGAAAGCGGGAAGAAGAAAAAGAAGAAGACTACGAAGGAAAAAAAAAGAAAATAAACAAGAATAAAAGGGAGGAAAAATGTATTCACTCATAATGTTACAAACTAAATCTTTATCTACAATCGTCTCACTGTTTTTACAATTGTAATTTTGAATTCTCAATGCTCCCTATGCATTTAACCCCACATCACTCTTAGGTGTTATGAATTCATTTCAAGAATGAAAGAGATTTTTACAAATTAAAATTTATAGTTACAATTAATTACAATAATAATAATAATAATAATAATAATAATAATAATAATAATAATAACTTTAATAATTACAAAATTTTGTAAGAATGAAAGAGATTTTCTAAAAAAAATATTACAGCTAGAATACTGCTTCGGTAAAAAAAATATTTAAAAAAGCACATTTTAAAAAGAGAAATCTGAAATGCCACGCTGAAAATAATATATGATTAACCATATACAATTCAGTGCTTAGTTTATAATTTGATTTTTAATTGGGAGGCAACTTCATAGTCATGCCGGTCATATACCATCTAGGTCTTCCAAATGCTGTATGCGTTCTAATGCAGAACAGTTAATCTGGAAGCAATACACAACTGGATATCTTTCTTGTATTCATTTAAATTTTCGTTCTGCGATACTAAGTTAAGGTATAATGAGAATAATTCTACATTAAAGCTATAAAACAAAAGCAATCCAACCATTTTGTAGAATACATACTTGTATGATTTCGATTAAGGTATTCAGGTTAATTCCTTGTACAACTGGCGGATTTTGTTGACAATTGAACTAAACACTAAACCAAACCCCATTTAACATTTTCAATTCCCGACAGTCAATGTATATATTTTGAAAATGTTCTTACAACATGGTGACTCAAACAAACTGTTCAACAATATTCACGATTATTATGACAAATTGGCACGATTTCTCCTCAACCATCTAAATATTCAGATGTTTACACCTAATGCAGAAATACACAAGATGACGAGTCACTTGAAGACACATTACGCATTTTATCTTCTTTGATGCGCTAAATGCGAAAAGCAGTCACCAAAACAAGCCAATTTATGTTCAAGCGTAGCTCAACGTAATTGTAAACTGAATTACATATTAAGTATATGTGTGATTTTGTAGACATAAGGTTCATACTTTTTACGCGAATATATACTGCTTTATTATTTATAAGTTTTGTAAAATTCAACAAATAATTTATTTCCCTAGATTACAAAACGAAATATGAACAATGAACTTACATTATTTTGAATTAAATCCTAAATAGTCCTCAAAGTTATTACCCCAGTCACATTTGTAAAGTTCTAATTGAATTCCAGTGGTTTTCCAAATGAGTTCCGATATATAATGTGTTCATGTGTGTGTAGTCTCGAATATGTTAATGTGCCGGTGGCCTGGAATGTGGCGATGTGCCAGTGGGCTGGATTGATTAATTACAATACTAGAATCCAAAAATGTTCTTGTTTGAATTAACTATAATTCCAAATTAATGTTCAAGTCCAAGAATAGTATTGATGAGCACTTTGTATTTCCTGGGAATAACAATTTAAATATATAAATCCATCCAAATGAAAAACTGAACACTAAAATAATTCTGCTTAAAGATGCTAAGACAAAAATGGTTGATAATTAGATAAACATTATTATATGCTTGTTGGTGACTGCCTGTCACAGACTAGCATTGGAGATCAAATTGGTAACTTGGGCTTCAAATGAGCAGCCAACTTGGCTTACGTATTTACATGTGTCTGCTACAGAGGTAAATATCTATAAAAAAAATCTAGATGGTTGAGGGATGATGAAAAGTATGCTAATTTGTTACAGTACTAGTGAACTTTATTCATGTATAAGGCACATACTGATTCTTTTAGCTGTCTTTTCACAGGAATATGTTCAAAATATCTCTTTCCTGTAAAAATGAATGTAAAAAAGAGAGGGTTGTGGCAGTGTTGGTTGAGTATAAAAGCCACTAGTTGCATAAGGAATTAACTTAAATACCTCATTCAGAATCTTACAAGCATCATTTCAACAAAAATCATTAGCTAATTTTTATTTGTGTCTTTAATGTAATATTATTATCATTTTTCTGCTATAGGTCATTGTGGGACAAAAATTTGTCAAAAAAACTGTCCAGTGAGACCTAACAATCCAAAATGTGGAGTGCCAACCGTGAAGGGGCCGCTTTGACTGTATTGTCGTCATTGCCTAATCAGGATGGTAAAACCGAATCAGAGTACCAAACTCGTGCCAATTAAGCTCACCATAATAATTTTGATTTCTTTCACGCTATTTCACATCATCTTAAAACAGGGGATACGGTACTCCTATTGTTTGCATTGGCACGCTATTTAAACATTTTATTTTGAAGGACCTATACACTACATTATCCCGAATCAAAGGAAAGTAATTCTAGTTTTTTTTTTTGTTGAAAGTTAAGCCTCTTGTCAACCCCAGTATCGCTGATTTACTTCCCTTGATTGAATTTCTTTGCAATTAAATCGATTTTATTGATGTAAAGACTGATTTTGTTTTGTACATCAAAGGCACTTAATATGATTGTCCAAAATTTGTTGCTACCTAATGACAACTGTAATCGAAGAATTGCGTGTTATTCACGTAGTTTACGAGGCATATCTGGTGTCTCAAATACACATACGGGATCAACACACAGTAGAGAGTAAGCGTAGAGCAAATGCTTGCTATATGTATAATCCCAATTTTAACTAAATTTTGACAACGTTCAGACCCTTCATAGCTGAATAATTCATATATTAGCAAAAGAAGATGACCATGACGACGACGACGACAACGACGATCATCATAATTTGATGAAAAACCATGTTAAAAAAAACAATCTGAAAAAGTCAACTTAGGGATCAGCTAGATCGAAACATCTGTCTCTTACATCAGAAATCACAAAAATGAACTACACACAGCAAATGATAGTTACTATATAGGTGGTAAGCAGGGTATCAAAAATAACCCAACATGCCCTGCTGATGGCTTTGTACCTAAATATTGACTGTAAGATTATCTTTGGCCAATCAATTATAAATGACTGAAGGGTCAAGCTCTTAAAAACTCATATCCTGATAGTATTGCTAGCCAAGGTTCTAATATATTAAACCTATCTTCACCTAGGCGGATCGAGCAGATATTTTTTTATGCTTCGGGTCTGTGAATTTCATTGGATGTAGCAGCAAGCCACCCTATCCAAACAAGATTTTGTTTGTGGCAAAATGTACACAACATGCATAAGCAAAATATCTGTATAGCTCAAGCGAAAAATCTTAGAATACTTAAAACAAAGATTTTTAGTATCTTAAAACAAAGATTTTTTTAGTATTTTTAAAAAAAAATACTCATAAAGAACTATTTGCAATCAGAGCAAAATCTCAAAGGCAACGAAAATCCAGCATTTTGCGAAAAGCCTGCAAGTGTGATCAGCCTATTCGTCATTTGAGACATGGCGTTGGAAACAGTTTTGACTCTGACAGTAACGCTATGAGACACTGATCTCATCTCTCATTGAGACAGGACACTCGATATTATAGTCATGCTTCCGGTAGATTAAAACACGATTTTGTCGAATCTTGTGCATAATATCCAATACTACATTGCATCAATAATTTCTCGTTTAACAGAGACTCCAGTGGACTGCTGCCCAATTCGATTGCCTGCTTGGTGTGAACCGTTGCTTACTTGGCTGACCGGAAAATGTTAGAATTTTAACGGCACTTTGAGCACATTCAAGTCTACAACATGCAGGGAAATGAAGTTGAGTGCATTTCTAAAGTACAGATTGACGCAGTTCCCACGACATTCAGTAAATAAATAAATAAATAAATAAATAAATAAAACAAAATCTTGTCCAACGGGAGAATACACTGTGATATAAATAGATTTATGAAGAGAAATGCTGAGTCACCTTTAAAGATCAATATATAAATATAACAGACTGGTTACTACTGTGTGCAACGTCATTTACAAAATGATGGGTTAATTACAACTTTTGGTTGATAAGATATTTAGACAGTTCGATGACAATAACGAAATAGTAGTTTATTTTAAAACTTAAATCCTATCTCTCTGCATTATATTGTATTTTACATTGTTCCTTTTTTTCCTTATCTTTCTGGTATACCCTGTGCTACATGTTTTGTTGTTTCTTGTTCGTTGTTAGGGAGTTCGGGAGGGGCGGGGGGAGGGCGGCTCTGCATGTGAAAAGCAATAGCTATTTTGCCGTCCGACATCTTTTGATGTATAAGTGAAGGCCATTCGGATTCTATCTATCTATCTATCCCTTAGTCTTGCCGACCGTTGGGGCACCACTGATGACCTGACAACCAGCATCCTCCATTCCAATCTCTTCTCTGATACTCTCACTGTGTCACTCAGCTTCAGTCCTGTCCACTCTGAGATGTTATCCTCCCATCTTTTCCTCTGTCTTCCTCTCCTTCGCCCTCCCTGCACAGTACCTTGCATGATTGTCTTAGCAAGCCCTGTTGATCGTGTGACATGTCCATACAGTTTCATTTTGCGCTTTTTCAAAATGGTCAATAGCTCTTCATAGGGCCCAATGGTTTGCTTAATTCGGTTTCCCACTTCCTCATTCGTGACATGATCTCTATATGTAATGCCAAGCAACCTTCGAAAGCATCTCATTTCAACTGCTTGTATCCTCCTTTCGAGATCTGCTGTGAGGGTCCATGACTCACAGGCATATAGGAATACAGATGCAACCAAGGAGCGCATCAGTCTGATTTTTGAGCTGACTGAGGTGTTTCTGTCTTTCCAAACTGTCTTCAGCCTTGCCATTGCTGTTATTGTCAGCGCAATCCTGGACAATATTTCTGGTTTCGATCCCTCGTCTGCCACGATGGCTCCTAAGTACTTTGAATCTATTAACTGTTTCCAGTTTTTGGCCACTAATCATAATGTCAGTGCTGATGCCACTGGTGTTGTTGGTCATCAATTTGGTCTTCTCTGCACTGAATTCCATACCAAAAGCAGTAGCTGTCCTGTACAGTTTTTCCACCAACTGAGCTAGTTCCTCCTCATTTCCTGCAAGGCCATCGATGTCATCAGCAAAGCGCAGATTCGTTATTATTTTGCCTCCAATACTGACAGGTCGTTCATGGTCTTCCATTGCATCTGTCATGATTCTTTCAAGGAAGATGTTGAAGAGAATAGGTGAAAGCAAGCAGCCCTGTCTGACTTCCACAGTTGTCCTAAACCAATCTCCTATTTGACCGTTAAAGCATACTGCGCTGGTGGCCTTGCTGTAAAGGCTTTCTATGACTTTGATCAGGTTAGCGTTGATGTTGTACAGCTTCATGGTGGAACAAAGGGCTGCATGCCATACCCTGTCAAACGCCTTCTTAAAATCTATAAAGACATGATAAAGGTCTTGTTGGTGCTGGAGGTATTTCTCACATAGTATTCTCAGGTTGAAAATCTGTTCATTTGTGCTTCGCCCTGGTCTGAAGCCTGCCTGTTCTTCAGCTATGATTTCCTCTGCCCGCGGCTTCAGTCTGCTTAATATGATTTTTAGCATGACTTTGCTTGGGTGGCATATAAGACTGATCGTACGATAGTTCTGACATTGCTGCAAATTGCCTTTTTTGGCGAGAGTTACTATGAGTGACTGAGTCCATGGTGTTGGCCATTCCCCTGTCTGCCAGATCTTGTTGCAGATTGTTAGTAGGGCGCTTATCATGGCTTCACCCCCTTCTTGGAATAGTTCTGCAGGGATGTTGTCTACTCCTGCTGCCTTCCCTTTTTTCAATGCTTTCACTGCAGCCTCTACTTCTCGGAGGATGGGGTAGTTGTCAGTGTTGGTTACTGATGGGGTGTTGAGTATGTCTGGGTCCCCTGTAGGTCTGTGGTTGTACAGGTCTGAACAGTATTCTGTCCATCTCTTAAGAATGTCTTGTTCTTCTGTAAGACATTTCCCTCCCTGATCTTGAAAGATGGAGGATCGTCCTTGTTTTACACTGGTCAGGTCTTCACCATTCTGATTCATATCCACATATACAGTAGATAGATATGTAAATGTTATATACGATTTCACGAGAAAGAATTGTAGAAAAGGAAAGGTGTAGTTAGAAACACTCTTCTTCCATATAACATATTTTGACATAGTTGTATCATTTAGAAGATACAAAGAGTCCATGAATATTGTGCATTCGGCATCAATAATTACAAACATACTTTACACTTTACGCTTGATTTGAGATAGAAACAAGAAACTGCTGTAATAAACCTCATATCTCATACAAATACTCATGTATTATAAGGGTGGAACAAATCATAGACGGTTGGTGTTTGTTAAATTATGTCATACATGTACAGCTATACAAAATATTGTATACTTTTATTTTCGGCAGCTATTTTTCGGCGAATTTGTAAATCACATAGCCATGTATTTAATAGAAGGGAGGTAACATCAAGACACCTTATTATCAGTTCATTTCGTACAACATAAGAGTTATTTCCCTTGCATCATGTTTACTGCAAGAAAGGAAAGAAATGGTAGTTTTCATCTTCTGCCAATATCCAGGGAAGAACAGGTTTGAAATTATTAAAACTCAGTCAACAAAGGCGAGTATAATCATATAATTTATATTTGTAGAGTACTGACACGAACTGGAATGCGAAAACATATCTCCTTTCAAATGTGTATATTTTAACTATGAAATTCACATTATACCTAAATCTCATAAATGTTTGCATTGATCGAATGTGATAACTATTTTTGATTTAATTGACTCAATATCAATTAAGACTGGCAGATTTTTAACAGTATTTCATCATTATCCTTGTCACCCTCAAATAAAGTGTGCTAAAGAACGTTATATTGTATGCACGTCTTTGAGAAGTAAATTTATTTTTGTAAATATATCTTGTCTGCCGATATATTGGTGTCAAATTCGTCCATAATTACAGTTTAAAAGCTTTTGTCGCATTTCCACCAAAAGTTCTGATTATACGTGTCATCAGGAAGAGCATGCCCTGAGAGTTAGGAGTCTCCTCAAAGTACTTCGTTGACTGTCATGGCCAATTTTCGATTTGAAGAAGGAGACCAATATAATCTGAGAAAAGTTATAAAGGTATGTACATGGTAAATAAAAATTATTCTAAGCCTACGTAATTCATGGCAAAAGTATAAATATCACTGTTGATCAGGTCCGAAACCAGATGCAATATTCATTATGATGGTCATGATGGCGAAAAGTAATTTATTTAACACTTTCGTTTTACCCACGTTATATTAAACAAGACTAATTGCCACTTTGCTTTCTGTGAGTGTGTTGTCACGTTTACTCTACTTAAGTCCATAAGAGAAAGGTACTCGTAAATTTCAAAAACTGTTGGTAGAAAACATGTCCGCTTATAATGAACTTCGCTGGCTGCCGTGTATCGTGATCATAATTTTGTGGGCACAGGAGATGGTAGATACAAAGTATATTACAGTAAACTTTACTCGACTTTTAAATCAACGCTTTTCTGTTTTTGCTGAACTGCCCACGTGTCTGTGATGACAATGGCCGATGCCATGTTGTTTATTTCAACATTTGTATTGCCTTCGGTTACTGACACAACGAACTGAATCATCTCTTTTCGTAACTGACTTCAAACCTTATCTTTGAAATTTGCACATGAATTGACCAAAACATGATTCAATATAATGAGTCTTCACTGGTAGGCCTATGTGTGCGTGTAAGACATGACGTTTGAAAATGTTGTGCTGAACAACCTGGACTTTATTTTAAGAATGAGAAAAAGATGCAATGTCTGATCGTGGATCACGGCGAACAAAGGGTTTGAGGCGCCTGTGGGCAATCTTCATTATTCGCGCCACTACTTTGCCACAGAGAACAGCTTTCATGCCTGTTGACAATCTTCGCACCCCCACCCCCCGACAAGTTTTGTAAAGAATTACACAAAGGTAAGGTGATAAAAATGCAAATTTCAGCTATATAAAAAAATATTCAACGGCGTCCCACCCCCTCCATCGACTTCCTCCTCCCAGACTGCCCTCGCGCCTCTACTGATCACGACCGCAGTGCAAAAAAAGAATTGTTGAGCAGAAGACAAGCTAGAATTGTGTGTGGGTTTTTAATTTTAAAAATTCTGTCAGCATGCTTGTGTATTTTAGCACTCAATATTGAGATAAACATACCAGTCTGTTGGTGATAATACACTTAATGATTTGTAAAGTTCAATCAGAGCAAAGGGCCGCGATGTGAGGTCAAGTACTCATTTCAGTATAATGTGTTCATTTATCATGCAGTGTAATTGATATTATGCAATTACATAGCTTTTGCTGAGGTGAATCTAGGACAGTAAGAACCAATACGTCTCGTACTGACCGTCACGGGGTCTACAAGTTTTTTGTTTTTTGTTGTTTTGTTTTTGTTCTTAAAAAATTAATTTATTTACCTTAAGAGTTAAACAGTTGACCAATTTAACAGCATGACGCTAAGAACTAATGTTATAACGTCAAGTAAACGTCAGTGACATGACGAATATACGACATGAAGGGTATCAGAGTGACAGGAAGAAATAATAATGAAAAACGAGATCTCGCAGGAATCGTGTAATAATTCCTATGTTTGTAATTCCGTCAAGTGAATATCCTATCATAACGTCCCATAAATAACAAAAGGTTTAGATTCAACGTCCAATGCGTATGAATAAGACCAAGGGAAGCCGATGAATATGTTATGTTGATTAAACAGACGATCTGCACATTTCGTTATGTTTTTTTTTTTACTCGAGTGTTCATTTGATATAACCTTCATAAGACATAGTGAATAATTATAAATATTTCCATACCTCAAGATTACGATTTATAAATCATATTGATTCTCAAACACATTCGAAAGTCATCAGATTAAAGGGGAACACACATACAATCGTCCATTTATTAATCTGTTTCAACTGTATGACACACTAATCAGTGTCAATAATATCACCTTTATGATATTTTCATTTAACAAGCATATCACATATTGTCAGTCAGTCTAGATATAAATCATTATTGTTACCTAAATTGCAGTGTAATCAGTTAATAAAACTCTACTTTCATTTATAGGGCACTGAACTTGGATATTTTCTTCAGATGACTTTGCAAATTATTTCACAAAATTAGGAACTGTCTATCAAAAATAATTTGAAAATTATCAGACGTAATTAAGGTTAACTTAGGCAAGATCTGATAACTGAAACCACGCTGATAACGCAACGACAGTAATAAGATGTAATTTAGTGTTAGGTCTTCCATAAAAATCAACAACCAACGATACAGAGCTTGTTTTTTAAAAATCCGAATTAACTTGATAAAAACTAAAAGGCTGTCTCCAAAAAAGGATTAACAAAAAAAAAGATATTTTTAAAATGTCTTTTAACTTTAAACTTTATATAAGTCATTCAGGTTATTACATGTTCAATTAATTTTTAACAGAATCATTTTTAAAGAATCACATGTTCAAACAAAAATAATTAGATATGTTGTCATGGTTACGTAGTAAGCTATTTTCCGTTTCCTCTGAGTACCAACATTGCGGTTAAGTACTCCCTCCATATAATTGATAAGAAACCAAAGGCGATATTCAAAGTCACATGGAGGTGTTTTGTTTGTTTAAAGTGTGAAGATTTCACCAGGTTTATTTGATAACATGCATATCTTACTGGCAGTCAACGAGCTGACGTTGTTAAAAAGCTTATCAAGTTTCTATGTATTACTACACTACTTATGTCTTGCTTTTAAATTTTCTGGATTTTTAATGAGACCCAGTTCTTTAGTGACGTGTAATCCCACACTTAAAGTAACACAATTTTGCTAACAATACTTTAAGCACGACATATGGAAATTCTGCATAGGATATACGATAATATCTGGAAATATTTGCATAATTATGCACTGGTTATGCGATCATTTCTCGAAATATCTGCATTCATAAAACCAGAATTGTTAGTGCAAATTTATGTTCCGGAACAGGACGAATTATAACCGTTTCCATGGTCCTGAAACACAAAATCCAAGAGGTTGAATTTAATAAACATTTTCTTGTCTGTTTGGACTTGAATGCATCTTTCTGTTTTAATATTTCATTGGTCAATACATCTCCATTACAGATCAGAAGAAAGCTACTTCGATTATATTACTATTACACTAATATAATTATATGTCATTTGGCTAAACTGAACTCTTCCATACTCTGCTTGTACGTATTTGCGAAACATCGACATTTTTTGTTTCATCTTTTTAAAAAAACTGATGCTTACGAGCAAAACCTTCTGAAATAGGGAACGGTCACTGCATCCCATTTGACACTGACGCCGTTTTGCGACATTCAAGAGTTTGTGTTGAATATCCATTCGCAGACGAAGGCAAAATACATGCAAGGCCCTGTGACTGCACGGTAGACTTATCTTATCCTATTTCACGGAAATGTATTGATACTAGAGTTGCTATGCCATTTATCTTTTTAATTTTCCAGTTATTAGTTCATTGGTAGAATCGATTGCATGCGATCCAAATGTTCATGCGTGTAGAATTTCGTTGGGTTATATGAAATAAATTTGTCTGTTAGAGCGATACGGATTATCGTGAGTTAATGAAAACTACCAATTATATTTGCTTTTGTAATATTTAAATAATTTGAAAGTGAGTTAGGATTTATGCATTTTATGCAACAGTAATCGAAGATGCAGTAGCATACGGTACATTTTCGATAGAGAGTTCACGTGGTAATTTATGACCTCTCGCTGTGAAGCACGGGCAACGTACTACCATATTAAGCCAGATTTACGCACTATGTAGATAGCTAGTGATTCCTATGTAACGTAAGTGAATGACCTTTATGTGCATCTAGATATAGCGATTTAGGGATAATAAAAAAAAAAATCCTTTAATGAAACAGCTTTCCGAAAGAAAGTAATACTCGACAGTCCGAAAAAAAAAAAAGAAACGGGACGACTGAAGTCCGGAAAAAGCGACGGGATGAGTTCAGAGTAACGGACTAGTAAGTCCAAGAAGGATGAAGCAGTCGGAAATGAAAGACTCGAGGAAATAGGAAACGTTGGAACACGGTCGAGCGGAAATTGATGCAATCAATCCTGGACATTGCGCTCTTTTCACCACTTGTTATGACGATGAGACAAGTCCAAATTATGCACTCCTATTGAATCCTGTTGATATAACCGAATTTGAATTGAAATTAACATTATTATTTTGTTTGATTAAATTTGTTATTTTTGTTGTTGTCTCGTATTGCATTATTTCTTCCCAATAATTTTACCCAGTTCTCTGTTGATATTCTATCTTTTCAATCACACTGGGTCATAATATCGAGAGATGTTATTCCTTAGATAACGTAGCTAATCCAATTAACTAATCCTCTTACTTTGAGCGAGACGTTACATAAAGATTAGAAATTGCGAACAAGAATACCATTTGAAATTCTAGGCATATCATCAACATACTTATCGAGGTACCCGTTTACCAGAGTTCGTTGATCTTTAAGATTTTAACATTCAATCAGTGTACAACAAACATTCTGCAGTAAGTCTTCACAGATATTTCATGCGTACATACAATTGTTTTCAGTATTTGTTTGGTATTCCATTACATCAGAAAAAGCGTATCCTAGCCAATGTTCTTCGATATGAGTTTGATTTTATAGAATATAGGCTTAACTACCTGATGTTAATATTACAAATGCTGTTTGAGATCTGTATATCGCAATGATATCGATCTCTTATCCTTAATTAAGTGTATCGCAATTATCAAGCGCGTATATTCTTAACAAAGTGTATCACAATAATATCGCTCTCTTATAATTAACTCAATATATTGCAATAATATCGCTCTCTAATCCTTAACTCTTTTACTCACACTGATATAGCTGTTTCGTGCAGAATCTTGGTGGTGCTATGGTGATATACTCACTTTGATCCACAGTTTTAATACCAGACACTACTAGTGGTTTCTGAATTTGTAAAGTTATATTAAAAAAAGAATCAATTTAATGTGAAATCGTGTAATTGAATGTTTCTTTCATATTCAAGCAGAAGA
The DNA here is from genome assembly GCA_030141615.1 of Unio pictorum. Classification (NCBI taxonomy): domain Eukaryota; kingdom Metazoa; phylum Mollusca; class Bivalvia; order Unionida; family Unionidae; genus Unio; species Unio pictorum. The sequence goes on from JARLTB010000253.1 coordinate 3,712,286, forward strand.
CATCGGACAGTAAAAATTAGTTCTCCTTTGAACATGAAAATATCCATTTCGATATTGATCTACACCCTTTGAGAAAAACAGAAAAAAAACTATTGGTAGCGTTCGATTTAGCGACCTAAATTTACTCAGTAACCTTCACACTAGGTTGTCAATGTTCTTGCAAACATGTTGTTTGCAGTCGGGAAAACAGCAACCTGCGAAGTCGTACTTTGGTAACGGAAAAACTTATTATCAAAAACTGAGCTTCATGTTTTACAAGTTTCGTGAAGTTACGAAATCTGAAAATCAGTTCGGAGAGGCCAAACGAATTCGAACTTTTGGAAATAAAACTTTAGTATGACGGTCACACTGAGTTAACAATATTTATTTATCAACCATGCAAATTTAAGATTCATCAGTTTCACGGTTCTTTCCACAGAAGTGAAAAAGACACTTACAAAACTTTCGTAATATGTTTTGATTGAATTACTTCATTATACTGTTCATTCTTACTAGCCGAAGTAAATATATAGTTCAAAGCTTACTTGAAAGTAACGAGATAGCTCATTATTAACGCATGCATTATGCATGCACAAAGTAAACCAGAAAGGTCAGTTATACTGTTCCAGACTGTACTAAGGGTGGTTTTGTGGTCCAAATAACTCGCATTTACCGATCACTGGTATCTCACATCTGTCCGCGTGGGTTAGAGTATCAGCCTTCGCTTATATATGTAAGAAAGCTTGCCAGTGGCATCCAGTAGGTCGGCGTTTTCTTTTCTCCTGGTTCTTCTTTCACCATTTATACCGTCAGACAAATACAGATTATTGTAGGCAAAAGATGGCGTTAAGCCCACAACAAATTTCAGGTCTGCCGGAACATACTTGGAAAGTTTTAACCGTAAGTCTAAATTAATTATATAGAGTGCCTGATTAAAATCTATTGTCCCGATTCACAAGATCTACGTTTTTTTTAATTAAAAAAAGCGATTTATTTCGGAAAAGGTACATGAAAGAAACATACAGCATCCGTTTTGCAGGCACATGTGGTCTAGCGGTCAAGCGGAAATAACCGTATAACATTCTTCCTCAACATAATACCGACATCAAGATTCATCAAATATTTCAAAGGCAATTTGACGCGTTTTGAACTTAAAGGCAAATGAAGTGAGAAAGTATAGTTACGCTGTTTGGTTTGCCTAATCCCAAACTACGTTCGGCCCAAAAAAACTCCATATGTGTATTGTACATTCTCCCTTAGACAGCATTAACACTTTGTATAGCTTCTTTTTCACATTATTCTAGAACCAGAAGGAGAAGCGGAAATGTTTCGTGGCATTTACTGCCTCAAGGAAGTGTTAGTTTTGGTTTTATTTTTTCAACAAGGTAATTGATTTTTCTAAAGAACAACAAACAAGATTTCTTATAAAATAAAATCAAGGTGAGATAAATTTGTACAAATAGGTTGGAAACTGCATATATGTGTATAATATATATTAATTTTTCATACATACATACATACATACATACATACATACATACATACATACATACATACATACATACATACATACATACATACATACATACATACATACATACATACATACATACATACATACATACATACATATAATTTACATCTTGAAATCTTTGCGAGTGTGTGTGAATACCGGTGTGTGCATGTGTAAGCTACATTATTATAAAATAACATGTACGTATACTAGTCTTTTATGAGCAAATATCGCATTCTCGTTAATTATTATTATTATTATTATTATTATTATTATTATTATTATTATTATTATTATTATTACAGACCTATGTAGCATTAAGCAATCACCACCATCCCCTCGACCCCCCCCCCCTCTCTCTCTCAATGAAGACTGTTTAGAACTTAAGATTCAAGATTCAAGGGAATGGTCCAGAGAGAAATACGTGCATAGGATTTGGAGCTTGCAGGGAATGTTGTGTTTAAAGTATTTATGAATGGAAAGAACGCAACACAAGAAGAATGAATCGATATATGCGTTGATGGATGAAATAAAAGATGAACATACGATTAAAGGGTTATATTTCATACTCAGTCCCGACGAATCCTTCTGCCACAATAATTTTTCACGGGGTTGGGTTGAGGGCAAAGCCAAAATTCCAAAATGAAAGAGATTTATAGAAGTTTGTTAAACTTAGGGGAGCAGGGGTTGCAGATGCCCACTGCGTGGCCGCAATCTGAAGTTATTCAATATATTTTTAATGTATTAGAAATGGTTGATGAAACATTCTACTTGTTACAGTTAAAACTTATTTTAACCATATATAAATAATTTCGTACATGTTATTTTGTAATAATAAAGTAACACACACATAATTGTAATCACGGGGTTTGTGATGACTGGGGAAGTTGTATATCGGACCATATTTTATTTATCTCTGATTGTTTCTATCTCGCCCATTTATTTATTTATATCAGTCATATTTTTCACTTCCAGCTGTTTTGTGAATTTTTAAATTATTATATTTTTTTTATTTTTAATCAGCAAATTCACCATGCCATTTTTTTATACCTATATGCCTCGTCCATATTGTACCTCAGCTTAAAGCATTGTCTTATGTGCGCCCCAAGGAAATTGGAAATTGGCCAAACCAAAGAACACAGCTTCAAGACGTTTTCAAAGTTTGGCTACTTATTAGTGATGTGACGCATGTCGTTTGCTTTCAACAATAAGTCCAGATTGCTTATATCAGTAGTACAGACCCATTCCTCGCTTGCACAAATGAATAAGTGCTTATACTTTATACCAGTTTTCCTTCATTAAACAAATGTCAACAATGCAATGACTTATTCCTTGTCAGGTATATTTGTTTGTATTGTTTGCAGTTGAGTATGCTCACAAAAAATGTGCTTGGATGAAGACTACAAAGTGAACTTATCGATTTACAAGTATTTCTTTGATGGACATCGTACCTGACCGAAATGACAATGTACCTCTCTGATTATTTTAAAATTAATGAGACTTGTGCCGCGTTCCTGACCGAATCAAATTTTTAACCCTTTTCATGGTAAATGTACTGTCAACAAAGAATGACAAGCAGATTAACACTTGTTTTTAAAGAAGAACAAGCTGTTACAATGCATCTTTTGTCAATGTCCCAAAAGCCGCTATTGGAGGAGCCTCATTCTTTGTCCCGGTCTGTCTTCATAGAAACGTAGTCACGAAATCGGCATGCCATCTCTTGATTCAGATCGTAAAGATTAGCGGCGATGAAAAACCTCACAACGTAACTTAAACGTTGCATGCATGCACATTGGGCGGGTTACAAATACACAGGTAATTATAACAAATTTTCGTAAAGTTTAGATAACGAAAATCGCTTCAAACTTTTATGTTCAAAGTTTGCGTTAACATAGTCAAAGTAACAGGCTCGCGCTATAGACTTGATTAGCACTGTGCTTCAGAAAAGCTGACTTACTGCCAAAAGAAACATGACAGTAATCTTTCCCTCACCATTAGCTTTTGTTCAAACAAATGTCGTTTGCAAAATTGTTCCACTTGCAAAACAGTACATTTTGTCTTTATAATGGCATTTTCGCGCTATTTGGAGTCAGATTCTTTAAAAGGTATGAACCTTTGACTTTGTATATGTTATAGAGTGCAAACTGTCTGATCTAGATGTCTGACAGATGGGTAAATAATAAGTAAACTGTGCTACCTATAGGTAAGTTACATAGCGATTTACAAATGAACTGCGATATTAATAATCATCAGTTGACTGAAATATCAAATATCTAATTATGGATTGACGTCTCTTGCAGACTGGAAGAGCAATATTAATGGCAATATTAGGGACCTGGAAAGTGATTCAATATTAGGGACCTGGAAAGTGGTTAAATATTAGGGACCTGGAAAGTGATTCAATATATTAGGGACCGGAAGGTAACTGAATATTAGGGACTGAAACGTGATGCAAAATGAGGGACTGGAAGGAGATTACAAATTATGGACTGGAAGGTGATTCTCTATTAGGGACGGGGGGTGGGGTGATTAAATTCTAGGGAATGAAAGGGGATTCAATATTAGGGACTGAATGGTGATTCAAAACTGACTTTCCTGTCGGTACCAAATTGCATTGTGCTCCCACCACGCCCTCGCCATTTACTCATACTTCATAAAACGTTCAATGATTAAACTCTGCGCTAAATGAGGAGGACTGAACGCACCGAAGAAAACCGATATCTCCTAGTTCACGAGCATGTTCATTTTTATATTTGTGATAATTTGATTTTCAAACTTTCAGTTATGATGCCTCTTATGAGAACGCTTTTTTGTTGTAAATTTCCTAAAATTAGACGTTCAAATTCCTCTATATTTAAACGAATACATGTAAACGGTCCAATGTTCAAGTGTTTAATATTTGTTAAGTTAATTAGTCTGTTCAGTAATTGCTGCTGACATGTGATTGGTAAGTTCTTTGATGTGGCAGATAGGCGGTAAAGTGATGGTGGGGTCAAGTACATGTATACCTTTAAACTTCACATCATAATGGTGAAAATTGTTCATGCACCTCTTTTGAGCCTCGAAACATTTATAGAAAGTACCAAAACCATGTCCTCTAGCTTTATAAAGCAAGCAAGGGTACTATGTGGGTTAGAGGATTGTATAATATATATGTTGCTCAACAAATACGTCCGTACTCATTATCTTTCTGCAGATAATATCTTCAAAAGAAACTTCGCTTGCCTCGGGACAGCCTTTACACAACATTGGATGTACTTGCAGTACATAATACATGTTTTGTTATATATGCTATTTGAATTTATGGAAATATTTGATATAAATGTTTGGTGATGATCAACTTGAATTAACCGATATTCAATGATAAAACTGAACCATTATATCTGAGAAAATTTGATATGGCAAATTACACGGTAGGAGAAAATGTAACGTAAAACGTCATTTGTTCGCATGTAAGATACCTCCCCTGGGAATGAAAAGATAAAAATAGTGCATTGGAGAATTTAGAAGATTAAACGGCATATCGTCGTGTTGTCAGTTAGGTACTAATAAACGACATGAAACGGGTGCAGACGACCCAGACTAGTACTAAAGTTAAAATGGTGCAAAGAAGGGCATGTAACAAACAATATTTTACAGTCTTATTGCGGGCGTTATCGTTCTTTTCAAACAGTAACAGTAATTGACTGTACATGAGCAGACACAGTCCAGTCGGTGATTTATCAAATTGAGACAAAGGGATTACAATTAACTTGTTAAAATCGTCAGTTCCATAGAATTCCCTCATATAATCTTCTAGCTTTTTATATAATATTAATCTCGTAAATATTTTCCAGGCTATGACTTCGAATACCAGTAAATAGTATAACATAACATAATACAAAATAAAACACAAAATAATAGCTATAGCGATATGTTGTGTCGTCTCAAACAATATTCATATCGATTATTTATTTGATTTTATTATTTTGAGTTTAAGATTACATTGCAATTGTTATGGTATATATATATATACATATATATATATATATATATATATATATATATATATATATATATATATATATATATATATATATATATATATTTACTCTGTATTAGTTGGCTTTTGTCCCTGATTATATGTTGTGTATATTTAATTTGTATTGTGTGATTGACATGTATCCCTAACTGAGGGTAGGAGTTGGTCCTGCCTGACTAGTGAATTTATTTAAGGACATTGCAATTCTATCATACTGATACATCAAGACTGTTGGCACATTGGCATATTTGAGACTACTGGTACATTAGCACATTCAGTTTTGACGTCCATTCGGAATACTGCTGGAATTCTTTAGGAATAGTATATACTTTTGGACTTGTGATATAACTTTTAAGTGATTTGGGATATAATTCATAATACTGGAAATTCTTTTTAATTTTCACTTTGTATTCTAGGGAACAAATTTGTTTAATTTCACAAAACTTGTTGGTTTTCGCTCTTTTATATTACTTTGTTCAAAACCATATCGCCGTAACAGCGAAAGCAGCATCAAACGTTCATTAATATCCACAAAATCGGTATCTCATTCTGAGCAAGAGGAACCGAGTCAGTACATAAAGATATGCAACTAAATTTCGATTGCATCAAAATAAGAAGAGTTAAAGGCATACAACCTAAGTTTTTCGACTTTTTTGTTCTTGCAAATGCATGATATTATGAAAAGTATGGTAGAAATAATGAGTAATTACAGGTCATTCAGTAAGGAATGGCATTCAGACTACAGGATGTAGGATTAATATCAGAAGGGAGAACTTAGAAGAGGCTATTGTATAATTTGGTATGGATTGAAGTTTGGAGGATTCGGTACAGCATGATGTGCGAAAAAACTTCTGATTCATGTTGGTATCAGTAAGGTCAACCATGTTGGCTGGTATGTCAAGCAATGGTAACACTACACATTAACATGAATTGCAAATCACATAGATTAACCATTTACCTTTAAATGACCCAGTATGCATCAATCAAATAAAATAAAATGACTTTTGGGTCAACACATACTAATTTTCTTTGCGTACGTGGTTTTTCGTTCCGTCGAAAAGAATTTAAAATTATGTCTAATTCTGTTCCTGGTAAGCTCGTCAGCTGCTTCTTCTTTGACTCTCAATAAATGTGACATGATATTAAATGTAACATGATATTAATTTTAATATTTAGGTAGACCAATGCGACGCATGGTTTAATATTATAGACGTTTTGTATGAGCTGCCTGAACTCTGAATCAAACTCAAAAGAAATTATTGGCAGGGCACTGTATGGCTTTTTATGTAACACATCGTGGATCAAGAAAAAACAATTATGAGACGCATTATTAATGTCCATATCAATTTGCTAGGTTGCTTCGGCCATCACGAAGTGAAATTAACGCATAAGAGAAAATCTCCAAGTGTCTTAATTAAATGTCGAAACAATTATGTCTATGATATTTGAAATACATAATTTAATGAGAGGGAAAGAAGAAGAAGAAGAAGAAGAAGAAGAAGAAGAAGAAGAAGAAGAAGAAGAAGAAGAAGAAGAAGATAGGGAGGAAGGGAACTTAGTAGTTTATGTTCGTGGGTACAAAATCTTTAGTTCCTAATAGATTTTTTTGTGAAATGAAACGGAATTATTTTTCATTACATATCTTGGTATAGAAAACTGGCCGTCATTCTGCATTTCCTATTCGAGGTAATGCATTACATTTTTTGCTTGCACAACTCTTGTTACTAGATGTTTCCTTCAACTTTGAATAATAAAAGCCCATTATTTGCGAAAGTATTTTGTGATGTACCGTGACTGTAGGTTAATAGAATAACATGTATAGGCCCCGGTTTCATCAAGCATTTCAATGTCGTTTTTATTGCTCGGTTTGGAATTGTGTTTTTTCAATGAATTGTGTTTTTTTCTTAACATTAATCTTGTTTCATCTCCAAAAGAGAATATAGATTTTCATTGATTTTATAAATTCCGTAACTCGTTCTTAAATTACAAAATGATTTTAAAAAACGATAGTTTTGTTTTCATCTCTTGCATTATATCACCCACAAAACCCCAGTTTTGTAAGAAATATCATAAGCAAGACAAAACAAAATCGAAGTTTGAGAGTAGGTGTCTTTAAATTGTTATGAAAACACACCAAGGTGACAATGTGAATTATTCAAAATGACAGTTTGTTCCGTGGATACAGCACATTAGTGTTTTCCCCATGGATACACCACATTGGATTTTGTCCAGTTGATACACCACCTTAATGGTTGTCATGAATAATACAAATTACTGTTTACCCCATGAATAAACCACATGAGTTTGTATCCAATGGATACACAACTTTAGGATTTATCCAATGGATTCAACGCTCAAGTTTTTGACAATGCAATGGATACCACCATTTGCGATTGTCCCATCAATAGGTCAAATTAGTATTTGTTCCATGGATACAGCCCATTAGTGTTTGTCTCATGGAAACAGCTCATTAGTGTTTGTCTCATGGATACAGCCCATTAGTGTTTGTCTCATGGATACAGCCCATTAGTGTTTGTCTTATTGATACTGCCCATTAGTGTTTGTCTCATGGATACAGCCCATTAGTGTTTGTCTCATGGATACAGCCCATTAGTGTTTGTCTCATGGATACAGCCCATTAGTGTTTGTCTCATGGATACAGCCCATTAGTGTTTGTCTCATGGATACAGCCCATTAGTGTTTGTCTCATGGATACAGCCCATTAGTGTTTGTCTCATGGATACAGCCCATTAGTGTTTGTCTCATGGATACAGCCCATTAGTATTTGTCCCATGGATACAGCCCATTAGTGTTTGTCTCATGGATACAGCCCATTAGTGTTTGTCTCATGGATACAGCCCATTAGTATTTGTCCCATGGATACAGCCCATTAGTGTTTGTCTTATTGATACTGCCCATTAGTGTTTGTCTCATGGATACTCTTCTAGTGTTTGTCTTATGGATACATCTATTAGTGTTTGTCTTATGGATACAGTCCATTAGTGTTTGTCTCATGGATACAGCCCGTTAGTGTTTTCCCTATGGATACATCTATTAGTGTTTGTCCTATGGTTACAGCCCATTGGTTGTTTGTCCCATAGATACAGCACAACAGTGTTAATCCCATATATACATCTATTAGTGTTTGTCCTATGGATACAGATCAGTAGTGTTTGTCCCACGGATGACGGATACAGTACAATATTATTTTGTCCGATAGATCCACGACAATAATGTTTGTCACATGAACATGAATAAAACTCATTAGCTTTTGCCAATTGGATACACCACATTAGAGTCTTAGATAGAAAAGTCCTCATACAGACCTTTGGATGATAAACGTTTGCCTACAGAATGATAAAATATCGCATAATGTTCAGCATGCGTTTCCGATGAGAAAAGTATTTGCAGGTGTGGTACAGATATAAAAGTTAAAATATGCGTTAAACGGCCTAATGACACGAATGAAGTATATGTATTCAAGTTACAAGTGGCATTTGTCCGTAATAAGAGATGGTACTTTCTTTCTCCTGTCTGAACAGGCAACGATGAATCAAAATTCGGCATTTCCATGCCTTTGATAAAAAAGATTAGTTATGGTTAATGTCCTGCCATTCGGAACGTTTTGTAGTCAAATTCAGGCCGTGTATGATGCATCATTCGGTGTGAAAATTACGATCAATTCAATACATAAGGTCTCTTTGAAAATTAAATGACCATATGCCAGGGAGAAACAGTTTTACCTTAATAAATTCAGAATTTTAAAAAAATATTTTAAAAGGGATAAAGATATTAGAAATTAAAGCCGGTGAAATATATACCTACTGTGTTTGATTCAGGTGTGCCAGTTTGAACTCTATTACTTGTATTCGGGGTGCTTCGTAACCTGATTAGCTTAATGGAATATGCGGGCTAAGGTTTCACCCTATACTCAATCGATAGAGCTTGGCTTGTTTGTTCTCTTTATTACATCTGTCAACTTTTGAGTAGCTTAGTGCAATCACAAAAGGAGAACTCTGCCTTTTAGTTTTTCGTTTTTTGTTTTTTCTTCTTGTTTGCCAGTTTCTCTTAGATTGTGCTATCAGTGGCGTGTAATCGATGTTTAAAATTATTGCCGCGATAACGCGCGCGCGCGTGTGTGTGTGTGTGTGTGTGTGTGTGTGTGTGTCTGTATGATTTTGGATTTTTACGTAGCTTGAACAAATTTTCAGTCATATCGATACAATGTCTGCAATGTGACAGTGTATTGTAATGTATAGTACTGGGGCATCATGCCGCAGACATGAAGCATGATGTCTCCTACCCAGTTACATTATCCTGACACCAAACCGACCAGTCCTAACGCTAACCCCGTAATTCTAAACGCCAAGAGAGGCGCCGCGATAATGAGCACAGCTGCATTTGAATTCAGCGCAACTGTTACATGAGTAGGTTTTTCTGTTTGTGTATATATATATATATATATATATATATATGAGAGAGAGAGAGAGAGAGAGAGAGAGAGAGAGAGAGAGAGAGAGAACACATGTAACCTAATACTATTGCATGTACCTATAAATTATACTACTAAAGATTTAATTGTAAATTATCGGATCCCCGATTTTACTTTACATACCAGATATTGGTAAAGCGTTGACATCATTTGAAAAAGCAAGTTTTATGTAATTTAATCGCAATGCATACAATCATAAAATAAAAATCGATCAACCATTGTGAAAAGCACATGTTGAGACAAACTGACACCTTGTCTCCTTGATGATTTTGTCAACCAGCTTTGAAAATGCGAATAAAAACCGTAGCTCTTACTTAAGTCGGCTCACACTAACTAACCAGGGCCGGACCTGCTATAGGGGCCCAGGGGGCCCGGCCCCCCTCCCTTTAAAAAAAAACCTATTCACTGCTTTTGATAAAAGATGCAAAGGGAGTTCCGAATTTTTTAAATGTTTTTTTTTAGTGTTTTTTAAACATTGCAGTTTTAAGTCACTTTTGTTAGATCCCATTTTCAAGGTTCAGATTGCACCATTTTGCATCCGTGAAAAAAAAATTCGGGAGTGGGCATGCACCCGGACCTCCCTAGCAATAACAAGTTTGGGCCCCCCCCCCCTTGAAAAACTTAGGTCCGGCCCTGCTAACGAACACAAATGACATTCACATATATAAATTTATTAAATGTACGAATACACTTTTTCTCCAACTTCTATTTCTTTTATCTGTTAGTTAGTTAGTTTTGCCCGTCACCCCTGCCAGGGTATATACCGCCCACAAAAGATCGCCAGAGGCTTCTGTCCTGTGCCATCCCCTCAAGCTGACTCCAGGTGTAACCCATCGTAGTGATGTCTGCCTCAAGGTCGCGTCGCCAGGTATTTCTTGGTCGTCCCCTTCTCCTCTTGCCTTGAGGGTTCCACCTCAATGCCTGTCTGGTAATGTTGGTTCGCGGCTTACGTAGGGTGTGTCCTATCCAACCCCACCTTCTCTTCTTTATCTCATCCTCTATTGGAAGCTTGGAGGTTCTCTGCCACAAGTTGTTGTTGCTGATGGTGTCTGGCCAGCGGATCTGGAGAATTCTTCTTAGGCAGCTGTTGATGAAGGTCTGAACTCTCTTTACTGTGGACTTGGTGGTTCTCCAAGTCTCTGCTCCATACAGTAGGACTGACTTCACGTTGGAGTTGAACAGTCTGATAGTCATTGGTAGTCAAAGAAATTTGTTTGGAGCTCCAGATATTCTTGAGCTGAATGAAAGCTGCTCTCGCCTTTCCGATCCTTGCCTTGACATCTGCGTCTGTGCCACCCTGCTGGTTGAAAATGCTGCCTAGATACGTGAAGGACTCCACCTCTTCCAGGGGACTTCCCTGCAGTGTGGCTGGGTTGTTACTGGTATAGTTGATCTTGAGGATCTTGGTCTTGTCTTTGTGAATGTTGAGACCCACCTGTGCAGATGTGGCTGCCAGTATGTCGCTCTTGTCCTGCATTTGCTGCTGACTGTGGGACACGAGCGCTAGGTCATCAGCAAAGTCCAGGTCCTCAAGTTGACTCCACAATGTCCACTGGATACCATTTATCCGCCCATTAGTGGTCGTCGTTATAATCCAATCGATAACAAGAAGGAAGAGAAATGGTGACAGCGATCAGCCTTGCCTGACGCCAGTCTGCACTAGGAATGTGTCTGTGTGCTGTCCTGCATGAACAACTCTGCAGGACATTCCGTTGTAAGTGTTTTTGATCAGGTTCACCAGCTTGGTTGGAATGCCATAGTGGCGAAGAAGTTTTCAGAGTGTCTCTCGGTCCACGCTGTCAAATAATCGACAAAGTTTATGTAGAGCGAAGAATTCCACTCCAATGACTGCTCGACTATGATGCGAAGAGTAGCTATTTGGTCCGTACATGATCTGTTTTGCCGGAATCCCGCTTGCTCATCTCGTAACTGGGGGTCGACGGCCTCCTTCATCCTCTCCAAGAGGACCCGGTTGAAGACTTTTCCTGGTACTGACAAGAGTGTGATTCCTCTATAGTTGGAGCAGTTGCTGAGGTCACCTTTCTTTGGGATCTTGATGAGGTGTCCCTCCTTTCAGTCAGTTGGTATTTCTTCTTTCTCCCATATCTTCACAAAAAGAGGGTATAGCATTTCCACTGAAGTCTCTATGTATGCTCTGAGGGCTTCTGCTGGTATGTCATCAGGCCCAGCAGCCTTGCCGTTCTTCAGCTGGGTGATGGCTTTCCTGATCTCGTCTCTGGTGGGATTGTCACAACTTATGGGGAGATCTGCGTTGGCTGGCTTTTTTTCTGGGGGATTTGGTGGTGCTGGCCTGTTCAACAGTTCTTCAAAATGTTCTGCCCATCTTTTCATTTGGTGTTCTGTACTTGGTATGGTCTTTCCCTGCTTGTCCTTTACGGGTCTCTCTGTATTACTGTACTTGCCGGAAAGCTTCTTGGTGATGTCGTACAGCTTCTTCATGTTTCCACTTCCAGCCGCTTCTTCTGCCTCTGCTGCCAGTCCTTCAAGGTAGTTTCTCTTGTCTATCTTGATGGTTCTTTTCACTTCTCTGTGGGCATCAGTGTACTCTTTTTGTGCCTGTACTTTTTTAGTTCTTGTCTTACTGTTATTTACTGCTGCTTTTTTTGTTTACGCTTCTGGATTTTGCACAATGTTTTGGCTGAAATCCATTCTTTCTGTTGGTGTTTCATGGGGCCTAGTACTTTTTGGCAAGTTGATTTTACTGCCTCCTTAACTTTCTTCCATCTGTTGTTCACGCTGTCTACCTCGTCTTCAAGCTCTTCTAACACCTGGTACTTGTTGTTAAGAGTAAGTCTGTATTCTTCTTTAGTATTTGCATCTCTCAACAGGCCGATGTTATACCTTGTTTTCTTCTCTTTTGGGCCCATCCAGTTCTTCTTCAGCTTAAGTTTAAGCTTTGCAACAACTAAGTAGTGGTCAGATGCCACATCTGCTCCCCTCTTCACCCTCACATCTTGCAGGGATCTTCTGAACTTCTTGGCTGTGTAGATGTGGTCAATCTGATTTTCTGTTACATGGTCTGGTGATATCCATGTGCTCTTGTGGATTCTCTTGTGAGGAAAGATGGTACCTCCGATGACCAGGTTATTCAGTGCACAGAGGTCTACAAATCTCTCCCCATTTTCGTTCATCTCCCCTAGGCCATGGACCCCCATAACTTGTTCATACCATGTGTTGTCTGACCAAACTTTGGCATTGAAGTCACCCATGACGATGTTGATGTCTTTGTCTGGGAAATTCTCTACTATTATCTGTATTCTGTTGTAAAACTGGTCCTTATCTTTTTCTTCGCTGTCATTTGTTGGAGCATAGCACTGTATGACGTTCATTTTTATTTTCTTCTTCTTGGTCCTAAATGTTGCAGTGAGGATTCTGGGCCCAAGTGGTTCCCATCCCGTTAGTGCATTATATGCTTGCTTCGACAGCATGAGCCCTACCCCTTGTGTATGAGTCGCATTCTCTTCCTCATGTCCTGAATACAGTAGTATCTCTCCTGTCATCAGTCTTCTTTGTCCAGATTGAATCCATCTCGTCTCGCTGATGCCCAATTAGGGATATGTTGTAGCTTCTCATCTCTGCTGCTATCTGTACTGTTTTTCCTGCCTCATACATTGTCCTCACATTCCATGTTGCGATGTTAATACTCCTGTTTGATAGAAGGGTGGTCTGCTTTATGGCTTCCGCGGACTCGCGGCTTTCACCACATAGCGTCATAAGTCTTCCAGGAGAAGACCCTTCCTCCCACAGGCTTTCAGTTTCTGGTTTTTCTTTTGTCGATGTTTTTGTTGCAAGTTGGGTTTTACAGGGTCGGGTTGCTAGCCCCACGCCCAACCCTCCTCCTTTTTCACCCGGGCTTGGGACCGGCGATGGCGGAGTTCTTTTATCTGTTGCGGACATTTATATCCTCTTGATGCGGACAAACTCGTGTTTTTATTCTTGTCTTTGTAAGGAAGTGCACAGAAACGAAAACCGATTTACTAACAATATATGTACATAAGCTCGTATGCTTACATATTTATCTTAAATGATGTCCAACTTAATGTATACACATTTTTAAAATTTTAGAAGCGCACCTGTCCCCAACCCCATCAAGCCGAGTATCTTAAACTCGTGTGAAAAGATGCACATATATGACGTCACCGAAAACGAAAGGGGAGTTAATTAATTTTTTCTCTAAGCATCCGAATAAAGTATACGCATACATAGCGATGTACAGTGATGATATTTCAATCTCGGCTTCTAACTTGATTACCTCATTTGCAAAACATTTCAAAATTGACAAATGGCTTAGAATTAAATATTGACGGCTCGATTTTCATTTTACTTTGTAGCAACACAAGAAACCGTAATTTGTATAACACATGGTACGTAGACTAACCTTTATCAAAAACTTACAAGTCTAAAATCACTCGCACCATTCAATTAAGCGTGATACTTTTATATCATAAACGCATTGATTTTGATAACCAATATTTTACTCTGTTTTCTATTTAATTGTACACAAAGGCTAATAAAGTGGTGCTGTAAATCATATACTGGTATAGTTCTAAACGGTATTTCATTTGTATAACCGGACAAAATTTATGACATAATTACATTCATTTAAATATATGATTGAAATGAACATTATTTCAAATTCAAATAAAATCATCTCAATAAATCAAACATTGTCTGCAAATCAGCGCAGGAATGAAAAGTTACTAAGTCATACATTTGTTGTTGAAAACTGCACTCCATTTGAATGAGTTTGCATGCGAGTGTCATTAAATAAAAGTGTCAACAATGAGACATTAATCATGCCAGGTATCTACGATTTCAGAGAGCTACTCGTATATATACATTTATAGTGGTACAACGCTTAACAAATGCGAATCGCATTGATATTGATCTGATTTAGCATAATGTGCATGCATATCATGGTTTAAACCGTTCGTTGTACATGAGATAATACGAAAATACCGTAGACCCCTATATACTAGTGCATTATACAGTGTCTGGCCTGGGTATGTCTTTTATCAGTTGGGAGGATGTTATACACAGATACATACAGTAGGGAGTATGATCAACTACTCGAAAATAAATTATGTTCCGTATCTATGATTTCAATGTGATACTTGCATTGTGCTTTAAATTGGGCTTTAAAAATATTTAATTATCCTCCTTTGCGAGGGAAGGTTGAGTTTTGATCTTTCAGAAATGTAAGGAGTTGTAAGTCAGTTTAATGTATATTGAATATACAAGCAAAGTCAAAATAAGTGTTGTTGATAAGTACAATTTTCTCATTTAATGACGATCTATATTTCCTTTTTTCAATCATTACTAAGCCGTAAGGAGAAAAATTCCTCACCACTTCTAGCTAGGAATTAGCAGACTACACATGTATAATACCGCGCGATTGTCCTTGCATTCATTAAAGTACAGTTTTGTCATGTTGAATATATCATTCAACAGTCGTAATATGTTTCGAATCAAGGTCTGATTTCCCACTAAGACGTCGCCAGGACAACAGGAAAAACAAACCAACAAATAAAGAAACCAATCTTGTATAGAGATGTTTAAAAAGAAGTGTCTCACTGTTCCAGACTCAAATTTTCAACACAAAAAGTATTTATAAAAATCTTAATACCAGACCGAACATTACAAACATAATACTTTAAATCCTCTCAATACTTTTTTTTTCTCGTGGCACGAACGTTATAAATGGAGCTATAATTGAAGCTAATCGAATCCGTTGTGCTTTTTTGTAAAAGTACATTTTCTTTCTGTTCAAGCTCTTCTTTCTGAATGTGTTTGCAAATAGTATTGTTACACGCACAGGGGTATTCACTTGACCGAGCGGTGTCAAAACCCTGGCGCGAGTCACGCTGGAAGTCATAAGTTTTCCCCAAATTTCCAAAGACTTCCATACAACTTGAGTTGTAAAATGGAAAGAAAGACGTGTCTGCTATAACTAATAATCTTTGCTCTAATCAATTGGCGACCCAGAGGAGACAACTTGCCCAAACGTCCATTAACTGCACCTTTGCATGGTTTTTCTTCATTATCATCCGTTTTCCGTACCGATAGCTTGTCATGCCATAGAAATTACACCAGTATTCCCTTACTAACTGGGAAATATTTAACTGCGCGACCCTAGGCCAGTCAATCCACAGAATATCCGGCGTATCACGCTCATATACATACGCCCATTTTCCACTATGGCCACATAAACGGTACCTACCAAGTTCCAACTTATTGATTCCATTCTATAATTTACTGATTTCCAACCATAAATGCTGCCTTTTCAAACACAATACTTGTATACACCGCTGAATTTTAATATGGACTATGTTACAAAAAGGGACAGTTATTCGGCTTGTGCCTAAAATCACTACTAACGAACCCAGCATGGTTCAAATTCACTAACACTCCTCTCTGTGATGTTTGCTCCTACTAACTGGCTAACTATTTCGGGCTAGTACGTCCAAA
Source organism: Unio pictorum (assembly GCA_030141615.1). NCBI lineage: Eukaryota > Metazoa > Mollusca > Bivalvia > Unionida > Unionidae > Unio > Unio pictorum. The sequence continues at coordinate 3,728,780 of JARLTB010000253.1, forward strand.
TTTATTACAGTATGGTTTTTGAAGCTAAATAATTCTTGTTCAATTAAAATTCATATTTAATCGGCCAAGAAGCGTAAAACTAAGCTGTTCTTGTCTAGCGGTCAACACTGTTTGACAGTTGACACTTTTAACAGACACTATATACTCAGAACTTCAAAGACAGCTCCGGTTTTCTAAGTGGTTCGAGCATTCCGCCTGGGACGCTGGAGGTTGCGGGTTCAAACTCAAGCCGAGTCATATAAAACACTGATAACAATGCTGTTGGCAGATGTTTGTCTTGGTGCTCAGAGGTTAGTGTTAGGACTAGTAAGGACTAGTATTAAGCCTAGTGTCAGGATAATGTTGACCAGGTGGGACATAATGTTATATGTATGTATACGTATGATGCCCCAGTGCTACACATCACTTTAAACTGCTACACTACAGACAACGTAGCGATGTGACTGGAATTGTTTTTAAAAAGCTACGTTAACAATCCAATACGCAAGATATATATATATGTATATATATATATATATATATATATATATATATATATATATATATATATATATATATATATATATGTATATATGGGGGGAGGGAGGGAGGGGGTATGAGTTCAAAATACCTCTGGCTTGCATTAAGGGTCGTATGGGAGACATAATAACAAAAGAACCGTAAACTGTTGTGCAAACAGCTTTCATCGGAAATACCTACAACTTTTCATGCAAGAAGAATAACAGTTTGTTTTATGCCAAACACCTCTCGAGTACAAAAATCAACAGATCGCACGAATCAAGCGTTCCTGAAAAAAATTGATGTATTGTTGACCGATACCTTAATGCTATTATGCAAACATTTTGATCAGAAATGTACACAAACTTTAACTCACGAAAAGTAATTGCTATCATAAGTGTAGATTTCACTCAGTATACAGGGGGCCATTGAGAAGTGGTGTGACAGACGAAGGAGTTACCCATAGTCTAGCGGTATCTAGTGACCATGACCGTATTTTCGGTGTTGTGTTGTCTGAGAGACATGTCTGTTAAACAACAGTCTTCCTTACTGACGTCAGTTTTACTTCTTTTTTTACCTTTAAAGTGTGAATCTGTGTGCATTGTTTTCTTGATTATTTTAATCTAATAAGGAATAAAAAGACTTGGGTCGCCTCGTTTTCGCTTTAGTTTGTAACTTTTGTTTCTTTACCAGGTATGGTTTGACTATCCACTGCATAGCGATGAAAGCCGAAACATAGCAGTTAATCCTGCCTACAATTATGGTATCACGGTACCAATTGTTTTTCCATAGACCTCAATGCTAATGTTTTGTGAGATAAATATACTTTCTATCCTATTTCAACATGCAAGTCACACACTGTCATAGAGAACAATGTTAGATTGTCAATTTGACGATGACAGAACCAGGTACTCCATTGCATATAAGTGAGATAACTCTTTTTCAAAAAAATCATAAAAAATACAAAATATGATCTATATAGGAATTAGCATAAATTCACATGTTGCCAAGAGGCTAAACTTTCCTTTAAAACATAACAGAAAGTAGAACCATTACAAAATCCACCAATCATAGCTAGTGTTGTTGTTTATTTTTGAATGCAAGGTTTCCTACACCTTAAGCTCCACCCACATGGACTTACGCAATTGGTACCGTTATACCTATGCCGTAGCTAGGCAGATCCGTTACGTTACATATCTACATAACCATTTCTCTGATCGAACTGTAGCAAAATAAAATTATTTGTTACGTCATAACATTTACCTAAACATGTTACACCCACGCTCATAAGATCATACTCTTTCGGAATGAATATCTGCCTTATACATTTTAGAATATCGGGTTTGTGTATTAGTATGAAAGGGTGTTGAGAGTATCAGAGTTCTTTGATCCAAGATTAAAATCTAATCATAAAACAAAACTAAAAAATGCAGACTAAATCGTCACGTCAGAGCATTTTCTTGTGACGTCATTGGTAAGTTGTGACACATGTCACGTGCTAATTTGCAACATCATCAGCTTTGTGCTTCATCTCTGCATGTGCTTGCTGCTCAGCTTTGTGCTTCATCTCTGCATGTGCTTGCTTCTCAGCTTTGTACTTCATCTCTGCATGTGCTTGCTGCTCTAACGTATTTGATAAAATCACCCCATTCTACTCAAGAGAAAAGATCGCATCAAATGCAGTCAAAACTAAGCAATAACAATATAATTATCAAAGCGTACTGTTTCCTCGAGGTTACATACTGAATCCATCGTTGTATCTGAAACTGGAACGAGCAACCGAACATTCGAATATAAAAATGGTATTCAAATATTTGTTTTTTTACCTAATGAGTTTTGGCAGCATTTTGTAAAATTATGCAAACTATGCAGTGTTTAATTTCTCTGCAAGGGAACTTCTAATCGGTTAAATCATCTAAAATGAATCAAACTACCTCTCAGAAAGTAATAATAACGTGACAGTTACAGGCATGTTGCTCAGAGCATCGCCATTTCTGTTAATCATCATTCGGACCATCTTAGTAAGATACATCACAATTTTTATTAATCATCATTCGGACCCTCTTGGAAGCGGGAGTGGGAGGTCGTGGGTTCAATCCCCGGCCGAGTAATACCAAAGACTTACAAAAATATTACTAACAGCTGCCTCGCTTGACGCTCAGCATTAAGAGGTTAGTGTTAGGACTGGTCGGCCTGGTGTCAGGATAATGTGACTGGGTAGGACATCATGCTACATGTCTGCGGCATGATACCCCAGTGCTAGACATCATTATAAACTGCCTCACTAAAGACATCGAAGCGATATGACTGAAAAATTGCTAAGTTAAAAATCCTAATCAAACAAACAAAACAATCAAATCAAATGACTTAAAACTTGTTTTGACTTTTTATAATTATAAAATTAAAACCCCAAATATCATTTCTATTACGTCATATTTGCGTTGCGGTCCATCGTTCCATTTCGCGTTTGATGATTTTTTCCCCATTGGTTTCTATTTTTTCAATATGTATTAAGTCTCACAAAGAGGAAGGATGATCAGAAACTCAGACGATGAAGTCTCTAAAACAATAAGATCTCGTATGTAAACCCCTATCTCTGAGGTTGGAAAAATCACAATCTACCAAGAACAGCTTCGGGACAACAACACTTTCTCTGTGGCTGGTTGCAAGAAAGCAGACTATATGTAAATGGGAATGTGAGGTGAGGGTTCAACGTCTAACATTATAACAACTGGACACATATTACTACAATATAAGACGCCGACTGATAGTTACAATAATGGGGAGGGTAGGGGGTAGATCATATCCTTCCCCATTATAAATGTCACCTCCACTATAGCCATTTACCGAAAGTCTAAATTTCATTTGTAAGTAACCCCTTAGGTAGCCTAACCTGTTCTTAAGTGTTGATAAAATTTAAAATAGATTTTAAAAAATGAAAAATTGGTTACTCAGTCTTGACCGTAAAACATCGGCCATGTCAGACTGAACTCGTCCATGAAAGCATCAGATCCATGAGACCTTTGTATGTCCAACACCTTTGCTTTGAATGTTCAGCTTCAACAGAACACACGTGCAAATTTGGACAAAATATTACGATCATCCTTTTGAATGTTCAAAACCTAAGATCACGTACCATTGATTGAGAATCTGCTGTTATATAAATAGATACGTAGTAGAATCACTCAGCAAGAATTTATACGCTTAAATAAGGTTCTAAAACTGATAAAAAATATCTTCAAAAAATGAAAATAAAATATAAGAATGAATAAAATAATAAAGAAATGCAATACTATGAGTTTAATCTTGATTTCTTTTAAGTTTATCGTGGTATAAACTGTCAGTTGCCGACTCATCCATTTTGCATAACACCTTTCGGGCGTTATTTGCAATGGGTCGGCAACTGACAGTTTATACCACGATAACCTCGTAAAGAAACAACTTGAAAATCTCACAGTCCTGGTACTACCACTGCCACCACAAACTGAAACGTAATTGTAGCAAGGCTTTATATTGATTTAACTCTACCATCGATATAATTTGCGAAATGTAATAGACACAACAAAAAAAGTTATTCCTTAAGCCGGCAGTTCTAGCACATGCATACATGATAAATCAGTTGTTAAAATATATTACATATGGTGTATAAATCTGAGGTAGCAAGGTTTCCTATTCTGTACTGATGAGTGTGTCACAGCTTCTGACCATTTAGCTAAAACTGTTGTGTTTTATTTCTATTTGCTTTTAAAGCAAGTATTAATAAGCGTTAGAAATTGAAACACTTCTTCTACCAAAAAAAAGCCTTTCGAAGGTAGAATAAGTTACTGATCACCTGGACGAAATAATGTGTATTGATATATATCTATCAATTTTCTACCAAATAACGATGCATAATTTGCCATAAAATCCCAAAAGTAGAAAAACGAAAATGTCGTTCTCTACTTCTATTACCATACTCTCAAACGAGGAAGGAACTACTTTTTCCGTATTACCATACTCTCAGACTAAAATGGAACTACTTTTTTCACGAGTATTCTTGGTTACAACTCAACAAGAATGAAAAACTATGCCGAAGCCTCACCTGACATACAAATGGAAATGAATAGCATTCTCATTAACAAGTCTGTATCATCAAGTTCCAACAATTTATCCAATCCCACTGTAAATAATTGTCAAAAAAAATGATGTCATTCACATACATAGAGCCCATCTGAGCCTAGCACAATGTCCTGCCAGAAACAATTAAAACGCTATCAGATGAGCAGCGGATATAAACTTGCCTATTTTTTCAGTTGGCGGTACCTTTGGTGATGCAGAATTTGACGTCTGTACAATGACTGTTTCACAACTACATTTTTATCGGTCTGATGGTCCCATGCATTGCAGAACTTGTGTTATTAAACACATTTCGTTCATAACACTGGTATTCATGCGCGTATCAGCTGCTCAAAAAGAGTGAAATCTATCTGTCTGTCTGTCTGTCTGTCTATCTATCTATCTATCTATCTATCTATCTATCTATCTATCTATCTATCTGTTCAAGGTTGATTTTGAATATTGTTATGTACGACATTGTCTAGTGCTGCGAGACAAAAATGTCAGACAAAATTCCTTAAGACCAAACATGGTACTAACATAAATTCAATTACAGAACTGCGTTTGAAATGTTCTTCATGTCTGTCATTGCAATGGTAGTTTCTTAAGCTTATGGACAAATTTAACAATCGTGGCTAATAGGGAAATCGTTTCATCAAAATGAAATTCAGCGTTACTAATCGTTTACATGCCAAGTAACACAGATATTTAACTTGCAATTTATTAAAGTATTATTTTGAAGCACACTCAAGAAACAATTACGAAGGCTATTGCCCCTGTTAGATAAATTAATTTATCAAACCAACTTGTACACACCTTTTCATTCAAGACAGCAACTTGGATTGACTCTGAATGAGTACCGTTATTTTGAAATAGATTAGCAACTAGTTCGATACCAAGCCTATGATTTAGTCCTGCCTTAACAATGAATAATAAAGATTCCGTGGAATAATGTCTCGTTTGTCATTCTGCAACATTATACAAGAAGCTAAAATAGTTAATTAAGCAACAAAATAAGAATATTGTTACCTATATTTGAAAATATGAATATAATGTCCTTTAAAGACAGTCTTCTCTCAAGATGAATGTTTTCCTGTAGTGTTGCCTTGTGGGTTTCGTACCCCGTACCCCAATGGCACGGGCACTTTATTACAAAAGGCAACACCTAAAGATTAACAGTTCACAATTTGCAGTAACTGACGATATATAATATCAGCGCGTGGCAATAGTGCTCAACAGACGAGTTTAATGAACGTAGTCAGTTTATGTTATCCAGGAGTTAATCGGAAATGAGTACCTTCGAGAATATATCCTGTGATAAATCAGGTATGACGAAAAGGGTACGCGGGGGTTTGACCACAGGTGCTTTGACCATAGGTGGTTTGTCCACATCGGAGGTTTGATCATAGGTGTTTTGTCCACAGGGGGTTTGACCATAAAGTTGCGTAAAGCATATCTTCAGGGATTATAAGTTGCGGCATTTTATTCACTATTTTTGAAGGATTATAAGTTGCGTAATGTATATCTTAACTTTATCAAAGGATTATACAGTAAGTTGAGTAATTATATCTTAAGTTGCGGCACTTAATCCATACATTATTTATTTAACTAAATGACAGATGTGCAATAGCATGCAAATATGTCAGTACATCTGTTTGACCATATGTCTGAACATATGGTAATAGAGGTAGCAACAATCTCTGTTTACGTTGGTACTTTACATGTATTTATGTATAAATACAAGTCATCTAGCCCACCCAAGTCAAAATCATGGAGAATCTTGGAGAGTATAGTACGTCAAAAAGAGGTAATAGAACTTTATTGTATCGCGCACATGAATTTTGGATTCATATAGAACTGAAGAATGGGTCACGCGTTTGGCGCTGTACGAAGAATCGCACTTGTAAGTGCAAAGCTACAATTGTGGCACGTGATCTTGTAATTGTTGGAAACAAGATTCCTCAACACTCACACGAAGCAAACATCAGCTACGGTTTGGCAAAAAAAAAACTATATTATCAAGAGCATTGAGGAAACACAGACAGAAATCGAACGCCCACGGAGACAAAGCAATGCCTCCGATTCCACACGATCTCGATTTTGATATGCCGGAATGTTTTAGTCACTTCGTACAGTTTGATTCGGGTCCTGGTGATGATCGTATTATCATACTTGGATGTCACGAGCTCATCGATGGCTTGGCACGTGCGTCCGTGTGGCTAGCAGATGGTACATTCAAGACGGTGCCAGACTTATTTTTCCAGCTTTACACTATTGATTTTCAATTTGTCAACGGCATCAACCCAGCTGCGTTATACTGTCTTTTACCAAATAAAACACGTGCGACGTACGACCGATTACTCCAGTAAGTAGTGCGTCTCATTCCGTTGGCAGCACCAAGATTTATTCTCACCGATTTTGAAAAGGCAACAATGGGAGCATTTCAAGAAAAATTTCCTGATGCTCGTACTACAGGCTGCTACTTCCATCTTGCCCAAAGCGTAATACGAAAGGTACATGAGGTTGGACTGAAAGTGGAATATGAAACTAGTAACGATGTACGTATCGCTATCGCTGTTCGTTGTCTTGCCGCCCTATCTCATGTACCAGTCCAAGATGTTACAGAAGCGTTCGAACTGTTATCAGACTTTATGCCAGCAATGAACCACATCGACGAGGTGCTGACATACTTCGAGCACACTTACATCCGAGGACGTCGCATCCGTGGTCGTGGAGAAAACTACAGACCTGCCTTATTTCTAATTGAAACTTGGAATCAAATGCAGACGATAGGCGATGGTGTAGCTCGAACGAACAACATTTGCGAAGGATGGCATCACAGTCTACAGTCTCTCCTACAATGTAGTCACCCAACGATGTAGCGTTTCCTTGACGGTCTGCATATGGACTGCACGAAGCAGAAGACAACTTTCCTGCAAGGTGTCGCAGGAGCAAACCATCCAGCCGAGAAGCGATACAGGATCGTGCATGAAATAGTACAACGTGTTGTTCAGACATATGGTCAAACAGATATACTGACATATTTGCGTGCTATTGCACATCTGTCATTTAGTTAACCATAAAACTGTTATTCCATTAACTATAATATTTGCATGACATTAATGTTTTGATTTGATTTTATCATTTATATGCGGTATGTATTTTGTAGGACTGAATGTAATTTTCTAGTAGATCTACAGCCTTAATTTGTGAAACGTTGGACTTGTTGCCTAATTTGTGTTCATTTTCTGTTTAATAATAAATCGAGTAGGCCTGGCACTAGCCTTTATGTGGACCGAAAACAAGCTGTTATTGACTTTTATTTATTACATGTTAATTACTAATTAACATTCACTTATTGGCAACCTAAAGGAAACTTGTCACATAAAATTTCATTAATTGAACCATACTTTTAAACTCTAAATAACAGTTTATTATTATTATAAAAACCACATGTGGACAAACCACCTATGGACAAACCACGTATGATCAAACCCCCGTTGTGGACAAACCACCTATGGTCAAACCACCTATGGTCAAAGCACCTGTGGTCAAAGCACCTAGAACCACGAAAAGGACCGCAAAGTTCCTTTACTTTTGTAGAGACACGGAGCCAAATTCCTAACTTTTCGATAACGTACTAACAATAATAGCATACAAAAATCAAGTTAGCTGTCCGGGGAATGTGTGTGTGTGTGTGTGTGTGTGTGTGTGTGTGTGTGTTTTGGATTTTTAACGTAGCTTTGAACAATCAACGAAATATCTCCAGATGTAATTGTGTATATTATATCCGCATCTTTGCGATAAAAGATGTGAATAATTTAGCGGTTTGAATTGGCTGCAATGTGTGCGCTGTTATTAAAGACACGTCGTCTATGTATTATGAGGTTATGAAGTTATTATCACGATAACAGAACCGCTGATTGGGGGAGTTCGGAATGAAAATTATTTCTTTAAGAGAGTTTTGTTGTTTTGTTAGCATGCGATGGAAATGCCAAGCATTAATGTCAATCGCTAAATAGCGTGAGTGCGTTGTCGTCGGCCTTAATAGTTATTCATTTTAGAAAACTAGATCGCGAATGGTTGAAGCAGGAACTGAACGGGCACAAAAGTCTGACACCATCTAGATGTATTCATGTGTTCGTGTGTGAGCTAATTCCATTACACATCTCTCTCTCTCTCTCTCTCTCTCTCCCCCTGCGGGTTCGGGGTTGTAGAATTGGCCCGACGTGCCTCGCCACGTGTCGTAAAAGGCGACTAAGTAGAGGCGACCTGTTTGCCGTGGGTTGCGACCCGTGTCGGAGGAGGAAAGGATCCTGGTAGTTGAGCGGAGGCTTTTCCGATGCAATACACTACTTTGGCCTCTACTTCTCTTAGACGGGTGGTCGAGATGGGCCCGGTCTCGACAAATCGGCTGGTCACGCCGAGCACTGGGAGGTCTCTCTTTACTGGATCACCTTCTTTATCTTTATTGTATCTCTCTTGATACCACCGTTGCCCCTTCATTCTATCATTCTAGCATTCATTTTCAAAAAGTACTAGAGGACCTTCCAGATAGCGGTGGCTTAACGGGTCAATCGGGAGGTAATTTTGCCGATCCTAGGTAATTTTATCTAACGAGTATAGCATCTGTGTATCCCTGGCACTTGAAAAGTGTCCCCTTGTTGGGCTCCATGGTGGGCGGGGAGCATGGGTGCTGAAACTTTAAAACTAAATCATGGAAAATTCAAAAAAAAACCAAAACAAACGAACGAAACCACTATCCGACTCTGATGAAGAACCATGTGGTGTGGAGTCATTCCCACGCTTCATGGTCATACAATCAACAGATGCTGAAAAACAAATTGCTGCACTATCTCCGTTTGTTATTGAAAAAACTTTAATGGGTTTGATCGGCACACCAAAAGGTGTCAAGAAATTGAAATCGGGCTGTCTTCTCGTTGAATGTGAGCGAAAAAGTCAAACTGAAAATCTGAAAAAGATGAAAACATTCTTCAACATTCCAGTAACCTCATTCGCTCACACTTCATTGAATACGTCTAAAGGCGTGATGCGGTGTCGTGACTTGGCTGGAGTCAACGACACAGATATCATCGAGGGGATGAAACATGAAGGTGTCACTGCAGTACGTAGAATACGTATTAAACGTAATAACACCCTGCAGGACACCAACACATTTGTACTCACCTTTAATAAACCGACAGTGCCCAAAGTGGTCAAGGTTGGGTTTCTGCAAGTAAAGGTTGAGATTTACATACCAAATCCTCTTCGATGCTACAAGTGTCAGAAATACGGCCATCACGAAGACCGATGTTCCAGAGTCAAGGTCTGTGGCCGATGCGGAGACCACTCTCATCAGGAAGCTGATTGTAGAGCAACTCCGCACTGTGTCAACTGTGGCAAAGAGCATCACGCCAATTCTAAGGATTGTGATACATGGAAACAGGAGAAGGAAATTCAGAGGGTAAAGTTTTCCTCCAACGTACCCTACCCAGAGGCCAGAAAACTTGTCCAGGCAAGAACATCCCTTCCTGGCCCATCCTTCTCCACAGTTGTGAAACACAACCCCAAAATCACCAAGGACGCACAAACACAGACAGATCAGCCCGATTCAACAAGTGCCAACATCCCTAATTACCAACCACAGAAAAGCACAGCATCAACTCAGACAACATTTAATAACAACCCACCACCAAAAGCTCAAAAAAATAAACAAAAACAACAAACAAATAAGCAGCAAAAGGGGTCAGATGACCCCATTAAACTTTACAATATGTTTGGAGAACTTGAGAGTATGGATGCAGAAGAAACTGCTCCATGTACTCAAGGTTCCTCCAAACCTAGCAAAACCAAATATACTCCCGTACTTCCTCCAGACAAATAACAACACATTTTCTCCGCGAATAGTCCTACCTAGATCCAGAATCTCCAGCATAACTTTATAATGAAGAACACCATCATACAATGGAACTGTCGAGGACTGAAAGCAAACTACAATGATATTCTTCTGCTTTTAAATGAACATGATCCCGCTGTACTATGTTTACAGGAAACATTCCTGAAAGACACAGATAAAATTACATTTAAAAACTTTTCCCTGTTCAACACGTACTTACAAAACGCTGACAGGGCCTCAGGAGGAGTCTCTGTTATTGTGAACAATAGAGCCCCTCACAGAGTCATTCCTTTAAATACAAATTTACAAGCTATTGCTGTAAGCGTCACTTTACATCGAGTGATTACATTTTGCTCTATTTACTTATCACCAAACACCAAACTAGTACCAAATGAATTAGACAATATTGTTCAACAACTTCCCACACCCTTCATTTTACTCGGGGATTTTAATGCCCATAACATCCTATGGGGATCGAATCACATAAACGACAGAGGCCATAAAGTAGAAGATTTCCTTTCTAGACATGATCTGTGTCTATATAATACTAACTCATCGACATATTTACACCCAGGAACGGGTACGTACACGTCCATTGATTTAACAATTTGCTCTCCTTCATTGCTTTTGGACTATGAATGGAAGGTCGCTGATGACCTTCACAGTAGTGATCATTTTCCAATCACTCTTGAAAATAACACTAAAATTGATGACGCAATTCCACAATGGAATATAAAGAAAGCTGACTGGGCTTACTTTGAAACGCTATGTCAAACTAGACTAAATAATGATACAATATTCAACGCTGTTAATCCTATACAGCATTTTACTTCAATTCTAATTTCAATTGCAGATGAATCTATTCCTAAGTCCTCACCGAACAGTAAAAAACCGCAAAAACCTTGGGTAACCAAGGAATGCAAAGAGGCCATTAGACAACGCCGAGAAGCATTAAAACAATTCAACACTCGTCCTACGCCCGAAAATCTAAACAAATATCGTATTGTGCGGGCTAAAACACGACGCACAATCAAAGAATGTAAACGTACATCCTGGAAGAAATATGTTTCTTCTATAAACTCTCGTTCCTCAATGAAACAAGTTTGGGATACTATTCGCAGAATAAATGGAAAGGGTAAACACAATTCTATTCGACAACTGAAAACAAACAATAATAATTTTAATTCGAAACGTGACATAGCAAATATTCTTGCCAATAGTTTCTCAAAAAACTCGTCATCAACTAATTATTCAGAAACCTTTCGAAGATTAAAATCTCAAAAAGAAAAGTCACGTTTAAAGTTTACATCTAACAACTCTGAAAGCTATAACCAGCTGTTTTCTTTAATGGAGCTTAGGGAGGCTTTAGACAAGGCCCACGATACATCCGCTGGGCCCGACGAAGTCCATTACCAGTTTTTGAAACGCCTGCCAGAATCTTCTCTGACATTACTACTGAAAATCTTCAATGATTTATGGATTGCTGGTAATGTACCTAAGAGCTGGAAAGAAGCAATAGTAATACCGATTCCCAAACCAGGCAAAGACAGCGAAGATCCTAACAGCTATCGGCCCATTGCACTCACAAGCTGCGTATGCAAAACAATGGAACGAATGATTAATTCTCGGCTTGTATGGTACTTGGAAAGTAACAATTTAATATCTTCTTTCCAAAGCGGTTTCCGTTCTGGTCGTAGTACAAACGATCATCTGGTTAGACTGGAAACATTTATTCGCGATGCATTTATCAAGAAGGAACATTTAGTAGCAGTCTTCTTTGATTTAGAAAAGGCCTATGACACAACATGGAAGTACGGGATACTAAATGACCTGCACGATCTAGGTCTAAAAGGCCGCCTGCCCGCTTTCATCTCCAGTTTTCTCTCAGACAGAGAATTCAAAGTACGAGTGGGCTCTACCCTCTCCGATATGCACCAGCAAGAGATGGGTGTGCCCCAGGGCAGTATTTTATCTGTGACTCTATTTAATATCAAAATCAATAGCATCACCAAGTGCTTGGCTCCCGGTGTGGATTGCTCTTTATATGTAGATGATTTTTTAATTTGTTATCGATCAAAGCACATGCATACAATTGAAAGGCAACTCCAGCAAAATATCAATAAGATCCAATGTTGGGCCAGTAATAACGGTTTCAAATTTTCTAAATCGAAAACAGTATGCATGCATTTCTGTCAATTGCGAAGACATCATGATGACCCTAAACTCACGCTGGATGGAACACGTATTCCAGTTGTTGAGGAAACAAAGTTTTTGGGTATTATCTTCGACAGAAAGCTGACTTTTATACCACACATCAAGAATTTAAAAGCTAAATGTTTAAAAGCTTTAAATTTACTAAAAGTAATTGCGCACACTGACTGGGGTGCTGATAAAAAAGTACTCCTTAATTTGTATAGAACATTTATCCGTTCTATACTAGACTATGGATGCATTGTTTATGGTTCAGCTAGGAAGTCCTATTTGAAAATGCTTGATCCAATTCATCATCAAGGAATAAGACTCGCTCTAGGAGCATTTAAGACATCTCCATGTGAAAGCCTTCTCACGGAAGCGAATGAGCCACCACTATCACTTCGCAGAGAAATGCTTTCTGCACAATACGCTCTTAAATTAAGATCAAACCCTCGGAACCCTGCTTTTTCGGCTGTATTTCAACCAAAATACAAAACTTTATACGAAAACAAACCAAATGCCATACCTTCATTTGGCATTAGAATATCATCCAGCCTCGACAATATCAAAAGTAATTTCTCTACAATTCAGAAAACGTTTGTCTCGAAAACACCACCTTGGCTACTTAAGCAACCCAAAGTGATTTTTACGTTACACGATGGGAATAAATCTGAGACCAACCCTGCCACATTCCTGAACTCTTATCATGAACTTCTCAACGATTTTACAAATTACACTAAATTTTATACTGATGGATCAAAGGTTGATGAAAAGGCTGCTGCAGCCTTCGTTAGTGGCAAGCACATAACCAAAGTGCGCTTGCCAAACAATGCGTCCATTTTTTCAGCGGAAATCACAGCAATAGACCTTGCTCTCAAATTTATCGAAGAGAAACGCGTCTTAAATAGTGTTATCTTCTGTGACTCTTTATCAGTGCTTCAGTCGCTACACAATAGAAAACTGGATAATCCATTATTAGTCCATCTCCTCGTCAAAAATACAGCGCTTAGTACCTCCAACAATATAGTATATTGTTGGCTACCTAGCCATATTGGTATTAGAGGTAATGAAGAAGCAGACCGTGCTGCTAAGATGGCTCTATCCCAAGAACCATCAGATTTTAAACTACCGTTTACTGATTTTAAACCTTGTATCAAAAGGTACCTGCGTCAGAAGTGGCAGACGTCATGGGATCATACAGTCAACAACAAACTTCATGCCATCAAACCAACCCTGGGGGAATGGACTCCTTCCTACAGAACTATCCGTAGGGAGGAGACTGTCATTGCAAGACTCAGAATCGGTCATTCATACATAACCCACTCCCACATACTAAAAGGTGAAGATCCACCAGAGTGCGTCTCTTGCAATGAACCATTCACTGTTAAACACTTCATGACCGAGTGTTCCGACCTGCAACCTACACGTGCTAAGTACTATAATGTACATGACATGAAGGAACTTTTTGATACTGTATCTATCACTTGTATTTTAGATTTCCTGAAGGAAGTAAATCTTTATCTTAAACTTTAACTTGTATGTCATCACCTAGTGCATTTTTATTTAATGCAAATATCACCTCTTATTTACAACATATTTACATCAACATACACCATTTACATCTCCCGTTGATTGGGAAGCTTCATATTTTACTGTTACCAACAACTTACAATTTTATATTGAACTATTTTTTTTTTCTATATCGCTGGTCGATATTAAACCTTTAGTATTTTTAACCATGTTTAAATACAACCTGTTGTATGGCGCTAAATAGCCTAAAAGTGCTGGTGCGCCGTTAAATATCAATCAATCAATCAATCAATCAATCTCTCTCTCTCTCTCTCTCTCTCTCGATCGATCGATCGATCGATCGATCGATCTTGATCTTGATCTTGAAACTTAATTATAGTCAAATATAAAATTTTACAAATATAGTCCAAAGGTCGTTGCTGAAAAGTAAATTTTTATATTAGTTCTTAAATATTAAACACTGCGCAGTTAAAAGATCGAATAATAGTACTAAGGCTGCAAACAATGCAACCATAAATATGTCCCCTGTCACGGGAACATCGAAATAGGATATAAGTGGAATTACAGATAAAATACTTATTTAAATTTGACCCATACAAATATGTAGCCAATAAGATAAAGTGAATTATGTTTAAAACAAGTTAACATATATTTGTTTTGTGATGGAAAGACCTAGTCAACAATACTCTTGCATAACTCAGAGAGCAATTTACTCCCGAAATTATGTCTTCCTGGGTTATGTGAGTGTCTACTTAAACATGACTAAATAATGGACAGACGATAAGGTTTCTATTCACAAAATTGACACTTAATGTCAGTCGCTATATATATATATATATATATATATATATATATATATATATATATATATATATATATATATATATATATATATATATATATATATGAATCTTTTCTTTGAAAATAAATCGCTCCGGTGGCCTAGTGGTTAGGGCGTCCGCCCCTGAAGCGGGAGGTCGTCGGTTCGATCCCCGGCCGAGTCATACCAAAGACTTACAAAAATGATACTAACAGCTGCCTCGCTTAACGCTTAGCATTAAGAGGTTAGTGTTAGGACTGGTCGGCCTGGTGTCAGGATAATGTGACTGGGTGAGAGAGACATCATGCTACATGTCTGCGGCATGATGTCTCAGTGCTAGACATCACTATAAACTGCCTCACTGCAGACATCGTAGCGATATGACTGAAAAATTGTTAAAGCTACGTTAAAAATCCTAATCAAACAAACAAATCTTTGAAAATATGTCGATGTTGCCGTATCATCTTTGTAACGGAGTCTCCACTTCGATGTATAGTCATGGAGTTTGTGAAGTAAAACTCACATACCATTTAATGAGAGCATGATATTTTCATCCGCTAGTAAAACACAAGGGATACTTAAGGTACCATTCTGTATTTCAGATTTTGTTGATTTCAGCAAGGATATTAGGTCATTATTCATTACTAAGAATAGCCATGCTGATAGAGTTCTTCCTTGTCCTACCCCTTGATTGACTGTGTATGGTTTCGAAAAATGGCCGTTGAGCAGAACAATGACTCTAACTTCTCGAAAAGAATTTCTAACCAATCTTCACGGTTTTTCCTTTAACTTCGATATAGAATAGCTTATAAAAGAGACCATCATGCCATACCGTATTAAAAGCCTTTGAATAGTCCAGGAATGCAGCATAAACTTTTGAGTGACTTTCTCAATAATGAGATATACTCTCTTTTATAATAAAGGTTGCAGTGATGCCACTTCATTCACTTCGAAATCCCTGTTGTAATTTGTGAGGGATGTTGATATTTTCACTAAAAAGCGTTAGTTTCTTCAACAATATTTTGTCAAATACCTTTTGAGAAACGTGAACGATTGAGATATCTCTATAGTTATTCATATCTAGCCAATCTTTTTCCCCACCTTTAAAGATAGGTTTAACATTTACAGTTTTGAAGTAGCCAGGATACGTTTCCAAGGAAATTATGCTATTGTACACTTTGTACAAAATAAAACTAATCGATTCACAGGCAAACATTAAATGCTCTGCATTTATTTTGTCATGTCCACATGATTTGTCTTTCTTTCAGCTCTCTTAAAGCCTCTTCTTCAATGTCTTTATGTAACATGGTTCACACATATCCTTTCTCTGCTCCGTCATCCATATTTGAATACACAATATTCTTCATGCTGTTTCTAATTTCAGCTGCAAATGATTCGTTAAAATGAATAACATGTGTTTCAAAAACTTCAAAACGCGTCACGAATCAAATCAGCGTCCCGTTTTATTTCTTCTTCTACTTTTAGTTCAGAGATATCTTGTCCCTGTCCCTTCTTCTGAAGTCTTACTATTCTGTAAAATTTCCCTACATCCAGTTCTGCAGATTTTTCTAGCTCATCGAATTTTTCCTGTTCGTACTGGTCTTTTGCCTTGTTTAATTGGTTTCTGAATTTTCTTTTCGCATTTTTATATTCTGCATACGTTGTAAATTGTTGTTGTTGAAGAGTTTAACGCCATTTTACGCACAAGATAGGCTATACATGGCGGCCAGTATAAATGGTGAAAAACCCCGAAAAGAACCAAAAACCTACGAGAAGCTCCGAACCAACGCAAACAGAGGTGAAATGGCAGTTATCCGCAACAGTGAGCGCTTTAGACGACTCGTGGCCCCTTAATGTAAATTGTGTACCACGTGGCCGTTCATCTTTTATCCAACACGCTCTTTTTCTTCTCTTTATGTACTTAAGCCACACCAGTAAATTTCCAGGAAAGTTTTAGGTGGGGGAGGAAGGTTTCCTTGAAAGATTTTTGTCAGCTGCGTTAAACAGCCTCAGCAGCAGTAACAAGGGCGTTTAGTATATTTGAAATGTGTAAAAGTAGCTCCATTGAATTTAAATGTTGGTTTGTTTCACTTCTGTACTTCTCCTGCTGTTCTGAAGAAGCTTTTCACCAGTTGATTGAACTGGATATCTGGAAAATGTTGATTCCATGAGTTTTTCGTCTGGAACTAACAATTCTGCTCTTGCAGGTAAATGTTTGGATAGACTGAGATGATGATCATCTTTAATATTTGCACTACGGACTATATCTATTTTGGAGGAGGGTATCAAAAGGTAGCGAATCAGTATATATATATATATATATATATATATATATATATATATATATATATATATATATATATATATATATATATATATATATATATATATATATATATATATATATATATATATATATCCTGGTATTCCAGAAGGGGAAATATCACATGTTGACATTAGATGCGTATTGTTACGAAAGGAGTATAGCATATACTATGTTACCTTTACCATTTGTACTTTTCGGAATCACTGTTTTGGTAGCGACGCACTACATATAATGCCAAAACCATTTTTTAAAACTATATTCATCATAAAGGCTTTCCACATTTTCCATTATTTCTTTATAATCAACTATATAGACGTTTGTGGAAGGAAAGCACACACAAAACAAACAAAAATTGATAGCGAGTATGCTAATTTCAACTGCAACAACATGTCGTTTCCGGTGTTATTTATAGGCAGAACCAGTAGTGATTTCGGATGGAAAATTGCATTTCCACCAAATCCAGAGAGACAAGTATCAATTATGTTATCCGGTCTCGAAAATGCAGTAAATTCCCTGTCAATGTTTTGAAAAAACTGCAGTAGCTCTGGATGTAGTCCTTGTTATTACACGCATACAATATCTACAATATCAGGTAATGAACAAAGATCTCGAAAATGCAGTAAATTCCCTGTCAATGTTTTGAAAAAACTGCAGTAGCTCTGGATGTAGTCCTTGTTATTACACGCATACAATATCTACAATATCAGGTAATGAACAAAGATCGGGTGTTCTGGTCATAATGTGTCCTTTGCATCTTTATATCGTACCATTCTCTGGCTAATACAAAATTCAGGCCAAAATCCTGCTGTAAAGTTATGGTAAGCAGATTTTCCGGAACATTAATTACTAACACGAACGGTATAAGTTTCTCTGTTCATATTTGACCACGTTTTAAGAATCCTAATATTTGTGATTTTTACTCCTCGAATGTACCCATCCCTGCGTATTATATGAGTTAGCTTCTTCCAGGTCATATTCTGCTTTAAATCGAGATAACAACAAAGATTTTGTTTTCGTGCCCCTCTTCACTCCATTGAATGTCTTATTGCTGATTCGTACCTGGATTGGTTTCGAATTATTATTCATATAATTACTAGCATTTATTTCAGTGGGGGAATTTCTAGTACCCGATAACTGATTTTGATTAGTTTGATTTTCTTTCTCTATAAGTTTTTCCCCCACATACTCTTCTTTTATCTGCTTCACATATTAAAGTGTTCTAGTGCCTGACGTTTGTGATGCATGATACTGCATCAAAACCTACAAATCTCGTCTGTTGGTAGCCTGGAAACTCATAAGGCGGTATTTCCTAATTCTTCTTAATCTGACACAATCATTGTACAGGAGTCTAGACGATGGCTATCACAGAGGCGTAGCTGGGGGGTGGGGGGCAGGGGGTACATATGTCCCCGGGCGCCAAGGTACAGGGGCGCCAAAATGAGGCTTGCAACGTTACATTATAATAAGTAAACAAGGGTAATAAATCGGTCACAAGATCGCAGGGACGCCAATTTTATAGTTCGTCCCCGGGCGCAAAATATCATCGCTACGCCTCTGGGCTATCGTTTGATGTACCCGATGTATTTGAAATTGGGCAAGAAGATCTGGTCATATTTGCATAAGATCAAGACAGCTGTTAAAAGTTTGTAAGTTGGAACTGAATTCCACGAATCTACGCACTTACTCTCGGAATTTATTTTTTCGTTTACAGCTTGTAGCTTTTTGATTATCATTACCTGACACTTTATTACATCTACCATTGCATGTAGATCAGATTCGAAATGTAATTCCTACTCCTTTGCATTGCCAATGATCTGCTGGAGTCTTTTAATTTTGTAATTCTTACTGTGTATCATTTCATCCAAACGAACGATATCCTTCATCAATCTCTTCATTTGTTCTATAATAATTGCATAATTGCACAATTGGCTTGTAGTTCATCTTTTACAAATTGTTTTAGATCAATAAATACTCAATAAGTGGTCTGGATAAAAAGGAAAGGAAAAGATATAAGAAGAAGCTGCGGTCATACAGTGATTCCTTTTGGGCAATAATGTCTTCTGAAATACAAGCTATGGTACGAAACTGGAAGCGTACTGGCAGAGAAAACTGCTGATAACGCTCTCTCTCTCTCTCTCTCTCTCTCTCTCTCTCTCTCTCTCTCTCTCTCTCTCAAAATAATAGAAATCCGATTCATGGTTGACCAACATGTCAAATTTATATTTATTAGTAAAAGGTTCCACAAGGCTAAAAGCTTATAGAGGACTCAATTATTGTTTTATTCGTGAAGGAAGGTGGGCGTGGAATTCATACAATAAGAAATTAAATTTAGCCTGTATTTGGACAACTGTAAGAAATGTATAGTCTGCTAAGAAACTGATGTCATCACGAGCCAATTCGAGCAAAACGCAACATGTCACGTGGCTGGTTACAGCTAAGTGGGGTCAAGAGGTACATTTATTAAGACGAAACAAATTGTCCGGATTGAAATGATACTCAAACGTTAATGTTAGATAATATTATGTAACATATCTGAAATTTTATTCAGGTTTTTTTTTAATTACACAGCTTGATCACAGGTGCTCGACGCGAGCTTGATGTGAAGAAGAAAAATATAATTTACAGGAAAAAAAATCACAGAGAGAGAAAAATACCTTAGATTATCCCCATGACCCATTGTGACATAGGACCCTCTCTATCATACTATATAAAAAGAGAAGATTCGTAACTTCCAAAAACTTGATTCCACCAATGACCCTCGATTTCATTCCGCTATTTCCGTATTTAAAAGCACACAACCATTCACTATGGCTTGTTTTACTTCTGAGATATTTTTTATTCATCAAGCAATCATTGGCTTTTCTACGTTGTACCAAACTGAAGTTACGGTTTCCGAAACGTGCGATTTTCGGGAATTTTTCATCTTGGGACAAGTGCGGGGGTAATCTAAAGTATTTTTATTACTCTGCATGATTTTTTTTCCCTTTAGATTATTGATTTTTATTTCACATCAAGCTCGCGTAGAGCACCTGTGAGCTTGATTTATAACACTTTCAATTCCATATGTATTGACGTCCACTGAGATAACGATGTGACGTTATCTAATCATTATACATATCTGACTGAATAAATGTTTGAATTACGTTCGAATACTTTTACAGACTTCAGTAGATTCTGCTTCTAATGCGGGACGTCGCGGGTTCAAACCCAGGCCGAGTCATACCAAAAACTCGTTATGCAATAGGTAAAAAAAATGTTCTGAGAGTCGGGGTTAAGGGTTAAAGGGTGCGCGAAATGTGGTTTTTCAGTATAAACCAAAGTCCAAGTTATGGCTTTCTTGTCAGGTCTTCCACGGAATAAAATAATCCTTGCCAACACTGGAATGTCTTTCTGGTAAAGACTATATAATCAACGATGTGATAAAATGAGATAAGAGACGTATAGTAGAAGCCATAAATTAGCCCTGATTAACATTTTTAGGCACTATGGTCATCTCAGATGACACCGTACTGATACCGGGTATTCAGTCTCTATCTAACGGGGATGGGGATGGGGGCGGTGAAACCCCTTCTTAAACCGGGTAGTGGTCCAGAACTTTCAGTGCCACATCCATCGTTTAGAAAACAGCTGATGTCTGTGCTTTTGTTTTGGGGACTTTTAACGTAGCTTTAATTCTAGTTATATCGATACGATGTATGCAATGTAGCAGTTTATGGTGATGTCTAGCATTGGGGTATCATGCCACACACACGTAGCATGATGTTCCACATTATCCTGACACCAGGCCGACTAGTCGTAACATAAACATCATAATAGATTTCAAACAGGTTTACCCATCTATTGATATTTGATTATAATTTGTC